>CM060922.1:923816869-926216869 GCA_030737875.1 Allium sativum
GTTTGAATGATTTTTCAAATCATTTGAATTTCGTTTTTCAAAAACACTAATTTTCCCAAAGCCAAGACCACATTTATTTCCAACAGAAACTTGGTTTTGCAACAACATATTCAATGATTTTTCCCCATTAGAAAATTTATCCAAAGTTGATTCTTATCGTTGAATTTTGGATTTAAAATCGCTATTTTCTTTTATCAAATTTGAGCAATGATTTATAGCGATCTCCTGTTCAGCATTGGACTGTTTCAAAACCAAATTCTCATTTCCAAATAATTTAATTTTGGCTTGGGATTCGGAAATTTCAAGTTCAAAATGATTTTTCTTTTCCGATTCAAGTTTCTTCAAAATTTCAATCTCATCTTCAAGCTCTTTCAAAATCAAATCTGTTTTCAACAAACTTTTATTTTCAACAATTTCATGTTTGGAATTTTTGATAGCCTAAAAATTTTCAAATTACTTTTGTAAAGAATTGTTTGCATCTTTCAGCTCAATTTCGTTATCTTTCAAATTAAGATTTTCTTCTTCAAGTCTTTGAATATTATTATTGAGATGAACGAGATCAGTTTTTAATTTCAAACAATTTTCACAATCAGAATTTTCAAATTTTATGGCGTTTGATAGTTTTGATTCCAAACAGTTAATATTGTTGGTCAACTCATGATTCTTAGTTTTCAAAAATTTATTTTTCAGTTGGAGTTTATCAACAGATTTGGTTAAATCAACACAAAAATAAACCAGATCTTCATATGAAAAATTTCTCATTTCATCATCTGTTGAGTCTTCATCAACTGATCCATCTGAATTTTCATTTGTAAGGCCAGTTAAGCATAGATCTGAATCTGAGTTGACATTTCGAGGTTTTGAGCTGATGTCGTCAATTCCATACAGCGTGTTGAGAGTTTTCCAGATATCCTGTGCAGTTAAAAAATGAGAGATAAATTTTAATTGATCATTGTCAAGATAGGAATAAATAATATGCATAGCATGAGCATTGAAAACTTTATTCCTCTTATCTAACATATCTCCCAAATTTTCAGTAATATTCCAATATTCTAAATTAACAAATTTTAAATAGGATTCCATTTCTGATTTCCAATTTAAAAAATCTGTACCATCAAAAATATTTGGAATGTGACTGGACTGACTCTCTATGGACTGACAACTAGAGATCACCATTACTCCAGAGTTAATGGAATAACCTTCTCTGATACCACTTGTTGGATCTAGATTAACCCTAAAAGGGGGGGTGAATAGGATTTATTGATTTTTAGCAGGATAATAAAAGTTATCAGATCATAGAATGCAATAGAAATAAAAATACAGAAAGTAAATAACACACAGAGATACCCAGTTTCGGGAAAATCCTGCCTACTGCTGCATTCCTAAGATTTCTACTAGGTGTTTTAAACAGATCCCGCTTACAATCCCATGTAAACTCGCAGCGCCTGCTCCTGTCCTAACCCTACGCTCAAAACCCTAGACTAACCGATATCCCCTCGACCAGATTTTCCCGTATTACAAACCCGTAATACGTAACCCTAGATTTTACAGACTCTAGTAAACTGCTTGGATGATTACAATTCAATTTACAACAAAAACAATACAAAATAAAACACAATAGAAAAATAACAAAGAAAACCCTTCCCTTTAAATTAAATAGGCTAGGTCAAAACTAAAAGGCCCAGTCCAATTAGTCCTTTGCAAACCCTTAACCTCTTTTTTCCCGATTCTATGGAAAAATAAGAATGGTCGCCGTCCCTTAAACACAAATTAGGGTTTTCTTCTTTTTCTCCCAAAATCAGATCGCAATTAAGGACTTGATTTGATTCACTTGTGGCTTCTATCTCTAGTAGCTTGCTCCTTTGATTGATTTGGGTAGACGTTGTTGATAATCGAAACTTCAGAAAGAAAAAATGTGAGTATTTTTGAATTCGAATTTGTGACGTTTTTCTTTGATTTCGATAATCTGCCTATGATGATGTGGTGTAGTATTTATAGGATTTTTCAATCCCTAAATACATGTCTCTGATTTCACATGAATATGACTTGGCCGATTTGAGTAAAATTTCCACTTTTGACATTCTCGGTTGAATTTGAATTTCTTGGCTTTGAAATAGCTTGCGTGATTGATGGCTATGAATACCTTGCCAAATATTATACTATAATATCTGGAAATATATATAGAACTTTCCATAAACATGAGCACTACTTTTCCATAGAAAAGATGTATTTTTGAAAACATTTAAATGCTTTCCCTTGTCCAAAAACTGATTGTGCATTCTTAGAGAGAAATTGCTTTCTTGCCAAACATGATTTCCTATTATTTCCTGATATGTTGCATTGTTCGAATTTCTTGATTTCTGGAAAAAATTAAATGCTTTCCCAAAAGAGCTGCATTGATCTCATGCCATAAATGTGTTCATTTCTGAAAATGGAATATTTTGATTTCTCAAATCATTAAAAGCATTCCTTTGAATTTGAGTCACGGTTGAATGATTGCTAAGACAAGAAAAGATTTCTTGATTCACAAAATAATGTTGAATATATATTTGCTGATTTGAAACCATTGAACAGTCTATGATCAATGCTTTCCAGAATGACTTATGCATGTTACCAATATCTCCATACTAGACCAGTGTATTTTGAAAATGAACCATTTCCTGTTTTGTGTAACACTTGCTGATTAGCGTATATGCCATAATGACTTGCATGTTAAATATTCCTGTTTTGCCATGAGCACTTGCCAAAAAGTGCTTGCTTCATTTATGATTTGATTTTCGGGATTGATTGCTATTTCTGAAGATAGAAAACTTCATGCCGAACTAGCACTGTGATTTATTGCTTGCCACTTTTGCTTCTCCAATTTGCTGTTGAAATAAAAAAAACTTTCCATGCTAAAGATTCCATTTACTGCTTTGTCATCACTGATTGAATATTCATTTCTGGAAATGTTTAAAAACAAGAATATATGCTTGCATTCATGACATTATTTATGTCCAGAAATGTTATTCGATTGAATGTTTAAAAAAAAAACTCCCCTGACATTTCATGCATGTTGAAATCCAGTTTTGTCCCATCCTTGTGACTACATAAGCTTAAACCTTGTTCATGCACCTGTTTTAACTTGTGTACCATTTTTGTGGTTATGTATTCATATGTACATGTCCACACGGTTTTGCATGTGAATTCACTTCTGTGTCTTGCACTGGAAAAATTTGCATCTGACCATTTTGAAACATGTCATGAAAAAACTTTTCACTTGTACTCACTTGTGCCATTATTATTATTATTATTATTATTATTATTATTATTATTATTATTATTATTATTATTATTATTATTATTATTTTGCTGTGAGCATGTATTCACTTGCATTTGCACATGCTGCCTTGCCATGTGTTCAACCATGAATGCTGAGAACTGCTTCGACTTGCTTGCATATGTACTTGAGCATGCACTTGTTCTACTTTGACAATGCTTGTATTCATGTTGTCATTACATTCAAACTGCCTCGACCACTTTGAAAAAAAAAACTAAAACTGCCTTGTACATTTTGGTTTGTGCTTGACCATATTCACATGTACATTTACACTTGGTTTTGTGCATGTCGACATGTTGTTGCAACTTTTGCACATATATGCTTGCATGTCGAGATGTTCTTTGATCATGCACTGAGTCGAGTTGGTCCACATGGCTGCTCCTCAGTTGCTACACTGCATTTTGATTGGCGAGGCAGTGCACGTGTATATTTATGCATGTGTGTATATGCAGTCCATCTGAAAAAAATTCTTGTCCCTGAAAAAAAATTATATATGTATATACATACATATGTGTGTGTATACATGTATCATGCGCGTGCTATATTCACATATCAGATCAAGTCATGAAAGATGATGAGAAATACACCAAAATTCAGAGGCAAATAAATTTTAAAAAATAAAATAATATTTGCTAGAATATGATTTTTTTTTTGAAAGGCAATGAGACTTTATTGACAACAAAAAAATTACAAAAGTTCAGTACAAAATTACTACATGATCAACCATTAAGAGAAGAGAAAAAACTATATAAATAAAACACTGAATAACGAAAAACTCTTCTCAAATACCACAGACTGAACTGAATTACACTATAAAAATTTCCTCTGGATCTTCCTTAACATTGCCAAAAACAGCTCCTTAGCATTCAAACAAACTCCATTGAAAATCCTGCGATTTCTCTCCGACCATACTTCATAGCAAAAGTGTTTCAATGTAATCAGCAGCAACATACTTTTGGGTGTCCTCCATCTAGTTGCCTTGAACACATTAAACCATTCAATTCTCAAAATCTTGGAAGGCCTGTGAAAACAACCTGCTACAAGAAAATTACTCCAAATCTGAAAAACATAATCACACTCAAAGAAGATGTGAGTATTAGTTTCAGCTGCACCATTACATAAAACACATTTATCATTAGGACTGATCCCCATACTGTATAATTTCGCCTTTATATTAAGAGCATTAGACATGATTTTCCAAAACAGAAAATTAAGTTTGGCAGAACACTTTAAATTCCAGATCCTTTTATGCCACAGAAAAACCTGATTATCCTCATTTAGCAACTCATAAACATGACTGATAGTGTGACTCCTATCCATCCATGCAATTTCCTGTTCAAACCTGAAATTTGAATTCAAACTAATCTGATTCCACAAACCTCTCAGAACAGAAGAGCTTGAATGAGGCAAAGATACAACACCCTCATGCAAATAATCATCCACTATGGCATTTTCAGGTATTCCACTATTCCTCCTCAAACTGTAATCCACTATATCACTAAGAATCATACCTTTGCCTGCCCATGGAGTGTGCCAAAAAGAAAGCTTCCTTACTTTGACTGGATTGCATTGTACAAAAGGAAGAAAAACACTCCTTAACTTCAAAATCTGTCTCCAACTCCAAGCACTGTTTTGAGATATTTGCATGGTCCAAAAATGATTATTTCCTATTAAGTTCTTCCATGCAAATTGAGTTCACAAACAATCAGGCTCAGAATATATTCTATTAATGAAATTGGAAATGGCAGCCTTATTCCATTGTTTAATATTAACTATCCCAAGACCACCATACTTCTTACCAACACACAGCTTTGAAAAAGAAATAGGAATCATTTTTTTTTACAAAAGGATCTCCATGCCAAATAAACTTGTTGACTGCACTAGTCACCATATTAATCAACTTTACTGGTAATATCTAATGTCTCAAATAATAAGTTGTCATTGCCAACAGAACTGATTGAACAATAGTTACTCTACCAGCTTGTGACAGTTTACTAGAAGGCCATTGTCTCATCTTATCAATAATCTTCTCAAATAAAGGTAAACAACTTACAGTTGAAATTCTACCAGTAAATAGTGGCAATCCAAGATACATTGAATCTGCTGGTAATTGCCTTAATCCAGACAACACAGAAACCTCATTTTTCTTGTGTAGTGGCAAGCCAGCAATTTTAATTTGAGACTTATCAACATTCAGTTGCAAACCAGTAATTTCATAGAAAAAGTGCAAAGTATCCAAAATACATTGAATGTTCTTCTGTGTAGGCTTTGTGAAAATGATCAAGTCATCAGCAAATAGTAAATGAGTTATCAAAGGATCCTTACATCTTGGATGCAAATCCAGATTCTTGTTCCTAACTTGATCAACAATTAAGGAAGTCAGCAGTTCCATGACTATAATGAAAAGGTAAGATGATATTGGATCCTCTTGTCTAACATCCCTCCTACCCTTGAAGTAACTATGCAAACTACCACCTCTAGACACAGAAAAAACTGGTGATGAAATACAAGTGTAAATCCAGGCTAACAAAGGCTTGGGAAAATTCATTCTAGACATAACTGCCAAAATAGATGACCAAGACACTGTATCAAAAGCCTTCCTAATGTCTAACTTCATCATACATCTTGGTGATATATTCTTCCTATCATAGCCATGCAATAGCTCTTGAGTTATAAGAATATTATCACTAATGTTCCTACCATGAACAAATGCCGACTGATTACCAGAAATAACTGAAGGCAGAATCATTTGAATCCTATTTGCTATAATTTTGGAAATGATTTTGTAAAAAACACTACAGCAAGATATAGGTCTGAAATCAGAAACAAACTCTGGATTATCAACTTTTGGGATTAATGCTAGTGAAGTAGCTGAAAAAGAAGAAGGCATATTATTATTCATGAAGAAAAATTGAACTGCAAGTATGACATCAGGACCAATAGTTGACTAGCATTTCTGTAAAAGTAGGCATTACAACCATCTGGCCCTCCACAACTAGTAGGATCCATATTAAAAACTGCTGATTTAATCTCCTCACTAACCAAAGAGATTAAAGAATCAGATTGCTGAGATGAAATAGTAGGCAGATCAATAAAATTCAAGGCATGGACATTTGATTGAGGCAAGTCAGAAGGAGCTAAAACATTAGAAAAATGCTTCACAAAAGCTTCATTAATTCCTTCCTCAGATGAATGACTATTACCCTCTAAATCTTTAATCAGATAATAATTCTGACGTACCTTATTTGCTTTCAGAGAATTATGGAAGTATTTAGTGTTTCTATCAAACTCAACTTCCCTCTTTAAATTTGAACTCTGCTTGGCTGAAAGAAGCTCAAAATCCAACTGACTTTTTAATTTAGCCTTCAATTCACTTTCCATTAATAAATGTTGTCTATCCCCTGGACTTCTTCTCAAAACTTCCTGAACCTGAAAGAGCTTATATCTGAGGTGTGTTGAATGTAGTGAATCCTTACCAAAAAGAAAAGCAGACCAGGCTTTCAAATGTATCTTTAGGAGCTTGATTTTATACAGTAGATTAATCATTGGATTATTATTAAGCTTCTGTGACCAAACCTGCAACAAGATAGAATTAAAATCCGGATGAGAGATCCAAAAATTAAAAAAAATGAGGACTTCCCTTTAACACTAGTATCATCACTCCTCCGATTTAAAAGCAAAGGATTATGATCAGAAATTGAAGCAGGCAGAATTTGAATGAATGATTTAGGCCAAGCATTTAGAAAGGATGAATTGACAAAAGCATGGTCAAGTTTACATAATGTGGGTGCTCCAGAATGACTTCTATTAGTCCAGGTAAAATCAAACCGAAAGTTATGCAAAGGAAAAAGGCAAGCTTTGATAATAGCCTGATTTAAAGGAGCTATATCATTAAGTGAAAGAGCACAACCCCCACTTTTTTGATTTGAAGCAAACATGCAGTTGAAATCACCACCAATTAACCAAGGATCAATAGATGAATGAATATTATGCAAATCATTTAAAAAAGAATTTCTAAATGAAACTGCGTTATAAGCATACACAGAGGTGAGAAAGAAAACTGAATTAGAAGGAAGATGAATGCATTTGAAGTGAATAAATTGAGGAGAGGAAGCCAGTTTAGAAAGACAGAAAATAGTAGGATTCCAAATTGTTAACAAACGACCAAAACTTGCATCAGCCAAATTATGATCAAATTTCCATAAAGGAGAAATGAATTTAGAAGCTGCAGGAGTTGAATGAATATCCAGTTTTGTTTCAGAAAGACAGAGCAAATGAATTTTATTATCTCTCAAGAAAGCTTTAACGTCACATTGCTTAGAAGGCAAATTTAACCATCTAATATTCCAAAAAGCTATGTTTTGCATCATGATTAAAGATTAAGATTGTCCATAAAAGGAGCTGGATGCTTCCTTGTGTGCCTCCTGGATGGAATATTACTAGAAGGTAGAACATCATCTGGTCCATAATCCACTCCCTCATCCAAGTCATCCAAATCTGAAGTATTCAATACAGCTTTTTTCTTTTTTCTCCCTCTTTTTGCTTTAGATTTGGATTGTGAAGCACTATCCAATGATTTAGATAATGATTCACTATTAAGATCACCAGATTTCAAAAAGGAATTACTAACTGAACTTGACAAGGATACACCACTATTTGAATTCTTGAAAGATTCAGGTACCTTGGCTGGATTAGGAAGAGTGATATTAGAAGGAGGTGCTAAGTGAGAATAAGGAGATGAACTAGATCGATGAGAAGATTGGAAACTAAAAATAGAATTGCAACTTGAAGTTGCTAATGAACTAGAAGAAGATTTAGAAGAAGATTGCAAAGGATTAAAAGGGAAAGAAGGACCTGAAAAGATTGATCGAAAATTAATCTGATTATCCAGAAGATCAAAAGGGTTACAAGTTTGAAAAACTTCATGCAGTGAATCAGTATCTACTTCTGCTTTCCCTTTTGATTTATCACCTTGATTCACTCGATCAGTATCCTCAATATCAGCCTTGTCTGTCACAACGCATTTGCCTAAAGCATCCACTAAAATATTCTTCTGAGAGTCCCTACCAATTGCATTGTTTAAAATGTCCATATCTTCATCATTATTTGTTTCAGTCCCCTCTTCAGTTGTACCACCACCACTGATCTGAACCACTTTCCCCATAGCTTCATTGACTTCCTTCTCTACATCAGTGCCAAATTTTCCTTCCTTTCTCTGCCAAAATTGCTTTTTCTTATTAACAACCCAATTCCATCCATAGCCTGATGGTTGCACCACTGAGTTATTCACCATTCTCCTCTGTTTATCATTAACCAAAGACTTGTGATTAACAATTGTTGCTACTTGTTGACAAACATCACCCTGATTCTTCTTTTCCACCAAGTCACACTGATTAGTATTATGTCCAAAATTTTTACAATGTGTGCAAATACTAGGCACCCAATCATATGCAACCAAGACTGTTGGACATTTATCACCTAGTCCACCCAAATCTATACTTTGAGGTAATTCATTTTCAGCATCTATCTCAACTAGAACCTTAGCATATCTAATCCTTTGCATCCTCTCAGTACTCGCATCAAAACAAATTAGCTTGCCAACATGGCAGGACAACCAATTAATACCCATCAATGTCCATAACAATAATGGAATACGATGCAAATGGATCCATATAGGTACCTTTCTTATTTGTGATTGTGCACTCCCAATAGAAGGATCCCATCTTGTAATGATAAACATTCTTCCACGAATGAAAATAGGATCAGCTGTTAGAATCTTTTCCCTATCGAATTCATCAGAAAATTTGAAGTAAAAATTCGTACCATCTGACTTTATGTCCACTTCACCTTGCAATTTCCAAAAATTCCTCAAATGACTAACCACCGACATATAAGATAGAGTGCCATCCAGAAAGAAGCCCACTAGATGGTTCTGCCAATATTTCACTCCTTCGGCCTTCACAGAATCAGGAGGAAACTTTTTTTTACCATCCTTGACTATTTCAAAATCAATAGGTTTATACGAACCAGCATTTCTAGGCAAGGAATTGAAAAGGGAAAGGTAATCTGCTTTGATCAAGTTAGATGGAGCTTTAGTAGTAGGACCATCAGATTTAGAAGAATTTACATTTGTAGTAAAGTTAGTCTGAGCTAATGCATTGGGTATGTTTGATGAAATGCCAGAGACAGCTTGTGTGTTAAAATTGGACGTACCTGAAATAAAAGATCCAGATCCAGAAGAAATAGTGTGAGTTATCGTAAAAGAACGAACCTCTTTAGTAGCAGAATTAACAGTATTTGCATTATCAATATGTACTGATCTATCAACATTATCAACAACCGATGCAATCACAGAATCAACAGAACCAGAAGGCACAGATCGATTCAAAATGTCTAGATTTACATCAGCATTCCTGTCAGAAACAGAAACAGATGGATCCAAAGGAGGAGGTTCAGGAGGGGAAGGACGAGTTGGAAGAGGAGGAAAAGAGGACGAGTCAAGAGAGGAGAAAGTGGACGAAAAGATCGAGTTAAGGGAGGAGGAGGATGACGCCATTGTCAAAGAGGAAAAAATGTGGTGGATGATGGCATCGAATATGAAATTATTTCTGTTCAAGATTACTGTGTGTGTGTTTCTGTTTGTGACAGGTATGAAGACTTGACTGACTGAAAGCTGTGAAGGCAGAAGATTGAAGATGAAGACAAGAACAGTGTTTGAGTGTCTATATAAATATGAGTGAAAATGAATTGTATGTATATGTATTATATAGACAGAGTGTTGTAGTGAGGAGATGATGTATAAGAATGTGAGAATTGTACCAATATTTGTAATAAACAAATCTAATTGAAATAAAATATTATTTCATTTTGTTCAAACAAATTTGTCTATTGTATATAGTTTATTTACAAGTACAAATTCATGTGAAGTGTTTAAATAGTGGAGTTGTAAAACTGTACTGTTTGAAAATTGAAATAAAATATTATATTTAAACAAAATACTGTGTAAATATCTGAATGTCTGTACAGTTGTACTTTATTTGAATATAAATATTATATTCCTGTCTATAACGATATATGAAAATAGTACATTAAAAAACACATTTAAAATAATAAATATTTGGTTGTTATCATAAAACAAAAAATCATATAATTGTGTATACAACACTGTTATATACAATAGTTACTCGGATTGTCAGTTTAATTTGTTATCAATTATTCTAATAATAATGGTTTTGACGAATAATTGTCTAAACCTGACAAATAATTATGGAAGATAATTAATTTTTCCATTTAAGGTATTTAAAGATAATTATCGAGTATTTATTATTAAATAAAGTTGATTTTTAATAACATTATAAGAGATTAGCTTTTTTATTTTTAATTAATAATGAAGTAAACTACTTTTACTTCAATAAATAATGAAGTTAATTATTATCTTAATTAATAATAATTAAATGATTTCCTTTTTAATTGACTTTAATTAAATTATGAAAGGGTATATAAACCCAAATTTTTTTAACGTGATTTATAAAAGAGATTTAAAGTTAGGGCGATGGTTTTAAATAGACGTTTACTTAATAATTGAATCAAGTAAAGTTGATTGCAATTAAAAAGGAAATGTAATAATGAAGAAAAGAAATATGTTTTTGGTAAATTACTTCTGTTTAAATCCAAGTAGTAAATGAATCATATTTAAGAAAATTTAAAGTTAAAGGTTGGGTTTTGAGTAAGACCGACTTAATGAATAAATTAAGAAAAAATAATTGAAGTTGAGGAGGGATTTTCAAATGTAAGTTATGGTTTATTAAAATCATATTTTAATTTAAATAATAAATAGTAGATGGGATATTTTAATTAATATTAGCTTTTTGGGTAATAAACTTGTATCTATCATAAGATAAGAACGTTGTCGATTAAGGTCTGAGAGGTAAATAAAACTCCCCAACTTGAACGACTTCATGATTGTGTGAGGATGGTATTAGTTTGTAATTGTAGGGACATTGGAAATTATTTAATATTTCTATAGGAGAAATATTGCAACTTTATTCACATGATTTATAAATTAAATATGACTGTTGGATTTTTAGTAATAAACGATGTATTACTTAACAATATTGGACCCAGTTATGAAGTGTGATTATACTTATACCATTTGGGTAATATATAGCATTATTTTATAAATAATAAAAATGGTATTGTTTTGGAATACACTTATTGATATAAATAAGTAAACGACTAGGATTTTCCAAAGTGTTAAGAATAGGAGGTAAATGTATGATTCTTGTTTTGAATTAATATAATGAGAATTTTGGGGATATACTTAGTTTAAATAAGTATATAAATCGATTTTTAAGAATCGATAACAAATAGTTTTAAATAAAAAAAGGCTTGAGCTGCTAGTGTACCTGATTGTGATGTTTTTGATTCGATAGTTAAAAACTCGACTATCGATAAGTATTATTCTGGACCTTTGACGAGTTAGTTCGAAGAGACCTGGATGAGAACTAGACCTAAAATCACTTCGAACTGGCTGTGCGTTCGAGTCTAACTTATAGGAATGCTTGTAAGATGGAAAATTGAAGACCATGGATCTTCATGAGTGAAAGAATTACTTGATAAATTTCTTTGATTAGTTCCCAGAGATATTTTAATAGTGATTCTGTCATGACTGAAACCTTTGGATTGCAAGGACTATTCACAACTGACCCTTGGGGTGATTCTTATATAGGATGCGGTAGGAGAGTACCTCCAGTTCATCATGTTCCTGGATGACTTGTATGGATGAATGTTAGACAGAGTATTTCCTAATAATCACATACATTGATTTTTACGAATATACCAAGTTCGGTGGCGAAGTTGGAAACTTCTTTTAGCTTAAAACCCAAAGTATATTTGTGCAAGTTAATCAGTAATTTGTTGGATATGATGATGTGGCATTCAAAGATAATGTGATATTCTCAAAAAGTTAGTCATCACCTCATGCCTCATCAAGTGGGAAATGATAGAAATCTAGCAGACATCATGGCTATGTGGCTCATTCCCATTAGGGTGTATTATCACCATCCAGAGAAAATTCATTTCTTTCTTCTATCACTTCTGTATCTTACGGGAACTGGTGGCTCACGACCAACCATTGGTGATAATTTAATCAGTATACTCATGTTGAACGAGTGGTCGGTCATGTATGGCCGAGTTGAAAGATGTTCTTGTTGAATCCCAGTGTTTCCTCTCTAAAGAACACTAATCGAAAGGTGGTCCCATACCTTGTCATGTTGGAAATCCAAACTCCAATACGAACCATGGGCTTTTAGATGTATACCAACTATGTTGGAAACTGAGAAGCAAGCTTTCCGGCTATATTCCTTTTTATTTGTGGATCGATAGACACTATTATAATATCATTGGATTTTGACATAAAAAGTGCTTTGGTTATCGTAAGGCAAAAACTTGTGCCATGTATATGTGCTATCATGTCTTACGAGAGTTCCATTCTTTTAAAGAATTTTTTAAAGTTAAACAAGTGTATGTAATGTGAATTTATCACTGAAAGTATTTCAGACTGATCTGGGTTGATTTTGATTTGCTTCAAAATGTGCAGGGGTCAGACCAAGTATATTTTCCAGGATAGGTTTTGCCTGGAGCTTCAGGAGAGAAGCTGGAGTCGAGATGTAATTTCGTATTTTCTGGTAATAAATTATTTTCCGCCGTGTGTGTTGTACTGATCTAGTGTGTACCCTGATGTTGTAATCATATACATATATATATAGTTTTTCTTTTGATTAAATAGTTGTTGATATATTATATTTTATTTTATTCGGTCCGCTATGAGATTCTATAATATTCTGATTCTGTAAGTGTTGGTCTTCTTCTTCTTGTTCTATTATAATATTTCTCTCTTTCTACTTCTCACCCTCTAACTTCTTTTTGTTAACAATGTAGGTTTAGATACTTCAGTTTTGACAAGTGAATACAGGGAAATGTATTATTATTGAAATTTGAGCATCGAGTTCTACCAGGTCGTTATAACTGGATCATCCATTATAACATAAATAGAATAATTTTACTACTGGGAACATAACTACAAACCCTATTCACATATGTGTCTAGTAATTTCTCTCCTTCTAGATTCAGTATATTCTCTTTGTTCTCCAGATATATGCGAGATATCAACGAATATTATTGCATCCTTGTCCCTTTACCTGTTCTACGCTAGAATTCGTTCCGTTTTCAATATTTTTCATGGTGTTGAACAGTTCGAAGTTCCATAGCATAATTATATTTGTCTTTAGATTCTGATAGGAGTTCCTTTGTTTTTACTTAATCGGCACCAGCAACCGGCTTCTTTTTGTCTTCTTTGGCTCCTATCGGTCTTTAGTGTGCATCTTCATAGGAGTTAGACCTTCATCTGATGTTGTTCCCCGATTAAAAAAAAATACAATTATGTTATAGATTTCTCCAATTCTAGCAGCTTTACCTCAAGCGCAGCTACTTGATAGAATGTCCTAAATAATTTTTTTGAAGGGACGATTTCCATTTAACATGCTCAACCAAAAGGTCATAATGTGCATGAACTGTAAAAATGAGATGTTTATTTATTTTCTAGTTTGTGAATAGTCCAAAGCGGTTTATTTGCCGCCATCCTCTACAAGAAAAATAATTATATATTTAAAAAATAAACTTACATACATATGTTAAAATTTAAATGTACTAACAAAATGCGTTTCACTTCCAAACCCAATATGATTTGTTTGCTTTAAATTGAAAACCTGCATATTAAATGTTTGTGTCTAACATTTGGTTTTTTCGAATTGGTTTTGCATCAAAGAAGACAATCATTTACGATCAAGATTTTTCCTATCGTAACAATTTATAATTCTTCTTTAAATAGTCTTACCTCTTTGATCACATCCTCAATCGAATCAAATGACACTGTACACCAAATGTAACATACATCATAATACTTCGAAGAGTATCAACTAGTTGAAGTGAATGTTCTTCCAATCTGAGCTGTATTATCTTTAAAATCAAAGTATACGAACCTATATCTTCCCGATTTGACATCGAATTTATGTTGCATCTTTGAAGTTGAAGTGGAAAATTTAGAGTAGAATAGGTATGAATGAGATAGAGTATGGAATGAAGGAAGTGTGTATGTAGAGGGAGGAAGTAGCCATTGCAAAATAGCCGTTAGAAAGTAGCTGTTGAGCAATTGTTGAACAAAGGTCCAAAGTTTGGGTATCTTCAACAAGTACCACATTTTAGGCACTTGTTCAATATGAGTCCCATCTGATTACGGATTTGTAACCAAATTTGGTAAAATGTAACTTATTACACCTGCTAGAGATGAAAATAGGTGAAAATAGTACAATAATGTAATATATAATCAATCCTGGAGATGCCCTAATTTATTACATCAACAAAATTAGTATGGTAATCCAATAACTTGATGGGTAAGGTCACAAATTTGTTTGTTAAGCAAATTATGTGGAAAAATGAAGACTGAAACAAAAATTTAATTTCTTCTCAAATATGAATGGTTCATTTAGTACCATAGTCCTGAAATGTGAAATCTAGCGAATAGTGTAGTTTAAAGTGTTTAGTGTAGATGTTTTTTTTAAGGATTTTGCTGCTTTAAGCATATTAAAGGTTGCTTCATTTTCATAACCTTAATGGTCCAAGATCAAAGGTTAAGTAATAGTTGTTTCATGTCTTTAAGCATCGATGTTTGCACGTAATGAACAATTACCTCCAATCAATGTGATGTGGAATGGTGCATAAAAGATATATAACAGAGTTGTACTGTGAAAGAAACAAGAATGTAGTAAAACCTATTATAGAAAAAACACCTTAAATTGGTATGATGTGGAGCCATGAAAACTGAATATAAAAAAACCTAAATACTCGACATAGAATCCTCCCTAACTCTTTTCTATAGTAACTGCAATGCCCCGCCCTAGGACCTACACTAACAAAGAGTATTAGAGAGTAACATCGTCTACTATTGCAGAGAATATGACCGTTTGCGAGCAACAATCCATAATCTTTGTCTTAAACGAGTAGTGAATACATCGATTAGGTGCTCCAAGTTTTCTTCTTACCTCATATGGATCGACATACCTAGTTCTGGTTTAAAAACAAACTAAGACGGCTAAGGGCCTGTCTTGAACAAAATATAGTAATATAAAGATATCACATAATACAATTCATAGAAAATAGCAAACACACACACACACACACACAAATATATATATATATATATATATATACAGATACAATAGAAGTACAATATACGTAAGTTTTACGTAAGTAGTTGGTTCTTTTGAACCATATATATAAATGAGTCCCTACAAAATAATAGGTACACCAGATAGCAAATAAAACTATACAAAACATGCACTAGTATCACAAAAAGATAAGAGGATAGCCCAAGTCGGAGGCATAACAAAGCAGGAATCTACTGAAATTGACTAACCTGTAGTAACTCAATCTGGCCCGAGTACATAAAGTACATGGGTTAATCTAGCTTAAACAAGATAATTACTGCATAATAGGCGAAGACAATAGAACTTAAGAGATAATTCCTCTCAATAGGAGGAATACCATAAGCTCATAACAACATTGTATGCATAAGTTAGGTTCACTAATTCATAATTAAAATTCTCATGTAAAGTGATATCCATACGGCATGAATATTTCCATTGACCCAAAAAACCAAAGATCAAGGCTAAGGTATGTACAGAAATCTCAAATCACACAGAAATGGAAGATGGAAATCACAAGAATCTCAACACATAGAACTCAATTAGGAGATCGCCACATAGAAATGTAATCATCATATGGTGAATTATCAAATATCTCATAGGCTAAGTATAAAACCCAACATTCACAAAATAGTGAAATGAAAATATTTAAAAATCACAAATCCTAGAAATCAAGAAATAATGAAATCTAGAAAATATCACACAGATTGGGCCCATAAAAGACAAGTCTAAGCTACACTTGCATGTGCACCACACAAAAATGGACAAAGCCTACAAAGTACTATCCACAAAGATTTGGTGTCCCACACATACTACCCGAAGGTTCACATAGTCTACACAGAGTGACCCAAAGGTCTAATATAGTTTATACAGATGATCCTAACGTCTTGTATTAGCTGGAACACAGAAATGCATCACAAACTTCCCAGTAGTAACCAGACAGTGACAACAATATGTCCCATAACGCACACTCTTATTTATCAGTTCATTATAAGTCAGTCAATTCCACACAGGTGTAGCTTCAATCAAACAAGTTAATCGATATAGCAAACCGACATGTTCCACAACATGTGGTTTATTATTTCATTTAATTCACTTTCCCATTCTCTTGATGAGTGCACAAACGTGTGATTTTACATACAAAATATAGAGACAGTTTGTCTCGCGTCCCTAATAAGTTTCGAAATTCAAGAAAACTCCTTTACTTAAAACTTTATAAATTAGATCCCTATTTTTCGAAAATCATCAAAAAAAAATATGAAAACTCAAAATTAAATTCAACACATAATCATCATCGTTTTCATGCATTAAAACTACCAAAAAAAGAATCAAAAAAAAAACACGAAGGCCCAGTATATTGCAGCAAATAATGCAATTATTTGCAATTTTTGCTGATATTTCAGCAACTATTTCAATTATTTGCATCACATGTACAACAATTGCTGATATATCAGCAGTATATCGTAATAATCGCTTATTTTGTAGCAACTTTTCATTCGCCTTCTATTTTTTCAGTTATACATCAATTTTAAACATAGGTCCTGATATATCAGCAATTATATACAATAATTGCAGATTTATCAGCACATATTTATAAATCTTCCATCACCTTTGATTTAGTTGCTGATCTATCAGCAATTATACATAATAATTGTTGATATATCAGGAACAATTCATAAGCCTTGCCAAAATATATCAGCAAGAATATACAATAATTACTGATATATCAGCAATTATTCATCTCGATTTTCAACTAAAACTAAGGATGAAATATAGCGATCATATCAGCAATTATTAAGTACAATTGTTGATTATGCAGAGTTTTTTTGTAGATTGCTCCCATAATTATTTACAATTTTTTTATATACAGCAGCACCAAAAATTTGTGAAAAAAACATGTAACTCCAAAAATAGGGACCTACTTTGTATTAAATGTTTGAGGAGGGTGTCGTTTAAAAGATCTTCCATTTTCAGAAGGTGTGCCTAACTTTCATGAAAATATATGTACTTCGAGAAAACGAGTTTTAAAATGATTTTTGAAAACTATTGGGAAATCATTTCTATAAAAATATCTTTATAAAAGAGATTATTTATAAAGATATAAATATCTTTTGAAAATAATTATATTTTTACAAATGGACAATACAATTATTTATTTTGAAATTTGGTTTTCGAATGAAAATTCTTTAGAATCGATTTATAAACAAATGTATGAAATAAGCAAAATTCAATATAAATTCATAGAAATCAATGTATTAAAATTCACATAGAAACTTGTCAATCTAGGATATAAATTGTCGTTAATGTCGCCTCTCTAAAATTTGGAATAATACATTTGTAGTTAGTCTTAAAACAATGTATAAAATAAACACAAACTAAGGTAGCTAACATTGGAAATCAAAACACTAAACTATAGGAGGAAAAAAAAAACCTAGGCATGCAATTCATTTTAAAGCTCCCTGGTTGACCTATTCATGGTTCGAAGTCGCCACTAGAGTCGACCTTAATGAACCCGAGGTCGATCTGAGAACCTCGTGGGTCAACCTGTAGAATGCAAGTTCTATAGGGAACAATCCTTGCTTCATTTTAATTTTCTAAGAATAAGCTGATCAGGTTTCAGATTCAATTCAGGTATGAATTTCAACATATATAAAGAACAACACACATGCTATAATCGGAAAAAAAAATTGGAATGATTTCGGTGCAAAGTGAAAGAGCAACAAGCTCACAAAGGTAGACTTGAAAACTTTGGTTATTGCAAACTTGTAAACTCTAAAACTTATCTATAGTAAACTGGATTATCAACATGAACTATAATTTATAGTCATGCAAGCTTGAGTATGCCAGATGTGTGAGATTATTCGAAGATTGCAGTGAACTAAAGCAGATTTGCTTTGCAAAGAGGGAGCTTTTAACTTAAAAATGCTTCATATACCTATAGAAGCAAGAATACATATATGCAAAAATGAACGAAACTCACAATGAATTCCTTTTTCAAAATCTAAGAAATAGATTAAATAATCTTCTGGTTTGGTGTGACTACCTGTAGATTACAAGATTTGCTAGCCTTTCTCTATTTTTAATTTTTGAAATGAATTGGATTTAGAAAATTTAGGAGAAGGGAGGTTATTTTCTCGTGTTGTTGGAGTTTTAGAGAAGAAGAAGGAATCTGGAGGAGGAGAATACGTATATCTCTAGACTTTCCTTCTTTGTCTAACTTAAATATTGCTAATGGGCTTAGATTTGGATCCAAATCCCATCTATTAAGGCTAAATATTTTTAGTTAAGCTTAATTAGGCTATGTAACATCAATTTACACATGTTTAACCCAAAACACACGTATTTACACTGTTTTAACCTATTTTATCATCAAAATGTTTACGATTTTACTTTTTTTAGTTTAAAAAATATAACTCAATACGTTTAGAAATTGTCTCAACTATTTTAAACACAATTTCTAACAAAAACATGATAAAATTTGCATTTTAACTAAAAAGTTTGTTTTACATTTTTATTTGTTTAAATTTTACAATTTCTTCATAATGATTACACAAAAATTCATTCACTCTTTAAATAAATGCACAAACCACATTAAAAATATTTAGAACTTAGATATTGATTTCTAGGTCAATATTTCACTTATTATATTTTTATTTGCAACTAAATTAAGTCTAAAATCCTCTTATTACAACAAAATTTACAAAATTATTGTATTTTGACAAATAAAATACTTCATTGTTTTTTTTACTACAAATTCACTTTATACATTCCCAAAACTTTAATTTCTTCATATCTAAATTTATTCTGCAAATTAATATTGAATTAAATTTCCTTTATCATTTTATTTAATTCCAACCTCAAATCCAACATATTACTTCTTTATTACTCAAATTAATACAACTTTCATAGTGTATTCAGCTTATGAGATCATATAAATTATCCTCTCGAAATTTTTGTTTATTTTCTCGATTAACAAATTATAAACATCATTATAATTTGTTTACATAGACAGTCACAAAACCAGGGTTGTTATAGACTTCCCCTTTATAAAGATTGTTCCCTTATAATTTCTGGAGGGAAGATGTATTCAACATGATTTATTTCATCTAGAAATAGAAAATATATAAGCTTGAGATAAGGTTACTCACCTTAACAACCGAAGATATAAAACCAGGATATGTTTGCTTGATGAACCCTCGGGTTTCCCAAGTAAAATCAATGGGATTAACAGACCATTGAGTCTTCACGAGGGGTACAGTCTTATTTCAAAGGCGCTTTACTTCTAAAGTTAGCATATAAACAGGATTCTACACGATGGATAATTCGGGTGAGATCTGAAGCTCTTAAAGAATAGAGTATCAGTAAATGAATCTGAATCACGAAGGCATTTTGAAGCGGAGATACGTGAAATACAACATGAATACCAGAAAACTGAGCTGGAAGTGATACTCGATAAGAAAAAGGGCCAATACGTTCAGTAATGTGGAATAGTCCTATATATCTAAGAGCCAACTTTCTGGTCCAACTGAAATGCATTAACCTTCAATGGAGATACACGATGTACACAAGATCACCAATTGAGAATTCTATAAGCTTCCACGGTTGCCTGCATATGATTTCTACCTGCTCTGATCCTATTTCATTCTTTGTGGAATAAGAATGATCTTTTCAAAAGCTTCACAAATAGAGTTGGGGCCTAATATCAACTTCTCCATAGACCCAAACCAACCGAATGGTAATCGACATGGTCTTCCATACAAGGCTTTAAAAGAAGCCATACCGACACTAGACTAGAAATTATTGCTATTAGTGAATTCAACAATAGGTATGTGGTCTTCCCCATTACAACTAAAATCAAGTATACATGCACGAAATAAATCCTTAAGAATACGATTTACCCGCTCAGTGCGTCCATTAGACTGTAGATGATAAGTTGTGCTGCAATTAAGATTTGTAACCAAATCTTTTTAGAGACCCCACAGGAATTCACTAGTAAAGAGCTGATCTCTATCACAAACAATCGAACTAGGAACACCGTAAAGTTTCATGATTTCCTTAATAGAAATCTTAGATAAATGGAATTTTGTCCTACTAGACTTAATAGGAATACAATGAGCTGACTTAGTCAAGTGATCCCCAATCACTAAACAGTGTTGTGGCCCGATTTCGATCGAGGTAGACCATAAACAAGTTCATGGAAATTTGATCCCATTTCCACAACGAGACCTTAAGTAGATGCAAAGGACCATTAGGATGATGATGCTCGGCTTCAGTGAGGTAACAAATCATGCAGTTACTCACATAATTTGCCACATCACGTTTCATGACTTCCCAATAATATAAGTGTCTCATATCAGCGTGCACCTTACTACTACTAGGACAAATAGTGTACTTAGAACACTGATACTCATCAAGAATGTCTTTCCTAAGATCAGTAACATCAGGCATAATCAATCGGTTATTCCTACAAATTCAATCATGAGCATCAACATTAAAATCCATAAAATAATTTTCATGAGATTCAGATTTACAAAGCCGCATAAGATCTGGATCTTTCCTCTGTGCATCGGCGGTATGATCCAATAAACAAGGATGAGCTTCTATGATGAATAATAAGACGGGATAATCTGATACCGGAGCATGATAACGAATATCACGATTATTAGAGAATGGAGTTATGATGACAACAACCTTATTTCAATTATCATTGATTATAAAATATATACTAAAAATTTTGTCTAGAACATATATACATATATGCAGGATTTGTATATGGGAATTAATACTGAAGATTGTACAGTTTAGAGTTTCAAGAGATTCAGAATTCAGAGGATACTCAATACTCATGGGTAATTAGGTTATCAAGAGTTCAAGAAAAATATAGTGATATAGTCTAGTTTATATGTAAGACTCTGAATAACACTCCAGGTTCAAATTTTGATTTTTTAAAATTTAAATTCTGATTTTCAAACTTCAAATTCTAATTTCAATTTGTTTTTTTATCTTACTTATAATTTCAAATATAATTTTTAAGTTTAAAATATAAATTTTATAGTTATATTGTTTTATAATCTTATGGTTTTATAGTTTTAAACTCTATAATTTTATAAATATGTTTATATAATATATAATTTTATTTTCATATGATTTTACGTGTTATAATACTCATTTATACCACTAAGTTTTAATTCATGAATTTCCAGAATAATATATATAGTTAAACACTTGAAAAATAGTTTTAAATATTTTATACATGTATATGTCGACATACAACTGTCATTTTTTCAATTTTCAAAGGAAGTGTCTTTTCACTATTGGTAACGTTCCAGAAGCGTTGCAACCTTTCAAATCTTATAAACGGGGTTGATTTCGATTTTTTTATATCATTTTCTTCTCTATCTTCACTCCTCTTCATCCCAACATTAATATTTCTTATTTTATTGATTTCTACACTTCTATTTTGCCGATTTCTACTCTAATTATATAAAACTTCTTCTTTTCTCACTCTCTACTCATTACTCTCTGAATTGAAGTGTTATTGAAGAGTTATAGGGCTGTTGTAATCATTTACGAAGTATTTGGGAAAGGATGTGTTCCTTATAGCCCTGAAATCAAGGAAAAGGAGCGGTGGTAATCTTGTACTGTTGAAATCAAGAGTGGTTCGAGCGCTGTTAACCTTGTAGCCGGAAAATTAAGGGATTGTACTTGGATATTGATATAGTAATAAAACTCTACGCAATCCAGCATTGCATGGGACTGAACGTAGGAGTGATTCGAAACAGTATAAAATCATGTGTGTTCTTTCCTTTTCTGCATTTTATTTTTGTTTATTTCTGTGATTGTGTTTGATTCTGTGTCTGTGATCATCTCTAGTGTGTGTGATTCACATAGTAGATCATACAAGTTTTAGATTTTCATAAATTCCTTATAAACACTATTCACCGTCACTCTAGTGTTAGTCTTGCCTTAAGATCTGCATTCCATGTTCCCTAACAATTGGTATCAGAGCAAGGTTTTTCAAAAAGTATGATTTTTGGAAATATTAAATGGCAAATTTTGAAGTTATTTATAACACTAATTTAAACTCATAATCTGATTTTTGAAATTTGATTTTTAAAAATTTAAAATTTTATTTTTTAAATTTTATAATTTTGAATTTTGAATTTTTTTGATATACGGATATGTTACAAAACCATCATGATATTATTGTTTAAAATTGAAGTTATTACTACAAGAAAAACAACATATAGCGACGGCAGAATCCGCTTCTAATCCGTTGCTAAATTGGCCCTGGCGACAGATTTCCTATATAACATGGTGGTCGGTAAAAACCATGACGGTAATTATGTCAGATTTTAGTGACGGAATATAGAATTAGTTTTTTGACGGTTTTCCGTCAATTTACTATTTTTATTATAAAAATATTATTTTATTTATTATTTTATTTACCAAGTATTTACCGACGGATAAGTAAATTATAATAATTTTTTATTTATACAAAAACACGGTAAAGCCTTGCTAATTAGCAAGGGATTAGCGACAAAATATTCTTTAGATCAAACATTTTTTGTAGATAATCCATCGCTATTCCCCTTCTGATCTACCTATATGTAAAGAATAAAAATAACAGCACATTATAAGCAATTCAGACTTAGATTATTACTATGTACAAACTAATATCTAAAACAAACAAAAAGTACATTAATTTTTTCAATCTTTCATACATTATGATCTTTTTAAGACCAATGATAAGGTTACATTTGTGTTAATACAATTGTGAATGTTGATGGAGCTACTCGCTTGTTCGGGCTCTCTTCTTCTCCAATTCCTCAATGCCACTAGCAAGTTCTTTTCTTCTCGATTATCTGAAGTTTAACCAATTTTGAAGTAATTACAGAAAACTAGAATAATAATGATATAGGTAAAAAAAAATAATGAAATTAATGGCTATTTACCTTAATCAAGAGGTATTTGTATACAGATCATCGTGTGTACCGAAGCCCAGTAAACTCCAAATTTTTAGGAAGCTGCTGCATAATTTACATTAAACACTATTATAATTGGATACTTAATCAAATAAACAAATGGTTGCAAATTAAAGGAAAAGGACCTAAAATGGAAGAAAGCCAAATAGTGACAATGGCACAACCAATACATCTGTGCAACCAAATTCACAGATCGAGGAACCCGCACTAAACGATGTTTCTTATCAAAAATGTTATTTGTACAGACACCATTGTATCATATATTGACCAAGTATTATTTCTCAGTCAAGGCCAGAAATTGTAAGTTATATCAACAACATAAAAACAAGAATATCATCCAGAAATTACGATATGAAACTGATCGTATACGATCAAAATTATGGCTAGATAGACACTTACAACAAGTTCATTAGTTTACCTATGAATATTCCTTAGGGAAAGCACTGGTATAACTCAGAATTATCATTGCTGCACTATTGCACCATATAGTCAATACCTTGAGGCACTTAGTAGCATTTACAATATGTCATGCTCGGGAATATGTACTGAATAGAGAAAAGGTATGCATCACACAACTAATTTCATAACAGAATACTGCAGATTTATTCTTTCCACCATCTTACTAATGTATAATATATTCGTTGCAGTCGACACTATCCATGGAATTTGCAAAAAACAGCAATTTACACATATGAGATTTTAAATAAATGATGACATATGTTATATACCTTTTCCTCTAAATCGTCCATGAGCACATTACTTATCATCAGATATACATTCAACCAAAATCAGCAAACTAGGCAATACATCCATGTTTCAAGTAACTCTTGGATTTCCAAATGGAAAATAGTGTGCTCTGGTAAATGAAGCCACTTGAGAATCAATTCTACAGTACCATAAATTGAATAACCAAATAAAAGCAACCTGCATGTATACAAGAACGCAAAATACATCAGTATAACCAAATAAAAGCAACCGTTGTTACAAATTATCGGGACCGGATAATTTTTTTTATCACCAACTCTTTTCATGTACCAGGTGAAAAAAATTTGTGAAATTAATAACGAATTCAATATATGAAGCATGTTGAAAATTCCACTGTAAATTTCAATAAATAATTATCATCACTGGAACCAGTTAGGACCATCATGCCAGTAGAAAGCCATCATAAATCCAGAAAGAGAGCATCTTTGATACTTGCTGGTTCGAATAACTTACGGTTCTCAAGCAAAAATACAAAAGTGAATATTCAGCGTTTAACTTAACAGCGAATAGAACCAATTTTGCTGGTAGAATTAGTAACCTCAATAATAAATATTTGAAGTCGATGAGCTATTCAATAGATTAAACAACGAGGTCTTACCGTAACTCGAACAGAAACCAGACATGAGGCAAATCGATCTTCCTGATGATTGGTTGCGAGAATCAGATTTTTAGAAGAAGATTGGAATCGAAAATTTCGCTGAAGCACTCAATTTCTCTGGTGGCTTGATCTAGTTAGACCGAACTGGACCATCAATATTCCAGATCCAAATAACGGTATGTAGATTTAGGGGAACGGAAAAGAAATAGATTTGAGCGACGACCGATATGTCTTAAATAACAGTAGATATTGATTTTGTGGATTTTAGTGGTAAGGAGATAGGCTTGATCTCGTTGAATGGCTTGGCGGTTTCTCTTCGCATGGGAGAGAAAAGTCGGTTTCCCTTCCAGAAGATACTGTTAAAGACAAAAATGAGTGGAGGAATACAAGTCAATGGAGAAGCTAAATTTTGGGTACGAGCCAAAATTTTGAGGAACTGGAGCCAAAATTTGATTTTTGGAGCCAAATGAAATTTAAGGTTAGAGCCCTAATTTGATTAGAACGTTCAACAATAAAAAAAAATATGTTACAACTACATAAAGTGAATATGCCGCTGAAAATTTTGGTTTGGAGCACAAATTCAATTTTGAAACCAAAGTAAAATTTGTTTTTAGTGCCGAGGAAAAGATAGTTAATTATTTATAAAATTTTAATTATTAATTACTTTACAATAATTATTATTTATAGATTACTAATTATTGTATTGATTATTAGTTGCTAATTATTGAATAATAATTGTTAATATTGATAATTTCAACTTTTCAAATTAATTATTAGTTATATTAATAGTAATTATTAATAGTCTTTATTAATTATTTAATTATAATTAAGTATTACTACTTAGTTATAATTATTAATTAGCTACTACGACTAACAAAAGAAAAATGTTGAAATAGACATTTTATTCAGCGTTATTTACTTTGGATAATGCTTTGGGTAAGTCTCTCCACGTAAATATTTATTCACTTAACGCATCATTATGAAATTTGCAGAGCCCTATTTTAAAACACGTATTTGGGTTAGAGAGCGATGTTGGAGAGAGCGGAGTTGGTGAAGTGGAAGAGAAATGGTGGTTTTGAAGTGTACGAAGATAGAGACAGACGAACAATAAGAGATTTGAGACATGATCAACTCACGACCATCAATTAATTACTAATTCTTTATTTTAATAGTAATTTTAATTATTATAAGTTAAAATCGACTCGGGACCATTGATATTAAAAATATGTTCAAGAAAAACCAGTTTTTCAAAAATACATAACGTTTATTGTGTAATTATTAACTAATTCAACATAATTGAAAACATATTCAGCACTTATTATGTGCGAGAGAAGATAATTACATTTGAAAGCCTATAAATGGGCATGGAAATAATAACTAGTATGGTAATGTTTGTATTCTTTGAATTTCGGAACTCTTTAATATTTATTAAATTTCTAATTTTTAAATTTTGAATATTTTACAAAATTTTATATTTTTCTCAAAATTATGAAAAATTTATATTTATTTTTGAAGATACAAAAGTTTTAATTTTTTGAATTAATACGTATTATACATAATTATCAATTATAATTATTGAATTATAAATATTAGTAATAAATTTTATTTCTTGATTATTAAAAATTACTTATTAATCATTGATTATTAAAAAATACTTATTAATCATTGATTGTTAAAGATTACTTATTAATCTATATTATTAATTATTATTACCTCTGAATTATTTAGTAATTATTAATTAATCAGTACCAACTGTTGAACTTTATTTACAATTATAGATTACCAACAACTAATTATTAATAGTAGATATTAATTTATAATAACTATTATATACTTATATTAACTATCACATATCAATTATTAATTATTTAATAGTACATTAATATGCATGAAAATAATAACTTGTATGGTAATGTTATAATTTTTTTGAATTTCGAAATTCTTTAATATTTATTTAACTTCTTATTTTTAAACTTTGACCATTTTGTTTTTCTTAATTACTAATTATTTATCAAATAATATGTACCAATCAATTTCTTAAAAGCAAATATGTATTAATAATTTCTTGATATTAATTTAATTAATTGTATTAAAGACTATTAAATAATCATTGATTATCAACACATATTTAATAAACATCGAACAATAATGTATTTTATTAATTACTATTACCTCTTATTTATATTATATAGTAATTAATAATTAATCAGCATTAATTTTCCAAAAAAAATTAATCGGCAGTAACTATTGAATTTTATTTACTTCTAATAGTTATTATTTATTATTAATTACTAATGTATTATTAACATTAATTATTTAAAATTTAAATTTACTAATTAATTACTAAGTAATAACACAAATTTAAAACATTTTATAAATAATAAATATAAAAGTTCATTTCAAATCTCTTGGAAAACTGAAGGAAAATAGCTTTAAAATTATGTCGACGTAATCCGACTCTATTAGCAACGGAATTTAGCATTAAATATTATATGACGGTAAAGAGCTGCAATTTCCATTGATTTAGCGACAGAATTAGTATTCGACGGTAATAATTTATAATAAGATGACATTTAAAATCCAAAATATTTTCTCTTACAAAGCCCTTGAAAATCCGCCACTAATTAACGACGGAATTTTCCGCTGCTAAAAATCTATCGCTAATCTCTATTTTTCTTATAGTGTATTTATTTTGAAAAGTCATTTGATTATTTGAAAAGTTGTTTTGTTTTGCAGGAGAAGAGTAATGACAGTTAGTGAAAAGACATCAAGAGGAAGAAATGGATAAATATAATGTGACGAGTAATGACGGTTGGTGAAAAGACATCAAGAGGAAGAAATGGATATATATAATGTAAATCAACAAAGAAATGGGTACTTGATCAATTTACAACTTTGGATTTTTATCTACAACTTAACATCATACTGTATTTCTCTTCATTTGCTTCGTAATGCCGCTCATTTCATGTGAATCCATCAAGAATTGACCAAGTAATATCAAATGAAGTTCTGGTGAATAAAGAGAGAAGGAAAGCAAAACGGTCGATGATTATCTTCAAACTGCATCCATATATTTGACTATATTGTCCCAAATCCTTTTCTATATTGTAGTTCTTGTTCTCGCGATAGTTTTGATGGGTAGATCATTGAATTCTGATAAAAAATGAGTGAGATACGACTATTTGAAGTTGCCTATGCAAAACTGAAAATTGTGTACAGGATTTCATGCATCTCTCCTACTGTTTTGACTTGCTGCACCCTAATATCATCCAAATTCATCCCTAAACTAATACTAGATAGAGAGAGATTATGAAAGGAAGTGGCTGATAGGCCTATTTATAAAAGAATGAAGTGCCCATTCATTTGAAATTCAAATTCAAACTTAAGGATTTGGCGCCAAGTTGGTTGAACTAGTAAATCTTCAATATCTTTCAGCAAATGAATATACTATCCTGGTCAGAAAAACGAGCCCGTCGTAATAGAGTAGATTTCATCATCAACTTTTGGAAGATGTGGATGTGTAATTCATTACAATAAAAGAACAACAAAAAGAAGGATTGCAAAAACAGGTATGCTTTACAATTATTTCATAATTATCATTAAATTTAGAAATATACATCTATGCACATAGTTAGGTATAGAAATTTAATTTTTTAAAATTCTAGATAATTTGGTTCATATATTGATACACCATAGTATACTTATCAATATACCAATCTAATTAAAATCTTTTCTATTTAATTTGGATTTGAAATAATTGAAAGGACATCTTTTCAATATGAAAATGTCAGTTCAAACTCTAATTATCTATTTTGTTTATTTACCTATGTTTCATATATTCTGTTTCAAAAGTATGTATTGAAATTATAGTACATAGATGTAATAACCCGGAAATGCGAGCCAGTTTAAATTTTTTATTTTGGCAATTTTAGCGAATTTTGAATATTTAAAATAGATTATTTTAAATAATATCGACGATAAATTTATTTTGAATGGAATTCGACATATATGTTATATACGTCGTCGTTAGAATATAAATATTTATATATAATTATAAAAGGAATTTAAAATGGCGCGGTAGTTCGATAATTCGATTTCAAACTTCAATTGAATGTACCGGGTGCAAAACAATCCGGATTTTAGTGAAACCAAAAATAATAGGATCTAATTGATGATATCTTTCCAACGAATCCGAAAAATCGAAATTTCATAGCGGGAATCAAAATATATGTCCAGTTGAAAATTCTGAATAGTCGCTATGGAATTCAGGCCCTTAAATATTGACATTTTGCAAACGACCTCGGATTTCGACGAAACCACTTTTGTTGGGTCCGTGATGTCAAATTATTGCTAGATTTCAAATTTCATAATTTTTCGAATCAATATGTGAGCGTGACAAAGGAAAACGCGTTTGACCAGTTTCAGTTGATTTTAATCGACTGGAAAATGGCCATTTTCCAAACGGTCTCAGAATTCGACGAAACTAGTTTTGTTAGGACCGTATCGTCAATACGAAGCTAGAAAATATTTTTCGGGAATTTTTCGAGTTAGTATGTGACCCCAGTAAATTGAAATGCGCGTTCAAAATCAATATATAGAGTTATATGTTGATTTTAACGGAAACTGATCGAAACGGTCGAATCAGTTTATGGTACATATCCCATTGTGTTCAGAATGGGGGTAAAACGCTAGGGACGACAGTCGGTGGGTTTCGTTTCGAGTTCGAAATAAAAAGATACTTTTTTTTTTGAATTAAATATAATAAAATATTTTATATAAATACCCTTGGTCAAACCCTAAGCCCTCTCAACCCACAGTCAAACCCGACATCGCGCCTCCCTCTCAAAATACACGGCGGATTCCGCTCCAAACAAAATCACTCCGGATCTCAACATCCACGCAACCATTTCAAGAGATTTCTGAAGCAAAATGAAGTGCTAAGCGAGATCTAGATTCCTGATGACTATGATTTGAAAGGACGACCTGAAGTGGCA
Organism: Allium sativum; assembly: GCA_030737875.1. Classification (NCBI taxonomy): domain Eukaryota; kingdom Viridiplantae; phylum Streptophyta; class Magnoliopsida; order Asparagales; family Amaryllidaceae; genus Allium; species Allium sativum. Next base: position 923,846,791 of record CM060922.1, read on the forward strand.
TGAAATCGAGCTGGAAGCTCCGTCGTTCGCTCACGTTTTCTGGAGAATGGAGGGGCTCGACTTCGCCGCGCCCGTGGGTGGGTGATGGCGGCGCTCCGGCGCTTCTGGGCAGCGGGTCCGATCAAACTCCGGTGATGTCAGGGCGTGGCGCGGCGAGATTTTCATGTCGAGGGTTTTCTGAAGTGGCCAGAACGATGAACGGTGAGCTCTTCTCTTTCTCTTATAATTTTTATTTATATAAAGCATTGTTTTTAATAAAAATATTAATATACATTGTTTTTAAAAAAACATAAAATAGAAAGGGCATGGTTTTTAAAATAAAAATAGCAATATGAAAGTGAAGTTTTAAAAATATAAATAGAGTTTGTTTTAAAAATATAAATAGAAGAGATTTTTTTATATAATCAAAGAAGAAATTTTTATACGAAGAAAGTAAAGATTTTTATTATATGAAAGTTAATATTTTTATATAATGAAAGGTCGAATATTTATTTTAGAAAAGGTGAAATCTTTATAGAGAGAATAGCATGATAAAAATAGAATTTTTATCTATATAGTAGCGATGTAAAAATAGAATTTTTATCTATATAGTAGCGATGTAAAAATAGATTTTTTATCTATATAGTAGCGATGTAAAAATAGAATTTTATCTATATAGTAGCGATGTAAAAATAGAATTTTTATCTATATAGCATCGATGTAAAAATAGTTTTTTTATCCATATGGAGTAATTATAAAAATATGATTTTTATATACATAGCAACAAAGTAAGAATTCGATTTTTATATATTGAATAGCATAGTAAAAATTCGATTTTTATATATTGAATAGCATAGTAAAAATTCGATTTATATATATTGAATAGCATAGTAAAAAATTCGATTTTTATATATTGAATAGCATAGTAAAAATTCGATTTTTATATATTTAATAACGAAGTAAAAATATGATTTTTATATACATAGCAATAATATAAAATTGTGATTTTTACATATGTAGAGAATACGGGCAACGAAGGTGACAAAAAGGCGAGAACGATGAAGATTTCTATAAATGAAGTGTCGTGAAGTTGGGATAGCTTTTGTGAGAATTTCTCACTCTTCAATTTCTTTTACTAGTTATATATATACTAGGATGCAGACGGTGTTTAGTAGCACCCGACACCCGTCATCCACAGACCATGGATGGCTTGTTTGTTAAATTGTTTGGATGTGTAGTTGGTTAGTTTATTTGGTTTGAATTGAATTGTTTGGTGAAATGAATGGATTTGATTGATGTGTGAATGGCTTGGTCCTTCTGATCGACGCTAGAAAAGCGCGATATTTAAATTAAATTCTGCAAGCATACAGGTGTGTAGCATATAGGTCGAACACAGGGAGGTGTAATTAAAAATTAATATTTATTTATTCTTGGGCGAGTTAGACGAATTCTGGAGGGTGATTAAAATTGAAATTGCGACTTTGTTCAAAACAAAACTAATTGCATCAACGACCAAATTACAATTAACAATAAAACAAATAAATACTGCGATTGAATTCACAACAGATTCGAATCTAATCGAATCTATTATCAATTCAATGATTAGGAAATAAACAGATTGTTGGAATTAGACTTGCAGAATATAAATAAATTAACAGGAAAATAAAATTGCAATAACAGTTGGGTTCTAGTAAATCTAATTACTAGACAACACCACTTGTCATGAGAGAAAAAATGCAGAAAAAGAGAAAATAGAGAGAACTTTATTGATTCCCCGATTGTTTTTCTTTTTACAATGAGATTACAACAGTATTTATAGGATAAAATGCCAACCTCAAACCTCATCCAATATATGCATATATGGTCCCTTTTAATAGCAATTATTTCTCTTATATTAATCAGCACTTATTCCTCCAATCAGCATTTATTCTTCCAATCAACAATTAATCTTCCCATCAGCAATTAATCCTCCCATCAAGGACATTTATTAGATTCCAAAGGTATCATAGGAAAAGAATATAAAAATTGATCTTTTTCTTCAATCGGAAATTCTTCTAATTGGCAGTTGAATAAAAATGCTCGATTTGAATTGATTTTCATGATAAGAATATGACTTCCTGAAATGCTTATTAGTGTATATCATATATACATACATATGAATGCATATATATATATATATACATATAATATAACACTTATCCATATTTTCTTCAGAGCAAAAGGGGCAGTGTGAACGTTCCTTTCTTTGGCAAAAAGTGAGCTTGATGGGGATCGAACTCAGGTCTCTCAGTACAAATCTCTATGCATTTACCAGTGAGCTACAACTCCTTTTGGGATTGAGAAAGTGTTGACATAAGGAAGTAGCTTTTGGCCTTTAATTTAAAATGAAAGAGGCATCACTTGACAATCTGTAAATACACATAAAAATTACCCAAAGTATCATTTATTTATTTACAAAAGATAAAATATAAGAGCATAAAATAAACACATTTCTATGTTAATCAAATACCCCCACACTTATCTTTTACTCGTCCTCGAGTAAAAAGAAAATGAAAAACTAACTAGATAGGTCGCACTTTCGTAGGAAAACACAATTGCATTGAGCGCATGCAACAAGCCGTTAAACCTCTAGGTGTCCCTAGTAGGACGAGTGGTGTCTCGTGAGGGTTTTCAGCGGATACTACCCACAAAATCCAAATGCAGTATGATATGGCTTTAATGTAACTACATGAATGCAATGGACATATGCAAATAAAAACGAAAAATGAAAACACGACTTGTTTCAGGAAAGTGGTACAACAAATTAAGTTGACAATTTCTAGTCAGTTGATTGTACTTTAAATACCTCAACTTGTCACAAATTTTCAATATAAATCAAGTTTTCAAATGTTAAATTCCAGTTTGGCCAGTTAGTTCGGTTGATAACATAGTGCAGCCATGAAATAAATTCTTAGTTTGCTTGGCACAGTTTATAAAGTGGTATTCTAATTTTCTCATGTATGGCTAGTCAAATCAATAAGGTCAAGAAGTGTTTAGGCATCATCGCTTATTCTTTATTCTATAAAATTTTAAAATTTATGATTAAGTACTTACACCTAACTCAGAAGACCAAGGTTTACCACCCATGCACTGCCTTGCGGACTAACGGAGAGCGGGTAAGGAGCTTGGCGGATTGTGCAGGCCGACTTTGACTTTGTCAACAACGTGTCGGTAATCCTTAGGTGTCCAATCTCATAAAATGAGACCAAGATATTCCAACGCTGACTTTGTCAACAACATGTCGGATAGAGCTTGGCGGGTATGCACACCAACGCTTGATATACAAGCAATGTTGGATACCCTTGGATTATTATTATTATTATCGAAAATATAAGCACAAAAGAGAGTTACGCGAATTCAACTTGACACAACTTAGTTTTAAAGATTTGAAAAGCCAATATAAGTATTTTAAGTCCTCCACTTATTTAAACAAAGTCTACAATATAGAATAGATTTCATGGCCATCACCTAAGAATCTCTCTATGTACCGGTTACACTATTATCCCTCAAAATTAAACTTTTCATTATATTTCTTATTCGATCTAAGTTGAGAGAAAAAAATACTATCAACTGGCTAAAAATTGTAAACTTATTTTGTTGTATCAATTGAAAATGAGTCGTATTTAAAAAAAATATATGGTATGTTACTACGATATAAAATGTATGATGGTCCTACATGAAAAGAAAGAAAAATTAAAGAAAAATCAAAAGAGTGTAATGCAGACTCCCCCCCCCCCACAATTGATTGAGACAGTGTCCCAACTGTCTAAGGCAGAAAAACAAAAATAAAATAAAATAAAATGAAAAAGAAAAATAAAAGAAAAAGAACGTGTACCACCTGATTTCATGGTGGATGATCATGCAGATCGATAGAGTCATCTTCGTCATATTGTTCGAATTCCAAAAATGCTTTCAGTCATTGACCGTTTACTTTGAAGACTTTTCCATCCCTAGGATTTTCAATTTCAATCGCTCCATGAGGATATACTGTTTTCACGACATAAGGTCCAGTCCATCGAGTTCTGAGTTTTCCTGGAAACAAGTGAAGTCTAGAGTCGTATAAAAGAACTTTTTGACCTACGTTGAATTCCTTACGGAGTATGTTTTTGTCGTGTTGGGCTTTGGTTCTTTCTTTGTAGATTTTCGCATTTTCATACGCCTCATTTCTTAATTCCTCTAATTCCGAAATTTGTAGCTTCCTATGTGAGCCGGCTTTTTCTAAGTCAAAGTTCAAAAATTTTATGGCCCAAAGAGCACGATGCTCTAATTCAAGAGGTAAGTGACAGGCCTTTCCAAAGACTAATCGATATGGTGACATCCCTAGATTGGTCTTATAAGCAGTGCGAAAAGCCCAAAGTGCATCAATCAGTTTTAAGGACCAATCTTTTCTATTGGAATTCACGGTTTTCTCAAGAATTTGTTTGATTTGTCTATTGGAAACTTCTACTTGTCCACTAGTTTGTGGATGGTAAGGGGTTGACAGCTTGTGTGTGATTGAGTATTTCTTGAGCAAGGATTCAAAAGCTCGATTACAGAAGTGAGTGCCATTATCGCTAATGATAGCTCGAGGTGTGCCAAAGCGTGAAAAGATGTTCTCTTTGAGAAATTTGATAACAACCTTGTTGTCGTTGGTTTTGGTCGGGATGGCTTCAACCCATTTTGAGACATAATCTACCGCAAGTAAGATGTAAAGATTCCCAAATGAATTAGGGAATGGTCCCATGAAATCAATGCCCCAAACATCGAATAACTCAATCACTAAAATGGGGTTGAGAGGCATCATGTTTCGCTTAGAGATTCGACCCGTTCTTTGACATCGCTCACATTTAGAGCAAAATTCGAAAGCGTCACGGAAGAGTGTGGGCCAATAAAAACCGCTTTGCAAAACTTTTGCAGCAGTTTTTCTTGCTCCAAAATGACCGCCACAAGCATGGTCATGTGAGAAGGAGAGAATACTTTGGTGTTCATGATCGGGCACACACCTTCGAATGATTTGGTCTGGACAGTATTTGAAAAGATATGGGTCGTCCCAGTAGAAGTTTCGAACTTTCGAGAGAAATTTTTGTTTATCTTGTTTCGACCATTCAGCGGGTGTTGGTTGTGTGACAAGATAATTCACAATGTCAGCGTACCAAGGGGTGTTAGAGATCGAAAGGAGTTGTTCGTCAGGAAAATAGTCATCGATTTGGGTGTCGTTATCATTTTCGTGCACAATTCGAGAGAGATGATCAGCTACGACATTTTCAGAACCCTTTTTATCTCGTATTTCTATATCGAATTCTTGAAGAAGAAGGATCCAACGAATCAAGCGGGCCTTGGCATCCTTTTTAGAAAGCAAATATCGTAGGGCAACATGGTCAGTGTAAACTATGACTTTGGATCCTATGAGATATGGTCTGAATTTCTCAAGAGCGAAGACAACTGCCAAAAATTCCTTTTCATTAGTTGAGTAATTCAATTGGGCCTCGTTTAAAGTTTTGCTAGCGTAGTAAATGACTCGAGGGAGTTTATCAATTCGCTGACCCAAGATGGCTCCAATTGCAAAGTCAGAAGCGTCGCACATGAGTTCAAAGGGTTGAGTCCAATCAGGAGGTTGAATGATGGGAGTTGTGGTCAAGATTGATTTAAGAGTTTCAAAAGATGTTTTGCAATCATTGGAAAATTCAAACTTTACGTCTTTGGCAAGTAAATTCGAGAGAGGTTTTGAAATTTTTGAGAAATCCTTAATGAATCTTCTATAGAATCCTGCATGGCCAAGAAATGAACGAACATCTTTGACAGACTTAGGAGGAGGTAAATTAGCAATCAAATCGATTTTGGATTTATCGACTTCTAGGCCATCTTTGGAGATGACATGACCTAGAACTATCCCCCTTTTTACCATGAAATGGCATTTTTCCCAATTAAGCACGAGTTATTTCTCCTTACAACGCTTAAGGACAAGTTCCAAATGAGTGAGGCATTGGGAAAAAGATGATCCATAAATTGAAAAATCGTCCATGAATATTTCCAAGAATTCTTCCACCATATCAGAGAAAATACTCATCATACACCTTTGGAAAGTCGCGGGGGCATTACAAAGACCGAAAGGCATGCGACGATAAGCAAAGGTTCCAAAGGGACAAGTAAAGGTGGTCTTATGTTGATCCTCTAAAGCAATAGGGATTTGGTTATAGCCAGAGTATCCATCGAGAAAACAGTAGTACTCATGTCCCGCTAAGCGTTCGAGCATTTGGTCAATAAAGGGCAAGGGAAAATGGTCTTTTCGTGTGGCTGAGTTAAGCTTCCGATAATCTATACACACACGCCATTTTGTTTTGATTTTTGTTGGGACGAGTTCATTACTGTCATTTTTGATTACTGTGACTCCCGACTTCTTTGGTACAACTTGTACCGGACTCACCCAAGTACTGTCAGAGATGGGATAGATGATGTTATTGTCTAGACATTTGATTATCTCCTCCTTGACCACTTCTCTCATGTTTGGGTTTAATCGCCTTTGAGCCTCACGGGTGGGTTTAGCCTCATCAACTAAATGTATGCGATGTTCCACAATTGATGGGCTAATTCCTTTTATATCGCTAATTTCCCACCCCAAGGCGTCCTTATTTTCCCGCAAGATATCCAAAAGTTTTTCTTCTTGGTCCTCGGTAAGATCGGAGGCCAAGATTACGGGAAAAGTTTTTGAAGAGTCTATGTAGGCATACTTAAGGTCTGGTGGCAAGGGTTTGAGATCTAACTTAGGAAGTTCTTGTGTATCAACATTGGTCAACATTCCTTGGTTAGATTCAGGTGACGAAGTGTCGGAGTCAAGAATTTTGTTTAGTTCAGAAATGTATTCGAGTTCGTCGAAATCAGAGTCGAAATGGTCAAGACACATTTTCAAGGCTTCAGAAGTGTCACTAGAGGTTTCATCAACTGTGGTTTGAATCATGTCAATTTCATCGATCTCAAAATCCCTAGGTTGTTTGTTGAGATTAAAGATGTTTAGCTCAATGGTTAGGTGCCCGAAGGAAAGTCGAAGCTGACCATTCCTACAATTAATGACAGCATTAGAGGTTGCTAAGAAAGGGCGTCCTAAGATCAATGGTATTTGAACTTTGGGATTTGAGACAGGCTCTGTTTCTAGAACTATAAAATCGACAGGGAAGTAAAACTGTTCGATCTGTATCAAGACGTCTTCGATAATTCCCAATGGCTTTTTGACAGATCGATCGGCTAGTTGAAGTGTGATGTTTGTTGGTTTAATCTCCCCTAGTCCAAGTTGACGATAGACAGTATAAGGGAGAAGGTTGACACTGGCACCAAGGTCGAGTAGGGCACGAGAGATGTGAGTGTTTCCTATTTTACAATCAATCGTAGGGCAGCCAGGGTCTTTATACTTGACTGGGGCAAGATTCGAAAGAACAGAGCTTGTATTTGCAGTTAGAAAGGCGGTTTTTGGGACATTGGTCGCACGTTTTTGTGTGCACAATTCCTTAAGACATTTAGCATATTGAGGGATTTGTTCAATGGTGTCTAAAAGAGGAATGTTCACACGGACTTGTTTGAAAATTTCTAGAATTTTATCGAAATTTGCCGCTTTCTTCTTATTGTTGAGTCTATGAGGAAAAGGAGCTACTGGTTTTTCGACTCTGTGATGAGTTTCATCGTTCGACGATGAAGATTTGGCCATGGAAGAAGAAGGTGGTAAGTGTGTAGAAGATGAAATATTGGTATTGCCAACATCGATTTCAAAAAGTGAGTCGGGTTTGTCGATACTAGGAGAAGAACTGTTGGGATTGCCAACATTTAAGGGAGATGGAAGTTTAGAAGAACTGGCATTTGTAGCCATTAAGTGATCATCAAGCTTTTGTATTTGGGTTGAGTTCGAAGGTTTGTCAGGGTTGCCAACATTATTATCAATCCCCTTTTCAGATCGAAGGGTTGTAACAACGTTGACCGGATTGTGGTTTTCATCCTCACAAGAATTTAGAGCACGAGAGTTATACTTTGGATTCACCTCGGGTTGACTAGGCAACTTTCCTTTCTCATTATTTTTCATTAGTTCTTTCATCATATTGAACATTTGGTCGAGTTTAGCGTCTTGTGAGTTCATTTTAGCTTCGTGAGAGTTCAACTGTTTCTCTAAACGCACGATATCTTATGGTGGTTGAGAAGATTGAGAGAATTGATTGGATGATTGAAAGTTTGGGTGCCTATAAGGTTGCTTCGTTTGAGGTGCAGGTTGAGAGATTTGAGAATTGGAAGAAGGAGCTTGGTTATTCGGATTGGGAATAAAGGGTTGCATGTGAGATGGGTTAGCCGAATTATTGGGGTTTGACCAGGAAAAATTCGGGTGGTTCCTCCAACCAGGGTTGTACGTGGATGAGTAAGGATTATTTTGAGCTATGGCATTGGCTTGGTCTTGAGAGTAATAGTGGGGTAACCCTTCTCCGGCTTGAGGAGTTTGATTTTCTAAAGGAATTTGACTTGGGTCCACGACATGTACTCCTCTAGTAGAAGTACGAATGGGAACACGAATCGATTCCCACTGCATGTCCTTTTCAGAATAATCTTCTAAGAATTGCCAAGCTTCATCGGCTGTTTTAGACATAAAGTCTCCTCCACACATTGATTCTAGTTGAGTTCTAGTCTGATAGTTTAGCCCTTCATATGCAATTTGACATAAGTGATCTTTTAGAATTCCATGATGGGGGCAACTATATAATAGCTGGTTGAATCTCTCAAAGTATTTTGAAAAAGTTTCCCCCTCATTTTGACAAAATTGATTTATCTCGGTTCGGATTTTTAGAGTTTTATGGAAAGGGAAAAACTTTTTCAAGAATGCAGTGACAAATTCATCCCAACTTCTTATGGAATGTCGTGGAAGAGAATTTAGCCATCTTTTAGCGCTTTCAAGTAGTGCAAATGGAATTAGCCTTAGCTTGATCGATTCGTTAGATAGTTGTTGCATTTTTGTTGTGGAGGCATACAATTCAAATTCACTCAGAAATTCATAAGCATTTTCAGACCCAGTAAATTTTGGCACCCCTTGGATAAAAGAATGTTTTAGCTCAAAATTGTTTCCTTCAGCTGGTGGGAACACAATGACAGATGGTTGAACGGTCCTAGTAGGATAACATCGATCACGAAGAGACAAGGGTCTATCCATTTGGATATTGAGATTTTGAAAATTTTGATTCATTTGATTTTGTTCCCCAAAGTTTGGAAAATTTTGATTCACTCGATTTTGATCCAATTCGGTTGGAAAATTTTGGTTGATTCGAGAACCCCTAGGAGAATTTTGTTGGCTAACACTTTTTTCACTCATTGTTGTTAAATGCAAGCACAGAAATTAGCTACAATGAAGTTTTCTGTCCTTATTGGCTCTTAACCCAAAATTATAAAGTGATGCGTTTGATTACTTAGATCAAAAGATTTCTCAGCCAGTTAACGGACAGGAGTTATCGGTGCACCAGGAATCACCCTAGCAATGCAGCCGAAGGTTTAAGTACCTTCAGAGTAACAACCGATATAATATTTACGAATCACCGTAATATTTATAAACGGTTATTTCTCTGCCGTAGTCTAGACACCAAGAAATAATTCGTTCCAAATGAATCAATTATCACAATATAATTAAGCCCTAGATGAGCCCGTGACTCCCTTAAGTCCAATGTCTAACCGTTATTATTAGTCAGATTCTACGATGAAATGCAATTTGTGGGCCAAGGAAAGGGTGATGAAATCCCTCACCTTATGTGAATTGGGGTATTGCCCTTAACAGAATGAATAAAAATGCTGAAATAACAACAATCACACAAAATAATTGCAAAAATTAAAAATTGTACATTCAAAGCCGCTGCCCCTGCAGAATTTTTTTACAACAATTGTCTATATATATTTTTCTTTGCAGCAGAGCACCTGTAGTGTTTTAAAAATTTCTTACCTTGATCGGCAGTCCGTCCAGTGAATTTGGGAAGTGCTAGCGCGTTCACACCCCACTTGGTGTGCAACCGCTCCAACAATTTAACTTCAATTGATTGTTTTGCTTTGCTCGCTTTTGATTTTCTCCACTTCGGACTTGCTTGTCTTCCTTTCTTTGCTTGATCCTGATTTTTGTTTTCTTTCTTTCTTTTTAAACACAAATTGGCTCACACGCACTCCCTTAGGTTCAGCACAAAATCAAAGCACGTCCCTTTTTCCTTAAAATAAATAAACAAAGCCGCCTCCCTATTTTTTTTTTCAGAAGCAATTAAAAACAAATCCAAAGATCAATCTTTGGATCCGAATTTCGAATATTAACAACTGAATCGGGTTTCCAACCTTCGAATTGGCTAAGGGGAGGTTTCGAGTATGGTGAATTGGGGATTTCGAATTGAAATATGTGGTGCTGATTTTGGGCGTGAAGGTGGTTCGGATCTCGTGGACGGTGAGGGTACGGATGCGCGAGTGGTTGAGAAGGATTGGTAGTTTGTAGGAGATGAACGTTTGAGGCAAGGGCTAATGGATTTGCTGTAGAATCGTGGGTAAATTTCTGTTCGTGAAGATTGTTTTGGCGTTGGGTTTGCGGGTTGAATTGTGGAGTGGGCTGCGGCTTTGTGCATGAAGATGATGGTGTATGGAGATGAGGGAAGGGGTTTGAAAGATGAGGGACTGGTGCGTTTGAGGGGTGACTGAAGGTTTTATGCGTTGGGGATGAAGAGGGTGAAGTAGACGATTGAAAAGGTCTTTTGTAAAGAGGAAAGGCAAAATTATGGGCATGAAATAAGGAAATAGGATTTTTGGCTTTTTTTTTTGAATATTTATATAAGAAGATAAGGAATCAGATGTAAAAGGAAAAGAATTATGAAGAATAAAGGCAGAAGAAAGAATAATATGGAGAATATGAAGAGAGAGAAAAGAAGGGAATTAAAGCAATGGAAATGTAAACAAGGAAAGAATTGCAAAAGAAGAATCTTTTTACGACCCCCTTTTTTTATTATAAAAGAGAGAATAGGAAAGTAACAAATGAAAAAAAAGAAAAATAATAATGAAAAGAGATTAGAGGAAGTGAGGGAAAGGTGTAATTGGAAAGCAATCAAAATAAAAAAAATGCAAGTTTTTTTTTCTCTTTTCTTATCTAGAATATAATGGTATTATAGGAGAAACAGAAGGCAATAAATCAAACAGGGAAAACTTGTAAAAAAGGAATCTTTTTATGATTTTTTTTATTTGCGAAAAGTAAAGAGTTTGTTGAAAGAGAGAGAAATAAATGGAAGGGAAATTTTTTTTTTCGTTTTTTTTGTTGTAAATGAAGGAAGATATAGAAGATTGAGGAAAAAAAATGGAAAGACGGCAAGAAATAAAGTTAAAGCTAAAGTTTTTTTTTTCTTTGATTTGGAGATTGTAATATCAATAAATAATATCCAATCTACCAATCAAGAGTGTTTTTTTTGTAGAACAAAAATAACAAAAAACAAGAAGGAAAATAAACAGGGAAAGAAATAAATTGAGAAATAACAGGGAAAGAAATAGATTGAGAAATAAAAGGAAAAGAAATCAAAGAAAAACGAGCAAGATTTTTTTCTTGTACAGTAGATTATAGTATCATTAAATAATACAAAATCTCACCAATCAAGATTTTTTTTCTTTTATATATACAAGAAAACAAAAAGGAAAAATAAATAAAAATAAACAGAAATAAAAACTAACACGAATCGGAAATTAAATAAACAATAAAATTTAATTATTGCCTCCCCGGCAACGGCGCCAAAAACTTGATCGACGCTAGAAAAGCGCGATATTTAAATTAAATTCTGCAAGCATACAGGTGTATAGCATACAGGTCGAACACAGGGAGGTGTAATTAAAAATTAATATTTATTTATTCTTGGGCGAGTTAGACGAATTCTGGAGGGTGATTAAAATTGAAATTGCGACTTGGTTCAAAACAAAACTAATTGCATCAACGACCAAATTACAATTAACAATAAAACAAATAAATACTGCGATTGAATTCACAACAGATTCGAATCTAATCGAATCTATTATCAATTCAATGATTAGGAAATAAACAGATTGCTGGAATTAGACTTGCAGAATATAAATAAATTAACAGGAAAATAAAATTGCAATAACAGTTGGGTTCTAGTAAATCTAATTACTAGACAACACCACTTGTCATGAGAAAAAAAATGCAGAAAAAGAGAAAATAGAGAGAACTTTATTGATTCCCCGATTGTTTTTCTTTTTACAATGAGATTACAACAGTATTTATAGGATAAAATGCCAACCTCAAACCTCATCCAATATATGCATATATGGTCCCTTTTAACAGCAATTATTTCTCTTATATTAATCGACACTTATTCCTCCAATCAGCATTTATTCTTCCAATCAACAATTAATCTTCCCATCAGCAATTAATCCTCCCATCAAGGACATTTATTAGATTCCAAAGGTATCATAGGAAAAGAATATAAAAATTGATCTTTTTCTTCAATCAGAAATTCTTCTAATTGGCAGTTGAATAAAAATGCTCGATTTGAATTGATTTTCATGATAAGAATATGACTTCCTGAAATGCTTATTAGTGTATATCATATATACATACATATGAATGCATATATATACATATAATATAACACTTATCCATATTTTCTTCAGAGCAAAAGGGGCAGTGTGAACGTTCCTTTCTTTGGCAAAAAGTGAGTTTGATGGGGATCGAACTCAGGTCTCTCAGTACAAATCTCTATGCATTTACCAGTGAGCTACAACTCCTTTTGGGATTGAGAAAGTGTTGACATAAGGAAGTAGCTTTTGGCCTTTAATTTAAAATGAAAGAGGCATCACTTGACAATCTGTAAATACACATAAAAATTACCCAAAGTATCATTTATTTATTTACAAAAGATAAAATATAAGAGCATAAAATAAACACATTTCTATGTTAATCACCTTCACTAGACCGGGGATAAGGCTAGGGCTTGTCCCGTTTCTTGTATCGTGCCGTTATGCCGTCGAAATTTTCTAAAATATGTTAGAAAAATAAAAATATCATTTTTATCGTGTAAATGAACTGAATAGAAATTCATGTGTTAAAATAAAATATTTTATCGTTAAAAATATAATTTTTAACGTGAATGTGAATAAATAAATATTCATTTACAAACTGGACGGTTTGTTTATGTACACCTATTTGAAGGACATTGATTGGGACGATAAATTTTACACATCGCCCAACTGCACAAATAAAATCTGTGTTTGTTGATTTGAAACCCCACACGGGTGTTGGGATGAAATTTGAAGTTCACTCATCCTGATTGATTAAATATGTCGATCGATGGATCGATAGGCTGTTATAAGCGTTAGATATTTATATTTAATGCTTATACAGTGTAGTGCACTTTGGATGATGGTTGACTATTTATCGTTGCTATTATATACATGTGTTGTATGGAATCCATATAATTAACTTTATATGGTAATTGATTGGGCCTCATTCCAATTTAGAAAATAAAGAATATTATAAAGTAAAGGTTCATGTGTTGACTATACTCATCCGTTGAGATTAGTCATGTGTTGAACGAAAGATTTTAACAATAAAATTTACATCTTTATCATATATAAAATTAGAAACTAACTGGAAAATAGATAAGATGAGTGGTCTCCTGGATATTAATCTGATGTTGGTTTCGGCCTTCGGGGTTAATATTCAGGGAATCGTTCTCTTACTAATTTGCGGTTGGAGTCTGATTTAATATCTAACGATAGATACCATATTTTTTTATAAAATATATTAAATAACAAAAATAGTCACACGTGGACAGTACTCATTCGTTGAGATTAGTCATGTGTTGACAAGAATAAATATTCATTTGTTGAATAGAATAACGGGATTATTGAAATATATAAAGCCGTGTTGATTAGAGATGCGCTATTTTGACGCGAACGATATTTATATCGATTATATTCGTTTTTAAATTTGAATTGAATTGAATAGAAAACGAATTTGAATTGAATTGAATAGAAAACGAATTTGAATTGAATTGAATAGAAAACGAATTTGAATTGAATTGAATAGAAAACGAATTTGAATTGAATTGAATAGAAAACGAATTTGAATTGAATTGAATAGAAAACCAATTTGAATTGAATTGAATAGAAAACGAATTTGAATTGAATTGAATAGAAAACGAATTTGAATTGAATTGAATAGAAAACCATTTTGAATTGAATTGAATAGAAAACGAATTAGAATTGAATTGAATAGAAAACGAATTTGAATTGAATAGAAAACCAATTTGAATTGAATTGAATAGAAAACGAATTTGAATTGAATCGAATAGAAAACGAATTTGAATTGAATTGAATAGAAAACGAATTTGAATTGAATTGAATAGAAAACGAATTTGAATTGAATTGAATAGAAAACGAATTTGAATTGAATTGAATAGAAACGAATTTGAATTGAATTGAATAGAAAACGAATTTGAATTGAATAGAAAACGAATTTGAATTGAATCGAATAGAAAACGAATTCGAATTGAATTGAAAACGAATTGAAATGGATTCAAATTGAATTGAAATTTGAATTGAATAGAAATGAAAATAAAAAGGATTTATAATAGGAAATTCAATTTTGATTTGAATTTGAAATAAAGGTTGAAATTGTTTTGAAACGAATTTAAAACTATTTATATAACTCGTTTTAAATAGAAATCGACGAAATATATATTATATATATTATATATATAATATAATGGCCTGAATAGAACGCGCCGCGCCGCGGCAGTTCGCGAATTTCGACCATTGACTTCGAATGGACATTACGGGAGATCCGACCGTCGGATTCTCCTAAAACCGGAACCGTTGGGTTCGTATCGAAAAGAGATTTCTAACGAATATTAGAAATTTGAAATCTAACGGTTTGATTTGGAGATACGTCCAAATCAAATTTGAAAAAGGTCGCTGTAAGTGCAGTTCGATGGCCGTTGATGGAAATCGACTGTACGGGCCTTGATAAAATTATTAAAAATAGTAATAATTTGTGTAAAATCATAAGAAATGATTTAGGAAAAATTGGGATGAAAAACTCCATATTTGAAAAGATAAAAATAGATTTTTATCGAAATGAACTAGTTTTGAACTGAAATTAAAACCCATTTATTTTTAAATAAATAAATTGGATTTGAAATGGGCTTAAATATAGTTGATTCAGGGGTTTATCGTGAACTGTGTTTTAAATAACACTAGTTCTTTAACCCGATAATAAATAGAATGTGATTTGGGTTTATCGTGAACTGTGTTTTAAATGACATTAGTTCTTTAACTCAGAAAAGGGAGTTTTGATGAATCTGCAATTAGATTGAAAGGTGAATTGATAATTTAAATTATCAAATTTGGCAAATGAGCAAGAATGGAGTATCACCAGTTTTGCTCCCAGCGATAGTTAAATCTTTAATTAGATTTGAACGTGAAATGGTAATTAATTTTACTGATAACACCATAGTATTAGATATGGAGTATTACCAGTTTTGCTTCATGGGATGAATATGTTGGGATTGGGAAATAAAATAAATAATTACTTCGGTATGGTTCGCTAATCTCGACTAGTTTAGAAAACCATAATTTGGTTTGAAACGACATCCAAAGTAAGATTAAAGGATAAATTTTAAAGAATTTATCTTGGATAAAATTAATGGGAACCTTTCCCTAAGAAGGTGGAATTGGAATGAGGCGTATGTTGTGTTTGTGTAATATTTTTAATATACGCGGGTTGTTCGGAAAGTCCGGGTTTATACCCATTCTGAATAACCGATTCGACGATAAGTCGAAGATGAAGACGGTGGTCGAAGACCGGAAGTCTTCACATCGTTTGGATGATTACTGATGATCCTGATTGAGCTGTACACCCAAGAGGATGGAAATAGTTGGTGGTCGTCCAGACGTGCTTGTAGATGGATGGATATGCGAGGAAAGTGCCTCCGGTTTCGTTCAGACCCAGAACGGACTTGTAAATGGATTGTGTGTCCGACATTGGATTTTATTCTGTGTTGATTGATTTCTATTAAATATACATCTGTTTGGCGGTGGAGAATTTATTCTTTTGCTTAACGCCCTTCTCTGAGACGTACGAGCTCAGAGGTTGTATATCGATGGACATCAGTCGCATGGCATGAATTGCCTGTGTGGCACGCTAAGATGCAATGATCAAGGCTTTTGTTGAAAAGCAGAGTCTGGTGGTTGATGATCAAAGCACGGCCTACGTGGCAGCTTTGTGTATAACGTGAATTCGCGAGCCTCACACCTCGGTATGAGTCAAAAACGGGATACGGACTGCAGGGAGAGCACGACGTTTCTTTCTAGCTTTGGTGGTGTCAGTGACTTACCAGCCCTGACATTTATATACTTTTCACCTTTGTGGTTGTTGGATGAGGCGCCTCGATTTTAGGTCTGTAAGGATCGGGAAACGTGTGTTCAGGCATAACTAATCCTCTAACGTAAGTGAGGACCGGCCCTGAAGCATCCAGGATTGCCCAGAGTGTGTAGTCCTGAGACATTTGCTAGAGTGTCTCGAAAGCGGAGAGGAGCTTGCCCCTTGCCTCGACTCATGACGGAAATCCAATTTCCAATACGTGTATTGCGGTTTTAATTGTAGAACTAGTATGGCGACATGATATATGGTACCCATGCCGTTTAGGATTTATATTTATGATTGAAATTGTTTCGTCACTATACACTTATTATAGTATCAAATGATTTGTTTTAAACGTACCAAGCATGTTTGGCTATTATAAGGGAAAACCCTATCCTCCGGCTTGCGTTGCATTGTGTGATGGGACCTGGGTCTTATAATAGCTTCATTTTTCTAAAAAGCATTGCGTTGTCTTTTCTATGCACTGGTATTCTTGGGAGGAAACCCGTTCCGTGTTATATGGCGTGGTCCCTTGAATTACTCTCTTTTAAAGTCAAATTTTAAATAACTGTTTTAGTTCTCACACCAGTCACATGACTGACCTGGAGTTTATTGTTTTAACCTAAACTCTGGGTGCCCCTATTTCCACATGGGCAGCTAGTAGTTTTGGTTTTGCAGATTTATATTCACAGGATCCTGGTTTACAGCTGGAATGATATCCGAAAAGCTCTGTATCCGTATATCACCTTCAGTTGTGCTTTGTATTATTTTCCGCTGCTATGTAATTTATTGTAATCTCTGATATTTATCGAATGTAATTTATTCATTTATACTCTGTATATTCTTGTATCTGATGGAATTGTTGTAATAACAATGAAATGTTCTTCTGTGTGTGTTCTGATTTGTCCTTCCTCACAGTAATTCGTTCTTTCTCATCTCTTCGGAGACCGGGGAAGTTCGGGTCACTTCATTTGGTATCGGAGCTTTGGTTTACAGAGCTCGAGAACAAGACACATTAGAACCATACGAAAGAATACATCAGATATTGGATTAGTAATATCCAATTAGAATGACTCGTTAGAGATAGGATCAGTAGTATCCTAGAACAAGTGTGAAGAGTATATTTTTCAAATGAAAACAATTTTGTTTTGAAAATTTAAATCGTTTTACACGTATTTGAATATTTATTTATTTTGAATTTGGACAATCCGCTATATAAAGATTTTGCATATACGCGTCATGAACGTATATTCGAAGTTTTAATATAACGGATAGATATAGAACCGCACTCTAGTCGCACGGACCTGATTCTGATGATTGACGCGTCATCATCAGTAATTATTTTCGTGTTTCGAAGGTATGATATCTATATATTTCCATTAGACTGGTGTGAGAACCAAATCTTATATAGATAGATTTATTTGTTGTGAATTGGCATCAAAAACATGATTTCCAGTATATGAATCAAATTTATGAATTTGAAACTTTAATCCACTAATTGATTGATGTTTGTGTTGTTTTTTATTTGTTTGATAATTTTTAACCATTTATGCCTAATTGAATCAAATATTGAATTTAATTGAAAATGGTCACATTTGCTTGCATATACATGTACTTACATTGAACAGGTCATAGCAAGGAGGCTAGAGCAGAGAATAAAATTTGTTTGCCCGACAAATAGGTACATGTTTACTACATAATTTACTGTTTTGTTTGGGTGATGATGATTTTATGAGCCTATTGGCTAGCCGCTTGGCTTTTTCATTTTGTTTTTGAGATCAGAAGGCCTATATGGCAATTTCGGGATTTTCCCGTGGCTCCCGGTGCAGGGGAGGTTATGGCGAAATTTTTCGAAAATTTAGGGTGTTAGCCAAATTTTTGAAGAATTTGAAAATTCTCAGAAACTGAAAAGTTGGATAATGGAAGCCAGATCGAACGTAGAGTTGATTGATCAAACCACTTTCGACTTTGTTCCTTTTCGGGGACGAAAAGTTTTAAGTGGGGGAGATTGTAATAACCCGGAAATGCGAGCCAGTTTAAAATTTTTATTTTGGCAATTTTAGCGAATTTTGAATATTTAAAACAGATTATTTTAAATAATATCGACGATAAATTTATTTTGAATGGAATTCGACATATATGTTATATACGTCGTCGTTAGAATATAAATATTTATATATAATTTTAAAAGGAATTTAAAATGGCGCGGTAGTTCGATAATTCGATTTCAAACTTCAATTGAATGTACCGGGTGCAAAACAATCCGGATTTTAGTGAAACCAAAAATAATAGGATCTAATTGATGATATCTTTCCAACGAATCCGAAAAATTGAAATTTCATAGCGGGAATCAAAAGATATGTCCAGTTGAAAATTCTGAATAGTCGCTATGGAATTCAGGCCCTTAAATATTGTCATTTTGCAAACGACCTCGGATTTCGACGAAACCACTTTTGTTGGGTCCGTGATGTCAAATTATTGCTAGATTTCAAATTTCATAATTTTTCGAATCAATATGTGAGTGTGGCAAAGGAAAACGCGTTTGACCAGTTTCAGTTGATTTTAATCGACTGGAAGATGGCCATTTTCCAAACGGTCTCAGAATTCGACGAAACTAGTTTTGTTAGGACCGTATCGTCAATACGAAGCTAGAAAATATTTTTCGGGAATTTTTCGAGTTAGTATGTGACCCCAGTAAATTGAAATGCGCGTTCAAAATCAATATATAGAGTTATATGTTGATTTTAACGGAAACTGATCGAAACGGTCGAATCAGTTTACGGTACATATCCCATTGTGTTCAGAATGCGGGTAAAATGCTAGGGACGACAGTCGGTGGGTTTCGTTTCGAGTTCGAAATAAAAAGATACTTTTTTTTTGAATTAAATATAATAAAATATTTTATATAAATACCCTTGGTCAAACCCTAAGCCCTCTCAACCCACAGTCAAACCCGACATCGCGCCTCCCTTTCAAAATACACGGCGGATTCCGCTCCAAACAAAATCACTCTGGATCTCAACATCCACGCAACCATTTCAAGAGATTTCTGAAGCAAAATGAAGTGCTAAGCGAGATCTAGATTCCTGATGACTATGATTTGAAAGGACGACCTGAAGTGGCATGAAATCGAGCTGGAAGCTCCGTTGTTCGCTCACGTTTTCTGGAGAATGGAGGGGCTCGACTTCGCCGCGCTATTGGGTGGGTGATGGCGGCGCTCCGGCGCTTCTGGGCAGCGGGTCCGATCAAACTCCGGTGATGTCAGGGCGTGGCGCGGCGAGATTTTCATGTTGAGGGTTTTCTGAAGTGGCCAGAACGATGAACGGTGAGCTCTTCTCTTTCTCTTATAATTTTTATTTATATAAAGCATTGTTTTTAATAAAAATATTAATATACATTATTTTTAAAAAAACATAAAATAGAAAGGGCATGGTTTTTAAAATAAAAATAGCAATATGAAAGTGAAGTTTTAAAAATATAAATAGAGTTTGTTTTAAAAATATAAATATAAGAGATTTTTTTATATAATCAAAGAAGAAATTTTTATACGAAGAAAGTAAAGATTTTTATTATATGAAAGTTAATATTTTTATATAATGAAAGGTTGAATATTTATTTTAGAAAAGGCGAAATCTTTATATAGAGAATAGCATGATAAAAATAGAATTTTTATCTATATAGTAGCGATGTAAAAATAGAATTTTTATCTATATAGTAGCGATGTAAAAATAGAATTTTTATCTATATAGCATCGATGTAAAAATAGAATTTTTATCCGTATGGAGTAATTATAAAAATATGATTTTTATATACATAGCAACAAAGTAAGAATTCGATTTTTATATATTGAATAGCATAGTAAAAATTCGATTTTTATATATTGAATAGCATAGTAAAAATTCGATTTTTATATATTGAATAGCATAGTAAAAATTCGATTTTTATATATTGAATAACGAAGTAAAAATATGATTTTTATATACATAGCAATAATATAAAAATGTGATTTTTACATATGTAGAGAATACGGGCAACGAAGGTGACAAAAAGGCGAGAACGATGAAGATTTCTATAAATGAAGTGTCATGAAGTTGGGATAGTTTTTGTGAGAATTTCTCACTCTTCAATTTCTTTTACTAGTTATATATATACTAGGATGCAGACGGTGTTTAGTAGCACCCGACACCCGTCATCCACAGACCATGGATGGCTTGTTTGTTAAATTGTTTGGATGTGTAGTTGGTTAGTTTATTTGGTTTGAATTGAATTGTTTGGTGAAATGAATGGATTTGATTGATGTGTGAATGGCGTGGGCCTTCACTAGACTGGGGATAAGGCTAGGCCTTGTCCCGTTTCTAGTATCGTGCCGTTATGCCGCCGAAATTTTCTAAAATACGTTAAAAAATAAAAATATCATTTTTATTGTGTAAATGAACTGAATAGAAATTCATGTGTTAAAATAAAATATTTTATCGTTAAAAATATAATTTTTAACGTGAATGTGAATAAATAAATATTCATTTACAAACCGGACGGTTTGTTTATGTACACCTATTTGAAGGACATTGATTGGGACGATAAATTTTACATATCGCCCAACTGCACAAATAAAATCTGTGTTTGTTGATTTGAAACCCCACACGGGTGTTGGGATGAAATTTGAAGTTCACTCATCCTGATTGATTAAATATGTCGATCGATGGATCGACAGGCTGTTATAAGCGTTAGATATTTATATTTAATGCTTATACAGTGTAGTGCACTTTGGATGATGGTTGACTATTTATCGTTGCTATTATATACATGTGTTGTATGGAATCCATATAATTAACTTTATATGGTAATTGATTGGGCCTCATTCCAATTTAGAAAATAAAGAATATTATAAAGTAAAGGTTCATGTGTTGACTGTACTCATCCGTTGAGATTAGTCATGTGTTGAACGAAAGATTTTAACAATAAAATTTACATCTTTATCATATATAAAATTAGAAACTAACTGGAAAATAGATAAGATGAGTGGTCTCCTGGATATTAATCTGATGTTGGTTTCGGCCTTCGGGGTTGTTATTCAGGGAATCGTTCTCTTACTAATTTGCGGTTGGAGTCTGATTTAATATCAAACGATAGATACCATATTTTTTTATAAAATATATTAAATAACAAAAATAGTCACACGTGGACAGTACTCATTCGTTGAGATTAGTCATGTGTTGACAAGAATAAATATTCATTTGTTGAATAGAATAACGGGATTATTGAAATATATAAAGCCGTGTTGATTAGAGATGCGCTATTTTGACGCGAACGATATTTATATCGATTATATTCGTTTTTAAATTTGAATTGAATTGAATAGAAAACGAATTTGAATTGAATTGAATAGAAAACGAATTTGAATTGAATTGAATTGAATAGAAAACGAATTTGAATTGAATTGAATAGAAAACCAATTTGAATTGAATTGAATAGAAAACGAATTTGAATTGAATTGAATAGAAAACGAATTTGAATTGAATTGAATAGAAAACGAATTTGAATTGAATTGAATAGAAAACGAATTTGAATTGAATTGAATAGAAAACCAATTTGAATTGAATTGAATAGAAAACCAATTTGAATTGATTTGAATAGAAAACGAATTTGAATTGAATTGAATAGAAAACGAATTTGAATTGAATTGAATGGAATGGAATAGAAAACGAATTTGAATTGAATTGAATAGAAAACGAATTTGAATTGAATTGAATAGAAAACGAATTTGAATTGAATAGAATAGAAAACGAATTTGAATTGAATCGAATAGAAAACGAATTCGAATTGAATTGAAAACGAATTGAAATGGATTCAAATTGAATTGAAATTTGAATTGAATAGAAATGAAAATAAAAAGGATTTATAATAGGAAATTCAATTTTGATTTGAATTTGAAATAAAGGTTGAAATTGTTTTGAAACGAATTTAAAACAATTTATATAAATCGTTTTAAATAGAAATCGACGAAATATATATTATATATATTATATATATAATATAATGGCCTGAATAGAACGCGCCGCGACGCGACAGTTCGCGAATTTCGACCATTGACTTCGAATGGACATTACGGGATATCCGACCGTCGGATTCTCCTAAAACCGGAACCGTTGGGTTCGTATTGAAAAGAGCTTTCTAACGAATATTAGAAATTTGAAATCTAACGGTTGGATTTGGAGATACGTCCAAATCAAATTTGAAAAAGGTCGCTGTAAGTGCAGTTCGATGGCTATTGATGGAAATCGACTGTACGGGCCTTGATAAAATTATTAAAAATAGTAATAATTTGTGTAAAATAATAAGAAATGATTTGGGAAAAATTAGGATGAAAAACTCCATATTTGAAAAGATAAAAATCGATTTTTATCGAAATGAACTAGTTTTGAACTGAAATTAAAACCCATTTATTTTTAAATAAATAAATTGGATTTGAAATGGGCTTAAATATAATTGATTCAGGGGTTTATCGTGAACTGTGTTTTAAATAACACTAGTTCTTTAACCCGATAATAAATAGAATGTGATTTGGGTTTATCGTGAACTGTGTTTTAAATGACATTAGTTCTTTAACCCAGAAAAGGGAGTTTTGATGAATCTGCAATTAGATTGAAAGGTGAATTGATAATTTAAATTATCAAATTTGGCAAATGAGCGAGAATGGAGTATCACCAGTTTTGCTCCCAGCGATAGTTAAATCTTTAATTAGATTTGAACGTGAAATGGTAATTAATTTTACCGATAACACCATAGTATTAGATATGGAGTATTACCAGTTTTGCTTCATGGGATGAATATGTTGGGATTGGGAAATAAAATAAATAATTACTTCGGTATGGTTCGCTAATCTCGACTAGTTTAGAAAACCATAATTTGGTTTGAAACGACATCCAAAGGAAGATTAAAGGATAAATTTTAAAGAATTTATCTTGGATAAAATTAATGGGAACCTTTCCCTAAGAAGGTGGAATTGGAATGAGGCGTATGTTGTGTTTGTGTAATATTTTTAATATACGCGGGTTGTTCGGAAAGTATGGGTTTATACCCATTCTGAATAACCGATTCGACGATAAGTCGAAGATGAAGACGGTGGTCGAAGACCGGAAGTCTTCACATCGTTTGGATGATTACTGATGATCCTGATTGGGTTGTACACCCAAGAGGATGGAAATAGTTGGTGGTCGTCCAGACGTACTTGGAGATGGATGGATATGCAAGGAAAGTGCCTCCGGTTTCGTTCAGACCCAGAACGGACTTGTAAATGGATTATGTGTCTGACATTGGATTTTATTCTGTGTTGATTGATTTCTATTAAATATACATCTGTTTGGCGACGGAGAATTTATTCTTTTGCTTAACGCCCTTCTCTGAGACGTACGAGCTCAGAGGTTGTATATCGATGGACATCAGTCGCATGGCATGAATTGCCTGTGTTGCACGCTAAGATGCAATGATCAAGGCTTTTGTTGAAAAGCAGAGTCTGGTGTTTGATGATCAAAGCACGACCTACGTGGCAGCTTTGTGTATAACGTGAATTCGCGAGCCTCACACCTCGGTATGAGTCAAAAACGGGATACGGACTGCAGGGTGAGCACGGCGTTTCTTTCTAGCTTTGGTGGTGTCAGTGACTTACCAGCCCTGACATTTATATACTTTTCACCTTTGTGGTTGTTGGATGAGGCGCCTCGATTTTAGGTCTGTAAGGATCGGGAAACGTGTGTTCAGGCATAACTAATCCTCTAACGTAAGTGAGGACCGGCCCTGAAGCATCCAGGATTGCCCAGAGTGTGTAGTCCTGAGACATTTGCTAGAGTGTCTCGAAAGCGGAGAGGAGCTTGCCCCTTGCCTCGACTCATGACGGAAATCCAATTTCCAATTTCCAATACGTGTATTGCGGTTTTAATTATAGAACTAGTATGGCGACATGATATATGGTACCCATGCCGTCTAGGATTTATATTTATGATTGAAATTGTTTTGACACTATACACTTATTATAGTATCAAATGATTTGTTTTAAACGTACCAAGCATGTTTGGCTATTATAAGGGAAAACCCTATCCTCCGGCTTGCGTTGCATTGTGTGATGGGACCTGGGTCTTATAATAGCTTCATTTTTCGAAAAAGCATTGCGTTGTCTTTTCTATGCACTGGTATTCTTGGGAGGAAACCCGTTCCGTGTTATACGGCGTGGTCCCTTGAATTACTCTCTTTTAAAGTCAAATTTTAAATAACTGTTTTAGTTCTCACACCAGTCACATGACTGACCTGGAGTTTATTGTTTTAACCTAAACTCTGGGTGCCCCTATTTCCACACGGGCAGCTAGTAGTTTTGGTTTTGCAGATTTATATTCACAGGATCCTGGTTTACAGCTGGAATGATATCCGTAAAGCTCTGTATCAGTATATCACCTTCAGTTGTGCTTTGTATTATTTTCCGCTGCTATGTAATTTATTGTAATCTCTGATATTTATCGAATGTAATTTATTCATTTATACTCTGTATATTCTTGTATCTGATGGAATTGTTGTAATAACAATGAAATGTTCTTCTGTGTGTGTTCTGATTTGTCTTGTCCTCACAGTAATTCGTTCTTTCTCATCTCTTCGGAGACTGGGGAAGTTCGGGTCACTTCAATAGATATGTAAATATGCTTGAAATAATTTAAAATTTTCAAACATTTGATATTGTTACAAAATATAAATTTACATATCTTTTGTATATAGTTTAAACATACATAGGTTAACTTATATACATATAAGAATATGACTTCCTGAAATGCTTATTAGTGTATATCATATATACATACATATGAATGCATATATATATATACATATAATATAACACTTATCCATATTTTCTTCAAAGCAAAAGGGGCAGTGTGAACGTTCCTTTCTTTGGCAAAAAGTGAGCTTGATGGGGATTGAACTCAGGTCTCTCAGTACAAATCTCTATGCATTTACCAGTGAGCTACAACTCCTTTTGGGATTGAGAAAGTGTTGACATAAGGAAGTAGCTTTTGGCCTTTAATTTAAAATGAAAGAGGCATCACTTGACAATCTGTAAATACACATAAAAATTACCCAAAGTATCATTTATTTATTTACAAAAGATAAAATATAAGAGCATAAAATAAACACATTTCTATGTTAATCACCTTCACTAGACCGGGGATAAGGCTAGGGCTTGTCCCGTTTCTAGTATCGTGCCGTTATGCCGCCGAAATTTTCTAAAATATGTTAGAAAAATAAAAATATCATTTTTATTGTGTAAATGAACTGAATAGAAATTCATGTGTTAAAATAAAATATTTTATCATTAAAAATATAATTTTTAACGTGAATGTGAATAAATAAATATTCATTTACAAACCGGACGGTTTGTTTATGTACACCTATTTGAAGGACATTGATTGGGACGATAAATTTTACACATCGCCCAACTGCACAAATAAAATCTGTGTTTGTTGATTTGAAACCCCACACGGGTGTTGGGATGAAATTTGAAGTTCACTCATCCTGATTGATTAAATATGTCGATCGATGGATCGATAGGCTGTTATAAGCGTTAGATATTTATATTTAATGCTTATATAGTGTAGTGCACTTTGGATGATGGTTGACTATTTATCGTTGCTATTATATACATGTGTTGTATGGAATCCATATAATTAACTTTATATGGTAATTGATTGGGCCTCATTCCAATTTAGAAAATAAAGAATATTATAAAGTAAAGGTTCATGTGTTGACTATACTCATCCGTTGAGATTAGTCATGTGTTGAACGAAAGATTTTAACAATAAAATTTACATCTTTATCATATATAAAATTAGAAACTAACTGGAAAATAGATAAGATGAGTGGTCTCCTGGATATTAATCTGATGTTGGTTTCGGCCTTCGGGGTTAATATTCAGGGAATCGTTCTCTTAATAATTTGCGGTAGGAGTCTGATTTAATATCTAACGATAGATACCATATTTTTTTATAAAATATATTAAATAACAAAAATAGTCACACGTGGACAGTACTCATTCGTTGAGATTAGTCATGTGTTGACAAGAATAAATATTCATTTGTTGAATAGAATAACGGGATTACTGAAATATATAAAGCCGTGTTGATTAGAGATGCGCTATTTTGACGTGAACGATATTTATATCGATTATATTCGTTTTTAAATTTGAATTGAATTGAATAGAAAATGAATTTGAATTGAATTGAATAGAAAACGAATTTGAATTGAATTGAATAGAAAACGAATTTGAATTGAATTGAATAGAAAACGAATTTGAATTGAATTGAATAGAAAACCAATTTGAATTGAATTGAATAGAAAACGAATTTGAATTGAATTGAATAGAAAACGAATTTGAATTGAATTGAATAGAAAACCAATTTGAATTGAATTGAATAGAAAACGAATTAGAATTGAATTGAATAGAAAACGAATTTGAATTGAATAGAAAACCAATTTGAATTGAATAGAAAACGAATTTGAATTGAATCGAATAGAAAACGAATTTGAATTGAATTGAATTGAAAATGAATTTGAATTGAATTGAATAGAAAACAAATTTGAATTGAATTGAATAGAAAACGAATTTGAATTGAATTGAATAGAAAACGAATTTGAATTGAATTGAATAGAAAACGAATTTGAATTGAATTGAATAAAAAACGAATTTGAATTGAATCGAATAGAAAACGAATTCGAATTGAATTGAAAACGAATTGAAATGGATTCAAATTGAATTGAAATTTGAATTGAATAGAAATGAAAATAAAAAGGATTTATAATAGGAAATTCAATTTTGATTTGAATTTGAAATAAAGGTTGAAATTGTTTTGAAACGAATTTAAAACTATTTATATAACTCGTTTTAAATAGAAATCGACGAAATATATATTATATATATAATATAATGGCCTGAATAGAACGCGTCGCGCCGCGGCAGTTCGCGAATTTCGACCATTGACTTCGAATGGACATTACGGGAGATCCGACCGTCGGATTCTCCTAAAACCGGAACCGTTGGGTTCGTATCGAAAAGAGATTTCTAACGAATATTAGAAATTTGAAATCTAACGGTTGGATTTGGAGATACGTCCAAATCAAATTTGAAAAAGGTCGCTGTAAGTGAAGTTCGATGGCCGTTGATGGAAATCGACTGTACGGGCCTTGATAAAATTATTAAAAATAGTAATAATTTGTGTAAAATCATAAGAAATGATTTGGGAAAAATTGGGATGAAAAACTCCATATTTGAAAAGATAAAAATAGATTTTTATCGAAATGAACTAGTTTTGAACTAAAATTAAAACCCATTTATTTTTAAATAAATAAATTGGATTTGAAATGGGCTTAAATATAGTTGATTCAGGGGTTTATCGTGAACTGTGTTTTAAATAACACTAGTTCTTTAACCCGATAATAAATAGAATGTGATTTGGGTTTATTGTGAACTGTGTTTTAAATGACATTAGTTCTTTAACTCAGAAAAGGGAGTTTTGATGAATCTGCAATTAGATTGAAAGGTGAATTGATAATTTAAATTATCAAATTTGGCAAATGAGCAAGAATGGAGTATCACCAGTTTTGCTCCCAGCGATAGTTAAATCTTTAATTAGATTTGAACGTGAAATGGTAATTAATTTTACCGATAACACCATAGTATTAGATATGGAGTATTACCAGTTTTGCTTCATGGGATGAATATGTTGGGATTGGGAAATAAAATAAATAATTACTTCGGTATGGTTCGCTAATCTCGACTAGTTTAGAAAACCATAATTTGGTTTGAAACGACATCCAAAGGAAGATTAAAGGATAAATTTTAAAGAATTTATCTTGGATAAAATTAATGGGAACCTTTCCCTAAGAAGGTGGAATTGGAATGAGGCGTATGTTGTGTTTGTGTAATATTTTTAATATACGCGGGTTGTTCGGAAAGTCCGGGTTTATACCCATTCTGAATAACCGATTCGACGATAAGTCGAAGATGAAGACGGTGGTCGAAGACCGGAAGTCTTCACATCGTTTGGATGATTACTGATGATCCTGATTGAGCTGTACACCCAAGAGGATGGAAATAGTTGGTGGTCGTCCAGACGTGCTTGGAGATGGATGGATATGCGAGGAAAGTGCCTCCGGTTTCGTTCAGACCCAGAACGGACTTGTAAATGGATTGTGTGTCCGACATTGGATTTTATTCTGTGTTGATTGATTTCTATTAAATATACATCTGTTTGGCGGCGGAGAATTTATTCTTTTGCTTAACGCCCTTCTTTGAGACGTACGAGCTCAGAGGTTGTATATCGATGGACATCAGTCGCATGGCATGAATTGCCTGTGTGGCACGCTAAGATGCAATGATCAAGGCTTTTGTTGAAAAGCAGAGTCTGGTGGTTGATGATCAAAGCACGGCCTACGTGGCAACTTTGTGTATAATGTGAATTCGCGAGCCTCACACCTCGGTATGAGTCAAAAAC
This sequence comes from Allium sativum, assembly GCA_030737875.1. Taxonomy (NCBI): domain Eukaryota; kingdom Viridiplantae; phylum Streptophyta; class Magnoliopsida; order Asparagales; family Amaryllidaceae; genus Allium; species Allium sativum. The sequence goes on from CM060922.1 coordinate 923,875,717, forward strand.
GGGATACGGACTGCAGGGAGAGCACGACGTTTCTTTCTAGCTTTGGTGGTGTCAGTGACTTACCAGCCCTGACATTTATATACTTTTCACCTTTGTGGTTGTTGGATGAGGCGCCTCGATTTTAGGTCTGTAAGGATCGGGAAACGTGTGTTCAGGCATAACTAATCCTCTAACGTAAGTGAGGACCGGCCCTGAAGCATCCAGGATTGCCCAGAGTGTGTAGTCCTGAGACATTTGCTAGAGTGTCTCGAAAGCGGAGAGGAGCTTGCCCCTTGCCTCGACTCATGATGGAAATCCAATTTCCAATACGTGTATTGCGGTTTTAATTGTAGAACTAGTATGGCGACATGATATATGGTACCCATGCCGTTTAGGATTTATATTTATGATTGAAATTGTTTCGACACTATACACTTATTATAGTATCAAATGATTTGTTTTAAACGTACCAAGCATGTTTGGCTATTATAAGGGAAAACCCTATCCTCCGGCTTGCGTTGCATTGTGTGATGGGACCTGGGTCTTATAATAGCTTCATTTTTCTAAAAAGCATTGCGTTGTCTTTTCTATGCACTGGTATTCTTGGGAGGAAACCTTCCGTGTTATACGGCGTGGTCCCTTGAATTACTCTCTTTTAAAGTCAAATTTTAAATAACTGTTTTAGTTCTCACACCAGTCACATGACTGACCTGGAGTTTATTGTTTTAACCTAAACTCTGGGTGCCCCTATTTCCACATGGGCAGCTAGTAGTTTTGGTTTTGCAGATTTATATTCACAGGATCCTGGTTTACAGCTGGAATGATATTCGGAAAGCTCTGTATCCGTATATCACCTTCAGTTGTGCTTTGTATTATTTTCCGCTGCTATGTAATTTATTGTAATCTCTGATATTTATCGAATGTAATTTATTCATTTATACTCTGTATATTCTTGTATCTGATGGAATTGTTGTAATAACAATGAAATGTTCTTCTGTGTGTGTTCTGATTTGTCATGTCCTCACAGTAATTCGTTCTTTCTCATCTCTTCGGAGACCGGGGAAGTTCGGGTCGCTTCAATAGATATGTAAATATGCTTGAAATAATTTAAAATTTTCAAACATTTGATATTGTTACAAAATATAAATTTACATATCTTTTGTATATAGTTTAAACATACATAGGTTAACTTATATTTTTTTCACATAATTTCATAACAATTTTGGGTTACATTTGTAACTTAATACTAATTTTGATTTCTTGTTTTAATTAAAATTTATAAAACTTGCTTATTTAACTTAATATTTTGGTATAAAGAAATGTGTATATATGTATGTGTGTGTGTATGTGTGTATATATATATATATATGTGATTTGTATGTCTTAAATATGTAGTTTAATATAAGAAGTTACAGCTTTATATATTAACAGATTTCATTAAAATAATTTTGTTATAAATATAGATTTCTTTTAAAAAAATTATATATAAATGGTTCTTTAGCAACTAAATATGTTTGGATTTCTACAGTTTAAATTTAAAATTGATTTGTATCAAAAAGATTAATGTATATCTCACAATAAATTGAATTTTAAGTTCTTTTAAAATCAGTTTTTATATATAATATTATGAATATATGTTTATAGTTTACTTTATATGATACAATTTTATATTATCTTTTAAAAAAAGATCTTCAATTTTTACTATATTTACCCTACTAATATTATTTAACTTTATTATTATTCTGAATATTTTGCTACCTATCATGAATATATTAAACTCTTAATTTCTTTCATTAGTATCATTAACTTAAGTCTAGAAATTAATATTACCTTTGTTTAATTGATATAATTTATAATATATGTAAAATTTTGAATATCTTTTACCAAAATAAATATCATCACCAAATCATTCTGCATATTATCATTACCCATCTTATTTCATATCATACATCATTATTATAAATTACAGTGCATCTCAAAATAAACACATTCACATCACAAATTTCATTTCATTCAATATATCATCTCATATTGCTTTACATATGACATGTAGTTCATACTGCATTATAACCATCATACTGCCACAATGCATTACATGGTTAACTTTTTACTCTACACACAACAAGTATGTTGTATGCGGAGTTTTTATCTAATTAGAAATAAATAAGATTATAAATTAAATACATAACATATTTGTGTAATTTAATTGACTTGTTTGCCTTTATTTGAATTGATGTTTTGTGATAACAAAACTTAAATTGGTTGATTGTTTGGATTAAATTGCTTAAATATTGACTTGTCATTACTTAGACTTAAATTAGTTTAAGTTGTGTCATAGTTTTAAGGATGTCTTATTAGAATTATTTCAAAGTCTGGATTAAAGTCTTATTATAGTTTTAAGGGAATTAGAGTTAGGATGGGTCTTGTATTAGATTAAGGGTGAGTTTTTTTGTTTCTAGGATTAGTTGAAGGTTCAAGAAATGTTTTTGAATTGACATATATTTTTGGTTTGGATGATTTGACTTAGATTATTTAGATTGATTGTTCGAATTGCTTGCTTGAATTGCTTGTTTGGATTGTTTGTTTGGATTGGTTGAAAATATTGATTGGATTACTTAGTTTATTATCCTTCTATTTAATTTATTAGACTAGTATAGTCATAATTTTAGGGGAATTTGTAATCTTTTAGGCTTAGAATCATAGATTTAGAGGGAGATATAAGGATATTATAGAATCAGGGATAGTTATGTTATAAACATTTATAGCATAGATTTAGGGGGAGTATTGTTAGATATACTTTTTGATAACAAAGGGGGAGAAATTATAAAATAAGGAATAGCTAGGCTTAGTTTAGAGGGGAGCATGTAGAATTCATAGTGAAAGAGGAAGTAATAAAAGGACCAAATCAAAATGTATCAAGAGATATGAATATTTTACAAATCAAGGTAATGGAGTTTTGATGGCAACAACCTTATTTCAATTATCATTCATTATAAAATATAAACTAACATATCTGTATAGAATATATATACATATATATGTAAGATTTGTATATAGGAATTAATACTGAAGACTGTACAATTTTAAAATTTCAAGAGATTCAAAATTCAGAGGAGATTCAAGACTCATGAGTAATCAAGTTATCAAGAGTTCAAGAAAAATATAGTAATATATTCTAGTTTATATGTAAGAATCTGAATAGCACTCCAAGTTCCAATTCAAATTCTATTTTTCAAATTATAATTTTTAAAATTCAAATTCTGTTTTTCAAATTCCAATTTCAATTTGTTTTTCTATCTTACTTATAATTTCAAATATAAGTTTTAAGTTTAAAATATAAATTAATATAGTTTTATAATCTTATGGTTTTATAGTTTTAAACTCTATAATTTTATAAATATGTTTATATTATATATAATTATGTTTTCATATGATTTTACACTTTATAATACTCATTTTTATCAATATGTTTTAATTCAAGAACTTCTAGAATAATATATATTGTTAAACACTTGAAAAATAGTTTAAAATATTTTATTTATGCTTATGTCGACATACATATATATATCTAGGTCGACATACAACTTTCATTTTTTCAATTTTCAAAGGAAGTGTCTTTTCATTACTTGTAACGTTCCAAAAGCGTTGCAATCTTTCAATTCATATAAATAGGGGTTGATTTAAAGTTTTTTAATCATTCTTCTCCATCTTCACCCCTCTTTATCCCACCATTAATATTTCTCATTTTATTGATTTCTATACTTCTACTTTGTCGTTTTCTACTCTAATTATATAAAACTTCTTCTTTTCTCAATCTTTACTCATCACTATCTGAATTAAAGTGCTATTGAAGAGTTAAAGGGTTGTTGTAATCATTTGGGAAAGGGTGTGTTCCTTGTAGCCCTGAAATAAAGGAAATGGAGCGATGGTAATTTTGTAGCCGTGAAATCAAGAGCGGTTAGAGCGGTGTTAACCTTGTGCTGGAAAATCAAGGGGATTACACTTGGATATTGATATAGTAATAAAACTCTGCGCAGTCCAGCGTTGCATGGGACTGGACGTAGGTGTAATCCGAACCAGTATAAAAATCCAGTGTGTTCTTTCCTTTTCTACATTTTATTTTTGTATATTTCTGTGTTTGTTTTTGATTTTGTGTCTATGATCATCTCTAGTGTGTGTTATTCGTATAGTAGATCATATAAGTTTTATATTTTCATAAATTCCTTATTGACACTATTACCCCCCTCTAGTGTTAGTCTTACCTTAAGATCCGCATTCCTCTTTCCAACACTTTCCACTTATCTAGTATCATAGAAAAAACAGCTCGCTTCTTATGACTCAACGCGTCTGTTACTCAGTTCCCCTTTCTATGAGTGTACTAGATATTGAAGTCATAAGAGGCAAGAAACTCGGGCCATCGCTATTGCTACATATTAAGCTCTTTTTAAGTGAATAGATACTTTTGAGATTTATGATTAGTGATAATAACAAAGCGCCCCCCCCCCCAAAGATAATGTCCCCAAATATTTAAGGAAAAAACAATGACAACCAACTCTAAATCGTGGGTTGCGTACCGAATCTTATTTAGATGCAGTTGCCTAAAAGCATATGTAAATATCGATCTCTATGCATAAGAATGACATAGAGATGACATCTACTGGCATCAGTATATACAAAAAAAATTGATCCTTTTCGAAAACCATAAAATAGGAGCATGTGTGACAAGTCCTTTCAATTTCTAAAAAGAAACTTCGCACTCATCGGACCAAATGAAATGAACACCTTTCCTAGTAAGGCTAGTAAAAGGAAGAATAGTGCAAGAGAAATCTTTAATAAATTGATGGTAATAACCGCCAATCCAAGGAAACTGTGAATCTCAAATACATTCTTGAGCCTTTTCCAATTCTGAATAGGTTATATCTTCAATGGATTGATAGAAATGCCATCAGAAGATACGACATGGCCAAGAAATTCACCTTATTCTCCATAAATGGCACTTGGAGAATTTGGCTTTAAAAGCTGATGCCGATGAAGAATGCTCAAGGCAATTCTCAAACACTAAGTATGATAGAATTCAAAATTAGAATAAATAAGGATATAATCAATGAAAACCAAGGCGAGCTTATCGAAATATTTCTGGAATACTCGATTCATGAGATCGACAAAGTGAGCTGAAGCGTTCGTCAAACCAAACGGCATAACGAGCCACTTATAAGAACAACAACGACCACAGAATGCGATAAGAGGAATGTTATCCTCTGCAACTTATTGCTGATGAAAACCAGTGGCGAGATTGAGTTGAGAGACAAGCTTAGCGCCAAATATATGATCGAAGATTTCATTAATCTTGGGCATTGGATTCTTATTCTTGATAGTTAACTCATTAAGCTTACGATAGTCAATGCAATGCCTAAGAGTACCATTTGATTTCTTAACAAACACAACAGCGCTCCCCGCTTAGATGAAATAGATTTGATGAACTGTTGGGTTCAAGTACCAACAACCGCTTCTTGAGTTCTTCATTTTTCCTTAGTGGGAATCCTCATCGGAGACGGCTAACAGATTGAATACAAAGAAGGAAAATGATGTGAAATTCATTTTTCTACTTGGGCCAAAAATTCAAAACAGGCTCAAACACATTAGAAAATTCAAAAACAAATGATATCTAGGATATGTCATTATCATCATTTCGAGATTCAAGAGAGAAAAAAGATACTTCAAAATCACAATCAACATCCAGAAGAATAAGAGAGAATTGATTAGTCGAATCTGGATGCCTGAGATACAAACCTCTCAGAACATAGAATCTGGCCTTCGTATCGAACGTGGCAATCCATCCCCAAAATCATATCAAATCGACGATATTGAATAACGTGTAGACTCACACGAAAAGATAAATCACAAAGAACAATCTCGATATTTTCACAAAGCGTACTAAATGTTGTGGACCCTCCAACTGGATTCACAATCTTCAGAGAAGTCATAAGGCATGATACCTCTAAATGTATATCATCAACAAGTTCGTTCGATATTTGAATGGATGCGATCCACCCATATCGAAGAGAAATCGAATAGAGCGACCATGAAATAAATTGGAACCTTCAAGTATAGAAGAGAAGGTACCTCTAGGCTAGGAAGATCTACCAGAAGCATCCAAAACACTGAGCTTTCCAGGATTAAGACCCTTGGGAGCTCTAGGGCACGATAAAGACCAACGTCCCTCTTGCTTGCAAATATGACACTTGTAAGGCTTTGAAAATCCCTGAGTAAATGATTAAGAGAACCACAATTATAGTACTCTCCCTGTCTTGGAGGTGATACACTAAAATGGGATCCAGAACCAACTTTCTTCTTCTCGTGCGGAAATGATTTAGATTTATGGAAAGGGAACATCTTCTTGTTCCGATTCTTCTGGACCTCTAACTCTCACTATTATCTTTCTTTTTCTCGACCGCTTCAAGATGAATCGCTGAGTCAACTTACTCCTCAAAATGAATTTTAAGTTGGAGCATTGAAGACTTCTTTAAATATTTCTTCAAGACACATACAAATTTCAAGTTATTCTTGTACGATGTGCTGATATTATCAATGCGATACTTCGACAGGGTTTCGAAAGAAGAACATACTGAGAAATTGAAGATTTTCCTGGCTTCAACTCAAAAACACGATGAGCAAGGAGAGCTTTCTTGAATCCAAAAACCAATTTAAGCTCAAATCGTTCCTTAAATTGTCTCCATTAAAGAGTGGACTCATTAACTTTAGCAACCAAGAGCTTGTAAAAATCCAATGCACATTCTTGCAACATTGTTGATGCTATGAGAACGCGATGATGGTCAGAAAGAAAAGATGCGCTCATAAGTATGCAACCAGGCATGGACTTCCAAAATGGTCTCCACGCCTTCAAAAGGCTTGCCTTCTAAATGTGGAAAATCGCTACACATGCGCTCAAAATAAGACTAGCGCGAAGGAAATGAATAAGTAGGAACTTAAGCCTACGTATTACAAAATAGCTCTGTGAACTATTCAGTAGACATACAGACCCTTTCTGAATATGGGCCGTTGGACTGCCCAGCACCAGAACTGCTACGAATGTATTTTTAAGCCATAATCTGAAAGGATAAGATAAGATAAAGATTATTCACAGTGGTATGATATTGATACTAAAACTCATCATGGAATACCATGAAATAAAAAATGCATTCCTAGACGTATACCCAACGTATTATCTATCTCCAAGGACATAAAAAGATTAAGGTCATGAAGGATAATGATGATTGAAGACTATGTTAACACATTTGTTATTCTTCAATCTACTGTAATGCATGTTTTGTTCTGTGTTTATCATGATTTATTCTAAATTCAGCTCTGATACCAAGCTGTGGTGTCCCACCTCGAGACACGCATTAACAAAGAGTATTATAAAGTAATACCATCTGATTTTTCAGAGAATTGGACTATATAGGAGCAACTTTCCGTAAGCTTTGCCTTAAGCGAATATCGAATACATTGGTTAGGCACCCTAATTATTTTTTCCTTACCTCATGTGGATACTCGATTCAGGTTTAGCACAAAACTAAGGTAGTTAAGGATCTATCCAGAATAAAATATAATGATATCACATTAAATAGTTCATAGAACATCAAACGCGTGCGCGCGCGCACACACACACACACACACATATATATATATATATATACACACACACACACACATATACACACACACAACATAAGTACAACATACATAAGTGTTATGTAAGTAGTTGGCTCTTATGAACCATATGTACAAACAGTGCCTATAAAATAATATATAAATCACAGTACAAAAATAGAACTACACAAAATATGCTGGTATCACAAAAAAATGACAGGATAGTCCAGGTCAAAAGCAAAACAAAGAGGGAATCTACTGAAAGAGACTAACTTGTAATAACTTGGTCTAACTCAAGTACATAAAATACACGGGTCAGACTAGCTTAAACAAGATAATTAGTGCATGATATGTGAAGGAATTAGCACATAAGAAATAATTCCTCTCAATAGAGGAGGATTACTATAAGCTCATAACAACATAGTATACATAAGGTAGGTTCATTAATTCACAATTAAGATTCTCATGTAAGGTGAGATCCACACAAGCAAATATTTTAATCAACCCAAATAACCAAAGATCAAGACTAAGGTATGTATAAAAATCTTAGACAATACAGAAACATACGATGGAAATCACAAAATATCAACATGCAGAACTCGATAAGGAGTTCTCCTTACAGAAATGTAATCACTATATGATAAATTATCAAATAGTTCGTTGGCTAAGCATAAAACCTAATATTCTCAAAATGGTGAAAACATTTAAAAATCATGAATTTTAGAAACAATGAATTCTAAAAAAACAATGCATAGGTTGGACCCATAAAATGAGAGTCCAAGCTATGCCTGCATGTGCACCATATAGAAATGTCGGAAGCCTGCCAAGTACTATGCACATAGATTTGGCGCCCTATAAGATTACCTAAAGGTTCACATAGTCCGCACATAATGACCCAAAAGTCTTATATAGTCCAAACCGATGTTCTGAAGGTCTAGTACTGGCACCTGCATAGAAATTTATTACAAAATTGCCAATAGTAACCCAAACAGTGAAAATAGTGCATCCCATATTGTACGTTCTCACTTATCTATTTAATACGAGTCAATCAATTCCACATAGGTGTAGCTTCAATCGAATAAGTATGAAATTAACCGATATAAAAAACTTATGTATCCCATACCACTTGGTTTATTATGTCGTTTAAATCACATTCTCGTTCTCTCAAAGAGTGAAAAAGCGTGATTTTATATAGATTATATATACTTCGAGAAAACGAGTTTTAAAATGATTTTCGTAAACTATTTGGAAATCATTTATTTATAAATCTCTTTATAATAAAAATTATATATATATTTTGAAAATGATTATATTTTTATAAATCGATTATAAAATTATGTATTTAAAAAAATTAAATCGAAAATTCTTTAGAAATCGATTTATAGACACATGCATGAACTAAAATTCAAAAATAATAATCAAAGAAATCAATGTATCAAAATTCACACAAAAACTCATCTATCTGGAATATGAATTGATGTTAATGTCGACTCTACAATATTTGAAATAATCCATTTGAAATCTATCATAAAGAAATGTACAATATATACACAAACTAAAGCAGTTAACAATGGAAATCAAAGCATCAAACTACATGAAAAAACAAGGAACACACTTCATTTTTAAGCTCCCTAGGTGGACCTATTCATGGTACGAGGTTGACCCTAGGGTCAACCTTATTGACCTCTATGTCAACCTATAGGTCAACTTTAGCACTTCTTGGCTCGACCTGTAGAGCGCTAGTTATACAGGGAACAATTCCTAATTCATTTTGATTTTCCAAGCATAGTTTGATTAGGTATCAGATTGAATTCAGATATTAATTTCAATATTTAGAAAGAACAATACATAGGTTATAATATAAAAGAATTTTGGCATGATCCATTGCAAAATAAAAGAGCAACAAGCTCACAAAGATAGACATGAACAACTTTGGTTACTGTAAACTTGTAAACTAAAAAACTTGTTTACAATATATTAGATTACAAACTAGAGCTATAATTTATAGTCATGCAAGCTTGAGTAGATTAGATGTGCGAGACTAAGCTCACCTTTGAATATTGTAGTGAATTAGGGGGATTTTCTTCATAAAGAGGAGCTTTTACCGAAAAGTGCTTCAAATACCTGTAGAAGCAAGAACACGGACATGCAGCAAAGAATGAAACTTGCAGTGAACTCATTTTTCAAAATCCAAGAATTAGATGAAATAATCTTCTAGTTTGGAGTGATTACCTGTAGGTTAGAAGATTTGCTAGCCTTTCTTTATTTTTATTGCTTTAAATTAATTAGAATTAGCAATTTGGAGAGTAGGTTGGTCAATTTCTTAGGTTTTGGAGATAAAGGTAGAAGCTGGAGGAGGAAAACAAGTATGTTTCCAAACTTTTCCTTCTTTACCTAACCAAAATCTTGCTAATGGGCTTGGATACAGACCCAAATCCATCCATTAGGGCTAATTAGGATAAAATATACTATGTAACATCATTTAGCACATGTTTAACCCAAAAAACACATATTTCACTATTTTAACCTATTTTAACATCAATTTTTTTTTTTTTACAAATTTACGTTTTTTAGTTTACAAAATATAACACAACATGTTTATAAATTAACTTAACTATTTCAAATACATTTTCTAACATAAACAACATAAATTTTGAATTCTAAATTTATTTATTTACATTTTAAAAACATACAAATTCATCATATTGATTTCACTAAATATCATTCACATGCCAAATAGATGTACGGACAACATTTAAAAACTTATATATTGATTTTTATTTAATATTTCACTTATTATATTTTTATTTATAACTCAATCAAATCTAAAATCCTCTTTTTACAAAAAAATTCACCATTTAACAATAATTTATAAAATCATTGTATTGTGACAAATAAAATCCTTTATTCTTTATTTTTACTAAAAAAAATCAATCTATAAAATTTTCAAAACTTTAGTTTCTTCATATTTAAATTGATTCAGCAAATTAATATTAAATTGAATTTCTTTATCATTTTATTTTAATTAGTTTAACCTCAAATCCAACATATTACTCAAATTAACACAAATCTCATATTGTATTCATTTTATGAGATTATGTAAATTATCCTCTCTAAATGTATGTTTATTTCTAAATTAACAAATTATAAAAATTATTATAGTTTGTTTACATAGGAAATCACAAAACTAGGGCTGTTACAATACTCATTGAACATGCATCCATGTTTGGTAGTCTCCCTACTAGATAAAAGGTCTTTTTTGGTGAGCCTACCTTCAAACAGAATTTTTTGTTTGGAAGTTAAGCCGCTGAATGTGAATTATTTTTTGGTAGCTTGATTACCAAATATTCGAGTTAGAGGGGCTATTTATTTGCTTACTTCTTGCAATTCAACTCAGGCCACCCTAAGAGATTCTTGCCAGTTTATTCTTCCTCTTTACATAGAGTTCATCGAAACACTACTTTCCCTATGGCACATGCACATATCAACTACACTCATCTTGAGTTAGAGATATTTACACTGATTATTCCATGCATGTAAACACATAATAATTATCTCCAAAAGTACGCTTCGTGGAATCCAATGTGTGCTTTATTTATTCATCGTCCTTCTTAGAGTTTTTCTTTATCTTATATGTTATCTCTTGTGGCCTCTTCACTTCTTTGGTCTGAGTTCAAATTTCTATCTGGCAATAATCAATCATCACACAAAGACATCTTGTTCTAGCCTTTTTTGACTTGGAATTTTTATGCCTAATGGTACTTAGTTTGGTGCCAAATAAGGCTATGTCAGCCTATATAAGCTGAAACATTTCCTATAGCTGAATTGTGCACTTTATTTTCCTACATTATCTCCTTCTTACCCTGTTCATCTCCCATTGTGCCAAAGTCTTAGATTTGCTTCAACTTTGATTTTCTTAACGTTCTATGCAATTTTATTAAGTACGACACCTTTTTTTCATTATTAGTTTCAATGTTTAGTGCACCAATTAACTACAATCGCCACTTTTTGTCTACTGTTATTTTTTGTTCGATAATATAAGAGAAGTTTATTTTCTTCCATGAAAAATTAAGATTAGTAATAGCAATAAAAAAAGTGAATACATTGGTATTAGTTGGGAAATAGTTGAAATAGTTGGAGATTTGACGAAAAATGATTGTTAGAAAAAAGTTTTACAAATATAGAACTTTTATTGCTTTCCAATATTTGCGTTACAATGTGCATAAGTCCTATGTTTAGGTTTTGTTTTGCAAAAAGGTATGATAGTATAATATATTAGAATCAATATTTTAGAATGAATAATCTAGATACAATATTTTAGCAACTATTTAGTACATAAACAATTCTTTATTATTCTAAATAATTCTAACTGAATACTCTCTATACTTGTAGAAATTTGTATCACTCTTTGTAACTCCTTGATACAAATTTCCTAAAATCCAAGCATAGCATACAACTCCTTAAATTTTGTTCTTGGTAATGCTTTTGTGAATATATCCGCAACTTGATTCCCAATTGTGCAACATTTAAGATTCATTTCTTTAGTATTTTCCGCTTATCTGGTAAAGTGATATTTTATAGATTTTGCATGACTATAATGAATTGGATTATTCATCATTGTTATTGCTGATTATTATAGATTTTATATATTTTCCGGTTATATTTTTAATTTTATTCTTCTCAGTTATCTTTTGCACGGTATCTTTCACATATTCCTCTAATTTGGTAACCCTTGCATGCGTAGATCATTAAAAAGGACCTTGAATAGGCATAGGGTTGTTGTTTGAAATGGAAGCCATTATTTATTTGTTTTAGAATTTTATTACAGAGAAAATTAAGTTAGAAGAGAAGGATTTTCAAAGTGAAGAGTTTACATAAGTTTAATAACTAATTTTGGAGGGAATTTTAATTTTAATTTTTTTTTTACTGTTATATGCCGACATATATTTTTGAGTATGTCGAAATACCTCTTTGAATTTGGAAAATTTTGATTTTTCTTAACTGTTATTATGTATTGATATTAATATATCTAATTACTTTACTTTGGTTAATGAACATATGCCTAGTTCTCTACTATATTTAGTAAAAGTTGCTTCGTTCAATGGTTTAATTAATATATCTGCAATTTGGTTTTCTGTTTTAATAAATTCTAGTGAAATATTTCCTTTATTTATGTTATCTCTAAGGAAATGATGTGTAACATCCCGTTAATTTTGACCATTTAATTTATTGAACTTAATTTAAATTATTGATTTAAAATGGTTTATAATAATAATTAAATGATAAACGTAACTTAAAACGTATTGGTTTAAATCATGAAACTGATTTATAATAAAATATTGATGTTTGAATTTTGTTATTTCTATTTAGAAGTGATTTAAATAATTTTATGTTGAAAGCATCAAATTTTAGTCACTTCGTTTGAATCAGTTTTTGTAATAACCCGCCATTTTTAACGATTTAAATTCCGATTTAAATCGATATTTTTTTTTTGAAAATATTTTATAATTTCTCATAATGGAAATTTAGAATTTGAGATACGTTCAATGAGACGTAATAGCTGTGAAAATTTCGTTGGAAAATTTAAAGGTTTATCGGTTGTGCAATTTTCAGTGCAAACCTGCGCATAACAGTTCAAACTTTATTTTAAAATCTCTCCGAAATCAGTTCAGACAAACATGAAGAGTATTCTACTCGTTCTCACGAATCCGACGGCGAAATTCATTTTGCAAAATTTGGACGTTTTGACCTTCGTTTAATTGTTTTCCTATCCGAATTTTATGTTTAAAGGGGTCCATAATACCTTTTTGAACGGAGTGTCATGACACTGCAAGTTATATACCATTGTATCCGTCTCATCGTGATTTCCGCGATATATTCATTTATCAGTTTCGGTGTCCGGTTCGCGCTGAAATTGTGAAATAGCTTGCGTAGTTCATTTTGAAACGGAGTTATTTGAGTTCGACGTATCCCTATTTGACTTCAGCATATTTTTCTAGTCATTTTGGGTCTGCAACGTTAGCATGACACTTGAAAGGACAAAAAAATGAGAATATGTTTCACTTTTCTAAACTACTCCAACCAAGCATGCATGCATGCGTTGGTTCAAATATGTAATGTACCACTTCTTCTTTTCATGACTCTTCACCTTTTCCCCACGTACTTGTCTATTCCCTACAACTTCCATATTAATGCCCAAACATGTATCATTTAGAAAGAAAGAAAAAATGATTGTTATGTGCGCGTAAGATGGTTCTCCATTCTTCGAAATAAACAAATATAGCTAGTATACCAACGTGCTAAATAAATCTACTTATATTTGAATTGTGCTTTATATTTTTGCAAAAAAGCTTAGAAACTGCAGCCATGGCTGCCAAGTCCTTTCTCAATCCTATTTTCGACAACAACCCTAATCAGAAAGGGGCCTCTTCATCTCCCCAACCTCCCCCCAATTCCTCAGCTAGCACTCCTCGTCCTCCCCCGGATTTTCTGGTTGATGAGGATGGGTTCACTAGGGTAAATCGAAAGAAAAATCCCAAATCTGTTGCAAACCCTAAGAAAGTTACTGGCCAAGGCCAATTCAAACACGGGGCTAATGGTTCAAACACACACATCAGGCAAGGGGCAGGCGGATCATCTGAAATCCCTGTCAAAATAAGGCAAAAACTGTTTCCGGCCTCGAATGGAGAAAGATTTCAATCAAGAAGTGAGACCCAACCCAGAAACACGACAAGAAATGGTCAAGAACCACAGCAACAACACAAACAATTCCTGCCTAAAGATCTAAAGGCTTCATCTTGGGCGGATATGGTTAAAACTGGAGGACAAGACTCATTCTTTGATCTTAGTTATATTCCTCCATTCGAGTCTATTGGAGAAAAGGGGGTTATTGTCTCCGAGGAGGCTAGCATCAGAACCGAGGGCAAGTGGAGGCTCAGTGTTGTCGCCTATGTGTTTGGCAAACGCCCCCCATATCATCATTTTAGGGCCTTTGTCGCACGCACATGGAATCCGATAGGGACATTCGAAATCTTCACGCTTGAAAACGGATTCTTCATTATCCGATTTACTAACGCTGAAGATTGTGCAAAACTTCTGCAAGGTGGACCTTATTTCATCAATGGTAAACTTATCGTCTTAAAGAAATGGACCAAAAAATCAATACTAGATCGTGATATTCTGAACATGATGCCAGTGTGGATCCGACTCCCTGAGTTGAACTTACGTTTATGGGATAAGGAGATATTTAGCGGAATAGCAAGCTTAGTTGGCACCCCATTGAAAATGGACGAGCAAACTGCCAAAGAAACACGATTGAGTTATGCTCGTATTCTTGTGGAGATTAGAGCGGATGCTGACCTCCCCAACGAGGCAGCAGTTTTCATGCCTGATGGGGAAGTCATAACACAGCAAATTTCATATGAGTTAATTCCAGATAGGTGCAAGTCATGTAAGTGCTTTGGTCATTCATTTGAAAATTGTGTTTATAATCAAGATTCGAACAAAGATCCTAGAGAACCAACCAATCTTGGATCGCATCCTGATCATAATGATGTTGGAATTAACTCACATGAACCTCCTGATGATTCTACTAAGCATACTAGGCCACCAAATGGCACCAACTCTGATGATATGAATATTGACACTGCTGAGATTTACATAGCTGATAAGGATTACACGGCTATGCACTCAGCTCAGCAAATGCATAAAGCAGACAGTTCAACTCAACAAGCAAAAGCAGCTGCAAGTTTAGATGAGAACTTACAAACTGACTGTAGTCAAAATGAAGCAGAGGAAGGATTAAGCAATACTCCCTCAGTTCATCAGGAAACTATTTCAGAACCAAGCAAACAACACAACAGCACAGAGGGGAACAAAAATGAAAAGGTCATTGAGTCCTCCCCCCCAAAGGAGAACCCAAGCTTAATTACAAAAACTGATAATAAAAATTTAAAAGGAAAAGAGATAGATTGCAGTGAACTCCTAGCTGCTGATCCTATTTTCATTGACTTTGGCTTGTTAGCTTCTGGGCTTGCTCCCATAAAGCCATTTGTTATAACTGAAGATAATATTCAGCAAGCTGTGAACTCAGTAGTTGCCCCCCAAACCATCAAAACCTGCATCCCCAACAAAAAAGAAGAAGAAAGGCAGGACTAGAAGTTTATCCGAAATAAACACTGTAGAGGAGACAGAGGATTCTACAGATCAAGATTTCAGGAAAAAATACATTAACAAAAACACCAAATGGGATAAGCAGTTAAAGACTTCTGATTTCACAATTTTCAAAAAAAGTGGCAAACAGAAGGAGGTTAGAGTGGACAACAGAAAGTTCAGTGGTCCACCTTAGAGGTAATATCCTTTACACTATCCCCTTATTTTATTTTATTAATGGATATTATTGCTTGGAATGTCAGGGGTCTTAATTCCCCTGAAAGGCAACTAGATCTTGCCAATTTCTTACATTTACATAAACCTAGTATTATAGGGATATTAGAACATAAACTTAGTGATATTAGGATTAATGAGCTACAAGTTAGAAGTCTATCAAATTGGAGCATTATCAATAACAATCTGATGGGAGGAAATGGTAGGATTATGGTTCTACATAATCCTATCATTTGGAATCTCATCAGTTTTTTTATTGATCAGCAGTATATTCACTGCACATTTCAGAATAAGGGTGGTCTTGTTATAAAGATCACTTTTATATATGCTTCTAATTTTGAAAATGACAGGCTCATGTTATGGAATTGTATTGAGCAATTCAGCTATACTATTAACATACCATGGATGTTGATTGGGGATTTCAATACTATATTTCATAATTCTGAAAAAAGGGGAGGGAATCCTGTCCCTTTTTCTAAACTGGAAAAGGTGGCTAAATTTGTGATGAAATCAGGTCTAATAGAGCCTATCATTCATGGTAATAAATTCACATGGAAATCGGGTGAATTCAGAAATATTCACTGCAAGCTTGATAGGGTCTTATTAAATCAAAATTTCATCAATCTTTTTTCAAATGTGAAGTGTAGTACATTGCCTCAAAACACAAGTGATCATACACCTATACTTGTTTCACTCAACTCAGGTAAAGGGAACTTTATTAGTTCCCCCTTTAGATTTGTGAATGGGTGGGTGTATGAAAAAAATTACAGAGAAACAGTGACTAAATGTTTTTCTAATACTCTGTTTGGAACTGCTCAGTACAAATTCAGTAAAACTTTGCAGTTAGTTAAATCTAATCTTAAAACTTGGAATACTGCTAGAAATAAAAATGACATCAAAGCTATCAGGGATGAATGTGAAGAGCTTCAGAATGAACTAGATAAAAATAGTTCAGACAAGACCAAGGCAGAGAATTTTTTTAATGCTCAAACTAAATTGGTCAATGCTCTTCATATTAACACTATTAATCTCAAGCAGAAAGCTAAGGTTGACTGGCTAACAGCTGGAGATGTGGCCAGTAAATTTTTTTATACTAAAATGTCTTGCAGGAAAAATAGAAATAATATTGGTAAGTTAATAGATGCAAAGGGATTGGTAATCAATGAAGCCTCCAAATTAGAGCAAGAGGCTATAAATTTTTTCACTTCATTGTATAACTCCAATAATTACCCTTCTATTTTTCCTGACTTTGAATTCAAATATGTAGCTAACAGCAATAGCTCTGATATTTTATTAGCCCCTATTAGGCAAGAAGAGATTAAGAATATCATTTTTAATGCATGTAATGACAAAAGTCCAGGACCAGATGGGTTTGGTGCAAAATTTTATAAGACTCATTGGGGTGAAATGCATACTGTGTTATGTGATTCAGTAATTGAATTTTTCAATACTGGAAAGTTATTAAAAAACACAAATCACACTTTCTTAACCCTGATTCCAAAAGTAGAAAACCCTAGTGGACTTGATGAATATAGGCCTATAGCCTGTTGCAATTTTATTTATAAAATAATATCTACTCTTCTTTGCAATAGGCTAAAAGGATTTCTTAAATTCATCATCTCTGAAAATCAGAGTACTTTCATTCCTGGCAGACTGATATCAGATAACTCTTTATTAGCCCATGAATTGATTAGGAAGTTCAATATGAAAAATAAAAATCTCATGTGTATTAAAATAGATCTGCATAAAGCATTTGATAAGATCAACAGGAATTTTATCATTTACTTAATGCAGAAAATGGGATTTGATACCAGATTTTGTGAGCTGATTAGAGAATGCATTTGTAATGTAACTTACTCTGTAATGGTTAATGGATCCCCCAAAGGATTTATACACAGCAATAGAGGAATAAGGCAAGGTGACCCTCTGTCACCTTACCTATTCTCTATTGTTATGGAATACTTCTCCATGCAAATGGAATTAGAAGTATTAAGGGGAAACATCAAACCAATAAATAGGGTAAAACCTCACATCACACACTTACTCTATGCAGATAATATGCTTTTATTTCTTAAGGCTGATAAAAAAAGTGCCGTTGCTGTTTTTCAAATTTTGGAAAACATGGAAAATTATGCTGGTTTAGCTGTTAATGCTAATAAAAGCAAAATCTATTTCAGCAAAGATGTTTTAATTAAGCATGAAATTCTCCAGCTTTTAAAATTCAAGGAAGGGAATCTTCCTGTTAGATATCTTGGTCTTCCCTTAAGCTCTAATCAGATTAATGATAGAGACTGCTCTAGATTAATTGATATGATTCAAAATAAACTTAATGGTTGGTCTTGTAAGCTTTTATCCTTAGCAGGCAGAATAGAACTTACTCATACTGTTATTACAGCTATGATCATGTATTGGGTTCAAACTCACAATATCCCTGCTAGTGTCATTCACAAAATTGAGAAAATGTGCTCTAATTTCATTTGGAGGGGCAAGCAACATAAAGTAGCTTGGGATAGAGTTTGCAAGCCTAGGAAATTTGGTGGTCTTGGGCTTAGAAAAATAAGTGACATAGCTGAAGTAAGTAAGTTTAAATTGTTTTGGAAGTTTCTGGATGGTAAATCCCTTTGGGCCAGGTGGATGAATGCAAATTACTTAAAAAAGAAAAACTTTTGGCTGGCTAGAAAGGAAAAATCACCATTCAGTAATTTGGAAAAACATTTTAGACTGTAGGGACATGGGTAGGAATTTCATTTACAGGAAAATAAAAGATGGTAATCAAACCAGCCTCTGGTTTGACCCATGGATTAGTGGTAATTCTCTCATTAACCTTCTAGGTTGGGGTAATCTTCATGTCCTAGGTGGTGTTAATGATAATGTAAATAGTTTAATCATTAACAATGTTTGGAGCTTTCATAACAACACAGCAGCTTTGATTTTTAGAAATGCCATTTCCTCTATTCATATTGACCAAAACTGTTTCAAAGATCATTGGGTTTGGAAAATTTGTTCTAAAGACAAATTCTCTTTCAAAAAAGTTTGGGAGGTTTTGCAAGGAGATGAGGTAGAATTGGATTGGCATAAAGTCATCTGGAGCAAATCAAATTGCCCTAAAATGGCACATTGTGCCTATTTTGCTCTCTTAAATAAATTGCCTACTAGAGATAGGTGCTATAAATGGAATAAAAACTCTGAAAAAATTTGTTTGCTCTGCAAAAGTGAAGTTGAAAGCTCCAAACATCTGTTTTTTGAGTGTTTGTATTCTCAGTTCATATGGTTTAATGCAAAAAATATTTTGGGTTTTAATCATAACTTTTCCTCACTTGACATTAGAGACAGTGTTGAGTATATTCTAAAATTTACTAAGCCCAAGTCCACTAATTTCAAAAAAGCCTGTGTTTTTTTGACTGTTTGTATTTATTATATTTGGAGGGAGAGAAATCAAAGATTGCACACTGGTAAGGAGACAAATGGTGTTCAGCTATGGAATTCTATTTTTTATGACAGTAATATTATTATGAAAAAAGCTAACAGATGCATGCAGGACAAATTGAATAATCAAAATTATCATAGTAATAAGGATGACAGTGATAAGCTAGTAGAAGATCTCTTACTTAATGGGAAGCAGAAAACTAATTTAGCAGCCTCAAATCCCCCTACTGGCGAAGCCTATCTCTATGCTACTCCAAGATCTTATAGGAACTCAGGGACCATTAGAGATCAGCTTCCACCCAGTAATGATTTTGAGACCACGAAAGGTGATTTTGACAAGTCTGACATCCTCGCTGGGGCTTCCATCAACACTGCTCTCAAATCAAAAATCTACGAGGGAAGTAAACATAATTACTTTTCAAAAGTGCGTAATTTTTTGAGTAAATCGAATAGTAAGCATATGTTTTTACCTGAAGCAGGTGGAGGTTCCTCCAGGAGTGCTCCAGGCTCGCTCAATCACCTGGATAAAGGAAAATCAGAAGAAAAGATCAATTTTTTGCAAAAAATTGGGGATAATCACTACAAAAGCTTGCTCAACCACCAGATCTATCACTTATCTGTCTGGTCAGATGGCGAGAGTAGCAGAGGTTGCTCCTCTGAAGACACCAGAGACATTTCTAGAAACAAGAGAAGCTTTGACAGCTTTAAAAGGTCAGATCTGATGGATTCGAACCCCTCAAACTCCATTAAACACCAGAAGCTCATTTCAAGCAACTGGAGAAGGTGTCAGAGGGATCACGAAGTAAATCTTAAGCCGGAAACAACTGAGAAGAGTTGCGAAACCATGGACGTTCTCGTTTGGAAGCCGCCTTGAAGACAGCGCTGCCTTTTCTTATAAGGAGCTCGCCATTTTCAGCTCCCCTTTCATGATTAGGGTTTCGTTGTGTTGTGGCAGCTAGGGTTAGTCACGAATGTGACTGGATATATTACATTGGGTTGTAACCCTCTTTGGGCCTTGGGCCTTTATGTTTTTACCTTTTCAAAAAAAAATAAACAAATATAGCTGGCCACGTTTTGAAGAATTTTGGATGGTCACTAACATAAAGGGTAGCAGCTTCTTCACCCCTTTTCTTCTTAAAGCCTGCTAGTCTCCCTCAATCTTTTCCCCTCCAAGTCTATGCCGTTAAAAAAAATTTGAAAATGCATGCATTCTTCCATGTTTTACTCGATTCTATTTTTAAATGGGTAACGCTTAAATATTGAGCATGCAAGAATGGGTGCAGCACGTTCAAAATGACCATTCTTTTCGGATCTTAACCGACGTTGCTTTTAAAACAGGGGATCAAAATAAAAAGATAAAACTATGCATTGTTCTCTCTGTTCTCTCTCCTGCTCCTTCCTCCATCTGTTTGTCGCATCACCAACGAAGAACACCGACTCTCCATCACACTGCTCCCCTTCGTTTAACCCGGAACCCGCTTTAGCCACCACGACTACTTATCAGTTGTGCCACCGTGCTTCACCAAAGCCAACTCAAGACCGATGCCCGTGGAGAACCGCGACTGCTAGACCGTCGGCTCCGCCCAGTAGCGTCTATAAGCAGCCGCCTTTGGCCCTGCAACCCGTCCGTCAATTATTCGCAGGCCACCTCCAACGTCGTGGTTGCATATGCCATCTCCACATGTGTTCGGATCTGTGACTGTGAAGCAATTTCAGTTGCCAAAGCTTCCATTTTCTCCAACTTTCCAGTCAGTCACCAAATTGTTCGCTGTTTCTGCTTTCGCTTCGTCGATTGAATGTAAGTATACTTACTATTAAATTTGTGTCAAGTTAGTATACTTCGTGTCACAAAGTATAATTGTTGAAATTGTTTGCTTCTGCGTTTATGTAGTTGTTGGCTATCTTGGTTGTGTTTGCTGTATATTACAATTGTTTGCAAAAGTGAGTTTCTTTTAAGTAGTGTATGGTGATCATGTTACACCTACTATTTTTATGGAGCTAGGACGAACACCTCACTGTCATGTCACATAGGCAGGTTTAGCGTCCTGTATGAGGGTTGCCTGCTGATATTTCCTTTTGGTTAAGTCTCTCCCAGCTAATTCACATATGCATGTATTTTCATGCAACATAACTGAGTTTATCCTCCCCTGATGATGTAAACTAGAATAGATAACTTGGTAGTCTAAGATACATAAATTATTTAATACTTAGTTAAATAAAGGATTTATGCAACTATACACACACATGGACTTTGAATTTTCCCTGTTCTGTACAAAGGATGGAAACCCATATTCTTTGCTGCATGGCAAGTTAACATATTTGCTCATTAGTAAATACCAAATTTCATGCATAGGAACATTTGATCGTGACTGCTCATCGCCATAGTGTCCACTTGTTGCCACCTTTGCTTGTTTTCAGTTGCCTGTATTTGTGCTTCAATCCCTTTGCATAATGACCTGCTAATAATCATCAACTTATTCTGTTGTGGCTATCTCATCTCATTTTATATTAGCTGCACTTCGAATTTGAGCTATTGCTTGACTATACCACATGTTTTTTCTGCCGCCGTGCTACTATTCATGCATGCAATGATTATAGTTTGACTGTTCACTAATGTTGTACTCCAATCATTTAAATTATTGTTGGGATAAAACAGTTATATTTATGTGCAGGGACGTACGCTGAAAAACTGGTCAGTGGAGGCGAAAAAGAATTGATTATATTTTTAGTGACTAAGAAAATTATATATCTTATAATATTATTAACGCATTTGTTTCTAATTTTAGTATTCTACGAGAACAACCTAAAGTACCTTTGATAACACATGTTTGAAAACAAATATTTTAGACTTTTAAATATTATTTCTTTTTCGATCACTTTCCTTCTTTAAATGATATATCAAATGTATACCTGTATATATGGTTCATCAAAAACTGATAAGAAGTGTAAATTTAAATGTACAAAAGAAGATACTACGTTGAATGCAATAAAAATAGCCGATTAAAGAGCTAAATACGCGACTGGAATCCAGATCGATAGAACCAAAGCCTATCAGTGTAGATTTGGCTTTGTTTCCATTTTCGTTGACTTAGAAAGAAACATATTTTCTATCATATCCTTCTTCATTTGAATCATTTTTTTGAACTAAATTCACTACACATCTTTCAGTTATTATATGTACATATTAAAGAAATATATTGTCATAACAAAATATAGAACCATAATGTGATATTGGATCTTGTTACACAATTTGAAAAGATAAACAGGAAAAGGGCTACAAATACCTATGTAGCATGTACACATTGTCTTTCTCCTCTTTCAAACCTTTACTTATTCACACACAAGTGGTATGAATTTTCAGTGCTAGATCAAATTGAAACTTAAAAATAAATTGTAACCTCTTTCTTCATTTATTTCCAACTCCCCCTTTTTCATCAAGAAAAACTCAGAATTTTCTAAATGAATCACTTTAGTTTGGAATGAAAGAATCACAGAATGAATTTTCAGCTGGCTGTCTAAGCTGACATTTAGTGTTTTCTTTGTAAAATAAGTAATGAACTTATACAAAACGTGGTAATTTGATCATTTTTTTTTTAACTTTAAGGCAGAGAGAGTGAACGTTATAACTAAAATAACTTGGTCACATACTCTTTAATAAAAACCTATGTACATTTGGCAATTCTTTGTCTAATATACTTAACCTTCAAAAACAGTAAGTAGCATCATCTTGAGTGGATGCATTACAGGTGATGAGGAAAGATCAAAGACAGTATTGGGCAGACCACAATAGTCCTTGCAGATTTGTGCCAGTCAGAGAGTTTGCAGAGTCTTTCAATTCATTTCATGTTGGTCGTAGGTTGAATTCAGAACTTGCTGTACTCTACGACAAGAAAAGAAGCCACCCTGCTGCATTAACAACAACAAAGTATGGGGCCAACATAATATGTCATGCATATTAAAAAAAGTTTTGTTAAATTGAGTGGGGGCCGCAGCCCCCACTCGGCCTACGTCATTGTTTATGTGTATATGGAAGTTTACTGACTTGCGATAAGTTTAATCCTGACTCGGTGTTTTGTGTTTTTGCATGGCACGCTCGGGTCATGTCTTTAGTTTTCCAGATTTAAAAATTTTCAGTTCGCAAATTTGGAGAGGAACGTGAAGATGCTTATGTGAGCGCAAGACCAACTAAACTGTAAAATTATATCGTTTGAATTTACGTATACAATTTATACATTTTTCCGTTGTATCGAATATTTTGTATAAACTTTAATATATTTATATAAAAAATTATTCCACTGCATATAATTATTCTGTGTGATTCTGTGTAAATTTCGTTTAAACCCGCTAAGCACATAACGAATCTGTCATTTTGAATTAAATTGATTTAAATACCGATTTGGAGCGGTCAAAAGGACAAGTCGTTACATGATGTCTCACATCAATATGTTTTGTTCTAGCATAATGTTTAGGATTTTTGGATATATTTATAGCACTCGTATTATCGCAGTAAATTAGTGATTTAGTTATAGTTAATCCAAAATCTCTTAGAGCTTTTGCATACATATCACTTGACAACATGTTAAAGCAACAGATATATACTTGCTTCGGTTGTTGATATGGAAATTGTATTTTGCATTTTACTAATCAAGAAAACCAGGGAATGACCCAAAAAGTGATAAGTTCCACTCATACTTTTTTGGTCTGCTTTACAACCAACATATTCAACATCGTAATATGAAATTAAATCTAATGAATCGTTTTTAGGATAAAATAAACCAATGTCTAATTTATGTTTAACATATCGTAGAATACATTTTACGGCTTTTAAGCGAGTTTCCTTGTGTTGTGATTGATACCTAGAGTGGAGACAAACGTTATGCATTATGTCTGGTCTACTCGCAGTTATATATAATAAAGAACATATCATACCTCTATATAATTTCCGATCTACATCTTTTAAAGAATCGTCTTTATTCTTTACTTAATGCTTCATTGATTGTCATGGGTGTGGGTTTTCCTTTAGTACTAGCCATTTTAAATTTATTAATTAAACACCTAGCATATTTTTCTTAATTAACAAATATTTCATTATCTAATTGCCTTATTTGTAATACTAAAAAGAAAGTGAGTTCTCCCATGTGACTCATTTCAAATTATTTTTTCATAATTTTATAAAATTCTTGATTCATTTTATTGTTTGTTGATCCAAAAATAATACCATTTACATTAATTTGTACTAATTGAATATAGTTTTTGTTTCTTTTAATAAATAGAGTATTATCGACTTTACCAATTTCAAAATTTGATTATAATAAATAAGTTCTTAGTTGATCATACCAGGCTCTAGGAGCTTGTTTTAATCCATATAAAGCTTTCTTTAACTTATACACATGGTTTGGAAAATAATCGTCTTCAAATTGTGTGGGTTGTTCAACATAAACATCTTCTTTAACAAACCCATTTAGAAAATCACTTTTTAAATCCATTTGAAATAGTTCGAAATTATTATAATTAGCGAAAGCAAGTAGAATTTTAATAGCTTCTAATCTTGCTACGGAGGCAAAGGTTTGGTCATAATCTATCCATTCTTCTTGACAATATTCTTGTACAACTAATCGAGCTTTATTTTAATGACCTTACCAAGTTCATTCATTTTATTTTTATAAACTCATTTCGTTTCTATTATAGTTTTATCCTTCTGGTCTAGGAACAAGTTTTCATACCTCATTTCTAATGAATTGATTCAGTTCTTCTTGCATAGCAGGTGCCCATGAATCATCAGATGATGCTTCATTTGGATTTTTAAGTTCAATAGTTAATATAAAAGTTATATTACTCATGTTATTTAATCGATTTCTAGTTCTAACTACATATTCAATATCTCCTAGTAGATTTTCTATAGGATGATCTCTTAAAAGTCTAATTCTTTTATTGCGTTAATTAATTTCATTATTTATTTCATTTAATTCATTATCATTATCATATTAATCTCCATTATGTTGTTGATTTAAATCTTTATAGTTCTTATCAAGAGATATATTTAGAGTTACTTGAATAGTATTAGTTTTTAAATTAAAAATTCTATATGATTTACTTCTATTTGGATATCCAATAAAAATTCCTTTATGTGATTTATGATCAAGTTTATCTAAATTTTCTTTAGTATTTAAAATAAACCGTTTACTTCCAAAAATTCTAAAATAAGATACCTTTGGTTTCCTATAATACGGAAGTTCGTATTGAGTTT
Source organism: Allium sativum (assembly GCA_030737875.1). Lineage (NCBI taxonomy): Eukaryota > Viridiplantae > Streptophyta > Magnoliopsida > Asparagales > Amaryllidaceae > Allium > Allium sativum. The sequence continues at coordinate 923,901,404 of CM060922.1, forward strand.
TGTTGGTTAATGATCTTATTAAAATTCTATATAAAATATAGCAAGCTGTAGCAACTGCTTCAGCCCAAAAGTTTTTTGGTAAATTACTATCAGAAAGCATAGTTCTCACATACTCTTGGATCGTTTTATTATAATGCTCAACTACCCTGTTTTGTTGAGGAGTTATTGGAAAAGAAAATTTATGAGCAATTCTCCTTTTTTATTACATAAAATTTCAAAATATTCATTTTTAGGTTCTTCACCATGGTCACTACATATAGTTTAATTTTTAAAGATAATAGATTTTGAATCCTTTTATAAAAAGTTTTAAATGAATCAAAAGCATCACTTTTATGTTTGAGAAAAAGAGTCCAACTAAATCTAGAGAAATTATCAATGATTACGAAAACATATTTACTTTGATTTATTAATTGTGTTTGAGATGGACCAACTAAATCCATATGAAGTAATTCTAATGGACTTAAAGTGGAAATCTCTTCTTTTAATTTGAATTAACTTTTCTTAATTTCCCTAATTTATAGGCATCACATAAATTATTTAATTTAAAATTCCTTTTTGGTAACCCTCTAACTAAATCTAATTTGGAAATTCTAGATAGGTATTTGAAATTTAAATTACCGAACCTTTTATGCCAAATCCAAGGGTCACTTGTATTGGCCAAAAGACATAAGTTATCATTAAAAATTTTCATACATAAAATGTTAATATGTTTCTTTCTAATTTCTTCAAAAATTATGTTTGAATTATTACAACACCCCACATCTTTAATTAAAAAATAAAATAAAATTTGAAGAGCTTCTAGAATTTGGTCATGGGATTAGCGTCATTGCGTCCATGGGGATTTTCTAGTCAATTTACACCTATGAATTGCAGAAAACATATTTAAGATGAAAGAGATACCTTTAAATGAAATATTACAACAAACATGATAAGGAGGTAGAAGAAAAAGAACAATGACTACCATAGGTTTAAGCCTTGTTAACAAAAGCCTATATAGTCTAGTTGGTAAGGGCATGTGACTTTCACGAAAGTGGCGCAAGTTCGGTTTCCACAGGTGCCATATTATTTTTTTTTAGAGGAACGGCTAAAATAATACATGTTCTAAAGGAAAAATATGTATAAACACACATATAAGGAAAATCATACATATAAGGAAGTACAAAAATATATGTATACATGCATATGTAAATATATGCATATATATGTGCAAATATATATATATATACATATATATATATATACATATATATATATATATACATATATATATATACATATATATATATATATATATATATATATATATATATATATATATATACAGAAGAGATGTTCAAAATAAACTGCAATAAATGAAAATAGGTAAGAATTAAATGATGGAATAACGCTGTTTGAATTTTTAAAATGAAATAAAAGTTGCGCGTATATACATATACGTGCAAAATGGGTATTAGAAGTTTTGTATACAAATAAGGAGTTTATATGTAATATAATTTAAATTATTCCATAAATTCAAACGAATGAAGCAGGAAAGTAAAAAGGGAACCTGGACCCATATGGGTTGACCCAAGCTATGTCTGGGTCGACCTATGGGTCGACCCAAGAGGGGCTGGGTCGACCCAAGGGGTAGGTGGGTCGACCCAACCCTGATCTGGGCAGGTTCATTCAGCGAATCTGGACTGTTTTTCAAACCACATTTGTTGCTGACTCAGCGATGCGTGCACAAGATCATATCCATTTTATTGAACACCTATAAATAGGCTAGCAGAGCCTAGCCTAAATCTCATATTTTCCTGAGAGGCTGTCTAAACTCTGCTATTATTCTTCCTCCTTAAATCTCTTTAGAAAATAGAAAAATTAGTCTTAGGAAATTTTGATTCAAGATATGGAGGAAAAGAATGTATATTTATAAATGGGTGTTCAAAATTCTGATCGAAGTGAGGTAAATTCTTAGATCTGGTTAATTTAGATTTCTCTTATTTTTTTCACTTTTCTTTTAGTTTGAGAATTATGAATACATGGTTATTTAGATTCTAGATTCAGTTAGGAGAGCCATGGAATCCTGGGTCTGGACCAGATTCATGAATTGGAAAGTTGTTAGATGAGTGGATTTAAGTTATACCTTTTTGATAATCGGTATATCTATCGTTTGGCATTCCCCGTTAATGTGTATAATAAATCTACTAAAATGATTAATCTGCTGAAATTTTTAACCAGCTGTAACCTGCTAAAATGTTTGATCTGCTGAAATGATTAATATGCTGAAATGTTTAACCTGTTGAAATTAATACTGTTGTAATTAAAAATGAATTGTATCCTTCGTATAAATGATGGAACTTCTATAGTACTGAAATCCTGAAATCTGAACTAAGAATATTTCTGCTGTATAAAGCCTATTTCCATAAATCACCGATTAAAATCGGGAATATATGTGAATGTTGTAATTATGGAATTCACAATGAACATGAATATTTGTTATTATGCTAAAAGATTGTAAATAGAATTACAGTAAAAACTGAAATAATGTATATGCCTAAATTCTATGGAAAATTTACAGTAAATAGGAAACCGTAATCGCATTTAGACATGAGGTTAAATTCAACTTGTGGTAGAAACCTGCCCGGAATCGCCCAGCAAATCCAACATCCACAAGTGGTTAATTTAATGTGAGAGGTCTGGTGCATAAACCTGATTGTAAATAATGGTACTAAGACATGAGGTTAAGTTCAACTTGTGGTAGAAGCCTGCCTGGAACCGCTCGGCAAATCCAGCATCCACAAGTGGTCAACTTAATGTGAGGGGTCAGGTGCATTTACATATATGTATATAACTGGAAAGAATTAAATGGCACTAATTGTAATTGATGGAAATGAATAAATCCTACAGCAGAAAAAGAATTGGAATGAACGGGGAATGGTAATAACCTATTATGAATAAACCTGAAGGGGAAAAGGAAAGATAATAGGTAGGCATGTCCTAGGGACAAGTGGAAATTATAACTTAGGTTATAATAAACAATAGAGAAAATGAGATAACTTATGTAATGAGATAAGTTGTGCTTAATAATAAATTAAGTAATCTGTAAATATGGAAACCTAAAACCTGCCGTTTGTAATAAGTTGAGAAAATAAGGGACACCTTATGAAATGAAATAAGTTGTACTTAATTATACGTTAAGTAATCTATAAACCTTAGAATCTGAATCCTGCTGATAAGAAGAACATGTTATCTAAAACACCAAAAATTTAAATCTACTGATAAGAATAACATGTTAAAGGCTTATTAATGAACTTAAATGGGTCAAGTTATATAACTGGAATTAATAAGCAAGAAGAACTTGGTAACCTGAATAAAAAGTTAATATGATTTGAAATAACCAAGTTAACTAGAAATCTAATGAGATAGAGCAAGCACATAATTAAACGTTGGATATAAGGTCTAATAACACGTTAAGTTGAGGCGCTTGGACCAGTCCGTACGTATAGAAATGAATAACCCAACGGGGTAGATCATCGTGGTGTCATGAGGCACGAGGGGAGCGCACATCCATCTGATTATTCTGCTTGTTCTACCCAATGTTCTGCTGATAATATGTTGACTCCAAAGGATTGGAAGGGGAAGCACGCAGCTTCCTGGGACGCGGAGGGTACTCTTGGTAGTCCTCTATGTGGTGGCAGTGTTTAGGCTGTGCTCGTAGAGGTTGGGTCTGTGCGTTAACTACCCAGTGAGTATACCTTGATTGCCATGATAATGGGCAGTCAGAAGGCTGTAGGGTGGTTTAGGTGATTCGACGAATTTGGTGCCTTGTGACTAGACGGGTTATGACCATCTCATCTGTTTTCCTTGGGCGGCTCTAACCATATGATTGATTGATAGTAATCATCGGGTACCGATCATCGATAATCAACGTGATGCGATGAGGTGGAGAGCTAAAGCAAAAGACCATTAACCTTTTACTATCGAGGCTTTGGTTGCGGGACACACCAATGTGGGTGTAGATTGTTTGTTACGGGCACATCACTAACTCTCATATCAGTTTGCCTTTCACTAATTGAGGGAGGGTCACGTGGGACCATAGCCACCATGAAAATGTAGACCATAGCATCTGTGTATATAGATATCCGAAAAGGCTCCCGACCGAGTTCCGTGTATCTGATATAGCCTGTTACATAACTCGGTGCACAGTAGAATACATGCAGATACATTCATACCGTTTCCGAATGGTGTATCATCGAGGTTGAGGCATTGAGTACGATTAACGATACGTGCATGAGAAAGTCTAGATACATGCATGTCTGCTCCGGGTGGTGTACCGTAGACTCTAGGGAATTACTCTGCGGTGGAGTCTGATTCGATCAAATGGTTTGAAGTGGCAGTCCGCACGCTTACGTAGCAGAGGTTCTATACGGAATGTAGCTTTATTATATAAAGACCTGTATGTCGTTCCGGCGTAGGATGAGGGAATACGTATATTTCGGCGTTACGGCGGAGACCGTGCGAGTGAGGTACCATGGGGTATACCTTAATATTGGGGTATCTACATATATATTGTATTAGGTTAGGAGTAGACGGGTATGACATGTGTGTAAGCCTTGAGTGTTGTTAACCCAAATAACCTAATAAATAATAAAATGTAATTGAATGGTATATGTAGGGTTATCTGAAATGTGTAGTTTAAGTCCAGTCACCAGAACTTGTGTTCTGACCCCTTCCTCATAAACTTTCGTAGGTTAGGTTTGTAGAAGAGATATGATAACTTTGGATACTGGTTAGGCAGTATTATTACCTTGGTAAGGCTATATTTGATTTTATTATATTTTATTCTATTCTGCTGTGAGATGTTTTTCTAAGATCTAATATATTCTTTATCTCTGTCTTTTCTGCAGAATAATAGACAAGCCAGCTCGAGTTTCGATAGGAATTTAAAAAAAAATAGTCTGTCGAAGTTCGGGTTGTTACATTTGGTATTAGAGCCTAGGTTTAGGATTTCTATATAGATAGTGAGTGAATGTATTTGTACTTTTAAAATATAAATATATTATGTATATATAAACCTAGGTTCATAGAGGAACTCACTATATAGAGAAAGCATAATATGGTTAAAGTTAGGATATCTGTTTTGTACACTAAAAGAATGAACATGGGAATCTGAGACCCTTAGGTAATTTGGGTGGGAAGTACAATATACTTTGTATGGAAGAAAAGGTGAATCCTATATGTCAGTATTTCAGGTTAGTGGGTTTGGCAGTAAAACCTTATAGGTTGGAAAAGGTTAAAAAGAGATAAATGGATTAGGAGTATACATATTTGAGAGAATCGACTTTGTGGGAGTGTCGAGAAAAGCCTAGGTAAGTTGGAAACCCACTTTGAGTCTAAACCCATTATTAACTTTTAGGAACTTGAAATTGTAAAATCTTTTGGAAGATGGTTTTTGGTGTTTTCAATTTTTGATCTTAAAAGTTACAGTTTTAAAATATGTAAGGTACATATTGAGTTTAAAGTAAAATGAAGTATATTTTGGAAATAGTGATTTCTTGTGAAAATTTTGTCTAAAATAAAATTCTCTTAGTAAAAAGTGCACATTATAGAGCATGTATAGCTCTCTAGTTTTTATGTTATATTGAATGAAAGGATTAAAAAGCAAAACATAGAAAATGTTGCATTTTGTTGAAAACTGGAATTTTCAGTAAAGAAAGTTTTGAAATCTATGTTCTTTTGACAATCATTTTTATAATTGTTTTAACATAATATTTTGTTGGATAGCCAAAATAAGTTGTAGAAATTAAAGAAATGTTTGCATCTAATCGTAAGTAAGAATAGATGTAACCTGAATGAGTAATAGTTGCCCGTGTCTACTCCAATTTTTGTGATTTAAAAAAAGAAATTGATTTGCATTTTTTGAGATGACATGTTTTACGGTTTGACAAAAATAAGTTTTGATGAGGAAAATAAAGTTTTAACACTTTTAACTTTTAAAAGGAAAGTAAAATGAGAAAGCCAAACCATGTTAGGGGAGACGGGAAAAGTTTTAAGGTTGTGAAGTAGATAGCGAGAATTGTCTGGGAAAAATGGTAAGTTCCCGTTGAATGCGCAAGCATTGAAAAGCCTAGGTGTTGCTTGAAAATGAATGTTAGTACACGGCCAGGACTAGTGGTGACTACTAGATAGTGAAGGCCAAGTGAGTGTTTAGATCCTGTTGCTAATTTTCTTGTTGGGGGGTAAAACCCGTTATTACATTTCTGTTGGGATCGTTCTGTTATTTTGTTCCTGTTGGGTAGCTAGGGTAACGCCTAAACCTGTCATTGATCCCATGGTTTGAACTTTTATATCTGAGGGGGACGTAGTCCTGAGATTCTTGGCCCTTAGTAGTAGTTGTGTAGAGCGTTCGTTTTCCTTTTTTAGTTGAAGGACTAGAAGGCTTATTTAAAACTAAACTTAGATCGGGGGATTAAGTTAAATAAGCCGAGAGAAGAGTAATGGCATAACTAAAAAGGAAACAACAAATCCAGTAAAGCAACAAACATGACAGTTAAAGAAAAATGGAAAATTATGAGAAAAGGTGAATAAGAATTAATTTTTCCAAGATAAGTTGGAAAAAAAAATCTGTAACAAAGAAAGTTTTCTTATGTGGGTTGTGCTTGGATAGGAATATTTATAAAGTAATTTCATAAAATCCAAGTACAAATAGAAAAGGTACATAAAAGATAAACCGAAGATGTTAAGTTTTCCGTTTTCCATTTTTTGTAACATAAGAAATCGAATTTAGAAAATTAGATTTTTCTGAAATTTAAAAAATAAAGTTGCCTGGTAGGATTTTGGATGCAACAATTGGATTAATTATGTTATTGCTCTACAAGAGTGTGGGAAAATTTGGATGAAAATATATTTTGATTTACGAAATATTGCATTCATGTGGAATTGCCAGTATATTTAGGATGTATGCATCATGTTTTTAAGGGATTTTTGGAAAATTTGCATACATATAGGAGGTACCGCTTAGGCATTCATGTATTACTATGTTGTATAAAACTTCGCATGAATGCACAGATGTTTTCAAAATTGGATATACACATGATGTGTAACACCCCACATCCATTAATGTCACTCACTAAGGGAATGCATTAACTTTCATGGAGTATTATAAGAGTATAGAACAAAATATCACAAGACAGATATATAAAATGGTACTTAAGAAAATTCAAAATTTATTCATTGCAGCCGAAAAGCAAAACATGTTTAGTTACAACATCAAAACCACATACTAGAGTCAAGTACACAAATATCCATCTTGTACAAAATTATCGTCAGAGTACATAAAAGTAAAACTGTAATCTCACTCCAAAAGCCATAATGAAAAAGAGATAAAGTTGAGCTTTATTTTCAACACTTTCAAGCACTTCAAGAAGAAAGAAATCCAAGTCAAGCTTCCCTATTCCCACCCTGAGGACCTGGGGGGGGGGAGGAAAGAAAAGAGGCGAAACAAAAAGGGGTCAGACATAATTCTGGCGAGCCTAGTGACTTTAACAATATAATCAGTAAAGTAACAGGATAAGAACATAAACTGGATATAAGAGATGACTGTAACATAAGTAGATATGACAAGGTAAACAAGATGAACAATATATAACGTTGATTGCACTTCTAATCACTATAAGATAATTCCTACACCGTACCAATACTAGTCCCATACTGAAAGTTGATCCCTCTTACTAAACAACATAATAATAATATGGTAGTTTCGTGTACTCCTAGCTGTTGTCATAGGTGTCACCTGCTCCTATCTCCACTAGTTGTACCCACTACCCTCTCCATTCGATCGGCTCCCTAGCTCGTAGATACCCGTGTTGGTCCCACAGTAGGGTGTATCACCCCCTAAAGTGGCAACCCGATACTACTAAAATGCACGGCTTATACCTACACGATGCAACAACGTCTTACCTACCAGCCCGGACCCACGCACGCACATGATTTTGTTGGACTTGCGTTGCCACCGCTAACTATTTATTGACCTCTTACAATCAAACCCAGTAAGCGTGTCTCGTCCTCGACCTACTTCGAGCTCACATAGATACTAAATGGGTTACTGGTTGAAAAGGGTCCCCACACTTGACACAAGCTTCCCTCCTAAGCTTGGTCCCCACTAGGAATTCCCACTTAACCTCTCTTTATCCCCATGTCTCATCTTGGTTAAGTGTTTTAATTATGTTTTACATGCTACCCATGTTACCCACTTAACCCTTTTATCATTGTGAAATTAGGCTCACATCCCTAAAATATTTCAAAATTCACGCCACATCCACCCTAAAGATTTTTGTAAATCCGGTCCCTAAAAATGAGCTGCCGCTTCTTCTTTTTTGGTCCCTTTCGCCTCCCGCTTTTCCCCTTCGCCTTTTCCTATTTTGGACCCAAAAAATGCGCTCATGCATAAAAAATATATTCTGAAATCTGGAAATAATCCCAGGAGCCCACGCAAATTGAAAAAAAATTAGTTGCATACTTCTGTGCAACTATTGCCTATAGTAGCATACATGTATGCATATATTCATATAGTGTATTTATGTTGAAAATCTAGACCAATATACGCATACATGTGTGCAACTATTAGCAAATAACTACATACATGTATGCATACAAAGTTGAACTGAGATTCACGTGTAATGAAAAATTGCATACATGAATGCAACTATTCTGTATATATGCATGCATGTGTGCATCAAATTTAAAAGGGATGAAAGCTTGTGAATATACACATGAATGCATGCATTTATTCTGTACAAGAGCATAAATGTGTGCAACAATGTCGAAAAACGGCGAATGCTTGAAAAAACAGGTCAAATTTGAATATATGCATAAAAGGATGCATGTAATGCAGTTTAGCTGCATACATATATGCATTTATACTGCATTTTGGGCGCAACACTGAAATATAAGCATGAATGTATGCAACTATTTAGGAATAGGTGCATCTTTTGATGCAAAAACCTGCTTTTCGCTGTTTTTGTGTATTTTTGGGTTTTGACATGGTTTTCGAGTGTTTTAACACCTGAATTTTTTGGCGTGTACGTGTTTTATTCAATAATGAATTTTCGTGATTTTTTTATATTTTTTAAATGAATTTTCAAAAAATAGGGACCTAATTTACAATAAGTTTAACACTGGATGTGAGCCTAATTTTGAAACTTAATAGGGACCTGTGAAAAAACGGACCCTTTAACTTTCCCGTGCCTTACCACATGTCTTATCTGGTTAAGTGTTCATTAATTCATTATAATCGTAATCTTGCAAGACCTCCCACATTAGATTGTCGTTTTGCGGTTGCTGGATATGCCGGGCGGTTCCGGGCAGTCTTATACCACATACCGAATCTAACCTCGTGTCTTTGCATTATTTCGCATCTAATTTCTGCCTTTGACCCCTCACATTAGATTACCAAATTGCGGTTGTTGGATGTGTCGGGCGGTTCCGGGCAGTCTTATATCGCAATTCGAATCTAACCTCGTGTCTTAGGCGTTCATTATCACTTTCTTGATTCAAGTCCCAATTTTAAATCTTGGATTAAAATATACTCCAATTACCCATAATTTCCAATCTAAATTATGTTTATAATTTTAATCCAAATTAGGCCTATAATCTTATGTATACATGTTATACCAAATTACACCCAAATTAATTTGCGTTCATTGTTATTAACAATTCATGCCAAACCTCATGTATACAAATTATATCCAATTATGCCCAATCCAGCTTATGCCAAATCTCATGTATACAATTTATACACAATTATGCTAAAATTGATTTATGCCAATAATCTCATTTGATTACAAATTTCCCCAAACTTTTCTCAATCGTTCAAACGTTATTCGTATGCAAATCTCAACATAATATGTTAAGCTCGAAGTTAGCCTAATATCATAAAAAAAGGAAAAGAAGAAGGGAAGTGAATCATGTCATCAAAACTGGCATAAAAGAGGCATATGAAACATGAACTGGCATAGAACAATAAAATAGATCCAATTAGGCATATGACAACAGTAATTTGGGTATGAATCTAAAAGATAAGAATCTACAAAATTTGATATGATTCGTCTTACTTACAGGCATGATCATTAAATTCAATTTACAGTCCTATCACAATTACTTTTTAAATATATGTGAAAGTAACATATACTCACAGCGACAGAATTTAGAATAGAGAATATATCTGAATTCTGAATTTTATTTGCTAAACCGTTGTTGTAGAATTTGATTCTTATCTTCCAATTTGAATACTCCTATTCTGATTTGCTTTGGAGAAGAGAAGAGAGGCTAGTTTTAATTTAGATTAGAGCAGCATGGAGGTGCCATGCATTAGTGTAATGAAATTAGGGTTAGGTTTAGGTGTGTTTTTGTAGATGTATTAGGTGAATTAGGACCTTTAGATTAGATTAGACATCATCTGAACCATCTGACCAGAAAACACGTCATCCAGCCAATCCCCGAAGGAAACATCATCAGAGAACTCTCCATAGTTCTGTGCAGATTTTGCCCCGGCATGGGCACACTTCCCAGGTGCGCCAGTGCATTTTTTTTTGGTGCACTTCACAAGTACGCCAGTTATCCCAGCCTGTTTTCTGCTCAACTTCTATCATCCATAACTTCTTCATACGGTATTCGTTTTACGCAAACTCGGACTCTATCTTAAGCAGAATTTGGAGACGAACACAATGGCTTAACCCGTTTCACCTAATTCTTCTTTTAAAAATTAATTATTCTTTAATTATCTCTTATTTCATGTTATAAAATTACGGGGTGTTACATTCTTCCCTCCTTAAAGGATTTCGTCCCCGAAATCTTCAAGTTAAGAAGAATGTATCCTACCATCCAATCATCCATCTACTCATCCATCATCCACAAGCATCCATTGTCCTTAGAAGATTTCTAATGCTATATGAACACATGCAAAAGTGTGTGTATATGTTCCTTATCTAATGCAAAGATCAGGCGGTCTACTGATTCGGTTGACCTCCTTAATGCAAAACATGATAGTGCTATGCGTCCATTATGTATGCTAAAGAATCCTAATGATACATATCATTTCTATATGAGTGCACAACCATTTATTCAAATGCAGCATCCATATGATAACACATTCAAGATACATCTATTAACTTAATGTGATTGAGCCGATCTAGTGCCTAATGTGTGTGTAAATGCATCCATGAGCAACCACTAGCAAACACTTACATCCACTAGCATCCACAAAACATAACATGTCTCAAACACATGTTTACAACCATAGGATTTTCTATCTAAAGATCGAAGATATAATCGGGAGGATACACTAAACGATAGAACAGGTATAAACAAAGTGGTAGAAAAAGGAGAAGTTAAGAACATACCTTCAAAAAGGAAAGGGTACGACGCGCGTATCTTCTCTTCAGTCTCCCAAGTCGCGTCTCCTCGATCATATCCCCATTGGACTTTAACCAACTTGACCTCTCGGTTGCTTAATTTCTTGACCTCCGATCCAAGGATGCATGTAGGAGCTCGTCTAATCGTGGCATCTCGCTCCACTTCCACTTCCCTAAGCATGCTTGGCTCTACTACTTCCGCGGTATCATGTAAACACTTCCGCAAATGCGACACATAAAATACGCCATGAGCACCACTAAGCTTCTCAGGCAAGTTCACTATGTAGGCCATATGTCCAATTCGCTCTGTAATGGGGAATGACCCTATGAACCTTGGTGCCAGTTTCCCTAGAGACCTAAAACGAACTACATTCTTCAACGGTGATACTCTAATAAAGACCATGTCTCCAACACTGAACTCAAGATCGATCCTTCTCTTATTAGCATATGACTTTTGCTAGCTCTATGCCGTCTTCATGCGTCTTCAAATCAAGTCTATTTTCTCTGAAGTTTCCCTAATCATCTTGAGCCCAAGAAAAATCTTATCCATAGACTCCCACCAACATGTTGGTGAGCGGCAAGATCATTCATATAGAGCCTCAAAAGGTGTCATTCCAATGCTTGTCTGATAGCTGTTGTTGTAGGAGAACTCTACTAATGGGAGATGTTCCTCCCATATCCCTGCAAAGTCCAAGATGCATAACCTCAAAAGATCTTCTAGAATCCGATTCACTCTTTCTGTTTGGCCGTCCGTCTGAGGGTGATAAGCGGTGCTCAAACACAATTGCGTTCCTACCGCCTCTTGCAAGCTCTTCCAAAACTCACTGGTGAAAATAGGATCTCGGTCGCTTACGATACTAGAAGGTATGTCGTGTAGACGAACTATCTCTCGGAGATAAACAGATGCTAACCATGCCGTTGTTCTTTTACTCTTGACGGGAATGAAATGGACGCTCTTGGTAAGTCTATCTACTACTAACTAAATCCCCGTATTACCCTTCCTTGACCTCGGCAACCCATCTACGAAATCCATGGAAACACTTTCCCATTTCCACTGTGGAACCTCTAAAGGGTGAAGCAAACCACCAGGCTTCTGTTGCTCAGCCTTGACGTGCTGGCATACTAAGCATCTAGAAACGAACTCAGCCACATCCTTCTTCATTCCAGCCCAAAAGAAAACTCGCTTCATGTCCCTATACATCTTATCTCCACCGGGATGTATGGTCAACATAGAACGATGTGCTTTTTCAAGGATTGTCCTCCTTAAACCCTCGTCTCGAGATACGCAAAGTCTCCCATCCCTACGCAACCAACCTTTGTCATCGATAGTATACCTATGAAGATGGCTCGAAGTCTCCCCTCCGATGAGCTGGTCTACTATCTCCATCAATTGTGGGTCATCTCGCTGTGCCGCACCTATCTGTCCCGAAAGCGTAGGTCATACCTCTAACGATGCCAACAAACCGGGTACATAATCAATAGAGGGTCTAAAGTCAAAGGTAGATATATACTCTAAACTCTGCCGCTCGACAAACAAAGGACTCAAAGTCAACTTCTTTCTACTCAAGGCATCAGCTACAACATCACCCTTGCCAGGGGTATATGCAATCTCAAAATCGTAGAATGCTAAGAACTCCATCCACCTTTGTTGCCTTAAGTTTAAATCTTTTTGGGAGAACAAGTATTTTAGTGACTTATGGTCTGTATACAACTCAAATCTCTCACTAAGCAAATAGTGACGCCAAGACTTAAGCGCAAAAATTATGGCAGCTAACTCTAAGTCGTGGGTAGGGTAATTCTTCTCATGGACCTTTAACTGCCTTCCACCATAGCATATCACCCTTCCCTCTTGCATCAAAACTGCACCAAGCCCTGTCCCGCAAGCATTGGCATACACCATGAACGGTTTACTCCCATCAGGCAAAACTAAAACTGGAGTTGTCGTTAATGCCCTCTTCAAACGTTGGAAAGCATCGTCACAGTCAACATCCCAAGAAAAAGGTCAAATTCTTTTTCGTCAACCATTTAAGTGGGGTTGATATCTTAGCAAAGTCTTTAATGAATTTTCTGTAGTATCCCGCCAAACCAAGAAAACTTCTTACTTCTGTTGCATTCTTAGGAACCTTCCAATCTTGGATTGCTACCACCTTCGCGGGATCCACAGCTATTCCTTCCTTGGAGACCACGTGTCCTAAGAACCTCACTTCCTTCCTCCAAAAATGATATTTGGAGAACTTAGCTTTGAGTTGATGCGCTCGAAGGGTCTCTAAGACTTCCCTAAGATATAGGGCATGCTCTTCCTCACTTCTAGAAAATATCAAAATTTCATCCATAAAGACCACCACAAACTTGTTTAGAAACTCCCTAAACACCCTACTCATCAAGTCTACGAAATATGCGGGTGCATTTGTCAAACCATAAGGCATGACGAGCCATTCGAAGAAACCATCGGGAGTCCTAAAGGCAGTCTTATCAATACTATCCTTAGCTACCCTCAACTGATGAAATCCTGTAGCTAAGTCCAACTGCTAGAAAACTGAAGCACCAACCAATTGATCAAACAAATCATATATCCTCGGCAATAGGTGTCTGTTTTTCTTCATGAGCTTATTCAGCTCCCTATAGTCCACGCACAATCTAAGCGAACCATCAGCCTTCATGGCAAAAACAACAGGAGCACCCCACTCCAAGATACTTCTCCTTATGAACCCTTTCTCAAGTAACTCTTTCACTTGTTTACTAAGCTCCCTTCTTTCTCTAGGAGCCATGTGGCGCACATGCAATTCAACTGGCATTGCATTGTCCACCAAGTATATACGGAAATCTATCTCGCGTTTTGGAGGTAAGCCCCTAACCTCCTCAGAGACATCTGCATACTCACGGACTACTTGAACAGATTGCAAATCATCAATAGAAGTGTCAAGAGATTCTAGATAGCTAAGCATAATAGAACCCTTAGGGTCGCATAAGATATCGAGAGTATTCCCCAAACTAGTCAAGAGTCTAACTACCCTCGTTTCACAATCGAGAATGGCACCATACCTGGCTAGCCAATCCATTCCTAGAATCAACCCATAGCCCATGAAATCAAGCATATAAGCGTTGCATTCGAACTCAATGCCATACACATATATTGTCAAATCCCGACATAACATAGAAAGATGAGTCGTTCCCCTAATAGGATTTGAGACTACAATAGGATCCATAACTAGACTATTATTTAGGTGTAGTGTTTCAACTAACGAAGAAGATATAAACGAATGTGAAGCGCTAGAATCAAACAAAGTTCGAACAGGATGATCAAAAAGGAAAATCAAACTTTCAACAGAAATGTTTCTACCTCTCTCTTGCATAGCTGCCATGAGAGCATGAACCTGCCCTCCAGAAGTAGATCCTGTCCTCTGTCCTTGCCCTTCTCCTTGCCTCTTCGGGCAGTCTTTAATCATATGTCTCGCCTCACCACATTGGAAGCAACCTGTCTTCTTCTTCCTACAGTCCTTGCTTAAGTGGCCCGGTGTTCCCCAATTAAAACACCTTTTCTTCCCTTAGCCCTTGTTATCCTTACCACCTTTCTTTGGTTGTTGTTGTGCCTTCTTTGGATCCCTTTTCTTATCCTGTGCCTTATCTACATTAGCACCTTTCTCCTCTTTATGCATCAACGCCAGGTCAACAAGTTTCTCGAAAGTAGCCCCCATAGGAATGTGGGACATAGCCAACCCGTGTAATGGTTCATTCAGACCCTTGGAAAATCTCAAGGCCTTCTTATGCGGTGTATTAACTAATTCCATACCAAACCTTGCTAACTAGTTAAACTTGTTAACGTACTCATTCACAGACAAATTCCCTTGTTTCAAAGCCAAGAACCTCTCCATGTATAAACTCTCCTCAGCTTGTGAAAGAAATTTCAACTCGAAGCTTCGTCTAAAGTCCACCCATGTCTCCACTACACGTCCTCCATTAGTTACTTCCCACCAAAAGGAAGCTTCATCCTTCATCAACCAAGCAGCTAGCTGAACCTTCCTTCCCTCGTCTATCTCAAAAGATACCAAACAAGTCCTCCACTTCCTTGAGCCAATTCCGAGCTTCCACAAACGTCTCAGTCCCATAAAACAACTTTCCGCCCATCGCACGGAAGTCTTTGCATATTTTAGAAAAAGCATCTACACGGGGAGGAGGAGCAGCGGTGCAGCTGGGGGAGGAGGAACGACTGTTGAGCCTGCGGCAGTAGCCCTAACCTCCAGATACCTTCTGAACCAACCTGGCATCTGTACGCCCTCGGGTATAATGGGTTCCCCAGACATGCTGAAGGAAAAAGGAAGAGATTCAAAATAGAGAATCGAAAGATATATATATGGCTTTTGGGGATTATGTTTTTCATAATAAACTTTTCTATTGAAAATACCTTCTTTGAAACATGTTTTTAAAAATACTTCTTTCTAAAAATGCTTTTGAAAACGGTTTTCAAAATCTTTTATCTGTTATGGTAACCTTCAGCTCTGATACCACATGTAACACCTCACGTCCATTAATGTTACTCACTAAGGGAATGCATTAACTTTCATGGAGTATTATAAGAGTATAGAACAGAATATCACAAGACAGATATATAAAATGGTACTTAAGAAAATTCAAAATTTATTCATTGCAGCGGAAAAGCAAAACATGTTTGGTTACAACATCAAAACCACATACTAGAGTCAAGTACACAAATATCCATCTTGTACAAAATTATTATCAGAGTACATAAAAGTAAAACCATAATCCCACTCCAAAAGCCATAATGAAAAAGAGATAAAGCTGAGCATTACTTTCAACACTTCCAAGCACTTCAAGAAGAAAGGAATCCAAGTCAAGCTTCACTATTCCCACCCTGAGGACGTGGGGGCGAGGGAGAAAGAAAAGAGGCGAAACAAAAAGGGTTCAGACATAAGTCTGACGAGTGTAGTGAATCTAACAATATAATCATCAAAGTAACAGGATAAGAACATAAACTGGATATAAGAGATGACTGTAACATAAGCAGATATGGCAAGGTAAACAAGATGAACAAGATATAACGTTGATTGCACTTCTAATCACCATAAGATAATTCCTACACTGCACCAATACTAGTCCCATACTGAAAGTTGATCCCTCTTACTAAACAACATAATAATAATAATAATAATAACAACAATAACAATAATAATAATAATGAGGTTGTTTCGTCTGCTTCTAGCTACTGTCATAGGAGCCGCCTGCTCCTATCTCCACTAGCTGTACCCACTACCCTCCACATTCGATCGGCTCCCTAGCTCGTAGATACCCGTGCTGGTCCCACAGTAGGGTGTATCACTCCCTAAAGTGGCAACCTCATGCTACTAAAATGCACGGCTTATACTTACACAATGCAACAACGTCTTACCTACCAGCCCGGACCTACGCACGCCCATGACTCCGTTGGACTTGCGTTGCCACCGCTAACTCTTTATTGACCTCTTACAATCAAACCCAGTAAGCGTGTCTCGTCCTTGACCTAGTTCGAGCTCACATAGATACTAAATGGGTTACTGGTTGAAAAGGGTCCCCACACTTGACACAAGCTTCCCTCCTAAACTTGGTCCCCATTAGGAATTCCCACTTAACCCCTCTTTATCCCCATGTCTAATCACATGACTCATCTTGGTTAAGTGTTTTAATTATGTTTCACATGCTACCCATGCTACCCACTTAACCCATTTATCATTCCCATGCCTTACCACTGGTCTTGTCTTGGTTAAGTGTTCATTAATTCATTAAAATCTTAATCTTGCAAGATTTCCCACATTAGATTGTCATTTTGCGGTTGCTGGATATGCCGGGCGGTTCCAGGCAGTCTTATACCACAAAACGAATCTAACCTCGTGTATTTGCATTATTACGCATCTAATTTCTGCCTTTGACCTCTCACGTTAGATTACCAAATTGCGGTCGCTGGATGTGCTGGGCGGTTCTAGGCAGTCTTATACCGCAATTCAAATCTAACCTCGTGTCTTAAGCGTTCATTATCACTTTCTTGATTCAAGTCCCAATTTCAAATCTTGGATTAAAATATACTCCAATTACCGATAATTTCCAATCTAAATTATGTTTATAATTTTAATCCAAATTAGGCCTATAATCTTATGTATACATGTTATGCCAAATTACGCCCAAATTAATTTGCGTTCATTGTTATTAACAACTCATGCCAAACCTCATGTATACAAATTATATCCAATTATGCCCAATCCAACTTATGCCAAATCTCATGTATACAATTTATACACAATTATGCTCAAATTGATTTATGCCAATAATCTTATTTTATTACAAATTTCCCCAAACTTTTCCCAATCGTTCAAACGTTATTCGTACGCAAATCTCAACGTAATATGTTAGGCTCGAAGTTAGCCTAATATCATAAAAAAGGAAAAGAAGAAGGGAAGAGAATCATGTCATCAAAACTGGCATAAAAGAGGCATATGAAACTTGAATTGGCATAGAACAATACAATAGATCCAATTAGGCATATGATGATCCAATTAGGCATATGACAACAGTAATTTGGGTATGAATCTGAAAGATAAGAATCTACAAAACTTGATATGATCTGTCTTACTTATAGGCATGATCATTAAATTTAATTTACAATCCTATCACAATTACTTTTTAATTATATGTAAAAGTAACATAGACTCACAGCGACATGATTTAGAATAGAGAGTAGATCTGAATCTGATTAGCTAAACCGTTGTTGTAAAATTTGATTCTTATCTTCCAATTTGAATACTCCTATTCTGATTTTCTTTGGAGAAGAGAGGCTAGTTTTAATTTAGATTAGAGCAGCATGGAGACGCAATGGATTAGTGTAATGAAATTAGGGTTAGGTTTAGGTGTGTTTTTATAGATGTATTAGGTGAATTTGGACCTTTAGATTATATTAGAGACGATCTGAACCATCTGACCAGAAAACAAGTCATCCAGCCAATCCCCGAAGGACATGTCATCAGAGAACTCTCCAGAATTCTGTGCAGGTTTTGCCTCGGCATGGGCGCACTTCCCAGGTGCGCCAGTGCATTTTCATTCTGGGGCACTTCAAAAGTGCACCAGTTATCCCAGTCCGTTTTCTTCTTTTTCTGCTCAACTTCTATCATCCATAACTTCTTCATACGATATCCATTTTACGCAAACACGGACTCTATCACAAGCAGAATTCCGAGACAAATGCAATGGCATAACCCGTTTCACCTAATTCTTCTTTTAAAAATTAATTATTCTTTAATTATCTCTTATGTCTTGTTTTAAAATTATGGGGTGTTACAAGATGGATGGATATTATGCGAGGAATTATTTAATTTTGCCCTTATCAAATTTCGGGGACGAAATTTCCTAAGGGTGGGAGAATATAACACCCCTCATTTATAGTTAATTTGAAGAGCTTCCAAAATTTGGTCATGGGATTAGCATTATTGCGTCCATGGAGATTTTCTGGTCAATTTAGACCTACGGATTGCAGAAAACGGATTTAAGATGAAAGAGATACCTTGAAATGAAATATTAAAACAAACATGAAATGGAGGTAAGAGCATGTGACTTTCATGAAAGTGCCGCAAATTCGATTCCCGTGGGCGCCATAATTTTATTTTAGAGGAACGACTAAAATAATACATATTCTAAAGGGAAAATATGCATAAACATACATATAAGGAAAATCGTACATATAAGGAAGCACAAAATTATATATATACATGCATAAGTAAATATATGCATATATATGTGAAAATATATATATATATATATATATATATATATACAGAAGAGAAGTTCAAAATGAACTGCAATTAATGAGAATAGGTAAGAATTAAATGACGGGATAATGTTGTTTGAATTTCGAAAATGAAATAAAAGTTGCACGTAAATATATACATGTAAAATGGGCACTAAAAGTTTTGTATACATATAAGGAGTTTATATGTAAATATGATATTTAAATAATTCCAGATTCAGACGAATGAAGCAGGAAAGTAAAAAGGGAACCTGGACCCATATTGGTTGACCCAAGCTGTGCCCGGGTCAACCTATGGGTCGACCCAAGGGGGCTGGGTCGACCCTAGGGTCGACCCAGGGGTAGTGGGTCATCCTAACCCTAATCTAGGTAGGTTCATTCAGCGAATCTAAACTGTTTTTCAAACCACATTCGTTGTTGACTTAGCGCTGCGTGTACAAGATCATATCCACTTTCTTGAACGCCTATAAATAAGCTAGCAAAGCCTAAATCTCATATTTTTCTAAGAGGCTGTATAGACTCTGTCATTCTTCCTCCTCCTCAAATCTCTTTAGAAAATAGAATAATTAATCCTAGAAAATTCTGATTCAAGATACGGAGGAAAAGAATTTATATTTACAAATGGGTGTCCAGAATTCTGTTCGAAGTGAGGCAATGGATCTAGTAAATTTAGATTTCTCTTCTTTTTCCCCTTTTCTTTTAGTCTGAGAATTGTGAATTCATGGTTATTTAGATTCTAGATTCAACTAGGAGAGTCATGTGTTAGGGATTGCGGAAAGGATCGTTAAGGCAAAACAAACACTAGAGGGGGGATGAATAGTGTTTTTGAGAATTTAAACAAAATCTAAAACTTATGCGATAAACTATATGAATCAAACACCACGAAACAATCACAGACGCATAATCAAACACAGATGCAAAATAAACAGAAATAAAAATGCAGAAAAGGAAAGAACACACTGGATTCAATACTGGTTCGGATTGCTCCTACGTTCAGTCCACGCAACGCTAGATTGTGCAGAGTTTAATTCTATATCAATAGTTAATTACAACCTCCTTGATGTCTCGGCTACAAGGGATACCACCGATTCTGTCCTTAACTTCACGGCTACAAGGGATAAAACCGTTTAACCCTAAATACCACCCAAGCAATTACAAACAGCCCTATAACTTTTCAATAACACTTGATTCAGAGAGTAGTGAGTGTAAAGAGAAGAAGTTTGATCAAAACAGAATTGAATTCGGTAGAATATAAGTGTAGAAATCATAAAAATGATTAAGAATAATGGTATAGAGAAAGTGGATGAAGTTAGAGAAGAAGAGATGATTAAAAATTCGAATTCAATCCCTTTTTATAGTGTGTGAAAGGTTGCAACGTTTCTGGAGCGTTACAAATGGTCAAAAGACACTTCCTTTCAAATTTAAATTTCTGACATTTATATATCGACATACCCTTTTTTGTATGTCGACATACTTATCATTTTTATGATTTTTAAAGTATTTTTTAAGTATTTAAATCAATATTCAAATTCTGGAAATTCTTGAAACAAAACTAGCTGCTAAAACATTATTTTTCAAGTATAAAACCATAAGAAAATATTATTTAAACATATGACTAAATACTTAAAATATATGTTATATGAAAACTATATATAATATAATTATAAACATATATATATATATATTTGTAAAGTGATATTAATAAACTATATATAAACAAAATGTTATATGAAGAATCAAATATAAACTTAGTAAAAATATGTTTAATAAAACTATAAAAATAAGAATACTTATAACATAGAAAATATATTTGAAATCATAAGTTTGAAATTCTTTAATCAAAAATGGATAATATAAATAAATATTCTAAAGTGTAAAATCATATGAAATCATATACATACTTATAAAGTTATAAGATTTAAAACTAAAACTATATAAACTTATATAAACATATATAATACAATTAAACTTATATGTTTTAAATCATAAGCAAAGTAGTATAGAATTTGAAAAGGAGAATTTGAAATTTGAAAAACAGAATTTGAACCTGGAGTGCTATTCAGAGACTTACATAAACTAGACTCTATTACTATATTTATTTTAAGCTCTTGAACTCTTGAAATATTGATTACTCATGAGTTTTGAATCTTGAATCTCTAAAACTGTACAATCTTCAGTACTTAAGTCCTATATACAAAACCTGCATATATATGCCTATATATTGTAGATAGAGATGTTAGTATATATTTTATAATCAATGATAATTGAAATAAGGTTGTTGTCCTCAAAACTCCATTCAACATCATGAAATGCTAGGTCCGGACCAGATTCATGAATTGGAAAGTTATTAGGTGAGTGGATTTAAGTTATACCTTTTTGATAATGGTATATCTATCATTTGGCATTCCCCATTAATGTGTATACTAAATCTACTGAAATGTTTAACCTGTTGTAACCTGTTGAAATGTTTAATCTGTTGAAATGATTAATCTACTGAAATGTTTAACCTGCTGAAATCTGTTGAAATTAGTACTGTTGTAATTAAAAATGAATTGTATCCTTCGTATAAATGATGGAACTTTTGTTGTTGTGATGGCCCGCCCCGCACCAACCGACATTTCCTCCAAAAGTGCGCTGTACACATGTCCAGTTAGCACGGGACAGATCGTCAGAAGAAAAAGGGAAGAAGGAAATGAACTAATCAAGGAACCTGTAGAATGTCTCACAGCGCATAGGATAAAATATAATAACAACATACTTGACATAAAACAGGTGAGACAGTGCATAAGCTGAAAATAAACTAACATAGCAGCGGAAAATCCAAATACAACTTATGATCCAAAGCCAACATTATTACAACTTTTCTAACTGTCTCCAAAAACAAAAGCAAGATAAAGGAGGTACACTACTAATGCCCAAGTAGCGACCACCAACGACACAGGGAGAATATCTATATATCATACGTGGAAGCCTCCTGCTCGCCTCCGAATCAGCTACTCGCGCATCACCAGCTAACCTGTCTCTAGTCTGCTCGTGTGAGTACCCAGAGTAATAAGAGGAGACATAAAACTCTGGGTTAGACATAAAGCCTGGTATGAGCGATAAGCATCTAAACAGAATAATAACAGGTATAATCCAATCATACCTGAACCTGCAACCAAAGAGTTAGCACTACATACCGTACAATACTCTAAGGTGCCACTAACATACTGTGTAAGAGATACGGGGGTGGGGGTGTGCATGTCATAGTGGTGTCAAACAATCAAGCATAGCAATCATCCTCACATCCCTTACTCAGTGCGTAAAGCATACGATATCCACTACTTTGGTCACCTAATACTTTGGGCCATGACGGAATCCAATCCCGTGTAACTATCACTACAAGCCCACCATCCATCTCTCAGTGGTGAACCAAAGTTATGAATACCGACAACCCCTTTGCACACGTCCCGCAGCAAAGCCCAACCATGAAGTGAACTCATTGGTTCCTAGCTGGATCCTGAGCTCTAGCTTCCATTTGGACTACCTTTGCATCTCGGGTTATTGGTCAATACTGCGTCGGGTCGGATTCCCCTTCAAGTCATCGGTTCGGGTCGGGTTCACTCCATTGCGTCAGTTCATGGTCCTCTTCTGGTACGGTTCGGTTCGGGTCCACTCCATCGTGTCGGTTCGGGTCGGGTGTCTCACTTCGGGTCGGGTCGGGTGCCATCTCCCACCAGCTCATGCTTCCGCTCCGATCAGCTCCCTCGCCCTTCATTTGTTCCGATCCGATCCTCCTCCTTTAGCCGCTCTGATCCTCCTCCTTTAGCCGATCCGACCCCCCTCCTTTATCCGGTCCGATCCCCCTCCTTTATCCGATCCGATCCCAATATTGCTAGCATGGCCTTCCTTTCTGCCAGATTACTCAAGTGTCAAGTTCCGATCTGATCGAATCCCTTGCCCAGTTCACTTATCCGATCCGAGCCCCCATATCCGATCCGATCCGATCCAGAGCCTGCACTTTTCCTGCAACCTTTCCAGCGAGTATTTTACGCCATTCGACGACGTTTTCGACCATTCTAACTATTGAAATCAATCACAAATCATATCATACAGTCATAGCAACATGCATAGTCAACTACAAACATCAAAACATCAACATGATAGGTTAAAATGGATCAAACATACCCAAAACCCCATATTTTTCCCTTAAGCATGTTTAGGTGAAACTAATGATAGGATTAGTAAAACTTAACCAAATTAACCCAAATTCATATCAGAGGTCTAAAACATCATTTAAGAATTTATGAACATTTTTCCAGAATTTTATCATGTTTAAATTCGCTAATTAACACTAATTACCCTTAATTAGCCATAATTAGTGAGGAACTATGCAAATCACTCACCTTAGCCACAAACAAACTTTAGATCTGAAATAATCTCTGATTTGGATCCAATCCCTATGTGTTCCAGCAGCTCTCTCTCTGATTTGGTGCTACCCTCCCTTGATTTGATGTAGTTTTGCTTAATCTTCGATTAGAAAGTGATTAGAGACGATTTGGGATGAAATTAGAAGGTGGAGGCCACTACTAGGGTTTCAAGAAGGAAAGTGGCGGCTCAAAACTGAAATGAAAATGATTCTCTAACTCATTTCAGCCTCCCCACAACCCTAATCACGAAATGGGTTATGGGCCTATCCACTAATCACCATATTTGGCCCGGTTAAGCAGTTTTTCACCTTCCAAACCTTATTTCAGCCATATCTCCCAAACGGTAAGTCCGTTTGGCTGTTATGACCACTCTACGGAAAGGTAAACCGTCTAACAAATCTAATGGAAGTGGTTTCAGGTCAAAATTCCTTTCCAATCAAAAGTTATGGCCAAAACAAGATCAGCTAGGGGCAAAACGGTCATTTAAAAATCGACAAAAATCATGAACATGGGAAATGACTCTAATGGATGTTTCCCAAGGTTACATGACCATACGACTTCATATGGGAAAGAAATAAATATTCCACGATCCTATGATGCGTAGAATGCGGGTCGTTACAGTTGTACAGTAATCCTGAAACCTGAACTGAGAACATTTCTGCTGTATTAAGCCTATTTCCATAAATCACCTGTCTGAATTGAGAATTTCTGTGAATGCTATAATTATTGAATTTACAATGAACATGAATATTTGTTATCATGCCAAAATATTGTAAATAGAATTATAGTAAAAACTGGAAGAATGAATGAAACGACCCAAACTTCTCTATCCTCGAAGAGACAGAGGATCCCGAATTGCTTTGAGAACACGATGCATAAGAACACAAACAATAGAATATTTCATTGCCATTACAACAACTTACATCAGAATACAAGAATATATTAGAGTACGAATAAATATTACATAGTGGAAAAATATCAGAGATTTTAAATACACAAATTTAAATGTATTTATACAAGGTACAGCGGAATATACATCAACTAGCACAATCGAATGAAATACATGGATACAAAGCTTTCCAAATATAGCTCCAGCCGTAATCAAGGATCCTGTGAAAAGAAATATCTGCGAAAACCAAAACTACTAGCTGCCCGTGTGGAAAATATAGGCACCCAGAGTTTAGGTTAAAACAATAAACTCCGAGTCAGTCATGGGACTAGTGTGAGAACTAAAAATGTTATAAACTTTATTTGAAAGTTGGGTAAATCAAGGGACCCCAGCCATATAACATGGAACGGGTTTTCTCCGAAGAATACTCTGAAATAAAGCAGTTTATAAACAATGCAATGCTTTTTGGAAAATGAAGCTATTATAAGACTCATGTCCCATCACATAATGCAACGCAAGCCGGAGGATAGAGTTTTCCCTTATAATAGCCAAACATGCTTGATACGCTTTAAAAACAAATCATTTTTATATTGCTATAAGTGCATAGTGTCAAAACAACTTCAAATATAAATGTATCAATCCTAGACGGCATAGGTACCATATATTATATTGCCATACTAGTTTTACAACTAAAACCAAACGATGTCGTATTGGAAATTGGATTTCCCTCATGAACCAAGGCAAGGGATCTCTCCTTCTGATTCGAGACAATCTAGCCTACTATGTCTCAGGATTCAGCCGCAACTGCACTTGGAATCTTCAAGGCCGATCCACACTTATTTTAATGGATTGGTTATTCCTGACAATACATTTCCCTGCCCTATGGGGCATAAAATCTGGTTAGTATGTCGACCATATCAAGAGCCACTGCCCTATGGAATCTTCAGGCCCTATGAGGTATCTCTCTTTCCAACATTCACATAAGTAAAATGTCTGGGCTCCATACTATGACATTACTCATAGCTAAAAAGAAACGCATGCACTCCTGCAGTCCCTCATCTTGTTTCTGGTTCATACCAGGGTGTGAAGCTCGCGAATTAACGCTATACACAAAGCTATGCTATTTAAAGTCATGCTTTGATCATCAACCACAAGACTCTGCTTTTTAACAAAAGCCTTGATCATTTGCATCTCAGCATCCCATACTGACAATTCATGTCATACAACTGATGTCTATCAATATATAACCTCTAAGCTCGTACGTCTCAGAGAAGGGCGTTAAGCAAGAGAATAAATTCTCCGCCATCAAATAGATATATATTTAATGGAAAGCAATCAACACAGAATGAATTCCAATCTCAGACACACTTCCATTTACAATTCCGTTCTGGTTTGAACGAAACCGGAAGCACCTTATTTCTCGTCCCATATGTCCAATACAGGAGAGAGGTCTTCGCATATCCGGTCGATCTCCAAGTACGTCTGGACGATCACCACTTTTTACCTTGTCTTGGGTGAACAGCCCAATCAAGACATCAGTAATTGTCCAAACGATGTGAAGATCTTCAATCTTCATCCACCGTCTTCATCGTTGAATTTCAATCGTCGTATCAACTATTCTGAATGGGTTAAACCCGGTCTTTTCGAATAATTCGCGTATCTTACAATCAAGTGCTATAAAAACACATCATATGCCTCATTCCAATCCAGAATATTCTTTTATTCAAATATTCACATTTTTAGGGAAAGGATACCATTAAATTTATCAAAGATAAATTCTTTTAAACTTATTCTTTAATCTTCCTTTGTATATCAGTTTCAAAATATTTTATTATATCTTTTCACAATCTAAACCAAAACAAGGTTTATTAGCTAGTCGGGATTATCGAGCCTTACCGAACTAATCATTTATTAATTATCCCAATCCCAACCTATTCATCCTATGGAGCAAAACTGGTAGTACTCCATATCTAACACCCACTGTCTTATCGGTAAATTTAATTACCATTTCACATTCAAATATAATTGAAGATTTAACTATCGCCTGGAGTAAAACCGACGGTACTCCATTCTCGATCATTTCTTGAATTCGGTAAATTTAATTATCCCACTCTCATTTTAATCTAATTAAAGATTTATTAAAATACCAACTTGGTTTTAATATCAAAAATCATTACTTTATGATTATTCAACTTCAAGAAATTAATCTTATCTTCAACTGGGTTAAAGAACCAATGTTATTAAATACACAGTTTACAATAAACCCAAATCAACTTCCATTAACTTTGGAATATTCATGAAACAGATCAATATATAATCGATATAAATTTCCGTATCAGACTAATAATATAAACGGAATAACGACAAAGCCTTTTAAATTCCATATATAGTAACAGCCTTCCTTTACAGAAGCTCATCTCGATTACTACCAAATTGAATTCCATTCAATTCCAATTTAAAATATTAAATTGGAAACTTCACTTTGGAAAATTTCCATTAAATCTTAATAAAAATATTTATAAATTCCAACTCATATCTTCACTTTAATTGGGTTAAAGAACAAATGTTATTTAAAACATTGTTCGCGATAAACCCAAAATCTCCAATTAAATTAATTGATTGGTAAACTTCTCTAAATCTTAATTAAAGATTTATTCTTTTCTCAACCGGGTTTAACAACAGTGTTATTGAAGACACCATTCATGACAAACCCAAAATGCAATCTGATATTAAATACAAGGCTCATAATAGAAATTATATCGGCTTATATTCAACATCAAATTCTGAAACAAAAAAAATACCGTATTGGGAACGATATCTATAACTTCTAAATTCCTCAACAATATCCGTATAATCATGGAATCCGATATAGAAATATTCTGAAGATTATTTCCATTCTAATCCATTCCAATTCATACGTCGGAAAAATTCAGGTTATTTTAAAACCCATTTTCAATCCAATTTATTATTTCTAAAATAAATCATTGGATTATTATTCTAGTTATTAACTAGTTCATTTAGATAAAAATATATTTTTATCTTTTCAAAACTAGAATTTTTCATCCAAAATCTATCCAAATCATTAATTATGATTTTACATAATCTTTCCATATTTTTAATAATTTTATTAAGGCCCTTACAGTCGGTTTTCAATAATGACCATCGAACTGCATTCATAGCGACCTTTTCTGAAATTGATTTGGACATAATTTAAAATCCAACCATTCAAATTTAAATCTCTTATATTCATTGGAAATCTCTTTTCAATACGAACCCAACGGTTCCGATTTTAGGAGAATCCGACGGTCAATTCTATTCAGGCCAGTATAATATATGTATATAATATATTTCATCGATTTCCATTTAAAACATATTTTATAAATCGTTTATTAATTCGTTTTAAAGCAACTTCAACTTCATTTTCAATTTTTAGTCAAAATTGTATACTCCATATCATTATAATATCGAAATGATAATATTTTCAAAATATCAGATTTTGATATCCATTTCTTTTCGATATTCATTTTAAAATGAATAAAATCGACAGAAAATTCCGTTCGAGTTAAAATGGCATTTCTATACTTAACCCGACTTCATATTTTTATATTTTTTTCGTGTCTATCCAAAACCGGACATCAAAATCATATTTTGTTCCTTTACTGAATATTATTTTAAAATGTTCGTTCATATTCTAAATTGAAATGCGACTTAATTAATTACCATATAACTTCAGTTATATGGATTTCATACATCGCATGTATTCAACAAAAATTGATAAATAATCATTACACATTCAAACATCATCGATAGTGAACTTTACAACTGCATAAACATTAAAATAAATAAATAATGCTTACCACAGTTTGTCAACCCATCTATTGACATACAATTAAATAATGGGATTAGTGTATGTCAAATATCATCCAAATACCCGTGTGGGGTTTTCCAACAACAACAGTCGATTTAAATAAATTATTGGTTAACAAATTTAACCAATTCTAATCCAGCTTGAATTATTTTTCCACTTAACCTATTTTCACTGTCAAGCCTGAGTGTTCCCGCCCTGAGAATCTTGAGGGGGGAATGGAAGAAAGAAGTGGAAACAAAAAGGGTCAGACATAAAGCAGAATCACAGTCAAGCCTGAGTGTTCCTGCCCTAAGAACCTTGAGGGGGAACGGAAGAAAGAAGAGGAAACAAAAAGGGTCAGACATAAAGTTTGGCGAGTCCAGTTACTTTTAGTAAGTAAATATATAAAAGTAGCATGATAGGCATATAAAGTGGATAAGAAGGATGACATAGCAAAAGGTAAGTAGGACAAGGTAAACATGATAGAGTGTATACGCTTCCCTAACGATTACTCTACACTACTACTAGTATAACCAGAATGAGATGATCCCTTCCACTATAAGATGGTAGACTTAGGCATACGTCCAAATGTACCCTAATTATTATCCTAATCGATCGGCTCCCTAATCCGCGTAGATACTCTGTGCCTGCCCCCACCGTAGGATGTATCACGTCCTAAAGTGGCAACCCTTCACTGATATGCACAACCCCATATCTACAGGTGTCACGGTCGTCTTATCCCCCTCTGCCCGACCCATGCACGCACATGACCCGGTCGGTTTGTGCTGCACACACTGTCCTCCATGTTTGGATCTCTTACAATTATCCCAGTAAGCGTGCCCCACTCCGACCTAGGGCGGAGTGCTCGTTTTGATACTTATTAAGGGTTACTGACTGAAACGGTTCCCCTACACAAGATGATACAAGCTCTCCCCCTTTTCTTGTATCCCCACTAGGATTTCCACAGGTTATGCTTACCCTAAAGGTGTCAATGTCATCGACTCTCTTGCTTTTTCGTTTCAAGGAACTATACCATTCATTTGTACATTTGTCAGTTTTATTGATTTTTATTTTAGTTTCGAATGTTGGATGTAAGAATCCATTATCCAAAGGTTGAAAAATGGTAGAGGAATCAAAGTATGAAGAACACTCTTTTGTATTTGTAAACCGTCCCGAAATACAATTTGCGAGAGATCTTTGAATAGGAAAAAGAATGGATCTGCAGGGTCCCAAATTAATTGGCTTATTCGAAAAAATGCCTTGTTCTTTGGACGATTTACCACATCCTTGTTTTTTTACGAATTTCAGCATCGGGTACTTGGAAGAGACAAAAGCACCAATATCCTCCAGGGCAGGTCGACCGAAGAAGGCAATGTAGTAAGATAGTTGGTCGATCACGACCTAAAGAGTTTCAAAGGTTCGGTAGAGCGGAGATAACCCAACTTGGACAAGGAGGTTGATTTGTCCCACTGGTGTTGATCCATTGTTGTTGAAGCCGAAGATGGGCTCATTGCTTGGTTCTAACTTCTCCTCGGAGATTCCCATCTGATCAAAAGCATGTTTAAAGATGACATTTAATGCACTTCCAGTATCAACAAGGATCTTGGCTACAACAGAGAGCCCAATTTGATCTGTTATCATAAGTGGGTCATTGTGTGGATGACGGACCCCTTTCTTCATCTCGTCTGGAGAAATCACCTGGTTGTGCATTTTGAGAGTGTAACGTGAATTCTTAAATGATGGTTCTTCTCGTATAGAGAATATCCCTTTGCGAGCCTCCTTTAGGTATCGATTCCTGGCTACTGGGCAATTTCCAGTAGGGTGTGGCCCACCATGGATCATATTGATTTGATTTACTGGTGGACCCTAGTCTAGATGACCTTCCTCCAAAGTGGCTTCTACTGTGTTGGCTGAAACCTTTTGTTGTCAATTCGTACGGTGGGTAGATAATGGCTTGTTTAGAAAAAACTCTTTCAGATGTCCCTCGCGGATAAGCTTCTGAATAATCCCATCCAAAACCTTGCACTCATCGGTTTTATGTTCATTTGTTTTGTGATACTCATCATAACCCTCAATTGGTTAAGTTTTGAAGGCCTATATCTAAATATTACCCACCCAACCTAGATATACTTAACTTAACCCTCCCATTGTTCAATCAAGTTTATCACATAATCCCTATGGATTCAACTAGGTTAAGTATTCCAATTCGTTACCATGTCCATTTATGGTTATAATGGGCTAGACCTCCCATATTAGGCCTACAACTTGCGGACGCTGGATATGCCAGTCGGGTCTGGGTAGACTTCTTCCACAAGTTGGGCTTAACCTCGTGTCTTAGCCCGCCTCGTATTTGTGCACTTAGACCCCTCACATTAGATTCAACATTTGCGGTTGCTGGATAGGTCGGTCGGGTCCAGGCAGACTTCCACTACAAATGCAATCTAACCTCATGTCATAAGTGCAGTTATATTTTCTTATTACTGTAGTCCTAGGCATTTCATTATTATCCAATTTTTCACCTATGTCGTTATAGGTGTTTATGCCCAATTACCCAATTATATTCATAGTGAATTATATGTCCAAATTCATATTCATTATTCAAGTTATGCCAGTCCTAATGTTTTCTCCCATTCCTTAACTAGCGCATTCAGATATATTTGGCGGCATGCCTAGGCTAGAAAGTAGCCTGGCCATGACAATAAAAGGGAAGGGTGATGGGAATATGACAATAGTGATTATTCTAACATAATTGGCATAAATATATATGCTGACATAGACATGTAATTGACATAGTAATAAAGTGGACATATAAAAACAGATCTAGTGAACATGTGATAATAAAAATAGATCTAACATACTAAGGATGTCATAATAGGCATGAATAGATTTAAATAACGATTCACATGTCCAAATAATGACAGGTCTAAATTAACCACAACATGATAGGTAAAAGATGATCTAGATTGAGAATTAGATCTAAACAAGGATTTAACTGTCCAACTAATGACAGATCCAAATTAACCACAGACATAGATAAAGGTCAAGATCCACAAATATTCCCTGATAAATTAACCACAAGTGAATTAGATCTATAAAGGTAGACCTCGCATGATAAAGTTTAAGATCCAAGAGTATCATAGATTCACAATTTATAACAGATCCAAATCATAGTCATATCATGTTTTACTTTTAATAATTTAAATATAAAAGTAACTAAGTTCACAATGTTTGGATTTTAGAAGATAGAAGAGAAAGTGTTGGTGTTGAATCTCAGATCTATACGTGAATCTCTAACTGATTAGCTCTTAGTTGATTGTTGTTGAAGAAATGGATTCGATTCTGTTCTGGCACCGGTAGCATTTGGCCTCCATTGATTTCCAGTGAAGAAAACAAGAGAAATGGACCTTTATTTATAGCTGCCAGCGCCCCCTAGAAATCGACTGCCACCTCAGCCCTCGGGGGGTTGACCCCCCTTATGGGGTCGACACCCCTCCTATGTATGGGGTTGACACCCTTGGGGCGGGAATTTTACCGCCAACGGGATTTTCAAAATTTGAACTGAAATTTGGTTTTCTGGATAGGATTGAACTATTATATATACATATAATTATCTTGCGCATATACAAAATTCAAACCTTCATAACTTCTTCATACGCTGTCCGTTTTACGCAAACCAAATGTCTATCTTAACTAGAATTTCGAGACGGACGCAATGGCGCAGTCTGTTTCCCATAATTTTGAATATTAAATTAATTATTATTTAATTTGTTCTCTTTAGTGTTGTTAAAATTATGAGGTGTTACATTCCCCCTTACTTAAAGGATATCATCCTTGAAATCTCTAAGTTAAGAAGAATGTATATCCTACCATCCTTCATCCATCTACTCATTCATCAATCACAAGAATCCATTGTCCTTAAAGACCTCTAATGCCTTTATATGAACATATGCAAAGGTGTGTGTATATGTCCTAATACTAATGCGAAGATTAGGTGGCCTACTGATTCAATTGACCTCCTCAATGCAATGTACGTCAGTGCCATGAATCCAATATGTATGCAAATAATCCTATTATAACATGTAACTTCTATATATGTACACACTCATTCGTCTAAATGCAACATCCATATGCTAATACATCCATTTTGACCCACTAAAAGAAAAGAAAAATGCACACACATCCATATGCAGTATGAGAGTGACTGAGACGATCTAGTGCCTAATGTGTATGTATATGCATCCACAGGCAACCACTAGAAAACACTTGCATCCATCAAACATAACATGTCTCAAACACATATTTACATCCATAGGATTCCTGTCTAAAGGTCGAAAATACTATTGATAGGACATACTCAAATGATAGAAACAGGCATTGATAAAACTTTGGAAAAGTAGTTAAGGACATACCCTCAAAAAAGAAAGGGTACGAAGCACGAATCTTGTCTTCGGTCTCCTAAGTCACATCCTCTGCGTTATCTCCCTATTGAACCTTTATCAGCTTGATCTCTTTATTTTGTAGCTTCTTAACTTCTAATCCAAGAATACGGGTAGGGACTCGTCTGACTTTTGCCTCCCGCTCCACTTCTGCTTCCTCCAATATACTTGGCTTAATAACTTCCGCGGTGTCATGCAAGCACTTCCGCAGATGAGAAACGTGGAAAACATCTTGAATGCTGGATAGATTTTCTGGTAGCTTTACTCTATAGGCCATTTGGCCGATCCTTTCGGTTATGGGAAATGGTCCCACAAATCTGGGTGCCAACTTCCCTACAGATTCGAAGTGAACCACATTCCTCAGAGGTGATACTTTAATAAAAACTAATTCTCCTACTTCAAATTCGATGTCAGCCCTTCTTTTGTCCGCATAGGATTTTTGCCTATCTTGAGCTATCTTCATTCATCGTCGAATAAGGTCAATCTTCTCGGACGTTTCTCTAACCATATTGGTCCAAGTAATAATCTTTCTATAGATTCTCACCAAAAAGTTGGTGATATATAGGGTCGTCCGTACAATGCTTCAAAGGGTGCCATAGCAATGCTAGCTTGATAACTGTTATTGTAGGCAAACTCTACTAAAGGAAGATGCTCTTCTTAAGTCCCTCCGAAGTCTAGGATACACAGCCTTAAATGATCCTCAAGAATTCTGTTCACCCTTTGTCTTCCCATTGGTCTGTAGGTGATAAGCAGTGCTCAAACACAACTGTGTACCTAACGCTTCTCATAAGCTCCTCCAAAATTCACTAGTGAAGATGGGATCACGATCGCTCACGACGCTGGAAGGTACTCCATGAAGATGGACTATCTCACGAACGTAAATTGCTGCAAACCATGATGCCGTCCTCTTACTCTTAACTAGAATAAAATGAGTGCTCTTAGTGATTCTGTCCACCACGACCCAGATACTGGTGTTGCCTTTCTTCGATCTAGGAAAACAATCTATGAAATCCATAGAGACGCTTTCCCACTTCCACAGTGGAACCACCAAAGGATGAAGTAAACCACCGGGCTTCTTTTGCTCAGCTTTGACTTGCTTACAAACTAAACTATGAGAAACAAACTCTGCCACACCTTTCTTCAACCCAGCCCAAAAGAAAACCCTCTTCATGTCTCTGTACATCTTATCACCGCTTAGTTGAATAGTCATCTTAGAATGATGGGCTTCTTCTAGGACTATCTTTATCAAGCTTCCAGTTTGAGGAACACAAAGCCTTCCATCCCGTCACAACCACCCTTTTTCATCTATGGAATATCTACTGAGGTGATTAGAAGTCTCCCCTTTTCTGATCTTATCTATGATGTCTAAGATCTGTGGATCATTTCGCTGCGAAGCTCCTATCTGATCCATAAAAGTAGGTTGTATCTCTAATAATGCAAACAAATCAGGAAAAATCTCGATGGAGGGTCTAAAGTCAAAAGTTGATATGAACTCCAACCCTTCCTCTCCACAAACAGAGGACTTAAAGCCATCCTCTGCCTACTTAGTGCGTCGGCCACCACATTACCCTTGCCAGGGGTATAAGCGATTTCAAAATCATAAGAAACTAGGAATTCCATCCACCTTTGTTGCCTTAAATTAAGATCTTTCTGCGAGAACATGTACTTGAGAGATTTATGATCAGTGTATAATTCGAACTTCTTTCTAAGTAAATAATGACGCCACGTCTTAAGTGCGAATACTATGGCAGCTACCTCTAAATCATGGGTGGTGTAGTTCTTCTCATGATCTCTCAATTGTCTACCCCCATAACATACTACCTTTTCTTCTTGCATCAAAACAGCACCAAGCCTGTACCACATGCATCAGTGTAAACCAAAAATACTTTGCTCCTATCAGGAAAGGTCAAGATGGGGCTATTGTCAGAGCCCTCTTCAAACGTTGGAAAGCAACACCACAATCTATATCCCATAAAAATGCCAATTTCTTCTTTGTCAGCCTGGTGAGTGGGGCTGATATCTTTGCGAAGACCTTAATGAACTTCCAATAATAACCTGCGAATCCAAGAAAGCTTCCCACATATGTTGCATTTTTCTGAATTTGCCAATCTTGCACTGTAACAACCTTGCGGGATCTATAGCTATCCCTTCTTTGGAGACTACATGCCCTAAGAATCTCACCTCTTTTCTCCAAAAATGGCATTTGGAGAACTTTGCCTTAAGCTGATGCGCACGTAGAGCTTTCAAAACTTCCCTGAAATGTAGGGCAGGCTCTTCTTCACTTTTGGAGAAGATCAAGATATCATCAAAAAATACCACGACAAATTTATTTAGAAACTCCTGAAACACCCTACTCATCAGATCAACAAAATAGGCGGGTGCATTTGTCAACCCAAAAGGCATAACTAGCCATTCAAAGAAACCATCCGAGGTCCTAAAAGCGGTCTTATCTATACTGTCTTCAGCCACCCTCAACTAATGAAATCCCATGGCCTAGTCTAATTGAGAAAATACCGAGTTCAACTCTCTATAAACCACACACAAACGAAGTGAACCATCCGCCTTAGTTGTGAATACAACTGGAGCACCCCATTCAGATATGCTTCGTCTGATAAATTCTTTCTCAAGTAGCTCCCCTACTTGCTTACTCAGCTCCCTCCTTTCCCGCAGAGCCATATGGCGCACTGGTAATGCAACTGGCTTTGTATTGTCCACTAAATATATACGGGAATCGATCTCGCCCCTCGCAGGTAAACCCCATACCTCATCAAAAATATCAGAATAATCTTGGACTACTGGAACAGATTGTAGATCATCGATAGATGCATCAAGAGACTCTAGGAAACTAAGCATAACCGACCCTTCGGGGTCACAAGAAATATCGAGGTCTTCCCATGATAAGTCAGAAGCCTAACGACCCTCCTCTCACAATCTAGAATGGCACCATACATGGTTAGCCAATCCATCCCTAGAATCAACCCATAGCCCATGAACCCGAGCACATATGGGTCGTACTCAAACTCGACGTCTAAGATAGATATCCTCAAACCCCGACAAACCATAGGCAAATGAGCCGAACCACCAATGGGGTTTGAGACAACAATGGGATCCACTACCATACTAGTATTTAAGTGCAGAGATTCAACCACAGAACTAGATATAAATGAATGTGAAGCATTGGAATCAAAAAGTGTTCTAATAGGATGACTGGAAAGAGAAATTAAACCTTCCACAAAATAATTTCTACCTCTATCAGGAGCACTGATCGCGAGAGCATGCACCTGTCCTCCAGAAGTTCCTGCCCTTTGACCCTGTCCCTATTTCTTCGGGCGCTCCCTAGCAAAGTGCCCGACCTCTTTCCTTCTTTTGCAGACCTTCACTAAGTGAACCTCATGTCCACAACTTTGACACTTCCTCTTATCCTTATCCTTGTCATTCTTTTCACCCTTCTTTTGTTGCTATTGTTGTTGTTATCCCTTCTTGGGCTATATCTTCTTGTTTTGCGTTGTTTCCTCAGCTTTAACCTCCTTCTTTTCTCCCTTGTCTTCCTCATGCATCAAGGCCATATCAACAAGTCTTTCAAAAGTTTCCCCCATTGGGATATGGGACATAACTAACCCATGAAGGGGCTTGTTCAGCCCTTTAGCAAACCACAAAGCTTTCTTATGCGGAGTATCCACCAGTTCTAGTCCAAATCTTGCTAGCTGGTTAAATTTGTTCACATACTCTTTAACGGTAAAGTTTCCTTGTTTGAGTGCTAAGAACCTCTCCATTTGCATGCTTTTCTCAGCTTAGGAAAGAAACTTCATTTCAAACTTCTATCTAAAATCGTCCCAAGTTTCCACTGGGTGGATTGCCTGGGTTACTTCCGACCAAAACGAAGCTTTCTCTTTTAGTAGCCAGGCAGCCAATTGGATCTTCCTTCGATCTTCCACTTCAAAGATTACAAACAAGTCTTCGGTCTCCTTGAGCCAATTCCTTGCCTCCACGAATGTCTTGGTCTCTGGAATGGCTTTCCTCCTATAGCATGGAAAACTTTGTAGATCTTAGAGAAGTTGCCTGCATGCGGAGGAGGAGGAGGAGCAATGGGTATAGCCGGGGGAGGCACGTTTCCTTGGCCTTCGGCAGACACCGTGGCCTCCAGGTACCTACGGAACCAGCCTGGTATCGTAACGCCCTCTAGAATATTAGGTTCCCCAGACATGCTGAAAAAAGAAAAGAGATTCAGACAAGGGATCGAAAGATATTACTTATGGCTTTTTGAGGAATGTTTTTCAAAACAGACTTTTTTTTTGAAAATAATTTTCAAAAACTTTTATCTAATCTGGTAACTTTCAGCTCTGGTACCAAGTGCTACACCGCATGTCCGTTAATGTCACTCATTAAGAGAATGCATTAAGTTTCGTGAAGCGTTATAGGTAAACAAAAATGGAAACATTACAAGACAGATATAAAAGCAACAGCGGAATTCAAATTTTTAATTCAAACATAAATCATAACATCGTGGTCCAAAATATTACAAGTCCGAAACTACATAAAAGCCACTACAAAAATATAAAACTTTTCTGTCTTGTTCCATCAGAGTACATAAAAAGCATAATTCCCCAAAAAGAGACAAAGCCGTAGTAGAGATAAGAACCTAAGAAATACTTCAAGAGAAGCTCCTAGCAAGATAAAAGCAGAATCACGGTCAAGCCTGAGTGTTCCCGCCCTGAGAACCTGGGGGAGGGGGAGGGAACTGAAGAAAGAAGAGGAAACAAAAAGGGTCAAACATAAAGTCTGGCGAGTCCGGTTACTTTTAGTTAGTAAATAAATAAAAGTAGCATGACATGCATATAAAGTGGATAAGAAGGATGACATCGCAAAAGGTAAGTAGGACAAGGTAAACATGATAGAGTGTATACGCTTCCCTAATGATTACTCTGCACTACTACTAGTATAACCAGAATGAGATGTTCCCTTCCACTATAAGACGGTAGACTTAGGCATACGTCCAATGTACCCTAACTACTACCCTAATCGATCGGCTCCCTAACCCGCGTAGATACTCTGTGCCGGCCACACCATAGGATGTGTCACATCCTAAAGTGGCAATCCTTCGCTAATATGCACAGCCCCATATCTATAGGTGTCATGGGTCGTCTTATCCCCCTCTGCTCGGCCCATGCACGTATATGACCCGGCCGGTTTGCACCGCCCGCACCGTCCTCCACATTTGGATCTCTTACAATCAGCCCAGTAAGCGTGCCCTACTCGACCTAGGGCGGAGTACTCGTTTTGATACTTATTAAGGGTTACTGACTGAAACGGGTCCTCCACACAAGATGATACAAGCTCTCCTCCTTGTCATGTATCCCCACAAGTTATGCTTACCCTAACAGGTGACTTTAATACATAACCCCCAATTGGTTAGGTTTTGTGGGCCTATATCTAAATATTACCCACCCAACTAAGATATACTTAACTTAACCCTCCCATTGTTCAAACAAGATTACTTAACCCCTATTCATGTTCATGTTCACACAATCCCTATGGATTCAACTAGGTTAAGTATTCCAATTCGTTACCATGTCCATTTATGGTTATAATGGGCTAGACCTCCCATACTAGGCCTACAACTTGTGGATGCTGGATATGTCGGTCGGGTCCGGGCAGACTTCTTCCAAAAGTTGGGCCTAACCTCGTGTCTTAGCCCGTCACGTATTTGTGCACTTAGACCCCTCACATTAGATTCAACATTTGCAGTTTTTGGATATGAAGATCGGGTCCGAGCAGACTTCCACCACAAATGCAATCTAACCTCATGCCATAAGTGCAGTTACAGTTTCTAATTACTGTAATCCTAGGCATTTCATTATTATCCAATTTTTCACCTATGTCGTTATAGGTGTTCATGCCCATTTACCCAATTATATTCATAGTGAATTATATGTCCAAATTCATATTCATTATTCAAGTTATGTCAATCCTAATGTTTTCCCCCGTTCCTTAACTAACGCATTCACATATATTTAGCGGCATGCCTAGGCTAGAAAGTATCCTGGCCATGAATAATAAAAGGGAAAAGTGATGGAAAGATGAATAAAACTAGATCTAACATACTAAGGATGTCATAATAGGCATGAATAGATCCAAATAAGGATTCACATGTCCAAATAATGACAGGTCTAAATTAACCACAACATGATAGGTACAAGATGATCTAGACAGAGAATTAGATCTAAACAAGGATTTAACTGTCCAAATAATGACAGATCCAAATTAACCACAGACATAGATAAAGGACAAGATCCACAAATGTGCCATGATAAATTAACCACAAATGAATTAGATCTATAAAGGTAGATCTAGCATGATAAAGTTTAAGATCCAAGAGTATCATAGATTCACAATTTATAACAAATCCAAATCACAGTCATATCATGCTTTACTTTTAATCATTTAAATCTAAAAGTAACTAAACTCACGATGTTTGGATTTTAGAAGATAGAAGAGAAATTATTGGTGTTGAATCTCAGAGCTATATGTGAATCTCTAACTGATTAGCTCTTACTTGATTATTGTTGAAGAAAAGGATTCGATTCATTTCAGGCACCGACAACATTTGGCCTCCATTGATTTCCAGTGAAGATAACAAGTGAAATGGACCTTTATTTATAGCTACCTTCCCCTCTTCCCTAGAAATCGACTACCACCTCAGCCCTAGTGGCGTCGACCCCCCTTATAGGGTCGACACCCCTACTATGGGGTTGGCACCCCTAGGGCAGGGATTTACTGCCTACGGAATTTTCGAAATTTGAACTGAAATTTGGTTTTCTGGATAGGTTTGAACTGTTATATATACATATTATTATCTTGCGCGTATACAAACTTCAAACCATCATAACTTCTTCATACGTTGTCCTTTTTACGCAAACCAAATGTCTGTCTTGACCAGAATTTCGAGACGGATGTAACGACACAGTCCATTTCCCTTAATTCTGATTATTTAATTTATTATCTTTAGTGTTGTTAAAATTACGGGGTGTTACATCGCGCAACTCGAGGCCCCCAAGCCGCCAGAAAACTCGATCAAAGTCGGCCTCTTCGAATAGCCATAGCCGTCCATCTAGATATCCATACTTGATTTCAACCGTTGAGCACCTTCATCTCACTTAGCTCTTCAAAATTTGTTTTATAAGAATTCCAAATCAATTATTAGATTGGAAGAAATTGTAGAAAGAAGTTTTGAACGACGTGAATCGTTCATCTATGGATTGCGGCTGGGAGTATCGGTTGACCATAGTAGAGAAAATTAGGGGTTTGACTGACTTTTAGGGTTTATTTATAACGTTCCTTTAATATTATTTTATTATATTTAATTCTCCAATCCCTTGAATTTGGAGACCGTTTGAAAAATGGCCTTTTAAATGGCCAATTAAATTCAAACTAAAATTTCAAACACGTTTAAATTCACCACGCTCACATATTAATTCCAAATATTATTAAATTTGAAACCTAACAAAAATTTGACATTCCGAATCCAACAAAAGTGGTTTTGTCAAAAACAGAGGTCGTTTGCAAAATGGCTATTTTTAAGGGCTATATATTATATTAAAATATATATAAATTCTATAGTGACTATTTCCAATTTTAAACTGGACATAACTTACAATTTATAAAGTGAAATCTCAGTTTCTTATGTTAGTTAGAAAGATATAGTTAATAGATTCCAACGTTTCTTATTTCGTCCAATTCTGATTTATTTTGAATTTTGTACAATCAATTGAAATTAGAAATCAAATTTTCAAACTACCGCGCCATTTCGAGTTCTTTTTACAATTAAATTAACTTTATACGTTCTAATTTCGATTTAAAATAAATTTTTAGTCGTTATTACTTAAAATAAATCATTTTAAATATTCAAAATCCATTAAAATAGCTAAAATTAAAATTTTAAATTGGTTCAAAAATTTCGGGTTGTTACAATGAATATGCTTAAATTGTATGGAAAATTTAAAGTAAATGGGAAACTGTAATCGCATTCAGACACGAGGTTAAATTCAACTTATGGTAGAAGCCAGCCCGGAACCGGCCGACAAATCTAGCATCCACCAATGGTTAATTTAATGTGAGAGGTGTGGTGCATTGATTGTAAATAACAGTACTAAGACACGAGGTTAAGTTCGACTTATTGTAGAAGCCTGTCCGGAACCGCTCGACAAATCCAGCATCCACAAGCAATCAACTTAATGTGAGGGGTCTGGTGCATTAACATATATGTATATAACTACAAAGAATTAAATGACACTAGTTGTAATTAATGGAAATGAATGAATTCTACGATAGTAAAAGAATGGGAATGAACGGGGAATGATAATAACCTATTATGAATAAAACCTGAAGGGGAAATGGAAAGATAATAGGTAGGCTTGTCCTAAGGACAAGTAGAAATTATAACTTAGGTCATAATAAGCGATAGAGAAAATGAGATAACTTATGTAACGAGATAAGTTGTGGTTAATTATAAATTAAGTAATCTGTAAATCTGAAAACCTGAAACCTGTTGTTTGTAATAAGTAGAGAAAAGAAGGGAAAACATGTGAAATGCAATAAGTTATACTTAATTATACATTAAGTAATCTGCAAACCTGAGAATCTGAATCCTGCTGATAAGAAGAACATGTTATCTGAAAACCTTAGAATCTAAAATCTGTTGATAAGAATAACATGTTAAAGGCTTATTAATGAACTTAAATGGGGTAAGTTATATAACTGGAATTAATAAGCAAGAAGAACATGATAACCTGAATAAGAAGTTAATATGATTTGAAATAACCAAGTTAACAAGAAATTTAATGAGATAGAGCAAGCGCGTAATTAAACGTTGGACATAGGATCTAATAACACAGGCCCTGAGGCGCTTGGACCAGTTTGTACGTTTGGAAATGAAGAACCAAATGGGGTAGATCATCGTGGTGTCATGAGACACGAGGGGAGCGCACGTCCATCTGATTATTCTGCCTGTTCTATCTGATGTTGTTCTGACACCGAAGGACTGGAAGAGGAAGTACGCGAATTTTTGGGACGTGGAGGGTACTCCTGGTAGTCCTCTGTGCGATGGCAGCGTTTAGATTGTGCTTGCATAGGTTGGGTCTGCGCGTTACTAACCAGTGAGTATACCTTGATTGCCATGATAGTGGGAAGTCAGAAGGTTGTAGGGTGGCTTATGTGATCCGACGAATCTGGTGCCTTGTGACTAGGCGGGTTATGACCATCTCATCCGTTTGCCTTAGGTGGGTCTAACCATCTGATTGATAGTAATCCTTGGGTAACGGTCATCGACAGTCAGTGTGATGCGGAGAGGTGGAGATATAAACCAAAAGACCATTGACCTTTTACTATCGAGGCTTTGGTTGCGGGACACGCCAATTTGGATGTAGATTGTTTGTTAGGGGAACGTCAATAGCTCTCGTATATATTTGCCTTTCACTAGTTGAGGGAGGGTTCGGGTGAGACCAAAGCCACCGTGAAAATGTAGACCACAACTTCTGTGTATACAGATATCTAAAAAGGCTCCCAACTGAGTCCCGTGTATCTGTTATAGCCCTGTTACGGAACTCGGTGCACAGTAGATAAGACGTGTAGATACATGCATATCATTTCCGGATGGTGTATCATCGAGGTTGAGGCATCGAGTGTGATTAACGATACGACGTGAGAAAGTCTAGATACATGCATGTCTACTCCGGGTGGTGTACCGTAGACTCTAGGGAATTACTCTGTTGTGGAATCTGATTCGATCGAATGGTTCGAAGGTGGCAGTACATACGCTTACATAGGTTGGCGATGGCGGTTCTATGTGGAACGTAGCGTTGTTATACAGAGATCCGTACGTTGTTCAGGCGTATGATGAGGGACTGTTATATTTCTGTGGCGTTACGGCGGAGACCGTGCGAGTGGGGTACCATGGGGTGTACCTTAATATTGAGAGTAGCTACATATATACTGTATTAGATTAATCTACTGGGGAGTAGATGGGTACGACGTGTGTGTAAGCCTTGAGTGCTGTTAACCCAAGTAACCTAATAAATAAGAAAATGTAATTGAATGGTATATGTAGGGTTATCCAAAATGTGCAAATTAAGTCCAGTCACCAGAACTCGTGTTCTGACCCCTCCTTATAACACACTTGCAGTTTAGGTTTGTGACAGAGATATGATAGCTTTGGATACTAGTTAGGCGATATTATTACCTTGGTAAGGCTATATTTAATTTTATTATATTTTATTCCATTCTGCTGTGAGATGTTTTTCTAAGCTCTGATATATTCTTTATCTCTGTCTTTTATACAGGATACCAGACAAGCCAACTCGAGTTTAGATAGATTGGAATTTCGAAAAAAAAATCAATCTGTCGGAATCAGAGCTGTTGCAATTATTATCTTCGGTAAACACTAATCTTTTTCAAATTTAATTTTATAACCTTTATTACATAATTAACTTATATTAAGCAAGTTAAAACGTAACTTCTTAACTAATCAAACTTCAGAAATAGTAGGAGTTTTAGAATTACTGAGATTGTCGATGCCAATCACATATCCTTTCGAGTTATCACCACAATTGACCATTCCTCCATCTTCATAGATTATATTATTTAGTATGTCTAGATTTCCTATCATATGTCTCGAATATCCATTATCAATTATGCATTTAACTTTCTTGAGTTGCACCATTTGTCCATCAAGTTTTGAATCATCAATAGCCATGTAACACATTTATTCTTGTATAACACACCTATTCGGTAGATAACTTGATTTTTCAATAAAATTATATGAAGACTTATGAAACAATGGTGAAATGAATATTTTTGAACTAGTGTTATAAGAATCTTCAAAATTTGCCACTAAGACTTTTCAAAAATTCATATTATGGATTTTTTTTTTAAAACCAATGCTCTAATACCAATTAATGGAGATGCAGATTAAGGATCTTAAGGAAAACTAAACACTAGAGGGGGTGAATAGTATTTTATGGATTTCATATTTTTATTGTAATCTTTTTAAGTTAATCAGAATATTATGCAAGTCACAAATATCAATAATCACAGAATCAATCACAGATGCAGATAATAAAAATAAAAACAGTAAAAGGAAAGTACACACCGAGATTTTATACTGTTTCGGAGTTACCCTACATCCAGTCCCACACAACGTTGGGTTGATGTGGATCTATTTTCAAATATTATCCAAATTACAATCATTGATTTCAGGGCTACAAAGGCACATTCCAACTGATTTCCGAAGTACAGTGAGATTTAGTTGATTTCCGGGCCACATCCTACACCCAATTGATTTCCAGGACATAATCAGACCAGTTGATCTATACAGGACACGATCGTACCTTTCTATCAGTTTTGGAAGATAGATTCGATAGGACTTGATCTTGCGATCTTTGATTACAGAAAGCCTATAACTCTTGAGTAGCACTTGAATTTCAGAGACAGTTTGATATAGAATTGAAATAGAAAGAGTTTGATATAATTCTCTTAGAAAATTAAAAGCGTATAGTTATGGAATTTAAGAAATTAAGAAAAATAATGGGGAGGAGAGAAAAGAAGACAATGAAAAGTTAGTTAAAAAATCAAATTTAGAAACTTATTGTCTCCCAACAGTTAAATCCTTTTAGAATAGTTTTGAGTTCAAAAGACAACTTTTCAAAATTTCAATTTGAAACTAGCGGCTCATATGCCGACATACAAAAATGTATATATCAACATACCTTACTATTTTTCCAAAAAATAAACTTTTGAATTAAATCAAATAATGATTAAATAAATTATGGTAATTCTTAGGATTAAACAAACTATATTCCTTATATTAAAATGGAGTTTTTCAAGTAAAAATAATATTTAAAATTATTTAAAAATGACTAAAAACTATGTATAAAATGATATTAAAGCATATATATAATTATGAATATAAGAAAATCTTTAGAAGTTAATATAAATATAAATGAGAAAATTTAAAACTTAAGTAACTATAATAAAACTAAATAAAGATAAGTAATATTTAAATCAAAAGTTAAAAAGTATTTAGGAAATAAAA
This sequence comes from Allium sativum, assembly GCA_030737875.1. Classification (NCBI taxonomy): domain Eukaryota; kingdom Viridiplantae; phylum Streptophyta; class Magnoliopsida; order Asparagales; family Amaryllidaceae; genus Allium; species Allium sativum. The sequence goes on from CM060922.1 coordinate 923,946,246, forward strand.
TATATTAAAAACAGGGGTTAAAATAAATTTAAGAACGAAGAAATATAGATTTAAAATAAGGAAGTAATTTTGAAATCATTTTGAAAATAGTGAGAGAAGTTTGAAATAAAGATTATGTGCTAACTAAAGTTTTAACAAAACTTCTTGACATAATTACTTTTTATTTCTTGAACTCTTGTTACCCATGAATCTTGTATCTTGAGCACTTCTTTTATGAAATCTTGATTCTCTAAACTGTACAGTCTTCAATAATCAATTCCTACATATATTTCCTGTATATACGTATACATATGTGTGTGTATATATATATTCTAGATATTAGTGTTAGTATATATTTTATATTTTATGAAAATAATAGTTAAAACAAGGTTGTTGTCATCAAAACCATCATTACAACTATCTCAATCCCTACCATAGATCAGGCGAGATCCAGTGATCCTAGATCCTGAACTGATACTATAAATATAAGGCTTGACCTAACCCTCGTTTCATTTTAAACATTTCTCTCTCTCTCTCCCTTTCTTTCTCCATAACCAGACCCCTTTCCCCTCCCTATTTATTTTAGAGGTTAAGACTAAAACAATTAGCTTAAAAGAATAATATATATTAAAATTATATTTAAAAAAATAGGGAAAGAAAGATCAGTGAAGGCCAAGAGACCAAAAATTAGGACCTCGGGTGAAAACAATAATGGGCCTTCACGTAGAATGTAGATTTAAATAAAAGATGTAGAATTCTTGGCAAGATATTAATTAATTCTTTGAATGAAATATACAAGCAATGAATGTAAATTTGTAAACAAAGCAATGAATATTATAAAAGTTATAATAGAAAAGTACAAATACAAGTTTTACACTTGAAATTCGAATTATAACACTATTTATAAAAAGATAAGACCATCATTATTATGGTAAAGATATACAAACACTTTCACAAAAAATAGTTGTCTATCACAACTATGATAGATAAAGAATTTACAAATAGCGATTATGGTGATAAGTATAGAATCTAAAAGATAAATGCTATCATAATAATAGTAGAAGCTTAAAAATATCAAAGACTAAATAAGGTTAGGCATTGTACTAATAACGAATGGACATGCACATCAAAGTAGGAAATAAGTAGCTAAAATTTAAAGACTTGGTGGTGACTGAGATGGGAGCACAAATAAAATTATTGTTTGGAGGCTTGTCCTAAGGACAAATAGAAATGTGCGCCAGAGGAAGAAATAAGTGATCTAGTAGAGAAGTGGAGAACTAGAGAAAGTGCATTCTAATGATGTTTGAGAGCATAGGCATTGGAGTATGAAATAAGACACTTTCGGTTCTCAAACGCTGATTGATAGATGTCTAGATGAACAGATATGTGGGCAACTTTAGAGCAAGAAACAAAAGACCACAATAGTGGGTGGCTCGTCCTAACAATGATTGTCTGGTCAGATTCTAGTTTGTGTAAGGGGCATCGACTACCATGTACATGTGTGTAGAGAGTAGTAATCCGATCATTGGGTAGAGTAGGCATGACTTTTAAAGTAAGAACTTACAGTGCAAACAATCACTTTAAGAAAGTACGAGACGCAAACCTTTATAAAACCTAGAATGGTTCTGAGACTATTATCACTATTTCTTTCTCTTTCCATTAGTTTACATGTTATTCATCAGACTTTTATGTATGATCCGTGTGAGTTTCCTTTCCCCCACTTTAGGCGCACATAGTTGACTCTCGAAAGGGCTTGCAGCATAACTAGAGAGATCCATTTTTTAAGTATTTCTTATCTTTATCTTTAGTTTGGTTCAGTTGTATTTAGATTTGATGGGAAATCTTATGTACTGTACTCTGATTTATGTTTTGGAGACTAAGATTTTTAACATTACGATATTTTGAAATGGTGGCTTATATGAAAGGTTTAATTATGTAATATGTTTTCGCTGTGATATTCATATTTATGTCACATTATCTTAATTTATACCTGTTTTAGTTATACTTGGGAAACCCTAGCTCTTTGAATGACTCGAAAGGGGTATGTCAAGGGGTTTGGATTCTCACATAAGATATTAGGTTAGATGTATAACCAAATTTATTGATCGTATTCTGAACCTGACCAGCCATCTGACACCTTGGAAACTGCCTATATGCATTTTCAAGCTTCAAACCATCATAACTTTTGATCTGTATCTCTAAATGTTCTTTCGTTTGAGATCATGGTGGAATTCTCTATAATCTAGAGTTTTCATACCTTAGAATAAGTTTAGAAAAGGTTATCCACTTAAACTCCTTTGATACATGGCTCCATATAACTTTGATACGTCGTTAGGATAACGCTTTAGCAATTTCCAAACACACTTCTCAACATGATAGCTTGACGCACAACCCCACACCAAATTCAATCATAGTTTAGTTTATATCATCAACGAGTTCTCCATGGGATGAATATTGATGGTTATGATGCAAAGAATCATTCTGGAACTCAAAACAAACGCAAATTGATCGTTTCAACCTTAGCTCTACAAAACATGATAGTATCAATAGAAAATATCCTTCAGACACTTCGAACATAAATCTATACCCTATTTATAATTCATTCAAGAAAGGAAAAGTTGAGTGCTTGATACACTAACCGTAATGATCTTTGGAGAATAGGTTCGTTTCATAGCTAAATGCACAAAACTTAACAATTCACATTTCGAACTTCACCAAAGCAATTACCCGATCCGGTGGACTCTTATGCAACTTAATGCACACAGGGTCGATATGGCTACATGAAATGCCCAAAACAAACTTCATCATAATACATTCGCATAATCATACAATTGCATATCCATATAAACGAGAATACATATAACAATTCAACATTGGTTTCAATTGCCGCTTTACTCCCAATGCACATATGCACACATGTACATTCAAATAAGAAAATCAGTCATTTCTAAATCAAATATTACTTCCACTTACTAATGTTTCAAATAGCAAAAAACCTCTTTTTTATCATTTTGCAAAGTACCAATTAAGCCTTATTGGTTATCTAGTCATTCTAATATGTAACACACCTAAAACGCTTAATTAGTTTGTATATAAACCAATTCAAATAGATTAAACTGTTAGTGGTAATGACATTGACATCATTTCATAACCCAAAATCAAATAATGACATCACAATTAATCACCCAGTTAGCCGAGCTTAATGTTAGGTTTACTAACTGGTAACGACAAAAATCATCCAGTTTTGAGAATTGACAGAGCATATATAATAGAACTAGAGGATGATCAATCTAGAGGACACCTTTCATAGGAGTAAGAAACCTTGTTATAAAGGTATACCCCAAGATTCAAGATAGAATAAAATAAATTGTGTTAAGAGAAAACATGCTAAGATATCACAACGGTTATATTTGATGATATATCATAGTCCTTAATGACAAAAGGTGATACTTTCACATCGATCCAGCCCACGAAAGGCCTTAGTTGTGTCAGTTATCGTGTTATAAGGCTAGAATAGTCATTTGAACTTTATGATATATTAGACATATTCAAAAAGATTATGGCACAAGTATGAATCATGAGGGAAGAATCATTTATTTTGCTCGATGATCCTCCTTCCAATGTGCTTGCGCTTGAATCCTTTATATATAAGGTTAATTAATAACTCCCTTTTAAATCAATTTAGACACAATATGATTATCGAATAAAGAATAAGTATGATCTTGATTTCTCTTTTATCATATATCATGAATGCATTACAATTGACGTGGAAATCCCTAATTTGATTTCAAAATTAGGGGTTTGTCTCTTAGAATTGAATACAAGATTTTAGAATGAGGAGAAGTCCTCCAAAATATGACCCTTGAGGTCTTATTTATAGAAGATTTGGGCCCCCTTTGGTAGAGATCGATTGGGAAGCTCGGTTCCCTATCAATCCTCTAATATCGGCCCTTCTTTATGGCTCTTGGTTTCGGTGGCAAACCCCAAGTGTCCGCTTGCTTCAATAGCTTCTGGTCTCGGTTTCGACAGTGTGCTGTTTACATTTCTGGGTGCCGCATCCATGCTTTCGCATAGTAACTAGGTGTAGTACTTATGCTTTTTTTCTTTGTGATTTTGGTGTCGTCCTTGGTAACGGTCTCGATATCAAGCCCATTGGTATCGATAGCACTTTATTTTCTCCCATATTGGTCTCGTGCTTTTTCTTTTATGCATTTGGTTTTGGTATCGATCTCCAAGCTTGTGTACCTAATCCCGGTGTCAGACTGATTATTTCCTTTTTTTTGTGCTTGGTATCACCTCTAACGACTCTGGTTCTTTAGTATCAAGTTTTAGTCCTTCTGTTTGGTGTACTAGCTTCTGGTAATGTTTCTTGCTTTAGCCTTGCCTTCCTTGGTATCGGCTCTTGTGTATCTGTCTTCATTGTCTGATATCGAAACCAAGCCAAATTCCTGTGCATGTTGGTATTGATAACCTATCTTTATTGTTATCTTCTTGGTATCGGCACCAACCTATTTGTTCCCTTTTGTTGGTGCCGATAGCATATGTGCCAAGCCCTTGTTTTGGTGTTGACTTTCTGCTCCTATCCCTCTTACTTTTGACATCGGCTTAATTCTTTTAGTCCTTTTACTTATGGAGTCGGCTCTATCTTGTGCTTTGGTGTCAGCTGAGCACCTTCCTGGCTTTTGCTTTGGTATTGAGTTAATATGATACCCCTTTACTTTACCCATAGTTTCAGTATCGAGTTCTTGTAGTAGCATTTGCCCCCTAGTGAAGGGGTATTCTTGACTTTTCAACTCAGTGGTTTAAACTTCTGCTTCCTCCAGTATTGTTATTCATCTTCTGATGTAACCATTTTGTAATGTGTTTCTGTGAATAACCCTGTAGCTTGCACATACATTGCATTACGCATGGCTTTACATAGGTTTTGAATATCTTCATTCGAAATTTCTCTTGTGCTTTCCTGCATAAAATACAACAACTAATACTTCTTGCGTTAGTCCTTTGCTTAAAGTGGGATGTATACAATGATTTTGCTCATATTATGTTAGGCATCATTTGGACTGAAACCAAATGACAGATAAAACCCACAATAGGATAATGCACTCATTCCCATTCTATATTTTGCTAAAATAATGAACAATAAATTTTCATATCATAAGCTTATAAAATTTCCCTATATGAGGTGTGAGAAACCATAACCTTCATTAGAAGGTCTTATCATGGAAGACCCGAGATACCAACCTGAAGGTTGATTTAAAAATCCTTTTCCAAAAATAAGATAGTAGGCTCGAATTCCACACTTTGGGCATGACAATAAAAGTGGAAATGAGAATGGAAATCCATAACTTTGATTCAAGTATTTGAATAATGTAAATATATGAATTCATTTTCTGAGAGTATTATAAGTCTGTAATAGAATTCATGAAACCTATTTTTTCAGGAAATAAGAATCATAGCCTCAAAACCCAGATTCAAGTATTAATAGAAGACCAAAAATCAATGTCTGACAATAATAGGAACCCCGACAGATTCAGGTATTTAACATAAGACCAGAAAACCGTATTTGGCGATAATTGAAATCCTAAAACCAAAATTCCGGTACTTGATAGAAGAACAGAAATCCGTATCTGGCAATAACAGAAGTCCCGACCCGAAGCCTAGATTCAGGTATTAATAATAGAAGACCAGAAATCCATATTTGGTAATAATAGAAGTCCCGAACTGAAATCCAGATTCGGGTATTAGTAATAGAAGACCAGAAATCCATATCTAATGAGACGACCCCGAATCCCGTACTGACGGTGTCAAGGGTAATCTTTGGAATATAGCACATAAACAGATAATAGAAGAACAGAAATAAATAAATACACCAGATAATGAACAAATAATCACCAGATAAACAATAATCATCAGAGTTACACAGTATACATGATCATACTTAGTACAAATACAGTTCAGCTATACATAAATGTCTACAGCGGATACAAACATAATATGTACAATAGGAGCTGAACAGCATGAAAAGAGATAAATAGTAGAGTCCATCTTCAGCTCCAGCTATCCAGAAAGAGCCAGCTAATACCTGAAAACAAGGCTGCCCGTGTAGAAAAAGGGGCACCCGAGTTTGCAAGTGAAACAAACTACGAGTCAGTCATGGGACTGGTATGAGAAATCTACTTAACACATTTCTATAATATGGCTAATCACAGGACCACGCCACTTTCGCGGAACGGGTTTACTCCATTGGATTGCCAGTGCTTTAAAATAATTAAATCTTTTAAACATCGCGATGCTTTTTATAAAAATGAACCCGATATAAGACTCAAGTCCCATCACACAATGCAATGCAAACCGGAGGATAGAGTTTTACCTTATATCGACCAAAATATGCTTGATACGAGCAAAACAGATCATTTAAAGTGTAAACTTTGTCGTTTAATTCTTAATCAGACTCCAACTGTAAAATAGTAAGAGAACGATTCCATAGGTATTAACCCCGAAGGCCGAAACCAACATCAGACCAATACCCAGGAAACCATCCATCTTATCTCGTTTACAGTTAGTTTCCGATTTCATACACAATCATAAATATCAATCATAGACGACATGAGCGTCCCATGCCACTATGTCGCCAAATATAGGTTTACAATTAAAATCGAATGATGTCGTATTTGGAAATTGGATTTCCGCCATGAACCAAGGCAAAAGATAGTCCTTACCGAATTCGAGACTGTCTAGCCCGAGTCTCAAGAACAGCCGCAACTGCACCTTGGATCGTCAGGGCCGATCCACACAGAGTGGATTATAGTGCCTGAATAATACATTTCCCCGCCCTTTGGGGCGTAAATGAGCCAACGAATGACTCCATCGGTCCCGGATCGACCGATATAACCGAAGCGCCTCGCAACAGCAACAACCACATAAGTCAAACTCGTCAGGGCGTGTAAAACCACTGACGCCACTTCTAACTAGAAGGAAACGCATGCCCTCCCTGATGTCCTCACCCGTTTCTGATTCATACCGGGGTGTGAGGCTCGCAAATTCACGTTATACACAAAGCTACGCCACACAGGTGGTGCTTTGATCATCAACCACAAGACTTTGCTTTTCAACAGAAGCCCTGATCACTGCATCTTAGCATGCCACACAGGCAATTCACACCGTGCAACTGATGGCTATCAATCACACAGAATAAATTCCAAAGTCAGACACACCGTCCATTTACAAGTCCGTTCTGGGTCTGAACGAAGCCGGAGGCACTATATACCTCGCAAACCCATCGATTTCCACGTACGTCTGGACGATCACCACTCATTATCCATATTTCGGGATGCCTCCAAATCAGGACATCAGTTACCATCCAAATGAGGTGAAGATCTCCGGTCTTCGACCACCATCTTCATCTTCGATTTCTTATCATCGATTCAGTTATTCAGAATGGGATAAACCCGGTCTTTCTGAGCAACTCGCGTATATAATAAACAAGTGCTACACAAACACAACATATGCCTTATTTCAATTCATTAGTCACTAACCGTTAATCAGTAAGAGAACGATTTCCCAAATATTAACCCCGAAGGCCGAAACAAACATCAGATCAACACCCAGGAAACCATTCGACTTAGCCAACCTTCAGTTAATTTCTAAATTTCACATTCCATATCGTTTGTAATATTTTATAACGATTTATCGCTATTTTTATTTATTTAAAAATAGCCAATTTATTTAAACGACGCTTCAGGCCATAACGCGGGCGTGGCGCTGTTTTTCTTCAGATTTGATTTACACATATATGAAAATATAACCGTTGGATCATCACAAAATTTATATCATTAGAAAGATCTTTTCAAAAGGAATCCAACGGTTCCAGTTTTGGGAAAATCCGACGGTCGGATCTCCCGGTACAATCGTTTGAAGTTTCGATTTCAGAATACGAACTACAGCGTCGTTATTCGATTTAATTTAATTATATTTATATATATATAAATATAATCGATTCTGGCGCTATTTTTCTTCAGATTTGAATTAAACATTCCAGACAATCCAACCGTTGGATCTTTACAAAGTTGGTGCCGTTGGAAAGGTATTTCCAAAGCGAACCCAACGGTTTCGGTTTCGGGAAAATCCGATGGTCGGATCTCCCGCACTAATCGTTTGAAATTACGGTTTCAAAATACGAACTGCAGCTTCGTTATTCGATTCATTTTAATTATATATATATATATATATATAATCGATTCTTCGATTTCAAAACCATATTCATTTCATACCTTTGATAAAAATGGCTAGCTTCTATTTCAACACTTCACTATTTTTAATAATTCATGTATATAATAAAAATGTGATTTTTATTGTAAAACCATTTATTTCAAAACACGACTATTGTATATAGTTCATACTGATGGTAAAAATAGGATTTTTATTATAAAACAATTTATTTCAAAACACGAATACCATTCAACACATGAATTTCTATTCAACGAATGAATTTCAATTCAACACATGAAGGTTTTCTATAGTTTATATATATAGATAAAAAGGTGATTTTTATATTTAAAAGACGAATACCATTCAACACATGAATTTCTATTCAACGAATGAATTTCAATTCAACACATGAAGGTTTTCTATAGTTTATATATATAGATAAAAAGGTGATTTTTATATTTAAAAGACGAATACCATTCAACACATGAATTTCTATTCAACGAATGAATTTCAATTCAACACATGAAGGTTTTCTATAGTTTATATATATAGATAAAAAGGTGATTTTTATATTTAAAAGACGAATACCATTCAACACATGAATTTTTATTCAATGAATGAATTTCAATTCAACACATGAAGGTTTTCTATAGTTTATATATATAGATAAAAAGGTGATTTTTATATTTAAAAGACGAATACCATTCAACACATGAATTTCTATTCAACGAATGAATTTCAATTCAACACGTGAAGGTTTTCTATGGTTTATATATATAAAGTAAAAATGTGATTTTCATTGCAAAACAATTTATTTCAAAACATGAATGTCGTTCAATAGATGAATTTCTATTCAACACACGAATATAGTTTCAACACATGAAAATAATTCTAACACATGAATATTATTCAAAATTTCGGCAGCATAACGGCAGGGTAGTTAAAACCGGGGCCGTCCCTAGTACGGCTCCTCGCTCTACCTTAAAGCCTCGCAACTTTTGACAATGGGGAATCATGCATCTAGTTCCAACGCAGGCGGCATGTATATATTTTTCATTTCCACAAACTAATCCTATGTGGTTTCAACCAAATAATTCTCAACCACAAACGGGTATTTTTCAACCACAATCAATCAATTTCAACCACAAACAATTATAATCAACCATTCGCTATCAACCAATTTTCACACCAATCACAATCAATAAATATCGTCCATGGTTTGTGGACGAGGGGCGTATATATATATATTATATAAGCATTTCACTTCTATTTCAACATGTATATAATTTTTACAACGCGTATATAACTTATACATCGAACGTACAACCTATACAACGCTTATACATGAGGTGTACAAGGCCCATACAAGTCATACATCGACTATATAATTTATACATCGTCGTTTTCCATATCGTTTATAATTTAGAAATCTCACTTTGGGTTCCACTCCACCAAAAATAGCAGAAGGCTCAGAAAAATATGCGATCTCTTCTAGAATGTAGAAGACGTCCACACGAGTCCACTGTCTCTTGTTTCTCTGAATTTCGTCAAGAAACGAAAAAGATATGATTTTTACAGTGAAATCAAAAACAGTAGCGCTTTGAAGTGCTATTATATAGTTAATTTAAAAATAGGCCGTTACCTTTCTTTGACTGTTCAAAACTAGGTTTTGCAATATACTCCAATCCGCCGCACTAGGTTAAAATCGGACCTTGCCACGTCGTAGAGCTTCGTATCGCGATCAGGAGCATGGTGGTTTCACGTGGATCGATGCGGCGGTGGTGGCACAATCGCGATCGATGCGGCGACACTTCGTGGGCCCAGAACTCGAGAACCACTCAACTATCGGGGGTCAAACTCATATGGATTTGAAGAGTGAGGGAAGGGCTTCAAAATTCTCCAAAGGAGCAGTGGGTTCTGATGCGTGGATGACGAGAAATCGAGGCAAGAAGAACTGAAGGGAAGCCGCCGTTCGTGCTCGAGGGTTACGGGGAGAGAGAAGAGTGTTTGGCCAATCAGAATTTTTTATTTATATATTTAAAAAAATATCCAAAAATGCCCCTTGCCCCATACGAACACCAATCCAAACCCAACGACTGTCATCCCTAGCGTTTCACCCCCATTCCGAACACAATGGGATATGTTTCGTAGGCCCATTCGACTGTTTCAGTCTGTTTCTCTTCAGATTAAAATATATAACATTCAATATTTAATTTGAACGTACATTTCAATTTGCCGGGGCCACATACTGATTCTAAAAATTCCCGAAAGATAAATCTAGCTATGTTTTGACGATACGGTCCCAACAAAACTAGTTTCGTCGAATTCTGAGACCGTTTGCAAAAAGGCCCATTTCTGGTCGATCCAATTTAACTGTAATTGACCAAAATACGTTTTCCTTTGCCACGCTCACATACTAGCTTCAAAAATTATGAAATTTGAAACCTAGCAATAACTTAACATCCCGGATCCAACAAAAGTGGTTTCGTTGAATTCCGAGGTCGTTTGCAAAATGGCCATTTTCACGGGCTATATAAATTCCATAGTGACCTTTCTGAAAATTCATTTGGCCATAACTTTTGCTTCCCGCTATAAAACTTCGATTTTTCAGATTCGTTAGAAAGATATTCACTAACAGATTTAAATATTTTTGGTTTTACTCAAATCCGTTTTGTTTTGCACCCGGTACAGTCAGTCAAAGTTTGAATTCAAATTTTGAAACTACCGCGCCATTTCAGGCCTTGTTTATAATCAGAATTAATTATATTCGTTTTCAAATGTCGATTCAAACTTACTTTTCATCGATATTATTTAAAATATTTATTTTAAATATTTAAAATCTACTAAAATAGCCAATTTAAAAAATTTAAATTGGTTCAGATTTTCCGGGTCGTTACAATCTCCCCCACTTAAAACTTTTCGTCCCCGAAAAGGAACAAAGTCGAAAGTGGTTTGATTTATCAACTCTACTTCCAATCTGGCTTCCATTCTCCAACTTTTCAGTTTTTGAGAATTTTCAAATTCTTCAAAAATTTGGCTAACACCCGGAATTTTCGAAAAATTTCGCCATAACCTCCTTTGTACGGGGAGGTGTTTGGAAATTTATTGGGCCGTATTAGGTACCCAATAAATCCTATAAAGCATACACATATTTATAGTGATATATTCTGGTGTTTACAGGGGAGCGTGTATAGATAATAACTCCAGAGAATAAATTCTCGTCACCCTGTCAAAGCCTGAGGGAGTGTGTATTTTAATTGCTCCAGAGAATAAATTCTCATTACCTCGTCCCGTGTGGGAAATAAATAATCCATGTGCCGTATCTAATGACTAGAGAGACGTGATTATTGTCAACTCCAGACCCGTGTGGGGTTTTTATTAATCTGGCAATTTATCGTTACATTTTATATGGTCCATATCAGTCATCAGTTCAACCTGTAAAATATAGTCATCGCCATACAAGCCTCTCGCTCGTATGGTAAATCTTCCACCTCGTCACATAAGCTCCAAATGCTTATGTGGTATATGATGAAGCATGCCTATCTTCAAGAAGTATGCCATGTAGCGTAGTTCAAAATTAATTGTTACTATCCTATGGTGACATTTATTATTACACATAGAATAACCAGCACTCCGCATCCAATGGCATTCACAGGAGTTGATATAATAATAAAATTGCGCATCCAACTCATTAAGGTTTACCTATTTTTCGGGCATGCAAATAAAATCTTTACTCAACAGCTAATCCAATTACCTGTTCAAACATATATAATGCACAAGTATATATTTCTATCTATTTTTAAATCAGTTCAATGTGTGATTTAATCGAATAAATTCTACCATTCATTCTCTTATTAATTAAATTGACTATCGTTCTGATAATTTAATTAATCAAATCAACCATCACACAACACAAACAACAAACAATTTGTTTTTAATTTTTCAAATATATACCTTTTATATATTCTAAAATCATATTTCTAAAACCAAACTAGATATATAATCACAAATACGTTATATATAAACATATAACTCCCGACTCGTTCTGGGGCACTTCTGACCCCATCTCTAACGAGTTGTTCTGATTCTGCTATACTCATACTAGGATATTGCTGATCCTATCTGTAATGAGTTACCCGTCCTAGAACACTGCTGGTTCTACTTCTGACGAGTTCGTTAATATGTTATATTCCAGCACTAAGCTTAACCTCGCTCTGATACCAAATGAGACGACCCCAAATCCCGTACGGATGGTGTCAAGGGTAATCTTTGGAATATAACACATAAACATATAATAGAAGAACAGAAATAAATAAATACACCAGATAATGAACAAATAATCACTGGATAAACAATAATCATCAGAGTTACACAGTATACAGGATCATACTTAGTACAAATACAGTTCAGCTATACATAAATGTCTACAGCGGATACAAACATAATATGTACAATAGGAGCTGAACAACATAAAAAGAGATGAATAGTAGAGTCCATCTTCAGCTCCAGCTATCCAGAAAGAGCCAGCTAATACCTGAAAACAAGGCTGCCCGTGTAGAAAAAGGGGCACCCGAGTTTGCAAGTGAAACAAACTACGAGTCAGTCATGGGACTGGTATGAGAAATCTACTTAACACATTTCTATAATGTGGCTAATCACAGGACCACGCCACTTTCACGGAACAGGTTTACTCCATTGGATTTCCAGTGCTTTAAAACAATTAAATCTTTTAAACATCGCAATGCTTTTTATAAAAATGAAGCCGATATAAGACTCAAGTCCCATCACACAATGCAACGCAAACCGGAGGATAGAGTTTTACCTTATATCGACCAAAATATGCTTGATACGAGCAAAACAGATCATTTAATGTGTAAACTTTGTCGTTTAATTCTTAATCAGACTCCAACTGTAAAATAGTAAGAGAACGATTCCATAGGTATTAACCCCAAAGGCCGAAACCAACATCAGACCAATACCCAGGAAATCGTCCATCTTATCTCGTTTACAGTAAGTTTCTGATTTCATACACAATTATAAATATCAATCATAGACGACATGAGCGTCCCATGCCACTATGTCGCCAAATATAGGTTTACAATTAAAACCGCACGATGTCGTATTTGGAAATTGGATTTCCGCCATGAACCAAGGCAAAAGATAGTCCTTACCGAATTCGAGACTGTCTAGCCTGAGTCTCAGGAACAGCCGCAACCGCACCTTGGATCGTCAGGACCGGTCCACACGGAGTGGATTATAGTGCCTGAACAATACGTTTCCCCGCCCTTTGGGGCGTAAATGAGCCAACGAATGACTCCATCGGTCCCGGATCGACCGATATAACCGAGGCGCCTCGCAATAACAACAACCACATAAGTCAAACTCGTCAGGGCATGTAAAACCACTGACGCCACTTCTAACTAGAAGGAAACGCATGCCCTCCCTGATGTCCTCTCCCGTTTCTGGTTCATACCGGGGTGTGAGGCTCGCGAATTCACGTTATACACAAAGCTACGCCACACAGGCGGTGCTTTGATCATCAACCACAAGACTTTGCTTTTCAACAGAAGCCCTGATCACTGCATCTTAGCATGCCACACATGCAATTCACACCGTGCAACTGATGGCTATCAATCACACAGAATAAATTCCAATGTCAGACACACCGTCCATTTGCAAGTCCGTTCTGGGTCTGAACGAAGCCGGAGGCACTATATACCTCGCAAACCCATCGATTTCCACGTACGTCTGGACGATCACCACTCATTATCCATATTTCGGGATGTCTCCCAATCAGGACATCAGTTACCATCCAAACGAGGTGAAGATCTCCGGTCTTCGACCACCGTCTTCATCTTCGATTTCTTATCGTCGATTCAGTTATTCAGAATGGGATAAACCCGGTCTTTCTGAGCAACTCGCGTATACAATAAACAAGTGCTACACAAACACAACATACGCCTTATTTCAATTCATTAGTCACTAATCGTCAATCAGTAAGAGAACGATTTCCCAAATATTAACCCTGAAGGCCGAAACCAACATCAGATCAACACCCAGGAAACCATTCGACTTAGCCAACCTTCAGTTAATTTCTAAATTTCACATTCCATATCGTTTATAATATTTTATAACGATTTATCGCTATTTTTATTTATTTAAAAATAGCCAATTTATTTAAATAACGCTTCAGGCCATAACGCGGCCGTGGCGCTGTTTTTCTTCAGATTTGATTTACACATATCTGAAAATCTAACCGTTGGATCATCACAAAGTTTATATCATTAGAAAGATCTTTTCAAAACAAATCCAACGGTTCCAGTTTTGGGAAAATCCGACGGTCGGATCTCCCGGTACAATCGTTTGAAGTTTCGATTTCAAAATACGAACTGCAGCGTCGTTATTCGATTTAATTTAATTATATTTTTTTATATATATATAAATATAATCGATTCTGGCGCTATTTTTCTTCAGATTTGAATTAAACATTCCAGACAATCCAACCGTTGGATCTTTACAAAGTTGGTGCCGTTGGAAAGGTATTTCCAAAGCGAACCCAACGGTTTCGGTTTCGGGAAAATCCGATGGTCGGATCTCCCGCACTAATCGTTTGAAATTACGGTTTCAAAATACGAACTGCAGCTTCGTTATTCGATTCATTTTAATTATATATATATATATATAATTGATTCTTCGATTTCAAAACCATATTCATTCCATACCTTTGATAAAAATGATATTTTTATCAAACTAACTTCTATTTCAACACTTCACTATTTTTAATAATTCATGTATATAATACAAATGTGATTTTTATTGTAAAACCATTTATTTCAAAACACGACTATTGTATATAGTTCATATAGATGGTAAAAATAGGATTTTTATTATAAAACAATTTATTTCAAAACACGAATACCATTCAACACATGAATTTCTATTCAACGAATGAATTTCAATTCAACACATGAAGGTTTTCTATAGTTTATATATATAGATAAAAAGGTGATTTTTATATTTAAAAGACGAATACCATTCAACACATGAATTTCTATTCAACGAATGAATTTCAATTCAACACATGAAGGTTTTCTATAGTTTATATATATAGATAAAAAGGTGATTTTTATATTTAAAAGACGAATACCATTCAACACATGAATTTCTATTCAACGAATGAATTTCAATTCAACACCAGTGCCGGTCCTGGGGTTTCTGATGTCCAGTGCGACATACTAAACAATGCCCCCCCCCAAATTTTGTGTAACGTACTTTATGAAATTCTTATTTGCAACACATAATCAAATTCTGAAAATCTAATATTATTATTATGAATTAGTATTGTAAACAGGTTGAATGACAATGACATGGTTATAATGCAAAAGTAATCAACAATAAGTTTTAAAATGAAGAAATTTTAAGGAGTTGAAGTGTCCCAACTACTAGAATTCACCACTTGTTCCTTTTGTACCATTAGATATATCCGACACAAGTAATAATATATTTATCATCATTTCTTTTTAGTTTTTTCCTTATTAAAAGTTCCTAATGGTTATTTTCATGAAAATATTATAACTAGCTTTTAGTTTTCGTCAATTTGAAAATACATTTCCTATATAAAAAATACTGTAAAGATAAAATCATATGATTTGTTAAAAGACCATTTTCACCAAAATTATAAGAAAATTATAAACAAAAGTTGACCTTTTTTCTATACAAATAACATTTAGAAATTCTAATATTTAATTTGTAACCGTATTTACATTCTTCTACAAATATCTTCCATGCCTGACTAAATAAAGGTGGGGACAATTTTCCAAGTAGTACTTGCAACATACAGCAATTGTCTTCAACGAAAAATGTTCCAGCTGTAAATGAAGCTTCCAGACCTTCACTCAATTCTTGTACAATTTCTAACACAGAAAAATTATTTTTTTACTTTTAAAGTAAAGAGCCACCAGCAATTTCTAGCTTTCTAAATCTGCTGTAGGAAGAATAGCCGCTGATGTAAACCGAAAGTAGAGTAATATTGTATTTGTAAATAGGGGTTACCTGCTCTCAAAGCCTGGAAATTTCGGTTCTTCTTTTCAAACACAACTGACCATGGTTCACACTATCATTTTGCTCCTTTCTTCCTTCAACTAGTAATTGTCATCTTCCTTCCTTCCGTGATGCTCCTTGTGTGATTTCGTTCTGGGGTTCTCCGTTTTGTCCTTTGGTCGAGGATTTTTTCTCTTGTAGGTTTTTATGCCCAAGAGAATTTGATGCCCCGTGCGATAGCCCCGTTGGCACTGGGCCAGGGCCGACTTTGTTCAACACATAAAGGTTTTCTATAGTTTATACATATAGATAAAAAGGTGATTTTTATATTTAAAAGACGAATACCATTCAACACATGAATTTCTATTCAACGAATGAATTTCAATTCAACACATAAAGGTTTTCTATAGTTTATATATATAGATAAAAAGGTGATTTTTATATTTAAAAGACGAATACCATTCAACACATGAATTTCTATTCAACGAATGAATTTCAATTCAACACATGAAGGTTTTCTATGGTTTATATATGTAAAGTAAAAATGTGATTTTCATTGCAAAACAATTTATTTCAAAACATGAATGTCGTTCAATAGATGAATTTCTATTCAACACACGAATATAGTTTCAACACATGAAAATAATTCTAACACATAAATATTATTCAAAATTTCGGCAGCATAACGGCAGGGTAGTTAAAGCCGGGGCCGTCCCTAGTACGGCTCCTCGCTCTACCTTAAAGCCTCGCAGCTTTTGACAATGGGAATCACGCATCTAGTTCGCACGCAGGCGGCATATATATATTTTTCATTTCCACAAACTAATCCTATGTGGTTTCAACCAAATAATTCTCAACCACAAACGGGTATTTTTCAACCACAATCAATCAATTTCAACCACAAACAATTATAATCAACCATTCGCTATCAACCAATTTTCACACCAATCACAATCAATAAATATCGTCCATGGTTTGTGGATGAGGGGCGTATATATATATATATATATATATATATATATATATATATATATATATATATTATATATAAGCATTTCACTTCTATTTCAACATGTATATAATTTTTACAACGCGTATATAACTTATACATCGAACGTACAACCTATACAACGCTTATACATGAGGTGTACAACGCCTATACAAGTCATACATCGACTATATAATTTATACATCGTCGTTTTCCATATCGTTTATAATTTAGAAATCTCACTTTGGGTTCCACTCCACCAAAAATAGCAGAAGGCTCAGAAAAATATGCGGTCTCTTCTAGAATGTAGAAGACGTCCACACGAGTCCACTGTCTCTTGTTTCACTGAATTTCGTCAAGAAACGAAAAAGATATGATTTTTACAGTGAAATAAAAAACGGTAGCGCTTTGAAGTGCTATTATATAGTTAATTTAATAATAGGCCGTTACCTTTCTTTGACTGTTCAAAACAAGGTTTTGCAATATACTCCAATCCGCTGCACTAGGTTAAAATCGGACATTGCCACGTCGTAGATCTTCGAATCGCGGTCAGGCGCGTGGTGGTTTCACGTGGATCGATGCGGCGGTGGTGGCACAATCGCGATCGACGCGGCGACACTTCGTGGGCCCAGAACTCGAGAACCACTCAACTATCGGGAGTCAAACTCATATGGATTTGAAGAGCGAGGGAAGGGCTTCAAAATTCTCCAAAGGAGCAGTGGGTTCTGATGCGTGGATGACGAGAAATCGAGGCAAGAAGAACTGAAGGGAAGTCGCCGTTCATGCTCGAGGGTTACGGGGAGAGAGAAGAGTGTTTGGCCAATCAGAATTTTTTATTTATTTATATATTTTAAAAAATCCAAAAATGCCCCTTGCCCCATACGAACACCAATCCAAACCCAACGACTATCGTCCCTAGCGTTTTACCCCCATTCCGAACACAATAGGATATGTTTCGTAGGCCCATTCGACTGTTTCAGTCTGTTTCTCTTCAGATTAAAATATAAAACATTCAATATTTAATTTGAACGTACATTTCAATTTGCCGGGGCCACATACTGATTCTAAAAATTCCCGAAAAATAAATTTAGCTATGTTTTGACGATACGGTCCCAACAAAACTAGTTTCGTCGAATTTTGAGACCGTTTGCAAAAAGGCCCATTTCTGGTCGATCCAATTTAACTGTAATTGACCAAAATACGTTTTCCTTTGCCACACTCACATACTAGCTTAAAAAATTATGAAATTTGAAACCTAGCAATAACTTAACATCCCGGATCCAACAAAAGTGGTTTCGTCGAATTCCGAGGTCGTTTGCAAATGGCCATTTTCATGGGCTATATAAATTCCATAGCGACCTTTCTGAAAATTCATTAAGCCATAACTTTTGCATCCTGCTATATAACTTTTGCTTCCTGCTATGAAACTTCGATTTTTCAGATATGTTAGAAAGATATTCACTAACAGATTTAAATATTTTTGGTTTCACTCAAATCCGTTTTGTTTTGCACCCGGTACAGTCAGTCAAAGTTTGAATTCAAATTTTGAAACTTCCGCGCCATTTCAGGCCTTGTTTATAATTATAATTAATTATATTCATTTTCAAATGTCGATTCAAACTTAATTTTCATTGATATTATTTAAAATATTTATTTTAAATATTTAAAATCCACTAAAATAGCCAATTTAAAAAGTTTAAATTGGTTCAGATTTTCCGGGTCGTTACATCTGGCAATAATAGAAGTCCTGAGCCGAAATCCTAATTTCGGGTATTTATGATAGAAGACCAGAAATCCGTATCTAACAATAATAGTATTCCCGAACCAAAACCCATATTCGGGTATTAATAATAGAAGACTAGAAATCCATATTTGGCAAAAATAGAAGTCCCAAACCGAAAATTAGATTCGGATATTTATAATAGAAGACTAGAATCCATACCTGGTAATAATAGAAGTCCCGACCCGAAACCAAGATTCGGGTATTTGTAGTTTTGGTGCTTATTTTAGGCTTATTCTTTAAAGCGGAGGTTGCATGTGCTTTAACTAATCTCTTTGAGCTTTTGTTCCCTTCTGCAAGATAAGGTGTAAGTAGAGGTGAGTGTGTGCTTAGAGTGCTCCCTTTGAGATTGCGTTCCCTTCTGCGGGATAAGATGTAAGCAGAGGTTGTACGTGCTTAGAGTGCTCCCTTTTAGTTTTTGTTCCCTTCTGCGAGATGAGACGTAAGAAGAGGTGGGGCGTGCTCATTCTTAGAGTAGAGGAAGGACGTGCTTTATCGAAACATAGGCAGGGCGTGCTTATTGTGCCCCTCTAGAGCTTTCGTTCCCTTCTGCGTGACGAAGACATTAACAGAGGTAGGGCTTGCTCATCTCTAGAGAAGAGGCAGGACATGCTTAGTCAAAGCAGAGGTAGGGCGTGCTCATTTCAAGTGAAGAGGCAAGACGTGCTTTATTTATATGCTTTGTCCCAGCTAATGCTAGCGTGGATCAGAGGCTTGTGCTTTTGATGCTTTAACCTAGCCCTTTCTGTTTTGGACGCGATTAAAGGCTTACACACCACCTCCCTTCGGGAGGTGCCTCGCCCTGGTCATCTTGACGGTGACAAGGATTTTTTACCATTGTAAGTTGTTACACCCATGTCGGGTTGTTCCAAATTTTGAGGAGTTTTCATACTCCTAATCATGTGGATATTCTTGAGAAGTCCATCTTTCATCCATTTACTATTGAAAAGTATGGTCTTGGGTGTTCTACGTTCCATGTTTTAGGTAATGGATCACCATTCGGTTTGCAGAGTAGATATGTTCCAAATATGAGTTCTTAATAAATGATCAAGTGTCCTTCCCTGTTTGGACCAAAGGGTCCGTCCGTCTGATTCTTTGTATTTGCCATTACCTTTCGCAAGACTAAGTCTCCTTTTTGGAAAGTTCTCATTCTTACTCTTGAGTTGTAGTACTTAGTGATTTTTCTTAGATATTCAGTTTTTATAATAGTTGCTTCATCCCTTAACCCTTGGATTAGGTCTAAGGATTCCTTTTCAATTATTGATTTGGGTCGAACGCATAAGCTATTCTTCTATGTGAAGGAATTTCAACCTCGATTAGAAACGTAGCCTCACATCCATATGTTAGAGAATATGGAGTGTGCTCCATCGCGGTCTTGGGAAGGTCCTATATGACCAAAGTACCAATGAAAACTCATCTACCCAATTTCCTTTAGATTAATTTAGATGCTTCTTTAAGATAGTCCTTATGGTTTTATTTGCATCCTTGACGACACTGTTTCCTCCTAGATGTGCTACATAAGAGAAACTCTTTATGATTCCATTTTTGTTGCAAAACATGTGTGAATTCTTCACTTCCAAACTGTGTTCCATTATCAGATACGATTTTATAAGGGATTCTGAATCGACTGACGATATTCTTTATTACAAATCATAACACCATTTTATATGTGATGTTCAAGAGTTGTTTTTCTTCTACCCATTTGGTAAAGTAGTCGATTTCTACCACCGCATATTTAGCTCCTCCTTTAGATATAGGTAGGGTTCCAATTAAATCTATTCCCCATATATCAAAGGGCCATGGGATTGAGATGGTGGTTAAATCACTTTGAGGAAATCGAGGTACCCTAGAATATCTTTGGCATTTTTCACATTTCTTGACATACTCCATTTCTTGGCTACCTATTTGTGACTAATAGAATTCTTGTCATATGAGCCTCTTTGCTAACTTGATTCCATCAAAATGGTCCCCACAGAGCCCTTCATGTGTTTCCTTTAACAATTTGAGCCCATCTTTAAGGCTTACACATCTCAAATAGAGGAGAGAATACCCTTTCTTATAGAGTACCTTGTCCACAGTAATAAAGGGCTTGATGCTTAATCCTCCTAGCATCTTGTTTATTGGTAGGTAGCGTTCCATTTAAGAGGTAACCCACAATGGGAGTCATCCAACTAATCTCATAATGATAGTCCATTTCGGACTGCATGGGTTCTTCAATTGGGATTTCATTCGTATATTTTTTTTTCTTTTCGATTTCTCTTGCCAAGGCTTGGAATCTAGTTAAAACTAGCAACTCTCTTCTAGGTTCGAGTGTCTCTTGCTCGATGCTATGCTTTTCTTAATATCCTACAGGGATAATGCGAGTTTCATGAGCTCCTTTAGAGCTAGACAACTTCGCTAAAGAATCAACTTGGGAATTTTCCCCTCTTGGAATTTGATGTCTAGAAAAATCCTCAAATTGGGTAAGCATTTTCCACATTTTCATCAGGTGTAGTGTTAACCGGGCACCCTTGGTTTGATAAGTTTGCTTTATCCGGTTTACCATTAGTTGCAAATCACTAAAGATCTCAATTTGGGGTATATTCAGCTGTAGGGCTAGATTCTATCCCACTATCATTGACTCATATTCAGCCACATTGTTTGTTGCGGCAAACCCAAGTTTCATTGCATAGTGTAGGCGCTGCCCGTCAGGGGTGATTATCACATATCCTACCCTTGCTCCTTGCTCATTCGATGCTCTATCTACAAATAACTGCCATTTGGACTTAAGATCATTTTCCTTTGTTGATTGTTCCTTAACAAAACTTTTACATTCATTAAGAAAGTCTGCTAAGGCTTGTCCTTTAATTGTTGCTCGTGGTTGGAACTCAATTTAATATTGACTAAGCTCAATTCCCCACTTGACCAATCTTCCTAATGTTTCTGGTTTGCTAAAGACCCGCTTGAGTGGAAAGTTGGTTGGAACCTTAATGGGATGTGCTTGAAGGTAACCTCTAATTTTCCTAGTTGTAAGTATCAAAAGTAGACCAACTTTTCTATTACAGGATATTGGGTTTCTATATCTTTTAACCTTCTGCTGACATAATAAATTGGGAATTGCGTTCTGTTGCTTTCTCCAATGAAAACCGAGCTAATCGTATATTCTGAAATAACCATGTAAAGGTACAAGTCCTCCCCACTTTCGGGATAGGATAAAATTGGAGGTTTCCCCATATAATCTTTCAATTCTTGAGAAGCCTTTCTGTATTCCCCATTCCATTCAAAAAATTTCTTTTTCTTAATTACGTCAAAGAAAGGTATGCACTTATCAGTGGCATTAAAAATGAACTGATTCAAGGCTTCTACTTTCCTGTTTAAACTCATGACCCCTTTGCTTGTCTTGGGTTCATCCATATCCCTAATGGCTTTAATTTGGTCGGGGCTAGCTTCAATCTCATATTCACTGACAACATATCCTAAGAATTTCCCAGACTGAACCCTAAAAGAACATTTTTGTGGATTCAACTTCAATCGATATTCCCTTAGGATATTGAACATTTCTTCTAGATCCTCCAAATGATTTATTGCTTCATTGGATTTTACTAACATGTCATCCACATAAAATTCCATATTCCGCCCTATTTGATCCTGGAACATTCGGTTTACCAGTCTTGGATATGTAGCACCTACGTTTTTCAATCTAAATGGCATTACCTTGTAACAACATGTACCCCAATCAGTAATGAAGCTCATATATTGTTCATCTGGTTTAAACATAGGGATTTGGTTATTACCCGAGTAGACGTCCATGAGTGATAGCAACTTGTGTCCACTAGTTGCATCAACTAACTGATCTATTTGGGGAAGGGGATAGCAATCCTTTGGACATGGTTTATTCAGTCTATATAATCGACACAAGCAATCCATTTCCCATTAGACTTTTTCCCTAATACTGGGATGGATAACCATTTAGGATAGAAGACCTCTCGAATGAATCCATTCGTAAGTAACTTCTTTACTTCTTCTTTCAAGGCTTCAGATATGTCCCTATTATACTTCTTTTTCTTTTATCGGATAGGGGTTACGGCTGGATTGATGTTCAGAGTGTGGCTCATGAAAGACGGGTTGATCCCTACCATACCCAAATGGTTCCAAGAAAATACTTCTTTATTATGCTACAGGAACTGAATCAGATCTGTTCTCAACAAGCCTTCCAATCTTTTCCCTATTTTAATGGTGTTGGTCGAATCAGTTGGATCTATGCTTATTTCATCCATATCCTCTATAGGTTTGATTCTTTCTGTATCTCCTCGGGAACCCAGTTCCGTTATGATTTCCCCTTCTTCGGTTGAGTTTATCTCTTCAGTTCTCTTTCTTTTGTTTCTTAAATGATTGTACCTATCATTCATACACTTGTTAGTTTTGTTCATTCTTACTTTAGCTTCGAATGTTGGATATTGAAATCCATCATCCGAAGGCTAGAAAATTGTTGAAGAGTCAAAGTAAGCAAAATATTCCCTTTTATATTTATCGAGAGTGGCAAGTACAGTTCACGGGAGCTAAATTGCTCTCCTATGAGGTGCCCCAACCTTGCTCAGTTAGAAACTTCATCATAAGTTATTTTGGCGAGATGAAGGCGTCCACTTCATCAAGAGCAGGGCATCCAAAGAATGCATTGTAGTAAGAAGGCTGATGAATGATGACAAGAAGAGTCTCGAAGGTTCGACAAAGAGGATGTAGCCCTACTTGGACTAAAAACTTGATTTGCCCAACTAGAGCGGACCCTTTGTTGTTGAAACCGAAGATGGGTTCAAGATGTGCATGCTTAAAGATCACATTACCTGCACTCCCACTATCAACAAGAATTTTAGAGACCAATGAAAGCCAAACCTGTGTTGTTATCATGAGAGGGTCATTATGTGGCCGATGGACACCTTTCTACATCTTGTTTGGCGACTCCACCAAGTTGTGCATTTTGATGTTAAATTGGGCATTCTTAACAGGCGGCTCTTCCTAAATGGAAAATATCCCTTCACAGGACTCTTTTAGATATCGGTTCCCAACAGCTTGACCATTCCCAACGGATGTGGCCCTCCATGGATCACATTTATTCGATTTATCAGAGGGCCCAGATTTATTGACCTTCTTCAACGGGGACTTCAACCATGTTAGCCGAGATCTTTTGATGTCCACCGGAATGCTAAGTTACTTGTTATTTGTCCTCGACAAACTCCTTCAAGTGTCCTTCTCGGATAAGCTTCTGAATTATGCATTCTAACACTTTGCACTCATCTGTTTTATGCTCATTCGTCTTATGATACCCACAATATTTTCCTCTGTTGTATAGTTCTGGGCAGTTTCTAACTTTGAAGGAGACTGAGAAGATGACTCTCTCCTTTGCCACATCATATATAAATGAGACAAGTTTACTCAAGGTTACACAGTTAGTGTTGGAATCTGCCCAACTTGGCTTTTTTTTGACTTTCATCAAATCCGAACTTCCCGCCTTGAGGTTTTTTATTTTGAGTAAAGCTGGATTTCCCTCCTTCCTCACAGGGGCCAAACTTCTTCTTTGTATAGTATAATTCATCCATGCAGATGAACTTGTCTACTTGGAAAGGATAGTCCTGCAAGTTCTTACATCCATGGATGTAAAGCTCATTCCATAATGGAGCATTCTCTATCAGTCCTGAATGAATGGCGATGAGATTGTCACGGTCACTCATGTCTTTCGCTTTCAGAGTCTCTACAATAACCTTTTCAAATAATCACCCAAAGATTCTCCCTGCCTTTGCTTTATATTTGCGATGACGGTGTAGTCCACAGTTGGATCCTTGATGATGCAGAATTGTGCAGAGAACTCGTAAGAAAGCTGCTTCTAAGAATAAATGGCATTCTCATGATATAGAAGATATAGACGATACCACTTAGCACCTTCTCCTTGAAGTGTCATAGGGAATAATCAGCATCGGACAGCCCCCCTGAAGCATTATAGAGATCCATTTAGCTATAAAAAGCCATGAGATGATCATTTGGGTCAGTAGTTCCAAGATACTTCATGGTGGGGATCTTCACATGGGATGGTATTACTGTGTTCATAAATTTGTCAGTAAAGGAAGCCACTCTTTCATTGTTGTTAACCTATCCGTCCAAGTTTCTTTTTCCTTTACTCCACAACAAATCTTTAACATCCTTCTTTTGTCATATCCTTGATGTAAGTTTCTGTATTATCATAGTTTGATCTTTTAGGACTGTATCCCTTTGTAGTAAGCTACCGGCTTACTCTTTGCTGCGTTTGTTTCCCTGGTGGTCTACCTCTGAGATATTAGGTATTTTATTCTAGGAGGAAGTAAAACTAATTTTCTCCTTTTCCCAGGATTGTAGAATAGGTGCATTTCTCTTTGGAGACTCAACCTCTTCCCTTCGACTCGGTCGCATATAGGAATTGTTGCCACATGCTTCACATTTTAAGAAATTCTTGTTCTAAAGCCTTGATCCTTATGGCATTCTCGTATGCAGAATTCAGGTTTGGAGGTTGCACTAGATTAGAGGATCCGCCTATATCGGTAGTATTTAAGTTGAATGATAGGGGTATGTTCTCATCGAGAGTTGCCTCGTGTAGTGTAGCCTTTTTTATTTCATCATATCATGTCATTAAGATACAAATTCAAAAAATTAATCTATAATAGGATAAGAGATCGGAGGTTCAAGCCCTCCTTCTAGCGCCAAAATGTTAATGATAAATTCGTCAACACCCGGTTTTGAGAATTGATGGAGCATATATAACAGAACTAGAGGATGATCAATCTAGAGGATACCTTTCATACGAGTAAGAAACCTTGTTATAAAAGTATACCCCTAGATTCAAGATAGAATAATACACATTGTGTCAAGGGAAAATAGGCAAAGATATCACAATAGTTACATTTGATGAAATATCATAGCACTTAATGACAAAAGGTGATACTTCCACATTGATCGACCCCACGAAAGGCCTTGGTTGTGTCAGTTATCGTGTCATAAGGCTAGAATAGCCATTTGAACGTTATGATATGTTAGACATATTAAAAAAGATTAAGGTACAAGTACGAATCATGAGGGAAGAATCCTTGATTATGCTCTATGATCCTCCTTGCGATGTGCTTGCACTTGAATCCTTCATATATGAGGTTAGTTGATGACTCCCTGTTAAATCAATTTGGAAACAATATGATTATCGAATCGAGAATAAGTATGATCTCAATTTCCCCTTTACCATTTATCATGAATGTATTACAATTGATGTGGAAATCCCAATTCGATTTCAAAATTAGGGTTTTGTCTCTTAGAAATGAATACAATATTTTAGAATGAGGAGAAGTCCCCTAAAATGTGACCCCTGGAGTGTTATTTATAGAAGATTCGGGCCCCCTTTGGTAGCGATCGAGTGGGATGCTCGGTTCTGCATCAATCCGTTGGAATCAACCCTCCTTTGTAGGTCTCGGTTTTGGTGGCAAACCCCTGGTGTCGGCTTGGTTCAACAACTTCCGGTGTCGGTATCGACACTGTGCTACTTTCATTTTTGGTTTCCGTGTTCATGCTTTTGCATAGTAACTGGGTATAGCCCTTAGGCTTTTTCCTTTGTGATTTTGGTGTCGTCCTTGGTAACGATATCGATACCAAGCGTGTTGGTATCAATGGCACTTTGTTTGCACCCATATTAGTCTCGTGCTTTTTCTTTTATGCATTTGGTTTCAATATCGGTCCCCAAGCTTGTGTACCTAATCCCAATGTTAGACTGATTATTTCCTTTTCTTTGTGCTTGGTATCACCTCTAACGATTTTGGTTCCTTTAGTATTTGGTTTCGTCCTTCTGTTCGATGTACTAGCTTCCAGTTTCATTTCATGCTTTAGCCTTGCCTTCCTTGGTATCAACTCTTGTGTATCTTTCTTCATTGTCCGATATCGAAACCAAGCCAACTGCCTGTGCATGTTGGTATCGATAACGTGTCTTTATTGTTATCATCTTGGTATCATCACCAAGCTATTTTCTCCCCTTTGTTGGTTCTGATAGTATATGTGATAAGCCCTTGTTTTGGTATCGACTTTCTGCTCATATCCCTCTTGCTTTCAGTGTCGTCTTAATTCTTTTTGTCCTTCTGGTTCCAGCTCTACCTTGTGCTTTAGTGTCGGCTGAGCACCTTCCTCTCTTTTGCTTTGGTATCCAACCAGTATGATACCCCTTCACCTTAGCCTTGGTTTCAGTGTCAAATTCTTGTAGTAACACTAAATATCTTCAAACTATAGTACTAAGATCTGAAACAATTAACTATCTATTGAAAACACGTTTATAACATTAGTATAAGTCAAAACCTTAGCAAAGAAATATCAAAATCATTCATAGATAAGCAAATTTATGAAGTAAAATACACAAAACGTACAAAGAGAATCATCTCGCTCACCTTGCTTAAACCCAAATCAAGCTCTAATCATCTAAACTTGTTCCAAAGTTCTCTTGAGATTGGTGATCTCTCTCCAAAATATGATTGAAGCTAATTTCTTCGTGGGTTTTACAGAGAATGCAGAGGGAAGATATATAGTGATTTTCATTCAATTCTTTCTACATGAAGAGCTTAGGTCCTAGGGATTAAGGAGAGTTAAAGGGGTGATTGGGAGGCCATTAAGGAAAAGGAAAAGAGTTAAGCATGAAATGAGAATTAGAGTGGAATTATGATGTGGTTAGCCTCAACTAGGCTAAGTAAAGGGGAATGATCCAAATTCATCCCACTAACTCAAAAATCACTGTTCTCATTGCATACGCAATGGAAACGGTTTTGGAACCTAATTCCGTCATATGCAAAAGTTAGCTTTTTCGATCGATTTACGAATCGAATACGGGTTGCTAGCAAAAAATCTGTCAATTGAAATATATTGATGTTCATTCTCAAGAAAATTTCCACCATTTGTCTGGACTCAATAAAAGTGGTTTTATTTCCAAATTAGATTGTTTCCAAAAAGCGAGTATAAGAGGCGATCTATAGCTTAACGATTAAATATTTAAATAAATCATTTAAATCTTCAACTATTAAAATAACGAGTTGTTACACTCTTTCCCTAATTGACTCTGCATAGTCGCTTCCCTCATCGGTCAACCTGAGCACCTCCGACCTTCACCAATTGACTCGTCTCACCTCTACGAACCTGCCTATGCCATTGAGCTCCACTCCGACGTCCCCAACTCAAAACCGACATGTGGTGTGAACTACTATAGCTACTGTTTCAAACATCGTAAATATCATCTGAGATCTCGTTTTGGGCTCCCCTCGAAACGAAACAGCAAATATCGTTGTAAATCTCCTTTCAAATATATCGTCCGAGATATTGCAATATCGAACGATATGTCGATTGAGATGAGATACTGAAATATCACCCAAGATCATTGTTTTTTTGGTTAAAATTTAAATTCATGCTTACAACAGAACAATAATTAAAGAACTCAAATCTATCCACGATAATCTCTTGTTATTTATCATTTTGCATGTTAAATAGCCATATGGAGTGTTCATATATGTTCTACAATGCTTATGATTTTCATATTTGTCTTTTTTAGATACATGTTACCTATGAAATTATGTATTTTATGTTCTACTTATGCTGAATTTTTTAATGTTTTAAATCATTATATATTTTATGTCTAACAATAATTCATGTTTATGAATCATATGACTAATATATTTGCGTTGTGTTATATTTTATTTTAAGCATGTTACGATTAAAGTATGAAAGATCTTCCATAAATTAAGAATAATAAAGTGAGTTTGTAATTCAAGTTTAAGTTACTATATTTATAATAGCATTCATAATAATCATTGTGCAAGAATAACATTTATTAACATATCATGTACCCCGAGATTGTTTCGATATGAACTTTTAAACCCGAGATGGAAATCCGAGACGAACCTCCGAGTTAGACTCATCTCACCCGAGATCTCCCCCGATATGAGATCAAGTCTCTAAAATCCGCGAGATGAAACACGACCGATATCCGGGATTTAAGACTTTGACTGTAGCCCAATGTCACGGTCATTTATAGTATTTTGCACTTCACCCGATGCGTTAATAAGCTCATATTAGCATGAAAAATCCAACATCCCCATTCTCTTGACCTAATGTCGCCTGTAGCTTTGAAGAACCTGAGCCCTAATCATAGCTGCTAATTGTTGTGCAAATCAAAATACCCTACGCCATGGTTTATATACATCAACTTGAAGATCTCTCATATATGATTCCAACGAATCGGAAATCGGTCGATTTTGTTTATTATTGTTTTCCCATTGACTTCTTAAATACCGAGGAGGGAGCAAAATCATTATTTCTAAAGGATAAAGAGAAAAGAGACGGGAGTGAATTAGTGTAACATCCCGTAAATTTCGACCATTTAAGTTATTGAATTTAACTATTTAATTTAAAATGGTTTTAAAATAAGAATTAAACGATAAACGTAACTAATTAGAATGCATTTGTTTAAATCATGAAATTGGTGTATAATTAAATATTGATGTTTGAGATTTATTATTTTCATTTAGAAGTGATTTAAATATGAAAACATCAAGGTTTAGTCACTCCGGTCGAATCAGTTTTTGACAATTATTTGTGGTAACGGCAATCGATATATCTAAAAAAAAGTTAAATTATGATAAAATTTCAAAATTTTATATTTGAGATACGTTTGACTAGACATGGCGTAGGAATAAATTTTATCGAAAAATACTGAAGTTTGTTCGGTAGCGTTATTTCAGTGCGAGTCAGTTCAAATATTGAATAAACGATTTTCAAAATCTAAATGTCCCAACATGACAAAAAATATTTTTTCCATACTGAATTCAACTATGTAATTCGTTTCGCGAAATTCGAACATTTCTAGCTCCGTTTATTTTTTCGTACGAATTAGTAGCGTACACTACAAGAAAGGGGCTTAAATTCGACGGCCCATATCGACGGTTTCCGACGGCTTTTTCCGACGGCTTTCGACGGGCCGTCGGCGGCCGTCGGAAACCGTCGATTATAAACGTATTATCTTCCAGCCGAACAGAACACGCATTCACTTTGCCCTCCTCAAACCCATTTTCCATCCGAATTTCCAACCCTTACACCCCCAAATTCGCGATTTTCCACCTCCAAACACCAAATTTTTCACGTCCAGATCACTCCCGACTCCTCCTCAAGCTTCCAGCAACATCAATTTAAGGTATAATTCGTTTTTTGGTTAAAATTTCAATTTTTGACCTAAACCTAAATTTGGTAAAATTAGTAAATTAAGCTTAATTATTGATTGCAATTGGTTCCTATGGTGTTGTAGTATGTTATATCATCATATTATATGTGTGTTTCATTTGCTACACTGAAATTGAAAAAGTTATGTTAAATATTTGCATATTTGACATCAAAATTTAGGCATGTTTTGAATATATTGTTGTTTGTAGTGGTCATAAAAAATTGTTTAAAAACCCAGATATTTACAAATTGGTTTAAGTGTGTGTATGTGTTTCAATTTAGATTGTTTATGTCGTTGTATAATTTAGGATATTTTTGTACATGTGTGCCGTTATGCGCTCGTCATTCTTGCACGTGTTATTTGACATACGAATAATTGAATGGATGAGCTATGAAAAGTACATCGTGCAAATTTTGATTTATGCACAAAAACGCATGATTCTAAATTCTAGTTGTGTGCCTATTGAATCGACGGTAATAATATTGTTTTAAGTTGATTGAAATGTTAGCAGATGTGATAAAATATAAAATATTTTTTTGTTGCAGTAAAACGTACTTTATATTAATATGCGCACATATAATTGAGTAATATCCCCTAGAGTGTTTTCGGCCCCGTCCGACGAGTGTTGTACATGATCGTTATATAAATAGTTGTTTTTTTTCAAATTAAAAAACGACCGTTTATATTCATCTGGTACAATATTTGTTGGATTTGTCCTTGTATTGGACAAGTTATAAACGCAATAAGCATCTACATTTTGTATACTACTTCGTTTCAAAAGATTCACAAAATTTTGGTTCCATTTTCCCTTTTGTTTCCTGCGTACTTGTGTACAGTGCAGGAAACAAAAGGGAAATGCTGCCGAAATTTTGTTGAATCGTTTGAAACGAAGTAATATACAATTGTAAATGTTTACTGTGTTTATAATGGGAAGTAGGATGCCTGACCATGTAAAAGAATTGCATTAAAAAAAGTGTCAAATTTAACTGTGTTGGGTTATGGATATTTAAGATTATTTATTTTAAATAACAACGATTGATTTTTTGTTATTTAAGTTAGATTTTATAAATTAAAATAATTTATATTCCAAGACTAAAATGGCGCGGTAGTTTCAAAATTTAATTTTGAACTTTGGAAAATTATATAAAATTCATTTTAAATCGGATTTGGACGAAACAAGAAATGCTAGGACCGTATTGAAAATATTTTTCTAACGGATATAAGAATTTGAGATTTTAGTTCATAATTTGTAAGTTACGACAAAATCAAAATTTCAGAAAAACGCTATGGAATTAATATATAAAATACATATGGACCAAAACGCTATGGAATTAATATATTTTTAATATTAAATATATATGCCTTAAAAATGAAAATATTGCAATATACGTGCGTTTTATTACCATAAGTACAAGTTTTTTTTTGTAATTTGAATTCTTAAATAAATATTAATTTTTGGACTTATGACTGAATTTCTCAACTAGGAAAAATGATTGATTATTTTGTTGATCGGAGGAGTTGGATGTACCAAAGAAGAGGACAGAGAGGTTCAATAAAAGAAGATTTTTATAATGGTATAAATGTCTTTGTTGACTTTGCTTTAAGTAATAATGGAAGCGATCCTGAAATTCGTTGTCCGTGTAGCAAGTGTAAACATTTGAAATATTTGTTACCCGATGTTGTGAAAGTCCATTTGTGCAAAAACGGATTCGTACCCGAGTATTATTTTTGGGATCGTCATGGAGAAGTTGTAACAAATACTCCTGTTGAGACTAAGGTAGACAATCCTGTTGAAGAAAATGTTAGCACGACCCGTATTGAAAATATGGTGGAAGATGCAGCTCGATCTATGTTTCCTATGATTGCAGCCGACGACGACGATGGAAATGATGAAGAACCGAATATTGAAGCTAAGAAAATTTATGATTTGCTGGATAATGCTAAGAAACCTATTTGGGATGGTTGTACAAGCGGCACTCAGTTATCGGTAATCGCGGAATACATTGCGATGAAATCTAAATACAACATCACTGAAGCTGGGTTCACAGCAATTGTACAAGCTGCAAAAAGGCACATGCCGCCGGAAAATTTAATGTGTGAAAATCACTACGAAGTTAAAAAACTTATGTCGGCATTTGGTTTACCTTATCAAAAAATAGATACATGTGTAAAAGGATGTATGTTGTTTTGGAAAGATGACGTAAACCTTAGAAATTGTAAAATTTGTAATGAAGAAAGATATAAACCACGAAAAAAGAAGGGAAAGGAAGTTCCATATAAACGTATGCATTACTTACCTCTTACTCCAAGGCTTCAAAGATTATATGCATCTTCTGCAACTGCATCTCATATGAGATGGCATAAGGTGAGATCGGAGCAAGAAGGTACGTTGACCCATCCAGCCGATGGGGAAGCATGGAAGCATTTCGATAAAATGGTAAATTATTTCGAAGAATTTATTTCTCAATTTCATTAAGTGGTATCTACTTTCCATTTTATGAGTTCTTCAATATAATGGTAAATTATTGATTTTACTAAAGTTTTCTACGTGTTCGAGTTTGGGAAAGCATTTTGTAGTGAATTAGATGTTCCGATAATGTGAAGCGGATTTTCTTATTATTATTCTAATTTGCATTAATAATCATATTTGTATGTGAAATAAACCATATGATGTTGTTGTTATATTAATATTATTAACATAATAGTTTGCCTCTCCCACTTATGTTAAAATCTATACAACCTTTTAATTGATGGACAAATGAGATTTCCTTTACTACTATAGATACATATGATCCATTTTACTCAAACTGTGCTATAATTAATGTAAAAACCTCTTGATGAATCAGTGGACGTCAAAACCTAATAACTGTAGCTAGGCCAAAATCGAGGGATCATATATGACAATAATTAAGCCAAGTGGGAAAGGAATATACATAATGACTATCTTTTCCCATAATAGAGAAGTGTATCGAGCTTGGTTATCCAAAAGATGAATTATTATTCTTTCAACTTCAGCTGTGTAGTAACATAATTGGTTGTTATTTGCTTTCATGTTGGAATGCTTATTTGTATCAACTTCAAGCATTTCTTTGTCTTATCTTCAATTGCTTCTTAACACTCTTGATAATTTTTTATAGTTGATTTCACCTTCAAAATCAACAGGTGCAACCAAGCTTTGCAGAAACATTATTCATCAACCAATCCAGCAAATGAACATTATCAAAATCAACAATGACTGTATGGAATTTCATATTGAAGGCCTTAAATTGCTTGCCTAAGTTTAGATTGTTACTTCACTGTTGTAAGTATAATTAGTTTGTTCACAATGTAAATGGGTTTTGATCCTGTAAATAATGTCATACTTGGTGTGATATTCAGTGAAATTTACAAGGATTTGGAATTTTCAAGCACATTGATAATCGTGCAACACAAAATGAATAATCTGATTATATATTTGTTTGTTTATTTCATAATTTTCTACTGTTAAAATTGGAACATCAGTAGCAGTTTATTTGTGTACTCACTGATGTTCTTTAAAACAAAATGAACACCACATGTGTATATTTCTTTACATGCATATACATGATAGTAGTATACTAAACCCCCTCACTGTGTACTGAATATTATATAATTTTCAGAAAACTCAATATAGAGTAATGGTTTTTTTTTTTAACATTTTCTAAGTTAGTTATTTTGCTGATTCATGGGTTTGCTGAGTATTGATAAAAATTGATATTAATTTTCATAAATAGGAAATTTTATTTTCATGTAGTAAGAGTCTTTAAAAAAGGATCACAACATAAAATTTACATTAAGTTAGTAGGCGCAATATTCAGCATAAGAGTTGAGGGTACTGGAAACTTTCCTAATCATATGGTGAAAACAAATGTCACGGCCAAGACATAAGGTTCTTCAGTTAGGGCGGGATAACCGTGAACCCAAATGCTCTAGGAAGGAATACATGCCTCAACATGAATCTCAGTGTTGCAAATAAGGTAAAAGTCCATGTGCTTACTCATATTGATGAATGCAGAATATATACACGCTAGATAATAGACATAGGTCTGCCAAAGTAAATAGATACATTTCTAAAAATATATGTTTTTTATCAATAGTGTTTTTGCATGTATTATGCATGGACGCTTGCAAATCATAAAATATGCATTTCATAAACATAATTGTGGTTCACTATAGAAGCGCTTCTACTTTAATAGCAACTTTCAAAATAACGGAAGCCAAACAAGATGACGATCATAATATATACTTTGTACAAAATGGTCCGCAATGCATATCACATAGCATTTCTTTGTCTATTTGATTATTTCTTATAATAACTCGGTCTCATCCACATCTTGAAGAATGATTAATTTATGCATGTATGTACATGAAAAATATAACATTACATATACATTAGAGTCATTTTTATAAAATCTAAAAATCTCCAAGAACAATATTTTTAAAGTCAGTTTATATATCCTGCGCACGTGCATTGTACTAATATTATATACCTAGATTTTTTAATTTTTAAATGCGGTTCTTTAATTATGCAGTGGTTTTGTTGATTGTCATGGACTCACTATCACATGTATAGAACATGGGCAGGTTAGTGGGAATTAACGAGTAAGCTTGATTTTGATTATGTATTTTTATATACGTGTTCCTTTGTTTTCTTCGGCTGACGGCCTACATGGTTGTCTTTGCAGCTCGACTAGGTGGGCTGCTAACTGTGCTAATGCATTCATATGTTCTGCTCATCTTGGATGCGAGCAGAGCTAGAGTTTTAAGTCGTGCGATATTGGTTGATAAAAGGGTTGACACACACAAAGATCAATTTTTATTTTCTATTTTAGAATTTATTTTTATTTTTAGGTATGCTTCATTTTCTTTGTAGAATCCTGAATGTGGGAGATGTTATTGACAGGTAATTTAATGCTGTTGAAAGTAGGAGGTGGCCTGAAAAAACACTTCTATTATAGAAAAAGGATCTAATGGGGTTCATCCTTACTCTATGCAGTGAATTTATAACGAAGTATGTACCTTCATTTACCTACTTCGTATTAGTCTCTTTCATGCTGAATTTTCATTGATGGAGTTTTTTGGATTGTTAGTTGGGTTGAAGCCTAAACCATGAGTCAAACTGGAAGTGGAAGAAATGCCAAGGTCGTTGATGTTATAAATACCAGGAGAGTTGTATATTAGTAATAGGTTTGCCTTTTCTCACTATGTAAAAATTTGTACTGAGATTGTCCCGTTTGGTACTTTACAACTTTCTGTACATGCTTCATATTTATAAGACGTAGGAGTTGTTTTTTCATTCTTTCCCATAGCAAAAATTAGTTAGTATTTTTTCAATAATATAACTTTCCCTAACACTTTATGATAATAGGAAAAAGAACACTACAGAGATGATTGCAGGGTATAGCATATATCAGTAAATAGAGTGGCTTTCTTCTATTTTAATGCTCGATTAAACAAAAATACCCAAGAGATTTCCATATTTGGAAGTTTGCAATTACTATTTGTTTTTGCTGGCATGACCAACTACAAAGCACTAGATAATTGAGATAACTCTCATTCAGAGTAGCTAAATTTAATGGCTAAGTTAGAAGAACTTTGGATTTGATCAAGCCTAAATAATTTATAAAGGGTGACACGCTACATATGGCCAATATTCAAATTGAATGTGTACATACAATTAATAATCAAATTGAATTTTAACTTATCCATCCGCTGATTAATGGGTTACTTCCTGATGATATTCATGGCCATTATTTAACTATTGTTTCTTTAACTATTTCAGAGGATAATTATATTTTCTCATTCATTATTGTTGCTAGGAAATTACACTTCAGTAAATGTACGCAAACAGAATATGAATTACCATGGATTTTGCTATGGAGTGCACTAAAAATCTAAAGGGAATAGGCTGTCGATAATAATATTAAATTATGTCAGTTTGCTGTAAGTTTTTGTACTTATAATTTGTATCTTCGTCTAACAAAGGACAGAGTTAATCAATGGCAGTCCATGGAAAGAATATATTTAATATTTTATTACCAATTTATAAAGCATTTGGCATTTTGTTATCTTCAGGAAAATTAATAAACTGAAAAAGGGCCATTTATTGATATGTCACATTCGTTATAAAACTTGAATTCCCTATAACAAAGTAATTTGAAATGTATGGTTTTAATTATTACATTTCTCTCCACATTGATGTAATGTTTGCTTACTTTCACCATCTAATTATATATCCCCTAAGCTAACTTG
Source organism: Allium sativum (assembly GCA_030737875.1). Lineage (NCBI taxonomy): Eukaryota > Viridiplantae > Streptophyta > Magnoliopsida > Asparagales > Amaryllidaceae > Allium > Allium sativum. The sequence goes on from CM060922.1 coordinate 923,982,744, forward strand.
CTCTCAGTCATGTATCAATGAATGAATGATTCGGGCGAGAGTGTGTGTATATAACATATAAAACGGAATAATTCATATACATTACAGTGTTCTTACAATATAATAAACCTTATGAACCGTGTTTTCTAACACCCTAACCTCCGCGCACGTGCATCGCACGCACCAAAGTATGCACGCGCGTGTGTGGGCAGCGTTCCGCTACACGTCTTATATTGCACGTGAGCTCTCCCCCTTAATCTCGGTCATTCGTTCCCCCACTCATTCTTTCTCTTTCCATTAAGAGAGAATGAGTGAGGGAATGAACGATTGAGATTCAGGGGAGAGTTCACGTGCAATATAAGAGGTTTAGCGAAACACTCCCCCCTTCCCCCCTCCTCCCCACACACACCAATATATATATATATATATATATATATATATATATATATATATATGTATGTATGTATGTATGGGTGTATGTGTGTGTGTGTGAAGGCGCGCATGCACAGACACACACATGCATACATACATATATATCTTTATTAATAGCTGGCTTGAAAGCATAAACTTTTAATTCAACCATGAACTTCCCAAAATAAGCTTATATATAACCTTTTAAATAACAAATTGTTATTTCATATTATCTCTAACCTCCTTAAGGTTAATTTGGACATATACAAACTTAAAATTTGATTTGATTATTCATAAAATATCATTGTTCAAATGTAACTGTGATTAGACTTCAAAGAGCGAGTCAACTATACGACTACATTATAATAAGTAATGCAAGATCTTCATAGATCAATCAATTAATTTACAAATATCTTTAGTATGTTGCAATAACTTTGATACTGTACGCTTTTGATATCAACATGAAATACAAAAAAATATTCTGTAATATCCATCAAAAATCGGATTTAATAATTATACTTTATTTACAAATTCAACCCGTGTTTCACCAAATAATAACAAATTACAAAATCACTTACAGATAGGGTCTAATAAACTTTTATTACAAAATCATTTTTCGTTAATTATTAATACAATTACAGACTAAAACTAATTAAAAAAGATATTGCAACTTAAATATAAAAATTCAAATCAACTATACACATTTTCAACAGAAAAATGTAACTAAATATTCATAAAAATCAATTTCTCTTGAGTGGAAAAGTCTATTTAAACACAATAAACAGACATAATTGATGATACGAAGAATCTCCATCATTGTATCATCCTCTGATTTCCACCTTATACAAAAACAAAATGATTCAATAGTCAAGATTATGCGTCTTCATATTTGTATTTAATTTTGTATTCAAACGGCTTGGATAGGTGAAACTCGTGTAGTCTGTAAAAGAAAATTCACGTGAAACACATAGGGTCCGTTTGATTTTGAACGGGAAGGGGCATTTGGAAGGGGCATTGGAAGGGGAATTGTTGGGAACGGGGAATGTGTTCTTTTTACGAAATGGGCATTTTGGAAGGGGCAGAGTTATTATTTTATTGTTTTTGTATATATTATTTTTAATTGTTTGTGTTTGTGTGTGTTTATTGTTAAACAGAATAATAGACCGCAGAATACAAATTGCAGAATTCAAATTGCAGAATACAAATTGCAAAAATAAAAATACATAATTGCAGAATACAAATTGCAGAATACAAATTACGGAATACAAATTACATAATTATTAAATATAGAAAACAAGCTACTGTGGTGGATACTGGGGTGGATACTGGGGTGCGTACTGAGGTGGATACGGAGGGGTAGTCATCTTAAACTGTCTGTATCGTAGTGCTTGCTTGCAGACCTCGATTTCAAAACGCAACCAGCCTCTTGCTTCGTCATCAGGAAGAATCATGAACGTATCTTGATTATCCTTACTTGTGAGAATTGATGTTGCGTGGGGCATGTCAATACCATCAAATGTTCTTTCCAGCAACTTGGTAATGTTCAACAGCTATACGAAGAAACTCTGAAGTTGCAAACGAAGACCATACTTTCGGAGGACGTCGAAATGTTGTTTTCGGAAGATTTACTTCAGCCATTGTCGTTGAAAAATTGATGAGTTTGCGATTTGAATTGTTGAAGGAAATGGTTTGAATTGGTGAAGGGAAGAGGTTGGATTTATAACTTGGCAAAATATAGCCGTTTTGTAAATTTTCTGTTGGCGTCCGAATCCGCGTCCGACGCGTCTGACGCAAAAGCTATATTTTCAACCGTTGAGCTTGAAGGGGCAAAAGTGTGGGACCCATCGTAGACGCGTCGGACACGTCGGACGCAGACGCGAACATTAACTGGCCAGTTCAGAAATCAAACGCTACCATAGAGTATTGCCAGTGGCATTCGTGTGTATATTGCATTCGTTTTCTCTAGGGCTAATTTGCACATATTCACATGCTTTAAGCATCTTTCATCTTTCGCGGCAATTTCCAAACCACCAGTACGTTCACGGGAACTTCTCCCATCCGCTCCCCTCTTCTCTTCTGAAATTAACACACTGATAAAGTCCTGAAAAAATAAAAATAAAAATAAAGTCCGAAGTATATGGTCACCTCAAATGGACAGACAAGACGATGCGAAACGAGATTCCTCTCCATCTTCTACCAATTTCACCGCCTCTGCGACTAACCGCCGTTCTCTAAACAATTTCTCCTTCCTCTCTTCCTGGGGAACCCAGCGCATCCTCCACTGCATCAACATTACCTCAACCAACGACAAGAAAGCTCTCAGATCGGAAGAAGTCGCCGATTCGTCGTCGCCTTCTAAACCTTGGAATTTGCGGACCAGGCGCGCGAATCCCAATCGTGCTTCCGATCCGAACTTTATTTCAATTCCTGACCCCAACTCCAGTAAGGTTTCGTCGGATTCTCTATCTCCGCCTGGGATTTTGACGGAAGAGAAATGCTGTACTGTAAATTTGAAGAAATCAGAGGATGCAAATGAGAAGAAGAGGGAAAGATGCGAGTTTTCTGTAGCGCTGAAAAAAGAGGAGATTGAATGCGATTTTTTGAAGATAAAGGGGACAAGGCCGCCTCGAAGACCGAAGAAGCGGGCTAAGTATATTCAGCGGCAGCTTGATGTAAGCTTGTAACTTTCATTCTTTGTTTATTTTTTATTTCTTTTATTTTCACTTTTATCGATTCTATTAACCATTTGGGATTCGTTTTTCTGACGATCGAGTTTTGCAGAAACTTTGAAAACTGAAACTGAATTTTGATCCCACTGTGAGTCTGACTATATGGAAAATAACTGGAAAATATGTTTCCTTTGGTTATGTTTATATTAACTTCTTGGCTTGTTTTTATTTTTGATTTCGTTGCAACATCGAATCAAATATTTAAGTAAAATGTGTAATTCAACAAAGTCAGCTTATCAATGCTAGCTTATTTTATGTATGAAATAATTTTGTTCTCTTTTATTCAACTCCTGATAATGCATGTACCTAAAACGTTTTCTTTATCTTCTATTTTAGACTACTTAGATTATCTTCTTTCTAATATATATTTTTTGCAGTCTATTTTCCCAGGCTTATTGCTGTCTGAAATAACCCCCGACTTGTATGAAATTGACGTTGAGGTAAATAATTTGTGATTGTTATTGTCTTCATAAAGCAAGTGTGTTGCTGAAAACAAACGAAAAAAAGCTTTTTAACATTATTACTAAAAAATACCATAAAATTTTAGGATACACACTTCTCAATACCAACCTTTCTATCAATTTTTTTATTTATTTATTTTCACATGGCGGACAATTGCCGATCAACATCGTTCTCTATGGCGATAAACCGCCGAATAACAGTAGTACATAACAGTAGTCAATGATTAATGATTGTGACGATAGTCGATGGTTGTTCGTCGTGCATAACAATTTTGCACGATGGTTGAGTATGAAATGAGTTTGGTATTTAAAAGTACATAAAATTTATTGGATTAATTATTTTTATTCGTGGTATTAGAAAGCATTTTCGTGGGTACTTTTACCAACACGCTGAAGCAACTGTTCAAGTTTATAGTGAGAAATTTTCTCTGGACTCAAAATTCACATCCGTACTTTGGGACCTTCAAGCATCTTCCTGTCATGTTTTTTTTTTTTTTTTTTTTTTTTTGCTATTGTAACAAGTTTGAGTTTACACAGACGTTGTTCTTTGTTTTTGCAGAAAACTTAGTTGTGATAACTCGAGGTTCTAAACTTCTAATACAGCAAGATATCGCCAGTTCAGTGCAACATTTTAGCTTTGGTTGGTTTGAATTTCATCAATTTTCACCACTTTGTATATATACGTTAAAGCAGATGTACTAGAAGGTCTGTTTTTCACCCTCTAAACAGCAAATTGTGTTTATCATTTCAAATTTATGTTTTGTATATTCTATAGCAACCTTCCTAAGGATTCAGTAATAGTCTTCCTAGTTACAACATGCTGCGTGTCAGTGTATATTCAATTATTCAAATATCACTACATAAGTTTCAAGCCGTAACCTTCAGAATTAAAACCGGAGCAATTAAACCACTCAGACAGTTAATGCTAGATAAGAAGGTACAATCTTGAAGCAAAAAATAGACAAAACAACTATCACGGCCCTTCAACTTGTATTTTCACTATCAACCATAACAGTAGATATGCATATTATTACTCGTATAAAGGAAGTAGATAATATATTAAGTGAACGTTTATTTAAACATAGAACATACACTGATACACACTATGTAACACAATGAATTTTCAACATTGAACTTTCCTCTCATTTCCACGACAAAATGATCCAATCGATTAGATTTCTTTTTATCACCAACTATGGAATACGCCGCTCTTCAACTAACTCACTAAACCTTTCCCAAGTAATGTCTTGCTTAGGAATATCTGCTCTCACGGTTCTTCATCAAAGCACTTGTTATCCTTTTGAACTGTCTGGATGCAAGCTTCACCTTCTGAGCATGTCTAGATACAATCTTTTTCTTTTTCAATTTGCCACTCAAGCACCTACTCTTATTCATTTAGCGAGGGCACAAGACACTTATGATTATCATTTAGGTGATTTATCCTTCTTTCCCTCGAATGCATCATGAAATTTTATTAGGATGCCACCAAGGTCTTACCGTACCCTTCATCAAACCTAATTGCACTTGGACAATTAGTCGTCCCAAAGGCCTTACACCACCAATCATCAAATATAAAGTTTAGACAAATGTTTGCCACACAAGCCTTGCATCAATAGTCATCAAGGATAATGTCATGTTTAGGTCAACGGTTGCCATATAGGCGTTACATCTCCAATTACTGAGAGATTTGGTATTTTGTACATCAGTATATATGAAGGACGCGGTGTGTTAACCGGCTTTCTGGTCCGATTTCTAAGAGTATGCAAAGCGCGCTCGACTCAACGTATCGTGTATGGTTGAAGACGGGAATGTCGCCGCAAAGCAAAGGGAATAGGTCAAGAAGGGATCGTGCCAGCAAGGACCTCACCGCTCCTCCAAAATATTGCCAATCCATCACCTCGAACCTCGGAAGGGCAAAGGCCTTAGCCTCGACGCTCATCGTTCTCTTTTCATGCACTCCTCGTACCCCACGGGGTGCGAACTTCGAACCCCACGGGGTCCGAAGTTCGAACCCCATGGGTGCGAACTTCGTACTCCAGAGAAAGGTTCGAGTTTCTGGGCTTCCACACATCCGGGTTTGTGATTTTATGGAGGGATGTGCCTTGGGATACGACATAACCAAAGCTTGCCCAGCAAGCTCCCAGCCATGTTGATCACCTAAAAATAGTCGATCGGCACACGCCGATCGACTATTTTTGGTTGATCGCTCCATAGTGCAAACCCCACTACTTTTTATCCCTTTTCCTAATCCTTTTTATCCCTTCTTACTTTTCACCTACTTCCACCTACCCTCACCTGACATCTCCACTATAAATACCCCCTCATTTCTTTTCAAAAGGGGTTTCCAAGCTCTCTCTCCTAAGCTTTAATGGCTTCCATCTTCTTCCCCAAATCCTCTTAGGCACCTTCCTTCATCACGCAAGGAAGAAGATGAATGTGTTTAGACTCATGAGCATACTCATGAGGGTTTAACCATGCTTTCGGACATTACACCACCTTCGGATATTTCTGAACCTCTCGGGCATTATTGACCAAGTCAACACCTCTCCCACTCAACGAAGAAGAAGAAGGCCTCGACTTCGCCTCCTTCGGACCCCGAGCCTCGACTCTGCCTCCTTCGGACCCCGAGCCTCGACTTCGCCTCCTTCGGACCCCGGGCCTCGACTCCGCCTCACTCGACCTCGACTCCACCTCACTTGGTCTCGACTTCGCTTCACTCAGCCTCAACTACGCCTCCTTCGGACTCCGAGCCTGGACTCCGCCTCCTTCGGACCCCAAGCCTCGACTCCGCCTCACTCGGCGCAACTCTAACACACCCGGTCTCGACTCCGCCGCACTCGGCCTCGGCTCCGCCTCTTTCACTCGGCCTTGACTCCGCCTCCTTCACTTGACCTCGACTCCGCCTCCTTCGGACTCCGAGCCTCGACTCCGCCTCCTTCGGACCCCGAGCCTTGACTCCGCCTCACTCGGTCGTGACTCCAACACACTCGGCCTCGACTCCGCCGCATTCGGCCTCGACTCCGCCTCACTCGGCCGCGACTCCGCCGCACTCGGCCTCGACTCCGCCGCACTCGGCCTCGACTTCGCCTCACTCGGCTTCGACTCGGACTCACTCGGCCTCGACTCCACCTCACTCGGCTCGACTCCGCCTCACTCGGCCCCGACTCCGCCTCACTCGGCCCCGACTCCGCCTCACTCGATCTCGACTCCGCCCCACTCGTCCTCGACTCCGCCTCACTTGGCTACGCTACAACATCGACAACTCCTCGACTACTCTCGCTCAGCAAGGGAGATCAATAACAAGGACTAAGAGGATATTGTTAATCATTATAGCTTCTTGTAATAGTCTTGTTGTACTTTGTATAGTCTTATTGTACTTTGTTGTAATGGAATAAAATCAGTACAGCCTTCAAAGTGGACGTAGGCCCCGACGGGCCGAACCACTAAAATAACTGTGTCCTTTACTTCCCCGCATATTATTACTGCATTTCTTATAATTCTTCGCTCTGAACAAAAAGTTTCAAATTTTGGAACTTTTTGGTGTTGACGACAATTTTAGACGTCAACACGGTGCATCCGAACTAAAGCATGTAGAACGTTTTCTTTACATTCTCACTACTAGACCGAAGCTCATTTACATTTTCTTTGTATAAATAGATTGTTGTTTGTGCCGTGTATATTTTTGGAAACAATCGCTGCAAATTTCATTTGTTGTCAATAAAGTTGTCTTCTTTCAAATGCTTTTATGGTATCAGAGTCATAGCCTAACGTCAATTACAGTTACTTTTGATCAACCACCATCATTCCTGACGTTCAATAGGCCACTGATCGGCATAGGGGAGTGTTGTAGACTGTTTTCTCCTCAGCAAATCATCATCGTCGGAGAAATTACCCTTATATCGATCAAGAAGTACTGTTGTTTATCATTTTTTCCTTCAATTCATGCCTTGCTTAGGAGAAATCAAAAAGTTATCGTCATCTTTCTCCTGGTTGCAACAAATTCTTGATTATCAATGTATTATTACTCATCATTTAACCTTTTTTCACTCACTGAAGTAGTAACCACCCAGGCTACAATAAATTTTGCCTTGCATGTTCATGTTATCATCGATTTTGATTCAAGAATCATATCTCATCATCATGCTGCCAGTCCACATCAAATCTTGACCAAGAAATGGAAAGGTATAACAAATATCTAACCTCGACAACATCGAGAATAGATGCCAATGAGCCTACAACCTCGATTAGTGCCCTTATCAAACCCAAAAGCCAAGTCATCACCACCCCCCTTGATGAAGACAACTTCATTTTGTGGAAATATCAAGTGGAAACTGCACTAAAGGGATATGGAATGCAATAATATGTGAAGGCACCATTACCATTCCATATGCAATGACAATCAATAGAGAGGGTAACTCTGTCAATAACCCAGAATATATCATATATCAAAAACAAGATAGCCTGCTATCATCTTGGCTACTATCATCAATCAATGTCAACCTCCTTTCACAAATTGTCGGGCGCAATAGTTCATATGAAATATGGTATGCCAATGAGCAAAATTTCAATTCTCAGTCATCGGCAAGGATAATGCACTATAGAAGAGAATTACAAATGCAAGAAAAGATGACATGCCCATGAGAGACTATTTCGCAAAAGTGAAGTCATTATATGATAGATTGAATACTATGGGACATAAAATATCTGTTAGTGAACAGATTCTTGAGATCACAAATGGAATTAGATCAAGAGTACAAATTTTTAGTAACCTACATTGCCACACAAAAGATATTACCTGATTTACAGTTGGTACAGTCAGCATTACTGGCACATGAGGGCATAGTCGAGTAGAGAAAAGCTATGCAAAATGAGTATTCAATTAATTATGCATCAGCTTCAAGAAACAAGAACCAATCAATATAAACAAGAAACTCGGAGTTAGAGAGGCAACCAATCACAAAGAGGCAGAGGCCGTGGCAAATGGAATAACAACATTAGAGTAAAATGTCAAATATGTGAGAAGTTTGGACACATTGCTAGCAAAAGTTATTTTAGATTAATTCCGAGTTTAATGTGACACAAACAAATCATGCTGATCAAAGGGGCTCAAGTGCAAATAGGACTCAACAAAACAATCATAACAAGAACAAACAACAAGTATGAATGGTCAAACTAGTGGTAGTGACGAGTCTTCATATCAGGAAGACTTTAACACTAAAGATTGGTATCCAGATTTAGGTGCTACCAACCATTTTACAACAATTTAAAGAATCTTAACCTTGAAAATAAGAGTTACTCAGGTAAACAAATTATTCATATGGGTAGTCGTAAAGTAATAAGTATATCACATATTGGTAATGATTATATCACAGGTAAGAGGGAACTTTACCTTCACGATTTATTAAGAGTACCTCACATTAAGAAAAAAATTAATTAGTGTATCACAATTCACGAATGACAGCATTGTATGCTGTATATAACGGTGTTGTATACACAATTATATGATTTTTGTTTGATGATAACAACCAAATATATTTTATAAATGTGTTTGTTACTGTACTGTTCTATATTTACATCACAGACAAGAATGTAATATTTATATTTAAATAAAATACATCTGTACAGAAATTCAAATATTTACTGTATTTTATTTAAAAATATAAATATTATATTTCTAACATTCAAACAGTACATCTATTTTAACTCCACTATTTAATCACTTCACATACTTGTACTTATAAATAAACAGAATAGAATAGACAAGTCTGTTTGATAACAATGAAATAATATTTTATTTCAAACAGATTTTGTTTATTACAAATAATCAGTACAATCACTTTTTCATATACATTAGCTCCTCACTATATCACTCAACACTCGGTACTTTTTCACTTATACATTCACAGGCTCAATATACAGACACTTTCATTGTTACACACGCTGTTCTTGTTTTCTGCCTTCTATCTTCTTGTCTTCTGTCTTCACAACTTACAAGTCAGTCCAGTCTTCACAGTCAGTCCAGTCTTCATACCTGTCATACAAATGAACACACACACAGTACACTGCAATAGAAATAATACTGAATACATGTGAATATAAATTTTATTTTTAAAATTTTATTTGCCTCAGTTTTCTGGTGTGTTTCTCATCATTTTTCTGACTTGATCTGATTTGTTAATCCGACCGTGTCTAGACAGTATATATATATAGTACAGGGACATGAAAACTCGTCTGATGGCTGCATGTACACACGTGCATATATATACACGTGTGCACTGCCACGCCAATTCAGTGTGCAACTGAGGAATAGCCACGTGGACTATCTCGACTCAGTGCAACAATAATCAATATGGTCAAGGAAACCCAAAAACACCAAAGTGATCAAAACAACATATATTGGCAAAACAGAAAAGTGATGCAGCCCACCGTAGAACAGCATGGTGAATGAAAGAAATAACACAAGCAGATACAAGTGTGAAGCAGTCGCAAGCTAAACAAGTTCAAGTATGGAGTCAAGCAAAATTATCAAGAGTGTAGGAAAGATTTTAAAGCAGGTTTCAGCATGATCAAATCAGCTTTTTTATGTGTGCATGCAAGAATAAAGTTTCTGCTGTGTACACAAATGTTTCATAGTACAACAATGTAGTGCAAGACAACATAAAATTGGTTAAGTAAGCATGGCAGATCATTTCTGCACAAGTGTTCAAGACAGTACACATGACAAGTCACAAAGGAGCAAGCAATATGTATGAAAGTATAACAGCAAACAAAAATGGCAACATGGTTTCAGAATGTTTGGAGCAGTCCAAATGAAACAATAACATGCAGTACACAAGTATGGATGAGGCAGCATCATACTTCAAATGAAGGAATAGGTGTACATGTAAAATAATTGCAGCATGAATACAGTTCAAAGAAAAGGAACAAAGCATATATATGCAAGCAGACTCAATCATTCATGAATGTACACAACAATGGTAATATAGTGATCAGATTCAGCATGAATGACTTGGCAATTTTCATTCACAAATCAGGCTCTTGCTTTGGCAAACAATCAAATCTATTTTTGCACAAATTTTGTAATCACACAGCAATGTTATGTGTGATAGAAAATTTTAATTTTAGCAAAACGATTTCAATTTCTGTCCAGAAATCAGTAAAAGGATTTCAGGTAAAAAGTAATGTGCAAATTGAAACTCATTCAAGGTCAAGGGCAAAAAAAGAAAAACATTTCTTGGCAACAGTTTAAGGGTGGAAATGATGCTACAGCATTCATGATATTTTATATGGAAAAAATCAATTTCAAATATTCCAAAAATGACCAAACAAATCTGCCTTTTTTTGTTGGTTTTTGCACAGCAATTTACAAAGAAAAATTTTCATTTCAAGTTTTTTTTGTATCATTGCTTTCCAGAAATGAAGCACATGCATGCAAGGAATTTGGGAAAGAAATAAGCAAGTGTTCATTGGGCCAAAGATTTTTTGTTTTGCCAAGAATTTATTTCTAGTCTTCTCAATGGACAAGTATGGCAAGAATTTTTCTGAAATCATTTTGGACAGAAAGTTTTAAAATCATGCATGAGATACAAGTTTTTTGGTGCATTAACAAAATGGTACAAATATGTTTTTGACAAGAAATCCAAGTTGCAAATCAACTCACAAACCCAAGAAGTTTGTTTCTGCTTTTGAACAATTCATTACTGGCAAGAAATTCAAAATCAATTGTTCATGTGGAAAAAGAATTTTAATTCCAGAATTCATGTATGAAATCAGTGCTCGCAAGTTTTTGGCAAGTGTTTGAATTCCAGATTTACAGCATGGAATCAATATTTTGGCAACAATTTATCTCGGCTATACAAAGCATTCAAAAGGGGCAAGTTCATTCAAGAATCAATCACTCAAGAAAATCCAAGGCAACATATTCAAATTAAAATCAAAGCCGAGAATTCAAAAGGGGAAGCCAACGCAAATCAGTCAAGCCATCAAATTGAAATCAGAGTCGATTAGGGTTTTTATTTTAACCCTATTAAAAACACCCATCTCATCACAGGCAACACGTCGGAAAAACCAAAATAAATAAATTCAAGGAATTAAAAGAAAAATCGTGAGAACTCACATCTGTTTTCGATCGCAGAACAAAAAACTCAAATCGGTGACAAGAGAGAGCCAAGCATCATTCGTTCGAGCTTCAGAGATTTAGCCAGAGAAATCTCTTTCTAAAATCGATTTCGATTTGGGGATTTAAATTGCAAACCCTAGGACAACCGCCATTTTCTTTCTCCAGAGAATAAAAGGAATCGGGACAAAGTGAAAGGGTGCAACCAGTTTGTGAAGTGGTCGGCCATGTGTTTGAAGAGAAAAGGAGATGACCCTTTACCATTTTAACTCCTAGTGTTTTGATTGTTTTTCTTTTTGTGTTGTTTTAAATTTCTTTTGTAAAATCATTCGAACCGAATCAGTTCTAGGTCTGTAAAATCTAGGGTGAATCAGTCAGGGTGTTGACTGTCAGTTTCAGAGTCTGTAAAATATGGGTTACGGACTACGGGGTTGCAATTCGGGAAAATCTTATCGAGGGGATATCGATCAGTCTATGGTTTTGAGCGTAGGGTTAGGACAGGAGCAGGCGCTGCGAGTATACATGGTCTTGTATGCAGGATCTGTTTATAATATCTAGTAGAAACCTTAGGAATGCAGCAGTAGACAGGGTTTTGCCAAAGCTGGGTATATCTGTGTGTGATTTATTTTCTGTACTTTTTATTTCTGCTGCATTCCGTGATCTGTTTATTATTTTAATATCCTGGCAAATTTTCAATTTAGTTAAAAACTGTGATAAACCCTATTCACCCCCCTCTAGGATTAATCTAGATCCAACATTTGGTATCAGAGCAGGTTATTTCTTTAACTCTAGAGTCATGGGTAACCCTTGTTGTCAGTCCATAGAGAGTCAGTCCAGTTCATTTGCAACTATTTTCGATGGAACAGATTTTTCAAACTGGAAATCCAAAATGGAATTTTATTTAAAATCTGTTAATATTAAATGTAGGGATGTTGTTATCAATGGGTTTGATAGTGTAGATATTACTTTCAATGCTCGTGCTATGAAAATTATATTTGATTATCTTAGTACTGAACAGTTTAATCTTATTTGTCATTGTTTATCTACAAAGGAAATCTGGGATACTCTCAATACGAAGTATGGAATACCTGACAATCGCAACTCAAAACCCGAGAAAGTTAACTCAGATTCAGAGTTTTGCTTAACAGGATTTACGAATGAAATTACAGATGAATCAGATGATAGAGAATCAACAAATGTTGAAACAGAAAATTTCTCATATGAAGATCTGGTTTACATGTGTCTTGATTTAACAAAATCTGTTGATAAACTCCAACTGAAAAATAAGTCCCTGAAATATAAGAATTTTGAGTTGACCAGCAAAATTGATAATTTGGAATTACAACTTGAACATGTTAAAAATTCTTCAAATTCAGTTTGCAAAAATTGTTTAATTGAAAACCAATCTTGTTCATCTCAATAAAAATATTCAAAAGTTTGAAAATGAAAATTTGATCTTAAATGAGAACAAGACCGAGTTATCAAACTTGAATAATCTTTTGCAAAAGGAATTTGAAAGTTTTAGGACTAATATATATTCCAAATTTGAAATTGCTGAAAAGGAGAATTTGTTGAAATCCGATTTGATTTTGAAAGAACTGGAAAACGAGATTGAAAAATCCAAGAAATTTGGGTTTGAAAAACAAAAACTTTTTGAATCTGAGATTGCTGAGTCCCAAACCAAAATTAATTTGCTTAAAGATGAAAATTTGGTTTTGAAATCTAATTTTGAAAGATGTAAGATCACTGAAAATAATTGTTCAGAGTTATTGAAAGAAAATGGTGATCTTAAAACTAAAGTTCAACAACTTGAAACAACCCTGGCAAAATTTTCAAACGGTGAGAAATCTTTAAATATGTTGTTGAAAAATCAATTTTCATTGGGAAATAGAAGTGGACTTGGTTTTGGGAAATCTGAGTTTTCTGAAAGGAGAAGCTCAAACGATTTTAAAAATCCTTCAACTTTCTTTGAAAAGAATCGTCTTGATAATTTGAACTTTGTTAATTCCAAAGGATTTTTGAATCAAAAGCAAAATTTGAATTTGTTTTGTAATTATTCATCTAAACAATCCCGGATCCCAAAAAGAGATAAAACAAACTTCGTTGAATTCAAACAGATATGGGTTCCAAAGGGAACTAAGGTAAATTCAGATGGATTGTTATACAAACAAGTCTGGGTACCAAAACATTTGAATACAACTGTGAGTGGTTTTGCAAAATTTGTTAGATCACTCAATCTCTTAAACTGTTAGGTACCGAAGGAGGCCGAGGAACTGCTTTGCAAAAGAGAATTGAATTCGAGCTGCTCAATATTCTTGTATCATCCACAGTTCCTTAGCCAAGCTTGTTGAGTTAGAGATTCTGATTTACACTGGATTCTGGTATGATCTCTAAACTCGCCTCTGTAAATATTTTCTGTTTTGATTTTTTTTCTTTTTGTTTATTACTCCTTCTCCCTTCTATCTCTTTCTTCTATTCTAATTTGATTTATCACTGCCATATTTTTTTGTGCTTCTTGAATTGCAGTATTCATGATATTCTGGAAATTTGTTTTGCGTGTATAGAACTCTGATACTTTTAATCACTTCCAGATACTGAATTTTTTTTATCTGCAATTGCTTTGAAGTTCATTTTCTGTTTTCTGAATTCCTAACGGTGTTGACGTATTCTTGTTATATCTTGAACACTGTTAATCTGAATTCTAAATTGTTTTGAAGATTTGAAAATTATGGAAATTCACACACCTTTGCTGTTCTAAGTTTATTCTAATTCATTTTAGAAAAGCTCAAAATATTATACTCATTACAGCACACTGTTATTTATCAGTTGTGACAACTCCAGTAATTTTCAGATTGGCTTGAATTTTTTTTAAATGTCTTATCTCAGTGATACATCTTAAATATTCATTTTTATTCATGATTAGTACAGTTGAAATTTGTTTGTTTGAAATCATCTGAAATTCCTGATATTTTGAATCTCACACACCTCCTAAATTTGAAATTATCAACCTTGTGTGACTGATTCATTATATCCCAGAACTTGACATTGATTCAAGTGATTTCAAATAAATTACTTTAATTTTCTAGTTCATGAATACCTCTCAAATTTGATGTAAATGATCTGAATTTAATCTCACACTTGTCAGAGATATTAGTGAAAATTTCTTTTGTAAAATGGGTCTTAAAATTCTCTATTATTCCATGATTATTTGGTTTGAATATCTGTTTGTTTAAAATCATTTGAAATTATTGATTTACTGAATCTCACACATATCTCAAATAAAAAAATATTACAATCTAGTGTGATCAATTCATTAAATCCTGATATTTTCACATTTCTTCAAGTGATTTAAAATAAACCGAATTATATAACTTGGATCATGGAATATATTTTAGTGACCATCAGAAACATCTTCTGACAAGTTGTAACACCCCACACCCGCTATAGTCACTCACTAAGGGAATGCCATAGCATCGGTGGAGTATTTTAGTGAATATAGAACAGAAAAATTACAACAAGACAGGTATAAATAGTACTTGAAATTTTAAAACATCATCTCATAACAGCGGAAATAAACATGTCTGGTTACATCATAAAAACCACGATAAAAGTCAAGTACAATATTCATCAAAATAAAGAAGTACATAATCCCACTCTCTCATACAATAGCCATAAGAAAAGAAAAGATAACTGGATAACTGGAGCTTTACATCTACCCAAGCTCCTCAAGACTGGAAACAGAAATCCGATCAAGCTCTACTACCGCTAGGATCCACCGTAGGACCTGAGGGTTGGGAAAAAGATAAAAACAACGGGGTCAGACATAAGTCTGAGTGAGTCCTATAACCCTAACAATACAACCATTAAAGTAATTAGGGTATGACATAAATAAGGTACGGTACCTCTGGGGATAATGACCACACTAAGTAGCCAACAAAACATAGGGTGTACTAAGATAACCGAGAAGACGTTTTTATCCTCCCAAGGATAATTATTAGATTACACCACCCCAGACTTATTCACCCAAGGGTAATTCCTACACTGCACCACACCAGTTCTACCCACCAAGAGTAATTCCTACTTAAAGGTTGATCCCACTAAGTGTACTTAGTAATTTTTACCCGGTAGTTTCTTGTACCCCTACGCAGGTGCCGTCTGCCCCTATTTTTACTAGGTGTACCCACTACCCCTAAGCGATCGGCTCCCTACCGTAGATACCCGTGCTGGTCCCACAAAAGGGGGTGTATCATTCCCCAAAGTGGCTACCATATAATATCACTGTGCACGGCTTTATATCTACACGATGCAACAACGACTTACCAACCAGCCCGGGTCCACACACGCATATGAAACCCGTTGATCCCGCGTTGCCACCGCTAACCCGTTTTGGCCTCTTACAGTCAAGCCCAATATGCGTGTCCCGTCACCCGACTAGAGTCGAGCCTACAAAGATACGTTTGGGATATTGGTTGAAATGGGCCCCCACAAGCTACTACTTAAGCTTGTCGTTTAATCTAGTGCATCCCACTTAACCCTTTAACCATGTCCCCTTACATGTTATAAATCTTGGTTAAGTCCTTTAATCATATTTCAATTGCCACTTAGGGCACCCACTAGATTCCCACATGCCACCCATGGCACTTACTTAACCCCTTAATCATGTTTAATTACATGTTCCACCTTGGTTAAGTATTCTAATCGTATTCTCACATGCCACCCATGGCACTTACTTAACCCTTTTATCATGTTTAATTACATGTTCCACCTTGGTTAAGTATTCTAATCGTATTTTTCTATTGCCACCCAAGGCAACCCACTAGTCTCATCATGCCACCCCAAGGCACCCACTTAACCCCTCATGTCCCACTACATGCTAATATGGTTAAGTGTTTCTTAATTCATTAATTAAGATCATGACCTCATAAAGACCTCCCACATTAGACCGTCTTTTATGACTGCTGGATATGCCGGTTGGTTCCGGGCAGACTTCTGTCATAAAAAGGGCCTAACCTCGTGTCTTTAATTTAATCATGTATTTAATTTATGACTAAGACCTCTCACATTGGGCAAATCATTTGTAGCTGCTGGATGGCCGGTCGGTTCCGGGCAGACTTCCGCTATAAAAGGGTCCAACCTCGTGTCTTAGTTGATTAATTAAACCTAATTAATCACCCCCATATTAATTATCCCTAATTAATATCAAATTTTCCATAACATGGGTAGACCTAACTCAATAGGTAAATTCCCATGGGGTAGACCTAACTCAATAGGTAAATTCCCACTTATGGTAATTTATTTTTATGGTATGCTTAATCATACCCAATCATACTTTTATTAACATATTTATTACCCCATCGTTCCCCACGTAAATCGTTCTCATTTCACGACATAATAAAGGGAAAGATCCATCACAAATATCATGGGTTTAGCATATAACTTTGTCATGGGTTAAGAGGATGTCAACTTGCATATATGAACATATATTAACCCAACTACATATAACCCAAACTTGCATATTATCATACCCATGATTTGCATAACATATGACATATGAGTTTGCATATTATCATACACATATCTTGCATAACATGTTAAACTTGCATATAAGCATCCTCATAACTTGCATAACATGTTAAACATGCATTTAAGCATACACATAACTTGCATAAGCATTCACATACTTGCATGGGCATTCATATACTTGCATAAGCATTCACATACTTGCATATCACATTAAGCTCGCATTTAAGCATATACATAACTTGTATAACATCATGCTCATAACTTGCATAATCTCATAAACTTAACTTGCATAACACTATGCACACAACTTGCATACCCTCATACACATAACTTGCATATGCACATAACTTACATAACATGTTGAGCTTGCATGTAAGCATAACTTGCATAATATGTCGAACTTACATATATGACTTGCATCTTAAAGGAGGGTAAACATGCATAGCATATAAGAGTGCCATCTTGCATATGTATATACCATATTTAAAAGGGTAAACTTGCATATCATGATTTATGCATAATACCAAACACTTAGCATGCATAAAACCACTTACTTATCATGCATAGAATCAAATACTTATTATGCATAAAATCAAATACTTATTATGCATAAAACCAAATACTTATTATGCATAAAATCAAATGCTTATTATGCATAAAATCAAATACTTATTATGCATAAAATCAAATACTTATTATGCATAAAACCAAATACTTATTATGCATAAAATCAAATACTTATTATGCATAAAATCAAATACTTATTATGCATAAACCTACCACTTAACTTGCATAAACCCAAACACTTAACATGCATAAAACCCCATACTTAGTATGCATACAATCAAATACTTATCATGCATAACGTCAAATACTTTAGCATGAATAACATCAAATACTTAACATGCATAACACCAACTACTTAGCATGCACAAAATCACATGCATAACTTGCATATCATGTTACATATAACTTGCATATATTCTCACATATAGTTTGCATAACATGTCACATATGCATAAATATTTAACATGGTGTTTTGCATCATAAAACATGGTCTTAACTTGCATTTAACATAAAACTTGCAAATCACATATCATACAAACTTGCATAAATACATTCATCCACAAACATAGCCATGTCTTATCACATCCTACCATAATCAATTTAACAATTGATTATTAAAGCCATAGAAACTCACCAAAACAAGATTAGCAAGTTAAATGAAGCAAATTCCAATGATTAAGTAGAAGAAGATGTAGATTAGCTTGCAAATCCTCTTAGGATTTTTAGTGGAGGCTCTCCAATTTTCTAAGTGGTGGCATAATGGCCTTAGATCTATTTTTTTGGTAAGGATAAGGGGGTATTAGGGTGTATATATAGATTAGTTAGATGTTTTAGGACCATAGGATATACCCTAGAACCAATCCTAGCCTTTAAAGCATGTCTTGGGGAAGAAGTCAAGTGTAGGAACCATTTAGGGCCCAAAAAAAACAGCCCAAAACTCATCCCGGGCCTCAAAACATGAGCAGTTTTTGTTTTTGATTTTTCGTGAAACTTTGACGGGCCATAACTTGGTCATACGGACTCCGATTTACGAAAACTCGGACTCTATTTCGCGTATTTTTCCGAGACGAACGCAATGGCACAGCCCGTTTCCCCTGATTCAGAATATTAAATTTAATTCTGCTCTGATTTATGTTATAACAAGTTATTTAACATACGGGGTGTTACATTCTCCCCTACTTAAAGGATTTCGTCCCCGAAATCTCTAAGTCAAGAAGAACGTATCCTACCAACCAAACAACCATCTACTCAACCATCAAACACTGGCATCCATTGTCCTTAAAACAATTTCTAATGATGTATGAGCATATGCAAAAAGTGTGTGTATATGTTCCCTATCTAATGTATGAACATATGCAAACCATGATAGTGCCATGCATCCATTATGTATGCGAGGGAACCCTATCGACACATACAATATCTACATGAGTGCATAATCATTCACCAAAATGCATCATCCATATGATAACACAATCATTATACATCCATAAATATAGCTTCCTACACACAATTTTATGCAATATGCAATATGAAGTGATTGAGCCGATCTAGTGCCTAGAGTGTGTGTATATGCATCCACGAGCAACCACTAGCAAACACTTGCATCCACTTGCATCCATCATACATAACATGTCTCAAACACATGTTTCAACCATAGGTTTACCCTATCTAAAGGTCAAAAGTACTAACGAGAGGACATACTAAGGATAAGATAAGCACAAGATATGTGATGAAGGAGAAGCAAAAGGATATACCCTCCGAAAGAAAAAGGGTGCCTCGAACGCATCTTCGCTTCCGTCTCCCAGGTAGCGTCACTCTCTTCATCTCCCCTTTGTACTTTGACTAGTTGAACCTCTCTGTTTCTCAGTTTCCAAATCTCTGACCCAAGGATGCAAGTAGGAGCTCGTCGAATCGTCGCATCACGCTCTGCTTCCACTTCTCTAAGCAAACTCGGCTCTACCACCTCTGCGGTCTCATGTAGGCACTTCCTCCCATAGAATACATCACTAAGTCTGTCGGGCAACTCCGCCAATGGAAGATGCTCCTCCCATGTACCTCCAAAATCCAAGATACATAGCCTCAAAAGGTCTTCTAAAATATGATTCACCCTCTCGGTCTGGCCGTCCGTCTGAGGATGATATGCGGTACTCAAACGCAACTGAGTCCCTACCGCCTTTTGCAAACTCTTCTAAAACTCTCTAGTGAAGATAGGATGTCGATCACTCACTATACTGGAGGGTACCCGATGCAATCGAACTATCTCTCGAAGATATACAAAAGCTAGCCATGGAGCAGTCCACTTACTCTTCACAGGTATGAAATGGGTGTTCTTAGTAAGTCTGTCTACCACCACCCAAATTCCTGTATTACTCTTTCTTGATCTGGGTAACCTGTCAATAAAATCCAACGAGGCGCTGTCCCACTTTCATTGCGGAACCTCCAATGGGTGAAGCAACCCACCCGGTTTCTTTCGCTCCGTCTTCACTCGTTGGCACACCAAGCATCGAGCGACATGCTCGGCCACATCTTTCTTCATACCGGCCCAAAAGAAAGCCCTCTTCATGTCTTGGTACATCTTACCCCCACCGGGATGAATGGTCATCCTAAAACGGTGTGCGTCATCAAGAATAGCCTTCCTCAAACCCTCGTTCTGCGGTACACAAAGTCTACCGTCTCTACGCAAACACCCTCTATCTCTAAGGTGTACCTACTCAAATGGCTGGACGACTCCCCCCTTATGAGCTTCTCTACTAACTCAACCAACTGTGGGTCGCCCCTCTGTGCTTCTCCAATCCGCCCCAAAAGAGTAGGTCTAACTTCCAAAGAAGCTAGCAAACCGGGTACAAAGTCAACGGAAGGTCTAAAGTCAAACTTAGAAATAAACTCTAAGCTCCGTCGTTCAACGAACAATGAACTCAAGGACAACCTTTTTCTACTTAAGGTGTCTGCTACCATGTTACCCTTACTCATAGGATGCTAAAGATCCCATCCACTTTTGCTGTCCTAAGACTATGCGCTCGAAGAGTCTCCAACACTTCCCTAAGATGTAGGGCATGCTCTTCTCCACCAGAATATCATCCAAGATCATCATAACCGTCTCCCACGCAGACCACCCTAGTCGAATTCGGCATCCCCCAAATGCAAGCCCCAAAGGCCTAAACCAATATCAGACAAACACCCAAGGGATACCTCCTTCGAATTCAGACGACCTACGTGAGACGATACTAGTAAAAATGGCTAAATAATTAAGCCCTTGACCAATTCTAGATGTTCTCGCCAGTCTCGCTCCAAAACCGTCGTTTATCCTATACTGGCCCTGCTCAGCCTATTGAGCACATACGAAAACTTATTTCGCTCCTAGAAAAGACCCAGATGTCATCTACAAAGACCATCACGAACTTATTTAGGTACTCCCTGAACACCCTTCTCAACAAAGTATGCGGGGGCGTTCGTCAAACCCAATGGCATCACCAGCCACTCATAAAAGAAAACATCCGGAGTCCTAAAGGTAGTCTTTTCTATGCTATCCTCAGCCACTCTCAACTGATGAACTTCCGTGGCTGAGTCCACTACTAAAACACTGAGGCGCCAACCAACTGATCAAAGAGATCATCAATCCTTGGCAATGGGTGTCTATTCTTCTTTGTGAGTTTCTTTAGTTCTCTTTAGCCTACACAAAGTCTGAGGGACCCATCCGCCTTCATAACAAAAACTACTGGAGCGCCCCACTCCGATATACTTCGTCTTATGAACCCTTTCTCAAGCAAATCGCCTACTTACTTATGGAGTTCCCTCCTCTCACTAGGAGCCATGTGGCACACTGGCCAAGATACTGGTTTGGCCTTATCCACCAGATATATTCGGAAGTCAATCTCCCGCTTCGGAGGTAAGCCCTTCACCTCCTCAAACACATCCGGGTATTCCCGGACCGCTCTAACAGATCGCAGACTCTAGACCAACGTGTCAGGCGATTCTAGATACCTTAGCATAACAGATTCTATGGGATTACAAGAGATCTCGAGAGTGTTACTTAGGCGGCCCATAAGCCTAACAACTCTCCCTTCAAAATGAAGAACAGCACTCCTACTGGATAACCAGTTCATGCCCAAAATTAACCCATAGCCCGTGAAGCCCAACAAGCATCACATCTAAACTCAACGCTAAGTATAGAAACTTTCAAACCCAAACATATCATGGAGCCCCAACTGGGTTTGAAACAACTAAGGGATCATCTACCAAACTGGTGTCTAAGTGCAGTGACTCAACTATCAATGGTGAGACAAACGAACTCGATATATCAGGATCAAATAAAGTTTGAATTGGATAATAAAGAAATCCAAATTCCAACCTAGACGGTCTTATCCCCACCTGGTACCCTAGTCGTGAGGGAATACAACTACCCTCCAGAAGATTCCATACCTTGCCCTTGCTTCTTTGAACAATCCTAATAAGGTGTCCTATTTCTCTTAAAAGGATAACCACTTGCCTTCTTCTTCCCTATTCTCCACTCGTAACCTCCCACCAATGAGGTTTCATCTTTCATTAACCAAACAACTATTTGAGCCTTCCTCCCATCGTTTATCCAATAGATACCTACCAGTCCTCCTCCTTCTTGAACCAACTTCTAATCCGACTAACGTCTAAGTCCCTTGAAGTGGTTTTCCATCCTTATCTATCTTAGAAAGATCATCTATACGCGGAGGGGAAACTCAAAACGAGAGAAAGGAAGAGATTCAAAATGGAGAATTCGAAAGATATAGATATGGCTATTGGGGATTATGCTTTCCTTTCAAAAACTTTTCTCTTAAAAGACATGTTTTTGAAAATACTCCTTTCCAAAAATGTTTTAGAAAAATAGTTTTCTAAAAATTTTATCTGTTCCGGTAACCTTTGCTCTGATACCACGTGTAACACCCCACACCCGCTATAGTCACTCACTAAGGGAATGCCATAGCATCGGTGGAGTATTTTAGTGAATATAGAACAGAAAAATTACAACAAGATAGGTATAAATAGTACTTGAAATTTTAAAACATCATCTCATAACAGCGGAAATAAACATGTCTGGTTACATCATAAAAACCACGATAAAAGTCAAGTACAATATTCATCAAAATAAAGAAGTACATAATCCCACTCTCTCATACAATAGCCATAAGAAAAGAAAAGATAACTGGATAACTGGAGCTTTACATCTACCCAAGCTCCTCAAGACTGGAAACAGAAATCCGATCAAGCTCTACTACCGCTAGGATCCACCGTAGGACCTGAGGGTTGGGAAAAAGATAAAAACAACGGGGTCAGACATAAGTCTGAGTGAGTCCTATAACCCTAACAATACAACCATTAAAGTAATTAGGGTATGACATAAATAAGGTACGGTACCTCTGGGGATAATGACCACACTAAGTAGCCAACAAAACATAGGGTGTACTAAGATAACCGAGAAGACGCTTTTATCCTCCCAAGGATAATTATTAGATTACACCACCCCAGACTTATTCACCCAAGGGTAATTCCTACACTGCACCACACCGGTTCTACCCACCAAGAGTAATTCCTACTTAAAGGTTGATCCCACTAAGTGTACTTAGTAATTTTTACCCGGTAGTTTCTTGTACCCCTACGCAGGTGCCGTCTGCCCCTATTTTTACTAGGTGTACCCACTACCCCCAAGCGATCGGCTCCCTACCGTAGATACCCGTGCTGGTCCCACAAAAGGGGGTGTATCATTCCCCAAAGTGGCTACCATATAATATCACTGTGCACGGCTTTATATCTACACGATGCAACAACGACTTACCAACCAGCCCGGGTCCACACACGCATATGAAACCCGTTGATCCCGCGTTGCCACCGCTAACCCGTTTTGGCCTCTTACAGTCAAGCCCAATATGCGTGTCCCGTCACCCGACTAGAGTCGAGCCTACAAAGATACGTTTGGGATATTGGTTGAAATGGGCCCCCACAAGCTACTACTTAAGCTTGTCGTTTAATCTAGTGCATCCCACTTAACCCTTTAACCATGTCCCCTTACATGTTATAAATCTTGGTTAAGTCCTTTAATCATATTTCAATTGCCACTTAGGGCACCCACTAGATTCCCACATGCCACCCATGGCACTTACTTAACCCCTTAATCATGTTTAATTACATGTTCCACCTTGGTTAAGTATTCTAATCGTATTCTCACATGCCACCCATGGCACTTACTTAACCCTTTTATCATGTTTAATTACATGTTCCACCTTGGTTAAGTATTCTAATCGTATTTTTCTATTGCCACCCAAGGCAACCCACTAGTCTCATCATGCCACCCCAAGGCACCCACTTAACCCCTCATGTCCCACTACATGCTAATATGGTTAAGTGTTTCTTAATTCATTAATTAAGATCATGACCTCATAAAGACCTCCCACATTAGACCGTCTTTTATGACTGCTGGATATGCCGGTTGGTTCCGGGCAGACTTCTGTCATAAAAAGGGCCTAACCTCGTGTCTTTACTTTAATCATGTATTTAATTTATGACTAAGACCTCTCACATTGGGCCAATCATTTGTAGCTGCTGGATGGCCGGTCGGTTCAGGGCAGACTTCCGCTACAAAAGGGTCCAACCTCGTGTCTTAGTTGATTAATTAAACCTAATTTATCACCCCCATATTAATTATCCCTAATTAATATCAAATTTTCCATAACATGGGTAGACCTAACTCAATAGGTAAATTCCCATGGGGTAGACCTAACTCAATAGGTAAATTCCCACTTATGGTAATTTATTTTTATGGTATGCTTAATCATACCCAATCATACTTTTATTAACATATTTATTACCCCATCGTTCCCCACGTAAATCGTTCTCATTTCACGACATAATAAAGGGAAAGATCCATCACAAATATCATGGGTTTAGCATATAACTTTGTCATGGGTTAAGAGGATGTCAACTTGCATATATGAACATATATTAACCCAACTACATATAACCCAAACTTGCATATTATCATACCCATGATTTGCATAACATATGACATATGAGTTTGCATATTATCATACACATATCTTGCATAACATGTTAAACTTGCATATAAGCATCCTCATAACTTGCATAACATGTTAAACATGCATTTAAGCATACACATAACTTGCATAAGCATTCACATACTTGCATGGGCATTCATATACTTGCATAAGCATTCACATACTTGCATATCACATTAAGCTCGCATTTAAGCATATACATAACTTGTATAACATCATGCTCATAACTTGCATAATCTCATAAACTTAACTTGCATAACACTATGCACACAACTTGCATACCCTCATACACATAACTTGCATATGCACATAACTTACATAACATGTTGAGCTTGCATGTAAGCATAACTTGCATAATATGTCGAACTTACATATATGACTTGCATCTTAAAGGAGGGTAAACATGCATAGCATATAAGAGTGCCATCTTGCATATGTATATACCATATTTAAAAGGGTAAACTTGCATATCATGATTTATGCATAATACCAAACACTTAGCATGCATAAAACCACTTACTTATCATGCATAGAATCAAATACTTATTATGCATAAAATCAAATACTTATTATGCATAAAACCAAATACTTATTATGCATAAAATCAAATGCTTATTATGCATAAAATCAAATACTTATTATGCATAAAATCAAATACTTATTATGCATAAAACCAAATACTTATTATGCATAAAATCAAATACTTATTATGCATAAAATCAAATACTTATTATGCATAAACCTACCACTTAACTTGCATAAACCCAAACACTTAACATGCATAAAACCCCATACTTAGTATGCATACAATCAAATACTTATCATGCATAACGTCAAATACTTTAGCATGAATAACATCAAATACTTAACATGCATAACACCAACTACTTAGCATGCACAAAATCACATGCATAACTTGCATATCATGTTACATATAACTTGCATATATTCTCACATATAGTTTGCATAACATGTCACATATGCATAAATGTTTAACATGGTGTTTTGCATCATAAAACATGGCCTTAACTTGCATTTAACATAAAACTTGCAAATCACATATCATACAAACTTGCATAAATACATTCATCCACAAACATAGCCATGTCTTATCACATCCTATCATAATCAATTTAACAATTGATTATTAAAGCCATAGAAACTCACCAAAACAAGATTAGCAAGTTAAATGAAGCAAATCCCAATGATTAAGTAGAAGAAGATGTAGATTAGCTTGCAAATCCTCTTAGGATTTTTAGTGGAGGCTCTCCAATTTTCTAAGTGGTGGCATAATGGCCTTAGATCTATTTTTTTGGTAAGGATAAGGGGGTATTAGGGTGTATATATAGATTAGTTAGATGTTTTAGGACCATAGGATATACCCTAGAACCAATCCTAGCCTTTAAAGCATGTCTTGGGGAAGAAGTCAAGTGTAGGAACCATTTAGGGCCCAAAAAAAACAGCCCAAAACTCATCCCGGGCCTCAAAACATGAGCAGTTTTTGTTTTTGATTTTTCGTGAAACTTTGACGGGCCATAACTTGGTCATACGGACTCCGATTTACGAAAACTCGGACTCTATTTCGCGTATTTTTCCGAGACGAACGCAATGGCACAGCCCGTTTCCCCTGATTCAGAATATTAAATTTAATTCTGCTCTGATTTATGTTATAACAAGTTATTTAACATACGGGGTGTTACACAAGTCTACTGTGATATTGTTTTCTGTGCTGCTCTGATACTGTCTTTGAAACATGTTTTCAAATAACTGCCTGTTTTGTGACTGCTGCTCTGATAGATGAAACTATTGGGCCTAATTTGTTATCTTGTCTGCTTGGGCCTTGTGATCGTTTTTCAATTTGTCCATGAAATTCTTGTTATCTCCAGTGTGATTATAATCCTCATTAATAGGGACACCAAGTGGTTTCAGAAGCGCTGAATTTTTATGTATATATATTTTTTCTTATCCCTCTTGCTTTGTATAGCTCTTCATATTCCTCTTGTAATTGATTTTCAATTTTAAACTTATTTATTGATTATTCATTCAGAAATTGGAATCAATATCCAAAATTGAACTGTATTTATAATTCATCAAAATAATTACCAGTTTTTGAAATTGTGATGAAATATGACTGTAGTATATTTCACAACAAGAGGGGATTTTATTTAGATTTTCATGATGGTTGAACATTTATTATAATATTTTTGAATTGGTCATTATTTCACGATCATCTCTTTTATCTATCATCTTTCTGCCATCCATGATAGTTCTATATTAATGTGGAGAATTTGATATATATATTTTTTAAAAACTTTTTGAATAAACAGTGAAAATATTTGTGATAGAATTTGGACTATGTTATTATTCAGAATCAGTGATAATTGAAAATGTTAATTAATCCCAGTACAGTCGAGCGTATTTCATAATATAACTAATTTAGAAATTTATTTCACAGACCATTTCTGTACCTACCGCATTTCTATCATCCATTTTTTGGTTTTATATTCTGAGGAGCTTTTCATTTTGAAACTAAAAATGATAAATATATAATAAATATATAAGTGTGTCTCTAACCTCACTTAAAAATCCAAGCTCTGGTCATGCATGATTAAGAGATAACTTATAATTTAAGCTGCGACTGACCTCATTTAAAAATTCAAGCTCTGGTTATGCGTGGTCAGTGTGCTCTTAAATAAAATAAAAAGAAAAAGGAAATATTGTGCTATAAATTGAAATTATTCTGAAATTCTCCTCGGTGTATAAAAATTAGCATATCAATCCATGTTTCTTATCTGTGAAATGTGTCGAAATCTTATGACGTATTATGATTTGTTGATTGATAGGCATTGTGATTTGAGATTATACAATATCGTCACTTGAGTTGAAATTATAATAATAGTCCAAATCCATCAATGTTTTTGTGCTTCAATTTATAAAATTCTTTTGAAAATAATTGGGAAATATTCATATTTTTTTATAACTCTCCTCATTATTATATAATTCATCGTAAATCCGTCGTTCTCTACAATGTGAAATATGCCACTAGTTCTCGGTTTATTATGATTTTTGTTTGACTGATTGAGATTTATGATGACCGTTCTTCCTCTTAAGCTGATATAATATTTGTTAGTCACTATTCATTTATATTTTAATTTCTGAACCCTTTTGATGATAACAAAAGGGGGAGAATGGATTGAGATTTTGATTTATGAGTGAATATTTGATAAATATTTTCAATTTTGAAATTTCATTCAGTTAATTTCACTCATGCACAGTTATAAGGGGAGTTTTTGTTGTAGGGGGAGCTAATAAATAGGGGGAGTTCAATTTTCACTGTAAAACACATTTGTTGGATTCAAAATCTTTTATTTGTTTGTCATCATCAAAAGGGCGAGATTTTTTTATATAACGGTGTTGTATACACAATTATATGATTTTTGTTTGATGATAACAACCAAATATATTTTATAAATGTGTTTGTTACTGTACTGTTCTATATTTACATCACAAACAGGAATGTAATATTTATATTTAAATAAAATACATCTGTACAGAAATTCAAATATTTACTGTATTTTATTTAAAAATATAAATATTATATTTCTAACATTCAAACAGTACATCTATTTTAACTCCACTATTTAATCACTTCACATACTTGTACTTATAAATAAACAGAATAGAATAGACAAGTCTGTTTGATAACAATGAAATAATATTTTATTTCAAACAGATTTTGTTTATTACAAATAATCAGTACAATCACTTTTTCATATACATTAGCTCCTCACTATATCACTCAACACTCGGTACTTTTTCACTTATACATTCACAGGCTCAATATACAGACACTTTCATTGTTACACACGCTGTTCTTGTTTTCTGCCTTCTATCTTCTTGTCTTCTGTCTTCACAACTTACAAGTCAGTCCAGTCTTCACAGTCAGTCC
Source organism: Allium sativum (assembly GCA_030737875.1). Taxonomy (NCBI): domain Eukaryota; kingdom Viridiplantae; phylum Streptophyta; class Magnoliopsida; order Asparagales; family Amaryllidaceae; genus Allium; species Allium sativum. The sequence continues at coordinate 924,011,519 of CM060922.1, forward strand.
AGTCTTCATACCTGTCATACAAATGAACACACACAGTACACTGCAATAGAAATAATACTAAATACATGTGAATATAAATTTTATTTTTAAAATTTTATTTGCCTCAGTTTTCTGGTGTGTTTCTCATCATTTTTCTGACTTGATCTGATTTGTTAATCCGACTGTGTCTAGACAGTATATATATATATATATAGTACAGGGACATGAAAACTCGTCTGATGGCTGCATGTACACACGTGCATATATATACACGTGTGCACTGCCACGCCAATTCAGTGTGCAACTGAGGAATAGCCACGTGGACCATCTCGACTCAATGCAACCATAATCAATATGGTCAAGGAAACCCAAAAACACCAAAGTGATCAAAACAACATATATTGGCAAAACAGAAAAGTGATGCAGCTCACCATAGAACAGCATGGTGAATGAAAGAAATAACACAAGCAGATACAAGTGTGAAGCAGTCGCAAGCTAAACAAGTTCAAGTATGGAGTCAAGCAAAATCAGCAAGAGTGTTGGAAAGATTTTAAAGCAGGTTTCAGCATGATCAAATCAGCTTTTTTATGTGTGCATGCAAGAATAAAGTTTCTCTGTGTACACAAATGTTTCATAGTACAACAATGTAATGCAAGACAACATAAAATTGGTTAAGTAAGCATGGCAGATCATTTCTGCACAAGTGTTCAAGACAGTACACATGACAAGTCACAAAGGAGCAAGCAACATGTATGAAAGTATAACAGCAAACAAAAATGGCAAGATGGTTTCAGAATGTTTGGAGCAGTCCAAATGAAACAATAGCATGTAGTACACAAGTATGGATAAGGCAACATCATACTTCAAATGAAGGAACAGGTGTACATGTAAAATGATAGCAGCATGAATACAGTTCAAAGAAAAGGAACAAAGCATATATATGCAAGCAGACTCAATCATTCACGAATGTACACAGCAATGGTAATACAGTGATCAGATTCAGCATGAATGACTTGGCAATTTTCATTCACAAATCAGGTACTTGCCTTGGCAAACAATCAAATCTATTTTTGCACAAATTTTGTAATCACACAGCAATGTTATGTGTGACAGCAAATTTTATTTTTAGCAAAAGGATTTCAATTTCTGTCCAGAAATCAGTAAAAGGATTTCAGGTAAAAAGTAATGTGCAAATTGAAACTCATTCAAGGTCAAGGGCAAAAAGAGGAAAACATTTCTTGGCAACAGTTTAAGGGTGGAAATGATGCTACAACATTCATGAGATTTTATATGGAAAAAATCGATTTCAAATATTCCAAAAATGACCAAACAAATCTGCCTTTTTTTGTTGGTTTTTGCACAGCAATTTACAAAGAAAAATTTTCATTCCAAGTTTTTTTTGTATCATTGCTTTCCAGAAATGAAGCACATGCTGGCAAGGAATTTGGGAAAGAAATAAGCAAGTGTTCATTGGGCCAAAGATTTTTTGTTTTGCCAAGAATTTATTTTTAGTCTTCTCAATGGACAAGTATGGCAAGAATTTTTCTGAAATCATTTTGGACATAAAGTTTTAAAATCATGCATGAGATACAAGTTTTTGGGTGCAATAACAAAATGGCACAAATATGTTTTTGACAAGAAATCCAAGTTGCAAATCAACTCACAAACCCAAGAAGTTTGTTTCCGCTTTTGAACAATTCATTACTGGCAAGAAATTCAAAATCAATTGTTCACGTGGAAAAAGAATTTTAATTCCAGAATTCATGTATGAAATCAGCGCTCGCAAGTTTTTGGCAAGTGTTTGAATTCCAGATTTACAGCATGGAATCAATATTTTGGCAACAATTTATCTCGGCTATACAGAGCATTCAAAAGTGGCAAGTTCATTCAAGAATCAATCACTCAAGAAAATCCAAGGCAACATATTCAAATTAAAATCAAAGCCGAGAATTCAAAAGGGGAAGCCAATGCAAATCAGCCAAGCCATCAAATTGAAATCAGAGTCGATCAGGGTTTTTATTTTAACCCTATTAAAAACACCCATCTCATCACAGGCAACACGTCGGAAAAAACAAAAAAAAAATTCAAGGAATTAAAAGAAAAAACATGAGAACTCACATCTGTTTTCGATCGCAGAACAAAAAACTCAAATCGGTGACAAGAGAGAGCCAAGCATCATTCGTTCGAGCTTCAGAGATTTAGCCAGAGAAATCTCTTTCTAAAATCGATTTCGATTTGGGGATTTAAATTACAAACCCTAGGACAGCCGCCATTTTCTTTCTCCAGAGAATAAAAGGAATCGGGACAAAGTGAAAGGGTGCAACCAGTTTGTGAAGTGGCTGGCCATGTGTTTGAAGAGAAAAGGGGATGACCCTTTACCATTTTAACTCCTAGTGTTTTGATTGTTTTTCCTTTTGTGTTGTTTTAAATTTCTTTTGTAAAATCATTCGAACCGAATCGGTTCTAGGTCTGTAAAATCTAGGGTGAATCAGCCAGGGTGTTGACTGTCAGTTTCAGAGTCTGTAAAATCTGGGTTACGGACTATGGGGTTGTAATTCGGGAAAATCTGATCGAGGGGATATCGATCAGTCTATGGTTTTGAGCGTAGGGTTAGGACAGGAGCAGGCGCTGCGAGTGTACATGGTCTTGTATGCGGGATCTATTTATAACACCTAGTAGAAACCTTAGGAATGCAGCAGTAGGCAGGGTTTTGCCGAAGCTGGGTATATCTGTGTGTGATTTATTTTCTGCACTTTATTTCTGCTGCATTTTGTGATCTATTTATTATTTTAATATCCTGTCAAATTTTCAATTTAGTTAAAAACTATGATAAACCCTATTCACCCCCCTCTAGGGTTAATCTAGATCCAACATTGTATACTTTGAGTTTTACCCAAAATTTTATCTTATAAAGGACTTACTAAGTTAAAAACACATTATTACAGGGTAGGATGCATAATGGCATATAGAATTCACTGCTTTAAAGACAAGAAATGCCAATGACAAATTTTATTTGGTGTAACAATACCACTGTTAATGACAATGATGATATAAATAAGAGCAATGATCCTAGTACTAACATTAATGATGATGTTAATGGTAGAAGTAATGATACCGATGCTACTGATAATGATGATGTGAATAAAAAAAAGTATTTTAGGGAAGTGACATTGCAAACTGGTACACCTTAGCATTGATATTGTAAAACAAGTATTGAATGAACGTAAAATTTCATTTGAAAATTTACCTTCATCACACATATGCACACACTGCCACTTGGCATAGTCATAAATTGCCATTTGGTACTCTCAGACTGCATATAATCATCAACTTGAACTAGTTGCAACAGATTTATGGGGATCGTCACCAACAAATTCAGTTCAAGGATACATGTATTATCATTTCTTGGTTGATGCTTACTCTCGATATACTTGGATATATTTTCTCAAAGCTAAATCACACACTTGCAATGAAGTTACACACTTTATAGCATTTATTGAAAAATAAATAAATTATAGTGTTAAAATATTTCAAACAGATGGTAGGACATAATTCAAACCACTTAAAAATTTCTTCAACAAGAAAAGAATAATGCATAGATTGACATGCCCCCACACATCTGAACATAATGGTCTAGTTGACCGAAAATATAGGCATATTGTTGAAACTAGCATCACACTCTTATCACAAGTATCACTACCTATGAAATATTGGAGTGATGCTTTTAGCACATCTGTTTACCTTATAAATAAGACGACAACCAGGATTTTAAGACACAAATGCCCTTATGAAAGACTGATTGAAGTCAAAACAGACTACAAACAGCTAAGGACGTTTGGTTGTCTATTTTTTTCCTTCCTTAAAGCATTTAGCAACATTAATATGCCTAAGATCTAGTCCATGTACTTTCTTCGGTTATGCAGGTAACCAAAAACGCTACAAGCGGGTAGATAGCGAAGGAAAAAAATTTATATTCAGGAATGTAATGTTTAATGATTGTGTTTTTCCTTTTTGCAGAGAAAGGGAAAAATAATAACCAAGGGATAAAGAATAGGAGAATAGTTGTGTCATCAATACCAACACTATTAGAAGAGTCTTATAATGTTAATATTGAGAGACATCAAAGAAATTCATATCAACATCCCATTATGTCAAGCACAAGATCTGGATATAGTTAAAATGACCCCAACATACAATCAGATCAAGACTTAAGTGGTGATACAATACAAACTGACGATACTGTGGAAAGCAACAGTGAATCTTATAATGATCATGGTCAGGAACAACAACATGATGCTGAACAACACGATGCTGCTCAAACTGGACACCACATGACCACCATATCAAAACATAACATTTTCAAACCTAAAGTACTCACTGCTAGCATGAAAGACACATAACCATCTACTTATGAATAGACTATCATACATGAGAAATAGAGAAGGGCTATGGATGAGGAGTACAATGCATTGATCAAAAACAAGACTTGTAGCATAATAGACCCGCCAAAACACAAGAATGTAACAAGGTGCAAGTGGTCTTACAAAATCAAGAAAGATGCAAATGGAAACATATTCAAATACAAAGTCAAGCTTGTGGCAAAAAGGTACTCTCAACTATATGGTTTTGACTTAATGCTATGTAGTTAAAACATTTAGCGGTTCTGTAGTGGTGGAGGTGTAAAAAAGCATAGTGGGGATATAGAGGAGGTGCAAAAAGGTTCATTATATGTAAATATAAATATTTTAAATTAGTTAATTATCATTCTCACATCACCTATGTAGAAGAAACTAATATCTAATAATTTCATATAATAAAATCAAAGAGTATCATGGTTATACACATTAGAATTGATGATTATAATAGATTTCTACCAAATATTAGATACTTATGTGTTAAAAATATCTTTTTACACTAACTTTATTGATTTGTTTTAAAAGAGAACTAGTCAAATTAGGCTTTGAATATTAATATAGCTGAAGCGGGTGTTATAAAGCGTTGATTTAGCGAATGCAGCAGAAAATAGCTGGGTTTTAAGCTGATCAACTGGTCATCAACGCTAAATAGATATATTGTAGTGGTTGAAGGGCGCTACGGGCTATAGCGGGAATTTTGAGGAGTTTTAGCGGGGCTTTAACTGCATAACTTTAATGACACCTTTTCAGCAGTGGTAAAGCCTGCTACGATTCAAATTATGCGCTCTACAGCATTTCACAAGCGATTGAAGATTGGACAACTCGATGTGAATAATGTTTTTCTAAATGTTGAACTACAAAATGAGGTTTACATGCAACAACCAAAGGGGTATAATATAGACAACAACAAAGGCCAAGTATGCAGACTTCATAAAGCCATTTATGGATTAAAACAAACATTAAGGGCATGGTATGATAAGCTTAAGATATCCTTTGATCAAAATGGGGTTCAATGCAACCAGTTTAGACAAATCACTCTACAAAAAAATCATCGAGCAACACACTATATACATCTTAGTTTATGTGGATGATATTCTGATCAGAATAAACAATGACAATGAAGTTAACGGGTTGTGCAGTGTTTGGACCAAACATTTGCTATCAAAAATTTAGGAGAATTGGACTACTTTTTGGGCATATAAATAGAAAGGAAATCCAACACTGAATTATTTTTGTTCAAAGGAAGTACACATGTGAGATACAAACAAGAGAAAAATTGGTTTAGGCTAAGTTTTTAACCACATTGTTCTAACCAAAAAATGGCCACAACACCAAAGGTGCTTTGATAGCAGTTCACCAAACGGTTAGAAATAAGAAAAAGGAGTCGCAATCACAAAATAAACGGTAAAAAGTAGAGAACACATGTTTTAGAGTGGTTCGGCTTCTAAAGTAGCCTACATCCACTATAGAGTCGCTTCTCATTGTCTCATTTGAATTTACAAAATACATGATTTGATCCACTCCACTTATTTGTGATATCTCTCTCTTTGATCTAGATTTCACTTGATTCTACCAATGGAATGGTTTGATTTCTCAAAGTGTGGTGGAGATTGATGAATATCTTCAACACTTGATCACCTGAGTGGGTTTGCTTGATTCCATGGTGATTTCGCATAAGATCTAGGTTTTAGAGAAGAATAATAACGGTTGGAGATCACCTGAATTGAGTTTGGGGGAGAATTATTGGTGTTTGGAGAAGATTTGATCCATTTGCTGTTGGAGGAAGATAGATTGAGTTGGAGAAGCCATTAATGAAGCTTGGAGTGTTTGTGAGTGGTGGAGAAATGGTTTGGACAACCCTTTGGGGTGGAATAATAGGTCCCTCGAATGGTGGAGAAGTGGGCTATTTATATGTGTAGTTTGGGGATAGTGGCAATGTTGAAATTATGATGTGCAGGGTACCGATCGACCATAAAAATATTTACGGAACTGCCATTGGTACAACTATAAACGGCTGGCATTAGCGTAACGATCGGTTCGGAAATAAAGTATCGATCAGTCAGAAATAAGGTACAGATCGGTCCGAAAATAAGGTATCGATCGGTCCAAAAATTTGCTACCGACTGGTCAAACAAATTTCCCCACTGATCTGCTTTACAACTGTTTACATACCGATCCTTTACGTGAATCCATTTTGACCAATCCACGTGGAAGGTTCTGCTGATCTATACTATTTGCATGTGTGACCCATGTACTTTCTAGCTGTATTGATCCATACACTTTCACTGCCACTGTACCACCGTGTTATATATTTAGAACCGATCCATGTGGCACTTCATAATGGCCGAGCCTTATTGTTTTGTTGAAGTTGATCCTTCGATACGTTAATGACTCAACATACATACATATACACACACACACACACACACACACACACATATATATATATATATATATATGTTATATATATATCGTGTCTCATATGCTACTTAATATAACCAACCTGTTTGCTTTTAGGAGTCCACATGCCCTTATATATGAACATACACCGTGCTTTATATTTTGACGTGAAGGTGAGAGTTGCCCCATTGTTATAACGTGATTGCCATGCACTTGTATTGTGACCAATTCACTTTCTTTGCTATTTAATGCATGCGCATCCCATATTTTGCTGTAATGCACTAGCCATTAATTTGCTTTTTATAGTTCCACGTATTCATGCATTATTTACATGTTACCAAACCAAGTCCTTACGACATGAATCATCCACCTGGGTATATATGGCGCATGCTTTGTACACTTTGTCAACTGATCAGAAAAGTATGTTTACATGACCTGGTATGTTTATTTTATGCCATTTAATAATCCAACATGCACGCTATATGATGATGCAATCCATATATACATGAATGTGAATATGAACTAATGTAACAACTAATGTAACCATTTCTTATATGAATATGGTTCGTGATCCGCGTTATGTTCATATGTGCAAGGTAACATGTGTAGTAAAAATACTGTTGTTATTTCTTGAGGCCACAGTCTATCCATGTAAATATGTCCGATCCATTTTTCTCTCAGCATGAGCCCAATCCATATATAATAATTGTACCAATCGGTCCATGAAACTAGTGCCGACCGACCCGAAGCCATTGTGACCGATCCGATGATACCGACCGGTCCGCGTGGCATTGAGACCGACTGACTAGAATGGTGTACAACCGATCCTATATCATGTAGCACGACCGATCGCTTCACCAGACGCTCGACGTATTAATTTCTAAACCGCGTTAATAACAAGGTTAACATTTGCCCCTCGAAGCTTATATTTTTTCCTTATGAAAAATGCGGACTGCGAAATGAATGTTGTTGTTGATACATCTTTGCTTGCCCGGTGTTTGATATAATCTTTGTTTCAGATTTGATCGCAACTCGTTGTGGATTGCATTTGTCGATGAACTCTATTCTGAGTTTGTCATCTCGACTTTGTTACCAAGTCTTGACCATCGATTATGATGACTTGATTACACCTTTGAAATGTTTTATGACACAAGTTTTTTTGTACTAGCAAATGCTCCGGTTTTGAGTGTTTGTTGCTGATAGTGTCACGCTAGTGTGTGATTGCCCGAGCTTTAATTCAGACTTGAGCGCGTAGAACAAGTGAAATTTGTGATGAACTGGTCGTACTTGATTTTCATTGAAACGACTGTGGCTAATCCATGCTAATTTGCTTGTTTTACGAACTTGTTTTGTCATTGAATTTTTACCAAAGAAAAGAACACCTTTTTTAAGCGAATGACGGTTGTGCTTTTTTTTTTGCCGCTACAACCTGTTTTGCAACAACAAAAATATTGCACGTTTCTGGACTAATATTTTGTCATCGACTGCCCACATCGACAACAGATTAGTCAGTTAAAATTTAATTTATAGCGAATTTTTATTTTGAATTGAATGATGTGTCTATACAGAACTATTTTATTCAACGGTTTATAACATGTCGAATATTATCTGCACAAACACGACATTCTAATTTGAATTCGCTTTGACGCTTAAGATCAACTAATCGACAAAAACCAACTATGGATTTCAAGCATTATTGTTTTAATGACTTATATGAGGGTGGATGATATTTCACATTTGGGAAATACGTATCTGTGATTTATTTTCTGCTTCTTCTTGGAGAAGATATTTGTGCCCCTGTCTGGAAGGTCTTTATCCTTCACCATGGGAAGTATTTTGAAGTTTGCTGTGGAAAGGAATCTTGGTGCTCAATGTTCGTCTTCTTTGTCGATAAGTTCTGACATCGGAGACTTCATTGGATGCCCCTATTATGGAGAGGTCGTTTATAATCCAACGTTTGTCTTCTTATGTCGACTGAATCGACATGATAGACTTCACTGAGTATCGTTGATCTCTGCTATGGAGAAGTTGACCTTTCTATGAAAAGGACTTCTGTTGTTGTGCCCTCACTTGGGAAGGACTCTGAATTTCATGCCCCAACTTGGGCTAAAATCTAACACTTGTCGTATCTAGGGTATTCAGATACTACGCAAGTGAACTGGTTAATGTCCAACACTTGTCGCATCTGAGAAACTCAAACACTACGCGAGTTAACTGACATTCTTCACATCTGATATTCCAGATGCTATGCAAATGAATTGGCATTCTTCACATCTGAGATTTCATATGCTACGCAAATGAATTTCTCGAGCTTTTTGCTATGGAGTGGTGGACCCTCTGTGTCGGCGCAATGGTCTGACACGAAGGATTTTGATTTTCCCTTGCTATGGAGTGACTTTGAATTTACCCTTGCTATGGAGGGATTTTGAATTTACCCTTGCTATGGAGGGTTTTCCCTTGCTATGGAGGGACTTTGAATTTACCCTTTCTACGGAGGGTTTGCCCTTGCTATGGAGGGACTTTATTTTGCCTCTTCTATGGGAGGACTTTGAATTTACCCTTGCTATGGAGAGGTGGACCTTTTGTGTCGGCACAAAGGTCTGACCTGAAGGATTTGATTTACCCTTGCTATGGAGGGACTTTATTTTGCCTCTGCTATGGGAGGACTTTGATTTGCCCTTGCTATGGTGGGATTGCCCTTGCTATGGAGGGACTTTATTTTGCCTCTGCTATGGGAGGACTTTGATTTTCCCTTGCTATGGAGGGATTACCCTTGCTATGGAGGGACTTTATTTTTCCTCTACTATGGGAGGTCTTTGGTTTAGCGTAGTTCCACAAGGTGACCATCGGTCATCGTGTCGGATCCGCTTAACTATGGTAACCGATCACAGCCGGACTGAGAGGCTTTCTTGATAGAACTTTGCGGGGTTGGCGTCATTCCGCAGGGTGAACATTAGTCCTTGTGTGTCAGATACACTTATCCGTAGTAGGCGATCGCAGCCGCAACGAGAGGTTCTTTTGAACATCAGTCGTCGTGTCGGATTCACCTTGTTATAGTTAGTGATCGCATCTAGACTGAGAGGTTATAAACCTTTGGAATTTGCAAGGGTTTGCGTTATTTTGTAGAGCGAACGTCGGCCTCCTACTGGACACACTTGACTTTGGCAAGCGATTGCAGCCAGGTGTGGGCTGCTCCTTGGAACTTGCAACCTCTGGTATTGACTCCACATCCGCTTGCTGAACTCTCCACTATTTGTCTTTTGGAAACTCCTCTCGCTCACTTTCCAAGGTAGTGCTTCTAGTAGTTGCATTTATGCATGCTAATGTTTATTGCACTCGATGCTGGAGTTGGCGTTATTGAGGTTGCCACATTGCATCGGGTTTCGAAGGAGCAAGTGTTCGTCGGATAACCTGTAATAAGGTATCGTCTTTTAGCAAATTTTGAATTATCAAAAATATTGCAAGTAAGAGATTTACTCAGGCAAATATGTTTTTAGTCACATAGCTAATGTTCAGTACATCACTTGCAAATTATTACAGACTGTTTACTAGAAGTTCTGAATATAACAGAAAATAAAACATGAAGTAAAGTATGAAATAAAGCAGGAAGCAAAGCAGTGGAGATGTTGATTGCTTATTCTGAGCCATTTAAAATTGGAGAGCCAATCATTGGTCCTCAGTTGATCACCGACCTAGCATCAACCCGTGCTGGAGTTGGGTTACTTGGATCAACTTGATTGGTGGGCGCATTCTGCTCTTGAAGAGCTAGAACAGAGTTTGCTGCTTGCGGATTCTTGACATATTGTTGCAGCATGTTCCTTTAAATCAACTCCTCAGTCAAGCTTTTGAGATGCCTACATTCATTTGTGTTATGACCAGGCTGATTGTGAAACCTACAGAACTTTCCTGAGTTAGTTGCCTTGTCACCTATTCTCATTGGTTTTGGTTCCGCATATTCTTCAGAATTCTTCGTTGCAAAATAGATGTTTTCAGGGGTGTCATTCAAAGGCGTTAGCTCTGATGGGTTGTAAAGGAGAATCTTCTTATAATATTTTTTGTCCTTTCCATCGGTGGCGCACTTTTACCCTTGAGTATTCTTCTGATTATACTGTGTAGCAGCATTTTTGGGAGCTTCAAGAAGTTGGTTACCCTCAATAATCTAAAGAGGCACAAGATTATTGTCCACTCTTGTATTCTCCTCGGCCTTTTTATAGAATTTCTCAAGCGTGTTTGGCTCTTTCATTTTAATCCATGTACCAAATTCGCTCTTCTCGTCTGTAGCGCCGATTAGGGACATTAAGATCATGCGGGGCTCAAGATTCTCCACTTCGGACAAAGCAGTGTTGAATCTGTTGAGGAAGGCTTTAACAGATTCTGCTTCATTGATGGTAGAGAAATAACATCCTTAGCCTTAGTAGCTTGTAGCCTGAATTGCTCCTTGAATTTCAGAGTTAAGTCATCAAATCGGTCGATGGATTTGGGCGGCAGCCTCGTGAGCCATAACGATGCGATACCTTCTAGATAGAGAGGGAAGCACAAGCATTTGATCTCGTCCATCGCTTTAGCTGCATTCATGTGCCATTCAAATCTATGCAGGAAGTGATTCAGATCAGAAGTCCTGTTGTTTGGAGGCAGAGTAGGATGATTGAACTTTCTAGGAATCTCAGCTTTGCAGATCCTCTTTATGAATGGATTTTTAATGGGGAGAAGTCCCATTCTCTTTCACTGTCATTGCGGGCCATGCTATCTTTCATGATTTGCTTTACCATATCCGCGATATATTCCTTTGAGTTGTGTCGCTCCAGAGAGCGGACTTCGATCTCTTTTCCAGATGCTCATCTTGGCGAGCGATCGCGATTAGAGGATCTAGGTCTTTTACCTCCACTGTGGGGAGGTGGCCCCTTGGGGGGACTTGCAACTCGTCGGACATTTCGGTTGGAATGACATTTAGCCTTCAGCTTGGAGTCTTGGACATCAGCATCGCCTTTGTCACTTTCTCAACCGTCAAGCCCTTTCATGTTATTATTATGATGATGATCGGAGGCTGACGATTTCGCGTTATCCTCGAGGTTGACATGAACTCTTTGAGGGGGAGCGGGATTCACTTGCGCCTTCAAAAGAACATTCATCTTATCGATAAGGGCTTCATTAGCGTCTATCAATGATTCATTAGCCTTCATTAAAGTTTTGTTGGAGGCTTCCATTTGTTGACTCAAGTTAGCGACAACGACATCTAATTTAACTCTAGTTACTCCAGCTCCACCAATCGAGCTTTCACCAACTTCGAAACGGTTAGTTAGCGGCGTAGCTTCATTAGCAACGTCATTGGGTGCCCCAACAGTTCTACTTGCAGTGTTCTTCGACTTGGCCATTATTTTGGACAAGGGTCTCAACCTTGTAGGAGAGGATTCGTCATATGGCCTGGATCTTGGATTTAGGGAATTTATAGCAGTTGGAACTTCAATGCAAAGCTTTTAAGTTTTAGAGAAGTGCGAACGTGGCCCCATGGTGGGCGCCAAATGTTATAACCAAAAAATGGCCACAACACCAAAGGTGCTTTGATAACACTTCACCGAACGGTTAGAAATGAGAAAACGTAGCCACAATCACAAAATAAACGGTAAAAAATAGAGAACACAAAGTTTTTGAGTTGTTCGGCTTTAAAAATAGCCTACATCCACTATAAAGTCGTTTCTCATTATCTCATTTGAATTTACAAAATACATGATTTGATCCACTCTACTCATTTGTGATATCTCTCTCTTTGATCTAGATTTCACTTGAATCTACCAATGAAACATAATGATTTCTCTAAATGTGGTGGAGATTGATGAATATCTTCAACACTTGATCACCTGAGTGGTTTTCCTTGATTCCATGGTGATATCGCATAAGATCTAGGCTTTAGAGAAGATTAATAACAGTTGGAGATCACTTGAATTGAGTTTCGGAGAGAATTAATGGTATTTGGAGAAGATTTGATCCATTTGTTGTTGTTGGAAGATAGATTGAGTTGGAGAAGCCATTAATGAAGCTTGGAGTGTTTGAGAGTGGTGGAAAAATGGTTTGGACAGCCCTTCGGGGAGGAAAAATCAGTCCCTTGAATGGTGGAGAAGTGCGCTATTTATGGGTGTAGTTTGGGGGTAATAGTAATGTTGAAATTATGGTGTGAATGGTACCGATCGACCATAAAAATATTTACAGAACTGCCATTGGTACAACTGTAAATGGCTGACATTAGGGTACCAATCAGTTTGGAAATAAGGTACCGATCGGTCTGAAAATGAGGTACCGATCGGTCCAAAAATTTGCTATCGACCGGTCATACAAATCTGCCCACTGATCCCCTTTACAGCTGTTTACATACCGATCCTTTACGTGAATTCATTTTAACCGATCCACGTGGATGGTTCTGCTGATCTATACTATTTGCGTGTGTGACCCATGTACTTTCTAGCTGTATTGATCCATACATTTTGACTGCCACTGTACCACCGTGTTATATATTTAGAACCAATCCATGTGGCACTTCATAATGGTCGAACCCTATTGTTTTGTTGAAGATGATCCTTCGATATGTTAATGACTCAACATATATATATATATATATATATATATATGTTTGTATGTGTGTGTGTGTGTGTTGTGTCATATGCTACTTAATATAACCAACCTGTTCGTTTGCTTTTAGCAGTCCATGTGGCCTTATACATGAATATATACCATGCTTTATACTTTGACGTGAAGATGAGAGCTGACCCATTGTTATAACGCGATTCCATGCACTTGTATTGTTACCAATCCACTTTCTTTGCTATTTAATACGTGCACATCCCATATTTTGTTGTAATGCACGATCCATTAAGTTGCTTTTCATGGTTGCACGTATTCATGCATTATTACCAACTAAACCAATTCCTTACGACGTGAATCATCCACCTAAGTATATATGGCGTATGCTGTGTACACTTTGTCAACTGATCATAAAAGTATGTTTACATGACCGATCGATATGTTTATTTTATGCCATTTAATAATCCAACATGCACGTCATGAGTTGATGCAATCATATGTACATGAACGTGAATATGAACTAATGTAACAACTAATGTAACCATTTCTTATATGAATATGGTTCGTGATCCGTGTTACGTTCATGTGTGCATAGTAACATGTGTAGCAAAAATATTGTTGCTATTACTTGAGGCCACGATCTATCCATGTAAATATGTCCGATCCATTTTCCTCTCAGCATGAGCCTAATCCATATATAATAATTGTACCGACCGATCCATGAAACTAGTGTCGACTGACCCGAAGCCATTGTGACCTATCCGATGATACCGACCGGTCCGCGTGGCATTGAGACCGACCGACCAGAGTAGTGTACAACCGATCCGATATCATGTCGTACGACCGATCGCTTCACCAGACGGTCGACGTATCAATTTATGAACCGCGTTAATAGTGGGGGTAACACACATCTATGTTCAGCAACTTGCAACTATCAAAACATAAAGGTGAAGTCATTGACTAGTCAAGCAGTACAAGAGTATAGTAGGAACACCACAAGCCTACAGTATGTCACTATTACGAGGCCAGAATATGTTATAGTGTAAATAACGTGTGTCAACACATGCATAATCCATGTATTGATCACTGGAAGATAGTTAAACACATTCTACGATACTTAAAAGGCACTTTGACTATAGTCTATCACTAAAGTATTGTAAAAATTCGAATCTAGAAGCTCATAGCAATGCAGATTGGGCTAATGACCACAGATCAATCATTGGTCACTGTGTATATTTCGGATCGAACCCCATCTCGTAGTGCATAAGAAGCAATCCACTATTTCTAAATTCAATGCTGAAGCAAAGTATAGAGCTATAGCCAGTGCCATAGCTGAACTCATTTGGGTTGAAACCCTAATTCGAGAATTAGAGTTCAGGCTCTCGGAGAAGCCAATTATCTATGTGATAAATCAAGCGCTATTTCATTATCGATTAACCCATCTAGCACACCAAAACCAAAAACATCAAAGTTGACCTTCACTTTGTTCGTGAAAGGATAGGAAGTGGGAAACTGGTAGTAAGCCACGTTCTACCTTACTACGATAGCAGACATCCTCGCGAAGGTGATCTCGTCAAAGAATTTCACTCGATTAAGACATGAATTGAAGGTTGAAGATAACGATGGAAATGTCGAGAAGGATGGAAAACCCTAGTTTTAACTAAAGGGGAGTTGTATTGAGAGATTTGATATTTTGTACATCAATATATATGAAGCGATGCATCTAAACTAAAGCATGCAGACCAATTTCTTTACATTCTCACTACTGGACCGAAGCCTATTTACATTTTCTTTGTATAAATAGATTGCCGTTTGCATTGTGTATAGGATTGGAAATAATTGTTACAAATTTCATTTGTTATCAATAAAGCTTTGTCTTCTTTCAAAAGCTTTTACTAATCATAAACAATTAGGTCATTTTTAGACAAACAATTGATGCAGAGACATCATGCCAGCTATCATTAGATATAATGTTATGTGTAGGCACAGTTGTGCCAAAAAGGCCATTGTATTACCTTTTTATTCTTTAAATATAAGTTATTTCATCCCTACCTATTATCCCTGATGGCCATTATTTAGTTGGCATTTCCTTGTAATAATTATCTATCGCACGTTCATAATTGAAACTATTTTCTACTGAGAAATAGTTATCGCATGTTAATGGTTTGAGTCATTTCTTAGCTGTGCAGTTAATGCCCCGCTATTACCACGTTATAACACTACTATATCACATAGAGGTTTACCAACGCTATGCTTTTCCCAAATAGCCTTTGATATAGCTTCTCCTCTTTAAGCCCCACTATATTCCGCTATTCCCGATATATCTAGTTATTTCCGCTGTATCTTTGATGAAAGAAACAAACTGAAAAATGACATTATAAATTATAAAAATTAGGAAGATAGGTTTTTTTGATTGAATTTTTTAATATATATTTTTAGAAATAAAAATACTTTATATTCTATAAAATTTAATTAAGTTAAATAGCTATTTGTGTTTGTTTACAAATATTTGCACATATTATTGTTTAAAATTAGGAATGTACTAATAATAGTTAAACTGAGTGCTAAATTTTCATTTAATTATCATTTTACATTTATGAAATCATTACGAACAAGTTACATGTGTTACTTTAGAGTCATCCGCTATATTCTGCTATTTCCTGGCTTTACTTCCGCTATGACCTTTCGGACCTTCGCCGCATTGGATCCGCTAAGCGCTTTGACTGCACAGCTTACTTGTGAGATGAAAATTTGGTAATTAACTATTAAGCTACAAAAAAGTTGATATTTTGACATTTCCTATTGATACGGCAGCTTCATAGTTAATCATTGAGTTATTTCCTTCAATAATTTGAATCACTTTATAGAGTTGTAGCATTTTCATAACTATTTGAAAAGCCATTTCCTAAAGCAGTGGTGTAATAATTTGAATCATTTCATGTAGTCGTGGCATTTGCTTAATTAAACGAAAAATCACCCCTTATAGTTGTGGCATTTTCATAATTAAATGAAATTCCATTTCTTTTAATAATTCGAGTCATTTCCTAGAATTGAACATTTTGTTAATTAAATGGAAATTCATTCTCTATAATATTTTGAGCGATTTCCTCGAGTTACGACACTTTCGTTAATAAATGGACTTCTATAATAGTTTGAGCTATTTAATTAAATTGTGGTATTTTCGTGATTAAACTAAATGTAATTTCTTGTAATAGATTCATCTTCTAAAGTTGTGGCACTTTTGTAATTAAATGGAAAACCATATCTTATAATAATTTGAGTCATTTTCTAGGGTTGTGATATTTTTATGGTTTCCTAAATTTGTGGTATCTTTGTACTTAAATGGAAATCCATTTCATGTAATAATTTGAGTCATTTCATAAAGTTACAACATTTTTCAGATTAAATAGAAAGTCATTTCCTATAATAATTCAAGCCATTTTGTAGAGTTGTGGCAATTTCACGATTAAATGAAAGGCAATTTCTTGTAATAATTTGAGCCATTTCTTCGAGTTATGGCATTCTTATGATTAAACGGAAAACCATTTCTATAATAATTTGAGCTATGTCCTAGAGTTGTGTTGTTTTCATAATTAAATGGAAAGCTATTTCCTGTAATAATTTATGCCATTTCCTTTATTTATGACATCTTCATGATTAAAGGTAAGCCATTTCCAATAATAATTTGAGACATTTTCAAGAGTTACGACATTTTCTTAATTAGATGGGAACTATTTTGTTTCTATTCAAAGAAAATTCTTTTTACATAACATAATTGCATGTCGGGTTATTATTGTTTACCAGGGCTTCATGTACCTTTCTTTTCATAAGTTAATACAACGACAACTACTAAGTCATTAATCACAAACAAGTTGAAGTTGGCTAGAGGTGGGACTAAAACCAAATTGCAAAGTATTCTTAAAGGTAAAAATAATAACAATAAATTTAAAGGTGAAAACATAAATATAGATAAAATAATTAACTAAAGTTTTTTCAATTAGCCCTCATTTACAAACTTATAACACACACAACACTGTTTCAAAACTAATTACAACAATAGGCTCGCCAACTCAGCGTTGAGTTTGTCAAAATACATTGGTGCCATTTCAAATTGGTTGGATAATGCAATTTTTATTTACACTGGCGCCATTTTAATAGTTTGGCCAACACATTTTTTTAACATTTTCATTGGCTACATTTAAAAAGGAACTAATGTAAATTTTAAAGAAAAAACACTGGCGCTATTTCAAATGGCGTCAATGTATATCGGCCAACTCAGCACTGAATTTACCAAAACTTGACTATGTTTGTAATTAGTTTTGATCATGGACTTTTGCATTATAAGTTTATATATAGGGGCCACAACTGTATGATAACATGCATATCTCTATTACACTTATCTTTTAGATTTGTTGTCTTTTAGCAGGACAACATTTTACATCATATAACATCGCAAGCGTAATTATTGTTCTACAGAACTTTCCTTTAAGCTTTTGATGGATTATCTATCCTATCACAAAGAATTCTATATGCTAGTCACCATTTCCAAATACTACACGTACTTCAGAAGTTAGTGATTAGAATTTTAGTTTATTAGTTACCCTCTTTGTAACTAACACTCTTTTTTGCCAAATAATTCATATAAATTCGAATATGCATGGGAAAAATCCCTAGAATCCCCCCAAAAACCTAACCATAATACTTTTCCTCTTGTAAAATTTTGAAGCCAAAATAATTGTTTTTAATATTTTAACTAATTAATTTCATAAATTAGGTTTTTCTCACATTAGAAAATTCATTTATGTTCAATTTTTTTTTCAAACAATTATTGTTGTACACATCATATAAAATTTACCTTTAATTATTGTTGTACACATCGTATAAAATTTTCAAAAAATTTAGAGTACACATTTTCCCTTAAACAGTTCATAAATTATAATCTTGAAATTCCCAAACATGAACAAACATCTTCTAATTTTCCAAAACTTGATAATTAACATTCAAAACATCAAAAATATGTAAAATCTAAATCCCTACGCATTTAGAGAATTCAAATAAAGAATTACTTGCCTTTAATCATGAAAACTTGATTGATCTTCGTTTTTAAAAAAGTTGGACACTTCGTCTTCTAGCATGATTTTTCTCCTCTCTCTAATGAAATGGTGGAATCTTTTGTCTCTTTTTGTTTTTGTCAAATAAGTGGGGAAACAATGAAAGTGGACGGGTTAGTGGAAGTTAGCAATTTGGATTTTGGACTAAAATATCACTCTAGCGTATTCTTATTAATTTCACCGTCTCTTCAATTTTGAATTCATTCCCTATTGATTCACTTGTCTTGATTTTTTCCTTCATAAATTCATTTAACTAAAATTTTCTTCCATTATGGTACTCTTAAAATATGGGATATTACATCAATTAAGACAGTAAAGTAACATAAATAGAAGGTGCAAAGACTTGAAATTCTTTGCTGGAGATTATGCAACACCCTGAATTTTTAATAGATTTGAAATTAATGATTTGACTGAAATTTAAAATTTAATATCAAGCATTAATTTATTTTGAATGGAGTGAGATAAATGAATTTGGTTTTTGTAAATGAACAATAATAAATACCCTTTGAATAATGATATGCAACAATGGTCTAATTTGAATTTAATTGTTAAGTAACTAAATTTGTGTTGTTTTAATTTAAGTTAACTTATAAAAACTTAAATTTAAATAATGAAATTAAACTAATGATATTTTAATTTACCAAATTTATCAAAATGTAAAGTTTTCTGAAAAGGTCATCAAATTTGATCAAATATTGAATTCAAACAAAAATTTAAAAGCTGTCAAAATTTAATTTTTTTTTATTCTTCTCTAAATTCTGAGTTAATTAGCATTTTTCGTTTCATGGAAATCCACATTTGCTTGGTTCAAATATGAGTTTTATAGTGTGCAAAACGCGCAAACAAACATCATTTTTGTGTTCATACTTATATGATAGTTTTGGCTTTAGTGAGATATTAATTTGGCTTCTTGGGAAAGCTTTGTCACCTCACATCTCATTAATAATTTTATGTTTCCTTTTTCATTTGATTTACCGTTCGTATATCATAAATGTCAGATAAATGCATGCAAATTATCCCCGTGATTTTTCACGCAACCAAAGAATGATTAAAGGAAAGTAAAAAAGAAAAAAAATGGGATCAAACATGCATTCAAAATCAAGTGTCTATAGCATGCCCGTTAATATTTCTTGCCATTTTTCTCTATTTCATGCGTTACTTTATATCCATTTCTTTACTACTTCATGTACGTTTCTTATACCCTTCTTTCTGTCTTTTCTCTTCACTTATATATTCATCTTAATTTCCATTCATTCATACAACCATTCCCTTTCTTCTTCTTCTTCTTCATGCACATTCCCAGCAAACAAATAAAGGCAAATTAAATCCACTCTATATAATTTTATATTCCAAACCAAAGTACTATGAAATCTATATTTTGAAACCTATTTTTATTTTCACCATTTCTAATCTAAATCTATATTTAATTTTGTTTTCTTTTTTGTTTAATTGCAAGACTTGTGCTTTTGGCAATTAAGATTTCAACGTGAAATCGTTCCTTTTATTTTCATCTTTCCGGTGCGAATAAAAAAACCTAGATCTATACTTTAGTCTAAATCCCTTATTTATTTATTTATTTTGCCTACATGATCCTTTAAACAGAAAGTCTTTGTGAATTGGGAAAAGGTAACAAGTTCCTATATTCATCCCCTTTCATTTGTCCATAGGCAGTTTTGTGCGTGTGTGTTGGGTTAAGGTGTGAGTGTTTGGTCTTTCGTGCGTTATGACTATAATAAAAAAAATCCAAGTTGTGTAAATGTTTCTGTGTTTGCATGGATTTTAATTTGAGCGAGTTTTCTCTGTGTGTATTTTTTACAAAATATTAATAATAGTTAGTTTTGTGGCGTGTGTTTGGATTGGAGAGTGTTAATTTTTTTTCGTATGGCATGTGTTGAGTTGAGATATTTATAAAAAAGATTTACGAATTATTTAGCGTTTTTGTTTTGTGTTGTGTAAGTTTTCATGTGTAATGTGTGTTGTGTTTTTTTGAAAAAAGAATGTATGTTTTTGTGTACTGTGTTGTGCTACTTGTATGTCTTCTGCATGTGTCTATTTGAGTAGTTTATGTGTGTTTTATATATAATATATATAGTTGTTGTGTGTGTTGATGTGTGTTGAGAGTTGTTTCTATCTCTCTCTCTCTCTATATATATATATATAATAGTTTCAAAGTTGTTTCAAAAATCCAATTGCCTTGTTGTTTTGCAGAGAAATTACCTCCTGTCAAAAAAAGAAAAAAAAAGAAAAAAGAGTGACTATCGAGTATGAATCAAATCCTAAGTTGCACTTGGATGTTTTCGTTCCATTATGTCTCTATTCATTTGGCGTCTCCATTCAATGCCATGTAAGGTGAGTTTATCTCACATTTGACTTACATTTTATATAAATGAAATTCAGCACATTTGAAATACAATGTAATGTATAGGATTGTCTTAGAAAATTGTATTATATGTGGTACACAACTGACACATGCTTATGACATAACTGATATATATGATATGAATATGCACATGTGACATGTATTATTTCAGGTATATGTTTAATTTTTGAGTTTACTTTATGTACATGTTTGATATGTTCGATTTGTTGAGTTTATTGATATTGTTTATTTATGTATTCTCACACTGCAAGTTCATTATGGGTTGAAATGATACATACCCGAATCACTATATAGATTTAGAAACTGAATTGAAATCGATTTGGGATGCGAGCTGAAATGAATATACCCCGAATTCGAATGGTTTTGGATTGAAATGATACATATCTGTATTACTTGGCCTAGTTAGAAAACTATATACGGACACCATTGGTCTTCTTTGAAATGATGAAATGAGTTTTATATGAAATTTGTTAGGGTAATGGAACTTAATAAACTGGTTCGATAATTATTTATGAAATGAATGTTCTGAATCTAAATATGATTGAAGTTAATATTAAGAGTTGATTAAATTTGAAATTGAGATTTAATTGTCATGAAATGAAAGAAATGTTATTTAAAATAAAATTTAAATTTTGGGAATTTGATTCAAATAATAAATTTTGAAACCAACTTGAATAATATTTGTAATATATTGGAATTTGAATTTACCGTTCAGTCGGAGTAAGTTGAACTGAAGTTTTGATAACCGAATTGATTATAAGTTGAACTTGGACATATGGGTTTACGGTTCGGATTGGATTATTATTTAAAACTAAAATTTTAAAACTATTATTATTTTATACAAAACTAATAGAGATTATTATTTTATATAATTATTATTTTATAACTGTTTATATTATATTTAACTATTAAACATCTTATAATTATTTTAAAAATTCAATTATTTTGTTAAACTACTACATCAATTATTTGATAATCTTTTAACTAATTATTTTATACATATCTATTTATTTTTAAATTAAACTACTTTATATTATATTAATTATTTCAAATAAAAGTCTATTTCCAATCTGAGCTATTAGATCCGAAATATTTAGTATGAAGATTTTTGAATAACGAAACTTTGATAGAAATTTGAAATCAAATATATTTTTGTTAAAGAACCATTTGGAAATATGAAATCTGGAATTTGAATGTAAAGCAAATAATGATTTGGTTGAAATATTTAAACTTCATTGTTTAAGTATTAAACTAAAATTTGGAGTAAATTGATTCATGATAGTTTACAATATGATTTCAAACATAAATGGCCACGGTGTGAAAAATTTAAGTGTTTGGTTGTTAAAGAGACTGAGATCGGATATTTTCATACTCTCTGCCAATACCAAAAACCACTTTAACAACTGTGCACGTAGTGGAGAATCCAGAATGAAGTATGATTATTTGGAGGCGATTACTGGATTTAAAGAAAGAGAACAATGATGGATAGCCTTGACCTTCGAGTCATAATTAAAATGACTAAAACATGAGTCATACTCAAACCAGTGTGAGTTAGTTACTCTTAGCATGCATGCTTCTTCGATACCATATATGCTACTTTATGACTCATTTGGGCGCCTTTGAATTTAGGAATATTGCCTGAGGTGGTCGGTAGTCGCGGCTGTGCGTTACCACCAGCCTAGGTCCGCAATCCTGTAGAATCCTACCGATGGGTATTGCCTCGATGCCTTGTCATTTTTATCCTGATTGAGCCCCCTACGATTTTGATTTAACGTTGTTGTTTCACGGCGCATCCCTATCCACCGACGTACTGATGTGTTATATGCAAACTGTACGACCACACAGGGATGGAAATGAGGTGGGTCTAGGGTCCAAGCCCGCTTGACCCACCTCTATTTTGAAACATTTAGACCCGCCCTATAGAGTCTTCGGAGCGGGTAGACCCGCGATCCGCTTTAGATGTCCGAGTCTATGGTCGGGTCTGGGGCATGGCTTACCCGCCCCAACCCGACCCGCATGATTGAAACATCAGTAAAACACTTTATAACTATAATGATTACTTGTTAATCTTCTTAGATATACATGATTATAACTTGAATATATTGTTTTTTCAATCAACAAACTATAAATTTTTTAAAATATTAAGTTGCATTATTGATAATCATATAATAACAAATGCATACATTTTGAACTATAATCTTACAACTCATTTTATTAAATTCTCTTATCATTGTGAACACATTATAATATGTAAATAATTAATCATTTAGTGATAAAAAATATAAGTATATAAATGTGTGTACATTAGAACACAATATCACCGGTTCATGGGGCGGGTCGAGTCTACCCTGACCCGTACGGGTTTCGGGTACGGGGCAAAATTCTTGACCCGCACCGGGTCTACAGGGCAGGTCTGGGGCGGGGTTTAAAAATTTCAGGTTGGGTCTAGGGCACGAGAAACGTGCTGCATTGCCGTTACTAGGCAACGGTATAAATGGTGTAAGTGTAATAATGGTAATCCCACTTAAACTATTTTGATATTTTACTTTACTGAATAAACACTATTATAGTAGTGCAATATATTATATGATATCTAGTTTGATGGATCCTTAGTGGATGAAAATCCTGAACATCCTTTAAGTTATTGATGAATTTCAATGAATATTTCACTTGAGTTGATTCATTGATATAAGAATGTTAGTCCTGATTCGAGTTGTTTTGTTTTGCATTATTGCTCGGGTCAGACCGAGTATTGCAGTATTAAGATTTCGCCTTTCAAAGATGGAGGCTATTGAAGACATCATCTCTATCTATTGGTTCTGGTTATTTCTTCTTTGTATTAAAAATTCTTTTATTTAGACTTCCGCTGTATTTAATTTTGTAACTCTGATATTATGTATAAGTTTTGAATTTTATTAAGTAGCTTCATGAACTACTATTGTATTTTATTTTTCTGCTGTGAGATATTCTACTTTTCTGTTTCTATGATTCTGTGATTTGATTTGTTAAAGTTCGTAGCAATAACAATCTGTTTTTCGAACCTTTGAGTTGGTTTAATTACCGACTTGAAGTGGTCGAAAAGGCAGGATGTTATAGATTACGTTTTTGTTATATAACATTGACGAAGGGTGTTACACACTTTTAGATGATAAGAAATTTACAATCTTGATATGTTGAACCATCCCTATTATAGAAAGGATCTAGAAACTCAATATCATATCGAGTTACTGAATACTTCAGCAGGAGCCCATAGTGTTTTCCACGTATCTCATTTGAGGAAGTATATGCGTGATCCTGAAACTACTGTTGAACAAACGATATTAAATTTTTTTAGTAACAAGCCTGATATGACTAATATTAGGTAACAAATTCATGTGGCTGATAGTTGTACAGTTAAAGCAATTGGTGATTATAAGATAGTAGAGGTGCAAAAACTTATAGTAAGGATATAGCAGAAAATAGTGGAGGCGGAAAAAAAAAATTAGATAAAGAAAAGATTTTTTGAAACTGATTTATTTTTCTCATATTATTTGTGTAGAAAAGACATTATTTAATTTTAAATGAAAATACAGAAAAATATCATGGTTTATCAAGACAAAAGTTGGTGGCCAAGATATATTTCTAATTTATATTGAATATTTATGCCTTAAAATTAGGTCTTACCCTAACTTTCTTATCTCGTTTAAAATTGAACTAGTCAAATCTACCTTTGTATATTAACGTTATTATAGCTGATGCTAAAAATTCTTAATTTAGCATGTGCACTCTAAAATAATGCCCCTTAATGTGGACTTACTTTACCATAATGCTAAATTGAAATAGCATAGCAGTTAGAGAGCATTATCCGCTATAAAGAGGATTTTGTAGGATTTAGCGAACTGCTTAGGTTGATATGGATAAGAAGAAGCTTAGAAATAAAAAAAGTCAAGTTGGTGAAAGTCTAATAAAGTATTTACCAAAAATACCATACTTCGGAGATTGATGAAAAGATTATTAATGAGGCTTATTCGGTGCTAATTTGATTGTATATTCTATATAGTTGTAGAGACTTTTGACCTGTAATTATGCTAGTATTATTTATTTTCTGCTCTTTTAATGCATATCTACAAGATTGGTATATATGCTTGTTAATTTCATTGTTGGAGTTTAGAGGACAATTTTTTTTATGGACACGAGCTTGTAACTCCACTAATTTATATGTGTGTTATTCTTGAAGTTTAATCAGGAAATAACTGAAGAAATAATATGTGATATATGCATATGTATATGGTGTGAATAATTGCCATTTAGGCACAACTTGAATTTTAGACATTAAGTGGAGATTTGGTTTACAGGGAAATAGTTGAGGCTTTACTTATAAAGAGAGAAATAACCAGATATGTAACGACCTGCTTTTTTGACCATTGAAAGTCGCAACCAAATACGTCCACTATATTGAAATGTTGAACATCTAATCGTCGGATAGGTAGACAATCAACGTAAATAAAAAAGAATAGGAGAAACATAATGTCATAGTGAAAACGACAACATAATAATAATAATAATAATAATAACAATAAACTATCACTGCAAAATACATCAAAGTTAAAACAAATCTCATCAACTTGACAGTTATAAATTTCTGACCTTATGATTGCTGATAAGAATACGTAATACATCAGAAAATAAAATACAATGACAGGTGTACATCCAGCTCTATTCCACGAGCTCCATGTCGTACCATCGACTTTCTAAAAAAATTCTCGATTTGACTGGAGCATTATAATGAAATAACACAGAGGTCAGTTTTGGAAACCAATGCGAGATAACTCTAGTAATACAGAATATATAATAATTTAGTGATACCACATCATTAATCATGGAATGAGTTTTACATCACAAGAACAACATCCATACATAACTGGAAAAAATAAATCAGAATAATGATATAAACAGAAACGAAATAGTATAAACAAAATAAAAATCTAAGCTGAAAGAATGGATGAAATAATTAAACACATAAAAGAGCATAAGTTTCTTCTCAATGAAATTAAGGAAACGATTCAAAGACTTGAACCAAACAACGAAAAATGCTTTTCTTACAAATAACTAGGATCGTGCACCCCTTTTATTGAAAGTAAACATCTAGAAATATACTTAAGAACTCTGATGGCTCTTGAAAAACCTCCAAGTCGGACCCCATACAAAATCCAAGTACCTATGTATTTCACATTTTATGAGCACACATCAGAATATGATCTAGAGTAGGCGTGACACCATCCTAATGGGAGCAACCCCAAATAACTTAGCTGCAAATTGCTATTTTAATTCAACAATTTTTGGCGAAGGATGACAAAGCTCAAATGAGCGACAAATCATCTTGGATTAGCGTAACACAAAGAAGGAAAGATTAATTACCATATCCTATTTAGATTCTATTAAATACAGTTCAATTAAAGGATGATTTTTATCTAACTTGAGTTATTGAGTACGAATGATTTTTTTATGTAAATACACTTGTATCTAACATCTCATAGTCAAATCGTGTAATTTAATTCATAAGGTGTTTGAATCAAGTACACCTACAATTTCCAATAAATGCCAATATATTGGCACAGCATAAATCAACAATCAACACAAAATAGTCGATATCCCTAAACTAATTGAGCATGACAAATCAAACAATAATGATAGTAAGTAAATATTGTCAATAACAAACAAACACAATGTAATTAAGTCTACAATTTTGAAAATCTAAATCATTATATATCTAAAATATACCCTAGGTAAGACGTTTTATTTACCAACCTTTTCAAAAATCATTATCGTGACTGTTTCCCATGTTAGAATGTTTTGAAATTCTTGTCGATGATGAGGCATCCCAAGCCTTGACCCAAATTCCAAAATTCAAATATAACAGAACAATCAACATAATAAATTTTAATAACAATAAAAAATACGCTCTTATATTAGTATGTACACTCAACTCATTCTAGGGCATCACTTATCCTATCTTCAATGAATTACTCATTTTAGGTCATTAATAACCATATCTCTAATGAGTCATAACATGTCAAAGCCAAGGTTCTCACTTAACCTTCAGCTGATGCTAAATGTAATGACCCTCTTTCTCGACCATTAAAAGTTGACACCAAACACATCCACATGTCGATCGACAATGATCTAACTGGTAGATGTACTCATCTTGCCATGAGCAATGAATCCCCATTTATGGTTGAGGGTTGTTACAACCTCTAATGGCTTCGATCAACATCGATCGTCAGATGATCATTTTTAGGAAAGGATATCTAGTGTTTTTAGGGAAAATAAATGATGATATGGGTTTTATATATAGTTTTCTCTCTGATATTGTTCATGCTCGAAAACCAAGAACTCCAAACAAGAGGTGCTTATTGGTATCCCTAGCTAAGTACCTATATTTCGAACTCATTGGAACAATTATTGAAATCCAATTCTATCATATACAGAAGTTGTATTTTTAAAATCTAATAATATTATTATAATTTTCTAAAATTTATTGCTATGGATATCGAGCTCGCATAAGCTAGCAGTATGTTCGATCCTTTCGAATCTTGTCAGCCTACAATAATTTATTATTTTGGATCCAATAGTACTAATCTTGTCAAAATATGAGACAACTTCCCATAATACTATTTTTTCCGTATTTTATATTTTATATTTTTGATCCAATTATCGATACAATCAAATTATTTATTATTATAAATAATTTTGTAGAATGGATTCATAATCAATATTAATTAGTTACAATGATATTATAAATAATTTTGTAGAATGGATTCATAATTAATATTAAAGAGTTATAATGAGTTAAATAAGATTATTAAATCTATTTAAGTAATATCTAGTTTACCAATTCAAATATTCAAATAATCATTAAATTGTAATTTAAGTTATTAAATTCAAAAATTCCAATTATTCATATATTTATAATTAATAGAATATTTGAAATCCAATAATTTAAAATTGGGTTGTTACATGATTAAAATAAAATACACGATTTATTTATCCTAATATACTCCCTGCCTTTCACATGGGACAATTAACGATAAGGACAAAGGCCCATTAAAATTTATCCATAAGGACAACCACTTAATATTTTATCCATCGGGACAATACACTGAAATTAAATTTCGGCCGATGCTTCCATCTTCTCCCTCTGTCGCGTATCTCGATTTCATCGTTTATCACAAAATCATAAATCGTTGAAATCACAAATATCATAAGACATTAGAATCGAAATTCACAATCGAAGACAAACATCACGAAATCAAAATCATGACCAAAAATCAGCCGAAACAGAAACCCTAGAAAACAAAAAATTAGGTCGAACAACAAAAATCCATTGGAAATCACAACTGAATGAAAAAATAATATTTTTCAAACTATGGAAAGCACAATTGAAGAAGTCAGAATTGTTGAAACAATTTTTTTAGGTTGGGAATGTTTTTTTTTCGTTACTAATATAGCACTTCGTGGGTATCATTTTGCTATTTTTTTAGGTATCATTTTTCCTGTTTTAACTGCAAAACATAGCAGCAGTTTTTAGGTATCATTTTTCTATTTTTCTAGGTATCATTTTTCATGTTTTAACATTAAAACATAGCAGCAGTTTTTAGGTATCAGTTTGCTATTTTTTTAGGTATCATTTTTACAGTTTTAACTGCGTTATATGTTTTTTGCATGAGATTTTGTTGCTGTGTTAATTTTGAAGTTATATTTTTGTATCAGCTTTGAAACTAAGTCGAACTTATTTCATTTTAATCAATCAAACTGTGATATAATTTTTTTTCATTATTTTATCTTCAAAACATAAGCAAGATTTGTGTTTATCACATCAATCCAGTCATTACACAAATGCAAAACAATATCAACTACTTTCATTCAAAAACTGAAATTGTATTGTAACAGGAACTGGGCATCAGTTTTTAAATCATTCTAAGTATCATTTTTTAATTATTTTCTGTGCAGTTTATAGCTATCAGTTTTATGTCGCAGAAGGTATCAGTTTTAATTATTTTATTTGTTAACAGTGTTTAGGCATCAGTTTTAGACCGTGGTAAGTATCAGTATTCTGTTTTTTTTCCTACAGTGTATGAGTATCAATTTCAGGCATGAATTAATGCATTTATTATTACTTGTACTCAATCCAGTCTTGAATTCAAGTAAATTCCAGCAGCATGAAGTATCTGCAGGTATTTCATACACAATCAAAACTGATACCAACATAATTTTGTAACAGTACACCATCACAAAAATTACCACATAAAATAAAGACGTATATAAACATAACACAGAAATTACACTAAAAATGATACCTTTAAAAAAAATATAAAAATGATACCTTAAAACTACTGTGATGTTTAACATAACACATAAACTACAGTAAAAATGATACCTTAAAAAATATAAAAATGATACCTCAAAACTGCTGTGATGTTTAACAAAACAAATAAATTACAGTAAAAATGATACCTTAAAAAATATAAAAACGATACCTTCAAACTGCAGTAATGTTTGACATAACAGAGAAATTACAATAAAAATGATACCTTAAAAATAATATAAAAATGATACCTTAAAACTACTGTGATGTTTAACATAACACATAAGCTACAGTAAAAATGATACCTACAAAAATAGAAAAATGATACCTAATAACTGCAGCTATGTTTTAAAGTTAAAATAGGAAAAATAATACCTAAAAAATAGCAAAATGATACCTACGAACTGCTATACTAGTAACAAAAAAAAATTTCCAATCACGAAAAAATTGTTTCAACAATTTCGACTTCTTCAATTGCGTTTTCCATCGTTTGAAAAATATTTTTATTCCATTCAATTGTGATTTCCAATGGATTTTTGTTGTTGGACAATTTTTTTTGTTTTCGAGGGTTTCTGTTTCGAGTGATTTATGAATTCCGAATTTTTGGGTTCGATTGCAATTTTGATTCTGATGTCCTTTTGATTTTCATGATTTATGAATTGTTATAGATTCGAATCTTTATGATTTTTGGGTTCGATTGTTTTAAAGATGGAGCGGACGTGAATCAGGAGCGGAGGAAGAAGAAATAAGCGCACGTGAAGAAGAAGAGAAACAGTGTATTGTCCTTCTGAATAAAATTTCAGTGAGCTGTCCTTATGGGTAAAAGGCCTTCACTTTTGTCCTTGTAAAATATTTTCCTGTTGGAAAAAATAGGAAGGTAAAGCTTGAAAAGGAAACTAAGATGATTATCTTCGCATATAACTAATCAAAAATGAATAATATACTTTCATTTCCATATTTTGACATAGCCAGTTCGAGTGTAGATCTAAATTTCAATGAATATTTATCATGTATATGGATTGCATAACCATTTACTGAGTCATGGTTATTATTTTGGATTTTTATAATTTTTCCCAAGAGGATTTTAGGTTAGAAATTATGTTTTTGATCTCCTAATATCTTGAATTTTTTATATAATGTTTTCAATATTTTGAGTACGTGTTTATAATTTCATAACTTTTGAAACTATTAAAATTTTTATATGAATTTTCTAAATAGATAAAATGGATAATTTTATATCTTAATTTTTTTTTAATTATTACTTTGAATTTTTTATATGTTCAAAAAGAGGCATATTTCGATTTTCCAATTAATGGCAAAATTGATAAGAATAATTTTTTGGAAAATAAGAGAAAGTTTCTCTTTATTTTGTTGAAAACTACTGAAATTGATATCGATAAACTGATAGATTTTGATAAAGAAATTACTTTAGTAAAAAGTTAATTCTAGAAGAAATAAATGACTTTCGCAAATAATTACAAAAATGTCATTAATCAATTTGAATGACCCGTATTCACCAATATGCGAAGCAATGTTTTTTCAACATGCGATAGCAATTTATTTTATCAACTAGCAATAACTATTATTTAATCAATTTGCAATAGTTACCTTTTCAATTAATTTGAGATAAGTATCATTTCTACAACTTGTGATAGCTATTACTTAACCAACTTGCGTTGGCTATTATGTTCTCAACTTTCAATAACTGCTTGTTTTCAACATGGGATAGCTATTATTTTTTCAATTCACAATGGCAATATTTTGGTTTACATGCATTAACTATACTTCCTTTAACATGTCATAGCTTCATGTAGTGTAGATATATGGCAATTATGATTTAGTTGACATGCAACATTATGCTTTCAACATGCGATGGTTGTTTGAACGTGCGATTACATAAGTTTTTGAAAAGGAAGATAGTTATTTTTATTACATTTTACAGTTTTCACTCAAAGTTCGACTAAGTTTTGTTTAAACAAAAATGTGGTTGGTTTTGTTAATTACGTTGACAAAGTTACTAAAGAAAATAAAAGATGTTTTAGCCATTTTTAAAGCATTTGAGAAGGGTAGTGTTTATTTGCAAGGCCAATCGGTTTTTATAGTGATCCATAAAACATATTATTATAACAAATAATAACTACAAAAAAGTACAAGGGATTAGCTGCTTGCCAACCTACTACAATCCCTTTTTACAGTGGACCGTCCACTGCATACGGTTTTTAAAGTGGACCGTCCACTACTACTAATCTGGTTTACAGGACTGTAGCTAGGCCTTATCCTAGACTACTAAATTACATCAGGCAACAAATTAACTAATGCTGCCAAAAGCAACAGATGCTCACCTAATTAAAAATAACAAGTCATATAGCAACACATAGCAAAGATATGGCAACATCACCTCAAAAACATTACATATCACAACATAGACAACATAATGCAAGGCTGTACAAAACTCCACTGTGGCAAAGAATAACTGCGCCACAGTAGAATTCATATGGGTTCTTTTTTTAAGCCTGATTTGCAAATTTTTATTACAAAATTAGTTTGTTTCCAAAATATTACATAAATAGTCCGGTTTTGGCCAACTCAGCGCTTGGCCAAAACATACTATCACTATCCTAGTTTGCGCCAATGTAGTATATTTTTTCTGGCGCCATCCGAAATGGCGCTAGGTTTTTTTATAATTTGAATTAGCGCAATACAGGATTGCGCCAATGCGGATTTAATATATATATATATATATATATATATATAATGATGCAATCTGGGACAACGCTGGTGCACTTTGGCCAACTCAGCGTTGAGTTGGCCAAAACCAGGCTATAAACGTATTATTTTGAGAAGCGGAGAATTTGTGTAACAACCCAGAATTTTGACAATATAAATTAATTATTAGCATATCAAAAACACAAATTTCTGCAAATGATGTATTTTGGATGCGAGACTTTAACCATTGCGTTCGTCTTGGAATTCTAGTCAACTTTCATGTTTGGAGTTTCGCGAACAGAGTCCGTATAAAAAAAGTGACGGACGAAATACAAATACGGACGGAAAATAAAAAAACCAAATGAAACGATCCAGATTTTTAGCCGTTGAATTATGAATATTTAAATTTGTTTTAAATATTTTATTTGAATTATATATAGGAATTTATTTAATAAAAACGATATTTAAACGTATAGTTTATAATATAATTTAAAACGAGCTTGAAATAGTCGCGGTAGTTCGTAATTTACGATTTAAACTTCAACTGAATATACAGGATCCAAAATAAGTCGGATTTCTATGAAACAAGAAACGTGAGAAACTATTAAACTGTATATTTCTAATGGAAGAGAAAATTCGAGTTTTCATATTATAGATTTTGTTTTATTTCCAAATCAAATTTAGAAATAGTCGCTATGAAGTCGTGTATACGCCATAACGATTTATTTAATATATTTAAATATCGGTCTTGAATTTGGACAAGCCCTTTGAAACGTAGTTATAATTTAATTTTTAGAATTTCACTATAATTTTTAACTAATTAAAAATGCAACTTTTTATTTGTAGTATTTTGCACCCTATATCAATATTTTGGGATATCACAATATAAGTTAACTTGTCTATATTATTATATTTCTGGAATCGTAGCGCATTGCTCAACATAATGGTATTTTTATTTTTGTCTATACTCTGATATATGCAAACACGGATAATTAGGAACAAGTTTTTTAAAAACTAAATTTTGCAAGTAATTCTCTTGGACATCCATATACTGTTGTGACATGCATTCGTATGTAAGAAATTAACTCGAAACGTTATTGTATGCTACATGTGGACAATTGGCATTCTTAACATCAGCTATGTCAACTTTCCACTATTATTACTTGAGAAAGTTTTTCTATCAGAAACTAATGAAGTTTATATGTATTTTCTTTACATCGAAATATGGTGGTTGATTCACTACAAGTGTAATTAGAATTAAAGATGTGAGTCAATGTGTATGGGTCTTAATTAAACAATCGAAGAGGAGAGGAAGTTTTGCATGGCATAGTCTAAGCAAAATTGTGCTTCTCCATTTTCTTGTTTACAAACTAAAACGTTAAGGAGAATGACATACATCGGTAAGTGTAAATAAGCGTTCATATAGGGTATCATTTGAGTGTTTACTAAACTTTGCAATTGTACCTAAATATATGAAAAAAAATACAAATATAAAATATAACTACTTTTCTCTGTACGCCTCGCCACATTTTCCAAATAGTGTGCCATCCAAGTTTTCCATTTAATAGTGTGCGCTCTAAGCAAATTTGTTTCGTGCCATCCAAGCAAATTTTGTGCTGTGCCCTCCAAGCTATCTTATTCCGTGACCATCACGCTATCTTACCCTTTAAAATACTGTCCTATTCTTTCTCTCAAAAAAAGGAGAGAGACTACAGTCTTCGTTGTTTATAAAAACACCAGTATCATTGTACATTCAAAGGAATAAAAATGAACGGCTGCTTCTCTCACAACCGAAGCCTTTCCGATGCCTACCCTTAGTCCTTATTTAGTGACTACCCATGAAGCAATTCCGTTCACCTATTTAAGGCGATCTCTGGCCGGAATCACAAGTTCTCCGGTGCTACGGGGTGATCAAAAACTAGCTCGAATAGTGGTTCATATCTAGGTGAACTGCTTTCGAACTATGGAGGCAGGCGAAGAGGTGGTCGGGTCAAAGTACGAGGGAATGGAGGGGCACTTTTGGAGATGTATGATTGATGACCGGCCGATGGTATGGGTCGCGATGGTGAGGTGTTGGAGGGTGCATCGTGTGTGGGGAGGATGAAATACGAGCCAAAGAGGAGTGTGGTGTTGTCAGGATATTGAATGGTGAAAAATTGAGGGAGATAAGGTTCTTTGAAGTGGCAAAAATGGCAGAATGTTGTGGAGCGGAAGAAGTAAAGACAGTGGGGATCTGGAATAAACAACAGTGCTGAAGTTGATGGGTGTAAATATTAACGCAAATGAAGATGAAAGAGTGCTTGTACAAGATAAGCACTATAACACCCCGTATTTCTGTTAACACTAAAGTTACTAATTTAAGAATAACCAATGCTTAATATAATAAATGTGTAAAGGGGAGATGTATCTAATGTGCATACAAATTTAATAATAAATGTGTAAAGGGGAGATGTATCTAATGTGCATACAAATTTAATAATAAATGTGTAAAGGGGAGATGTATCTAATGTGCATACAAATTTAATAATAAATGTGTAAAGGGGAGATGTATCTAATGTGCATACAAATTTAATAATAAATGCGTAAAGGGGGGATGTATCTAATGTGCATACAAATTTAATAATAAATGTTAATAATGTACATTAAGAAAGTAATTGTGAACATAATTGGCTTCTCTTTAGAACGGATGGCTTTGATTAACCTTGGCTTCATCGACGGCTCAAATTAACTTGCAATCCTATATAAACAGCCCCCTAGTCTCCTTCTCTTTGCACCATTCTTCTCTAACCTTATGCTACACAAATTCTTGATGGACATGGCTTCTTCTTCTTCCTCTAAATCTAAATAAATAGATTAAAATAAAATATAAATCAAGACAAGGATAAGCTGCTCAAGTCTTTCAAGAGAAGATTCAAAACAAGTTAGGATTCAAGTAAAGATTCAATGGCTTCAAGCAACGCTATCTTTCTATTCTTTTCTAGATCCAATCAATGTAAATCGGTTACTTTTTAGACTTGAACGCCTTTTCTATTTGTGACATGAAATTAAAAGAATATAAGAAATATGCCTTATCATTTCATTGAATCTGTGCTTGTTTATGACTTTGGATCTGATTCTTGATTATGGCCTAGAACACATTGTGACTAAATTGCCAATGCTTAAGATTATGACTATGGAACTGTGGTCTTTGAAACCATAAGCCTTTGACTATGAACATAAGCCTTTGACTATGAACATAAGCCTTTGACTAGAAGCATAAACCAATGCCTATGACTATGACAAGGACAATAGTGGATAATTACCTATGATTCATGAATATGATATTATTGCCTAAGATTATGACTGTGAGATTGGATCTAAACTTGATTATCTATTCAGTTTATTCTTCATTATCCTTGGATCTTGATTATGGGAATTTATCTATTAAGTTAGATCTACCCATATACTTGAACCTATGTTATTTGTTCAACCCTTTTTATGTCATAATATTATCAGATTTATAGGCCTTCGATGCTTTAATCAATTTATTCAGTGTAATTTATTAGATCTGTGATTAGTGAATCATCATCTTCTGCCAGTCATTATGTCTATCTTTTCATGGCATTTTGGTTCATTCCCTTTTTATCCACGAATCTAGATTTATCTATAATCTAGGATGAAATCACGATTACACGAACGATGGGAATACGATTTGGGCAAATCATAAATTTGACTTAAACATGGTTGTAAACTTGGAAATTGGCATAATGTGGAACATGAACATAATAATGATTGACATAATTTAGAACATGTATTATGGCATGTTTATTAGAACACAAATTTGAAAATTTGACATGAATTATGGAATATGTAATTTGACATATTAAATTTAGTATTGGCAAGTAAGCTAAGTTTTAGGCGTAAACGGTAAACCAGAATAATAATTCTTGTCTTGCCATAAACTGTAAATTAGGATGTTAAATCAAAATTGGGTCAATTAAAGTTAATTTGGCATAATAAGTATATTAGCACAAATTTTGAATTTAGTCATAATTGTGAGTAATTGTCATGTTTAGAATAATCATGGTTAGTGACACTTAATTTGGTATAATTTACATACCAAAAACTATAAATATGATATATAGGGAAAATGGGCCATAAAAATAAATGTTGACAATGTACATTAAAAGAGTAATAATGGAATAAGTAAATTAGGGAAAATTTACTTATAGAATTTATCCTAAATGAGAAAAGTAAATTTAGACAATACGAACATGCTTAACCCGAGGTTGGATTGAGTTGTGATGTAAACCTGCCCGGACCCGCCCGGCTGTCCAGTGATCACAACAATACCTATCCAATGTGGGAGGTTAAGGCATTGAGCCCGATAAAGGCCCGAGGTTAGACTGAGTTGTGGCGTAAGACTGCCCGGAACCAACCGGCATACCGGCAGCCACAACAATACCTGTCTAATGTGAGCGGATGGTGCTTTAATAAGACAATTAAAGTTAAGCTAGAATGGGAGGGTTAAGTCCATAAGAACACTTAACTAACTTAACACAGTTAAGTTAGAACAATAGGGTTAAGTTAACTAGAACACTTAACCAACTTAACATGGTAACAAGACAAGATTTGTAGGGGTTAAGTAACTAAGAAAAACACTTAGCCAATTTAATATGTTAACCAGACTAGAAAGTGGGGGTTAAGTAAATTCAATACACTTAGCCAATTTAACATGTTAACTAGACTATAGGTTGGGGATAATTAAAGTTAATACACTTAGCCAATTTAACATGCTAACTAGACTAGAGGTTGGGGTTAAGTAAATTTAATACACTTAGCCAATTTAATATGTTAGCTGGACTAGACCGTAGGGTTAAGTAAGCTTGAACACTTAACCATCAGAGTGTGATAAATGAATAGGGTTAAGTTAAAAACATGAAGGGACGATACTTAACCATTAGGACATGTTAATCAAACCAATGTTAGGGTTAAGTTAACAAAGGTAACACTTAACCGTTATAATATGTTAGTTAAAACAGATAGGCAAGGTTAAGTTAAAAAGGAACACTTAACCAATACAAGATGAATGGGTAGGGTTAAGTAAATACTCAACCAATATAACTTGATGCTGTTAGGGTTAAGTCAACGTGAATTACTGGTAACACTTAACCAGTTTAACATGACAAATGAATAGGTTAAGTTAACTTGTATCGACTAATGACACTTAACCAATCCAACTTGACGAGAAAGAGAACTAAGTAGTAAACCTTAGCTAAGAAAACGACGATTCAGGAAACCAAGTGGTAAACCTTAGTTAGGAGAACAAAGTAGTAATCCTTAGTATAACACGAGGAGGAGTGAACGATCTTAAAGAAGGCTCCAACGAATTGGGTTACGGAGCCCAAGGCTTCGAGGGGACGTGAGGGTACTCTTGGTATCCCTCTGTTAGGTGGCAGATGATCCTCCTGGGCTCACAGAGGTTAAGGTCTGTGTTAGGAGAACCAAGGGTATGCCTTGGTTGCAATATAAGGCAACCTAAAAACTAGGATGAACCAGCGTGATTCGGTGGGACAAATGGCCCTGTGATAGCGACCCGTCGTCTACCTACCATCTTGAGTCAATCGAGATACGGAAAGGTGGAGAACTCCAAAAGACCATATACTTGCTATATGGTTATGGTTGCGGATGGCCATAGGTTAGTGGGGCATAGGGGGGCCTGCGTATAGTTCTCATTTTTCAAGATGTGCCTTTCAATAGTTGAGGGAGGGGTCAAGTGGGACCATAGCCACTGGAAAAAATAGACCTTAGCATCTGCATCGGCAGATAACTTAAAGCTCCCGACCGAGTTCCGTGTTTCTTGATTTGCCCTGCCACGGGACTCGGGTCGCACATATAGAGGACATGTGCATCTAGACAGCGATAACGATTCACGACACATACGTGGGGAAAGTCTAGGAACATATACCGCTCTAGGTAGTGTGTCCTAGACTAGGGGCATCGTTCGACAGGCAGCGTAATCCCTAGTTGGACCTAGGTGGCATAAACCCTGAATCTGTGAAGCATTAGATAAGCCGCGTAAACCCGAGTGGAATCTAGGAAGTACTTTGATATAAAACCCTAGATTTGATCTAGGTAATAAATAATAAATGTACGCCTAAAGGCAACCACAATTACTGGGATTGGGATCGCGTTATCATTTTAGAAAGATTACTAGTTGGGACACTAGATAGGTGGTGCAGAGACATAGAAACCATAATAACAGGTTAATAGCGAAGCAGAGAAAGTATTAAAGCATATCTAGTTTATCTTGTCTTAGCATATCTTGTGTTAATCTTATCCTATCTTGTTGGCCCTATCATCATGGTATTGTCTTGTATTCAGTTAATTCATGTCGTTTTGTTTTTCCTTGTTCACATGCTAGAAGTAACTCAACTTACTAGACTTTATGTCTGACCCAGTTTTCTTTCGTCTTCTTTTCTTCCGTTTCCCCCCCCCAGGTAGTTAAGGAGGGAATATTATAGCTCAGGTTGGATTGGACCGTCACTCTTCCCAAGCTCGAAGATTCTTTGACAAAGTGCTTTGGACTCTCTTTTTCTGCTGCTATGGCTGGCTTATGCTACATTGGGGAATATAAATGTTATTTTATGCTTCTTTATTTTGTAAGACGGATGATACTCTGATATTGGAAAACAATTGTTGTACAAACTATTTTATCAATAAAGTAAAGTTTTATTTTCCGCTGTTTTAATTTTGTCTGTCTTCTAATTTATCTGCATCTTTTACCCTAAATGCTCCACAGAACTTAGTGCATTCCCTTTGTGAGTGACACTAAAGGATGTGGGGTGTTACACTTGGTATCAGAGATGAAGGTTACCGGATCAGATAAAAGATTTGAAAAAAATTATTATTTTCAAACAGTTTTAAAAGAAGCATTTTCAAAACAAGTTTTGTTTTAAATGCGTATTCCCCAAAAGCCATACGCACTATCTTCTGATTCTCTGTTTGAATTCTTTTCCCCTTCTTTCTTGAGTCTCTGGGGCTCCTGGCTTTCTGGGAGATAACCTCATCGAAGGGCGAAGTAGTGCCCGACTTCCATCTATAACCGTAGTAGTTTCACCTGCGGCTAGTTTTCTTTCAAGCTTAGTAGGGTTTTCTGTACGATGGAGGCAGCTTTCAAGAGATTTGTCAACATGATTACACACGAAAGAGAATGAGGAGTTTGGCTAAGAAGCACAACCCAAGGATGAGGAATTCATGGATGTAGACTTGGCTCACGAAGGAGGAAGGGATTATAAAACCTAAGACAAGAGGAAGTATCTTTACTATGGAAGAATAGGGCATATAATTAAGAACAAAGGACAAGATTTTCAGAAGGGCAAGTACATGCTTTCAACACTAAGCATACCTAGGAGAAAGGTAGTAAAGTTCTGTTGGAAGAGTCTAGCTTTTCTGTTTGTACTCTTTCTTTTGGTTTTAGCACTTCACATTTGTTCATATTTGCTTCCATAGTTGAGTCTCTGCACCTTAGTACTTGTATAGTAAAAGATCCCAACTAGTGCTCAAGTGTTTTTTGCTTAGAACATCTCACGTAGATCGTCCAAATTCGGAGGAGACATTCCTCGGGTGCTTGTCTGATATTGGTTTAGGCCTTTGGGGCTTGTACTTGAGGGATGTCGAGTTCGACTAGGATGGTTTGCTTGAGAGATGAGTAGTTGTGGCAGGCGCTCTATATAGAGAAGGACTAACCTTAAGAGAGGTAAAAAGTACGTAGTGACCTTTTGACCCTCATAGTTATGGCATGATGGATAAGCTAAGAGGAGAGACCTCTGATCATCCTAGTATATACACTCAGTATCATGGTTGACATTTGTTTATTTTGGAAATGGAGGTCAAGAAACTTCGCAATCGTGAAGTTGAATCTGTTAAGGTACAGTTGAGTAAAGCTCAAGAAGACGTGATACGGGAGATTGAAGATAAGGCATACGCGCCTTATACCCTTTTTCTTAAGGGTACATCCTTGATTCCTTTTTTTAGGAATTCTATGCATACTAATTTCTAGCTTTTAAGGTATATCCTCTAGGACGTATCATCGATCCTTAGGTAGAAACCCTTTTGGATGTAAACATGTATTTGAAACATGTTATGGTTGATGGTTGCGAATGGTTGCTAGTGGTTGCTCGTGAATGCATATACACACGTATTAGGCACTAGATCAGCTCAGACGTCTTCATATTTCATTTACATATATGTATTTGTTTATGAATTGAAATTAATGTGTTATCATATGGATGTCGCATTTAAATTAATGATTGTGCACTCATATAGGAATAATATGTATCATTAGGATTTGCATACATATTGGACGCATGGCACTGAGATGATTTGCATTAAGGAGGTCAACTGAATCAGTAGACCGCCTGATTTTGCATTAGATAAAGACATGTACACACACTATGCATATGAACATACAAGCATTAGAAGTCTTTAAGGACAATGGATGCCTGTGTTTGATGGTTGAGTAGATGGATGATTGGATGGTAGGATTTACATTCTTCTTGACTTGAAGATTTCGGGGTCGAAATCCTTTAAGGAGGGGATAATGTAACACCCCGTATTTCTGTTAACACTAAAGTTACTAATTTAAGGATAACGAATGCTTAATATAATAAATGTGTAAAGGGGAGATGTATCTAATGTGCATACAAATTTAATAATAAATGTGTAAAGGGGAGATGTATCTAATGTGCATACAAATTTAATAATAAATGTGTAAAGGGGAGATGTATCTAACGTGCATACAAATTTAATAATAAATGTGTAAAGGGGAGATGTATCTAATGTGCATACAAATTTAATAATAAATGTGTAAAGGGGGATGTATCTAATGTGCATACAAATTTAATAATAAATGTTAATAATGTACATTAAGAAAGTAATTGTGAACATAATTGGCTACTCTTTAGAACGGATGGCTTTGATTAACCTTGGCTTCATCGACGGCTCAAATTAACTTGCAATCCTATATAAACAGCCCCCTAGTCTCCTTCTCTTTGCACCATTCTTCTCTAACCTTATGCCGCACAAATTCTTGATGGACATGGCTTCTTCTTATTCCTCTAAATCTAAATAAATATATTAAAATAAAATATAAATCAAGACGAGGATATGCTGCTCAAGTCTTTCAAGAGAAGATTCAAAACAAGTTAGGATTCAAGTAAAGATTCAACGGCTTCAAGCAACGCTATCTTTCTATTCTTTTCTAGATCCAATCAATGTAAGTCGGTTACTTTTTAGATTTGAACGCCTTCTCTATTTGTGACATGAAATTAAAAGAATATAAGAAATATGCCTTATCATTTCATTGAATCTGTGCTTGTTTATGACTTTGGATCTGATTCTTGATTATGGCCTAGAACACATTGTGACTAAATTGCCAATGCTTAAGATTATGACTATGGAACTGTGGTCTTTGAAACCATAAGCCTTTGACTATGAACATAAGCCTTTGACTATGAACATAAGCCTTTGACTAGGAGCATAAACCAATGCCTATGACTATGACAAGGACAATAGTGGATAATTACCTATGATTCATGAACATGATATTATTGCCTAGGATTATGACTGTGAGATTGGATCTAAACTTGATTATCTATTCAGTTTATTCTTAATTATCCTTGGATCTTGATTATGGGAATTTATCTATTAAGTTAGATCTACCCATATACTTGAACCTATGTTATTTGTTCAACCCTTTTTATGTCATAATATTATCAGATTTATAGGCCTTCGATGCTTTAATCAGTTTATTCAGTGTAATTTGTTAGATCTGTGATTAGTGAATTATCATCTTCTGCCAGTCATTATGTCTATCTTTTCATGGCATTTTGGTTCATTCCCTTTTTATCCACGAATCTAGATTTATCTATAATCTAGGATGAAATCACGATTACACGAACGATGGGAATATGATTTGGGCAAATCATAAATTTGACTTAAACATGGTTGTAAACTTGGAAATTGGCATAATGTGGAACATGGACATAATTATGATTAACATAATTTAGAACATGTATTATGGCATGTTTATTAGAACGCAAATTTGAAAATTTGACATGAATTATGGAATATGTAATTTGACATATTAAATTTAGTATTGGCAAGTAAACTAAGTTTTAGACGTAAACGGTAAACTAGAATAATAATTCTAGTCTTGCCATAAACTGTAAATTAGGATGTTAAATCAGAATTGGGTCAATTAAAGTTAATTTGGCATAATAAGTATATTAGCACAAATTTTGAATTTAGTCATAATTGTGAGTAATTATCATGTTTAGAATAATCATGGTTAGTGACACTTAATTTGGTATAATTTACATACCAAAAACTATAAATATGATATATAGGGAAAATGGGCCATAAAAATAAATGTTGACAATGTACATTAAAAGTGTAATAATGGAATAAGTAAATTAGGGAAAATTTACTTATAGAATTTATCCTAAATGAGAAAAGTAAATTTAGACAATACGAACATGCTTAACCCGAGGTTGGATTGAGTTGTGATGTAAACCTGCCCGGACCCGCCCGGCTGTCCAGTGATCACAACAATACCTATCCAATGTGGGAGGTTAAGGCATTGAGCCCGATAAAGGCCCGAGGTTAGACTGAGTTGTGGCGTAAGACTGCCCGGAACCAACCGGCATACCGGCAGCCACAACAATACCTGTCTAATGTGAGCGGCTAATGCTTTAATAAGACAATTAAAGTTAAGCTAGAATGGGAGGGTTAAGTCCATAAGAACACTTAACCAACTTAA
This sequence comes from Allium sativum, assembly GCA_030737875.1. Classification (NCBI taxonomy): domain Eukaryota; kingdom Viridiplantae; phylum Streptophyta; class Magnoliopsida; order Asparagales; family Amaryllidaceae; genus Allium; species Allium sativum. The sequence goes on from CM060922.1 coordinate 924,054,228, forward strand.
CACAGTTAAGTTAGAACGATAGGGTTAAGTTAACTAGAACACTTAACCAACTTAACATGGTAACAAGACAAGATTTGTAGGGGTTAAGTAACTAAGAAAAACACTTAGCCAATTTAATATGTTAACCAGACTAGAAAGTGGGGATTAAGTAAATTCAATACACTTAGCCAATTTAACATGTTAACTAGACTAGAGTTTGGGGATAATTAAAGTTAATACACTTAGCCAATTTAACATGCTAACTAGACTAGAGGTTGGGGTTAAGTAAATTTAATACACTTAGCCAATTTAATATGTTAGCTGGACTAGACCGTAGGGTTAAGTAAGCTTGAACACTTAACCATTAGAGTGTGATAAATGAATAGGGTTAAGTTAAAAACATGAAGGGATGATACTTAACCATTAGGACATGTTAATCAAACCAATGTTAGGGTTAAGTTAACTAAGGTAACTGTAACAACCCGTATTTTCAATAACCTATTATAACATAAATCGAGGCAGAATTTAATTCAAAAATCTGAATCAAGGGAAACGGGCTATGCCATTGCGTTCGTCTCGGAAAAATACGCGAAATAAAGTCCGAGTTTTCGAAAATCGGAGTCCGTATGACCCAGTTAAGGCCCATGGAAGTTTTCAGAAAATTTCCTAAGTAAAAACAGATTTAAATTTAATTTAAAAACAAGGGTTAGGGCAAGCTGGAGCAGGCGGGAAAAATTCCCGCCAGGACCCGCATGTCGACAGCCCTGTCGACAGGGCCCCAGGGAGTCGACAGCCCTGTCGACAGGGGGTGCCCGGGCAGTTTAGCCTGGTGCACCATTTCTGATTTGGGTTTGGTCTTGTGGCTTGGTTCTAGAGAGTTCCGAGATCTGACGGGCCTAAACTAACCTAGGGTTAATCCTAGGGCTAAAAACACTCTAATCTTCTATAAATAAGCTCCTAATCCTACCCTAAAGCCTCATTATTCAATCTAGCAACCAAACTATGTCAAATTGAAATCTCAAATGGCCTCCACCTAAAAACCCTAGCCTCCAATCTCTTCATTAATAATTCCTATGAAGGTTATGATGTTCATACAAGCATTTCTAAGTTGTATGAATGATCATTAGCTTGCATACATCATCAAGTTGCAAGTTTTATTTGCTAAGCTAGTGTTTTTGGGTGTTTTCTTATTGGAGCTTTGTTTTGGGGTTTTATGCTTGCATAAAAAGGGCTTCTCAATCTTTATTAGGAGATTTGTGTCTTCATAATAGTTGTAAGCCCTCTTACCTTCATTTTAGAAACTCTAAAGTTAATATGTGATGAAAGTTGGGATTTTTGTATGGTTAATGAGTTATGCATGCTTATGCGAGTTCACTATGCTATGTTGTGCATGTTTAATAAGTTATGCATGCTTATGCAAGTCCACTATGCTATGTTGTGCATGTTTAATAAGTTATGCATGCTTATGCAAGTCCACTATGCTATGTTGTGCATGTTTAATAAGTTATGCATGCTTATGCAAGTTCACTATGCTATGTTGTGCATGTTTAATAAGTTATGCATGCTTATGCAAGTTCACTATGCTATGTTGTGCATGTTTAATAAGTTATGCATGTTTATGCAAGTTCACTATGCCATGATTTGCAAGTTTAACAAGTTATGCATGTTTATGCAAGTTCACTATGCCATGATTTGCAAGTTTAACAAGTTATGCATGTTTATGCAAGTTCACTATGCTAAGTTATGCAAGTTCAACATGTTATGCATGTTTATTATGATATGTAAGATTTATCATGTATGTTGTGCCAAGTTCCCTCTTGCTATCCTTTATGCGTTATAACGAATATGTAAGCGGTAGAATGACGTTGGGGGGTTTTTGGGTAAAACTTAAAATACATGAAAATATAAGATTGGGAATTTACCTATTAAGTTAGGTCTACCCCTTGGGAATTTACCTATTAAGTTAGGTCTACCCAAGTATTTGTTAAACTTGTAATTGTGTTTTAAAAAGTGGACATGACACTTAGAAAACATAAGTGTGGCCAACTCGAGGTTGGGTTGAGTTTGTAGCGTAATTCTACCCGGAACCGACCGGCTTAACTAGTGGCTACAAACAATAGGACCCAATGTGAGAAGTTGGTCATGTGGTGCCAAAACCCGAGGTTAGACTAAGTTGTGGTGTAAACCTACCAGGACCCGCCCGGCCTAACTAGTAACCACAACAAGGTCTATTGTGAGAGGTTAAGGTGCATTAAATTAAGTAATGCCTCATGATTAGGGTTAAGTCAGGGTCCACTAATACTTAACCAATTTGGGGATTCGAGGGATTAAATGGGGTTAAGTGGTGAACTGTTGGTTACACTTAACTAATTTAATCCATGATTAGTGAGGGGTTAAACCACACTTAACCTTCTTAGAAAACTCTAGCAACGTGGTCTGTTCCTGCAGTAATCCCAGTTGGGTATCATTCACAACCCTAGAGGCTAGGCTAGGGCGGGGCACGATTACTGGACGGATGTAAGCGACCAAAAGGCGATGGCTGAGTGGTACAGCGGTGCGGGTCCAGGCGGACTACGGACGTGCACGTAGTCCGGTGTTGGACAAACTCGAGGCACGGGTACCAGTAGGTTAGGGCTGTGCATTATTGCTTAAGTGTCCGGGGTTGACACCCGAGGGCTTGATACACCCCAAAGGTGGACCCAGCACAGTCTAACTACAACCATATGCGGGCCATATGGACACCAACACTTGACGTGTTAGGTTTATAGGGAGCCGATCGACTAGACCGTTGGGCTGGGCCTTGTATTAAGGCCACCTCATGTTATTGGGCCAGAGTTTGGGCTGAGGGATCAATACCTGTTATGTTAGTTGCTAGTACACTATGGTGCAAAGCTTAATCTTCTTTATGTGATGACACCTTTATCTATTGCCAGTATATTCATCTCGGTTTCCATCATGATGTTAGCTTTATTAGTTTATAGACTGATCGTAGTAGGGCTTACCAGTCTTTTTGACTGACCTGTTTTCTTTCGCTTCTTTTCTTCCGTTCCCCCCCCCCAGGTTCTCAGGGAGGGAACAGTGGTGCTTAGCTTGGATCGCTTGCTTGTTCGCTGGATAGCTCATGTATGTCTGGATATTGAGCTCGCTATGGCTTATCACTTTTATTTTTGGGGATAGCACTATGTATTTCAGTGTTTCTGTTTATGTTGTACTAGACATATTTATTTTGGCAGATGACTTTATGATGTACTAGACTTGTTTTGAGATGGTTTGAGATATTCCGCTGTTTTATTCTCACTTACTCTGTTTTACATATATATATTTATGTTCCTGTTCTGCCTTGATATATCATTATGCATGCTTACCCAGTTCTAACGCCCCCCAGAAGCTAGTGCCCCCAAAAGAGTGACCCTAGCGGAGGTGGGGTGTTACAAATTTGGTATCAGAGCATATGGTTTACAGGAAAGAACAAAAAGTTTTTAAAAGACTTTTGAAAAACTATTTTCAAAACAAGTATAAAGTATTTTCCAAAGAAAAGTCTAGTATTTTAAAAGGCTATTCCCCAAAAAAGCCATTAGCGTTATCCTTCGTTCCCTTGACCTAATCTTATCTTATCTTTCGTTTCAGTATGGCTGAGAATCTTGCCATCCCGGATGGAGTAAATGTACCACTCTGGTATAGGAGGCTTCTTGAAGCTAGGGCGGTAGCTGGTCCCGCCAACCCTACCCCCACTCCTCCTCCTGTAGTTGAGAATCCTCTCCCTAATATCCCTCCTCCGGTAGTTCCTGCTCCCCCGCCTCCAGTTGCTGAGGCTCCTCTCCCTCCTCCTCCCCCTCAGCATCCTCAGGTTGAGTTCACGAAGGTTTGTAAAGACTTCAAGGCAATGGGAGGCAAGAATTTCCTAGGCACGGAATCTTTTGTTGAAGCTAGGAATTGGCTGAAAGACACTGAAGACTTGTTTGCTATCTTTGGAATAGATGACGAGAGGAAGATCTTATTGACAGTGTGGCTTTTGAAGGACGAAGCAGCCTATTGGTGGGAGGTCACCAATGGGACGAGGCCCGTCGAGACTTGGGCCGATTTGAGGGCTAGATTTGTGGCCAAATTTCTATCTTCTGCTGAGGCAAATTTACAGATGGAGAAGTTCATTGCATTAAAGCAAGGTGATATGACTGTCAAGGAGTATGTGAACAAGTTTAACTAGCTGGCCCGTTTTGGTTTAGATATGGTAAACACTCCTGAGAAGAAGGCTCTTCGATTCGCTAGAGGGTTGAATGAGCCACTGCAGGGCTTGGCAATGTCACATATTCCGCATGGAGCTACTTTTGAGAGTTTGGTCAATATGGCTCTACTTCAGGGAGATGGGAAGAAAGAGGTTAAGTTGAGTGAGACCCAAGCAAAGAAGAATGATTCTCAAGGTAAAGGCAATCAAGGTGGTCAAAGCAGTCAGGGGAATCAAAGCAAGAACAAGAAGGGGAACAATAACAAAGGCAAGGGAAAGTGCAATTACTCTGGTGTGCCTGGACACTTTGCTAAGGATTGTAGGAAGAAGAAAAGGAAGCTTAGTGGTGGATGTTTTTCCTGTGGTGAGGCCGGACACTTCAGCAAGGAGTGCCCGAAGAAGAAAGGACAGGCTGGACCTTCAGGAGGGCAAGTTCATGCTCTCAATACCGCTTCAGTTCCCGGTCAAGGTAGTGTTTCTGTTGAGAACCTTGTTTATATTTCCGATCTTCCAGTTCGTACCTTGTTTGATTCTGGTGCATCACATAGCTTTATTTCATCTGACCTTGTTGATAGTTTGCACCTTAGTACTAGCTTAGTGGATGATCCCGTTTGTGTTTCGAATCCCATTGGGGGTTCTGCTCATCTATCTATGATATGTGAGGATCTGAGGATCTCTATACTTAGTGTAGAGTTCTTGTGTAGTGCGTATGTTCTTGGTTTCAGGGGATACGGATTGATATTGGGCATGGATTGGCTGTCCAGATATGGAGCCATTCTTGATTGTGAGCATAGGGTTGTGAGGCTTGTGACTCGCCTTGGCAACACCTTAGAGATTTCATGCAATCCGAAGAATCCCGTCATGTTGTGCTATCTTGAATCTCTCGACTCGTCAGAGGAAGCCCTTCAGTCTGTAAGGGTGGTCCGAGATTATCCAGATGTTTTTGAAGAAGTTAAGGGGTTGCCCCCTAAACGAGAGATTGATTTTCGCATCTATCTGGTGGATAATGCTAAGCCTGTTTCTTTGCCCGTTCGGCACATGGCTCCGCGGGAAAGACGGGAGCTCAGCAAGCAAGTAAAAGAGTTGCTTGAAAAGAACTTCATCAGACGAAGTATATCCGAATGGGGAGCGCCTGTGGTGTTTGCTACTAAGGCGGATGGTTCTCTTCGACTCTGTGTGGATTATAGAGAATTGAATAAGCTGACTAAGAAGAACAGACACCCATTACCGAGGATCGATGATCTCTTTGATCAACTTGTCGGTGCTTCTGTTTTCTCTCAGCTTGATCTTGCTACCGGATTTCATCAGCTCAGAGTGGCTGAAGATAGTATAGACAAGACTGCATTCAGAACTCCAGATGGATTCTTTGAATGGCTTGTTATGCCGTTCGGTTTGACGAATGCACCCGCGTATTTTGTGGACTTGATGAGTAGGGTGTTTCGGGAGTTCTTGAACAAGTTTGTCGTGGTCTTTGTGGATGATATTCTGGTTTTCTCCAAGGATGAAGAAGAGCACGCGAGGCATCTTGTAGAGGTGATGAATACGCTCAGAGCACACCAGTTAAAGGCCAAGTTCTCCAAATGCCACTTTTGGAGAAGGGAAGTCAGATTCCTTGGGCATATCGTATCCAAGCAAGGCTTAGCGGTGGATCCCGCTAAGGTGGTTGCAGTTCAGGATTGGAAGACTCCAAGGAATGCAACCGAGGTGAGAAGTTTTCTAGGTCTTGCGGGTTTTTACCGGAAGTTCATCAAGGACTTCGCGAAGATATCTGCTCCTCTTACTAAGTTGACGAAGAAGAACCTAGTTTTTGCTTGGGACATGGATTGTGAGCTTGCTTTTCAGAGACTCAAGAGAGCCCTTACCTCTGCACCCGTTCTAGCTTTACCCGATGGTAGTAAGATATTTACCGTGTACACTGATGCTTGTGGCACGGGATTGGGCGCCGTTCTGATGCAAGAAGGCAGAGTTATATGTTTTGGTGGGAGGCAACTTAAGGTGCATGAGAAGAATTACCCCACTCATGATCTAGAGCTGGCAGCGATTGTATATGCACTCAAGGCTTGGCGTCATTATCTTCTGGGAGAGAGATTTGAGCTATATACTGATCATAAGTCTTTGAAGTATCTCTTTTCGCAGAAGGATTTGAACTTGAGGCAGCAGAGATGGATGGAATTCTTGGCTTCCTATGATTTTGATATAGCCTATACCCCTGGCAAGGGGAATGTTGTAGCGGATGCATTGAGTAGGAAAAGGTTGACACTAAGTCCTCTATTTGTTGAGATGAAGAATTTAGAGTTCTTGGCAACCTTTGATTTTTCTTTGACAGTTGAGTCGATGACCGGTTCTTTGGCATCTCTAGAGCTCAGGCCTACCCTTCTGGATCAAGTTGGGGCTTCGCAGAAGGAAGACCCTCAGATAATTGAGATCATGGATAAGCTGATTCGAGGGGAGACGTCTAGTCACCTTGCTCGATATTCTATAGATGATAAGGGTTGGCTGGGGAGAGACGGAAGGCTGTGTGTTCCAATGATAGAAGATTTGGTGAGGAAAGTTCTTGATGAGGCACATCGCTCCAAGATGACTATACATCCAGGGGGAGATAAGATGTATAAGGATATGAAGCGCATTTTCTTCTGGCCTGGAATGAAGAAGGATGTGGCCGAGTTTGTCTCTAGATGTGTTGTTTGTCAGAGAGTAAAAGCCGAGTCAAAGAGGCCCGGTGGGCTATTGCATCCCCTAGAGGTCCCGCTATGGAAGTGGGAGAGTATTTCTATGGACTTTATTGATGGGCTTCCTAGGTCAAGGAAGGGGAATACAAGCATTTGGGTCATTGTAGATAGACTTACGAAGAGTGCTCATTCTATCCCAGTAAAGAGCAAAAGGACCGCATCTGGACTAGCATCAGTATATCTTCGTGAGATAGTGCGACTACATGGAGTTCCTTCCAGCATAGTCAGTGATCGAGACCCCATCTTTACTAGTCAGTTCTGGAACAGCTTGCAGGAGGCCTTGGGCACGAGGTTGAATCTGAGTACTGCTTATCACCCACAGACGGACGGTCAGACAGAAAGGGTGAATAGGGTACTTGAGGACTTGTTGAGACTTTGCATTCTGGATTTTGGTGGTGCTTGGGAAGACCACCTTCCTCTTGTTGAGTTTGCATATAATAACAGTTATCAGGCGAGCATAGGGATGGCACCATTTGAAGCTTTATATGGGAGGCCGTGCAAGTCGCCTACATGTTGGTGGGAGACTACAGATAAGCTTATACTTGGGCCTGATATGATTAGAGATACATCCGAGAAGGTCGAGTTGATTAGAAGACGGATGAAGGCGGCCCAAGACCGACAGAAATCCTATGCTGATAAGCGAAGCTCCGATTTGGAGTTTGATGTTGGGGACATGGTTTTCGTAAAGGTTTCTCCTTTGCGGAATGTGGTCCGATTTGGAGCTGTTGGGAAGTTAGCACCGAGATTTGTTGGACCCTTCCCTATCATAGAGAGAATTGGGAAGATGGCCTATAAAGTGCAATTGCCCGAGAAGCTGTCCGGAGTGCATAATGTTTTTCATGTCTCACATCTCCGAAAGTGTTTGCATAAATCAGTAGAGATTGTGGAGCCAAGTGTTTTGGAAGATGTGGAAGTGGAGAAAGAAGCTACCTTGAGGAGAGCTCTGATTCGTATCTTGGGGACGGAGACCAAGAAGCTAAGGAATCGAGAGGTCGAATTGGTGAAGGTTCAATGGGGTGAAGCTGAAGAAGACGCAACTTGGGAAACCGAGGAGAAGATGCGTGGGCTTTATCCATTCCTTTTTGAGGGTACACTCTCAATCTCTTTCCTTTATTAGCATATCTTTCTCTTTGCTATCCATGTTTATCTAGTTATCGTGCTAATCTTGTCATGAGAACCTTAGGTAGAAACCCTTTGGATGAAACATGTGTTTGAGACATGTTATGCTTGATGGTTGCAAGTGGTTGCAAGTGTTTGCCAGTGGTTACTCGTGGATGCATGATACACATTAGGCACTAGATCGGCTCGCACACCCCTCATATTGCATATGCATGAGTGTTTATGCTTATTCATGGATGAAAATTGTGTGTTATCAAATGGATGTTGCATATGGGTGTATGTTATGTGCACACATATAGATGATATACATTATGTTAGGAATTGCATACATGTGGATACATTTCACTAACATCTTTTGCATCGATTTTTGCATTAGATAAGTACATATACACACACCTCTGCATATGTTCATCCAGCATTTAGAATCTTGTAAGGACAATGATTGCTCGTGGATGATGCTTTGAGTAGATGGATGATTGGATGGTAGGACACATTCTTCCTAACTTGAAGATTTCGGGGACGAAATCCTTTAAGGAGGGGAGAATGTAACAACCCGTATTTTCAATAACCTGTTATAACATAAATCGAGGCAGAATTTAATTCAAAAATCTGAATCAAGGGAAACGGGCTATTCCATTGCGTTCGTCTCGGAAAAATACGCGAAATAGAGTCCGAGTTTTCGAAAATCGGAGTCCGTATGACCCAGTTAAGGCCCATGGAAGTTTTCAGAAAATTTCCTAAGTAAAAACAGATTTAAATTTAATTTAAAAACAAGGGTTAGGGCAAGCTGGAGCAGGCGGGAAAAATTCCCGCCAGGACCCGCATGTCGACAGCCCTGTCGACAGGGCCCCAGGGAGTCGACAGCCCTGTCGACAGGGGGTGCCCGGGCAGTTTAGCCTGGTGCACCATTTCTGATTTGGGTTTGGTCTTGTGGCTTGGTTCTAGAGAGTTCCGAGATCTGACGGGCCTAAACTAACCTAGGGTTAATCCTAGGGCTAAAAACACTCTAATCTTCTATAAATAAGCTCCTAATCCTACCCTAAAGCCTCATTATTCAATCTAGCAACCAAACTATGTCAAATTGAAATCTCAAATGGCCTCCACCTAAAAACCCTAGCCTCCAATCTCTTCATTAATAATTCCTATGAAGGTTATGATGTTCATACAAGCATTTCTAAGTTGTATGAATGATCATTAGCTTGCATACATCATCAAGTTGCAAGTTTTATTTGCTAAGCTAGTGTTTTTGGGTGTTTTCTTATTGGAGCTTTGTTTTGGGGTTTTATGCTTGCATAAAAAGGGCTTCTCAATCTTTATTAGGAGATTTGTGTCTTCATAATAGTTGTAAGCCCTCTTACCTTCATTTTAGAAACTCTAAAGTTAATATGTGATGAAAGTTGGGATTTTTGTATGGTTAATGAGTTATGCATGCTTATGCGAGTTCACTATGCTATGTTGTGCATGTTTAATAAGTTATGCATGCTTATGCAAGTCCACTATGCTATGTTGTGCATGTTTAATAAGTTATGCATGCTTATGCAAGTCCACTATGCTATGTTGTGCATGTTTAATAAGTTATGCATGCTTATGCAAGTTCACTATGCTATGTTGTGCATGTTTAATAAGTTATGCATGCTTATGCAAGTTCACTATGCTATGTTGTGCATGTTTAATAAGTTATGCATGTTTATGCAAGTTCACTATGCCATGATTTGCAAGTTTAACAAGTTATGCATGTTTATGCAAGTTCACTATGCCATGATTTGCAAGTTTAACAAGTTATGCATGTTTATGCAAGTTCACTATGCTAAGTTATGCAAGTTCAACCTATTAAGTTAGGTCTACCCCTTGGGAATTTACCTATTAAGTTAGGTCTACCCAAGTATTTGTTAAACTTGTAATTGTGTTTTAAAAAGTGGACATGACACTTAGAAAACATAAGTGTGGCCAACTTGAGGTTGGGTTGAGTTTGTAACGTAATTCTACCCGGAACCGACCGGCTTAACTAGTGGCTACAAACAATAGGACCCAATGTGAGAAGTTGGTCATGTGGTGCCAAAACCCGAGGTTAGACTAAGTTGTGGTGTAAACCTACCCGGACCCGCCCGGCCTAACTAGTAACCACAACAAGGTCTAATGTGAGAGGTTAAGGTGCATTAAATTAATTAATGCCTCATGATTAGGGTTAAGTCAGGGTCCACTAATACTTAACCAATTTGGGGATTCGAGGGATTAAATGGGGTTAAGTGGTGAACTGTTGGTTACACTTAACTAATTTAATCCATGATTAGTGAGGGGTTAAACCACACTTAACCTTCTTAGAAAACCCTAGCAACGTGGTCTGTTCCTGCAGTAATCCCAGTTGGGTATCATTCACAACCCTAGAGGCTAGGCTAGGGCGGGGCACGATTACTGGACGGATGTAAGCGACCAAAAGGCGATGGCTGAGTGGTACAGCGGTGCGGGTCCAGGCGGACTACGGACGTGCACGTAGTCCGGTGTTGGACAAACTCGAGGCACGGGTACCAGTAGGTTAGGGCTGTGCATTATTGCTTAAGTGTCCGGGGTTGACACCCGAGGGCTTGATGCACCCCAAAGGTGGACCCAGCACAGTCTAACTACAACCATATGTGGGCCATATGGACACCAACACTTGACGTGTTAGGTTTATAGGGAGCCGATCGACTAGACCGTTGGGTTGGGCCTTGTATTAAGGCCACCTCATGTTATTGGGCCAGAGTTTGGGCTGAGGGATCAATACCTGTTATGTTAGTTGCTAGTACACTATGGTGCAAAGCTTAATCTTCTTTATGTGATGACACCTTTATCTATTGCCAGTATATTCATCTCGGTTTCCATCATGATGTTAGCTTTATTAGTTTATAGACTGATCGTAGTAGGGCTTACCAGTCTTTTTGACTGACCTGTTTTCTTTCGCTTCTTTTCTTCCGTTTCCCCCGCCCCCCAGGTTCTCAGGGAGGGAACAGTGGTGCTTAGCTTGGATCGCTTGCTTGTTCGCTGGATAGCTCATGTATGTCTGGATATTGAGCTCGCTATGGCTTATCACTTTTATTTTTGGGGATAGCACTATGTATTTCAGTGTTTCTGTTTATGTTGTACTAGACATATTTATTTTGGCAGATGACTTTATGATGTACTAGACTTGTTTTGAGATGGTTTGAGATATTCCGCTGTTTTATTCTCACTTACTCTGTTTTACATATATATATTTATGTTCCTGTTCTGCCTTGATATATCATTATGCATGCTTACCCAGTTCTAACGCCCCCCAGAAGCTAGTGCCCCCAAAAGAGTGACCCTAGCGGAGGTGGGGTGTTACAGTAACACTTAACCGTTATAACATGTTAGTTAAAACACATAGGCAAGGTTAAGTTAAAAAGGAACACTTAACCAATACAAGATGAATGGGTAGGTTTAAGTAAATACTTAACCAACTTGATGCTGTTAGGGTTAAGTCAACATGAATTACTGGTAACACTTAACCAGTTTAACATGACAAATGAATAGGTTAAGTTAACTTGTATCGACTAATGACACTTAACCAATCCAACTTGACGAGAAAGAAAACTAAGTAGTAAACCTTAGTTAAAAGGACTAAGTGGTAAACCTTAGTTAAGAAAACGATGATTCAGGAAACCATGTGGTAAACCTTAGTTAGGAAAACTAAGTAGTAATCCTTAGTATAACAAGAGGAGGAGCGAACGATCTTAAAGAAGGCTCCAACGAATTGGGTTATGAAGCCCGAGGCTTCGAGAGGACGTGAGGGTACTCTTGGTATCCCTCTGTGAGGTGTCAGATGATCCTCCTGGGCTCACAGAGGTTAAGGTCTGCGTTAGGAGAACCAAGGGTATGCCTTGGTTGCAATATAAGGCAACCTAAAGACTAGGATGGACCAGCATGATTCGGCGGGACAAATGGCCCTGTGATAGCGACCCATCGTCTACCTACCATCTTGAGTCAATCGAGATACGGAAAGGCGGAGAACTCCAAAAGACCATATACTTGCTATCTAGTTATGGTTGCGGATGGCCATAGGTTATTGGGGCATAGAGGGGCCTGCGTATAGTTCTCATTTTTCAAGGTGTGCCTTTCAATAGTTGAGGGAGGGGTCAAGTGGGACCATAGCCACTGGAAAAAACAGACCTTAGAATCTGCATTGGCAGATAACTTAAAGCTCCCGACCGAGTTCCGTGTTTCTTGATTTGCCCTGCCACGGGACTCGGGTCGCACATATAGAGGACATGTGCATCTAGACAGCGATAACGATTCACGACACATACGTGGGGAAAGTCTAGGAACATATACCGCTCTAGGTAGTGTGTCCTAGTGAGACGACCCGATTTCCCGTTCTCACGGAAACAAGGTTATCTTTGGAATATAACACAGAAACATATAATAGCAGAACAGAATTAAATAAATACACCAGAATGAACAACAAAATATACTGGATAAAAGTAATCATCAGAGTTACACAGTATACAGGATCTTACTTAGTACAAATACAGTTCAGCTATACATAAATGTCTACAGCGGAAATAAACAAAATATGTACAATAGGAGCTGAACAACATAAAAAGAAATAAATGATAGAATCCATCTTCAGCTCCAGCTATCCAGAAAAAGAACCAGCTAAACCTGAATACAAGGCTGCCCGTGTAGAAAAAGGGGCACCCGAGTTTGAGAGTGAAACAAACTACGAGTCAGTCATGGGACTGGTATGAGAAATCTACTCAACACATATATAATTTGGCTAATCACAGGACCACGCCACTTTCGTGGAACGGGTTTACTCCATTGGATTGCCAGTGCTTTAAAACAAATCTTTCTTCTAAACATCGCTATGCTTTTTATAAAAATGAAGCCGTTATAAGACTCAGTTCCCATCACACAATGCAACGCAAACCGGAGGATAGAGTTTTTACCTTATAACGGCCAAGATATGCTTGATACGAATAAAACAAAGGCATTTGATATTATTGCTAGTGTTTATATGTTTTGAAAACAATTTCAAATCATAACTATCAATCATAGACGGCATTAATGCCCCATACCACTATGTCGCCATATATAGGTATACAATCAAAACCGCATCGTCTCGTATTTGGAAATTGGATTTCCGTCATGAACCAAGGCAAAAGATAGTCCTTACCGAATTCGAGACGCTCTAGCCCGTGTCTCAGGAACAGCCGCAACTGCCCCTTGGAGCGACAGGGCCGGTCCACCGATGTGGATTATTATACCTGAACACTACGTCTCCCCGCCCTTTGGGGCGTAAACGAGCCAACGAATGACTCCATCGGACCCGGATCGTCCGATCAAACCGAGGCGCCTCGCAACAGCAACAACCACATAGGTGAAAAGTATATAAATGTCAGGGCTGGTAGGTCACTGACACCACCCTAGCTAGAAGGAAACGCAGGCCCTCCCTGAGGTCCTTCTCCCGTTTTAGGTTCATACCGGGGTGTGAGGCTCGCGAATTCACGTTATACACAAAGCTACGCCACACAGGCGGTGCTTTGATCATCACCACAAGACTTTGCTTTTCAACAGAAGTCCTGATCTCTGCATCTTAGCATGCCACACAGAATAAATCCTATGTCAGACACACAGTCCATTTACAAGTCCGTTCTGGGTCTGAACGAAACCGGAGGCACTAAATACCTCGCAAACCCTTCGATCAACACGTACGTCTGAACGATCACCACTCATTATCCATATTTCGGGATGCCTCCCAATCAGGACCTCGGTTACCATCCAAACGAGGTGAAGATCTCCGGTCTTCGACCATCGTCTTCATCTTCGAATTTCAATCGTCGGTCGATTATTCGAAATGAGAATTAACTCGGCCTTTTCAAATAATTCACGTATATTTAGAATTTCAAATCGATTTATTTCAATGGTTAAATTATTCGACAACACCAATTGTGTTTTTTAATGTAATTTTCACACCAAACACATTCAACCATCAAAAGCCACATAAATCAAGCAAATTCAGTTTATTTCCATTCCATATTGCTTACGATATTTTATAACTATTTATCGCTATTTTTATTTAATTTAAAATAGCTATTATATTCAAAACGACGTTTCGGGCCATAACGTGGCCGTGGCGCTGTTTTTCTTCAGATTTGATTTACACATATCTGAAAATCTAACCGTTGGATCTTCACAAAATTTACATCATTAGAAAGGTCTTTTCAAAACGAATCCAACGGTTCCAGTTTCGGGAAAATCCGACGGTCGGATCTCCCAGTACAATCGTTTGAAGTTTCGATTTCAAAATACGAACTGCAGCGTCGTTATTCGATTAAATATAATTATATTTATATATATAAATAAATATAATCGTTTCTGGCGCTGTTTTTCTTCAGATTTGAATTAAACATTCCAGACAATCCAACCGTTGGATTTCTACAAGGTTGGTGCCGTTGGAAAGATTATTCCAAGGCGAACCCGACGGTTGAGGTTTCGGGAAAATCCAATGGTCGGATTTCCCGTACTAGTCGTTTGAAATCACGGTTTCAAAATACGAACTGCACGACTTCGTTTCGTTTTAATTTTATTTATATTTATATAGTTATATAAATATAGTTCATTCAATGATTTCTATATCGTTTTCACTTCAAATATTTTTCTAACTCCTTAAATTTTGGAAAAATTTCGCCATAACCTCCCCTGCACCGGGAGCGTCGGGAAATCGCAAATAGCGTCCCGGTCCTTCTAATCTCAAAAAGAAAAAGAAAAAGCCAAGCGGCTAGCCAACAGGCTCAAAATCATCACCCAAACAAATCAGTAAATGTGTACCTATTTGTCGGGCACAAATTTTATTCCTCTTCTCTAGCCCCTTTGCTATAACCTGTTCAATGAATATGCATGTACATATATATACAGTCCATATCATTTTTTTTCATTTTCTATTCAACTTCATATTTGATTTCTATTTGGTTTAAAAACACCATTCATTCTAACGTTACATAAATAGGTGCAAATCATTTCATTAGCTAATTAATGAATATTTCAACTCATATATGTTTATTTTGAACAAGTGGCTATTTTTAACACTTCACGTTTCAACGATTTATGCATACAATAAAAATGTGATTTTTATTGTAAAACAATTCATTTCAAAACACTATTTTTTTTCTATATAGTTCATATAGTCGATAAAAGTTGATTTTTATTATCAAACAATTTATTTCAAAATATGAATACCATTCAACACATGAATTTCTAAGCAACGAATGAATATCAATTCAACACATGAATGTTTTCAATGGTTTTTATATATATAGATAAAAATGTGATTTTTATTATTAAACGATTCATTTCAAAATATGAATACCATTCAACACATGAATTTCTAATCAACGAATGAATATCAATTCAACACATGAATGTTTTCTATAGTTTCTATACATAGATAAAAATGTGATTCTTATTATCGAACAATTTATTTCAAAATATGAATACCATTCAACACATGAATTTCTAAACAACGAATGAATATCAATTCAACACATGAATGTTTTCAATAGTTTAAGCATATGAAAATAATTCAAACACAAGAATATTATTCAAAATTTCGGCAGCATAACGGCAGGGTAGTTACACCGGGACCGTCCCTAGTACGGCTCCTCGCTCTACCTTAAAACCTCGCGGTTTTTGACAATGGGAAACATGCATCTAGTTCGCACGCAGGCGGCATGTATATATATTTTTTCATTTCCACAAACTAATCCTATGTGGTTTCAACCAAATATTTCACAACCACAAATGGGTATTTTTCAACCACAATCAACCAATATCAATCACAAACAATCCCAAACAATTATTCAATTTTCACCACAATTTCAACCAATAAATATCGTCCATGTTTTGTGGACGAGGGGCGTATATATATATATATATATATATATATAGATATTTATATATAGCAATTCACTTTCATTGTCAACACATATATATATATAAATTTTAATTCAGAAATCTCACCAATAGCTATCCAACTGCACGACTCTTCCTAATAGAAATCTTCGCCTTTTGTTGCTTTCGCCCGTATTCTCTACACATGTAAAAATAGAATTTTTACTATGCTATTCAATATATAAAAATCGAATTTTGACTTCGCTATTCAATATATAAAAATATGATTTTTACTTTTGCTTTCAACATATAAAAATATGATTTTTACTTTTGCTTTCAACATATAAAAATATGATTTTTACTTTTGCTTTCAACATATAAAAATATGATTTCTACTTTTGCTTTCAACATATAAAAATATGATTTCTACTTTTGCTTTCAACATATAAAAATATGATTTTTACTTTTCTAAAAGAAATCAGTTTTATTCTTTTACAAAATCAATTCAGTTTTATTCTTCATAGAAAATGCAGTTTTTATTCTTTATTTCAAAAACAGTTTTTATTTTGCTTTTAAAACCAGTTTTTATTTTGCTTTTAAAATCAGTTTTTATTTTAAAAACAAAATCAGTTTTTATCTTTTTTTAAAATTCAGTTTTAATCTTTTAACAAAATCAGTTTTTAAACTTTTTAACAAAAATCTGTTTTTACTTTAAACAGAACAGTTTTTATACTTTTTAAAAAGAACAGTTTTAATACTTTTAAAAAGAACAGTTTTAATACTTTTAAAAAGAACAGTTTTAATACTTTTAAAAAGAACAGTTTTAATACTTTTAAAAAGAACAGTTTTAAAATTCTTTTAAAAAATTTCAGTTTCAAAAATGCCTTTTTAAAAATTACTGTTTCAAAATCTATTTAAAAATTACTGTTTTAAAATCTATTTAAAAACTACAGTTTTAAAATCTTAAGAAAATAAAATAACAAAGCTAATAAAAAAAAACTTACAAAAGGGGGGGGGGGGTGGCGCTGCGTCTCCGCGAGCTTCGAGGGGGGGGGGCTCTGCGTCTTCGCGAGCTTCGAGGGGGGGGATTGGCTCTGCGTCTTCGCGAGCTTCGAGGGGGGGTGGCTCTGCGTCTTCGCGAGCTTCGAGGGGGGGGATTGGCTCTGCGTCTTCGCGAGCTTCGAGGGGGGGATTGGCTCTGCGTCTTCGCGAGCTTCGAGGGGGGGTGGCTCTGATTGAAGGAGGAGGAGGGCGGTGGATCGATTTAGGGGGGGGGGGGCGGTGTCGTTGGCTTTAGGTTTTTTTTTTTTTCTTTATTCTGTTTGAAATTATAATGAAAGGGGGGGGGCCAAGCAGAAGGAAAAGGGGGAGATATTTTTTTTTTATTATTATTTAATTATTTATTTTTGCAAAAAGGGTGACTTTTACATACGACCTCGAAACGAGGCCCACCGCCTGTCGTCCATAGCGTTTCACCCCCATTCCGAACACAATGGGATATGTATCGCAAGCTGATTCGATTGTTACAATCAGTTTCCTTTTGAATTTTCATTTAAATCACTACATTGAATTTTAAACGCACATTTCAAATTACCGGGGCCACATACTAACTAGAAAAATTCCAGAAAAATATTTTCTAGCTTCGTATTGACGATACGGTCCTAACAAAACTAGTTTCGTCGAATTCTGAGACCGTTTGCAAAATGGCCAATTTCCTGTCGATTAAATTCAACAGAAACTGGTCAAACGCGTTTTCCTTTGCCACGCTCACATATTGATTCGAAAAATTATGAAATTTGAAACCTAGCAATAACTTGACACTGCGGATCCAACAAAAGTGGTTTCGTCGAAATCCGAGGTCATTTGCAAAATATCCACTTTTAAGGGCCTGAATTCCATAGCGACTATTCAGAATTTTCAACTAGACATATCTTTTGATTCCCGCTATCAAATTTCGATTGGTCGGATTCGTTAGAAAGATATCATCAATTAGATACTAATGTTTTTGGTCTCACTAAAATCCGGATTGTTTTGCACCCGGTATATTCGATTGAAGTTTGAAATCGAATTATCGAACTACCGCGCCATTTTCAATTCTATATATAATTATAATTAATTATATTGGTTTTCAAATGTCGATTCAAACTCAGTTTTCATTGCCATTATCTAAAATATTTATTTTAAATATTTAAAATCCATTATTTTAGCCAATTTAAAAATTTTAAATTGGTTCAGATTTTCTGGGTCGTTACAATCTCCCCCACTTAAAACTTTTCGTCCCCGAAAAGGAATAAAGTCGAAAGTTGTTTGATAAATCTACAACCCCACAATACAACAACCAATTTGTTTCTAATATTCAGAGTATAGAATAAACAATGCACATCCATGGGAAGAAAATAGCAACAGAATAGAGAATCAAATGGTAATGCGAAGTATGGTAAATGTACCTTGCACCAGAGTCAATCAGAGATATCTACTCGGCATCTAGGATAAGCTTTCTGAATGCTCTCCTCAGTTTCCCAAGTACAATCTCGCGGATCTCCACTCCATTGCACTTTGACTAAGTGAACCTTCTTGTTCCTCAGCTCTTTGGTTTCTTTGCCGATAATCTTTAGTGGCTCTCGCCTCACAGCTAATTCTGGAGTAATTTCAATATCCTGCTGAGCTGCTTCTTCCACGATCAAGTCTGGATCATGAACGTGCTTTCGAAGTTGAGATATATGAAATACATCATGAACTCCAGGCAACCAGTCAGGCAGTTTGACCCTATAAGCAAGAGTTCCAATCCGTTCCAGAATAGGAAACGGACCAATAAATTTAGGCGCTAACTTTCCAGTTTTACCGAACCGGATAACTCCTCTCATCGGCGATACTTTCAAATATACATAGTCGCCAACTTCAAAGGATATATCTCTTCTTCTTTTATCGGCATAGCTCTTTTGTCGGCTTTGAGCGGCGAGTAATCGCTTCTTAATAAAATCGACTTTGTCGGCCGCTTCTCGAATCATATCGGGGCCCAACACAAGTCTATTTCCAGGCTCGACCCAACAAGCAGGAGATCGGCAAGGTCTACCATACAATGCTTCGAATGGCGACATTGTCAGACTCGCCTGGTAGCTGTTGTTATAAGAGAATTCAGCCAAATGCAGATTGTCTTCCCATGATCCACCGAAATCTATAACACAAGCCCGCAATAGATCTTCTAAAATGCGATTCACCCTCTCAGTCTGACCGTCTGTCTGAGGATGATAAGCGGTGCTCAAGTTTAACTTCGTTCCTAGCTCGACTTGAAATGCTTCCCAGAATTTGCTAGTGAATATTGTATCTCTATCACTTACTATACTGAGCGGCACTCCATGCAGTCTGACTATTTCCCTGAAGTAAATATGCGCCAGACTCTGAGCAGTTCTATTTGATTTGACAGGTATGAAATGGGCGGTCTTCGTGAAGCGATCTACGATCACCCAAATACTGTCATTTCCCTTTCTGGTTCTGGGCAAACCATCAATAAAATCCATAGAAATATGTTCCCACTTCCAACCAGGAACTTCTAGTGGTTGCAATAGTCCAGCCAATTTCTGTTGGTCACTCTTGACTAGCTGGCAAGTAGGGCAGCGGCTAACATATATTGAAACGTCTCTTTTCATAGCCTTCCACCAGAATGTTCTTTTGAGATCGTTATACATTTTGGCCACGCCAGGATGGATACTCAGCTTGGACTTGTGACACTCGTCTAACACTTCCCTTTTTAACTCTGGGATGTCAGGAACACAAATCCTTCCTTTTAATCTCAAGGTCTCGTCGTTATCCATTTGAAAACACGAGGGTTCGCCTTTCTGAATCCTTTTGATCATTTCCTTAATAAAGTTATCCTCTTTCTGAAGAATAGATATTTTGTCAATCAAGGAAGTCGTGATAATAAAGCTGGCGATCATTACATTCTTTCTGCTTAACGCATCGGCCACGACATTGGCTTTCCCTGGAGTATATATAATTTCGAAGTCATATGCTGCAAGAAACTCCAGCCAACGTTGCTGCCTCAGATTCAAGTCCTTCTGAGTGAACAGATACTTTAATGACTGATGATCTGTAAACAGTTCAAATCTCTCGCCCAGAAGATAGTGTCTCCAGATTTTCAAAGAGAATATGATAGCCAATAACTCAAGATCATGAGTTACATAGTTTTTCTCGTGCGGCTTCAGTTGACGGCTAGCATAAGCAATCACTTGACCTCTTTGCATTAACACTGCGCCAAGGCCCTCTCTAGAAGCATCAGTCCAGACTTTTAGATCTTGGTTGCCATCGATGATGGTTAACACCGGAGCAGTCGTTAATCTTAACTTTAGCTCTTCGAAAGCCTCCTCACTTTCTTGAGTCCATTTGAACTTAGAATGCTTCTTTGTAAGCTTCGTTAAGTGACCAGATATCTTCGAAAAGTCTTTAACGAACTTTCGGTAATAGCTAGCCAATCCGAGAAAACTGCGGACTTCAGTGGGAGTACTGGGCTGTTTCCAATTCTGAATAGCTGTGATTTTGCTTGGATCCACAGCGATTCCATCTTTCGATACGACATGGCCCAGAAATTTCACTTCATCTTGCGAGAATATACATTTGGAAAACTTGGCTTTTAATACATTCCGTCTGAGAATTTCTAACACTTGTTCCAGATGCTTTTCATGTTCGGCCTTTGATTTAGAGAAGATTAGAATATCATCAATAAAAACCAGAACAAATTTATTCAATACTCCTCTGAATACTCTGTTCATCAGATCGACGAAGTAAGCTGGAGCGTTACATAAGCCGAACGGCATTACTAACCACTCGTAGAATAGGTCGGGGCCTCTGAACGCTGTCATTGGAACACACTCTTCGGCAATTCGAAGTTGATGGAAACCTGTAGCTAGGTCCATTCTTGAGAATACTTGTGCTCCATTTAATCGATCCAACAAATCATCAATCCGCGGCAATGGATATTTGTTCTTTATTGTCTGTTTGTTCAAATCACGATAATCCACACATAGTCGTAGAGTACCGTCAGATTTTGGGACAAATACCACTGCTGCACCCCAATCAGAGAAACTAGGTCTGATTAGACCCTTCCATACTAGCTGTCGTGTTTGATTGTCTAATTCCTCCTTCTCTTTCAAGGACATTCTTCGAATAGCGTGAACTACTGGCCTTGCATTTGGAATCAAAGCAATCTTGAAATCTATTTCTCTCTGCGGAGGTAAGCGAACAACTTCTTCGAACACATCCGCATAGTTCTTGACGACAGGAATATCTTTGATTAGGTCGGGAATATCCTCAGTAACTTCAGGGATATGTTCGGTTTGAGCTGGAGAAACATTCAAAGCTGCCCAAAAGTCTTTTCTATTAGAAGTTGGGCCTTCACATGGTATGGTTATATAATTCCCCAATTGTGCCTTTGCCTTAACAACCCTCTCGGCGCATTTAACTTCCGCTTCATATTTGGTTAGCCAATCCAATCCCAGAATGATATCGAATTCATTAAAATTCATGACGATACAGATAATAGGGAACTTATAGCAAGAAAAGGAGACAGGTACTGCACAAATCCAACTGAGATTGATAGAACCCCCGACCGGATTCTGGACAGTCATTGGTTCCTTGAGCTTCCTCAAATTCAAATCTAGTTTCTTAGCGGCACTCTTTGAAATAAAGCTTCGTGACGCGCCTGTGTCAAACAGTACTTTGACTGGAATGTTTTTGACAGTAAGCGTGCCTTCTAACACATCAGACCTTTCTTGACTAGCTGAGGGCTCAGAGGTTTCTGCTAATTCATTCACTTGAACTATTTCAGTCTTTTCCAACTGCCAGCAATCTTGCTTTACGTGACCATCCTGATGGCAGAGATTGCATTTTCTATTCGATTGAAGTCCTTCTTTGGATTTAAGTCCACCTTTTAATCGCTTCCTTAAGGGCCCGCAGTTTATCGACAAATGCCCCTTCAGATGGCAGTTAGAGCAAGTGGTAGTCGTTGCCGGTTCCTTTTCAGATTCAGCCCTTTTTCTATTGACACTGGGCTTCTTACTGGCTTCAGGAATATCAATTTCAGACTCTGCTTTGTCACTACAACAAACTTCCTCTTCGTCGCGCAACATTCCTTTCTTATGGAGATCTTCATATTGATAAGCCATATAAATCATTTCTGAAAAAGGAAGCTTCACATGCCCCAATACTTTATTCTGGTATTTCCTTTGAAGCCCGTGAATAAATCTCATATTTTTACTCTTCGGATTTTGAATTAGATGAGGAGCAAAGTGAGCTAGTTCGTTGAATTTCTTATGATATTCGGGAATTGTCATGTCTCCTTGTATCAGATAAGAAAATTCGTCGCATAGTCGCTCTGTCGCTTCGGGAGGAGTAAATCTTTCTAAGAAAATCACTTTGAATCTATCCCAGGTGATATCACCTTCTGGATTATTCTGTATAACCGAATCCCACCAAAACAAAGCTTCGTCTTTGAGAGCCCAGGAGGCCAGTAATCTTTTCTGGTCATCCCTAAGCTTTAATGCTTCGAAGATTTTCTCAGCTGAACGAATCCAAGCTTGTGTCTTCATAATAGATTCTTCACCAGAGAACGGTATTCCACCCATATTTCGATATTTGATTAATAGGGCCTCAATACCCGGTTCTGCATTCCTTCTGCTTCTGACACTCATTTTTCTAGTACTTCTGCAAATGGCAGATCAAGTGTCAGGTCACAGAAAAGGTATTTTAAATTATAGAAACACATACTTCAAATGTAGATGTGTCTATCAAGGTGTAATTTCATTCTGCTTTACTCATACTAGGATCTTACTGATCCTATCTGTATAGAGTTACCCGTCCTAGAACACTACTGGTTCTATTTCTGACGAGTTCGTTCACATGTTATATTCCAGAACTAAGCTTAACCAAAGCTCTGATACCACGTTGAGACGACCCGATTTCCCGTTCTCACGGAAACAAGGTTATCTTTGGAATATAACACAGAAACATATAATAGCAGAACAGAATTAAATAAATACACCAGAATGAACAACAAAATATACTGGATAAAAGTAATCATCAGAGTTACACAGTATACAGGATCTTACTTAGTACAAATACAGTTCAGCTATACATAAATGTCTACAGCGGAAATAAACAAAATATGTACAATAGGAGCTGAACAACATAAAAAGAAATAAATGATAGAATCCATCTTCAGCTCCAGCTATCCAGAAAAAGAACCAGCTAAACCTGAATACAAGGCTGCCCGTGTAGAAAAAGGGGCACCCGAGTTTGAGAGTGAAACAAACTACGAGTCGGTCATGGGACTGGTATGAGAAATCTACTCAACACATATATAATTTGGCTAATCACAGGACCACGCCACTTTCGTGGAACGGGTTTACTCCATTGGATTGCCAGTGCTTTAAAACAAATCTTTCTTCTAAACATCGCTATGCTTTTTATAAAAATGAAGCCGTTATAAGACTCAGTTCCCATCACACAATGCAACGCAAACCGGAGGATAGAGTTTTTACCTTATAACGACCAAGATATGCTTGATACGAATAAAACAAAGGCATTTGATATTATTGCTAGTGTTTATATGTTTTGAAAACAATTTCAAATCATAACTATCAATCATAGACGGCATTAATGCCCCATACCACTATGTCGCCATATATAGGTATACAATCAAAACCGCATCGTCTCGTATTTGGAAATTGGATTTCCGTCATGAACCAAGGCAAAAGATAGTCCTTACCGAATTCGAGACGCTCTAGCCCGTGTCTCAGGAACAGCCGCAACTGCCCCTTGGAGCGACAGGGCCGGTCCACCGATGTGGATTATTATACCTGAACACTACGTCTCCCCGCCCTTTGGGGCGTAAACGAGCCAACGAATGACTCCATCGGACCCGGATCGTCCGATCAAACCGAGGCGCCTCGCAACAGCAACAACCACATAGGTGAAAAGTATATAAATGTCAGGGCTGGTAGGTCACTGACACCACCCTAGCTAGAAGGAAACGCAGGCCCTCCCTGAGGTCCTTCTCCCGTTTTAGGTTCATACCGGGGTGTGAGGCTCGCGAATTCACGTTATACACAAAGCTACGCCACACAGGCGGTGCTTTGATCATCACCACAAGACTTTGCTTTTCAACAGAAGTCCTGATCTCTGCATCTTAGCATGCCACACAGAATAAATCCTATGTCAGACACACAGTCCATTTACAAGTCCGTTCTGGGTCTGAACGAAACCGGAGGCACTAAATACCTCGCAAACCCTTCGATCAACACGTACGTCTGAACGATCACCACTCATTATCCATATTTCGGGATGCCTCCCAATCAGGACCTCGGTTACCATCCAAACGAGGTGAAGATCTCCGGTCTTCGACCATCGTCTTCATCTTCGAATTTCAATCGTCGGTCGATTATTCGAAATGAGAATTAACTCGGCCTTTTCAAATAATTCACGTATATTTAGAATTTCAAATCGATTTATTTCAATGGTTAAATTATTCGACAACACCAATTGTGTTTTTTAATGTAATTTTCACACCAAACACATTCAACCATCAAAAGCCACATAAATCAAGCAAATTCAGTTTATTTCCATTCCATATTGCTTACGATATTTTATAACTATTTATCGCTATTTTTATTTAATTTAAAATAGCTATTATATTCAAAACGACGTTTCGGGCCATAACGTGGCCGTGGCGCTGTTTTTCTTCAGATTTGATTTACACATATCTGAAAATCTAACCGTTGGATCTTCACAAAATTTACATCATTAGAAAGGTCTTTTCAAAACGAATCCAACGGTTCCAGTTTCGGGAAAATCCGACGGTCGGATCTCCCGGTACAATCGTTTGAAGTTTCGATTTCAAAATACGAACTGCAGCGTCGTTATTCGATTAAATATAATTATATTTATATATATAAATAAATATAATTGTTTCTGGCGCTGTTTTTCTTCAGATTTGAATTAAACATTCCAGACAATCCAACCGTTGGATTTCTACAAGGTTGGTGCCGTTGGAAAGATTATTCCAAGGCGAACCCGACGGTTGAGGTTTCGGGAAAATCCAATGGTCGGATTTCCCGTACTAGTCGTTTGAAATCACGGTTTCAAAATACGAACTGCACGGCTTCGTTTCGTTTTAATTTTATTTATATTTATATAGTTATATAAATATAGTTCATTCAATGATTTCTATATCGTTTTCACTTCAAATATTTTTCTAACTCCTTAAATTTTGGAAAAATTTCGCCATAACCTCCCCTGCACCGGGAGCGTCGGGAAATCGCAAATAGCGTCCCGGTCCTTCTAATCTCAAAAAGAAAAAGAAAAAGCCAAGCGGCTAGCCAACAGGCTCAAAATCATCACCCAAACAAATCAGTAAATGTGTACCTATTTGTCGGGCACAAATTTTATTCCTCTTCTCTAGCCCCTTTGCTATAACCTGTTCAATGAATATGCATGTACATATATATACAGTCCATATCATTTTTTTTCATTTTCTATTCAACTTCATATTTGATTTCTATTTGGTTTAAAAACACCATTCATTCTAACGTTACATAAATAGGTGCAAATCATTTCATTAGCTAATTAATGAATATTTCAACTCATATATGTTTATTTTGAACAAGTGGCTATTTTTAACACTTCACGTTTCAACGATTTATGCATACAATAAAAATGTGATTTTTATTGTAAAACAATTCATTTCAAAACACTATTTTTTTTCTATATAGTTCATATAGTCGATAAAAGTTGATTTTTATTATCAAACAATTTATTTCAAAATATGAATACCATTCAACACATGAATTTCTAAGCAACGAATGAATATCAATTCAACACATGAATGTTTTCAATGGTTTTTATATATATAGATAAAAATGTGATTTTTATTATTAAACGATTCATTTCAAAATATGAATACCATTCAACACATGAATTTCTAATCAACGAATGAATATCAATTCAACACATGAATGTTTTCTATAGTTTCTATACATAGATAAAAATGTGATTCTTATTATCGAACAATTTATTTCAAAATATGAATACCATTCAACACATGAATTTCTAAACAACGAATGAATATCAATTCAACACATGAATGTTTTCAATAGTTTAAGCATATGAAAATAATTCAAACACAAGAATATTATTCAAAATTTCGGCAGCATAACGGCAGGGTAGTTACACCGGGACCGTCCCTAGTACGGCTCCTCGCTCTACCTTAAAACCTCGCGGTTTTTGACAATGGGAAACATGCATCTAGTTCGCACGCAGGCGGCATGTATATATATTTTTTCATTTCCACAAACTAATCCTATGTGGTTTCAACCAAATATTTCACAACCACAAATGGGTATTTTTCAACCACAATCAACCAATATCAATCACAAACAATCCCAAACAATTATTCAATTTTCACCACAATTTCAACCAATAAATATCGTCCATGGTTTGTGGACGAGGGGCGTATATATATATATATATATATATATATAGATATTTATATATAGCAATTCACTTTCATTGTCAACACATATATATATAAATTTTAATTCAGAAATCTCACCAATAGCTATCCAACTGCACGACTCTTCCTAATAGAAATCTTCGCCTTTTGTTGCTTTCGCCCGTATTCTCTACACATGTAAAAATAGAATTTTTACTATGCTATTCAATATATAAAAATCGAATTTTGACTTCGCTATTCAATATATAAAAATATGATTTTTACTTTTGCTTTCAACATATAAAAATATGATTTTTACTTTTGCTTTCAACATATAAAAATATGATTTTTACTTTTGCTTTCAACATATAAAAATATGATTTCTACTTTTGCTTTCAACATATAAAAATATGATTTCTACTTTTGCTTTCAACATATAAAAATATGATTTTTACTTTTCTAAAAGAAATCAGTTTTATTCTTTTACAAAATCAATTCAGTTTTATTCTTCATAGAAAATGCAGTTTTTATTCTTTATTTCAAAAACAGTTTTTATTTTGCTTTTAAAACCAGTTTTTATTTTGCTTTTAAAATCAGTTTTTATTTTAAAAACAAAATCAGTTTTTATCTTTTTTTAAAATTCAGTTTTAATCTTTTAACAAAATCAATTTTTAAACTTTTTAACAAAAATCTGTTTTTACTTTAAACAGAACAGTTTTTATACTTTTTAAAAAGAACAGTTTTAATACTTTTAAAAAGAACAGTTTTAATACTTTTAAAAAGAACAGTTTTAATACTTTTAAAAAGAACAGTTTTAATACTTTTAAAAAGAACAGTTTTAAAATTCTTTTAAAAAATTTCAGTTTCAAAAATGCCTTTTTAAAAATTACTGTTTCAAAATCTATTTAAAAATTACTGTTTTAAAATCTATTTAAAAACTACAGTTTTAAAGTCTTAAGAAAATAAAATAACAAAGCTAATAAAAAAAAACTTACAAAAGGGGGGGGTGGCGCTGCGTCTCCGCGAGCTTCGAGGGGGGGGGGTGGCTCTGCGTCTTCGCGAGCTTCGAGGGGGGGGGGATTGGCTCTGCGTCTTCGCGAGCTTCGAGGGGGGGTGGCTCTGCGTCTTCGCGAGCTTCGAGGGGGGGGATTGGCTCTGCGTCTTCGCGAGCTTCGAGGGGGGGATTGGCTCTGCGTCTTCGCGAGCTTCGAGGGGGGGGTGGCTCTGATTGAAGGAGGAGGAGGGCGGTGGATCGATTTAGGGGGGGGCGGTGTCGTTGGCTTTAGGTTTTTTTTTTTTCTTTATTCTGTTTGAAATTATAATGAAAGGGGGGGGCCAAGCAGAAGGAAAAGGGGGAGATATTTTTTTTTATTATTATTATTTAATTATTTATTTTTGCAAAAAGGGTGACTTTTACATACGACCTCGAAACGAGGCCCACCGCCTGTCGTCCATAGCGTTTCACCCCCATTCCGAACACAATGGGATATGTATCGCAAGCTGATTCGATTGTTACAATCAGTTTCCTTTTGAATTTTCATTTAAATCACTACATTGAATTTTAAATGCACATTTCAAATTACCGGGGCCACATACTAACTAGAAAAATTCCAGAAAAATATTTTCTAGCTTCGTATTGACGATACGGTCCTAACAAAACTAGTTTCGTCGAATTCTGAGACCGTTTGCAAAATGGCCAATTTCCTGTCGATTAAATTCAACAGAAACTGGTCAAACGCGTTTTCCTTTGCCACGCTCACATATTGATTCGAAAAATTATGAAATTTGAAACCTAGCAATAACTTGACACTGCGGATCCAACAAAAGTGGTTTCGTCGAAATCCGAGGTCATTTGCAAAATATCCACTTTTAAGGGCCTGAATTCCATAGCGACTATTCAGAATTTTCAACTAGACATATCTTTTGATTCCCGCTATCAAATTTCGATTGGTCGGATTCGTTAGAAAGATATCATCAATTAGATACTAATGTTTTTGGTCTCACTAAAATCCGGATTGTTTTGCACCCGGTATATTCGATTGAAGTTTGAAATCGAATTATCGAACTACCGCGCCATTTTCAATTCTATATATAATTATAATTAATTATATTGGTTTTCAAATGTCGATTCAAACTCAGTTTTCATTGCCATTATCTAAAATATTTATTTTAAATATTTAAAATCCATTATTTTAGCCAATTTAAAATTTTTAAATTGGTTCAGATTTTCTGGGTCGTTACACCTAGACTAGGGGCATCGTTCGATAGGTAGCTTAATCCCTAGTTGGACCTAGGCGGCATAAACCCTGAATCTATGAAGCATTAGATAAGCCGCGTAAACCCGAGTGGAATCTAGGAAGTACTTTGATATAAAACCCTAGATTAGATCTAGGTAATAAATAATAAATGTACGCCTAAAGGCAACCACAATTACTGGGATTGGGATCGCGTTATCATTTTAGACAGATTACTAGTTGGGACACTAGATAGGTGGTGCAGAGACATAGAAACCATAATAACAGGTTAATAGCGAAGCGGAGAAAGTATTAAAGCATATCCAGTTTATCTTGTCTTAGCATATCTTGTGTTAATCTTATCCTATCTTGTTGGCCCTATCATCATGGTATTGTCTTGTATTCAGTTAATTCATGTCGTTTTGTTTTTCCTTGTTCACATGCTAGAAGTAACTGAACTTACCAGACTTTATGTCTGACCCAGTTTTCTTTCGTCTTCTTTTCTTCCGTTTCCCCCCCGGGTAGTTAAGGAGGGAATAATATAGCTCTGGTTAGATTGGACCGTCACTCTTCCCAAGCTCGAAGATTCTTTGACAAAGTGTTTTGGACTCTCCTTTTCTGCTGCTATGGCTGGCTTATGCTACATTGGGGAATATAAATGTTATTTTATGCTTCTTTATTTTGTAAGACGGACATACTCTGATATTGGAAAACAATTGTTGTACAAACTATTTTATCAATAAAGTAAAGTTTTATTTTCCGTTGTTTTAATTTTGTCTGTCTTGTAATTTATCTACATCTTTTACCCTAAATGCTCCATAGAACTTAGTGCATTCCCTTTGTGAGTGACACTAAAGGATGTGGGGTGTTACAAGCACTATACATCGTTAGTTTAAAGGTCCTTACGCGGACATCAGGGTGGCCATGAGTTTAACTACGATGGAACGACATAACGGAAAATTAGATGGGAAAAATAATGATATTTTGGTTGAGTTTATTATGAAAGATTGACGATGGAATTTGTCTAAGTTTTTGTGAAATGGTGAAGCAAGGATAAATCACAAGAAGCAGGTGGAGTTGGATATTGCGATGGAAGAAGAAAAGATTTACACGTGAGTAATTGATGTTTAATCCATTTTTAAATTAACTAATTACCAATTAATTTAATCTAATATTATACTTATCATTACTATGACATATGTAAACATAATTGCACGAATTTGGAACCATTAGGATCGTCTGGACATTTTCTACGCATATGAGCTAGAACGGGATAAATTGGAGCTAGCTGGAAGTCTATCTGATTTTAAATGCTAGTTTAAAATCAGATAAAACGACACATAAATCACCCATCAAAACAAATGGTGAGTAAACTCACCAACTCTAACTCATTTATATTTTTATAAACGAGTTTTAAATTTATTTTATATTGTGGGATGGTCGTTTGTATGAATGGTTGATCAAATTGGTTGGAATGATTGATATAATTATATCGTTGATCGATTATTAGTTCTGTGTACTATGATAATTCATATTTATGTGAAATTAATTAACATCTGTGGATGCAGGGAAACAGGTTGGAGGAATCCAACTGGATTCTCAGCATTTATATTATTGTTTGTTATTCACTGTGATATACACTATGATTGATTATGTTGTGTTGAATTACCCTGGCCCTATAATTTTGGTATTTAAATACCATAATATATTTTCGAATATAGAAAATGAAATTTGAGTTTTAAAAAGAAATTTTCTTTCCAAAATATAAAAATGTAATTTCGAATAGAGTTGAAATTAAAAACATGTTAACGGAGAAAACAAGTAGTTGTTTATAAATGAGAATATAAATTAAGTGAATTATTTATCATTAGATAAATTGAAATATAAGTTCAATTATGAATTTATATGGAAAGTGAATATCGGTTTTGAAACCGATATTTGAAATTAATTGGAACTTAATGATGGGTGTTAAATATTAGTTAATCTTTGATTAACTATAATTAAAGTAATTATCAAATTTTTTAGTGTTAATAAAGTTAATTATTATTTAATAAGCTTTTTAAAACGATAATTATACTATTTTTAGTTAATAGCAAAGTCAACTATTTTTATATAGTTAATAATAAGGGTAATTGTTATTTTTAAAACAATGATTTTAATTGGAGATTCAATTAAGGAATGATTTGGCGGCATTATAGATCAAATCAAGCAAAGCACTTAATTAAAATAAAAATTTTAAATGCAAAGGAAAACACAAATGATAACTTTGTGTTAAACATTGATAAATGGATTTTCGAAAAAAATCCAAGTAAAGAGGTCTTGTTGTAAAGAAGGTGGAAAGTGGATTTTTATCCTTATATAACTTTATCTTATGGGTTTTGACAAACAGAATGGTATATGTCTGCATTGTGTAAATCCGGACATTCTGACTATCTTTTAAAAATAAACAACAGAACCGTATGCGCCGCACACGGTACTTCTTTCAAAACAGCGATTATAACGCTATTGTTATAATAAATATTTTGTAAATCTAAACAGCGATTTTAGTGCTGTCATTATAATAAATATTTTGTAAATCTAAACAGCGATTTTAGTACTGTCGTTATAATAAATATTTTGTAAATCTAAACAGCAATTGTAACGCTGTTGTTAAAGGTAATGTTTTATAAATCAAATATTTGGAAAACAGCGATTATAAAGCTACCGTTATAATCAGTGTTTTTCCGTAAAAGAAGTGTGTTCTTAGATTGAATCCAAAAGTCACGTAAGCGATGTTTTGTTTAAAGTTGTGAACTTTGACTATTTCAAATTTGAGAATGTTATTCAATTAAGGTCTGAGAGGTAATTATACCCCAACTTGATTGACTTCATGATTGATGGAGAAATGTTTAAGGTTCGATAGTGAAGATTGGTTAGCAATATAGTTAGTTAATAAATGATTTATAGTTTGAGTTATAATAACCATGTTTTATAAGCGTTAATTTAAAGGATTTTGAAATGTTTTCCACAAATAAAATGAGATATATTTTCCACGCGTAAAGGATTGGTCAACGAGGAATTAAAAAGGTAATTTGGAAATATTTTCCAGTATTTATAATGTATATTTTATGATTATAGAAAATGAGGATTTCGTGAATATTTATAAATGTTTTATAACTGGAATAAGAGATATTTTCTCGAATAAAGAAATTATAATATTGGAAATGTTTTTCATAGAACCGAGAGGGGAAATCGAGCTTCAAAAGGATACGAAAGGTATGGAAACAGGAATTGGAAATAATAATTTGATAAGAAATTAAATTAAAAAGGGGCCCAGTGTTGTTTAATACTTGATTGGTAGGATTTCCAATTGGAAATAGGACCATTGATTGTATGGATGTTTCTTTGATAGTTAAATCACCGACCATCAAAGTTTTGATTTATTTTATACCCCCGTTGTCAATATGGAGAGACCGGGACCAGATTTAATACCTGAAAACCACTCCGTATTGGTATAAGTGTTATGAATCAACTTATACTGAAGATAATTGAAGACGGAGTAGAATGCAAGGGCTATTTTTTTAACCCTAGGTAGAAATTGTCCAAGATGGATTAATAGAACAGTGCCTTCGGTTTGTCCAGACCCAGGACAACTTTTATGGACGAGTGTCTGATAGAGTATTTCCAAAGGGATTATGTATGTTGATTCCTTCAAACATACGAAGTTGGTGGCAAAGAAGGGAAACTTCTTTAGCCTAACAATCTGAGTATTTTTGTGGGAATCAATTAGTGATTTCCGATGGATCTGACGAGGTGGCATTCAAATTGAATGGTGGCCAGATGTTCTGGAAGATAATTCAAACCTCAAGCCTCATCAACCGGGAATTGACAAAAATCAGGCAGGTCACATGGCTATGTAGGTCGCTCCCATTAGGATGTAAAATCACATATCTAGAGAAATTCCAATTGCTTCTTTAATCTATAGATGCTGTCCCTTTCGAGAAACGGTTGCTGATCCCAACCGTTGGTGATATACATTCGATACACTCAAGCGAAATGAGTGGTCGGTCATGTGTGGATTGGGTTGCAAGACGTTCTTGTTGAGCCCAGTGTATTCGCCTCTAAAGATACACTATCAAAAGGTAGTTTCGTACCTTGTCATGTTGGAAATCCAATCTTCAATAAGCGCCCCGCGGTTTTTGATTTAATATTATATACATCCGCTAGATTTCTATTTATTTGATTTAGACACTATTGTAATATCACTGGATTTGATATCAAAATATTTTTGGTTATCGTAAGGTAAATACCATCCGTGTTTATGTGTGGATCGATCTTACGATTATCATTTCTTTCAAAAGAATTTTGAAAGTTAAACAAATGGTTGGAGTTTACTCACACCAGTCCCATGACTGACCCAGAGTTTTTTTTGTTTTGTTTTCCCTTAACTCTTGGGTGCCCAAATTTGTACGGGCAGTCAAGTAGTCGGGATTTTACAGATTCAATTGGAGGAGCTTGAAGCAGGAGACTTCATCAGTTAGCTATACACTATCATATTTTCCGCTGTGTACTATGTTGTATCTGGAAACAGGTGTTTATAACTGTTCCAGGAATAACTGTTGTGCTCTGATAAATGGTATGTATATACAATTACTGTTTTGTATTTCAAAAGCTATGTTATTTAATATATTTTATTCGTTCCGCTGTGAGTTTGTGATCTTTGTTTTCTTCTATTCTAATATTTCTTTCTTTCTATTTCTCATCCTCTAACTTCTTTCTAATAATGATTCATATTTCTGTGCAATTTGGGTTGGACGTGTGGTGTAATTGGTCAACTCAAAGGGTATGGAAATTCTGGTCATTACATTTGGTATCAGAGCGAGGTTGCGTAGTAACCTTAGCTTTATGTCGTAACTCAATAGAGATAGGGTCAGTAATACCCTAGGTTGAGTTGAGTGTATATATATATATATATATATATATATATATATATATATATGAGCGCGTATTTGTAGATTTGATATAAAAATTGTTTCATATTATGTTGACTAGTTTGTTGAGTGGTTTATGAATTCTGGTCAATATAGGATGTACAACTGTATCGATATGTGTTTCTAAACTCTCGAACAAAGCAATTCGATACAGTATTGTTTTAAAAGGAATAATTTCAGAAATATTATACTATATAGATGTGTTGATTATTATTACAATCAAATCGAATTATCAAATTATGAAATGGTGATATAATTTGTATACGAATAACGTATACAAATGAGATAAACCAAGATTAAGCTCAAACCAGATTTGGGATTTGAATTCCGGGTATTTAGAAAATATTTTCTAAAATATTATAAAGTAATATAACATTACTTTAAAGTACTTTCAAATAAGAATGGCTTAAACAGATTTTTAAAGGGATTAAGCACTGAAATCACTTTAGTAGCGAGAAAATAATTCTGATAATGGGTCGCGACATTATCGGTATTCATTTTCAAGTTTCTGAGTGACGGATTGCTACCGTAGTAATTTGGGAATGAAAAATTTGTTTGAAAAGGACAAGATGTTTTAGAAATTTAAATGTTTTGAATTGAGTTGATCATAAATATATGTATATAAATATATGTGATTTCAAACTAATTTTGAATAAAACCCAGGAGTTTGAGTTTCGAAATTAAAATTTAATTTGTATAAGTTGAATAGATTGAAATGGTAGAAATGTATCAAATGAATTGAAATTTAACTTAACTTAAGATTAATTAAACTGGATTGAATTAGAAATAATTTCGAATGAAATTAAATAAAGAGAAATGTTGAGATTTGAATTATTAATATGAATTTGACTTATGAATAAGCAAGTTAAATATATATTGGAAGAAGTGTATTACCGACGAAAACCTTCACAAACATCATCTTCTGGACATAAGATTTGGACTTGGTGCGGGCGGCAAACCTTACAAGTATGTGCCCCCAGCTGAAGGAGAAGGAACTTCTCAAGTTGCAGAGATGACTACTCTTCGCAAGAGCCCTTCGCCGATGATTAATCAGGACGACGGAGACTTAAACGTGTATAATGGGGATGAGGGACGAGCTGATAAATCAAAGGAGGTTTCTACCTCCGAGGGGTAGTCTCCACTGAGGACTTCATCGCCAATTGAGTCTGTCGCTCACGATGAATAAACGAAGGAACAGATTTTCGGGGAATTGAGTAAAATTCCTTTGCCAGATGATATTTATACCCAAGAAGATTTCGAAGGGGAACCAATCTTTCCCTTTTCCGAAGAGACGGGTGCCCCAGTTGGAGAAAAAGAAATTACCCAGACGAGCCTAACTTCGGGCCCTGGTCTCTTTCAAAAAAAGGGGATTCCACTGGATGCACAAAACATATGCACCATTTATCATAACACTCTTTTGCTACTGTGGTTCACAGTTCTAACACGCACTTGTTTTCTTTGTAGAAAAAATGTCTCGCAAACGGTCTTATTCCTACCGTTCCCTTCGCGAGGGCACACCGAGCCTCCTTCCAGATCCTGAGCACACTCGTAGCGATAGTCGGGGAAGGGATAGTCGTCGAACCCGGGATTCTCATTAATCTTATCCTGTACGACCTCGATCTCCACCGAAGCAAAGTTATGGAAAGCCACCTAGTCGTCCAATGCCACCAGCTGATGGGAAGCAACTTCCTAGAGATTTAACCCCTCCAAAAAGCACTCCTTCTCACGCCCAACCTTCTAAGAAACACGCCGAGCCAAAGGAAAAGGACAAAGATGAGGGAAGGATTATAGAGAAGGGGAAGACAGTTCCTACTTCCTCTGGTGAGCGTGACTTGGACACTACTGCTGTAAGGGATGTTGCCCCCGTTCTGAGATCACGGGCAGGTTAGAGCATTTACGAAACAGTTTCCCGACATTTACTTTGAGAGGATGGTGTTCGTCCCAGATCTTGAACCGGTCCCCGAGGATTAGGACACAGAGGTGATAGGGTATATGTGCCATGCAGCTAAACAACACGGGGTAATGAAGAAGCATGCGGCTACACTCTCTTCTATCATCCGCCGGATGGAGACGGACGCAGCCAAGGCCAGAGTAAAGATTGACAATGATGTTAGGGCTAGGTGCAAAATGGAAAAAGAACTGGAGGATGCACAGGACCAACTGGCTTTAGCTCGGCGAGTCGCAAAGAATTACAAGTCCGAGTTGGAAAGTTCCAGGGAGCGTTTTCGCAACGAGCTTGACTTAAATAGCCAGGAACGGGTGGCCCTGAGGAAAGAAGTTGAGGATCTCAAGGTGGTAAACACAGAACTGAAGACAATTCAGGATCGCTTTTCTGCTGAGAAAGAGGCTTGGGAGAAAGAGAAGGCGAGCTTAAAAAATGACCTTGCCCTTTCCAAGAAGGAGAAGGAGGTTCTAAATGATCAACTTGCTCAAGCTGAGGAGCGGGTAGCTGTCGCCGAAAGCAATGCCAATAGCGCTCTTGAGTCAGCAGCTAATGTGGCTGATAAGCTTGCCGAAAAAGAGAAGGATATAAATAACTTTGAAGAATTGTTGTTTGATTTCTTTGGTCAAGTTATCAAGCATCGAGATATCTCTTGGATTCCCGAATACCATGTTACCTTGGCCAATATATGGGATGCAATTGTCGAGGGTGAGAAGCGGCGACTCGGGGTCGACGAAATTGACGAGCACCAACAGATGCAAACTTTTCTCAGAGGTTAAGAGCCCGCGGCTTTAGAGGAAGGTAGACGCCTTATCAACGAGGAAATGGAGAGGGAGAAGAATAGGCTGAAGGGTAAGGATAAAGTTGACGAGAGCTCGAGTTCGATAGTAGAGCCCAGAACCTCTGAAGTTGAGGGATATAATCCCGATGATCCATTGATCCCCTTGGCACCTACTCCTCCGATTGTCGGGACCACCAGTACAGGTCTGGGACATGAGTCAACCGAAGGTATCTCCACATTTTCTCCATAGTTCATTAAACCAATCGTAACTTGTCGTCGTCTCATGGGACAATCAACTGATATGGCCACATCTCCTCCCGATTTGCTAACCCTTATTTCTAATGGTGTAGGTACCAAAGTGGTCGAAAAGGGTGCAGAGGAGAAGGCAAAGGATGAGAGGGATGAGATTCCCCCGAGTTCTGGTATCGAAGCTTCCAAGGTCTCAAAGCAAACTGGGGGCTCAACCAGTGATAGAGTTACAGTAGCATCTGTGGAGTCTGGCACTGGCGCTCCTGCAGACGCCAAGATCATTGCTGCTTTTGCGTGACACAGATGGCGGTCATGGAGATAAGGAAGAGGAGGTAGAAATCATGGCTGTAAATTGAAATTGAATTGTGATAGATTTGGATCCAAGTATAATAAGTGGATTGACTTAAATAGAAATCAGATTGGAATTGATAGAATGGAAGTGAACTAATCAGAAGTTGATTAGAGAGTTAAAACAACAGGAAGTTGGATTGATTTAAAACCAACTGGAAATGGATATATGTATGCTGAGCAGATATTGAGTGGAAGCAAATGCAAGAGATAGAATTATGCCTGACGAAAAGGTACATGTTTACAATATTACTTGGTTTGATGATTTTATGAGCCTATGGGGCAAGCCGCTTGGCTTTTTGATTTTCTTTTGGATTGGAGAAGGCCTAGAAAGGCGAGTTGTGGTTGTACCGATTGAGCCATGAAAAGGGGATGTTGGCGAAATTTTTCGAAAATTTAAAGAGTTAGAAAATTTCAAGAAATTTTTGATAATTTAAAAATCGAGTTGTTAATTTTAATTGAAATAGGAAAACCAGAATTGGTTAATAAAATTTCAAGTGGAATAATGAAATCGATAAACGTATTTAAATCAATTGGGATATGCAGAAGAGCATATGGATTGAAGACGGGAAGGTGATGATGGATTGACCAAAAGTGGTGGACATATCATTTGGAAAGAATTATGATGGATCGAGTATGGATATGAGAATTCGAAGTTCAGATAAAAACTGAGTTATGAAGGTATGGAATGTAAGATTTCAACTAAGCAGGTTATGAGGAGTTAGAGTTATAGCATTTTTACTGCTTAGAAATTTCGAGGACGAAATTATTTTAAGGGGGAAGGAATGTAACGACCCGGATTTTTACCCGTTGAATTATGAATATTTAAATTTGTTACAAATATTATATTTGAATTATATATAGGAATTTATTCAATAAAAATGATTTTAAACATATAGTTTATAATATAATTTAAAACGAGCTTGAAATAGTCGCGGTAGTTCGTAATTTACGATTTAAACTTCAACTGAATATACAGGATCCAAATAAGTCGGATTTCTGTGAAACAAGAAACGTGTGAAATTATTAAACTGTATCTTTCTAATGGAAGAGAAAATTCGAGGTTTCATATTGTAGATTTTGTTTTATGTCCAAATCAAATTTAGAAATAGTCGCTATGAAGTCGTGTATATGCCATAATGGTTTATTTAATATATTTAAATATCGGTCTTGAATTTGGACAAGCCCTTTGAAACGTAGTTGTAATTTAATTTTTAGAATTTTACTGTAATTTTTAATTAATAAAATACGCAACTTTTTATTTGGAGTATTTTGCACCCTATATCAATATTTTGGGATATCACAATATAAGTTAGTTTGTCAATATTATTATATTTCTGGAATCATAGCGCATTGCTCAACATAACGGTATTTTTATTTTTGTCTATACTCTGGTATATGCAAACACGGATAATTAGGACCAAGTTTTTTTTTAAAACTAAATTTTGCAAGTAATTCTCTTGCACATCCGTATACTATTGTGACATGCATTCGCATTTCAGAAATTAACTCTGAAACGTTATTATATGCTACATGAGGACAATTGGCATTCTTAACATCAGCTATGTCAACTTTCTACTATTATTACTTGAGAAAGTTTTTCCATCAAAAACTAGTGAAGTTTATATGTTTTTTCTTTACATAGAAATATGGTGGTTGATTCACTACCAATGTAATTAGAATTAAATGTGTGAGTCAATGAGTATGGGTCTTAATTAAACAAACGAAGAGGAGAGGAAGTTTTTATGGCATAGTCTAAGCAAAATTGTGCTCCTCCATTTGCTTGTTTACAAACTAAAACGTTAAGGAGAATGACATACGTCGGTAAGTGTAAATAAGCGTTCATATAGGGTATCATTTGAGTGTTTAGTAAACTTTGCAATTGTACCTAAATATAAGAAAAAAATACAAATACAAAATATAACTACTTTGCTCTGTACGCCTCGCCACATTTTCCAAATAATGTGCCATCCAAGTTTTCCATTTAATAGTGTGTGCTCCAAGCAAATTTATTTTGTGCCATCCATGAAAATTTCATGCCTCGCCATCCAAGCTATCTTATTTCGTGACCATCACGCTATCTTACCCTTTAAAATACTGTCCTATTCTTTCTCTCAGAAAAAGGGAGAGAGACTACAGTCTTCGTTGTTTATAAAAACATCAGTATCATTGTCCATTCGAAGGAACAAAATGAGTGGCTGCTTCTCTCACAACCAAAGCCGTTCCGATGCCTACCCTTAGTCCATATTTGGTGACGACCCATGAAGCAATTCCGTTCACCTATTCAAGGGAGATTTCTGGCCGAAATCACAAGTTCTCCGGTGCTACAGGGTGATCAAAAACTGTTTCGAATGGTGGTTCGTATCTAGGTGAAATGCTGTCGAACTGTGGGCAGGTGAAGAGGTTATCAGGTCAAAGTACGAGGGCATGGAGGGGCACTTTCTGGGGATGTCTGATTGATGACCGGCTGATGGTATGGGTCGCGGTGGTGAGGTGTTGAAGGGTGTATCGTGCGTGGGGAGGATGAAACACGAGCCAAGGAGGAGTGTGGTGTTGTTAGGATATTGAATGGTGAAAATTGAGGGAGATATGGTTCTTCGAAGTGGCAAAAATGACAGAATGTTGTGGAGCGGAAGAAGTAAAGACAGTAGGGATCTGGAATAAACAACAGTGCTAAAGTTGATGGGTGTAAATATTGACGCAAATGAAGATGGAAGAGTGTTTGTACAAGATGAGCACTATACAACGTTAGTTTAAAGGTCCTTACGCAGACGTCAGGGTGGCCACGAGTTGAACTAAGATGGAAGGACATGATGGAGAATTAGATGGGAAAAATAATGATATTTTGGTTGAGTTTATTATGAAGGATTGACGGTGGAATTTGTCTAAGTTTTTGTGAAATGGTGTAGCAAGGATAAATCACAAGAAGCAGGTGGAGTTGGAGATTGCAATGGAAGAAGAAAAGATTTACACGTGAGTAATTGAGTTTAATCCATTTTTAAATTAACTAATTACCAGTTAATTTAATCTAATATTATACATCATTACTATGACATATGTAAATAGAATTGCACGAATTTGGAACTATTAGGATCGTTTGGACATTTTCTACGCATACGAGCTAGAACGGGATAAATTGGAGCAAGCTGGAAGTCTATCTGATT
Organism: Allium sativum; assembly: GCA_030737875.1. Lineage (NCBI taxonomy): Eukaryota > Viridiplantae > Streptophyta > Magnoliopsida > Asparagales > Amaryllidaceae > Allium > Allium sativum. The sequence continues at coordinate 924,094,329 of CM060922.1, forward strand.
TTAAACGCTAGTTTAAAATCAGATAAAACGACACAGAAATCACCCATCAAAACAAATTGTGAGTTAACTCACCAACTCTAACTCATTTACATTTTTATAAACGAGTTTTAAATTTATTTTATACTGTGGGATGGTCGTTTGGATGAATGGTTGATCAAATTGGTTGGAATGATTGATATAATTATATCGTTGATCGATTACTAGTTCTGTCTACTTTGATAATTCATATTTATGTGAAATTAATTAACATCTGTGGATGCAGGGAAACAGGTTGGAGGAATCCAACTGGATTCCCCAACATCTATATTATTGTTTGTTATTCACTGTGATATACACTATGATTGATTATGTTGTGTTGAATTACCCTGGCCCTATAATTTTGGTATTTAAATACCGTAATATATTTTCGAATATAGAAAATGAAATTTGAGTTTTAAAAAGAAATTTTCTTTCCAAAATATAGAAATGTAATTTCGAATAGAGTTGAAATTAAAAACATGTTAACGGAGAAAACAAGTAGTTGTTTATAAATGAGAATATAAATTAAGTGAATTATTTATCATTAGATAAATTGAAATATAAGTTCAAATATGAATTTATATGGAAAGTGAATATCGGTTTTGAAATCGATATTTGAAATTAATTTGAACTTAATGATGGGTGTTAAATATTAGTTAATCTTCGATTAACTATAATTAAAGTAATTATCGAAATTGTTAGTGTTAATAAAGTTAATTATTATTTAATAAGCTTTTAAAAACGATAATTATACTATTTTTAGTTAATAGCAAAGTCAACTATTTTTTATATAGTTAATAATAAGGTAATTGTTATTTTTAAAACAATGATTTTAATTGGAGATTCAATTATGGAGTGATTTGCGGCATTATAGTTTGAATCAAGCAAAGCACTTTAATTGAAATAAAAAATTTAAATGCAAAGGAAAACATAAATGATAACTTTGTGTTAAACATTGATAAATGGATTTTCGAAAAAAATCCAGGTAAAGTGGTCTTGTTGTAAAGAAGGTGGAAAGTGGATTTTTATCCTTATATAACTTTTATCTTATGGGTTTCGACAAACAGAATGGTAAATGTCTGCATTGTGTAAATCCGGACATTTTGACTATCTTTTAAAAATGAACAACATAACTGTGCGCGCCGCACACGATACTTTATTCAAAACAGCGATTATAACGCTACTGTTATAATAAATATTTTGTAAATCTAAATAGCGATTTTAGTGCTGTCGTTATAATAAATATTTTGTAAATCTAAACAACGATTTTAGTGCTGTCGTTATAACAAATATTTTGTAAATCTAAACAGCAATTGTAACGCTGTTGTTAAAGGTAATGTTGTATGGAAGAGTGTTTGACAGAGTATTTCCAAAGGGATTACGTACGTTGATTCCTTCAAACGTACGAAGTTGGAGGCAAAGAAGGGAAACTTCTTTAGCCTAACAATCTGAGTATTTTTGTGGGAATCGATTAGTGATTTTCGATGGATCCGACGATGTGGCATTCAAAGTGAATGGTGGCCAGATGTTCTGAAAGATAATTCAAACCTCAAGCCTCATCAACCGGGAGTTGACAAAAGTTGGGCAGGCAGCATGGCTATGTTGGTCGCTCCCATTAGGATGTATAATCACCTATCTAGAGAAATTCCAATTGCTTCTTTAATCCATCGATGTTGTCCCTTTCAGGAAACGGCTGTTGATCCCAACCGTTGGTGATATACATTCGATACACTCAAGCGAAATTAGTGGCCGGTCATGTGTGGGTCAGGTAGCAAGACGTTCTTGCTGAACCCAGTGTATTCGCCTTTAGAGATACACTATCAGAAGGTGGTTCCATACCTTGTCATGTTGGCAATCCAATCTCCAATAAGCACCCTGCGGTTTTTGATTTAATATTATATATGGAGCGTGTGATGCAAGCGTTCCGCTAGATTTCTATTTATTTGATTTAGACACTATTGTAATATCACTGGATTTGATATCAAAATATTTTTGGTTATCGTAAGGTAAAAACCATCTGTGTTTATGTGTGGATCGGTCTTACGATTATCATTTCTTTCGAAAGGATTTTGAAAGTTAAACAAATGGTTGGAGTTTACTCACACCGGTCCCATGACTGACCCAGAGTTTATTTTGTTTTGTTTTCCCTAAACTCTTGGGTGCCCAAATTTGTACGGGCAGTCAAGTAGTCGGGATTTTACAGATTCAATTGGAGGAGCTTGAAGCAGAAGGCTTCATCAGTTAGCCATAGACTATCATATTTTCCGCTGTGTACTATGTTGTATCTAGAAACAGGTGTTTATAACTATTCCAGGAATAACTATTGTGCTCTGATAAATGGTATGTGTATACAACTACTGTTTTGTATTTCAAAAGCTATGTTATTTAATATATTTTATTCGTTCCGCTGTGAGTTTGTGATCTTCGTTTTCTTCTATTTTATTATTTCTTTCTTTCTATTTCTCATCCTCTAACTTCTTTCTAATAATGATTCGTATTTCTGTGCAATTTGGGTTGGACGTGTGGTGTAATTGGTCAACTCAAAGGGTATGGAAATTCCAGTCATTACATCAAATATTTTATTAATAATTTAACATATGTAACCCAGCCGACCTAGGCAGTTTGATTCCCAGGCGGTCGACATGAGGGTCGACCAGCGGTCGACCGCCCAGGTCGACCTACTGGGCGTCAAACTGCCCAGTGACGGCTAGGTTTTGGTGAGTTGTTTTATTATATTATTACGACGGATGGACGATATAACTTAAAACTAATCTGACGGTTCTAAGTCATTTCCACCCCTATAAATAAAGGTGTAGAGCCTCACTCTTTTTCCATTCTAATCTATGAAGGCAGCGGAGCTCTGCCATTTTTCTTTCTCTTCTAACCTAATTTCTAAATAAAATATATTCATACATATACCAAATCAAATCAAATTCATATGGAATTGGGAAGATTAATAGATTCAGTGGAAGAGGGTGGTCAATGATAGATTTCTTCACTCTTTTCCCTTTTTCTTACTTTTCTATAGATCTAGAATTTTCCCCTTTCTTGATAAACTAAAGATTTGTAAGAATTTTAGGATTGTAAGCCGGAAAAGGTTCATAATTCAGAAATTGGAAGCTATAAGGTGAGTGAGGAATTTACTGATATAGATATAATGATTTATTTGTTTCGTTTGAATCCAATCTATGTTTTACGCATATCAGATCTGTTATTAAAGTAATTGTAAATTGTGATAACCCTCAGATCTGATTATGAATATGTTTGAAATTGGTAAATGATAAAGTTTTGATTATGTATAAACATGAATTGTAGGACTTTTAGATATATTCCTACATATTCCTACAAGTTATGTCATGAATTATGAAATATGTTGTATATGCCACATAGCACTATGGATTTGGATATCAGTCCCATTAAACATAAATTTGTTGTATTTATGTTCCAGATCTTTACTTCAGCGCTGAAATACGAAATATGTAAATTTGGGTAAAAAGATGAATTTGTATATTATGTGATTGTTAAAATAAAAGAAATATTCCTTGTTTACATTCAATATTGTTGGGTTTTTGGCTCAAGTATTGTAAATTATGTCGTTTTCTTCATTTTTAAATAAAGAGGAATTAATTTAGAATCACAAGAAGTATGAAAAAAAGAATTAAAAAGGGAAAAGTGGTGCAGAGTTACATATAAAAATAAATACATGTTTTGTATGCAATTTGCATTGACTATTCCAAAATAAAAATATAGTACATATATTTCTTGTGATTTGGAAATTTGTCAATTCCACAAAATAGGCATGATTTACAGTGATTTTGGCTAATAGTCCTTGTATGACTTGAAACCTTTTTGGTAAGATTGAATGTAAAAGGGGAATGTTTGGTAAATTAATTAGACCAAATCATTGATTTAAAAATAAATATTTCAAAATAATAAATATTAATAACTACGTTGACCACACGAAAACATAAGAATATATGTATACATATTATCCATCCAAATCAGCGTAAAACGGTGAAATACAAATTGAGTGGAATGTTTGGATAAAGTTCAATTATGGAATTATGTATAAATATAATCCATTTTGAATTAATATATTTGTGGTGACCATTTGTAGCAATAAATGTAATTAACTGTTATAAATGAGACCGCAAATAAAGAAATAACCATTGTAACCAATATTGATTTGGGGAAAATAAATGTGAATAGTAAAACGGTTACAATTCCTAAAACAAATTTGGATAATTAATGTGGACCCCAAGTAGGAAATTTAAATTGTAACCGCATTTTGACACGAGGTTAAACTCGACTTGTGGTGTAAGTCTGCCTGGAACCGACCGTCAAATCCAGCAACCACAGGTAGTTGTTTTAATGTTAGGGGTCTAATGTATAAAAATAAATGTACTATGACACGAGGTTAAGTTCACTTGTGGTAGAAGCCTGCTCGGAACCGACCGGCAAATCCAGCATCCACAGGTAGTCAACTTAATGTGAGAGGCCTAGTGCATAAATATATATATATATATATATATATATATATATATATAACACAACCAATAAACAAATAAACAGATAAATAAAAGAATAAGAATAGTAATTTCCTGTTGGGGTACAAAAAATAGATAACTTGGGACTGATAAATAGATGTCTTAGGAAAATATGACCGTTAGAGTCATAAAAGGCAATAAAATTGAATAAAAAGAAATGGGTTTATAAAAAAGGGGATTAATGGATATTTATTGTCGTTTAAATACTAAATCCAAATTAGGGAAGAAATTAAATAAATAACCTAGACAAAAGGGAATATAACCTTCCTTAATTATGTTAATAAAACTTATAATTAAAAATATAGTTAGACTTAGTAGGTTAATAATGTAAGATATCATTAACCATATAAACCCGTGAAGCAAATAAATGGCGTATGTATAGTATTTCCGTATAAAGGAATTAAAAGGGAATGACTTAAGAACGTAGCCTACTTTATCCCAAAAAGGGAAAGATATTTAAGGCAAATGGGGGACGAACAAATAACCTTCGCGTATAGTCCGCTTCCTGGGTCCTAAAAGGCTAAGTGACTAGGGTTAAAGAGTGCACATGGGAATTGGTTTTTCAGTATTAGGTTCTTAAATGTCAGGTGTGTTTTGACCTACCCAAACCTGGAAATTAAAAGGGTCAGATAAGGTCGTCTATCCAACGGGAAGTAGTAAGTGACTAAGGAGGTTATCTAATAAGGTCAGCTAGAAGGTATAACAAACGATAAAATACGTACCCCCACATTATGTGGCGTAAGGGTATATGCGTGAATGACAGAATCCTTAACTAGTAGGGCCAGCTAGCTCGCCCTAGTTTTATGTTAACATTTAATATATTATTGAGGGTTAATAAGTGACCAATAGGTCCGCCTACGGTGTAACGACCCGGATTTTTCGGCCATTTGAATTCGAATATTTAAATTGGTTTTAAATATTATTTCTGAAATATTAATGAAGTTTAATATAGAATTCATTATTAAAACGATAATTGAAAGTTTATTTTTATATTTAATATAAAACGAACTCGAAACGACACGGTAGTTCATATAATTTAGTTTTGAACTTCAAATGAATATACAAAATCCATTTTAAATCGGAATTCTGTGAAATAAGAAACATTACAATCGAGTTGACTATAATTTTCTAGTGACGCAGAAAAATCGAGATTTCATCATGTAGATTGTGAGATATGGCCAAATCAAAATTTAGAATAGTCGCTATAGAATCGTTTGTCGACCGTAACGGTTTATTTGATATAACAAGATATCGGTTTAGAATTTAGACAAGACTCTTTTGAGACGTAGTTATAATTTAATTTTTAGAATTTTACAGTAATTTTTAATTAGTTAAATATACAACTTTTTATTTAGAGTATTTTGCACCCTAAATCAATATTTTGGGGTTTCACAATATGAGTTAACCTACCGATATTATTACATTTTTGGGATCGTGGCACAACACTCAATATGATCGTTTTTTTATATCCGTCCGTGGCCGTCTGTACAACGCAACATATATATGTTTTCACAATGTATATTATTTTACTTCATGCTTACGGCTTAAGAAATAGCCTATCCTAAATTTTACATGCAACAGATAATTTCTGCCTAAATCAACGTACACTCCTACAGCCTACTCTCTACATGAAGGGTAAAAGATCACGGAAGAACTTATATTTTGTTTTCCTGTGCTGTTACTTTCTCCTTAGGCCTAAGTGTAGTATCCTACTTTATTTTCACATCACAGCAGCCTACGATTTCTAAACCAGCTTCACACACGCCATCTTAATCAATGAACAGATACCCTAGTGAAAAGAAAAAAAACAGACCCTAAAACTAGGACTATACACAACAGGGAAATGTTTAATCAAATTCAGTGGATCGCATGTGATAATTATTATTTTTTCCCCTAGCCAAATCAATTCATGCATGCACACAGACATCTTTTCCCAGAGCAAAAGTTCTGCATAACCTACCTCTGGAATCTACTTCCCTACCCTATGCCTTTTCTTTTCACACTGTCTTTCCTTGATGTACCACCATCCACCATCTACGGCCTACCCAATTCCTTCTCTACCAAGGTATTTCAATCGTGATGACCAAGTTTCTAATACCGTGGTAACCAAGGCACAACATCTATAAATATGTGCCTGCTCTCTTCCATTATGTACAGGACAATTCCACAGCAAAGCAAAATAGAAAACGCAACTCATTCCTTTCAACAGTAAACAAAAACGAAAACTCCACTGATGTAAAATAGTTCGCACCTACCCTGTACAATTTAAAATAACATGGATCCATCCAATTCTTTTTTATATATAGCGAGTTGCATTTATGCAGAGCATGATTGTTGAGGAGGCAGTGAACAGTGGAGGTGAGTGATCGGCGCATGTTGGCGTAGTGATGGAGAGGGGTGCTGGGTATTTCAAAGTGGAGTTTTGTGTCGATATGTACGGTGCAACTGTTGGGTGGAAGCTGACGACGCAAGAAGAAAGAAAGGGGAAGGCGTTAGGTTTATGTTAGGTGCATGGAAAATATGGGCTTGGGGTAAATGCATGTACACATGCAGCAGGTGGGGAGCACATAAAAAAGGGGAAGCACGCATGTTATGGAGGAAAGAATGGGAGGATGCTGAACGTGTTACTTTGGGGGTGTTTGCTGTCAAAACGCAGCAGATGAAAAGAGAAGAAAAAAAAGGAACCGAACGAAAAACAAATGGAAAAAAAAAGAAAAAAAGGGAGAACGAAAATGAAAAAGATGGGAGTAGGTTTCATAACGTGGTGAGGAGCGATACTGAGAAGAAGAATTGGTGGAAAGGATGAAGACACTGTGCGGTTATATGGCAGTGGGCTGAACGAAAATGGGTTGAGCCGTCCTGAAGAGGTGCATGTAGCATGTTTTGAGCCGTGATTTTTAAAGGCAGAATGGTGTGAGTATTCAAGTATCCCAAAAAGGTGATCGGTTGAAACTGTGTTAAACTGGGAAGGGTACTGTGCGTTCATGTTCAAGCATGGCACGTTGAAGAACAAGGTAATAACGGGTTTCATATTCATTTATATAAATAATTAATCTATAATTAATTAAACGTTGATTTATTTAAGTAAGAACGTATACCAAAATTTAATACAACTTGTCCGTTCGTTATCAGAATCGATCAAATAAAAGAGCACAGGAATCGTATCGGAATAGAATTCGATGTAGAGCTGGTATGGTCAACACTGGAAGCTACCCGATTTTTACCAAATCGTTTTAATCGACGAAACAAATCAAGGTGAGTTAAACTCACTCAGTTCCCCCGCTTATAATTTTTATAAGTCGGGTTTATTATTTGTTTGTCATGTTTGCTAATTGTTGGTTGATTTGATAATTGTTTGGGTGGTTGTTAAATACTATTTAAATTAAACGTTTGTTTAATTCAAACGAAATGACATCGTTATTTTTAACGATGGTCTCCAAGCAAGGTAACTTACCTTGTTGGCTACAAAAATATAAACATGTTTAAGTTAAGATGGATGCTTGAATTATTATTATTGACTGACCGCTATCAGTTAAATTGATTTTTTATTTGCATATGACTATTACATGAACTGTTTAACCAATATGATTGGATTTTTGGTTCGATTATTGATCATTGAATATGAATTCAACAATTGTTCGATATTCACCAATGGGTGATGTTGGTTGAGAAATGTATAGCAGATGGCCAAATATACAAACTGTTTTATAAAGACAGATTTACCGTTAGGTAAATCGATAGAAATGAAGTTATGAAATTTATTTTATAACTGAATACAGATTTTAAATATATTATTTTAATTGGGTTTTACAAAAAGGGAAAAATTAAACTAACCACATATGGTTGTTCTAATCATTATTTTTATATCAAAATCTGCCGTGTGCGAAGCACGTGCCTCTCTTTAACTTTTAAATGACTTATAAGCAAGTAAGCAAGGATTAATGTGGCAACTAGTAACTGAGATAAATTATTTCATGAGACAATAAAAAGGAGATTTTATTGAATTGATTATTATTTAATAATCAAATGGGGATATTTAAATAAGAAGATGAATCGAGTTTTGATTAACGAGTTAATCAGGTTAGATTTGACCAAGTCAACCGTGTTAACAAAAATGAATTTATTTAATTAATCAATTTATTTAATGGAAATATTTATTGGTTAGGTAAATCATTTTTAAGTAGTGATATTTAACTATCATTTATTCAAAAATCAAAGTAAAGACATGGGATTTAAAGGAAAAATGGAAGTTTATGGAACGATAAGGCTTATTAGAATAAAATGATATTTTAAAGTAAATTATATTAATGATAATACAAGTTCAATTTATATTATGGTTTAAAGCAAATTCTTATGTAAGATTTTATTTAATCGGATTTGTAAATCCAAGATTTTGTGAAGTTATAAACCCAAAAGTTTACCGTACATATATTAATGGAAGAAGAGTCGAGGTATGAAACAAAAGAATTGGAACTAAGTGATTTTCTAAATATTGAACTAACGAAGGTTTGAAATGGAATCAAAACTGAAACTCAAGTTTGAATTTAAGTGGCAAGGTGAGTTAAAAAGATGGGATTTAAATACGCTATATTAAAGGAGAGGTGAGTTTCCATCAAGGTATAACCAAATGGGATTTGTTTTTGATATTGGGATTGAAATATCGGTTTCAGGTATTACGACTGATATTATCTTAAGATACGAACGTTGTTGATCAAGGTCTGAGAGGTAATTAAATACCCCAACTTGAACGACTTCGGGATTATCGGAGGATGGTATTAGTTGTGATGGTAAAGATGTTAGTGTAATTTATTTGAAACGTAATAGTGTAACGTGAAATAAAGGAATTACAAGTGGCTTGAGAATACGAAGTGATATTTTGAAATAAAAGGAATAAAAGGAGTTTTGGGAAGTATAACGATATGTTCAAAAGTAACAAGATGAAAGGTAAAGTGAGTTTATTCCAAAGGTATAAGTGATGATTATTTTGTTAATAATGAGACAAAAGGAGATTTAGCAAGGATTGTTTTACGATGATGAGTTGAATCAACTCTGTAATTATAGATAATAAGTAATGTGATAACATATGTATTGAAATGGTAAATTAATGGAAAATTGGATATAGTTATAAGATATTTTTCCAAGTATATTAATAAAATGATTTGTGGATATTAATGTATCAAAACTGATATATTTTAAATGGCCAAGTGATGCGGTATGAAAAACCAAATTGATCTATTTATTTTTATGGTTGTTTATTTTGATAGTTAAATAACCGACTATCAAAAATTTGGCCCAACGTTATTTGTATGAAAAGACCGGGATCGAATTTATATTTGAAACCATGCCGACCAATGAATACGGAAACATGGAAGATGCTAATCAAGATGTAGCAATTGAAGACCATAAATCTTCATGAATGGAAGGACTATTGTTGGATTTCTCTAGCCGATCCCTAGAGATATTTTAACAATGATTTTGTCAGGATTGAAATCTACGGATTGCAAGGACTACTCGCTACTGATGATCTGTAGGGTGATTCCTAGGATGCGGTAGGAGGGTGCCTTCGGTTCATCCTGTTCCTGGATGACATGTATGGACGATGTGAACAGTGGCCAGATGTTCCAAAAGTCAATTTTAACCTCAAGCCTCATCAACCGGGAAATGACAAAAATCGGGCAGGCAGCATGGCTATGTGGGTCGCGCCCATTAGGGTGTATAATCATCTATCTAGAGAAAATCCTTTTGCTTCTTTAATCTATCGATGTTGTCCCTTTTCGGGAAGACGGTGGGTCGCTCCCAACCGTTGGTGATATACATTCGATACACTCAAGTGAAATGAGTGGTTGGTCATGTGTGGGCCGGGTTGCAAGATGTTCTTGTTGAACCCAGCGTAATCGCCTCTAGAGATACACTATCGGTAGGTGGTCCCATACCTTGTCATAGTCGGAATCCAATCTCCAATAAGCGCCTGCGGTTTTGTCTGTATACTATATATGTGGAGCTGAGATGCAAGCGTTCCTCTAGATTGTTATTTACTTGTATTTAGACATTATTATAATATCAGAAAAGATATTGATTTCAAAAATATTTTTGGGTCATCGTAAGGTAAAAACCGTCCGTGTTTATGTGTGGATTTGGTCTTATGATTATCCTTTTCTTTGAAAGATTTTAACTTTAAATCAGGTTGTGTGATACCCTTAATAATGTGCGAGTTTTTCTCACTCTGGTTCACCAGACTGACCCGGTGTTTGTAATACTCGGGTTAGACCGGGGTGTACAGGTTCAGGTTATGGAAGCTTTGGAGTCCAGTGACAAGCTGAAGGTGTTCAGACGTATGATATTATCCAGTATTATTCCGCTGTGTGATGTATATGAGGATTATTATAACTATCCCAGTGTATTGATGTACTCTGATGATTGTAAGTTTTTATTTCAAAGCTCTTTATAAAATTTATTTATATATTATATTTTGTTCCGCTGTGATGTGAGACTCTCTGTGTTGTGTTCTTCTTCTTATTCTTCTATTCTAATATCTCTTTCTTTCTTATCTCACCCTCTAAATTCTTTCTTATAGCCTTCTGGGTTTTTAGTACTTGAGTTTTGGACACGGGTTGTATTAGTGTCGAGATTCAAGTGTCGAAATTCTCGGGTCGCTACATACGGTTTTAAGTGATCAGGGATAATCCACCCTACCTATCATCGATAGTGAGGCGTTAAATAATAAAGAATAGAGAATGAGGATATGGATAGAAACACAAAAATTAGGGGCCTGCTCTCAATATAATTAACCAGTTAAGCACTGGTATAAAGGCTTCACAAAAATGTATGTAAATTTCCTATCTTAGTAATATATGTGGAAATACTACTTTGGGATGAATAGTAAAGTCATGCGTAAACATTTACTGGTTGGGCTAGAATCACTATCCTAGTTAGGCATTGTAACAACCCGGAAATGCGAGCCAGTTTAAAAATTTTATTTTGGCAATTTTAGTGAATTTTGAACATTTAAAATGAATTATTTTAAATAATATCGACGAAGAAATTTATTTTGAATATAATTCGAACCAATATATTTATATAGATCGTCGTTAGAATATAAAATTTTATTTTAATTATAAATAGAATTGAAAATGGCGCGGTAATTCGATTTCAAACTTCAAATGAACTTACCGGGTGCAAAATAAACCGGATTTTAGTGAAACTAGAAATAATAGGATCTATTTGAGAATATCTTTCCAACGAATCCGAAAGATTGAGATTTCATAGTGGGAATCAAAAGATATGTCCAGTTGAAAATTCTGAATAGTCGTTATGGAATTCAGGCCCTTAAAAATGGAAATTTTGCAAACGATCTCGGATTTCGTCGAAACCACTTTTGTTGGGTCCGTGATGTCAAATTATTGCTAGATTCCAAATTTCATAATTTTTCGAATCAATATGTGAGCGTGGCAAAGGAAAACGCGTTTGACCATTTTCAGTTGATTTTAGTCGACTGGAAAATGGCCACTTTTCCAATGGTCTCAGAATTCGACGAAACTAGTTTTGTTAGGATTGTATCATCAATATGAAGCTAGAAAATATTTTTCGGGAATTTTTAGGGTTAGTATGTGACCCCAGTAAATTGAAATGCTCGTTTAAATTCAATATATAGAGTTATATGTTGATTTTAACGGAAACTGATCGAGATGATCAAATTAGTCTACGATACATATCCCATTGTGTTCAGAATGGGGGTAATTAGCTATGGACGATAGGCGATGGACCTCGTTTAGAGGTCGAAAATAAAAGTTGCTTTTTGGGAGATAATTAAATAAAATAATTAAAATAATCCTCCCTTCCATCTCCTTTATTCATTCATCCCCCCCCCCCCCCCCCCCCCCCCCGTCAGTTCATTTTCGATCGAAGAGAAAAAGAAAGAAAAAAAACTCCATCGCGGAAAACCGCGATCCGCCGCCGCCGCTGCCCCATCGGCGGAGCGCCGCCGACCACAACCAAACCCCCCCTCTTCTTCTCGTCCCGGTCTTCTCCTCCCTTCCCCTCTTCTCAGCGCCGCCGACCACCACCAAAACCGCCCCCTCCCTTTTCTTCCCTGAGTCGCCGCGCCCTAGGGCCCACTGCCCGACCACCGACACTGTGAGGTGCCGCCTTCCCCCTTTGGAACCACCAGCAGCGAACAACTCCACTCTCCCCCTCTCGAAAATTAACAGTGAGTTTTTGCTTTATTTTTATTTTTAAAAACCGATTTTTCTTATATGTTAAAGTGTATTTATAAAATCATTTTTTATATTTATATTTAGCGTTGTTCAAAATATGATTTTTACGTGATTAGAATAGCGAGAAAAGAAATGATTTTTCCTAGTAAAAAGAATAGATTTTTCATGGCAAAAAGATGTAGATAATAAAAATATAATCTTTTATGTTGTAGGAGTATAAAAATATAATTTTTATATAGGTAAGATAGTAAAAATATCATCTTTATATATGTAACGAAATAAAAATCTGATTTTTATTGTATATATATAATGAAGTAAAAATATGATTTTTATAGTGATGAAATGAAAAGGCGAAATTTTTATAAGATGTAGATAATAAAAATATAATCTTTATATAAGAAAAGGCGAAATCTTTATAAATGAAAAGGCGAAATCTTTATGTAGAGAATAGCGTGGTAAAAATAGAATTTTTATCTATATATTAGCGATGTAAAAATAGAATTTTTATCTATGTAGTAGTAGTATAAAAATAGAATTTTTATATGCATAGTAACAATATAAAAATGTGATTTTTATATATGTAGTGTCTACGGGCAACGAAAGTGACAAAAGGCGAGAACAGTGATGATTCCCTACATTAGAAGTGTCGTGGAGTTGGGATAGCTTTGGTGAGAACTTCTCACTCTAAATTTCTTTTTCTAGTTATATATATATACTAGGATGCAAACGGTGCTTAGCAGCACCCGACACCCGTCGTCCACAGACCATGGACGACTTGTTTGTTTGATTGATGTGTTGTGAAAATTGATTGTGTTGTGGAATGATTGAATAATAAAATATGCTTATGTTGAAAGGAAATAAAATATTTATATAGTAAAAAATATTTTATCGTTAAAAATATAATTTTTAACGTGAATGTGAATAAATAAATAATTATAAACAAATCGGCCGATTTGTTTATATACACTGATTTGACTGATATTGATTGGGACGATAAATTTTACACATCGCCCAACTGCACAAATAAAAATCTGTGTTTGTTGATTTGAAACCCCACACGGGTGTTGGGATGATATTTGACGTACACTAATCCCAATTATTTAATTGTATGTCGATCGATTGGTCGACAGATTGTGTAAGCGTTGATTATTTATATTTGATGCTTATGCAGTTGTGTGGTGCACTTAGGATGATGGTTGATTGTTTATCGTTGCTATTATATACATGTGTTGTATGGAATCCATATAATTAACGTTATATGGTAATTGATTGGGCCTCATTCCAATTGGGAAAATAATGAATATTATAAAAGGAAATTCATGTGTTGAATATAAAAATAGTCATGTGTTGACGATGTGCATGTGTTGAAACTATTTATGTGTTGAGTGAAATATTTTAATAATAAAATTTACATATTTATCATATTTACAATTAGAACTACTTCACGGTGGAGTCTGATTAAAAATCAAACGATAGATACCATAGTTTTATAAAATATTTTACATAACAAAAATAGTCGTGTGTTGACAGTACTCATGTGTTGAGATTAGTCATGTGTTGAAAGAAATATAGATTCATGTGTTGAATAGAATAAATATTCATTTGTTGAATAGGATAACGAATTTATTGAAATATATAAAGCCGTGTTGATTAGAGTTGCGCCATTTTGACGTGAACGATATTTATATTGATTATATTCGTTTTTATAATGAATATAGAAAAGGTAGTGATTTCAAAATATAACGTTTTGAAAATATTATCATTTATATAGTAATGATATGAAATATCCAATTTTGATTTGAAATTGAATATAGAGTTGGAATGGTTTTGAAAACGAATTTAAAACGATTTATAAAATACGTTTTAAAAAGGAAATCGACGAAATATATAATATATATATATTATATATATAATGGCCTGAATAGAACGCGCCGCGCCGCGGCAGTTCGTGAATTTCGACCATTGACTTCGAATTGACGTTGCGGGAGATCCGACCGTCGGATTCTCCTAAAACAGGAACCGTTGGGTTCGTATCGAAAAGAGCTTTCCAATGAATATTAGAAATTTGAAATCTAACGGTTGGATTTGGAATTATGTCCAAATAAATTTCAAAAAAGGTCGCTGTAAGTGCAGTTCGATGGCCGTTGATGGAAATCGACTGTACGGGCCTTGATAAAATTATTAAAAATATTAATAATTTGTGTAAAATCATAATATGTGAATTTGAAAGAACTGGGGTGAAAAACCCCACATTTGAAATGATAAAAGGAGATTTTTATCGAAATGAACTAGTTTTGAACTAGAATTAAAATCAATTTATTTTCGAAATTAATAAATTGAATTTGAAAGTGATTTTAAAAATAATAAATATTCCCAATTTGTGAATTTGACTGGAGTTGAATCGAAATTATCTTTGGAATATTTCGATATTGGATTTCGTGACTATACAGATATTGTTATGGGAATTTGAAAGATATAATTTATATCGTTATTTCCAATACGATATTTGTTGGTTTTAGAATTTGATATTGAATATAAGCCAGTATATTTTCTATTCAGAGCCTTATATTTAATATCAAATGTGATTTGGGTTTGTCGTGAACCATGTTTTAGATGACATTGGTTCTTTAACCCAGTTAAATACAGGTTATTGATTTTTGAAAAGATTAAAACTAAGTGGAGTTTTAATGAATCTCTAATTAGATTGAAATGTGAATTGATAATTTAAATTATCAAATCCGAAAGGTGATCGAGAATGGAATACCACCAGTTATGCTCCAAAGCGATAGTTAAATCTTTAATTAGATTTAAACGTGAAATGGTAATTAATTTTACCGATAACACCGTGGTGTTAGATATGGAGTACTACCAGTTTTGCTCCATGGGATGAATAAGTTGGGATTGGGAAATAAAACAAATAATTACTTCGGTGTGGTTCGCTAATCCCGACTAGTTTGAAATGATATCCAAAAGAAGATTAAAGATTAAATTTAGAAAAATTTATCTTGGATAAAATTAATGGGAACCTTTCCCTAAGAATGTGATTTTGTGAATAAAAGAATATTCTGAA
This sequence comes from Allium sativum, assembly GCA_030737875.1. Taxonomy (NCBI): domain Eukaryota; kingdom Viridiplantae; phylum Streptophyta; class Magnoliopsida; order Asparagales; family Amaryllidaceae; genus Allium; species Allium sativum. The sequence continues at coordinate 924,110,177 of CM060922.1, forward strand.
TTGGAATAAGGCGTTTGTTGGGTTTGTGTAACATTTGTTTATCATATACGTGGGTTATTCAGAAAGGCCGGGTTTATACCCATTCTGAATAACCGATTCGACGAGATGTCGAAGATGAAGACGGTGGTTGAAGACCGGAAGTCTTCACATCGTTTGGGTAATTACTGATGATCTCGATTGGGCTGTACACCCAAGACGAGGGAAACAGTTGGTGATCGTCCAGACGTACTTGGAGATGGATGGATATGCGAGGAAAGTGCCTCTGGTTTCATTCAGACCCAGAACGAACTTGTAAATGGATTGTGTGTCTGACATTGGATTTTATTCTATGTTGATTGATCTCTATTAAATATACATCTGTTTGGCGGCGGAGAATTTATTCTCTTGCTTAACGCCCTTCTCTGAGACGCACGAGCTCAGAGGTTGTATATCGATGGACATCAGTCGCATGGAGTGAATTGCTAGTGTGGCACGCGTAAGTGGCAATTGATCAAGGCTTCTGTTGAAAAGCAAACTCTTGTGGTTGATGATCAAAGCACGGCCTGTGTGGCACAGCTTTGTGTATAACGTGAATTCGCGAGCCTCACACCTCGGTATGAGTCAAAAACGGGATAGTGACTGCAGGGAGAGCACGACGTTTCTTTCTAGCTTGGGTGGTGTCAGTGACCTACCAGCCCTGACATTTATATACTTTTCACCTGTGTGGTTGTTGGATGCGAGGCGCCTCGGATATACGTCTGTAAGGACCGGGAAACGTGTGCTCAGGAATAACTAATCCTCCAGAGTTAGGTGAGGACCATCCCTGAAGATCCAAGGATCAGAGTGGGGTCCTGAGACATTTGCTAGAGTGTCTCGAATCGGAGAGGAGCTTGCCCCTTACCTCGACTCATGATGGAAATCCAATTTCCAATACGTGATATTGCGGTTTTAATTGTAGAACTAGTAGGGCGACATGATATATGGTACCCATGCCGTCTATGATTGAAATTTATGATTGAAATTGTTTTGACACTATATACTTATAATAGTATCAAATGATTTGTTTTAAACGTACCAAGCATGTTTGGCTATTATAAGGGAAAACCCTATCCTCCGGCTTGCGTTGCATTGTGTGATGGGACCTGGGTCTTATAATAGCTTCATTTTTCCAAAAAGCATTGCGCTGTTTTGTTATATGCACTAGTATTCTTAGGAGGAAACCCGTTCCGTGTTATACGGCGTGGTCCCTTGAATTACTCTCTTTTAAAGTAAAGTTTTGAATAACTGTTTTAGTTCTCACACCAGTCACATTATTGACCTGGAGTTTATTGTTTTAACCTAAACTCTGGGTGCCCCTATTTTCCGCACGGACAGCTAGTAGTTTTGGTTTTGCATATTTATATTCACAGGGTCCTGATTTACAGCTGGAACGATGCTCGGAAAGCTCTGTATCCATGTATCACTTTCAGTTGTGTTTTGTATATTTTTCCGCTGCTATGTAATTTATTGTAATCTCTGATATTTATCGAATGTAATTTATTCATTTACACTCTGTATATTCTTGTATCTGATGGAATTGTTGTAATATACAATGAAATGTTCTTCCGTCTGCGTTCCGATGTGTGTTGTTCTCATCTCAATCCGGGCTTTCCTTACCGGGTGAGTTCGGGTCGTTATAGAGCGGTATCAGAGCTTTGGTTTACAGAGCTCGAGAACAAGACACATTAGAACCATACGAAAGAATTCATCAGATATTGGATTAGTAATATCCAATTAGAATGACTCGTTAGAGATAGGATCAGTAGTATCCTAGAACGAGTGTGAAGAGTATATTTTTCAAATGAAAACAATTTTGTTTTGAAAATTTAAATCGCTTTATACGTATTTGAATATTTATTTATTTTGAATCTGGACAATCGAGTATATAAAGATTTCGCGTATACGCGTCATGAACGTATAGTCGAAGTTTTAATATACTGGATAGATATAGAGTCACATTCTAGACACCCGGGGATAATTTTGATGATGTGGCCACATCATCAGTATTTATGTTCGTATTTCGAAGGTGTGCTTTCTATATATTTCCATTAGACTGGTGTGAGAACCAAAAATTATATAGGATTATTTGTTGTGAATTGGCATCAAAAACATGATTTTCTGTATATGTATCAAAATTATGAATTTGAAACGTTAAATTCACTAATTGATTGATGTTTGTGTTGTTTGTTTATTTGTTTGATAATTTTGAACCATTTAGCCTAATTGAACTGAATATTGAATTGTATTGAAAATTGGTCGCATTTGCTTGCATATACATGTACTTACATTGAACAGGTCATAGCAAGGAGGCTAGAGCAGAAGAATAAAATTTGTTTGTCCGACAAATAGGTACATGTTTACTATAATTTACTGTTTTGTTTGGGTGATGATGATTTTATGAGCCGCTTGGCTTTTTCTTTTTCTTTTTGAGATCAGAAGGCCTATATGGCAATTTCGGGATTTTCCCGTGCTCCCGGTGCAGGGGAGGTTATGGCGAAATTTTTCGGAAATTTAGGGTGTTAGCCAAAATTTTGAAAATTTAGAAAAGTTCTTAGAAACTGAAAAGTTGAAGAACTTAAGCCGTAATCAAAATAAGGAAGTTGAGTTGATTAGTAAAACAACTTCCAACTTCGTTCTTTTTCGAGGACGAAAAGTTTTAAGTGGGGGAGATTGTAACAACCCGGAAATGCGAGCCAGTTTAAAATTTTTATTTTTGCAATTTTAGTGAATTTTGAACATTTAAAATGAATTATTTTAAATAATATCGACGAAGAAATTTATTTTTAATATAATTCGAACCAATATATTTATATAGATCGTCGTTAGAATATAATATTTTATTTTAATTATAAATAGAATTGAAAATGGCGCGGTAGTTCGATAATTCGATTTCAAATTTCAAATGAACATACCGGGTGCAAAATAAACCGGATTTTAGTGAAACCAGAAATAACAGGATCTATTTGAGAACATCTTTCCAACGAATCCGAAAGATTGAGATTTCATAGCGGGAATCAAAAGATATGTCCAGTTGAAAATTCTGAATAGTCGCTATGGAATTCAGGACCTTAAAAATGGAAATTTTGCAAACGATCTCGGATTTCGACGAAACCACTTTTGTTGGGTCCGTGATGTCAAATTATTGCTAGATTCCAAATTTCATAATTTTTCGAATCAATATGTGAGCGTGGCAAAGGAAAACGCGTTTGACCATTTTCAGTTGATTTTAGTCGACTGGAAAATGGCCATTTTTCCAACGGTATCAGAATTCGACGAAACTAGTTTTGTTAGGATTGTATCATCAATATAAAGCTAGAAAATATTTTTCGAGAATTTTTAGGGTTAGTATGTGACCCCAGTAAATTGAAATGCTCGTTCAAATTCAATATATAGAGTTATATGTTGATTTTAACGGAAACTGATCGATACGGTCGAATCAGCCTACGATACATATCCCATTGTGTTCAGAATGGGGGTAATTAGCTATGGACGACATGCGGTGGGCCTCGTTTAGAGGTCGAAAATAAAAGTTTCTTTTTGGGAGATAATTAAATAAAATAACCCCCCCTTCCATCTCCTTTATTCATTCAGCCCCCCCGTCAGTTCATTTTCGATCGAAGAGAAAAAGAAAGAAAAAAAAAACTCCATCGCGGAAAACCGCGATCCGCCACCGCCGCTGCCCCATCGGCGGAGCGCCGCCGACCACCACCAAACTCCCCCTCTTCTTCTCGTCCCGGTTTTTTCCTCCCTTCCCCTCTTCTCAGCGCCGCCGACCACCACCAAAACCGCCCCCCCTTTTTCTTCCCTGAGCCGCCGCGCCCTAGGGCCCACTGCCCGACCACCGACACTGTGAGGTGCCGCCTTCCCCCTCTGGAACCACCAGCAGCGAACAACTCCACTCTCCCCCTCTCGAAAATTAACAGTGATTTTTTGCTTTGTTTTTATTTTTAAAAACCGATTTTTCTTATATGTTAAAGTGTATTTATAAAATCAGTTTTTATATTTATATTTAGCGTTGTTCAAAATATGATTTTTACGTGATTAGAATAGCGAGAAAAGAAATGATTTTTCCTAGTAAAAAGAATAGATTTTTCATGGCAAAAAGATGTAGATAATAAAAATATAATCTTTTATGTTGTAGTAGTATAAAAATATAATTTTTATATAGGTAAGATAGTAAAAATATCATCTTTATATCTGTAACGAAATAAAAATCTGATTTTTATTGTATATATATAATGAAGTAAAAATATGATTTTTATAATGATGAAATTAAAAGGCGAAATTTTTATAAGATGTAGATAATAAAAATATAATCTTTATATTAGAAAAGGCGAAATCTTTATAAATGAAAAGGCGAAATCTTTATGTAGAGAATAGCGTGGTAAAAATAGAATTTTTATCTATATAGTAGCGATGTAAAAATAGAATTTTTATCTATGTAGTAGTAGTATAAAAATAGAATTTTTATATGCATAGCAACAATATAAAAATATGATTTTTATATATGTAGTGGCTATGGGCAACGAAAGTGACAAAAGGCGAGAACAGTGATGATTCCCTACATTAGAAGTGTCGTGGAGTTGGGATAGCTTTGGTGAGAACTTCTCACTCTAAATTTCTTTTTCTAGTTATATATATATATACTAGGATGCAGACGATGCTTAGCAGCACCCGACACCCGTCGTCCACAGACCATGGACGGCTTGTTTGTTTGATTGATGTGTTGTGAAAATTGATTGTGTTGTGGAATGATTGAATAATAAAATATGCTTGTGTTGAAAGGAAATAAAATATTTATATAGTTAAAAATATTTTATCGTTAAAAATATAATTTTTAACGTGAATGTGAATAAATAAATAATTATAAACAAATCGGCCGATTTGTTTATATACACTGATTTGACTGATATTGATTGGGACGATAAATTTTACACATCGCCCAACTCACAAATAAAAATCTGTGTTTTTTGATTTGAAACCCCACACGGGTGTTGGGATGATATTTGGCGTACACTAATCCCAATTATTTAATTGTATGTCGATCGATTGGTCGACAGATTGTGTAAGCGTTGATTATTTATATTTGATGCTTATGCAGTTGTGTGGTGCACTTTGGATGATGGTTGATTGTTTATCATTGCTATTATATACATGTGTTGTATGGAATCCATATAATTAACGTTATATGGTAATTGATTGGGCCTCATTCAAATTGGGAAAATAATGAATATTATAAAAGGAAATTCATGTGTTGAATATAAAAATAGTCATGTGTTGACGATGTGCATGTGTTGAAACTGAGTGATATATTTTAATAATAAAATTTACATCTTTATCATATTTACGATTAGAACTACTTCACGGTGGAGTCTGATTAAAAATCAAACGATAGATACCATAGTTTTATAAAATATTTTACATAACAAAAATAGTCGGGTGTTGACAGTACTCATGTGTTGAAAGAAATATAGATTCATGTGTTGAATAGAATAAATATTCATTTGTTGAATAGGATAACGAATTTATTGAAATATATAAAGCCGTGTTGATTAGAGTTGCGTCATTTTGACGTGAACGATATTTATATCGATTATATTCGTTTTTATAATGAATATAGAAAAGGTAGTGATTTCAAAATATAACGTTTTGAAAATATTATCATTTATATAGTAATGATATGAAATATCCAATTTTGATTTGAAATTGAATATAGAGTTGGAATGGTTTTGAAAACGAATTTAAAACGATTTATAAAATACGTTTTAAAAAGGAAATCGACGAAATATATAATATATATATTATATATATAATGGCCTGAATAGAACGCGCCGCGCCGTGGTAGTTCGTGAATTTCGACCATTGACTTCGAATTGACGTTGCGAGAGATCCGACCGTCGGATTCTCCTAAAACCGGAACCGTTGGGTTCGTATCGAAAAGAGCTTTCCAATGAATATTAGAAATTTTAAATCTAACAGTTGGATTTGGAATTATGTCCAAATCAATTTCCGAAAAGGTCGCTGTAAGTGCAGTTCGATGGTCGTTGATGGAAATCGACTGTACGGGCCTTGATAAAATTATTAAAAATATTAATAATTTGTGTAAAATCATAATATGTGAATTAGACAGAACTGGGGTGAAAAACCCCACATTTGAAATGATAAAAGGAGATTTTTATCGAAATGAACTAGTTTTGAACTAGAATTAAAATCAATTTATTTTTCAAATAAATAAATTGAATTTGAAAGTGATTTTAAAAATAATCAATATTCCCAATTTGTGAATTGGACTGGAGTTGAATCGAAATTATCCTTGGAATATTTCGATATTGGATTTCGTGACTATATAGATATTGTTATGGGAATTTGAAAGATATATTGTATATCGTTATTTCCAATACGATATTTGTTGGTTTTAGAATTTGATATTGAATATAAGCCAGTATATTCTCTATTCAGAGCCTTGTATTTAATATCAAATGTGATTTGGGTTTGTCATGAACCATGTTTTAGATGGCATTGGTTCTTTAACCCAGTTAAAGACATGTTATTGATTTTTGAAAAGATTAAAACTAAGTGGAGTTTTAATGAATCAATGTGAATTGATAATTTAAATTATCAAATTCGAAAGGTGATCGAGAATGGAATACCACTAGTTATGCTCCAAAGCGATAGTTAAATCTTTAATTAGATTTAAACGTGAAATGGTAATTAATTTTACCGATAACACCATGGTGTTAGATATGGAGTACTACCAGTTTTGCTCCATGGGATGAATAGGTTGGGATTGGGAAATAAAACAAATAATTATTCGGTGTGGTTCGCTAATCCCGACTAGTTTGAAATGATATCCAAAAGAAGATTAAAGAATAAATTTAGAAAAAATTATCTTGGATAAAATTAATGGGAACCTTTCCCTAAGAATGTGATTTTGTGAATAAAAGAATATTCTGAATTGGAATGAGGCGTTTGTTGGGTTTGTGTAACATTTGTTTATCATATACGTGGGTTATTCAGAAAGGCCGGGTTTATACCCATTCTGAATAACCGATTCGACGTGATGTCGAAGATGAAGACGGTGGTTGAAGACCGGAAGTTTTCACATCGTTTGGGTGATTACTGATGATCTTGATTGGGCTGTACACCCAAGATGAGGGAAACAGTTGGTGATCGTCCAGACGTACTTGGAGATGGATGGATATGCGAGGAAAGTGCCTCCGGTTTCGTTCAGACCCAGAACGAACTTGTAAATGGATTGTGTGTCTGACATTGGATTTTATTCTGTGTTGATTGATCTCTATTAAATATACATCTGTTTGGCGGCGGAGAATTTATTCTCTTGCTTAACGCCCTTCTCTGAGACGCACGAGCTCAGAGGTTGTATATCGATGGACATCAGTCTCATGGAGTGAATTGCCAGTGTGGCACGCGTAAGTGGCAATTGATCAAGGCTTCTATTGAAAAGCAAAGTCTTGTGGTTGATGATCAAAGCACGGCCTGTGTGGCGCATCTTTGTGTATAACGTGAATTCGCGAGCCTCACACCACGGTATGAGTCAAAAACGGGATAGTGACTGCAGGGAGAGCACGACGTTTCTTTCTAGCTATGGTGGTGTTAGTGACCTACTAGCCCTGACATTTATATACTTTTCACCTTTGTGGTTGTTGGATGCGAGGCGCCTCGGATATAGGTCTGTAAGGACCGGGAAACGTGTGCTCAGGAATAACTAATCCTCCAAAGTTAGGTGAGGACCGGCCCCGAAGATCCAAGGATCAGAGTGGGGTCCTGAGACATTTGTTAGAGTGTCTCGAATCGGAGAGGAGCTTGCCCCTTGCCTCGACTCATGACGGAAATCCAATTTCCAATACGTGATATTGCGGTTTTAATTGTAGAACTAGTAGGGCGACATGATACATGGTACCCATGCCGTCTATGATTGATATTTATGATTGAAATTGTTTTGACACTATACACTTATAATAGTATCAAATGATTTGTTTTAAACGTACCAAGCATGTTTGGCTATTGTAAGGGAAAACCCTATCCTCCGGCTTGCGTTGCATTGTGTGATGGGACCTGGGTCTTATAATAGCTTCATTTTTCCAAAAAGCATTGCGCTGTTTTGTTATATGCACTAGTATTCTTGGGAGGAAACCCGTTCCGTGTTATACGGCGTGGTCCCTTGAATTACTCTCTTTTAAAGTAAAGTTTTGAATAACTGTTTTAGTTCTCACACCATTCACATGACTGGCCTGGAGTTTATTGTTTTAACCTAAACTCTGGGTGCTCCTATTTTCCGCACGGGCAGCTAGTAGTTTTGATTTTACATATTTATATTCACAGGGTCCTGATTTACAGCTGGAACGATGCTCGGAAAGCTCTGTATCCGTGTATCACTTTCAGTTGTGTTTTGTATATTTTTCCGCTGCTATGTAATTTATTGTAATCTCTGATATTTATCGAATGTAATTTATTCATTTATACTCTGTATATTCTTGTATCTGATGGAACTGTTGTAATATACAATGAAATGTTCTTCCGTCTGCGTTCCGATGTGTGTTGTTCTCATCTCAATCCGGGCTTTCCTTACCGGGGGAATTCAGGTCATTATAGGCATACAGCTTGGGTTTAACCAAACATAATATATCTGTGTTATAGTCTGTGTTGTACATTTCTTAGTCACCAGAACTTGTTGTTCTAACCCCCATCCTCATTACAACCTCCAGGTTTTATAGAGAAGGTCGGGTTTTCAGAGGTGTTTAAGTTTGGCTTTTGGTTCTGGTTCTCTCTCATGCTCGGTATTGACAAAGTGACTTACTTTGAAAAAGGTAGTTACTTGAGTTAATACTAGTTATCCTATTTTGTTTCTGCTGTGAGTTTAATTTATCGTACTCTGATCATGCTCATGCTCATTCATTGTGGGTACCATATATACGCTCTATGCTTGGATGTATTCAAGTGTTGATTTTTGTTAAAATTTGGGTGTAGAAAAATATGGGGTGTTACATTTGGTATCATAGTTTACGTTAAACGATGAGAGGAATTAGCTAAATTATAAATCTTGAGAGAATGTAATTCGATTTTTTTATGTTTTTCTTCGTATTTCTTACTCGAAATTAATTTATTTCGACGAGGAAATTAGTCATGGGCCTAATAATATAAAACGGGCTTTAAGCGACTAAGAGTTGAAATATGTTGAGTTCGGGTTTCTAGCCAATTCCGTCTTACCCCATAGTATGTTGGCAACCTCGTCGTGAGGAGCATGAGATGACATATGGTGGATTCCGTTGATTCAAGATTTGGAAACTAGAAATTATATGTCAATATAAAAATCTAGTTACAACCGAGCTAGTCATCATTAATGGTTTGGTTTCGTTAGTAGTTCCAGTTAAGACCATTATTCAATTCAAAAACGGAGAAAAAGCCTACGTTAATATGTCGCACCCATTTCAGAAATATAATTACGAGGTGTATCCATTTGTTACTTTGTTGAAATTATGAATCTACCTTTATTGAATTATTCAATTGAGTTATTTGCCTTATATTCGAGGAAATTTATTTTTAAAACTATTTGAAAAATAAAAATAGATTTCAACAGGTTTTGAAATACAGTTTCAGAAAATAGTTTATGAAGATATGATTTTAAATTTTAATCTGTTCGTATTTCAAAATTTTATAGCTAAATGTAATTTTAATAAATATAGTTTGATTGGTAGGAAAAGATGGAATTAGGAAGGACAAGGAATATGCCACTAAACATGAAAACAATAAATATTTATTCCTTATGATTTTTAGTATCCATTTTCCTATATATATTGGATAATTTATTGAAATTACCATCATTAAGCCTTAAGATTTTAAAGCTCTAACATTTTTTGGACATGAAAAGGTTTTTTCTAGTTTGAAAAATAAACTGGAATATAAATAATAGTAATAATAAACTTGGTTTATAAATACGGAACCGTTAGTTTATGATGAATTCCATTTTTGAAAAAAAAATTAGATTTTCCTTCGAAAAGGCTAAGGAAAATCCTTCGTTTGGATTTTGGGGTATATGATTTCATAAATGATTTGTTTGTTGTCAGCTAGGTAAGAGGAAAATCTGTTTTAATTTATATTACGGATTTCACGCTGGACTTTTGAAATTCACTCGTTCGTTGTGTAGTCAAAGCATCATTGTTGATACTATAAATCCTTGGAGTTGATTTGGAGTTTAACTATGGTCTTTAAGTACCGCGGTGATGAGGATAATTAATTTTTGATCGTGATAAATCTTAAAAGATGGTGCAGGACGACTAATGTTTTAATTTGGCCTAATATGGTCAAAGTTCAGCCTTAGTCAAAAACCCATTTGGTAGTTGACCGTTTAGTGCTATACTAGGACAGTCAATTATGTAATGAGTTTTGGTACAACTTGGACCTAGGACTCAACCATAAAAGTTGCGTCCAAATTACCTCCTTTACTTCCTTCTTTCATCCTCATCTAGCCGAACCATATTTCTATTCTTCTTCTCTTTCTTTATTGTCACCTCGTCTTCTCTTCTTCACGCTTGTTTGTAGATTAGATCTTGCCCTACTAATACTCCAAGATCTAATTTTCTTTTCTCCGACCATTTCTTAGTCCATAATACCTAATTTCTCTATCTGATCTTACTCGCACCATTTAAGTCTCACCCTTAGGTAGAGATCATTTGGCTGGATCGGAATGAGCAAAAGGGTCTCACCACTTTAAGGCTAAGAAAATTTGTCAAGGCTGTTGGTTTTGTACTGACACATTGCATCGAGATCTTAGAATAGGTTTGTTGTTTGTGTTGGGCTTTGCTATACCTTGTTTAAATCGGTTCTTTCGAAGGTGATCGTCGTTTCGGAGATGAAGATCAAGCTATATTTTGATGGTTTTTTCGAGGTGAATCTCGAAGAGATTTTTAAGGAATCCGTGTCTTACACGGACTTGAATGGTCTCTTGTTTGACCGGCTTTGGGGATTTTGCAGCAAATCTCTTTTTGTTAATGTCAGTTTTTGTGTTTGGAATCTATGTTTAAACTGCCCATGTAGATATGCGACCCATTTAGCACATCATTCTTTAAGTGGGAAGTTATGGTTAGATTTGTCTCATGATGCAGAAATCAATCCTTTGCTTGATTGGTTGCATAACCATTATTTAGTGCCACATCATATTCGATTCAGCTTGTGTTCTTATGTGTTGTCTCATGGAGTTACTTTCTATAATTTCACCTATCTACTTTGTCCTTAGGCAATATTGGGTGGATTTCCATGAGACGCAGTTTTGTGGAAGGTTTCTTTCCTCATCATGAATTCTCTCTTAGAAGAGACAGTGATGTGGAAACCTCCAACAACATCAGCAGTGTTGATAATACGAGATTGAGCATTTTGCTACCATGATATGGTTAATTAAAGATCATAGAAATTGGTTTGAGCTCCAGCCGCGGAGCAAGGCATCTTGTTGTTTATAACCATTGTTTTGGGAGTTTCGTGTTATTTTGTTGTTTTCCCTTTCCAGCATCGGGGCCTTGGTTTTGTGGATGTTTGTGCTTGTAACTTTTAGTGTTGTTTAAATCGTATGACTTAGTTAATGAGATTTCTAAGTTTGGAAATGTTTATGTCATTCATGCACGCCTATTTGAATGAAATCTCATTTTTTTTCCAAACTAACAGTTGTCCCAGAGCTGGAAAGAATAGAATTCTGTGTTGGGTAAATTTTAGTAAAGGACCGGTTTTGCATTGTTTTCATCACGGGTATATAAATAAATAAACCACCATTCCTTGTTAAAGCTAAAATTTATTTTGGTCTTTTTGTGTGTGATTTCAGTTTTTGCATTTTTGGCGTGACTGACTTCGTTTTCCGCCAACATGTGACTTGAATCGTTTAAATTTCCGTAAAATACATTTTTGAAGTTTTGGAAAATGTTGTCTCGAAAAAACATTTTAATCGTTTTCTTATTTTATAGGAAAATGAAACGATTTCGAAAGGAAATTTTCAAAATGGACATAACAAGTTCCAAGCGGAAATTTATTTTTGTGAAATTTTTTGGTTTTTAGTCACATGAGTGGTATAAGGAAGATTTTTGAATGCTTTGTGTGCGCGTTGTAGTGGTGGAATAGGACCAACGATACAATAAGAACGTTAACGGTAACAAGAAAAAGGTTGTTTTAGCCTTGGAAACGTTGTTTTCATATCTTGTCAATAATGCGCGCGAGCTATTGATTAACTCGTTTTACGTTTTAGAGCTTGTTTTAAGCTCCTTTACAGTCTACCGTTGGAAATTTTTGGAGAATTTTAGGTAATTGAGGTGAAAATTCCACTGTAGGTCGAGAAATAAATATTTGAAAGCGAAGAGAATGTTAAATTTCTTCGCTTTAATTTCCTTTGTCCGGTTTAGGAGAAACTAAATAGGAAACGATTAGATTGCGTACGTTTTGGATGGTAGGGTTTGGATGCAAAATTTGTTGCTTCACACTTTTATTCGTAATTGTGTGGATGTTATGGATAAAGAAGAATTTTCAAAATTTGCATTCATACAGAACTGCCAGTATATTTAGGCTGTTCTGCATTATGTTTTCAAAAATATTTCAAAAAATTTAATGCACGCATATAGGAAGATCCGATTAGAATCACCTTGCATGCATGGTTTTGGCTGAAATTGCATTATGTACACCATGCACATGTACACATGGTTGCAAAATGTATGTACACAAATTAGTTGTGTAGCATAGGATTATAGGCGTTAGAATTGCGGGACGAAATTCCTTTAAGGAAGGAAGAATGTAACAACCCGGAATTTTGGCAATCTAAATTGATTATTAGAATTTCAAAATTTGAAATTTCTATAAATGGTGGAATCTGGCCGCGAGACTTTAACCATTGCATTCGTCTTGGAATTCTGGTCAACTTTCATGTTTGGAGTTTCGCGAACGGAGTCCGTATGAAAAAAATTACGGACGAAATACGAATACGAACGGAAAATAAATAAACCAATTATTTCATTAATAATTTACCATATGTAACCCAGCCGACTTGGGCAGTTTGATGCCCAGGAGGTCGACCGACGGTTGACCGCCCAGGTCTTCCTATTGGGCGTCAAACTGCCCAGTGACGGCAAGGTTTTGGTGAGTTGTTTTATTATATTATTATAATGAATGGCCAGATATAACTTAAAACTAATTCGATGGTTCTAAGCCATTTCCACCCCTATTGTAACAACCCAAATTTTCAACAAGAAATAATTAATTAATGGGTTAATTAATTATAACGACCCGAACCTCCCCGTGAAGGAAAGAACGGATTGCTTTGAACACAAGACGAATCAGAACACAAACAGAAGAACATTTCATTGCTTATTACAATAATTTACGTCAGAGTACAAGAATATAACAGAGTATGAATAAATATTACACTTTGTAAAATATCAGAGATTAAAATACATTACATAGCAGCAGAAAAATAATACAATACACAACTGAAAGAGATAAACGGATACAGAGCTTTTTGAATATCATTCCAGCTGTAAACCAGGATCCTGTGAATATAAATCTGCAAAACAAAAACTACTAGCTGCCCGCGTGGAAAATAAGGGCACCCAGAGTTTAGGTTAAAACAATAAACTCCAGGTCAGTCATGTGACTGGTGTGAGAACTAAAGCAGTTATTATTCTTTATTTTAAAGTTAGGTAAATCAAGGGACCATCACACAATGCAACGCAAGCCGAAGGATAGAGTTTTTACCTTATAATAGCCAAAAATGCTTGGTACATGGAATTTCATATTTTATTATTACTATAAGTGTATAGTGTCAAATCAATTTCAATCATAAGTATCAATCATAGACGGCATGAGTGCCTCATCGCACTATGTCGCCATACTAGGCTCTACAATCAAAACCACAAAATGTCGTATTGGAAGTTGGATTTCCACCTGTGAACCAAGGCAATGGATCGTCCTTACCACTTCGAGACAATCTAGCCCATGTCTCAGGATCAGAACGCATAGACCCTTTGAGCGACAGGGCCAGTCCACTCGATGTGGATTAAAATGCCTGAATACTACGTTTCCCCGCCCTATGGGGCGTAAATCTGGTCTGTATAAAGACCATCCATCGGCCCCCGAATGACCGATATAACCGAGGCGCCTCACTATCCGTCATCCACATAAGTAAAACTCAGGGCTTGCAAAACACTGACACCACTCCTAGCTAGAAGGAAACACATGCCCTCCCTGAGGTCCTCTCCCGTTTCTGGTTCACACAGGAGTGTGAGGCTCGCGAATTAATGCTACACAAAGCTATGATATATTAAAGTCGTGCTTTGATCATCAACCACAAGATTTCTGCCTTGGTTCACCGATGTCTATCAATCACACAAAATGAAATCCGATATCAGACACACATCCATTTACAAGTTCGTTCTGGGTCGGAACAAAACCGGAGGCACCTTACTCCTTATCCCGTATGTCCAATGCAGGAGAGAGGTCCTCGCATATCCGTTGATCTCCAAGTACGTCTAGACGATCACCACTTATTACCTCGTCTTGGGTGTAGAGCCCAATCAAGACAACAGTAACCATCCAAACGATGTGAAGACCTCCGGTCTTCAACCACCGCCTTCATCTTCGACACATCGTCGAATCAATTATTCAGAACGGGATAAACCCAGTCTTTCTGAATAACTCACGTACATAATAAACAAGTGCTACAGAAACACAACATATGCCTCATTCCAATCCAGAATATTTCTTTATCCAAATATTCATATACTTTCGGAGAGGTTCCCATTAATTTTATCAAAGATAAATTCTTTATATTTATACTTTAATCTTCCTGCGGATATTAATTCAAACCAAATTATGGTTTATCCAAACTAGTCGGGATTAGCAAACCTTACCGAAGTAATCATATGTTTAATTTCCCAATCCCAACCTATTCATCCCATGAAGCAAAACTGGTAATACTTCATATCTAACACCACGGTGTTATCGGTAAATTCAATTACCATTTCACGTTCAAATCTAATTAAAGATTTAACTATCGCCTGAAGCAAAACTGATGATACTCCATCCTCGATCATTTCAATCTAATTAAAGATTCATTAAAACTCCACTTGGTTTTAATCTTCCCAAAAATCAATATTAACGATTGTTTAACTTGGGAAATCATATCCCGTCTTTAACTGGGTTAAAGAACCATTATCATTTAAAACACGGTTCATGATAAACCCAAAATCACATTCCATTCCTCAGCCTTTAACCATAAATTAGTAAGTGAACAATTCCCTAAGTATTAACCCAAAAGGCCGAAACCAACATCAGATCAATACCCAGGAAACCATTCAACTTAACTAATCTCCAGTTAGATTCTGATATTCTTAAATCCATTGGGTCTAAGAATAGTATTATTAAAGATACCTTTCACGGCAACCCAAAATCTTATTCCTGTCTTTAACTGGGTAAAAGAACCTATGTCCTTTAAAACACGGTTCACGATAAGCCCAAAATCACATTCCATTCCATTAGCCTTTAACCATAAATTAGCAAGTGAAAAATTCCCTAAGTATTAATCCCGAAGGCCGAAGCCAACATCAGATCAATGCTCAGGAAACCATTCAACTTAGCTAATCTCTAGTTAGTTTCTAATTTTCTTAACTCAACTGGGTTTAAGAATAGTGTTAGTGAAGACACCGTTCACGACAAACTCAAAATTCAATTTGATATTAAATACAAGGCTCTGAATAGAAAATATTAATAACTACATTGACTGCATGAAAACATAAAAATAAATGTATACATATTATCCATCCAAATCAGCGTAAAACAGTGAAATACACATTGTATAGAATGTTTGAAATATTTGGATAAGGATCAATTATGGAATTATGTGTAAATATAATCCATTTTTAATTAATATATTTGTGGTGACCATTTGTAGCAATAAATGTAATTAACTGCTATAAATGAGACCGCAAACAAAGAAATAACCATTGTAACCAATATCAATTTGGAGAAAGTAAATGTGAGTAGGAAAATGGATACAATTCCTAAAATAAATTAGGATAATTGTTGTGGACCCCAATTAGGAAATTATAACAACATTTACGCACAAGGTTAAACTCAACTTGTGGTGTAAGTCTGCCCGGAACCGACCGGCAAATCCAACAACCACAGGTAGTCAGTTTAATGTGAGGGGTCTAATGCATAAAAATAAATGTATTATGGCACAAGGTTAAGTTCACTTGTGGTAGAAGCCTGCCTTGAACTGACCGACAAATCCATCATCTGCGGGTAGTAAACATAATGTGAGAGGCCTAGTGCACACACACACACACACACATATATATATATATATATATATATAACAACTAAAAAATAAACAGATAAATAAAAGAATAAGAATAGTAATTTCCTGTTGGGGTACAACAAATAGATATCTTGGGACTAATAAATATTTGCCTTAGGAAAATATGACTGTTAGAGTCATCAAGGGCAATAAAAACGAAATAAAAAGAAATGGGTGTAAAAAATAGGGGATTAATGGATATTGATTGTCGTTTAAATACTAAGCCCAAATTAGGGAAGAAATTAAATAAATATCCTAGAGAAAAGGGAATATAACCTTCCTTAATTATGTTAATAAAACTTATAATTAAATATATAGTTGGACTTAGTAGGTTAATAATGTAAGATATTATTAACCATATAAACCCGTGACGCAAATAAATGGTGTATGTATAGTATTTTGGTACAAAGGAATTAAATGGGAATGACTTAATAACGTAGCCTACTTTATCCCAAAAGGGGAAAGGTGTTAAAGGCAAATAGGGGATGAACTAAGAACCTTCATGTATGTCCGCTTCCTGGGTCCTAAAAGGATAAGTGACTAGGGTTAAAGAGTCCACCTGGGAATAGGTTTATCAGTATAGGGGTCTTGAATGGCAGGTGTGTGTTGGCCTACCCAAACCTAGAAATTAAAAGCGTCAGATATGGCCGTCTATCCAACAGGAAGTAGTAAGTGACTAACTAGGTTATCTAATAAGGTTTGTTAGAAGGTATAACGAACGATAAAATAACTACTCTCACCTTATGTGGGGTAAGGGTATATGCGTGAATGATGGAAACCTTAACTAGTAGGGCCCGTAGCTAGCGCCCCCTAGTTTTATGATAACATTTTATATATTATCGAGGGATAATAAGTGACCAATAGGTCCGCCTAGGGTCTTAAGTAGTCATGGAGAATCCACCCTATCTATCATCGATAGTGAGGCGTTAAATAATAAAGAATAGAGAATGAGGATATAGATAGAAACCCCGAAATTAGGGGCCCACTCTCGATATAATCAACCAGTTAAGCTTCAGTATAAAGGCTTCATAAAAATGTATGTGAATGTCCCATCTCGGTAATATAATTTGGAAATACTACTTTGGGCTTAATAGTAAAGTCATGCGTAAACATTTACTGGGTTGGGATAGAATCACTAACCTGGATAGGCATACAACTTGGGTTGAACTAAACGGAATATATCTATGTTATAGTCTGTGTTATACATTTCTTAGTCACCAGAACTTGTTGTTCTGACTCCCTTTTCATTACAACCTCCAGGTTTCATGGAGAAGGTCGGGTTCTCAAAGGTGTTTAAGTTTGGCTTTCGGTTCTCGTTCTCTCTCATGCTCGGTATTGGCAAAGTGACTTACTTTAAAAAAGATAGTTACTTCAGTTAATACTAGTTATCCTGTTATGTTTCAGCCGTGAGTTTTATTTACCATGCTATGATTATGCTCATGCTCATTTATTGCAGGTACCAGATATATACTCTATGCTTGGATGTATTCAAGTTTTGATTTTTGTCAAAATTTGGGTACAGAAAAGTGTGGGGTGTTAGAACTTGTGTAATAAAACTTAAAAAATGGGCAACTAATGTAATTAACCCGCATATTTAAGACATCACATAGCAAAACTTCTTTGTAGCCAAAAAGAGAAGTCAGGACAGATCTCCATCAGATACGTCACTGATATACACGTAAATGTGTATATTTTATCCGCATATTTATCTTATTTTATCTTTTAAATAATTGATACTATGCATTTATAGTTGTGTTTACAGATTATTTTTGAAGAATGGATTGACACACTTCATTGTTTAAAAGCTTGAAGAATTTGTGCAAGAAGAGTATTGAATTTTAGAGCTGGATTAAAGCTTGAAGACCTGAAGAAAATTGCTATTCAATCGCCTTCTGCTGCATATTTTAAAGACAAGATTCAATGCTTTTCCATAATGATCACCTGGAGTTGTTATTCATTCTCAAGGCAATTGGAGTTGAAGCCCGCAACCTATTTTCCATGACATCTACATGCATTCACATTGGTCTAGTTGCTAACTGGGCTAAGTTATTTGTCCCATATCATGTAATCTGCAAGGCTTCTCATTCATGCGATGCACGCGTTCACATTGAGATATTTGATTTATGTGCTATTTTGGAAAAGGGGTTTTGTCCCACATTGTGGAATTTTCCAAGTAGTCTTTGTCATATCAATTATAAATACATTGTATCTCATTCATTGTAAAACACATTGGGTTTTATTCTGTAATTCTCTTCTTGGAATAAAATCATTCTTCTTCCCCTTTTCTGTTTAGTTTTAGTTGTATTTTTTTTATGTCTGTTATTTTCTTTTTCTCTTCTTCTCTAGCAATGTCTAGCTAATCCCCTTTGATTAGGGGGTGAAGACGCTAATAGATATGATTCAACATGAATCACATAGCCAATAGATGAGGACTTTATACATGTAGATCTGGATCTGAATCAAGGGTTAGATATGAACCTTCATATTCTGTGTCGTTTAAGAGCTATGCTCCTTCATAGGGTATATTCGTGTTCGATCTAACAATTATCAGATTTAGATCTAAATTTAGGGTTTTAGAAATTAATTAGTGAATCTGTCCTGATAGTCTATGGTTGTTTAAGAACTCATCTCCTGCATAGGCTTTGCTTGTCGTTATTTCCTTGTTTGTTTCTAAGAACCTAATTATCGTTGATTCATGTGTGTGACAGAAACATGAATTAGATCTATATTTATTTGTTGGCTATTGATGAGTATGAATCCAATCTATGTCATTATCCCCTAATTGCTTTCTCTTATTATATTAATCTCTCTTTTTATTTAATTGCTGTTATTTTCTGTGTTTTCAATCAATCAAAATCCTGGAATAACTTGATTTGATTTATTAGTAAAATAATTTTTGGTCCCAGAGTTCGACACCCTCTACAATAATCCCTGTTGTTTAGGAAAGCTGAACGGATCTTACAATTGTTTGATTTGTTCGCAAACAAATTTTGGCGCCGTTGCCGGGGACCAAAATAATTTTTATTTTTATATCCTTGGAGTTATAATTTTTTTCTTTAGTTTTCCTTCATATAAAAAAAACAACACAAAAAAAATAATTTTTTTCCTTTAATTTTTTTTTCCATTATAAAAAAACATAAAAATATTTTTTTATTAGTTTTATTTTATTTTCCTTCATTTATAAAAAAGAAATCTCCTGATTAGCTGTGATTTGGTATTACTGATCTTCTAATTTAGAGAGGAGGAAAAAGTTTTCGGATGGATTTCTTTCCCTTTCCATTGCCTTTCTTATTTCTTTCATGTTTCATTGCTTTCCATTTTAACAAATTAAATAAAAAAATAAAAAAAATTATTGCTTTCCTTTTCCTACGTCTGTGAATTTCTTTCCTTTTCTAGCTGCCATTTTTCACCAAATCTTCCTTTCTCTGCATCTCTTACCTCCATCAATAAAACTACGTTCTTTCCACCATCAAGCAAAAAACCACATCACCCCAAACCATTCACAGCAAACAATTCCAAAAAAAAAAACAATCTCTTTCCTCTTTTCATCAATTTCAAAAAAAAATCCTTTTTTTTCCTCTTGCAAATAAATAATTTCTTTCCCTTCTTTCATCTATTTTCCACCTTTTCTGCAAATTATGAAAAAAAATATTGCTTTCCTTTTGTTCATTTCTTTCCACTTTTGTGTTTCTTCAGCCATAATCATTTGCCAAACTTTCCCATTTCTTTCTGTTTGTTTTTTTAATTTCTTTCCTTACAATTTCTTTCCCATTTGTTTCATTTATTTCTTTCCTATCTCTGAATTCATTTCAAAATTCCCTGTATAATTACCTTCCTTTTACGACATATTTTTTCCTTTCATTTGTTTACAATTTTTACAAAGTAAAAAAAAAATCTTTGATTCCCTTTCCTTACTTAAAACTTGCATTTTTATTTTCCTGATTTCTTTCTCTTTATCAACCTTCCTTTCAATCTCATTACATTTCCTTTTTCTCTTTTCTGAAACAAATAAATAAAAAAAGCAATCTTTCCAAATTCTTTTTTTTCCATTGCTTTATATTTCACGCGATTCACTTCTCAACTTCCTTCAACAATTCTTCTCCAACAATTCACAAATCCTCCTCCCAACTTCTTCACAAAACTTGCCTCCTTAACTCAGTCACCCTCTTCACAATCCTTACATCCCCTTCCACATTTAAGCGCTCCACTTGAAAAGTCAAGCCACAAACCAACGTCAATCACAATTTTAGATCATCACAATTACCAGCAACTTCCTTAGACCCTCCTTCAAACCATCCGTCACGACAATACCTCACAAATCGTACCACAATCCCCAGTTTACCACATACCGAACCCGAAATCGCCATCTACCTCAGATCGAACGCACCCAACCCGATTTGATTTAAAAAAAAAGGTCGTGAAAGTTTTATAATTTGGAGGAATAATTTTTTTCCATATTTTAGTTTGAATTCTCTAAGAAACAGGGGGCGTGGGTCTATATTGTTGGATTGGCTTGTAGCCATCTGTTTTTGCTTATTTGTTTGGAGTTGACTGATTGAATGTGTGAATATTTATTTCTTTTTTGCGTGATTGGTGTTTTGTGTCTGGTTTCTTGTTTTTATTTTTTATTTTTTTTATTTTCTAAAAAGCCAGTTTTTGAAGTTGCTAGGTTTAGTTTGTTTTCCCTTTTGTTTTTGATCTAGTTTTTTTTAGTTTCTTATCTTTGGCTTGGATTTAGTGTTAAAAATAATCGTTTTCTTTTCACTTGTGAATCTTAGTGTGATAGTTTTCAGGTTGCAGATCAAGGAGGGATTTCAAAGGTCACGCTATTTGTAATTAGCAGAATTCGAATTGTTCGAGCAGTTGCACACCAAGTGGGGGTGTGAACGCGCTAGCGCGACTCAATTGCACTGGATGGATTGTCGATCTAGGTGAGATTTTTCTAAACTCTACAGGGACTGCTGCTGCAAATAAAAAAATATAGACATTGCTTGTAAAAATCTTCTACAGGGGCAGCGGCTTGCTTGTCAAATCTTTTAATTTTTGTATTTTCTATTTCTGCATCCTTATTCATTCTGTTAAGGGCAATACCCAATTCACATAAGATGAGGGATTTCATCACCCTTTCCTTAGCCCATTAATTGCATTTCATCGTAGAATCTGACTAATAATAACGGTTAGACGTTGGACTTAAGGGAGTCGCGGGCTCATCAAGGGCTTAATTGTATTTTGATAGTTGATTTATTTAGAACGAATTATTTCTTGGTGTCTTGACTACGGCAGAGAATAACTGTTTATAAATATTACGGTCATTCGTAAATATTATATCGGTTGTTACTCTAAAGGTACTTAAACCTTCGGCTGCATTGCTAGGGTGATTCCTTGTGCACCGATAATTCCTGTACGTTAACTGGCTGAGAAATCTTTTGATATAAGTAATCAAACGTGTCATTATATAATTTTGGGTTAGGAGCCATTAAGGATAGAAAATTTCTTTGTAGCTAATTTCTGTGTGTGATAGTTTTGTGTATAAAAAAAATTCAAAACTCTTCAAAAACAAATAAAAATTTGAAAAACAAAAAAAAGTTAACATTTTTTTAAACCTTTCTAGTCTATAGGTCATACTTTTCCAAAAAAACTCCGATTTACAAAACCTTTTTCCTTCTCACCTCTTTCTGAACTTCTCCATTGTCTAAATTTCTTTGACGAACTCTCTTCTTTTTCTTTCTAGTGCATGCAAACTTGGACCCGTGACCAAGAATCTCGTCGTTTAGTTAGAATCGAACCACCTTCTCTTTCCTCAAAACCCAGTTCACTCGACCAACCTTTAGAAATGGCTAACGAGCCTGCACTTCGTAACCTGATGGATAGAATTCTTCCCGGTAGAGTTTCTGTCTCTTCTTGCATTCAGTTACCCAATCCTGTGGGTAATCACTTTGATATCCGGTCGAGTCAGATAATCATCCTTCCCAAATTCAGAAATTTTTCTCATGATGAACCATATAGCTTCTTAACGAAATTTGAATATGCTTGTGCAAACTTTAAATTGCAACAGTTATGTGAGGATGGTATTAAACTTCGTTTGATTCCATTCGCACTAACTGACTCCGCAGAAAAGTGGTTTTGCATCTTGCCTCCAAATTCGATAAAAAATGGGTTGAATTTACAGCAGTTTTCCTTAAAAAGTTCTACCCCCAGAAAAAACAGCTAAAGTCAGAAACGAAATCACTAGTTTCCACCAAAAAGGGGATGAATCTTTTTGGCAATACTTCGAAAGATTTAAAGAACTGTTGTTAAGTTGTCCCCATCATGGTTATGAAACATGGTTGTTATGTCAAACTATATACGATGGACATGATAATAGTTCTAGGCAAATGTTAGAGTCCATGTGTCAGGGCAATTTTCTAAAACAGACTGACGTAGAAGCTTGGGAATTTCTGGATGAGTTAGCAGAAAAAACGAAACAATGGGAACAAACCAATGAAAAATCTCTCCATTCGCGATCCAGTAGTAATTATGTCGAATCCTCCTCCTCTTCTTCTTCTTCTTCTTCTAATACTCTTGTTGATGCCATCCTGAACGTTGTTAGAACACACACTCAGTCTAATAATGTTTCCCAAGCTATGTGTTACATATGTCTTGATACTAATCACATGGATGATGATTGTCCCCAGTCCCTTGAGCAAGTAAACGCTTTCAATAGACCCAACAACCACCCAAATCTTTCTTATGGTCCGAATAACCCTCTGATGAACAGACCTTCGAATCGAGCATTTCCGAACAATGCTGTGAACCCTCCTATTAGGCAAAATCAGTACACTTCAAACCAGGTGCCTTTCCACAATCAAACGGTTGCACCCTAATATGAAAAACACCTATCTACGATTGAGGGGAATTTATCTGAGGTGAGAAACTTATTAGTGCAAATGACTAAGCAAAGTGTTGAAAATCTAAACAAGTTAGACAACTCCTAGCAATCATATATGCAAAACACGAATCAACAAATGAGTGAACTTCAAAAACAAATGTCTCAACTTAACGCTAGATTAAGTGAAAGGGAAAAGGGTATGTTTCCAAGTCAACCCATTCAAAACCCTAGAGGACAAAATTCAAACCCCAACCAAATTCACATCATTCAAGATTCAAATGTTAGTCAATTGAATGCTGTCACGACTCTTAGATCCGTAAAAAAGATTGACAACCATGTGGTCAGCCCAAATGCTTTACCAAATGATCTTCCAAACGCTATCGAAAATTCGACTAACTCGGATCAGAACATTAAGCCAATTTCTAACAAGGACCATTCTCAAACTCAAGTAGCCCAACCTACTGAGTTGTCTGCTCCATTTCCTCGTAGACTCCGACCTAGGAAAAAGACGGATCAGCTAGAAAAGACCCTTGAAATATTTAAGCAAGTTAAAGTGAACATTACTCTTTTAGATATTTTACAACAAGTTCCACAGTACGCAAAATTTCTAAAAGATTTGTGCACTCAAAAACGTCATACACATGTACCCAAGAAAGTGTTTCTGATGGCAACTCTAAGCGAGGTCTTGTCCCAATCAATGCCCATTAAATACAAAGATCCTGGCTGCCCCCACAATATCATGTACTATTGGGGACAAGAAAATCGATAGATGCCTGCTAGACTTAAGTGCTTGTGTTAACTTGCTTCCATATTCCGTCTATCGCCAATTAGGGCTAGGAGAACTGAAACCCACCAAGGTTACCCTTCAACTTGCTGATCGTTCAATTAAGAAAACTGTGGGCGAAATCGAGGATGTATTGATCAAAATAGGCAAATTAATCTTTCCAATTGATTTCATTGTCCTAGAAACTCAACAGGTAAGCAATCCTGCAAACCAGATCCCTTTGATTCTAGGACGACCCTTCTTAGCAACCTCTAATGCGCTTATCAACTATAGAAATGGGTCTATGAAACTTTCTTTCGTTAACATGACTGTCAAGCTAAACATCTTTAGAACTGAAAACTCTCCTAACTCTTATGTGGACTAGTTTTCTGAAATCCATGCTATCCACAGTAATGAATCTGAGCTCGACCATCTGAATAACGAAATTGAATCAAATTACGAAACTTTGTTTCAAGATACTCCCGAAAATGTCTCTGATTTGATTCCTACCAAGCCACTCACAATTGAGTCTATCCCTCAACCAATTTCTTCGGTTGAGTCGTCCCCAAAATCTGACCTCAAAGTGCTGCCTATCTTAAGTACGCTTACTTAGGAGACAATGAAACTTTTCATGTCATTATCGCTTCTGACCTTACTTTAGAGCAGGAACAATTGCTCCTTCCCATCCTTAAGAAAAATAAGGAAGCAATTGGTTCGTCCATGGCTGATATTAAGGGGATTAGTCCATCGATAGTCGAACATCGAATCCACCTTATAGATGATGCCAAACCTACTCGTGATCCCCAGCGTCGACTAAACCCTATCATGAAAGAAGCAGTTCGTGCTGAAATCCTTAAATGTCTTGACAATGGAATCATCTACCCAATTTCCGATAGTCAATGGGTTAGTCCGATTCATGTCGTACCTAAGAAATCGAGAATTACCATGATCCAAAATGAAGCTAACGAGCTTATCCTAACCCGCACCCAGACATGTTAGCGTGTTTGCATTGACTATAGGAAACTTAACGCTGCAACACATAAGGATCATTTCCCTCTGCCATTTATCGATCAAATGTTAGAACGACTAGCCGGTCACGAGTACTATTGTTTCCTTGATGGGTACTCGGGCTATAATCAAATCCCTATCGCTCTTGAGGACCAAGAGAAAACCACTTTCACTTGTCCATTTGGTACGTTTGCATACCGTCATATGCCTTTTGGTCTCTGTAATGCACCTGCAACCTTTCAAAGGTGCATGATTAGCATTTTTTTCTGATATGATCAAGTGATTTTTGGAAGTGTTCATGGATGATTTTTCCATCTTCGGGGATTCTTAACTGAGTGTTTACATCACCTGGATCTTGTTCTTAACCGTTGCAAAGATAAACGCTTAACGCTTAATTGGGAAAAGTGTCACTTCATGGTCAAACATGGCATTGTTTTAGGACATGTCATCTCTAATAAAGGAATTGAAGTAGACAAAGCCAAAATTAAGGTTATCTCGAATCTTCCCATTCCCAAATCCGTTAAGGACATCTGATCCTTTTTAGGTCATGTTGGCTTTTACCGTCGCTTTATAAAGGATTTTAGCAAAATCACTCGACCTTTGACCAGTCTTCTTGGTAAGGATGTTCCTTTCGACTTCAATTCTGGTTGAATTTCATCGAGCATCTTAAAAATGAACTTGTCTCTGCCCTGATCATCCGCTCTCCTAATTGGGAGCTACCTTTTGAAATCATGTGTGACGCCTCGAATTTCGCTGTTGGCGTTGTCTTAGGATAACGTATCGATAAGATTCATGTCATTTACTACGCGAGTAAGACTCTGAACGACGCTCAAATCAATTATACGACCACTGAAAAGGAACTCTTGGCAGTCTTTTTTGCTCTAGAAAAATTCAGACCTTATCTAATTACCTCACACTTTACTGTTCATACTGATCATTCCGCATTTAGGTACTTTTTCTCTAAAAAGGATGCTAAGGCTCGTCTCATTTGTTGGATCCTTCTACTTCAAGAATTTGACCTTTCCATTAAGGATAAAAAGGATCTGGCAACGTTATTGCGGACCGCTTGTCTCGTCTTCCAAATGCCCCATCTTCTTCTCTTTCGATCAACGAGAATTTCCCTAATGAACAGCTATTTTCTTTATCCACTAATCCTTGGTTCGCTGACATTGTCAACTACTTAGTCACCAAGCAGACCCTTCTTTTTGGTCCAAGCAGGATAAACACAAATTCTTTTCCCAAGTTAAACATTTTTCTGGGACCACCCCTATCTTTTCAAGTATTGCCCCGACCAAATCATCCGAAGGTGTGTTACCGACAATGAAAATCACAGTGTCCTCTGTTTCTGTCATGACCAAGCCTGTGGTGGTCACTTCGGTCCCATAAAGAAAGCCGAAAAGGTTCTCCAATCGGGTTTCTACTGGCCCAACCTTTTCAAATACGCGTACGAATTTTGCAAAACTTGTGATCGATGTCAATTCTTAGGGAAAATTTCTAAATGGAATATGATGCCCCTAAACCCCATTCTAGAGGTTGAAAATTTTGATGTTTGGGGTATAGACTTCATGGGACCCTTCCCTAATTCTTTTGGGAACCTGTACATCCTCTTAGCTATCGATTATATTTCTAAATAGGTCGAAGCTGTTCCATGCAAAACAAATGATAACAAGGTTGTTGTGCGCTTCTTGAAAGAAAACATCTTCTCCAGATTTGGCACACCTCGCATAATAATCAGTAATAATAGGACACACTTCTGTAATCGTTCTTTGGAAGCCCTCATGAGAAAGTATTCGATAATACACAAGTTATCCACTCCTTACCATCCTCAAACTTGTGGGCAGGTTGAAGTATCGAATAGGCAGATTAAGCAAATCCTTGAGAAAACTATGAATCGAAATCGCAAAGACTGGTCCCAAAAGTTAACCGATGCTCTTTGGGCTTACCGCACCGCTTTCAAAACAAACTTAGGTATGTCCCCTTATCGGTTGATTTTTGGTAAGCCATGTCACTTGCCAGTTGAACTAGAACATAGGGCGTTATGGGCAATAAAAACTTTGAATCTTGAATTAGAGCAAGCAGGTGAACATAGAAAGCTTCAACTTAATGAACTTGATGAAATTCGAAATGATGCCTATGAAAATGAACGAGTTTACAAGGATAGAACAAAAAAATTTCATGATAAATCAATTTTACGTAAAACGTTCATGCCAGGTCAAAAAGTTCTGTTATATGACTCAACATTGCATTTATTTCCAGGTAAGTTAAAATCTAGATGGACCGGACCTTACAGTATACGGACTGTTTTTCCGTATGGTGCGGTAGAAATTGAGAATCCAACCGATGGATCATCCTATAAGGTCAATGGTCAACGCTTTAAATCTTACTTGGAACCAATACCCAACCAAGAGGAAGAGCTCATGGTCCTGCGTGAGCCATATTACATTCGGTAAGACGCACTTACCCTCTTTTGTACATATGTAAATATTCTCTTATTTGTTTTTCCCTTTCACTAAGATATGTATGATTAACGACTGTGAGGACACAGTCACACTCAAGTGTGGGGGGGAATTTACATTACATCAGCAATCAAATTTTATGAACTAGGTCATTCATTGAACAAAGATTAACTTAAATTCATAAATAACACCTTGGTTCTTGTTTGATAAGTTGAAATTGTTGGGTGATGGGAATGAACATTATTTATTCACTGAGTCGTAATGTGTCTTTTTCAGATGCTAGCTTGAGGCTGTGCGGACGTTAGTCGTGTTCTGGAGTAAGCATGTCTACCCTTGTTATACATGTTAGAATGTGCAAGTAAAAATGATCAAAAAAAAAATGAATGATTTTGCACCTACATTTGTTGGATTTTCTGAGTTCATTTTCCTGCATAATATTTTCTTTTCCACTCAAATTTTCAAAATTGTAAGTTCTAAAATCCACTTGGCCAAATTAAGGAGAAATGACTCATTGTAGCGTTCTTCTTCGATACCCAACATTATTCAAACCCAATTTTTAGTCGAATTACATCCATGTTTTGACAAGTTTTTCTTATATTGGAATACTTAAGAACCTTGTAGTGATTTATTTTCAAAGGTTCAGAAACGTCACTTTTTATATCAATATTACACTACCCACTCCGTACTTGTTTTAAGGTAGGATAACCATATAGCACATCTTATTTTATATGTGTTATCTATCTTACGAAATTTTGTTTATCATTCCTTTCAGCTTTTTGTATAACATCAATCCAGACTTGTGTGTTGAATTAGGGTTATAGAAGTAGAGTAACTAGGGAACAAAACTTTCCTTTCATGAAGTGTTGGTTTAGTAAAGGAGGAATTAAATGAAATAATGTACGGTATCATTCCATTCCATCTCCATTCATCATTCATCATGCAAAAGAAAAAAAAGAAAGAAAAAAAGAAAGGAAAAAAAGGAAAAGAAAAAAATGAAATAAAGAGAGAGTCTCTCAGAATAAAATAGTCATTCATCATTCTTGACTATAAAGCATTCAGTTCCATTCCATCCGCATCCATTATACCGTACTTGGAAGTGAGGAATTGTAGTAGAGGAGATGAAAGGAAATAAAAATGTTCATATGTGCCTTAGTATTACTTTATCTTTTGTAGCCTGAAGTTTAACTAATACACTTGCCCTCTTATCTAGAATATTTTTAGAACTTACAAAATTCTCCTTCATCTATGCATAACTCACATCCAATATATTATAGTTACACTAGTGCAATATTATTCAAAAAAAAGTTGAATAAATGATTGGGTGCATATTGTCGATGTGTAAAACTTTGGTTGACACCACGCTCCTAACACAATTACAGTGTTATCAAGGAATTACAATTCATCTTGGAAAATTTTATTCATTTTTGCATCAATAATGGGATGGATAATTTGGTACTAAACCGTTATTATTGAAGTTAGGTGTAATCCTTGGAATGTGAAAGACCTTAAATATATTGTTTGATTAATCTGCGTACTTAAGACGCTTTGGATTTTGTGGGTAGTATCCACTGAAAACCCTCACGAGACAACACTCGTTCTACTGGGGACACCCAGAGGTTTAATGGCTTGTTGCATACGCTAAATGCAATCATGTTTCCTACGAAAGTGTGACATATCATAGTTTAGTTTATTCGATGACGAATAAAAAGATAAGTGTGGGGGTATCTGATATACACGTAAATGTGTATATTTTATCCGCATATTTATCTCATTTTATCTTTTAAATAATTGATACTGTGCATTTATAGTTGTGTTTACAAATTATTTTTGAAGAATGGATTAACGCACTTAATTGTTGAAAAGCTTGAAGAATTTGTGTAATAAGAGTGTTGAATTTTAGAGCTGGATTAAAGCTTGAAGACCTGAAGAAAAGTTGCTATTCAATCGCCTTCTGCTGCTATTTTAAAGACAAGATTCAATGCTTTTCCATAATGATCACTTGGAGTTGTTATTCATTCTCAAGGCAATTGGAGTTGAAGCCCGCAACCTATTTTCCATGACATCTGCATGCATTCACATTGGTCTAGTTGCTAATTGGGCTAAGTTATTTGTCCCATATCATGTAATCAGCAAGGCTTCTCATTCATGCGCTGCACGCGTTCACATTGCGCTATTTGATATATGTGCTATTTTAGAAAAGGGGTTTTGTCCTACATTGTGGAATATGCCAAGTAGTCTTTGTCATATCAGCTATAAATACATTGTATCTCATTCATTGTAAAACACATTGGGTTTTATTCTGTAATTCTCTTCTTGGAATAAAAATCATTCTTCTTCCCCTGTTCTATTTAGTTTTAGTTGTATTTTATTTATGTCTATTATTTTCTTTTTCTC
This sequence comes from Allium sativum, assembly GCA_030737875.1. Taxonomy (NCBI): domain Eukaryota; kingdom Viridiplantae; phylum Streptophyta; class Magnoliopsida; order Asparagales; family Amaryllidaceae; genus Allium; species Allium sativum. The sequence goes on from CM060922.1 coordinate 924,140,029, forward strand.
TTCTTCTTTAGCTATGTCTAACTAATCCCCTTTAATTAGGGGGTGATGACGCTAATAGATTTGATTCAACATGAATCACATAGCCAATAGATGAGGACTTTGTACATGTAGATCTGGATCTGAATCAAGGGTTAGATCTGAACCTTCATATTCTGTGTCGTTTAAGAGATATGCTCCTTCACAGGGTATATTTGTGTTCGATCTAACAATTATCAGATTTAGATCTAATTTTAGGGTTTTAGAAATTAGTTAGTGAATTTGTCCTGATAGTCTATGGTTATTTAAGAGCTCAGCTCTTGCATAGGCTATGCTTGTCCTTATTTACTTGTTTGTTTCTAAGAACCTAATTATGGTTCATTCATGTGTGTGACAGAAACATGAATTAGATCTATATTTATTTGTTGGCTATTGATGAGTGTGAATCCAATCTATGTCATTATCCCCTAATTGCTTTCTCTTATTAGATTAATCTCTCTTTTTATTTAATTGCTGTTATTTTCTGTGTTTTCAATCAATCAAAATCCTGGAATAACTTGATTGGATTTATTAGTAAAATAATTTTTGGTCTCAGAGTTCGACACCCTCTACAACAATCCATGTTGTTTAGGAAAGCCAAACGGATCTTACAATTGTTTGATTTGTTCGCAAACTGTCACCATGACAGGATGAACATAACATAGCAGAACGTAGGTCAAAAAATTGGAGTCAAAGGAAAGGCCAAGGCCAACTCTTGAAAAGGCACAAAAGTACCAGCCACAGCATGTAACATGAAGTTGGAAGGCAAAGAAAACAACTTACCAAAACTAGAAAAATCTAGAGCATAGCTTAACCTTATTTGCCAATGGTGGTAACTATGGTAAAACAAAAACTAGCACGCCAACCTCTTAGTATAATCTGCCCCAAAATAAAATAGAACCAACGACAAGTAATAACATATCAAAGAAGTCAACACACATTAACAATTACACAACAAAGAACTAGCATTTTTCTCCACCACACAGAGAAAACCCATATAAAAAACTCAACAAAAAACCGTCGCTCCAATAAAGCCAAACCAAAATCAAAGGACCAACAAGAACTCATCAGAAAACCAATCCAAGCGAATGAATCTCACGAAGATTGAAGCCCAACCAGCATGTCGAAATACATTGATCCACCGCCAAGAGGCCTGCCATTCGGAGGGCGCACAGTGATATGAGTGACAGAGAGGCTACAACAAGTCACATACAAGTTAATTCGTGAACAGCTGCAAAGTAAGTCACTGTAAAGGCTAACATACCAATAAGAAGACATGGCAGGGTTTAGGGTGAAGGCAAAGCGAAAAGAAGGCTAGGGAAAATAAAATTTGCAAGGTAATTGGAAGTGGAATGTAAGAGGATCTGATAGCAATGAAAGAAAATTAGATCTAGAACCGAGTATTAGGGAAATCGGCACTCGAATGACTACGATGAAAACTGGAAGCAATAGAGAACCGGTTGGATCTGAGGAGAAGTGGTATGTAGCGATAGAGAAGAAGGGGAAAGAAGCAATCATTAGAAATGTTGAAGAAAGGAGGAGAAAGAAAAGTATTTTCCAATCTCCATAGAAATTGGAGCTGCCCGATCTCTTTTTTTTTTACTATGACATGAACAAATATTTATAATGGACGATTGCATGTTATATATTTAATTTTGTATCGTGATCTGATGTTATTTTATATGTTAAATGTTGATAAACACTATGTGCCAACACTATCACTTAACATTTTTTTACCTTAGGGATTAGGAACGAATGAGCAGCTAGGATTGTTCCAGTAGTAGGTATGGTTAGATGTAAATTCTTAAGTGAGTAGAGTTTCATTCAGAAGGTTGTGCAAATCACATTGTGTTAGGTTATTTGAACTAATCAAAAGATATTATACATTAATATTAAAAACTAGATCTGATGACGGAGAATAGGGCCACAACACTTGATCAAGTCATCGATACTAATGCACAAGGCTTCGCCGATATTTAGTTTTAAAATTTGAAGTTATGGATTTGAAGAACTAATACTAGATTGATCACCTATATCTCGTACAGATCTTAAGAGGTCATTGTTATTTCCCTATCGATCTTAGAGGACAGCAGTTAACATCTCCTATTGTATTTATGGGATGATAGATATCATTCTCCGGTCGAACTTATGAGACCACATTAGTTCTTTAAAATGGACTAGAAGAACATTGGACTATTTGGAATATTTTGGCCTAAGTCAGCCTGAGTAGTTTCAATTAGCCTATGAAAACTAATCTAAGTTATACTGCGATAGTTTTTGATTGGTTTTGTTACTCAATTTTTTCATAAATAAGAATATAGTTTGATATAAATTTCTTAGCTTAATGTGCTTAAGTCCATATTTGCTTGGTTTGGGAATAGTCTATCACAAGTCATTCAAAAATAAAAAATAGGCCAATAGATCTCCCTTTACTACCATCTGGGTTGGAATCCTCACCATATCACTTTAGTTAAGCTCTCGGCCAGTGTACACCGAAGCAAAGACCACCAGCCACATTGTCAAGAAAATTAAACGTCTACACATTTTGTCTTGGTCCTCATCGCCTATCCCTTCTTACGACTAAGTAGTTCCTAGACAACACATCCACTTGAGTGCTGCAAGATCTAAATTAACCCTAGATGGGGGGTGAATAGGTTCATTTTTGTTTTGCATAATATAAAAATTATCACATCTTTACCCAGCTTCGGAAAACCCTTGCCTACTGCTACTTTCCCAAGGTTTCTACTAAGTATTAAAAACAATATCCCGCATACAACGCGTTTACTCTCGCGATCCCTCGGCTATTGTTCTAATCCTACGCTTAAAACCCTGTACTGATCTTAAACCCCAAGATCAAATTTTCCTAACTACAAAACCCTGTAGTTATAAACCTATTTTAAAGAAAATTAAAAAACTATAGAATGATTATGATTGAAAAACACTTAAAAATACAATTAAAAACAAAAAAACCCTTGTAAATAAAATGAGTTGGTCCCCCTTTTGCTTTGTCTCTTCAAATCGCGACTGCCTTCTTTTCCCTTTTAATGGTGACCAAATGAAAAGTAGGGTTTTTTGTTTTTCCCCTAAATCGCGATGCCTGTTACTTTGATGTAATTAGTTATCTGATACCTTTGATTGATCGTCGTTCTCTGGTCTGTGATTTGGCTTATGTAGATGATCGAAAATCTGAGAAATGTAAGTTGCTCTGATTTATTTCTTTATTGATTTGCTTGTATGAATTGTTTGGTTTCGATGCTTCTTTGCCTGAGATGAAATTGGTTTATATATAAATGGTTTTGAAAGCCTTAATCTCTCTGATTTTCTTTATGGCTTTCCGTGAATAAACAACCAACTTCTGGAAACAATTGATTGATTTTCATGCCCAATCAAAATGCATTCGTGACTTTTTGGAAAGTTTTGTAATTGTGATTTCACTCTATGCCAAAAACAGAACCTTGAGTGCGTTGATAAATTTATGCGTAATTTACATTGATGAATTCATTTGCACCTGCTTGAAATAAAAACTTGATGTGAATGCAATTCTTCTTTACAAATATTCTTGAATTAATTTCTAGTAAATGTGAAATGTTCTTGCCAAAGATATTCTTGAAATCTATTTCTAGAGCTTGCCAAAAATAACAAATTTTAATATTTCAAAGCTTTCTGAAAGTATGCTTCCTTAAATTTTGGCTCTTTAATCTCTATTCGAATTTGAAGATCATCTGCCTCATACATTAATTCGAGCCATAAAAAGATTGTATCCATACATGCATTGATTTGAATAATTCCTTGTGTAGCAAATGTAATTTGACTTTCTCTGCTATGCATTGTTGCATGTTTTAACTTATTATGCATGCCATGCTCCTTGGGCCAAAAATGAACCTTTTGATTTATTCTCTAGCTTTGATGTTGGACTTATAACTGTTTGCTACTTTCTATCTTTACGTTGAAGTTTTCTTTCGTGCTTGAAATTAAAATACTGTGAATATTTATAAAAAAACTTCTTGCTGAATATAACATGATGAAGCTTTCCTATAATGTTCAACACAAATTTCGGAAAATTTGAAAAATCTTTTTCCCAAATAAAAGATGGAAATTTTCAAATCATTCTAAAAAGAAAAACTTTCATATATCTTGGCCTTTATTATTTCTTCCTTGAATTAGAAATATTCTGCCTTGATGCATGCTTTCTCCATTGTCTGCTACACTTGGCTGATTTGAACAGATGTTACATTTGCATTCTAGTCACTTCACCTTGCATGTTCCTGATAATAGTAGATAGTTCTTTTAATCTTGTTTGTTTCTCTCATATCAACACACATTTATATATATATATTATGTTCATATGTGTGTTGATCTGCATGTTGAGGTTGCTGCTCTTGTGTTCATGAAATACTTATGCCTTGCCTATTTGTGTTTTTGCTTCCTTGCACTATCTTGGTTCATATTGAGTGTTTGGGCTTGCTATGAATTTGTACTTTAACCTGTTTTCTTCCCTCTTGATGCACCACTGACCTGAATCTATGTGTCACTAGTGTGCTACTTCATTGACTTTGGTTTTACTTGAACATGAATAATGTTTGTTGAGCCTTTATTGTGCTTGTTATTTGACCATGTTGCACTTGTATATACCAAATGTTGGTTTATGCAAGTCCACTTGCACGTATTGCTCTCTTGCCAGTTTACCTTTTTCTCTTGTACATTGATGCTCTGCTTAATTTATGCTTCTCTTGTTTTGTTGTCATGTGCATACTTGAACCTGAAGTTGCTCACTTGCTTGAACTTAGATCATCGATGTTGTTGTGCATCCTATGCATGCCATATGTGTTGCACACTTCTGCTTCCCTTGGCTGATGCTTTTTCCTGAACATCCTTGTTCCATTGCTTGCATATGCACACTATGTATATATATGTATGTATGTATGTATGTATATACACACACCCACACATTTATGTGTGTATATGCATGTTGTGTTGCTTTCATTTGCATGTACTTGGCATCACCATTTGCCCGTGCTGCCTTGTCTATTTATGTACTATTACTACCAAAATTCAACAAAAGAAAAGGCAATCGGTGAAGGGGTATCAAACCTTCACCTGCATCTACCGGTACCAGAACAAAGCCGAGCATGAAAGAAGCAATTGGTACAACAAGTAACTATCACCATCCTAGAAGGAGAAAGCTCGTAACCGATAAGAAAAAGGGATACCAGCAGGGTGGTTCCTAAATAAGAAGACAACCAATGTGAGGTGAATTCCAGATTCTAGTTACCCTAAGCCAAAAGAAAATAAAAAAAGAAAGGATGAAAGCTTTGGTTCTGAAACCCATGACTTGACAAGAAGCATCAACCAAAGCAAAAAGAGACAAAAAGGTTATCAACATTAACTTACGTATTGTCAATACAAAATGAGGGAAAGATAATAAAGGAACAAAAGGCCGAAACACAATCATCCTGAAGGCTAGCTACCAGACTCAAAGCTTGTCAACTACTTAAAAACAACTTCAACAGAAAGTACACCGAAAGCACCCTTCTGGAAGACCAAGAAACCCACTATAGAGATTCACTGAGAGCATGTGAAAGTCTCTGAGAAGAAGAGAAATCCACATTAACATGCTTAGCATCGATACCGAAAGGGGTGACGGCTCTACGAACGTGAGAGATATCATGGCACGGAGGCAAACATCATAAAGCCTTATATGATATCAATTCCAATAGGCTTAGTATCGATACGGAAGGTAAAAACAACTTCAAAGAGAAGCTCCAAGGACCGGAACCATCTTTATGAAAGATAAGACCGATACACTAAAGGCTATGACATATCTCTCAACAAAAACCGAGACCCAAGCAACCAGAATGGAAAGGTGAAAAGCGGTCGACACACAGCTGCCACACCCGAAAGAGGCCTTTGCTAGGGGTGAGCAAAAAAACCAAAACCGAACTGAAACCGATAAAAACCGAACCAGAAAAAACCAAAATCGAAATAAAAAAACTGAACCATTCTAATATTTCGGTTTTGGTTTTAGGTCCAATCCGAACAGAAAAAACCGAAACCGAAACGAATTATTATAATAATTAATAAATATATAATATTTGTTATTTATAAATTATGTCTTGTATTGAGCATATATGACGTCTTGGATATACCCTACAAACAGAAAGAATTGGGTTAAAGATATAGATAGGAATTTCATTTGTATAATCTCTACTTAATCATATATTCAAGTATTATGTTCAATCCATGAAATGTTGCACATTGTCTCTTGCTACATGTTGTTTCATATTATATAGTATATACACACTGACCACTGCTTCACTCATTTGATTTAGCTGAATAGAATATTAGGGATACACTAATATAAAATGTCCATTTATTGTTTTTGTAGATTCTTGGATGTTTTGAATTGAAGATGAAAGTTGAGGTACCAGTAGACTATTTTCTAGAATTCCAAGTTGCTGCTGGTCTGATGTAGTGTGGTTCACTGGAGTGCTCCTGCTCATTTACTTTTTATGTTTCTTGTCTTCTTCTTAGAGCTAGCTAGCTTAGCTTTCTACTACTTTGGATGACTTATAGTCTATTAGTCTGTACTCTGTACCATGTGTCTCAAAACACTCGGTTGAAACAATTTATTTTAATTTCTTTTATGGTTGTTTAAATTTATATTTTTTTTATTTAAATCGGTATTAAAACCGAACCGACAAAAACCAAACCGAGGTTTTGAAACCAAAACCGATGCTTCGGTTACGGTTTCGGTTAACGATTTTTAAAACCGAGGTCTTTTGGTTTCGGTTTTAACCCAAAACCGAACCGAACCGGGGTTTGCTCACCCCTAGTCTTTGCCGATTTGTCTATAAATAAGACCTCAGGGGTCACATTTGAGGGGCTGAATTATCATTCTTTAATCTTGTACTCATTTCTTATAGAGTAAACCCAAAGTTCTAAATCGATTTGAGGATTTCCTTTGTAAACACTTGTATACTTAAATCAATGAGCAATAAAGAGTGGATCAACACTTAGCATAATTTTCATGAGTTGTTTAACTCTTCCTTAATATACTACCTTATGCTTTCTACACGACAATGGGTTCTTACCGAAGTCCTAACCCTTCCTCAAGATTATTGAAAAACCCCTTTCTATTAGCCTTCTAGCTTTCTATCTTGTGTTGAGCTTAGGGAACCCTTATCCCAAGGTAACTGTTGGTCCTTGAGCCTCGCAAGCGTGATACTCACCCCTTGAGGGAAAAATGACTAATCTTCGGACTTAAGACCTTGATATCTAGGAAACGGTGAGCTAACTAAAACTTCTAGGAACTAGATAATCTCATTTCCCCTTAGGTCCATTTCCTTAGACTATCTACGGTGTTGACGAAAAATATCGTTAACATTTTTATGCTAGAAGGAGGGCTTGAACCTCAGACCTTGTGGTTAAAAGCCACATATCTAATCGTGTTGTTCTGTCCCGCATTGGACTAAGCTTTGAAGAAGAAAGATTATGGGAAAGATGTCCCAATAGGAGTCTTCTGGATCTCGAATGGCTATGTCAGGTACAACTGGCCCAAGTGTGACAAAAGAAAAAAGATTAAGGTTGGAAGCCTTGCGAGTTATCAAGTGGAAAAAGGAAGTAAAACAATATGATCCTGATTATTGGAACAACAACCCTTCCTACATAGAAAAAACCCCAACCTTTACCCTAGGTGGTTCTGCATTAAGGTTGTATAAACTATTTTCCCGTACAAAAGAAGCTGTCCATGAACAAACCAAAGGAATGTTATTCGAACAAGGAATAATGAAAGATTTTAACCATTTTTCTTCTAAATGGACTAAAAGGATAGTACTTCAATCTCAATACAACTTGAAAAGGAGAAACAAGGATATGGATGAAGCAACAAGGCCAAGTGGAAAAAGAGTTAAGTTCCCGCTGCAGGAAAAGAACTTTACACCAAGATTATCCAAGGGATACTGCCTTACCACTTCAATGGAAAATATCTACTTCCTAACCAAATACAGGCTTAATTTTTGGCCATCCAAAAATAAGAAACCCAAGTATGAAAGAAATTTGGGAGGGCCCTACTACTACTATCACATGATGAATAGACATGAAAATAACCACTGTAGAATTCTGGAAGGAATGATTATCAGGTTCCTCAATTGAGGCCAATTACAAAACTTTGTAAAAGGATCAAACTTGTTTTAAACAAGATCCTGTGGAAAAGGATTGCTTACATAGCTAAGGGAATATAAAACCTCTTAAACTTCAGAATAGCCCAAGATGGGTTAAATGAATAAATGGATAAAAACCCTTGTCACCGCTAAGACGGTCAGGGAAAGGCACCCCTCGAAGGGGGGTGGTATGTAAGCCTTTCTCCGCTCGCAAATCAGAAAGGGCCAGGTTAAAGCATTTAAAGCGTAAGCCTCCGATCCACGCCAGAAATGGTTGAGATGGAGAATCTAATTAGCACGCCCTGCCTCTGCTAGCAGAAGAGTACTCCTTGCCTCTTCAATGAACTAAGCATGTCCTATGTCTGCTCATAGAAGAGCACATCCTACATCTGCTTATGTACCGCGTTACTCGTAGAAAGAAACTCCAACCCTTATCATCGCCTACAATGGCCAGGATAAGGCACCCCTTGGAGGGGGGTGGAGTGTAAGCCTCTATCATCGCCTACGATGGCCAAGGTAGTGCATCAAAAGAGTAAACCTTAATTCCGCGTCTATGATGGCCCGGTTTAAGCATCTAAGCCCTTATCACCGCCTACGATGGCCGGGATAAGGTGTTTCCTAGAGGGAGGTCGGGTAAGTCCTTGGGCCCTGCTTGAGAATAAGTTAGCCAAGCGCACCGGACGCACATGCCCATAGGGTGGCTAAAAAAGCACGTACATCCTCTGCTTTGACAATAAAAATCCCATAGAATGGCTCAAGAAGCACATACATCCTGTGCTTCATAAATCAGTCCCAAGGGGGTAACCAAACTAATCGCCAAAAGTGGATTTCTGGTCTTCTATTTTAAATACCCGAATCTGGGATTGGTCCAGGATTTCTCTTAATTGCCAAAAGTGTATCTCTAGTCCTCTACCTTAATACCTGGATCTGGGTCAATTCGGAAGTTTTGTTAAAAGGAATTCTAGTCCTTCATCAAATAGCCAAATCTAAAGCATGGATGAAGACTTATCATAATATAGAGAAGTGGAATTCTGGTCAGCGAACGAAAATATATAAATCTAAATTGATGGAAGGCTCCTGGTTATTCAACAGAGAAAGGATTATGGACTTCTCATATTAATACCCTAATCTGGGTCACGATATTCTAATTCTTGACCCTGAAGGAAGGGATTAACTATCATCACTCAAGATGGTGATCTTCCATCTCTCTTAGGGAGATTTTCTTAATTCATGTATACATTAGGTCACTGCTCATGAGGTCAAATGAATATGTGATGTGAATAACCACACTACACTAAAACATGGGCTCAAGGAAGAGTTATAGCAGGTTCCTTAGATTTTCTTGCTAGAACCTTGTAACAAAGGTTACGATTTTCTTAAATATCCCACGGAGGGAAATTTCTTAAGAGCACCTATTAAACAGAAATGCTTTTACTAATGCAAAAAATGTGAATGAGCTTATATCATGCATTTACATATCATGCGTGTCTTACAAGTTAACATTAAACAGGGTGCGTTGAGTTTGTGCAGAATTGTGCAATAAGGGCTTTGGAAAGAGAAGCGTCCCTGTTAAGGGAAAATATCACATATCATGTGATACCCACACAATATACAAACTTATTTACAAAATCGTTTTAACGAGTTGTTACGTATACATGACTGATGCATTAAGTGTTTTACATTTAAGATACACATGTACTATATCACATTTGTCAGACAAAAGAAGTCCCATAGTAACTAGGTATTTTTATCCGAGTCGGGATTCTTAAAAGCAAATTCCAAAGAAGCATAGTCTGCTTTTGTTTTCATCAAATGAACTTCTAGTTCGTCAATCTGACGAAGTAATTCGCCTATTTCCTCCTCTGAACTGGTGGAAGGTTTAGCCTTTAGTTGCCTTTACAACTCAAGAATATTTCATCCCTCTCTTTAAATTGACCATTTAAAGAGGATATTTGTTCGCCCTGATTTCTAATCGTTGCCTTTTGAAGATAGTACATATGTTCCCATTTTGAAATGGAGGAGTCTTTAAATAGGCTTTTTGGCCTTTCAAGTGTCGACAAAATCCATTCAAGTGGAGAAGGCAGAGCTTTAGATTGGCTTCCCTATTCATACAAAAAACAAAACATAATCATTTACAGGTCTTGAATTAAAAGAATAGTACTAACCAATCGTGGTTCACATTAAAAATTTATTGCAAATATATAGGCATAACAAGGGTTACAACAATAGTACCATTAGTTAAAATTACGTCATACATGTGTTAGGGCCCACACTAAAAGTTTTAAGTTTCTTTTGGAGCGGCTTCCCGTTTATCACTGAGACAACCTAGAGGAAGTCTGTATTTCCCATAAATACGACACAGAATACATGTCGTAGGATCTTCTCCAAGTACAAGTGTGACTTATGTGGTAACATTTGGCATATGCCCATCTATTAAGTTAGAACATGAGTATAAAGTGTCTCACAAAAGCACACCCTCGAGTGATATAGAGTTCTACCGCAACACAAAATGGAATAGGAAGTCCGAATAAAAAAGAATTTTGTTGTTTTACGCATCATATTGGCAAAATGATGTTGCCTTTTATCTATGAATTGTCGCATGAAACTGACAATCCAGGAGCGATACCACAAAAAGTATATACAGGAAATGTAGGAACCACACCGGAGCTACTGAAGCTTCAAGGAGTACATTATGCGCCATTTCTTCTTGCCCTAAGCTCGGAGAACCGCCATCCTTAGAAGGAATTTCAGTCAATTCCGGATTAGGAGCAACATTCGAAGGACTTGAAACTGTCTCCGTAAAAGCATGAACACCCACTATAGGAGGAGGGGTGATTCCCACTCTATCTAAGTCCTTAAGAATCCCCTTGCCTTTGGGACTAAGGTCGTCGTCATTATCCCAATCATAATCAGATTCCATAGACTCAAATCCTTCCATGCCTAAATCAAGGTTGTTCGGAAGGTCTTCAATAAATAAAAAGTCTTCAGACTTGGACTTACCCACCCATGGAACCTTAACTCTCTTTCTGGCTAAATCAATCCTTCCTATGACTCTGTCTCGGATGGTGGATGAACAGAGGGAAAATCTATCTCAGGAAACTTTCTGAAGTTATCAGAAAATGCTAGGAAAAATGCATCTTTGTAATATTCCAATACCATTTTTGGGAAATGTACTTTCAGAGATTCATAGATTCTGCTTTTGACTTCATAGATTATGCGCTTAGAGACGGACAATGCATTTTGGACTCGAGAAAGTTGAGCATCCTTTTGTTCCAACCTTTATTATGACTAGCCACCATTCTAGCCTTCTCGTCCTTAAATTCCTGCTTAAATAGTTGATGTGCTAACACATGGTCATTCAAAAGAAACTTAGCTTTCCTCTTACTCTCCAATTCTGATCTAACCCTTTATAGAGACAACTTCAATTCTGCACATTTTTCCTTGTACCCCTCTCTCAAAGTTTTGATTTTATGAGTTAGGGAATCTTTCTCCTCCTTAAGTGACAAGGCTTTTAGGGAGTGAGGAGTAATCCTCTCTAGACGGGAAACCCAGCTTTTAGAAATCTAAAAAGAAAATAAGAACCAGAACTCGCATGAAGGTTAAAATAAAGCAAAACAAGGTCATACCGTTAACTATTGCTCAACAAGTGATTGAGAGATACCCCTTACATGTGAGGGAATAGATGAAAGCGAAAAATTAGCCACCTCATCAGAAGAAAGGGAAAGCCTTATAATTTCATCAAAACTTGGAATTGAGGAACCGACATTACCAAGCGAAGATGTAACGACCCGCACTCTACGCATCATAAGATCGTAGAATATTTATTTATTTTACATACGAAGTCGTATGGTCATGTAACTTTGAGAGACGACTATTGGGGTCATTTCCTATGTTCAAGATTTTTGCCGATTTTTAAATGACCGGTTTCCCCCTAGCTGATACTGTTTTGGCCATAACTTTTGATTGGAAAGGAGTTTTGACCTGAAACTACTTCCATTGAATCCGGATGATGGTTTACAATTCTGTAGAGTGGTCACATTAGCCAAATGGACTCACCGTTTGAGTGATATGGCTGAAACAAGTTTCAGATGGTGAAAAACTGCTTAACCGGACCAAATGAGGTGATTAGTAAATGGGTCCATAACCCATTTCGGGATTAAGGTTATGGGGAGGCTGAAATGAGCTAGATTTTCATTTCATTTCAGTTTTATAGCCGCCACTTACCTCCTAAGAACCCTAATAATGGCCTCCAACCTTTAAAACATCTCCAAATCACTTTCTAATCAAGGATTAAGCTTAGCAACACCAAATCAAAGAAGATCTTCGCCAAATCAATATTAGAGCTGCTGTTAGACATCAATATTCGCCCAAATCAGCGAGGTTTCAGTTTTGAAAATTTTATTTGTGGCAACGGTGAGTGATTTGCATTGTTTTTCACTAATCACGGCTAATTAGGGGTGATTAGTGATAATTAGCGAAATTATAGCTCAGAAAAATCTGGAAAAATTTGTAAAATTCTAAAATTATATTCTAGGGCTCTGATAGAAATTTGGGTTAATTTGGTTAAGTTTTGCTAATCCAATCATTAGTTGTTGTTAAACATGATTAAGGGGAAAACATGGGTTTTTGGGTATGTTTGATCCATATAAACATGTCATATTGTTGTTTTAGTGTTTGTGGATGATTATACATGTTGCTATGACTGTATGGAATGTTTTGTGATTGCATAGAAAAGTTAGAATGGTTGAAAACGCCGTCGTTTGGCGAAAATAGCTTGCAGGAAAAACTTGCAGCAAACCAGATAGGAGCATTCGGATAGGAGCATTCGGATAGGAGCATCTGGATAGGAGCATTCAGATAGGTGCATCCAGATAGGAGCATTCAGATAGGAGCAACCGGATAGGGGCATCCGATCCAAACCGGATAGGGGCATCCGATCCGAACCGGATAGGGGACTCCGATCTGAAACGGATAAGAGCATCCAAGCACCCGAACTGAACCAGAAAGTAGCATTCGAACCGAATCAAGCAGGAGGGGGTGAACCAAACCGAATCGGAGGATCGAACACTAAGTAGACCTAAACGGGAGATGCAAAGGAAGTCCAAATGAGGAGTTGTACCTCAGGATCCAGATGGTAACCAATGAGGGAACTTCATGAGTTGGGCTTTGCTGCGGGACGTGTGTTAAGGGGTTGTCGATGTCTGTAACTTTAGATTACTATGTGTAGGGGGTACGTGAACGGATTCAGGGCCACAGTGGCCTAGGTATGACTAAAGAGCTATAGACCAATGAAGTGGGGTCATTTGTAAAGATTTGGTCATGACTCCATGGGATAAGCTTGGTAGTAGCAGTAGTTGTACAAGTCGAACTCCATCACTACTTCGATGTGTCTAGTGATCAAAGTGGTGGATATCATATGCTTTACGCACTACGTGAGAGATGTGAGGATGGTTGCTATGTGTGATTTGTTTGCCATCATTATGACATGCACACACCCCACCCCCTGTTATCTTTACACCATCTGTTTAGTGGCACCTTACAGTATTGTACGGTATGTAGTGCTAGCTCTTTGGTTGTAGGTCCAGGTTCAGGTATGGTTTAGTACACCTGTTATTGTTCTATTTAGCTGCTTATCGCTCATACCAGACTTTTTTTCTGACCCAGAGTTTTATGTCTCTTCTTATTACTCTGGGTGCTCTCACGAGCAGACTAGAGACAGGTTAGCTGGTAATGCATGAGTAGCCGTGCCGGAGACGAGCAGGAGGCTTCCACGTATGATATATAGATATTCTCCCTGCGTTGCTGCGGTCGCTACTTTGGGTATTAGTGGTGCACCTTTCTTTAGTTTGGAGACAATAATTTGGAAAGTTGTAATAAGCTGTATTTGGATTTCCGGTACTCTGATGATGATGTTAATGTTGGTTTTAGTTATCAGCTTATGCACTGTCTCACCTGTTTTATGTTTAGTACATTATTATTATATTTTGTTCCATGCGCTGTGAGACATTCTACAGGTTTTCGATTAGTTCGTTCTCTTCTTTTTTTTCTTTGGCGACCATTCCGTACTAGTCGGGCATGTGTACAGCGCACTTTCAGAGGAAATGCCTGCTGGTGCGGGCGGGTCGTCACAGAAGAACCCAGTAGTAACTCGTGTTCTGTCAAATTCAAAGATCCAGGGGTATCTGGAACACGGATGCAGTGAAGAAAGCCGCTACTCGACATTTCAGTTGATAAAGGAGTAGTATTAGGAGTCACACCAGCAGAAGGAATAGTAGAAGCGGGGTTATGGAACTCATTAGGATCAACAAAATCAGCTTCATGAAATATAAGGGGGTGGAGGTCTCATCTTTGTATTTCTTAGAAATTAGTTCCTCGGTAGAAGAAGCAAACTTTCTCTTAGCTTCAACATCAGGATCAACAAAACCGGCTTCATGAAATATAAGGGGGTGGAGGTCTCATCTTTGTATTTCTTAGAAATTAGTTCCTCGGTAGAAGAAGCAAACTTTCTCTTAGCTTCAACATCAGATTGGGACAGGGCATCTAAGACGGATTCTTCATCAAAAGCTTGGGAAGGTGATTAAAGCAGTCATGAATTATGACATGCTGAATATGGGTAAGATTTTAGAACCACATTCGAAAGTAGTAATTACCTGAAAGCCCAAGTGATAGAGGGAACGAATTGGTAAACACTTTCAAGCTTGGGAAAAGATGCGTATACCCGGGAAAGGGTAAAGGTGGCCTTCCCAAGATCATTTTTCCTAAAGGAAGGAAGCCATACTTCTGAAGGTTACTCAAAGTCAGCAAGATGGATGGTCTTCCCTAAATATATTGCTGACAGCTTGAATCTACTCACCACTCAAGTATTTTCTCAAAGGAACAGGGGCTAAGGTAAAACAAAAGGATGAAATAGAGTCCAAGATGGAAAATAACAAGTAATGAGAAGTATAATTTACCTGGAGTAACAAAAGTGCCTACAATGCCTAGGGGACATCTGATGAAGAAGAATTGCGTATCCCAATATGTGAGCTAGGAGAGATTATCACTAATCAGCTTCTTGGAAAGATTGGCATGAAAGATAGGTGGATTAGCCCCTTTAACTACAAATAATTGTAGAAAATAGTGCAAGAGGAGAGGACTAGGAGAAGGCTGTCCCAACTCCAATGCCAGGAGTTCAAGGCATAAAAGATAAGTATTTGTGTTCGGGGTCATTTGAATGGGGGTTAGCTTCTGGTACTGCAGAAATTTTACAATAAAGTCTAGAAATGAGAAAAAGACGCCACACCAGATATGTGTAGCAGAATAAGAAATGAATCCTTCTGGACGGTTCTTGATAGTATCTCTTCTAGAAGCGGGAATGGTATCAACTATAGTCATATCATAGTAATCAAGGATGGCCCTTACCTCATCCTAAGTCTGAATACCAGAATATCAAGAAAAGCTTTACATCTAAAGATCTCAAAAGAAAATTTCCCGGGTCCAGTATTGCCAGGTGATATTATTCTATAGTAGATGTGTTAGTGATAATTTTGAAAAATCAATATCCTTATATAAGTTCTATAACATAAGTTTCCAGAATTTCCTTAAAATAATTGAAAGCATACCATAAGCTATGAAAGTTGAAACCATTATTATGGATCACATACATTATGCATGCATGTCCAAAGTGTTGACTAGGATTTAGTTTTGTCCATATCAATAGTCTCATTATCAATAGCTGAATTAATACCATAAAGATCAAAGGTAATGTGCCAATAGGGCTAATATCGACAAACATATCCCATTTTAAAACACCTAGTCTTGAGCTGACAATAAACCTCAATATCGGTAATTATGAAACCAAAACCTAAAGGAGTCGGTAGTGTTAACCTTAAGCCCACTGACATCAAAAGGAAAATTTCAAATTTCAACCACATATTAGAAATAGAGTTCTATACGCGTGATCTTACATTTTAAACCTCAGAAAGTATGATAGGGGAATATGTGTTAATTTCACATGATTCACCATTATTGGTCATTGCAGCTGTACTTCATGAATTGAACAACTGCGATAAAACTAAGATCTTGTGGGTTCTAATTAGAATTCGCGGGTTAAGTAGAAGAAATACCCTCTCAATTTCTAAAAATCAAAATATAATTAGAGTACTTATAGGAAGATTGAATTTGAAATTCTAAAAAAATTCGTGTGATTCTTAGAGAACAATGATATTGTTTAAGCGATGAATTTGCTGGTGAAAGGATGGGGAAGAAGAAAAAATGTATTTATGTTAAAAAGACCCTTGAATCTCAACCTTACAAGAAAGAGCTAACCAACAAGTCAAATTTAAGGATACCAAACGGCGGGAAATCAAAGTGCCAAAGGAAAGTCAAAGTTTGAATTGAAAAGTCGAAATTACCCCTTCACAAGGTGGAGGTTAGGGGGTAAATGTTACTACTAAAACTCAACACATGAAAAGGCTATCGGTGAAGGGGTATCGAACCGCCACTTGCATAGACTAACACCAAAACAAAGCCAAAAGCGTGAAAGAAGCAATTGGGGCAACAAGTACCGTCACCATCCTAGAAGGAGAAAGCTTGGAATCAACAAGAAAAAGGGATACTGGCTGGGTGGTTCCGAAACAAGAAGACAACCAATGTGAGGTTAATTCTAGAAGTCAATTGCCCCAAGCCAGAAGCAAATAGGAAAGAAAGGAAAAAAGCTTCGGTTCTGAAACCCATGACTTGACAAGAAGCATCAACCAAAGAAAATAGAGACGAAAGGGCTATCAGCATTAACTTACTTAATGCCGATTCAAAAAGAGGGAAAACAAATAAAGGAATAAAAGGCCGGAACACAAGCATCCCGAAGGCTAGCTACCGGACTCAAAGCTTGCTAGCTACTTAAAAGCAACTTCAACGAGAAGTACACCGAAAGCACCATTCCGAAAGACCAATAAACCCACCTTAGAGATTCACCGAGAGAAGGATAAAGTCTTTGAGAAGAAGACATATTCACACTAACGTTCTTAGTGTCGATACCGAAAAGGGTGACGGCTCCAGGAACATGAGCGATCAAGTCACGAAGGAAAACATCGTAAAGACTTATAGACAAGACCAAAAGCTTATCTGCGAAAGCCGGAGGCTATACCCGATGCTATCAATTCTAACAGGCTTGGTATCGATATAGAAGGTAAAAATAATTTCAAAGAAAAGCTCCAAGGACCAGAACCATCTTTCTAAAAGCTAAGACCGACACACTAAAGGCTATGACATATCTCTCAACAACAACCGAGACCTAGGCAACTGGAAGCAAAAGGTGAAAAGCGGTCGACACACAGCTGTTACACCCGAAAGAGGCCTTTGTTGACCCAATGTCAAAAGAGGTCCTACTTTGTCTGTAAATAAGACCTTAGGAGTCACATTATAGGGGTCGAATTCTCACTCTCTAATCTTGTATTCTTTTCTTATAGAGTAAACCCTAATTTCTAAATCGATTTGGGGATTTCCTTTGCAAACACTTGTATACTCAAATCAATGATAAATAAAAAGTGGATCGACAATTAACATAATTTTCATGAGTTGTTTAACTCTTCTTTAATATACTACCTTATGCTTCCTACACGATAATGGGTTTATACCTAAGTCCTAACTCTTCATCAAGATTATTGAACACCCTCTTTCTACAAGCCGTCTAGCTTTCTATCTTGTGTTGAGCTTTGGGCACCCTTATGCCAAGGTAGCTATTGGTCCTTGAGTCTCGCAAGCGTGATACTCACCCTTTGAGGGAAGAGTAACTAATCTTCGAGCTTATGACCTTGATATCTAGGAAACAGTGAGCTAACTCAAACTTATAGGAACTATATAATCCCATTTTTCTCTTGGGTCCATATCCTTTGACCTATCTCCGGTGTTGACGAAAAATATCTTTAACATGTACCATTGAGCATGCGTGAGATTTGTATATGTTCGCCTAAAAAACAATTGTACACAGGTGTAAAAATATTTCTATATAAACCAGCAGACCATGTCTAGAATATGATGAGAAACACACCAAACTTCTGAGGCAAATAAAATTTAAAATAAATTCATATTTGTCCACTGTTGAATATATTTTTATTCCATTTTATTGTGTGTGTTTTTGTGACTGGTGTACCGGTGACAGAACTGGATCTGAAGCAATCTGAAGTCAAAGTGGGTCAGTTTGTGTATATGAGGTGTACATGAAATTGTGTGTATATATATATATATATATAACTGAGTGAATCCTGAGTGTTTAGTGAGGACTAAATGTAATGAATGTATATGAAAATTTGTTCGATAGTGGAGTCAAAAGTTTTTACTATTTTAAATGTTGAAATAAAATATTTATTTGAATAAAAACACTATTTGAATATTAAATTCAGTGCAATAACATTTTATTCAAAATAAATAAATATTTATTTATGTGATGAAATATAGAATAGTACAATTACAAACACATTTATAAAGTAATACATATTTGTTATCATCAAACAAAAAAATCATAATATTATATTTAACAATTTCCTCCTTTTGATGATGACAAACATACACTTAAGCTTTTGAAAATGATAAATCTGTTTGAATGTGAAGTATAGAACTCCCTCTATTTAAATGCTCCCCCTACAACTGAAATCCCCCTACATATGTGCATATGAGTGAGCTTAAAATCAACTGAATTTCCAGTATTAAAATATTCTTGAATTATTCACTTATCAATCAAAATCTTAATCATTCTTCCCCTTTTGTTATCATCAAAAGTACAATCGAAATCGAAATAGTGATTGATATAAACTAGAAATATAAATTCAAATCACTGTTTCAAATCTCAAAAATATCATCCAAGATTACATTTTGGGTTCCTTCCGAAACGAAACAGCAAATATCACTGTAAATCTCCTTTTGAATATATCGCCCGAGATATTGAAATATCGAATAATATATCTACCGATACGAAATACTGGAATATCGTCCGAGATCTTGGTTTTTTTGGTTAAGATTTAAATATGTGCCTAAACCTAAACAATATTTAAAAAAACTCAAATTCAGTCACGATAACCTCATGTTATTATATATTTTTCATGTTAAATGACCATATTGTATGTTCATACATATTCTATAATGCTTATGATTTTCAAATTCGCCTTTTTTCCATACATGTTACCTATGAAATTATGTATTTTATGGTCTACTTATGATGTATTATTTAATGCTTTGGATTTATTTAATGTTTTGTTTAACAATGATTTATCTTCATAGATTATATGTTTTGAGCACTAATCTATTTGCATTGTGTTATATTTCTGTTTTAATCATATTACGATTTAGAGTACAAACAAGCTTTTGTAAATTAAAAATAATAAAGTGATTTTGCAATTCAAGTTTAAGTTACAATGCTTTTAATAACATTCATAAAAATCATTTTGTAAGAATATCTTTTTTAACATGTCATGTGCCTCGAGATTGTTCCAGTATGAACTTTTAGACCCGAGATGGAAATCCGAGACGAACCCCCGAGGTAGACTCTTCTCATCCGAGATCTCCCCCGATACGAGATCAAGTCTCTAAAATCTCCAACACGAAACACGACCGATATCCGAGATTTAAAACCTTAATTCAAATCAAGAGAGAGAATATATATCTTAAACCATATTTAATCAAAAAAAATCATAATATTCCTCATACTAGAAGAAAATTTCACATTTTAGAACGATGGACTTACCATGGATTTTATAATGGAGAGAGTTACAAAACTTTAAATATACAATATGAATTCCGAAAAAATTCAAATAAATTTTAAAATAAAGCAAAAAATAGTTTTGAGTTTGAACTATAAATTCAAATCAAGAGACAAAATCAAATATCTCGAATCCTAAAACAATCAAACAAAAATTATAATATTTCATAACATAGAAACACATTGCATAGTTTAGAAAATGGATTGTTAGGTCGGTTTTTACATAACGAGGAGGTTTTCATATATACACAATTTTTTTCTTTTCCCTTTTTAATTTTTTATTTATTTCAAGAGCTCACTAACCATGCATTATCATAAGAACTTCCAAATGATGTCAGTATCAACTTAAATTTTAAGCATTCTCTAGCCATGCATGACCAGTAACACTTGTTATATAAAAATCGCCTCAGTATATAAAACCATAATGAATGATATAAATATGGTAGGGATAGAGATGGTTGTAAAATAAATCTCTAAATTAATTATATTATGAAATACGTTCAACCGTACCAGGATTTTTGAAAATTTTCAGTTATCTCATTCTGAAAAATAACATAATCACATTTTCATATTAAAATTTTAAACCTATACTTCTAATATGTCCAAGGAAAAATTAAAATCTTGACATTATATAAAGTGGAAATTTGTGTGAAGGGCTTACTAGTCAAGTCCAATTTGTTTAAAGGGCACGACATTTAATGAATATGTTTCAAGGAAAAAATAATGTCGTGGGCGACCTTTTGCAAATCTGAAACCATAGTCGATCATCATCAAAATGGCGATTTTCAAAAGCTTTTCATGTTTCAAACGAATCGATTGAACAATTTGATTTTATTTCTACAGCCACAATCGATTGAACGAATCGATTGAATGAATCGATTTAACGATTCGATTTAACGAATCAATTAAATGATTTAATTTTAAAAAGGTTTTCATTTTATGTCATATGTTGATGAAGTGAAGGTTACTTTTGTGTTTTCATGATGGATGGTTGGTTTCAAAGTGCACAGAAATGCAAAAAAGGGAGAAGATGGGAAGTAAATGGAAATCAAATGTAAAAATAAAACTAGAACAGGCAGTAAAAACAATACTGCAAGTGCAATGTAAAATATAATTTTGTGTGGATTGAACGCAGGTGCGTTTCCGATTTTATAACTAATAGTTATAATGTTCGCGTAGTTGGTTTCGTGCACTTCTTTTTATATTTTCAGATAAAGATAAATACTTTTATCTTTTTTCGAGAAGGAAGAACAACCTGCAGTAATGTTATAACGGAATACTAGTTAGTTTATGTGATTTAACTGTGAAACTGTCTGGTCATGTATATATTTTTGATACAATGGAATATTAGCTTTATGTGTTTGTCATGTATATATTTTTATATTTTATAGATAAAGACAAATACTTTTATCTTTTTAAGAAAAGGAAGAACAACTTGTAGTAATGATCGAAATCATATTAGCATACTTGAAATTTTTTTGTATACTGTGTACTACAGTACAATTAAAATTGTGAACAATGCAGAAGCCATAGCTATTGTTTTTAACACGAAATATAATTAAAAAGGAAGAATAGCCAACTGCGTAACTTCCCACTGTTCTTTCCAGCTCCTTTATACACAAATTTGCATAGCTCATTTATGGTTTTAACTCAGCAACAAAGAACAATTAACAAAAAAAAAAACCTAAGGTTACGAGAACTAAAAAAAAACGTGATTCTGCAAGTTCATAGCCATTCTATTTACAAGCACAATAATAAACAATACGACTGTGACTATCATGGTAGATCAGTCTCCATATCACTGCACCCACTAAACAATGCTTGTTGATCCTTGAATTCCTATAAAGGAAATTTGAATATGTATCAGCAAGGATGAAATAGAAAGAAAAATAATTGTTAAAATGATAACATATTTTTGATTTAGTTAGCCTACCATGAGCTTGGAGTTATGTGCTCTAGTGTCGTAATTTATTATGTAACTAAATTTTGGCATATCTTTTGATATTCATAAACAACTAAAAGCATTTCTTTATAATTTATTATGTAACTAAGTTGTTTGTACAAGAACATAAATGTTTTTTTTATGCAAGCTTTAAATCAAGTTCATATGGTACGTAATAATTGAAAATAATGAGTAAAACATCAAACTTGTTTAACATGTATCATTTATTTTCAAACATAAGTAGAGCTAAACATGTAATTATCTTTTTTAAATCTGAAGTTCAGTTTTGAGAATATAGATGCAACTATGTGGTTTAATCTGAAATAAAATAAGATATTCTACTAAACGTTTAAAAATTGTTAATTACAAAATTGCAATTTTGTAATCAAAAGTTCAATTTTATCATTAAAATTGCATATTTGCAACGAACAATTAACACATGACATATATATTCATTTATCTTTTTTAAATCTGAAGTTCAGTTTTGAAAAGATAGATGCAACTATCTTTCTTAAATTAGAAATAAATAAGATATTCTGCTAAACATTTAAAAACTGTTGATTACAAAAATGCAATTTTGTAATCAAAAGTTCAGTTTTATCGTTAACATTGCATATTTGCAACTAGTAATTAACACATGACATACATATTCATTTGTCTTTTTTAATTCTGAAGTTCAGTTTTGAAAATATAGATGCAACTACCTTTTTAAATCTAAAATAAAATAATATATTCTACTAAACATTTAAAAATTGTTAATTAGATAAATGCAATTTTGTAATCAAAAGTTCAGTTTTATCATTAACATTACATATTTGCAACTAACAATTAACACATGACACACACACACACACACACACACACACACATATATATATATATATATATATATATTCAACTACCTTTTTTAAATTGGAAGTTTAGTTTTGAAAAGATAAATGCAACTATCTTTTTCAAATTTGAATAAAATAAGATATTCTACTAAACATTTAAAAAAAATTAATTAAAAAAAAATGCAATTTTTGTAATCAAAAGTTTAGTTTTATCATTAATATTTAATATTTGCAATTAACAATTAAAACATGACATATAAACTATCTTTTTTAAATCTCAAGTTTGGTTTTGAAAAGATAGATGCATCTATTTTTTTTTAAATCTGAAATAAAATAAGATATTCTACTAAATATTAAAAATTGTTAATTAAAAAAATGCATGTTTTCTAATCAAAAGTTCAGTTTTTTCATTAGTATTTTATATTTGCGACTAACAATTAACACATGACATATATATACATATATATTCAACTATCTTTTTTAAATCTCAAGTTTAGTTTTGAAAAGATAGATGCATCTATCTTTTTTAAATCTAAAATAAAATAAGATATTCTACTAAACATTTAAAAATTATTAATTACAAAAATGCAATTTTGTAATCAAAAGTACAGTTTTATCATTAATATTTCATATATGTAGCTAACAATTAACACATGACATATATATATATATATATATATGTGTATATATATATATATATATGTTCAGCTATATTTTTTAAATATTAAGTCTAGTTTTGAAAAGATAGATGCATCTATCTTTTTTAAATCTTAAATAAAATAAGATATTCTACTAAACATTTAAAAATTATTAATTACAAAAATGTAATTTTATAATCAAAAGTTCAGTTTTATCATTAACATTGCATATTTGCAACTAACAATTAACACATGACATACATATTCAACTAACAACAATAACTAAGAGAATTCAATTATAGTTTATTATGTTATTAAACTGTCTATATAAAAAGATAAATGCTTTTATCTTTTTCAAGTATGCTTTAAATCAAGTTCATATGTTATGTAATAATTTTAAATCATTACTAGAACAACAAACATGTTTAAAATGTATCACTATTTAACTAGCAAACATAAAAAGTCTCAATAATTATAAAATATTATTGAACATTGATTTATCTTTTGAACAAAAAGATAAATTATTTTATCTTTTTATTGAAAAAAATAAGTTGATTTTGTAGAACTTCTTATAATCCAAATGACAATACTTGAGCAAAATGGACAACTCTGATCATATGATTTAGATTTTCTCTTGTATCAACTGATGTTGGCTCATATTTAAAGTGATATATGTTCAAGCAAATGAACTAGTACTGTAGTAATTACAGGCAATTGTGCCACCACATAGATTTAAAGAACATTAGTTTAAATTCTTTTAAAATAAACATTAAAAAGACATAATAAGTAAATGACAATCCCAACATTAACAATACGATTGGAATGAGCAAAAGGAGGGAAAAAACAATCGCATTCAAACAATATACTTTAAATTAGAAAGAGAGTTTACGTTTTGATTCTACAAATCGTTCGCCGAACGTATTAGAGGAGATTCCACAAATCGTTCATTGAAAGTATTTCAGTTTGAGCTGAAATTGATTAGGCTTAAATCGATGAAGCAGAAAACCTTGTAATTAAAATTCGCCATAGAACTCAATCGATTAAGAAAAAAATACTTTGTAATCAATTTAGATCAAAAAAAAATAGTATTTCAATTTTTGATTTCATTTGAAGCTGGATGAAATTAGAAGACGACAGTAGAAATGGACACAAGTTATGAAATTTATCCTGGAAAATTATATATTTGAACTTGTTTCCTAGAAACTAATTGTTTACCTAAAGGAGGCCCTTAATGTATAGTTCCCATATTTATTATCTCTGTCTTTTTCTGTAGGATACCAGACAAGCCGACTCGGGCTTCGATAGATTGGGACTTTTGGAAAAAAATCGGTCTATAGAAATTCAGGTTGTTACATCTTGTATCGGAGCTTAGGTTTAGAATTCCTGTATAGATAGTGAGTGAATGTATTTGTATTTTTTTTTAAATATAAATATATTATGTATATACACATAGATCCACAATAGAACCCATTAAATAGGTAGAGCGACATATGGAAAGAACTAGGATATTAGTTGTGCACACTAAAGAAATGGCTATGGAAATTTCATAATAAGAGACCCTTAGGTGGTTATGATGAAAAGTGTACAATGTGTTTTGTAACGGAAAAAGATGGATCCCATATGTTAGTATCTGAAATGTTAGTATTTCAGATTAGTGGGTTTCGAACAGCCTTAAAAATTGGGAAAGAGTAAAAAAGGAACAATGAATTAGGAATATATATATATATATATAAGAAAAATGACTTTGGAGGAATATTTAGGGAGGTCTAAATAAGATAGAAACCCACTTTGAGTCTAGCCCCACTGTTAACTTTTAAGAACTTGGAAATTTAAAATTTTGGATGATAGTTTATGGTGTTTCTCAAGTTTTGACCTTAAAAGTTTACAATTCTAAAGTATGTACTAGTTAAATTATGTAGAAATAATTTTTGAAACAAAAAGAGGTATTTTGATGTTTGAAAAAAATGTAAGTAGCATATTTGAAAAGTACATATTGAGTTTTGAGAAAAATGGGGTGTATTTTGGAAATGTTGATTTCTTGTGAATTTTTTGTTTAAAATAAATTCTTTTAGAAAAATGTGTACATCATAGACCATGTATAGCTCACTAGTTTTTAAGCTATATTGTATGAAAGAAATTAAAAAAACATAGAAGAGATTGCATTTTGTCCAAAAAAAATATCGCTAAAGAAAATTTTAAAAATCTCTACTCTTTTGACTAATTTTTTATAATTGTTTTAACATAAACTTTGGTGGGTGGACAAAATAAAATGTAAAAAATTAGAATATAGCAGATGCTTGGGATAAGTTTAGAAATTAACCCCTTGTTGTAAGTAATTGAATTGGCATAATTAATTCCCGTAGAGTGCATAAGCACTATAGAGCCTAGGTTGTTGCTTGGAAAAGCTGTTAGTACTCAACAAGGGCTAGTTGTGACTACAAGATGGTAGTGGGGAAGTGAGTTGTTTAGATCCTGTGGTTTGACCTTTTCTTTGTCTGTGGGGACATGGTCCTAGGATTCTTAGCCCTTAGTAGTAGCTATGTAGTGTGTTTGTTTTCCTATTTTAGTTCGGACGTATTAGAAGGCTTATTTAAAATTAAACTTAGATTTATTGATTAAGTTAAATAAGTTAAGAAAAAGTAATGACATTACCAGAAGATAACAAGCAATGATGACAACTGCAAAAGCAAAGCAACAAATATGACAATTACCAAAAGTGGAAAATTTCGTGAAATAGAAAAAAAGATGGAGTTTTTCAAAGTAAGTTGGAAAAGAAAATTTATAATAAATAAATTTTTCTTATGTAAACTGTGCTTGGATAGGGAGATATGAAAACTTTATATAATAGTTACGTGAAATCTAAGTACATATAGAGAAGGTACAAAAAAGAAAAGTGGAAGATGTTATATTTTTTGTTTTCCACCTTTTTGTAACATAAGGAATCGAATTCAAAAAATTATATTTTCCTGTAATTCACAAATTTTAAGTTGTTTGGATTCAAAAATTGGATGAACTACACCCTTGCTCTGCAAAAGTGTAGGATAAATTGGATGAAAAAGTATTTTGATTTTCAAAATATTGCAATCACATAGAAATTGTCAGTGTATTTTGGATGTGTGCAACATATTTTTAAAAAGTTTTCAAGAAAAATTTGCATTCATATAAGAGGTACTACTTAGGCATTCATTGTATTCATGTATTATTATGTTGTATGACACTTTTCACAAACGCACAAATGGTTGCAAAATTCGATGTACAAATGATGGTTATAAATTATATGAGGAATTACTTAATTTTAATCTTACCAAATTTCGGGGATGAAATTTCCTAAGGGTGGGAGAATGTAACACCTCACATTTTAATTAGATAATAAAATAAAATTTTGAAATTTTTTTAGAATTTGGTCACAGAATTAGTGGCATTGCGTCCGTGGCAATTTTGTGATCAATTTAGACTTATAATATACTGATAACAAATTTAAATTGAATAAATTATCTTTAACTGAAGTATTACAACAAACGAGAAAGGAAGATATAATAAGAACACTCAAAAGAACACTAACCGCCATTGTTTTTAGTCTTGTGAACAAAAGCTTATGTAGTCCAGTTGGTAGTAGCATGTCTCTCCTAGGTGAGTGGTGCAAGTTCTGGTCCCGCTGGCACCATATTTTTTTATTTTAGAGGGACAGTTAAACAAATGCATATTCTAAGAGAACATATGCCTAAATATATGATCATGCATGTAAAAAAATGGCTACATCCCAGTTCCAAACCCTAGCTCTGAAAAAACTGACATTAACAATGAAACTGGATGGAAAGAGGTGAGAAAATGGGGGAAACGTTTGCCACCGCTGTTTTTGAAGGCAAACGTGCTGCAAATGCGGTTGGAGTTAGAAATACGGCAACAAATGGGATGATTTTGAAATTTAAGCCTGGTGCGCTTGACTGGGCTGCGGCGGTGCAGGAACACCAAAATCACTGGTGGTGTTCAGAAATTTGAAGCAATGAAGGATGACGAAGGTGAATACACAGAGCTCGATGACCAAATTTTCAAAGAAGCGACTGACATGTGGACCAACTCTATCTATATCTATCTCATAGGTAAACGACCATTTTATGTTCATTTAAATGCCTATATTAGACGTGAATGGAAACCAAAAGGCAGTGGGATGTTTATGCTCCTGAAAATAGTTTTTACATATTCAAATTCACAAATGCTGAAGATTGCCTAAAAGTTTTGGAAGGGGGGCCATGGTTCATGGACAGCAAATTAATTTTTATTAAAAGATGGGGACCAAACCTAAAATTAGAAAGAGACATGCTAGAATCTCATCCAGCGTGGATAAGATTTTAAATTTGGATCTAACTTTGTGGAATGCTCGAGGCATAACCTAAATAGCAAGCTTGGTTGGTAATCCCCTTGGTATGGATGATTGCATCCAAAATGTCAAACATCTGAACTACGCTAGAGTGCTAGTTGAGCTACATGCAGGTAATGCCATAAAAAAGCAAGTAACGGCTAAAGACAAAAAAGGGAATGTATACATTCAAGAGATAGAATATGAGTCCTTACCTCCCATCTGCAATAACTGCAAATGTTTTGGACATAACAATGCCCAGTGCTCCACTTCTTTCCAACACGTGGTAGCCAAAAAATAAGTTAGCCTCTGTTCCTGACAAAATGGCAAGTATGCCTGACATACTAAATCCCACCCAAACTACTACTAGAAATATACAGATATCTGCAAAAAATTAATCAAACAACCCTAGTTGTGAGACTCAAATGACGTCGGTTGCCCAGCCTGTGGTGGTGCAGCTGGAGGAGGAGGAACCCCTGAAGGACTGGAGATGGAGGTACAGTTAGCACGGCCTGAAAACCATGACACTGACGCTAGTCTACTAGACCAGGCTCCTGAAAAAGTTGAAGAGTTAAAAAATTAGAAGTGGATCTACATACACAGGATGAGGAAGAAGCACCAAATGATCAAGAGTGTAAATACACATCCAACAATCAGAACTATGAAGAACAATTCAAAAATGAAGACAAGAAAGGTAAAAACAAGGTCTCGACTAGTTGAGAAGTGTCTGGTAAGATGTTGAGGAGTAAAACTCTCAACTCTAAATGCCCATAGTAAGATGGAATGTAAGAGGCTTGAACAATGATACTCGTGTTCTTGACCTCTATAATTTTAGAAGGTGTCACAACCCTTCAATTATGGGTATCTTAGAGAATAAAACGAGTAACGACAACATCAATTTATTTTCCAACAATTTGGGAGATGACTGGGAGGTGCAACAATGATTCAGAGATCAAAGTCGTATAATGCTTACATGGTGCAAAATTGTCTAGAGTATAAGTGTTTTTGACATAGATGATCAACAAATTACGGTTCAAGCTACTAATATTGATGGACTTGTTATCTATATCATAGTGGTATATTCCAGCAATTTGGCGAGTTATAGAGTCAACTTATAGGATAAACTGGAAGACTTAGCCACGAAAATTGCTTCCCCATGGCTTGTAATGGGAGATTTTAACGCTATTATAAAAGTTGAAGAGAAACAAGGTGGTAGTACCTTAACAGTAACACAATTGTCAGAATTCAACAACTGCTTGGTTATAGTTAAACTTAATTGAGCCTATCTATAGAGGCCTGCAATTCACATGGAAGAGTGGAGAGGTTATGAAAATTATGTGCAGACTTGACAGGGTATTGGTTAATTCTATGTGAATGAATACTTTTGTAGACATTAAGGTAAATGTTCTTCCTAATTCCACCAGCGATCACTGTCCACTTCACATTCTTCTTAAAGAAAGTGATAAATCAAAAAAGGCAAAACTTTCAAATATGCTAATGACTGGCAACATAATGAAGGTTATTTGGAGACTGTAGACCTAAATGACTTACAACCAACTGACAGTGCTCGTTTATATAATGTGGTGAAGTTCCTTAAATGTGTCAAAGACAGATTGAAATAATGGAACAGAGTTCGACCGAAGCATCATGAAGACATTCAAATCTTGGAGAAATTCAATGAGGAACTACTACTGTAAATTGAACAAGGAGATACTATAGAAGAGAAGTGGAGGAAATATTATGAAGCTCAAAGCAAATTCAAAGAGATGCTCCATGTTAAATCGAAAGAACTCAAACAAAAGGCTAAAGAGAAGTGGTTAACTGAGGGAGATGAATGCAAAAAAATATTTTACACCAAAATGTCAATTAGGATAAACACTAACTATAGTTTGAATCTTATGATCAGGATGGTAAATACTTAGTGGATTTAACAAAATTTGAAGTGGAAGCTATACTATACTTCAATGAATTATACAACAGTATAACAAATGAAGACTTACCCCCGCATTGCTACTCGTAGACTGGTCAACACTAGTGGCGGGAATATGCTAATGCGCAGAGTAATTAAAGGGGAAGTTTGGGATGCTTCTAAGACGATACATTTTGACTCCTCCCCCAGTCCCAATGGTCTCGGCTCCGGCTTCTTTAGAACCCACTAGGACCACCTGAAAGGCAATATCACATCATCAATTCAAGAATTTTTTGATTCAGGGAGAATTTTGAAAGAAATTAATCAAAATTTTATTTGCCTTATTCCCAAAACTGAAAAACCCACTATAATTGCTGATTACAGGCCTATTGCCTGCTGTAACGTCATTTACAAAATTTTAAGCAAATTTTTATGCAATAGAATGAAGATGGTGCTGCCTGATCTTATTGCTGAATATCAAAGTGCATTCATTAAAGGGAGAAGCATTTCAGAAAATTCACTTTTAGCTCACAAACTTATCAGAAATTTCAAAAAGAAAGAGCAAATAAACTATGTTAGAAAGTGGACTTGCATAAAGCGTATGATAAAATCAACATAAACTTCATAATGCATATGTTACATTGTATGAGTTTCCCAAGAATTTTTGTTGACTTGATTGCTGAATGTATTAACTTCCTCACATTCTCTATCCTTATCAATGGCGTTCCTAAGGGGTTCATTAGTAGCAATAGAGGCATTAGAAAAGGGACCACCTCTCCCCTTATTTGTTTGTTGTTGCGATGGAATACTTTACTTTGCAAATGGAAATTGCATGTCATGATAATAGTGTTCAAACTATCCACAATTTTCTACCTAGAGTTAGCCATCAACTTTATGCAGGCGACCTTCTAATCTGTGTCAAATCAAACAACATGGCTGCACATAAAATCAAAGACATATTTGGCAACTTAGAGATTCGTTGTTGTTCTGAAAGTCAATGAGATGAAAACTAAATGCAACTTCAACAAATTATGTAGAGAAAAGAATAGCATTTTGGAGACTTTGAATGTTCAGGAAAGGGAGCTGCCTGTCAAATACTTGGGGGTGTCTTTATCATTCAATAAGATAACAGATAGAGAATGTGAGATCTCAATTACTAAAATCAAAGACAAAGTATATAGGTGGAGCTTTAGATTATTATCATTTGCTGGATGTATTGAACTAGTGCATATAGTCATCCATCCAAAGGTAAATTTTTGGTTGCAGACTTTTCAGTTACCTGATGCATCCCTGGAGAAGATTGAAAAGGTATGTGCATACATTATTTGGAAAGGGGGACTACACAAAATCAAATTTTCAGACTTATGTAGACCCAAAGAGGAAAGGGGAGTTGGTCTAAGAGACATCAAAGTCACTAGACAAGCATTCATAGTGAAACAAGTGTAGAAAGTCATAAACAATTCCGGACTATAGGAACTGACAATAAAGCTTCATCAACATGGAAGGCCATCTTAAGTACTAGGAAAATTCTAGCAGAAAATTGCTAGAAATACATTGCTGATGACAAAGACATAAAATTGTAGAAAGATCCTTGGTTTGTGCATGGTTCACTCATTGACACTCTTGGTTGGGATACTTTTTCGGCATTTCGTTTCCCTAATGTGACAGTTGACACCATAATTCAAAATAACCAATGGCATGTCTCTATACCATGCCGCCAAGTGCAGAAAAAGAACGTTGAAGACATGAAAATCAATTCAAACAATTCTTATGACACATGGATATGGGCTCACCATGATTTCAATGTGAAACAAGTATGAAGGGACATTCGGCCTAAATGCGTACAAATGAAATGGCACAAACAATCTGGAGTAAGGCAAATGTTCCAAAAATTGCATGTTGTGCATACAAAGCTGTGTCGAACAGATTACCCACTAAAGACAGATTACTTAAATGGGAGGTGGTGAACACAAACATGTCTATTTTGTGTGAACAACAAGAAGAAAGTCATGAACATCTATTTTTTGAATGCTCCTATTCGAGAGCGGTATGGAGAAATTGCTGCGCAACAAGAAAAATTCAACATAATTGAAATAAATTACAGAAAATCCTCACTGACATGGAAATGATCGGGAAAAGCATAAGTCTGGAAATCGAAGTGAAGCACATCGCTCTGATAGTTGCTATTTGGACGATTTGGAAGGAGAGGAGCACCAGAATATACAACAAAAGAAGAAGACAATTGAGTTAGTAAGCAATTTCGCAATCAAAGACATGACAATTTCCATGAGGAGGAGGAAGAAGCTTAACACACGAAGGGAACTTGAAGTAGACGATACTTCAGGCGTGGATCCATCGCAGGCATGGATTGTGAACCAAGATATTAGCAGCTCGTACTCCTTTTTCCACTTCCAGTTACAGCCGCTATGAAGCTTTCGGAGGGTTTCAGAGAGATACATCTGAAATAAAGTGTTATTTTGGATTTATGTCGGTATATTGTAAAGTGAATGTTTACTTTTGTTGCACCCTGTTACATTCGGTCTTAGGCCAATTGTCTTCGTTTGGGCTTAAATGCCATCGATAAAGCTTAAACCCAATTTCAAAAAAAAAATGTACAAATATAAATATAAGGAAAATTACGCATATATATGAGAATAATTATATATGTATGTATGCATATGTGCAAATATGTATGTGTGTGTATATACATATAAGGAATCCAAAATAAACCTGCAACCAATGAAAATGGGTAAGAAATAAATGACAGTATAATGTCGTTTTAATTTTGAAAAGGAATAAAGATTGTGCGTGTGTATATATATATATGTTTATGTATATACGCATGAATTCAAATGTTGAGATAAAAAGTGCAAGTTAAGAGAAGAAAGTAATAAATGCATAATAAATGAAAATAGGACAAGATGATAGTTGCATTTAAAATTAGAATGCATTAAAAGGAATAAAACAACGAATTGATAACATTATTATAACACCCCATAATTTTATAACACATTATAATGATAAACTGAAGAATACTTAATTAAATAATTGGAATTAAGTAAAACAGACTACACCATTGCGTTCGTCTCAGAATTCTGCTTGAGATAGACTCTGAGTTTGCGTAAAAAGGATATCGTATGAAGAAGATATTAAAGTTTAATGACCAGATATCGTATGAAGAAGACATACACACACACACACACAACCAAGTCAAAACTGTTCAAAATAATTCGAAAACCAGAAGCGGGAAATCTGAGGGAAAATCGACCTGTTAGGGGTCGACACACCCTAGGGGCGTCGACCCATGAGTTGACACCATAAGGGGGTGTCAACACCCATGTCGACACCCCCAAGATCCGAGCCTAATACATTCCTGCATATGCTGACTTGTTTCATGACTAGATTCATGAACCCTAGGCTATAAATAAGACCACATTCTCAGTGTTTTATTCATTCTAGAACAATGGACAACTAGATGCTGCCTCTGCCTAGATTAAAATAGCCTATTTTTCTTCAACAACATGAGTTGGACAAATTCAAGATATGTGTTACGTCATCTACAACTTATTCCCTGTTCTTAGATCCATTCGCTGTGAGTTTACGTTATTTTTAGATATAAACACTTAAAAGTTATATTGAAATGCCTATGAATTGGATCTAAGCCTATGACTATTTGAATCATACCAAATCTGTTATAACTTGTGTATCTAATTTACTATTTAGATCTCATCATGTCTGTTTATGATATCCCTATTATGTTAGGTTGCCTAATAATATCACTATGCCTATTTTGTTAATATGATCAATTTTTTCACCTTATGCATATTATGCTAATTTGCCTAATTATGTCATTATGCCCAATTCTACCACAATATGCTTATTTAGTTGCTAGGCCTATTTCTGCCATCATATGTCTATCTTGTTATTATGCTTATTTCTGTTCTCTTCCCTTCTTCTTTTCCCTTTTCATTTTATAGCCAGGCTACCTTCGAGCCTAGACATGCCGCTGAAATATGCGAACGCGTGAAATTGGGAATGAGGGGAAAACGTTAAAATTGGGGCATAACTTGTATTGGGAAATTTGGGCATAACTTGAATTGAATAGATGAATATGGATTTGGGGCATAAACCAAACTGTGATTGAAGACCTTAATTTGAGGCATATAGTACATGATGAATATGACTTGGGAAAGGGGCATGAAAACCGATAATGAAATAGGAATAATTGGTTAATAACGAAAATGCCTAGATTTACAGTAATTAGAAATTGTAACCATGCTTAGACACGAGGTTAGATTACACTTATGGTAGAAGTCTGCCCGGAACCGACCGGCATATCCAGTAACCACAAGTTGTGAATCTAATGTGAGGGATATAAGCGCATAAACACGTAACGTGCTAAGACACAAGGTTAAGTCCGACTTGTGGAATAAGTCTTCCTAGAACCTCCCGTCATATCCAGCATCCACAAGTTTTAGGCTTAATGTGGGAGGTCTAGTGCATTATAACCATGAATGAATGAATGGTAATGAACTTGAATACTTAACCTATTTCAATCCATAGGGATTACATGAACATGTTAACTTGAGTAGGGGTTAGGTAAACTTGCTTGAAACAGTGGGAGGGTTAAGTATATCTTGGGACAGTGGGTAATATTTATATATATAGGCCCACAAAATTAACTTGTTGGGGTTATGCAATCTTATTACTTTAGTAGGGCATAACCTGTGGAAATCCTAGTAGTGGGGATGCAAGCTTAGTGGGAAGCTTGTAATATCTTGTGTGTGGGACTCATTTTAGTCAGTAACCCATATAGGTATCAAACTAGTACTCCAAACTAGGTCAGAGTCAGGGCACGCTTACTAGGCTGATTGTAAGAGATCCAAAAGTGGGGACAGTATGGGCGGCACATTCCGATGGGATCATATGCGTGCATGGGTCCGGACAAGAGGAGGCTAAGACGCCGTGACATCGGTAGATATGGTTGTGCACATCCTAGAAGTAAAGGGTTGCCACTTCAGGAAGTGATACATCCTACTGTGGGGCTAGCACAGGGTATCTACGGAGTAGGGAGCCGATCGATTGGGGTGGTAATTATGGTACATCTAGTCTCGGTTGTTTAGGAGCCCGTTATTATCCTTAGGGGTAACACCAGTATGTTCAATTGGGCTGCCTGTTATCATATGGGGTAAAACCTTTCACTAGAAGTACACCTAAGTCTACCATCTTATACTTAGTGGGGATCATCTTGTCTAGTATACTAGTATTGGTGCAGAGAAGTAAAAGTATTAGAGAAGAGTAATGCCTGTTCTGTTTATCCTCTTTATCTTGTCATACCTGCCTTATACACTGTTATCTCTCTCCAACTTATATGCCATTCATGATACGTTTACTTATTTATATGCTAAAAATAACTGGACTCGCCGGACTTATGTCTGACCTATTTTGTTTCCTCTTCTTTCTCTTCCCCCCCCCCCCCCCAAGGTTCTCAGGGTGGGAATACTCAAGCTTGAACAATATTCTTCTTTCCTTCTGCTTGGAGCTGCGTAGATGTACTGCTTGATTTCGTACCTTCTCTACTATGGCTATATTTTGGGGATTATGCTTCTTTTATTGTTGTACTCCGATGATTTTGGTATAAGGCAGAAGTTTTAAGTTGATGTACTAGGTTTTATGCATTTCAGATTTATGATGTGACTATATTTTGAGCCACGATGTTTTCTATTTAATAAAAGTTTTAAATTCCATTGTTATTTTATATCTGACTTGTAATGTTTCTGTTTCTTCTTACCTATAACGCTTCATGAAACTTAATGTATTCTGATAAATAGTGACATTAACGGACGCTGGGTGTTACACTTTGTATCAGAGCTGAAGGTTACCAGATTGGAAAAAAGATTTTGAAATTTTTTTCAAAAAGGTTTTAAAAGAAAGTATTTACAGAAGAAAAGACTACTTTGGAAAACATATTCCCCAAAGCCATAGGAAATATCTTTCGATTCTCTGTTTGAATCCCTTTTCCTTTTCTTTTCAGCATGTTTGGGGAACCTAATATTCCTGAGGGAGTTACGACACTAGGCTGGTTCCGTAGGTATATTGAGGCCACGGCACCTGCGAAAGGTCAACCAGACATTCCTCCCCTAGCTGCACCCACTGTTCCTCCTCCGCCACGTGCTGAAATTTTCTCTAAAATATGCAAAGATTTCTGTGCTATGGGTGAAAAGCCATTCCAAGGAATCGAAACCTTCATAGAAGTAAGGAGTTGGCTTAAAGAGACAGAGGATTTGTATGGAATTTTCTATGTTGACGATCGTGGAAAGATTCAGTTGACTGCTTGGCTGCTGAAAGATAAGGCTTCATTCTGGGGGGAAGTGACGCAGGCAGGGCATCTAGTGGAGACTTAGGATGATTTTCGATAAAGATTTGAGATGAAGTTTCTTTTTCAAGCTGAGAAAAATATGCAAATGGAAAGATTTTTGGCACTCAAGCAAGGAGACATGACTGTCAAAGAGTATATTAACAAGTTCAATCAACTGGCAAGATTTGGTTTGGAGCTAGTAGAAACCCTGCATAAGAAAACTTTGAGGTTTGCTAGAGGATTGAACGAACCCCTCCATGGGTTGGCTATGTCTTATATTTCGATGAGAGCAACTTTTGAGAAACTCGTTGATATGGCGTTGATGCATGAGGAAGATAAAGGTGAAAAGAAAGAAGCTAAGGTTGAGGAAACACAAAACAAGAAAGTGTGGCCCAAGAAAGGACAACTACAACAAAAGAAGGGCGGAAAGAATGACAAGGCTAAAGATAAGAGGAAATGTCATAATTGTGGACGTGAGGGTCATTTGGTCAAGGACTGCAAAAGAAGGAAGAATGCTTGTTTCAATTGTGGAGAGTTCGGACACTTTTCTAAGGAGTGCCCGAAGAAGAAAGACAAGGTCAAAGGGCAGGATCCTCTGGAGGGAAAATGCATGCTCTCGTGGATAGTGTGCCAGATAGAGGTAGGAAAGTCTCCGTTGAAGGTTTGATTTCTGTTTCCAATCAATCCTGTTAGAACTCTTTTTGATTCTGGTGCTTCGCATTCATTTATATCTGATTCTATTGTTGAGTCTCTGCACCTTAGTACTAGTATGGTTGTGGATCTCGTTGTTGTCTCAAACCCCATTGGTGGTATGACTCATTTGTCTATGATTTGTTGGGGTTTGAGAATATCTGTGTTGGGCATCGAGTTTGAGTACTGTGCATACGTGCTCGGTTTCATGGGCTATGGTGTGATTCTAGGGATGGATTGGCTAGACATGTATGGTGCCATTCTAGATTGTGAGAGGAGGGTCATGAGAATTTTGACTTGCCATGGGAGGACCCTCGAGATTTCTTGTGACCCTATGGGGTCTGTCATGCTTAGTTTCCTAGAGTCACTTGATGCAGCTATCGATGATCTGCGATCTGTACCAGTAGCCTGTGGGTATCCCGATGTTTTTGATGAGATTCGAGGCTTACCTCTGAGGCGCAAGATTGATTTCTGTATATACTTGGTGGACAATCCAAAGCCAATTGCATTACCTGTGCGCCATATGGCTCCTAGAGAAAGAAGGGAGCTCAACAAGCAAGTAGGGGAGCTACTTGAGAAAGGGTTTATTAGGCGAAGTATATCTGAATGGGGTGCTTCGGTGGTATTCGCAACTAAGGCGGATGGTTCGCTTCTTGTGTGGACTATAGAGAGTTGAATAAACTCACTAAGAAAAATAAGCACCCACTTCCGAGGATAGACGATATGTTTGACCAGCTTGTTAGTGCATTTGTTTTCTCTCAATTAGTCTTGGCCACGTGGTTTCATCAGTTGAGGGTGGCCGAGGACAGTGTAGACAAGACTGCCTTTAGAACTCTAGATGGTTTCTTCGAGTGGCTCGTTATGCCTTTTGGGTTGACGAATGCACCTGCCTATTTTGATGAACTGATGAGTAGAGTGTTTCAGGTGTTTCTAAATAAGTTCATCCTGGTCTTTGTTGATGACATCTTGATTTTCTCGAAGATTGAGGAAGGGCATGTCTTACATTTAAGGGAGGTTTTGAAAACTCTCTATGCGCACTAGCTTAAGGTAAAATTCTCCAAATGTCATTTTCGGAGAAGAGAAGTGAGATTTCTAGGGCATGTGGTCTCTAAATATGGGATAACAATATATCCCACGAAGGTAGTTGCAGTTCAAGATTGGAGATCACAAAGAATGAAACGAAGGTGAGAAGTTTTCTTGGTTTAGCAGGCTATTATAGAAAGTTTATTAAGGACTTCGCAATGGTATCAGGCCCCCTCACCAGAAAGATGAAGAAGAATCCGACATTTTCTTGAGATATAGAATGGGACGATGGTTTCCAGCAATTGAAGAGGACTCTAACAATAGCCCCAGTCTCGACCTTATCCGATGGGAACAAAGTGTTCAGAGTATACACTGATTCATATAGGACAGGGCTTGGTGTGGTTCCGATGCAGGAGGGAAGGGTAGTATGTTACGGTTGTAGACAACTAAGAGTTCATGAGAAGAACTACCCTACCCATGACTTAGAGCTAGCTGCCACAGTATTCGCGCTTAAGATTTGGTGCCATTATCTACTTGGAGAGAAGTTCGAGTTGTACACTGATAATAAATATCTCAACTACTTGTTCTTGCAGAAGGATCTCAATTTAAGGCAACAAAGATGGATGGAATTCCTAGCATCCTATGACTTTGTGATTTCTTATACCCCTGGCAAGGGTAATGTGGTGGCAGACACATTGAGTAGGCAGAGGATGACGCTTAGTCCTCAGTTTGTGGAGAGGAAAAGCTTGGTTTTATATCGAATTTTTATTTTAGACCCTCCACCGAGTTTATACCTGGTTTATTGGCATCACTGGAGATACGACCTCCTCTTTTGGATCAGATAGGAATTTCACAGCGAGAGGATCCACAAATTTCAGACATCTTGGATAGGCTCAATAGAGGGGAGACTTCTAGTCACCTCAGTAGATATTCCACAGATGATAGAGGGTGGTTGCGACGAGATGGAAGGCTTTGTGTTCCCCGATTTGGGAGTTTATTGAAGACAGTCCAGAGGAAGCCCATCATTCCAAAATGACTATTCATCCAGGCAGTGATAAGATGTATAAGGATATGAAGAGGGTTTTCTTTTGGGCTGGGATGAAGAAAGATGTGGCAGAGTTTGTTTCTTGATGTTTGGTTTGCCAGTAGGTCGAAGCTGAGCAAAGGAAGCCCGGTTGTTTATTTCGTCCTTTGGAGGTCCCATAATGGAAGTGGAGAGCGTCTCGATGGATTTCGTTGATGGTTTGCCTAGATCGAGAAAGGGCAACACCAGTATTTGGGTTATAGTGGACAAACTTACTAAGAGTGCTCATTTCATTCCTATTAAGAGTAAGAGGACAGTAGCGTGGTTGGCGGCAGTTTATCTTCGTGAGATAGTCTGTTTACATGGAGTACCTTCTAGTATTGTGAGTAATCGTGCCCCCATATTCACCAGCGAATTTTGGAAGAGCTTGCAAGAAGCATTAGGTACACATTTGTGTTTGAGTACCGCTTATCACCCTCAGGCTGCTGGACAAACGGAAAGGGTGAATATAGTTCTTAAGGATCTTTTAAGACTGTGTATCCTAGACTTCGGAGGGACTTGGAAGAGCATCTACCTTTAGTAGAGTTCGCCTACAACAACAGTTACCAAGCTGGTATTGGCATGGAACCCTTCAAAGTATTGTATGGACGACCATGTGGATCATCGACTTATTTGCGGGAATTTACAGAAAGGCTTCTAGTTGGACCTGAGATGATTAGAGAGACTTCAGAAAAGATTGATCTTATTAGAAGGCGCATGAAGAAAGCTCAGGATAGGCAGAAGTCCTATGCAGATAGAAGAAGGACTAACATTGAGTTTGAGATAGGAGACATGGTTTTCATCAAGGTATCGCCTTTGAGGAATGTGGTTCGTTTTGGATCTGTAGGGAAACTGGCACCAAGGTTTATAGGGCCATTTCCCATATTAGAAAGGATTGGTCAAATGGCCTATAGAGTAAAGCTACCAGAGAGACTTTTTAGCGTTCATGATGTTTTCCACGTTTCTCATTTACGGAAGTGCTTGCATGATACCGCAGAAGTAGTTTAGCCGAGTATGCTTGAGGAAGTAGAGGTGGAACGGGAGGCGACAGTTAGACGAGTTCCTACCCGTATTCCTGGATCATAAGTTAAGAAGCCCCGCAACCGAGAAGTCGAAATGTTGAAAGTTCAATGGGAAGATAACCAAGAGGATGCAACTTGGGAGACCAAAGACAAGATTCGCGCCTCGAATCCTTTTCTTTTCGAGGGTATGTTCTTAACTTCCTTTCTAAAGCTTTTATTCATGCTTGATTCTATCATCTAAGTATATCCTATAGATCAAATCTTCAACCTTTAGGTAGGAAACCCATGGATGTAAATATGTGTTTGAGACATGTTACATTTGATGGATGCAAGTGGTTGCTAATGGTTGCTCGTGGATGCATATACACACACATTAGGCATTAGATCGATTCAATCACTCTCATCCTATATATGGATGTTTGTGCATTTTTCTTCTTTTCATGGATGAAAATGGTTGTATCATCATATGGATGTAGCATTTGGATGAGTGACTGCGCATACATATAGAACCTACATGTTATAATAGGATTATTTGCATACATAATGGATTCATGGCACTAACATACATTGCATTAAGGAGGTTGACTGAATCAGTAGACCGCCTGATCTTTTGCATTAGCGTAGGGAATATACATAAACCATTGCATATGTTCATATAATCATTAGAAATCTTATAAGGACAATGGATGTCTGAGATTGGTGGATGAGTAGATGGATGTGGATGTTTGGATATACATTCTTCTTAACTTGGAGATTTCGGAGACGAAATCCTTTAAGTAGGGGAGAATGTAACACCCAATAATTTTATAACGCACTATAATGATAAAATAAAGAATACTCAATTAAATAATTGGAATTAAGTAAAATGGACTGCGTCATTGTGTTCCTCTCGAAATTCTGCTTGAGATAGACTCCGATTTTGCATAAAACAAACATCGTATAAAGAAGATATTAAGGTTTAAAGTTTGTATACGCACAATACATATATATACACATAACCAAGTCAAAACCGTTCAAAATAATTCGAAAACCAGAAGCAAGAAGTCTGGGGAGAAATCAACCTATTGGGGGTCGACACACCCTAAGGGGTATCGACACCCAGGTCGACACCCCCTAAATCCGAGCCTGATACATTCCTACGTATATGGACTTGTTTTTTGACCAGATTCGTCAACCCTAGGCTATAAGTAAGACCTCATTCTCATTGTTTTATTCATTCAAAAACAATGGAGAACTAGATGCTGCCTCCGCCTAGATTAGAACAGCCTATTTTTCTTCAACAACTAGAGTTAGACAAATTCAGAGATCTGTGCTACGACATCTACATCTTATTCCCTGTTCTTAGATCCATTCTAGTGAGTCTACATTATTTTTAGACATAAACACTTAAAAGTTATCTTGACATGTTTATGAATTGGATCTAAGCATGTAACTATTTGAATTATATCAGATCTTCTATGATTGTGTGTCTAATTTACTGTTTGGATCTCATCATGCTTGTTTATGATATCCCTATTATGTTGGGTTGCCTAATCATGTCACTATGCCTATTTTGTTAATATGATCAATTTTGTCACCCTATGCCTATTATGCTAGTTTGCCTAATTATGTCATTATTCCGATTCTGTCATAATATGCTTATTCAGTTGCTAGGCCTATTTCTGCCATCATACGTCTATCATGTTATTATGCTTATTTCTGCTCTCTTCCCTTCTTCTTTTCCCTTTTTATTTTATAACCAGGCTACCTTTGAGCTTAGGCATGCCACTGAAATATGTGAACGCGTGAAATTGGGAATAAGAGGAAAATGTTAAAATTGGGGCATAACTTGTATTGAAAATTTTGGGCATAACTTGAATTGAATACATGAATATGGATTGGGGGAATAAACCAAACTATGATTAAAGACCTTAATTTGGGGCATATGGTACATGATGAATATGACGTGGGAAAGGGGCATGAAAACCTATAATGAAATAGGAATAATTGGTTAATAACGAAAATGCCTAGATTTACAGTAATTACAAATTGTAACTGTGCTTGGACACGAGGTTAGATTACACTTGTGGTAGAAGTCTGCCCAGAACCGACCGGCATATCCAGCAACCACAAGTGGTGAATCTAATGTAAGGGGTCTAAGCGCATAAACACGTAACGTGCTAAGACACGAGGTTAAGTCCGAATTGTGGAAGAAGTCTTCCCGGAACCGCTATGCACATGTTGTAGGCACAATGTAGGAGGTCTAGTGCATTATAACCATAAATGAATGTATGGTAATGAACTTGAATACTTAACCTGTTTGAATCCATAGGGATTACATGAACATGTAAACTTGAGTAGAGGTTAGGTAAACTTGCTTGAACTAGTGGGAGGGTTAAGTATATCTTGGGGTGGTGGGTAATATTTTTATATATATAGGCACACAAACTTAACCTGTTGGGGTTATGAAATCTTATTACTATAGTAGGGCATAACCTATGGAAATCCTAGTAGTGGGGATGCAAGCCTAGGAGGAAGCTTGTATCATCTTGTGTGTGGGACCCGTTTCAGTCAGTAACCCATATAATTATCAAACGAGTACTCTGAACTAGGTCGGAGTTGGGGAACGCTTACTTGGCTGATTGTAAGAGATCCAAAAGAGGGGACGTTGTGGGAGGCGCATTCCGACGAGGTCATGTGTGTGCATGGGTCCGGACAAGAGGAGGCTAAGAAGCCGTGACATTGGTAGATATGGTTGTGCACATCTTGAAAATAAAGAGTTGCCACTTTAGGAAGTGATACGTCCTACTGTGGGGCCAGCATAGGGTATCCATGTAGTAGGAAGCCGATCGATTGGGGGTAGTAATTAGGGTACATATAGTCTCGGTTGTTTAGGAGCCCGTTATTATCCTTAGGGGTAACACCAGTATGTTCAGTTGGGCTGCCTGTTATTGTATGGGGTAAAACCTCTCACTAGAAGTACAACTAAGTCTATTATCTTATACTTGGTGGGGATCATCTTGTCTAGTATACTAGTACTGGTGTAGAGAAATAAAATCATTAGAGAAGCGTAATGCTTGTTCAGTTCAGTTTATCCTCTTTATCTTGTCATACCTGCTTTATACACTATTATCTCTCTCCAACTTATATTCCTGTCATGATACTTTTAGTTATTTATATGCTAAAAGTACTAGACTCTCCAGACTTGTGTCTGACCTATTTTGTTTCCTCTTCTTTCTCTTCTGTCCCCCCTCCCCCGAGGTTCTCAAGTTGGGAATACTCAAGCTTGATTAGGATACTTCTTTCCTTCTGCTTGGAGCTGGTTAGATGTACTGCTTGATTTCATACCTTCTATACTATGGCTATATTTTATGGATTATGCTTCTTTTATTATTGTACTCTGATGATTTTGGTACAAGACAGAAG
This sequence comes from Allium sativum, assembly GCA_030737875.1. Taxonomy (NCBI): domain Eukaryota; kingdom Viridiplantae; phylum Streptophyta; class Magnoliopsida; order Asparagales; family Amaryllidaceae; genus Allium; species Allium sativum. The sequence goes on from CM060922.1 coordinate 924,183,174, forward strand.
TTTTAAGTTGATGTACTAGATTTTACACATTTCAAACTTATGATCTAACTATGTTTTGAACCATGATGTTTTCTGTTTAATAAAAGTTTTAAATTCCACTGTTATTTTATATATATCTTGTAATGTTTCTATTTTTGTTTACCTATAACACTTCACGAAACTTAATGCATTCGGATATAGATTGATATTAATGGACGTGGGGTGTCACAATTATTAATTACATTAATTGAGAAGCTATTAATGGACAAGGAATTTGAAGTATGTATGAGTATAAACATGCATAAATTTGAAATTTGAACTTAGATAAGTGTTATAAGTGGAAGATAATAATTCACATAGTGATATTTAGCAAAAAGAGAGAAACATTATTAACAAAGATTAAACAAGAAATTAATATAGGAAAAAATTTATGTTAATGGCCCAAAGCATTTAACGTTATATTTTTCCACTTGTACGCTTTGAATTTTGTTTTATTAAATCTGATGGACCAAAATCCCCTACACACATATAAACAGACTAGTAAGGCCTAGCCTCCAACTTATATTTTCTAAGACGACGCCAAGATTCTGCCATTTTCTTTTCTATCTAAATCTTTTAGAAATCAGAAAAATTAACTTTAAGAAATTCTGATTCAAGATTTGAAGATAAAGAAAGCAAATCTACAACATAGTGTTCAGATTTCTGATCAATGTAAGTTAAGTACTATGAATATGATTTATTTAGTTTTCTTTCCCCCTTCTTTTAGTATTAGATTTGTAAATCCATGGTTTTTTTAATACTAGATTTAGTTAGGAAGACCACAGAATCACAGTTCTAAATAAGATTAAAGGATTGGAAAGCTTTTATGTGAGTGGATTTAGAATTATACCTTTTGAGTAATAATACATTAACCGTTTTCGTTCCCCGTTATTCTTAACATGTTAAATAACTTAAACTGTGATATAATTTATTTCCAAGTATGTTAAGAATATGTTGTTGTACAAACCCATTCTATTAACCTTCTGTTTTGATTAAGAATTACTATAACACTGAAATTGTGGAATTTACAACAAAAGTGAATATGTTACTGAAGATGTTGTTTAATGACATATTGGATATATTGTAAATCAAATTCTAGCGAAATTGGGAATAATGGAAAAGAATAGACGTGCCTAATTTGTATGAAAAATTTACAGTGATTTGGAAATGGTAAATAACATCTAACTCAGAAAAAAGGGAAATTAGTATTGGACTGGTTTAGATGGATTTGGAAAATTTGATACATTTCCATAATGGTAAAATTACTATGAACATAGTTGTAAGAAAAGAAAGAAAAAAGGGATTAGTGTGAAATAGAGATTCTTTTGCCGTATTGCACACTAATCAAATAAAAAGATATATGTATGTCCACGACGAAAATAAATGGAATAGCTTGCAACTACGGATCTTGATTTATGTGCGTTATGGAAATAGATCATTATATCTTACCACTAATCAATCTAATGAGGTGTATGAAATATTTTCCTGAAATAATGAGAACATACAGACGGTAATTAAATGGAAGTTATAATAGTTAAAGTTTGATTAATGTTAAGGAACCAAGGGAAAATATGATGAACGGGGAATATAACCTATTATAATTAATTATATGAATAAGAAGGTAATATAATAGGTAGCTTATCCTAGGGACAAGAAGAATTATAATATGAGTTATAATAAATGAAAAAGAGAACTTATTCATAACCTTAGTTAAGAGAACTAAGTTAATAAGTAAATGACAACGACAGGTTGTGATGATAGTGCAAGACGAGGTTATGATTAAATAAGAAAGAATAAAGAAGACTTATAAAATTAAATAAATTGTACTTAATTATATATTAACTAGACATATCATAAGAAAACATGAGGATTGGTAAAGGATAGACATAATTATACATTAAGTAAAACATGTTGTTGAACTTGTAAACATGTAATTGGACAGTGAATGACATGGTAATAAAAAGGGGTTGTAGATTACTTTCGTTAATTACAATCAAGAAAATAAGATGTTACGTCACTAGGCTTATTAATGAACTTAAAACATGATTAAGCTAATTAGCAATATGACAAGATAAAGTAAGCGCGTGATTAAAAGATTATATATATGGTCTAATAACATGTTTATATGATGCATTTGGACCAATCCGCATGTACGAAGGTGAAAAACCCAACGGAGGTAGATCATCGTCGTGTTTGGAGACACGGAAGGGGCACGTCCATCTGATTATTCTGCTTGATATTTTGTTTGCTTGCTCTGCGGGACTGGAGGGAAACACGTGACTTTCGAGAGATGTGGTAGGGTACTCCATGGTGATCCTCTGTTGTGGTACACACTCAGGATGTACTGCAACTGTAACTTGGCAGTCAGAAGGCTACGGCGGATGGCGTTGGGTGATTCAGCGATTTCCTGAGAATCCTGGGTCAAGATCAATACAAGATAGTAGTCATCGAGTACATATCATCGGTAGTTAGTGGGTTGCAGAAAGACTAGAGCTAAACCAGGAGACCATCAATCTTTCACTATCGAGACTTTGGTTGAGGGACACACCCAATTGGATGATTAAATTACTTGCTTGGGGCACGTCACTTAGCTCTTGACGTAGTCTTTCACTAGTTGAGGGAGGGGTCAAGTAGGACCATAGCCACCGATAAAATGCTGACCATGTTCAGGATATCTATATTGTAATCCTTTTTGGGCGGACCTTTACAGATATGGAAAGCTCCAGACCGTGTTCCGTACATTCAGATGCAACCCTTTTACAGAAATCAGTGTACAGTAGGCAGTACGTTCGTGCGAGGGTCTAAATACACGCATTGGGTGGTGTATTGTAGACGAGAGGGCATTACTCTATATTGAGGCTTGATTCAACCGAGAAGTTTACGTATGGCAATATGTACGCTTGCGTAGCATAGTGATGGTTGTTCTGTGCAGTAACGTGGCATAGTAATATGAATTTTCGTGCGTCGTTCGGCATTGTATAAGAGTTGCACGTGCTTTTATGGTGTTAGCCTATTTTGTGACCAGGCCACCCAAAACCCAAACGATCAGGGTTACATACATTAGAAATTAAAGCTCTTATACGGTCTAAAACCATAGTTCGGATCAGATTATAGAGCTCGGATCGGATTGGAGAGCCCAGATCGGATTGGACCGAACAACCTTGACTCGGATAGATGGCACCTCTACCTTGCTACATCAACTTCGGGTCGGAGACTACTTTGGGTCGAATAGCCTGGATTCAGACTTAACCTGGTTGCAAGTAATAAGACACAACGAATAGGTCGGATCGGATTGGAGGCATTGATCCGATCCCATCCCTTCAACCATACCTGAAGGATTCAGGTTCGGCAGCATCAATGGCACAGGTCGAATATAGATAGACCTGAACCCCTTTTTTGCTTGAAGCGGTTACCAGGCATATGAGATTGGACCTATTTTTACTCCTCCTTTCATGGTAAGGATTACATTTGGCACACATGAACAAGATATAACTTCTCCCACGTTTCCCACTATTTTCGAGGTTCTCTTTGATGCTGCCATATGACTATTTATCCCAACCGAATTTCTACCCATAAATACATGAAGTCGCACCACTTTACAGGGACTTTTTGCACTTAGTTCGTTCATGGCAGCCATGAGAAGTTTTCCTCCATAGAAAATCATCATCTCCTCCAATAGAATCCATGAATTCGGAGAGATAAATTCATTGTAATCAAATGCTTGAGTGATTCAAAGCCTTGTAATTGTAATTCTATGTTGGATTAAGAATATATACAGTGGATGTGGGCTCGTTAACGCCGAACTACTATAAATCTTGTGTGTTGATTGATTTTTTTTGCTTTCTCGTATATGATTTCTCATTATTCTCTGTAAAACATGATCAATTGGGTGTTAAAACCAATTTTTGGTCTAACATTTTGGTGCTTTCAATGAGAAATGAAGACTCTCAGCGTTTAGAAATTCTCCAATCTACTTATTGGATCACCAAGTCCGATGAGGAAATCCTATGAATTCTATTGACTTTGCAATTGTGGAAATCACTAGAATTGAATTCACCACCATGCCATATAGAAGCAATCGCTGAAGGTCAAAAACAGAGACCAACAAAGCTTCTGGATCGGATGTATATGAAGCGCAGACAAATATCCCTGAGGGGGTCGGATCAAGTCCTACCCGACCTGAAAAAGAACCTCTGACATGAACCCAAAGGGGAGATCCGAACCGGCCGCCTGCTGATGACGTAACCCCGACCAGATCTGATGACAAACCCAATCTGATCCGACGCGAAGGTATCCAACCTGGAGTGGCACCCGTACCGACCAGTAGATAACGCATCCGGATTGGAGGAGCTTGTCCGATCCGACCCAACCTGAAGGCGCTCCTAAACTGTGATCTGAAGGCAAATTCCGATCCGACCCAGAACGGTTGTTTTTGGGGAAAAAAATACATTTTTCAGATCATTTCAGAAAAGGCTTCACCTTCCAAGGTCGAACGCTGTCGGGACTGTAGGGCCCCGGACCCCATACCAGCGCTGCGCCCGGACCCGCTGACGGCTTCGCCTTCAGCTCGGATTATGGCTCGGCGTACATTTTAGCCAACAACAATTATCAAAGATTTTCAGTGAAGATTAAGTGGATAGTTTGTGAATATCCCAGTAGATGGAAACGACTGGGATTCTTCCCAGAGCCATGAACAACAGTAAGCCAATGCGAGGAGCTATCAATCAGATTCAACTTGCTATCAACAGCAGTATACGAGAGAACGATTGTCTCCTAGCAGCTTCCTCTTCTACAGCTCCGATGGTGTATAGATTTCACCGATACAACTGATGTTGTTCCCTAACGACTAGTGACCACATTATTTATATGACTTAAACTTGTCTAATCGACAGAGCATCGAATGATGGTTATATGGAACAGTCCAAGCACTAATCCGAAGATGATTCATATGATCTTAATGACCATGATTGTCAATAATAGGATACCCGAAAGAAGCTAAGGATCCTAACATCCCAAAGCTACACTTCAATCGTATGATGTGATGAATGAAATATGTCCTGAGGTTCACCTCCCGAAGAACTTGCCTAACCTTTGCAATGGCTATTTGATGTCAACAGCACCGAGGAAGATTGATTTCCATCGAATAAGGGTTAGGTCAACACATTTTGGTGCCCAGGGTTAGGTACTAGTTGAACCACCACATACCATGATTGGACCTATGGATCCTTTCCCGGATTATAGCAACTCGACTGCTCCCCCGCCACCATACGACCTTGGTCAAGTGATGAGAACTGGAGATTAAAGAAAATATGAATCAACCATTAGCTATTTACTTCTTATTTCCGTTGTGACATAACGCATGAATATTACTTAAAGTCTCGCAAACTATGCTGTCGTATTCAAGCTGATCTTATCAAGGTCTAGACCGACCGGCTCCAAAAAAATTCAGAACTTACTTTGTAGCCTAGTTTCTATTGCCAAAATTCCCAACCAAAGCTAGAGTGGGAATGGTTTGTGGTGACTAAGTTACTAGAAGATCCTGCTATTTTCCTAAATGGAATATGCTACACATTTGAGATGGTACCAAATACGCTTCCCCTCCTGATGAGATGAAGTTCGAAGGAGGTATCGACTTAGCAAGCAAAGGAAACATCACATAAAGAGTTGCCTGATGGTCTGCCTGAAGACATAGATTTCAGAGAAGATGAAGATTCAGGATGCAGGAGGGCGACATCTAATGAAGCAACTGCCCAAAGATTGAAAAGTTTGCTTACAGTTAGTTGATTGCCTCAAGAAAACTCCGCCACTGTTTCCAAGTTCATATAATTGTGATACACATTGATTGGCCAATACCACAGGTCCGACAACGACCCGAGGCATCTGAATGATTGCTCAAACGAAACAACGAACCAGTTTGATCTCAATTCACTCATGAAGAAATCCATTTAGGGGCAAACGTTACCCGACTTCATCACCGAGTTTACTGTTCCCGAAGAGGATGTGTTAGATGAAGGCGATGGCCCCTCAAAATGAAAGATGAAAACCAAACACCCGGAAGTTGTATACAAACAGTGCAAAGAATAATCGACAGTACGGCGTTGAGTTGTATTGATTCAAAGGAAATTCCAAACGAAGGGACTACGAATCACAGCTTACTTAGAATGGGTATAAGAGCTGTTTGATGGATGAGGACATTACAACATGTCTCGTATTCAGCACATAGAAAATTAGAAAGCGGATTACCTGGCCAAGTTAGAAAGTTCTGACAATCCAGAAGAGATGAAGATAATCCCAATCAAGACACTACAAACTCTGACCATTGATCAGATGGAAGTTGATCCAGTGTTGGAGATCGAACCTGAAAGAGATTCATGGACAACCCCCATAAAGAATTTCCTGCAGCACAGACTACATCCAGCAAGGAGAAGTGAAAGGCGTGCCACCGTTTGTTGTGCCTCAAGATATGACAAGCAAGGCAACATTGCTTATTTCCTTTGGAAGGTTGTCCTAAGATAGACAGCAACAAGTCTTATTGCAGAATACACCATCCTGAATGATTAGACAAAAGCACTCATCAGATTCCCTAGATGGGAGATGTACATGAATGAATCTTCTGACGAAAAATGTCTTGGAGCTAGAAAATGAAGATTTACAATTCCACTCCATTGATCGATTATCAGCCAAGTAACTCATGTCCCAAGCGTTGGGGGCAATAGGAGAATCAAGCGTGGAATGCTCGTGATTACATCATCTAATTCAATGCTGATACATCATAAGCCTGCATGACAGATTGCCTCAGTCTTTCCTGAAAAGTGGCGAGTTAAGGGTTTGGAACACTTGAATCTCGATGCTGATTGATTGTTTGTGTATACGCTTTTATCCTTGGTGCGGGATCGAAGGCGTTTCTGCAGACGGATGAGGCATGTTTGTCCTTATGGCTTCCTCACCAACTTCCTGACATAGAAGGGGAAAAAATCCTTTAAGCATGGACCCATTTTGAAAAGCAAGCACATTTTATTTACAACTATATATAATTACAATACAACAATCCTAAAACGCTAGTATTGAGGAAAAGAAGCTAAAATCTATACATGAAAATTGAAAAAACCTCAATGCTAATGCAGTAATCAATATCAGCACAAAACATTGAACATCACAACCTCAATAATACAACCCCTGTATACAAATTATCAAAACAGAGCTTTCATGAGTAACCTCTTTGAACCTCATCATATCACCAGCATGAACCTGTCTTTTTGAGTATTGCCTTGAGAATAACAGTAAATAGTGCATCAGAACTCAATTCAATTGAAGTAAACACTATAAAATTCCTTTCTGACCAAACTTCCATCAGAAAAATCTTCAAAATCCTTAACAGCAACATACCTTCCTTTGACTTCCATCTGGTTGCCTTAAACAAGTTAAACCATTCATCTCTACTACTGATTGATGGCTGATGAAGCTTACCAAAGTCCAAAACTCTCTTCCAAACTTGATACACAAAATTGCACTAAAAAAAATGGGTATTGCATTCAGGCTCAGAATGACAGAATACACAAATGTCATCAGGGATGATGCCTAATTTGAACAGCTTATCTTTAGTATTTAATGCATTAGACACCACTTTCCAAAGATGAAAATTAAGCTTAGCATTACTCATTAAGCTCCACACTCTCTTATACCAAGGAAAACAAGACCTCTCACCACTTAAAAGATTATACACTAATCTGATAGAGTGAGACTTTCCCATCCAAGTTATACTAGGATCATTCTGTTTAAAATTGATAGAAATTTCATACCAGAGTCTCCTCAAAACTGCAGAGCTGCTGTGTGGTAAAATCATCTCACCATCATGAAAAAAATCTTCATTTTTGGCTGTAGCAGGAATGCCATAATTCCTTCTCAAATTATACTCTACCACATTATACAAAATTAAACCTCTGGATGCCATGGAGTATGCCAGAATGAACCAGACTGATGTGATGAAAAGCATTGAATAAATGGTAGAAATATACTTCTGAGGTTAAGTATCTGCTTCCAACTCCAACTACAAAAATAGGGTATTTGCATTGTCCAAAAATCTTTCTTCCCAATCAAATTATTCCTCACTTATTTAGACCATAAGCAATTTTCATCAGAAAAAATCTTGTCAATATATAAAGAAATGGCTGCTTTAATCCAAAGAAACAAATTAGTGATACCCAAGCCTCCACTCCTCTTATCATAACAAAATTTTGAAAATGCTATAAGGACCATCTTCTTAACAAAAGGGTCACCATGCCAAGGAAATTTATTCATTGCACTAACCACCATATTAATTAGTTTTAAAGGAAGGATATAATGTCTGGAATAATAAGTGGTTATAGAGGTAATAACTGATTGAATTACAGTGAGCCTACCAGCTTGAGAAAGTTGACATGAAGGCCACTGTTTCATTTTTGCAATAATTTTTTCAAATAATGGCATACAACTTTCCTTAGTAATTCTACCTGTAAAAAGAGGTAAACCCAAATACTTTGAATTGATAGGCTGGACATTCAAACCTGATAACTGAACTAGATCATTCACTGCAGTTTGACTAAGGCCAACAACTTTAATGTGAGACTTCTCCAAGTTAATTTCCAAACCATTTATATCATAAAAGGACTGAAGGATTGACAGCAAACATTGGATATTGGAAAAGACAGGTTTGGTAAAAATAACAAGGTCATCAGCAAAACAGAGATGAGTGATCATAGGATTCTTACATCTAGGATGAAGCTATAGATTACCTAACTCAACTTGTTTGATGAATAAAGAATTCAGAAACTCCATTACACAGATGAACAAATAAGAGGAGATGGGGTCACCTTGCCTATCTCCTTGCTTACTATTGAAGAAACCATGCATAGAACCATTTCTAGAAATAGAAAATTTAGGAGTAGAAATACAGGTATAAATCCAGGCAAGAAAAGGCTTAGGAAAATTCATCCTTGATAATATAGTAACAATTGAAGACCAAGATACACTATCAAAGGCTTTCTTAATATCAAGTTTAATCATGCATCGAGAAGAAATGTTTTTCCTGCCATGACCATGAAGTAACTCTTGGGCAATCAACACATTATCACTAATAGATCTACCAGAAACAAAAGCAGATTGATTGGATGATATAACAGTTGGGAGCACAACTTGCATTCTGTTGGCCAACACTTTAGAAATAATCTTGTAGAAAACACTACAACATGATATAGGCCTAAATTCTGATACATGTGTAGGGTTGTCAACTTTAGGAACTAGAGCTATATAAGTGGCAGCCAATGAAACTGGCAATTCATTAGAATAGAAAAAATATTTAACTGCTTCTGAAATATCATTACCAATAATAGCCCAACATTTTTGTAGAAAATTAGCATTAAAACCATATAGTCCTTCTGAACTAGCTGGATCCAAACCCTGGTCTACAATCTTGATTTCATCATTAGTTATTGGCTTAATAAGCTCCTGTGATTGCTCATGAGAGATGTAAGGTAGATCAATATGGAATAAAGGCTCAATATTGCTAGAGTGAAGAATTTCAGGAGCAAGAATAGTCCTAAAATAATTAACAAAAGCAATATCAATAACATTATGATTTGTTAGCAAAGTGCCATTACATCATGAATCATATGAACAACTTCCCTCATTTTTTTTCAATTTCGGAAAATTGTGAAAATATTTAGAGTTACTTTCTGCTTCCACTTCTCTATGAATATAAGATCTCTATTTCATTGATTGATATTCAGTGTCCAAAATGAATTTAAGCATGTCTTGCAATTCTTTCTCTAAAATAAGTAGCTGAGAATTATGAGGATCATTGGCCATAATACTTTGCACCTGCATTAGTTCAGATCTCACAAGAGAGGATTGCTTCATAACATCTCCAAAATTATGCTTAGACCAGGCTTTAAGATGGAACTTGAGAAGCCTAATCTTATATAGTAGCTTTTCTAAAGGATTCTTTCTAGAATTTTGACTCCAGACCTGTAAATGAATACTGGAAAAATCCTTATGAGATAACCAAAAATTAAAATTTTTGAAAGAAGACTTCCCTTTAATAATGGCATCAACTCCACCCTAGTATAAAAATAAAGGACTATGATCAGAAATGGTAGAAGGAAGTATATGATAGGATGAAAAAGGACAGATATTAATAAATGCAGAATTGACAAAGATATGGTCAAGTTTGCAAAGTGTGTGATTTCAAGAGTGACTTTTGTTAGACCAAGTGAAAGAAGGACCAATTGAATTAAGAGTAGACAGCTTAGATTTGATAATGGCTTGATTGAGTAGAGCAATATCATTGATAGTAAGAGAACACCCACCAATCTTTTGAGCAAATGAATAAATGCAATTGAAATCCCCCCCAAGATCCAAGGATCATCCAGAGAATTGATATTATGAAGATTGTTGAGGAAAGAGAGTCTTAAAGCTGAAGCATTTTGAGCATAAACAGAAGTTAGCAAGAAAAAAAAATTGTAGGTAAATATATACATTTGTAATGTATGAATTGATTAGAAGATGACAGCTTTGAAAGATTAAAGACTTGAGGATTCCACAAAGTCAAAAGACGACCAAAACTAACATCAACAAGGTTATTATCATATTTCCATTTAGGGGCAATGTAAGAAACTGCTTTAGCTGTTGAAATCAAATCCAATTTAGTTTCAGAAAGACATAGTAAATGAATATTCCTACTTTGCATGAAAAATTTAACCTCACTTTGCTTAGAAGGAAGGTTCATCCCTCTAATATTCCAAAAACAAATATTGTGAATGATTTTTTAGCTTGAGGGGATTTTATTGAGAGAGCAGACATCTGCCTAGTTTTCCTTTTTGAGAGAGATTTTTGACTGCCACGAGGCCGAACCTCATCCTTGTTGAAGTCATTACCATCATCAATATCATCATCAGCTAATGGATTTAAGCTATACTTTTTCTTTTTTCTTTTCTTGGATTTCAAAGTGGACTTTGATGCAAAAGCAAAAAAATCACTAAACAAAGATTTAGGAGGAATTGAAGTGTAATCCTTCTCTTGCATGCTAGAGGAGGAAGTAGATTGAGAATTAACAGAATGATTAGGAGGAGGAGGTAAAATGCTATTATTAGGAGGTGCAAGATGAGAGTATATAAAAGAATTGGTAGAAGAGGAAGGAATGTGAAAGCTGAAGGAATCATTTGAATGATTACCAATTGATGATGAAAAAGAGGATGTACAAGACAAGGAACTTAGATTAGATGAAGATTGCAAATTACAGTTCAAAGATAAAGAAGAGTCAGAAGATGTTAAATCATGTAGAGAGGAAAAAGGATTATCAAAGACAATGTCCTCTGCCACTTGCTTTCCTTTTTGGTCTGATCTCTTTTGTACAAAATTATTGCCATTCAAATCCACCATCACTACATTGTCATTGTTTCTCCCAAGAGTTGAAGCATCAACTTCCATACTATCTGAATTATTCATTGCATTACATTCCCCCATAGCTTAATTTCCTCTTAACTCAACTACTTTATTCAATGCATCATTAACATCTTTCTGCACGTCTGTCCCAAATTTCCCTTGTTTCATCACCCACATTTTGATTTTTCCTATTCTTAACTCTACTCCGTTCAGTCTGGTTATGTTGAATAGGAGCTTGTTGCCCACTTTTATTCTCAACCATGTTCACTTGTCTATTATAACCATAACTATCATTAGATTCATTTGCTTTGTTTCCATTAACATGAATATCACATTCAATAGTTGCATGACCAAAAACTTTACATGAAGTGCAAATACTAGGTTTCCAATCATAAGATACTATGACTGGAGGACAACTCTCACCAAAATCTCCAAGCTCAATACAATGAGGCAATTCAGCATCAGCTTCTACTTCCACTAACACTTCAGCATATTTAATCCTATGCATTTTCTCAGTGTTTGCATCAAAACAAATTAGTCTACCAACTTGACAAGCTAACCAGTTAATACCATTTAAAGTCCAAAGAAACAGGGGAATTCTATGAAGATGAATCCATATTGGCACTCTTTTGATTTGAGCTTGAGCATTACCAATAAATGGATCCCATTTTGTGATAATGAACATACGGCCTTTAATGAAAATTGGATCAGCTCTCAATATTTTCTCTCTATTTAGACCATTTGAGAATTTAAAATAAAAGTACTGACCATCAGATTTGATATCAACTTGTCCATTCAATGACCAATACCCACGAAGAAAATTTACTATAGAAAGATATGATAAAGGTCCATCAAGAAAAAACCCACAAGATAATGATCCCAATATTTCATACCTTCCTCTCTTACAATTGCAGGAGGGCACCTCTTAGATTAATCTTTAATCTTTTCAAACTGCTGAGGCTTATACGATCCAGCATTCCTAGGTAGAGAATTAAACAAAGACAGATAATCCTTCCTTATAACAGGGGCATGAGTCACAGTGACAAAAGTCTGATTAGGATTGGAGAGACCAGATCCAATGGAAGCATTAGCAGGAACAGAACCTGAACCAGCTAGATTTAGATCACTACCAATAGAGGAAGGATTAAGGGAAATAGAACTGGAGCTTATGGTAGCAGATTCACTGTTCGGACAAGTGTTTGACAAAATGCCATTGAGAGTCACATCATCAGATTGGATCAAATCTGAACCAGATCTAATAGGAGGGTAAGAGGTATTAACAGAGATCTGCTTAGATGAAGAATTGATAGTATCAGATAAGACTCCATCAACGAAAGGGTGATGCAAAGAATTGACAGGAGGAGGAGGGTCAGGTGGAGGTTTGAGACGATCGGGAAGAGAAGAGGAGGATGAAGTAAGAGAAGAAGAAGACGAACTGAAATACGAATCAAAACCAGAGGAGGTGGACGCCATTGTCAAGGGTCAGATTTGTTTTAATTTTTCCTCAGTTCACCTTTGCATGTACCCATTTTCAGCCATGTCCTACTTCATAGAATAGAGAGTGCAAAGTACCTCTAACCATAGATCTATTGTTCTCCTGTCAACCACCGTCCTAGAACCAATATGATGATGTGCTACTATTAGCGGTACAGACATGACTCCTTGACACTCAATCCTTGCCTTTGGCATGGGGGCAAGAAGGCGATTCAAAGGAGATGCAAACTCGTCATTCGCTTACAGTGTTTACCTAGCTGGCTTGGTCGCTCCAAGACCCCAATCAAGGTCTGTTCACTCTTGGGACCGCCATCCCACGACTGTTTGAAAAAACATTCATCACCAGCTAAATATTTTGGCAGCCATCCCCTAGCAGAGATTAGGCAAGGCAAAATGGACCTACAAAGAACCTGTAGTGCCATTTTCGCTCCGGATGATATTCATTCCATTAAGAGGATTACTCTTTAACCATAACTCTTATATTTGTATGATTTATGAGTTACTGATATAATTAACTCATATCAATTAATATGTGGATGGTTAGGTACCTAGAATTTGATACCGATCATACTTCTAGCACCTTCATATAGAGTTATGAAGCAATATCATGACAAGCTTGACTGAACGGCTCGTTTACAAAGCCATGCCCTCTGTCTGAAAGAGGTTGTATAGCTCAAGGTGGATCCGAGGTGACCATCCACTCCTTGGCTCATACGTGGCAGAGCTAAAGATAATTATGCATTAACTTTTGCATTTCAAAGTCGGAATACGATTTTAGATTGATGTAGTTCGACCGTCTACATGGCTCGATCCTATATTTGACACCACCAAATTACATGAATCCAAATGAAGGAGGCAGCACTGCCTCTTGATATGCTTACTTTACAACTATGCGATCTACTTTTACATGATTTCCTGAGTTGTTGACATGACTAACTCATGCAATATGAATAATGCAGGTATCCAAATTTCGGTGCCAATCACTCCTCCCATAGATTGAATGGAGGAACGCAAAGATTTAGCAAGTGTGGCCCGACCACTTTCTCGATAATGTACATCAGCCAGTGCGAAGCGGGAAGTATGGATTAAAATCGAGTTCGAGAACGACACTTGAGCCGGTAGAATCCCGCTCTTGGGATTAGAGCGCAGAAGGAAAGCCAGGGCGAATAACATGACCGTTTGCCTGATTAAACTTTAACTCTCATGATTCGAGAGAGAGTATAAAGGACGGTAAAACGACATCCCCTAGGCATGATGGTGCACCACGACTAAAGACCGCCTTGATTCCACTCTACCCTTGGTGTTCGACGGGAGAGTATAAAGGCATCAAGAACTGAGCGCTGCTAATGAACTCCTACCCCACTGAAGGATTGGGGGTGGGGGTAGACTAAAAGCTGAGTTCGAACTCTATCCTGGGCATACAACAGGAGAGTATAAAGGCATTGCGATTAAATGCCATGGAAGGGCTCCTACCCTGCTGCAGAATAGGGGGCAAGAATGAAAGCTGAGCCCGAACCCCTTATTTCTGGACATGAGGGACAACACACTATCGATCCTAATCAATCCCAAAAGCCATGGCCAGGCACTTATTCACTATTGATCGGGGGCATACACACACATCACACCCCTATGATGGCCGCAATACGATATGCTATTTATTTGCAGGGATACTGAATTGAAACCCTTATCTGATTTGTGATGCGATTTATTACTTGCTACTCAGTGTAGTAATGCTATGACTACAAGTATATTTGATTGAAATATATACAACAAACTTTCAAATGTATGATATTGCAGGAATACCGCTTTGTTTGATGATAGTAGATTTACAGAGGATAACTAGTCAAGAACACGAGGCCCACAATCGCAACAATAGCAGGCTAATAGAAAACAAGTAAAGGGCCATGTCCAGAAGTCCAACGCTGAAGCCCAATGCTAAACTTCTCATGCGACTCAAGGCGACGACCAAAAGGAGGCCTTGAGAGTGAGTTGTTTAATGACATGTTACATAACTTAAAGCAATGACCGAAAGGAGGCCCCAAGAGTGATATAACAGACCAACATACGACTGGTCATCGCCCAAGTGCAACGACAAGTGCCACCTCGCAAATACACTGAATGGAAAATGCAATAACTTGAGCACTTGGATAGCTCAACCACTTAAGCCTTGAAAGCAATTTCTCTTTTCCATGCATCCATATATAAATTTAAAAGGTCGCTTGAGGAACAAAGAATGGATGCAGAGTGGACGTCCATTTGCTAGTCCTGACAGACTTCCCGATTGAAAGACCCCAGATAAAGGGGCATGCCATTACTTTGACTCCTAACTTGTAAGGAAGCGAATAGACTGATACTCCAACTCAAGGGCTAAGAAGAAGGAAGATAGAAATTTCTTCCATGCTGAGGATGTTGGTGCAGAAGGCACTAAGAATGTAGGAAGTCAGCAGATTTCTTCTTGCGATGATCCCTCAGCATGTCAGACTAGATACAAAATGGATGGTGTCATTGCTAAATTGAGAACCCAGATGCTCGAAAAGATGAACTTCTCTAGAAATGATAGAAAATGATGGATAACTTCTTTACATAGATAAATGGAAAGCTGAGCAACTACGACTTACTCGCTAGAGCGAGCACCGTAGGAATTCAAGCGATAACGAATTTTTCTCACGAACTCCCTGTTCCGCGGTTCAGATCACATGACACCCCAGGATGAGTGGGCAACGTTGTCTTGAATGAAACAAGGTGCAATAAACCTCCTCCCAGACATTTGCAACATGCAACTTCTGACTGCAAAATTTTGGATGAAAGTGACGGCAATGAAGAACCACAAGAAACTTAAACGGAGTCCGACCAACCTATGCTCCAATTCAGATAAATGCTTCAAATCCAAATCAACTTCAACATGAAGCTTCCTGTTCCTTAGTGTAAGAAAAAGTGGAAACATTTGAAGTGACTATAATTTGACCTTATCACTACCCGACTCCGATCCCCAGAGCCTTGACGGAAGACCAAATACAAATATGAGCTGGACACGAATAAATCATTTTGTATCGATCTCTAACTCACAGCTTGATGAGGGAATATGAATTCAAAGAAGACATGGATTTGATGCGCACCACTTAGAAAAACCTCTGTGGATGAGGGGCACGAGATATTAGTTCCGAGCAGTGGATCACCATCCAGAATTAAAGGACAGAAACCTGATTAACGGCTACTACATATGTGGAACTAAGAAGCCAGAACCGGCTTCCACCTACTCCAAAACTTCATGCTGGGGGCACCTGCTCTAAATTGGATAATTGACGACAACTTCTCAAAGATGAAATCCAGATTCCAAAATTAATTGATGCTTTATAAGAGGTGGAACACTCAAAGGCGACATAAGCAATGTCAATTAAAACCCTTGAACAAAATACATCAGGGATCTCAACAAACCCCCGTACTTCAAGCTACCACTTCTGGATCTTGATTTATATTATTGTTATACAATGTAGGAGGCTTGCATGTGAATCAATCAACCGCTGGAATGCTTTGGTCACCGACTTCACTAAGCAGTCAAAGGTCCACATCTATCGACCGAAGAATGTCATGCTACTCATTTCAATCAAACAGAAGTCTGACGAGATCCTGCATTCGTTCCTCAAAAGATTCAGCATTGCAGTGACACCGGTAGATTGGCTGAACCATCTATGGTGTTTATGGCAGCAGTACCCAGTATTCTTGGTAACTCAGACATCAAAGTTTTTCTGCACCAAGACCCACCATGAGGTTTTGGTGAATTCTTGCAACAAGAATATATTAATGTCGAGATGGATGATCTCAATGTTTCCATGATAGAGAATGGAGCACCATCCGACTTTTGAAATGATAATGTCAAAAGAAAAGCCCTGGAAAAGACTAGATGGGTAGTACAATTCCAAAAAGGACCAATTTCATTTATTGAGCCCACGATCTTGATTGTCAAGCTCAATGGAACCAACCATCAAAAATAGACTCAACAAGACTATAACGTCTATTTCAGATTGTGCAAAAGCATGAATGAAGGAGCTTGAATAACTCCCGAATGACATTCTTTCACTCTCATGATTAGCAAACTTACTCTCAACTCCGTGATTGATGGAAGGAGAGTATCTAAGTTCGTTGACACTTAATGAGTCAATCCTCGCTTTCTGGCTAAAGAGATGGAATGGCACCAAAGCAAATGTGACTCGACCATACGTGCATACAACTCCGACTTTTGCTAACTTGAGAAAGAGCATAGAACGACTAGGGTCAACTAAGATTATTAAACCTGCAACTCTGACCCGATGAAAGACCAGAAAGTATAAATGTTTTAAGATTGGATGTTTGATTGACTTGATCCAACTCCCATCGATGCTAGGGGAATAAGCGCTAACCTTGCTTGTCCTACACTGATGCTAGGGAGCACGAGCTTCAAATAGCAAACTTGCTTTGAGCATGACCCTGACTTGATGCGTAATTTAGAACATATGCACTATGTCTCTGGAATATGACATGATTCATCTTGACCATCCAAGTGAGCCAACGACCCTACGTGACTTATGATGAAGGAATTAGACCTCTCGATTCGACGAAGTTTAAATGGTTACCTGATCATTTCGACTACTCCTTCCATAGAATTTGGACTAACTAGCACCCATGGAAGTAGTGCAACAATTTGATAAAACCTTCTCAAGGACGGATGACTTCCCGGAAATATTTAGCTCGGCATATTCAAAGCACGCCTCATCTTTGATAAGATGTACTTTGGGGGGGGGGCAAAATGTTAGCCTGTTTTGTGACTAGGCCACCCAAAACCCAAACGATCAAGGTTACATAAGTTAGAGGTTAAAGCTCTTATACAGTCTAAAACCATAGTTCAGATCGGATTACAGAGCTCGGATCGGATTGGAGAGCCTAGATCGGATTGGATCGAACAACCTTGACTCGGATAGATGGCATCTCTAACTTGCTACATCAACTTCGGGTCGGAGACTACTTCGGGTCGAATAGCCTGGATTCGGACTTAAACTGGTTGCATGTAATAAGACACAATGAATAGGTCAGATTGGATTGGAGGCATTGATCCGATCCCATCCCTTCAACCATATCTGAAGGATTCCGGTTCGGCAGCATCAACGGCACAGGTCGAATATAGATAGACCCGAACCCCTTTTTTGCTTAAAGCGGTTACCAGGCATATGAGATTGGACCTATTTTTATTCCTCCTTTCATGGGAAGGACTACACTTGGCACACATGAACAAGATATAACTTCTCTCACGTTTCCCACTATTTTCGAGGTTCTCTTTGATGCTGCCATATGACCATTTATCCCAACCGAATTTCTACCTATAAATACATGAATTCACATCACTTTACGGAGACTTTTTGCACTTAGTTCATTCATGGTAGCCATGAGAAGTTTTCCTCCACAGAAAATCATCATCTCCTCCAATAGAATCCATGAACTCGGAGAGATAAATTCATTGTAATCAAGTGCTTGAGTGATTCAAAGCCTTGTAATTATAATTCTATGTTGAATTAAGAATCTATAAAGTGGATGTAGGCTCGTTAATGCCGAAACACTATAAATCTTGTGTGTTGATTGATTTCTCATTATTCTCTGTAAATCATGATTAGTTGGGTGTTAGAACCAATTTTCGGTCTAACTATGGGGTCCGACACTAACGCCTACGTCCACTTTATAGTAATCATTCATCATATATTTGTTTATTACAAAGTTGTACAGGATCGGACAATAGTTAAGTACAAAGTGGTACTTAAAATAACAAGATATATGTTTATTCTAAACTTTGACCGAATTGACCTTCTTCTTCTTCGTTGAGATGAGTTGACTTGGTCAACTGTGCCTAAAATTAGTCTCAATCTCCATGGGGCCCAAAAGCAGTGTAATTATGCTTGTTAATGTCCAACCTGATGAAGAACGTTTATGCAACGCTCTAATGTTCCATGCCATGTCCAATGACCATAGAGAAGAAAGTGACTGCCGTTAATGAAGGATTTGGAGCTCTAGAAGGCCAAAATTCAAAGGGAAAAAGATCCAAATGAAGGCCAAGGCTTGGAATATGTATAGTTGAGGGTTGGTAGTGGAATAGGTGAGCTTTAGGGGACCACATGGCAGAAAATCGCATCACACACCCTCCGAATCCGAAAAGTCACATCACCCCCCACTTCTTAGGAAATTTTCGCATCCTTCCCGAGGGATGCGAATTTTCGCATCTAGGGGGATGCAAATTTTTGCATCCCAGAGGATTCAAATCTCGCGCCCTGGGGGATGCGATTTTCGCATCCTGGGATGCGAATTTTCTCACCACATAGGATGCGAATTCACATACTGGAGGATGCGAACTTCGCATCCCCCGAGGATGTTAATTCCGCATCCCAAAGGATGCAAAATTCGCCTTCCGTAGGATGCGAGCCTCGGAATGATGTGAGGCAATGGGGGTTGCGATGCGGCGTGGTGTGTGGCGAGGTGAAGGGATGTGAAATTTCGTTGTCGATGGAGTCGAGGTTCCTAGACACGAAATGGGAGGATTCGATTTTTCGTTAGCTCGAACTGGAGAGATCTGGGCTTCCGGCTGAGAGGAAACTCGAATGAATCGGGCGGTTCCCACATGTTCGACCGCAACTGAAGTTGTGGGGCCCCGGACCCGCTGATGGCTCACCTTCGGCTCTGCTGACAGCTTGCCTTCTATAAGAGTTATAGTGGAAAGCATCGTGATAGACGTTCTCGGACCCAAAAGTGGTCGTCTGATAGGAGTTTCGGTCCTTCTTATGTTTGCGACCCGACTTCGGTCAAATCGCTTTAAGTTTCCTGATGATCTTATTGACGCTTAAGTGCGGTGCTAATTAGGAACTTGACGTGTGACAGCTTTGACAAAAAGCGTGTCAACACCGTGCGAGGAGAGAACTATGGGAAATATCTTGACATGTTGGGGGTAGTGACATATATGTTGACCAAATTTTTGGCCAAAGTTATCGCAGTCCAACGGATTGAAGCCCAATATTAGAAAATTTACTCTCAGCGTCGGTCGGTCGACCGATAAAACGACCTACACTCTAGGAAGCCCAAGCAAGACTCAGCTTGAACCAACCTCCTTCAGAAACGGACTAAGCCAAAGCCGGCCCAAGTTGTTCTCCTTCAAATAAATGGCTTATCAAGCACCGGAAGAATCGATCATCTTAACTGACCGAGTTCGCCGTTTCCATCAAAATCAGGATTGACCAAGTATCTCAGATTCACCTAGAAATATCCAGCTGAGTCATTCAACACTCGGCCCTACTCCCAAGGCAATAAAGGTGGTCAAACCACGAGTGCCACGTAAACTACCATTTTCGAGGATACTATTAATCAACAGTAGACCAGGTCCCACCACCGTAATTACTTCCAATGATCGAGCTCCACATGTTCAAGCACCGCAAAAGTAGCAAGCCACGTGGCGGCCCGCTCAGCCCACTTCTCCACCTATAAATACCACCAAGCTCAAAATGGAAAAGGACCTTTCTTCGAATGCTCTACTCCCCACTTAAGACTTCTGACTCTCACGGCTACTCCAAAAATAAACAACTCTTCTTCTTCTTTCTTCAAATAGAAAAAGTGTTGTACTTATAATCAAAAAAGAAAATCAATATACAAAGTGGACGTAGGCACATCTTTGTCGAACCACTATTAAAATCTTGTGTGTTCCCTATTTTCCTTTATTTTACTGCATTTTTTAATCGTTATCCATGTGTTATCCACACGATTGGGGATTGAACGTCACTAGTGACCAACTTTTGATGTTTACGCTTTGGCATGCCAAAAAGGGGGACACACCAACATCCACTGCGACCTTCAGCAAATTCTGATCCATGGCAAACAAGCGGAAGAAAGATGCAACATTTTCCCGCATTACAAACACCAATGCAGCTGAGATAAATGCTACAGAAGCAAATCTGGAAGCCTCCTCTGATGAGGACGTAACCCGACATCTTATACAGGACGACATGGATAAGATTATGGCCAAATTCAGAGGCCACATGACATCTCAGGGCAAACTCCTCGAACGACAGCAACAGTTGATGGATCACCTTCTCGGCCGGATGGAGATGGGATTTAACGCTTCAATATCAATTCCTCCACCGACCGAGACTGGGGCAACAACTGATCCTCGGTATGCACAAAATCAGGCGACTGGTCAGATCACACCTTGCTTCCACCTGGCTCATTTTTACCTCCCGACCAATCTCAGCCAAGAGTATCACTTCCAGCGACCAGCGCAGCCACAGCTGCAGTTTCACCAGAGGACCGCGATCAAGATCTAGGTCATTCGACCACTTTGCCTCCACTCTTGGGGACAGCTCGACCCCTGGATCCATCGAACAACCTATGGGTCAATCAGAATCAATGTCGTTCCCATTACAACCCAGTATCTTACAGCAGACTCATCTTATATTGCCCCTCCTTCAAAGAAGAACTGGTGGAGCCTTCCCTTCGAACTAGGGAGACCACTCTACCATACTGGTTCTCACCATGGAGAAAAAATGCTACTGTAACCCTCCTAACATTGCCCCAACTGGAGGTAACGTTGAACCTCGAACATCACATGCTATGCTGGATCAGACTGGACCTTCTGTAATGGCTGCGGCCCGGTCCGATTCTCATCAGGTTCAAGACGGGCCATTCTGCCCAGAACCACCAGCTAGGGATCATCCTCGCCCTCACCTTCACTGAACTCTCGGAGGTTGAGCCAAAACAATGGCCATCGTTCCGAGCATGCTTTTGTTGGACCTTGATGCTAGAGTTCTCCCGAATGGAGAGTTGTATTCATGTCAACGACTCCTCGGAGATGGAAGCCAGCTTACAAGCATTATTCGGTGTTTCACCTGGGGCAACTCTTCTCAGCAGGATATAGATAATATCCACCACAACCCCTTCACTACAGAAATCAGGAATTCTCGCAATCCTCAGGACTTCAAGTTCCTAGCCATCGAACCATACAATGGTCGGACCGACCCGACCATCCATCTCATGCGATACATGCGCCATATGGAAGTGCTTGGTGCATCGACCAAATGTTATGTCCAAGTGCTTCCTACTCTTCCTCATAGATGTAGCCAGCATGTGGTTTTGGCAGCTAACAAAGTAGTCGATCAGTAGCTGGAATACGCACCCGCTTCATCGAGCAATTCAAAGTCCTCATTGCCCGACCAAAGAGTGTCATGTTCTTGACCTCCATCAAGCAGCGACCAGGAGAGACGCTTCGATCTTTCCTTGAAAGATTCAACGTGGTCATAGCATCAGTCGATCGACCCGATCCATCAATGATGCTCGTTGCCGCCATCGTAGGTGTCGAGAACCAATCAAAATTTTCAATCTCTTTGACCAGAGATCCTCCCAAGACATAGAGGATTTCTATGCAGAGGTCGAGCACTTCCTCCGACAAAAAGACGCCAACATTGAGGTAGAGAGCCTCGAGGTCCTCGCCACCAAACAAATGGTCCATCCAACACTAATGGCCAGAATAAAGGTAGAGGAAATGCCTCGGAAAAGAATGAATGCAACGTACGAGTTCGAAGAGAAAGTAAGTACGATCAATACAACGAGCTTACTTATTCAATGCTCGACATCTACCTTGACGTACGAGGGTCCCTGCCTTTCCCAACCCCAGAAAGAGCTCGATTCCGGCAAGCACTGCATGTTTCACAACATAGCTGGTCATAGCACCAATGAATGAAGGCACCTACGCGATCTCATCGAGGATAGGGTCAGGCGAGGAGAACTTACCAAGTATGTTAGAAAAAACACACCGGCCATGCCGCCGTCATCTTTTGCCCAAGCTCTAGGTCGGTCCTTGAGATCCTAGAAAGTGAAAGGACTCTGAGCCCAGCACTCGCGGCATCATCATTAATTAATAAAATTTAGATTCTTGCTTTTAATGTATTTCTTTCAATAAAAAGGATATGTTGATGTACACATGTACGGGGTTAGGATTTAGCTCATAGGCATTCTCTGGAATCAACTCTGTCCTCTTAGAATTAATTTTTTTTCTTTTTGTAATAGTTGTTTAGTAAATAATGCTCTTTCTTTTGCAAAAATGGATTATGTTTGAATGATATAGATCAAATTTGGTCAGTGCTAAGCCATCGTCCGAAGTGTATGATCAAAAGCCTGCCACCATATTTAAACCTACTCCCCGAGCCAAGTACGGTCAAATTTCTTTAAGCCGAGTATGGACTTTACTCGCCTCTTTTCTTATTAAATTGAGTGCACTGTTCACTCATTAAGACTTAGCAAATGACTTTATATAAGTCGACCATGGTTAACACTTGCCATAAGCCGAGTATGGTTAGTACACGCCACCTCCACAAGCCTAGTATGGTTAATAGTCGCCACCTCCATTAGCCGAGTATGGTTAATACTCGCCACCTCCATAAGCCGAGTATGTTTAATACTCACCACCTCCGTAAGTCGGATATGGTTAATACTCGCCATCCCTAAGCCAAGTGTGATTACTGTTCGCCCTTACCTTCAAGCCGAGTATGATTAATACTTGCCCAAACAAAACCAGAACTTCTCTAGATCGAGAATGTCCCACATATTCTTTGCAGGTAATGATTCTCACAACTAGAATTGACAACTACTTTCTCAGCCTTAATATGGAACTCGGTGGTTGTCGGCTTTCTGGCCTTAATACGATCTACTTCGATCGTCGGTCGTCTGGTCTTGATACAACCAACGAACTGTCAGATTTCTGACCTTAACATGGTTCGGCGCAACCATCCCTATTCGCATATTGGACTTCGATGCAAGGATTATAACACACCTCCTTTACGAATAAGATGTATTCTGAGGGGCAAAGTGTTTACAAACTTTTTGGCCAAAGCTGTCGCAGTCCAACGGATCGAAGCCCAATGTAATAGAGTTTACTCACAACGTCAGTCGGTCGACCGATAAAATGACCTACACTCTAGTAAGCCCAAGCAAGACTCAGCTCGAGTCAACGTCCTTCAGAAATGGCCCGAGCCAAAGCCGACCCAAGTTATTCTCCTTCAAATAAACAACTCATCGAGCACCGTAAGAATCGCTCATCTCAACTGACCGAGTTCGTCGTTTCCATCAAAATCGGGTCAACCAAATATCTCAGATTCACCTAGAAATATCCAGATGAGTCATTTAACACTTGGCCCAACTCCCGAGGCAACAAAGGCGGTCTACCACTTATAGACAAAGCTCTACTTTTTATACACCTCACCACGAGTGCCACGTAAGCCACCATTTTCGAGGATACTATTAATCAGCAGTGAACCAGGTCCCACCGCCGCAATTACTTCCAATGATCGAGCTACACATGTTCAAGCACCGCAAAAGAGGCAAGCCATGTGGCGACCCACTCAGCACACTTCTCCACCTATAAATACCACCAAGCTCAAAATGGAAAAGGACCTTTCTTCGGATGCTTTACTCCCCACTTAAGACTTCCGACTCTCACCGCTTACTCTAAAAATAAACAACTCTTCTTCTTCTTTCTTCAAATATAAAAAGTGTCGTACTTGTTATCAAAAAAGAAAACCAATATATAAAGTGGACGTAGGCACCATCTTTGCCGAACCACTATAAAAATCTTGTGTGTTCCCTGTTTTCCTTTATTTTACCGCATTTTTTACTCGTTATCCATGTGTTATCTACATGATTGGGTGTTGAACATCACTAATGACCAACTTTTGATGCCAACAATATATACTATACTAGGTTAATCTACTGGGGAGTAGACCGGTACAACGTGATTATTAAGCCTTGAGTATTGTTAATCCAAATAACCTAATAAATAAGAAAACACAACTGAATGGTATATGTATTGTTATTTCAGAATGTATAATTATGTCTAGTCAATAGAATTTTATGTTCTTACCCCTCCTCATAACACACTCGTAGGTTAGGTTTGTGGCAGAAATATGATAACTTTGGATACTAGTTAGACTATACTATTACTTCGGTAAGGCTATATTTGTTTATATTGTATTTTATCCATTCCGCTGTGAGATGTTTACTGAGCTCTACTATATTTATTATCTCTGTCTTTTTCTTTAGGATACCAAACAAGATGACTCGAGCTTCGACAGATTAGGACTTTTGAAAAAAAAATCGATCTGTCTAAACTTGGGTTGTTACATCTTGTATCGGAGCTTAAGTTTAGGATTCCTATATAAATAGTGAGTGATCATATTTGTATTTTTTTTAAATATATAAATATTATATATACACACACACCTAGATGCATAATGTAACCCACTAAATAAGAAGAGCGACATATGAAAAGAATTGGGATATTGGTTGTGTTTACTAAAGAAATAGCTATGGAAATTTCGAAATAAGAGACCCTTAGGTGGTTTGGGTGAAAAGTGTACAATGTGTTTAGTAAAGGAAAAAGATGGATCCCGTATGTTAATATCTGAAATGTCAGTATTTCGCATTAGTGGGTTTGTTAGTAGAGCCTTATAAATTGGGAAAGAGTAAAAAGGGAACAATGGATTAGGAATACATATATTTAAGAAAAATGACTTTAGGGGAATATTTAGCGAAGTCTAAATAAGATAGAAACCCATTTTGAGTATAACCCCATTGTTAACTTTAAGAACATGAAATTTTAAAAGGTTTGGATGATAGTTTATGGTGTTTTTCAAGTTTTGACCTTAAAAGTTTACAATTCTAAAGTATGTACTAGCAAAATTATATAGAAATAATTTTTGAAATAGAAAGTGGTATTTTTTTATGTTAAAAAAATATGTGTAAGTAAAATATTTGAAAAGTACATATTGAGTTTTGAAAAAAATAGGGTGTATTTTGGAAATGTTGAATTCTTATGCAATTTTTGTTTAAAATAAATTCTTTCAGAAAAATGGGTACGTTGTAGAGCATGTATAACTCGCAAGTTTTTAAGCTATAATGTATGAAAGAAATAAAAAACATAGAAAAGATTGCATTTTGTCAAAAAAAAATCTCTAAGGAAAATTTTGAAAATCTCTATTCTTTTGAAAATAATTTTTTATGATTGTTTTGGCATAAACTTTGGTGGATGGACAGATGTAAAAATTAAAATAAAGTTGATGATTGGGATAAGTTTAGAAATTAACACCTTGTTGTAAGTAATTGAACCGACATAGTAAATTTCCGTAGAGTGCATAAGCTCTATAGAGCCTAGTTTGTTGCTTGGAAAAGACAATTAGTACTTAACATGAACTAGTTGTGACTGCTAGATGGCAAAGAGAAAGTGAGTTGTTTAGATCCGGTGGTTTGGACTTTTCTTTGTCTACGGGGACATGGTCCTAGGATTTTAGCCCTTGGTTGTAGTTATGTAGTGTGTTTTTTTTATTTTAGTTTGGACATATTAGAAGGCTTATTTAAAATTAAACTTAGATCTGTGGATTAAGTTAAATAAGCTAAGTAAAAGTAATGCTATAACTAAAAGAGAACAAACAATGATGACAACTGCAAAAGCAAAGAAACACTACAAGAATCGTACAGTATAGCAACGGATGCTTCAAACGGCCTCCAATGGTCATTGACCAACGACTTCCAATAGAAGCTAAATTTTGGAAATTTTTCTACGGGGAAAAAATATACTGCTGGAAGCCGTTGGCGGCCGTTGACGGCCGTTGATTATAAACCCATTGGAAGCTGTTGGAAGCCTTTAACAATCGAGCAGAAAATTGTCGAACCTGCTTCCTCCTTCCCCATTGTTCATTTGCACGAAAAATTATTGATTTCCCCCTAAATTCTGAAATCGACCACACCACTCCATCATTCGTCCCACTCATTAAAGGCACTCTCTCCTCCTCTCTAATCTCCAATTTTGAAGGTATGAATTTACCCTAATTTTGTTTAATGCCCTAGGTTTAGTAATTTAAGCATAATTAGATTGTATGTTTGTATGTCTAATGCTGTTAGTTAGTTGCTAATGTAGCGTTTAATTATTTAAGTTGCTAATCTAGGGTTTTTATTTATATATTAATTGGTTGCTAATCTGGGGTTTAATTAGTTTAATTAGTGGTTGTTAGCGAGTTTGTATTTGTAGTTCTATTTGATTATGTTGCTAATCTAGGGTTTAATTAGTTTAAGTTGCATATGCATATAAATGCATATATATAGTGTTGTGTATATATATATAGTTGGTAATTAATCTATGTATTTGTTTATTTGGTTGAGCCCCAGTTCATTGAAACGATATTTAAGTTGTCGAAAACGTGTAGTGGAAATGGAAATATTAAGTTTATGTTTTATAAAAATTTAGCGAAAACGACATTTAATTTTGTATATAACATACGGTTATATAGTTCGATTTAATGTTGAGAATATACATATATGTGACAAAATTCATATACGGACAATTAAAGATTGAAAACACCAATCCTAATATGTTATATTCATAAAGTCGTAGAGAGTTTTTTTGGCCCCGTCTAATAAGTATTATATATAATCATTATGTGAATGTTCGTTTTATTAACAAAACGGACATTTATATTCATCATATACAATATTTGTTGGATTTGTCCTTTGTACTGGACAAGTTATGGACACAATAACGAAATTAAATCTCGTAAATGATTTCATTTTAAACGGTTCTCAAAATTTTGAAAGCACTTCCTTTATGTTCCCTGTGTAGACGCAATTATGTACTGTTCAGGGAGCTAAACGGAAGTGCTGCCAAAATTTTGTTGAATCTTTTAAATTGAAAAGATTCACGCATTTAATTATGTTATTGTTTTTGTAATGGGAGGTAGAATGATCCACTAGTAAATGATCAATTAACATAACATGCATTTAACAATCGGACACAAAAATTATGAATCTATTTCAACTATTAACAATGATAAAAATAATAAAAATGGTTGTCTACTTAGAAAATGGTTTTCATCTACCTAAAAAAATGGACTTTCGTCTACTTAAGTAAACTTTATATTATGTGCCCTTTTTGGTTTTGCATTATTTTTATCGTACTTTTTAATCTTATATGTACTTAGGAAAAATGGATGATTATTTTAATGATTGAAGTTGGATGTTGTAACACCCCACCTCCATTAATGTCACTTACAAAGGGCATGCATTAACTTCAGTGAAGCGTTATAGGTAAAAGATGCAGATAAATTACAAGACAGACAAATAAAGCAGCGGAAAACAATGTCATTTTATAAGCATTGTAGTTCAGTCAAGCTTTTACAACAATTGACTCAATCATACATAAAACTTCTGTCTTGATTCAAAAACTTCCAAGTATATAAGAAGCGTAAAACATAACAAAGTAGCATAAGTCCCCAAATTAAAGTGCAAACATGGCCATAGCCAAAGATAAGAGGATCCAAGCAATACATCAAAGAATCTTCAAGCTTGGAAAGAGAAACGGTCCAAACTGAGCTGAGCTATTCCCTCCTTGACTACCTGGGGGGAGAAACAGAAGAAAAGAAGACGAAAGAAAATGGGTCAGACATAAAGCCTGGTAAGTCCAGTGACTTTCAGTATGTAAACAGGTGAAAGCAACATGACATGAATAAACTGAATATAAGACAATACCGTGATAAGAGGGATAACAAGATAAGATTAGCATAAGATATGATAAGGCAAGATAAGCTGAATGTGCTTCTACTTTTTCTCTGCTTCGCTACTACCTTGTTATTCTGGTTTCTATATCTCTGCACCACCTAACTAGTGTCCTAACTAGAAATCTGTATAAAATGATATTGTTATTGTAACACCCCACGTCCATTAATGTCACTCACAAAGGGAATGCATTAACTTCCATGGAGGTTATAAGTGAATATAGAACAGAAAAATTACAACAAGACAGATAATAAGTAGTACTTGGAAATCTAAAACTTCATTTTATTGCAGCGGAAACATGTTTATTACATCACAAAACCATTAATCAGAGTCAAGTACATTATCCATCTTCATAAAACAAAATACATAATCCCATTACACAAATAGCCATTAAAGAAGATAACAAGCTGAACTTTACTTCAAGGGTCCAAGCTTTCCAAAGAGATGAAGCAATCCAATCAAACTCCACTAGAACTGGGTCCAACCTGAGGACCTGGAGGGGGAAAAAGGATAGAAATAGAGGGGGTCAGACATAAAGTCTGGCGAGTATGATAATTCTAACAATACTATTATCAAAATAACCAGACTAAGGCATAAGCTGGAAGACAAGTAAATGTCTATGAATTATTAGGAAGATAAAGATAGCGTTTAAGATAACGTTAAAGATAACGGTAAAGGCATACATAATTACTAACGAATAACTACTACACTGCACCACACATTACTACACTGCACCGCACCAGTCACCCTAAAGGTTGATCCCACTTGCTTCACACAGAAACAATATAAATAGCCTTACGTACCCCTAGCTGACTACATAGGTGCCGTCTGCCCCTATCTCCACTAGGTGTACCCCACTACCCACTTTCGATCGACTCCCTACTCGTAGATACCTGTGCTGGCCCCACAGTGGGGTGTATCACTCCCCTAAAGTGGCAACCCGATACAACATGAGAATGCACGGCTTATACCTACACGATGCAACAACGTCTTACCTACCAGCCCGAGTCCACACACGCATATGAAACCCGTTGGA
The DNA here is from genome assembly GCA_030737875.1 of Allium sativum. Classification (NCBI taxonomy): domain Eukaryota; kingdom Viridiplantae; phylum Streptophyta; class Magnoliopsida; order Asparagales; family Amaryllidaceae; genus Allium; species Allium sativum. The sequence continues at coordinate 924,212,737 of CM060922.1, forward strand.
CTTGCGTTGCCACCGCTACCCGTTTTGGCCTCTTACAGTCAAGCCCAGTATGCGTGTCCCGTCCTCGACTTGGGTCAAGCCCACAAAGATACGTTTGGGTTACTGGTTGAAATGGCCCCCCACAAGCTACCCACCTAAGCTTGTCAACAATAGTACATCCCACTTAACCCTCTTAGTCATGTTCATTTACATGTGTGTTTGGTTAAGTCTTACTAATCGTATTTCTCATGCCACTAAGGGCACCCACTAGATTCCTCATGCCACCCAAGGCACCTACTTAACCCCCATGTTCCACTTTACATGTTTATCTGGTTAAGTATTTCTTAATTCATTCAGGCCATAACCTCATAAAGACCTCTCACATTAGACTGGCATTTATGGCAGCTGGATTTGCCGGGCGGGTCCGGGCAGTCTTACACCATAAAAGAGTCTAACCTCGTGTCTTTACAACTGTTATGCTTTAGTTTAGGCCTAGGACCTCTCACATTGGGCTGACATTTGTGACCACTGGATTTGCCGGGCGGGTCCGGGCAGGTTTACGTCACAAACGAGTCCAACCTCGTGTCCTAAGCATTGATTAACACTTATAATCTTTTACCCCAGTTTTAATAATTCCCTATCCAAATTATTAATTAAGTCCACTTTTATTGATGTCCATAATTGACTCAATTATGGTCATCCACTCATGGTATGCAAAATCATATCAATTGCACCCCAACATCTTATTATTAAATCCTTAATATTACCTCTACCCCACGTTTATACGTTCGCTTATTGAACGCATAATATAGGCTAGACTTGAATAGTCTAACACATAGCACAAAGATAAATTATCACAACATATATACAGTTAAAATAAATCTAATCATAATAGGGGTGAAACTTGCATAAACTACACATGTTAAGGATCAAAAGGTGTCAACTTGTTAAATGTCACAATTTACATGATATGATCATAGCCCAAATTTATACATAAACTTGCATATGGGGTTTTTAGGCAACATAATGATGGTGTGAACTAGCATAGGATATCACATATGTAATAGCATAATCCTAGATGTCATAATAGATGTCATGGCATATGTTCATAACTTTTCTAATCAATCTAACTTGCATATATAACTTGTCATATAAATCAACATAGCCCAAACATGATGATTTAATTAATATGAACTAACTAGCATAGATAGCAACATCATGGCTTTTTAACATGTATGATTCATCACAACTTTCAACATACATAACATCATCATAGCATGATTCACAACATATAGGATAACATCACCACATATCATAGGATTAATAACATACATGATAACATATACGACAATTCACATCATCTACTCATAATCCATTCATGACTTAACCTAATTAAAATGATAATAATCTTGTTAAAACTATCATACTCACAATTAGAGAAGAAAAGTGAGTTTTGCTTTGCTTTAGGGTTGAGAGAATTAGAATTGAATTAGCTTTTCTTCCTTCTTAGTTGGCGGCGGCTCCATTGATTTCCATGGCGGCGGTATGACGGTAACTATTCTATTTTTCTTATGAATTAGGGTGAGAGACTACCTAGGTATTTATAGAGTTAGGATTTATTTTAGACCGTTAGATCAGTTCAGAACTAATCCCAGCCAACCAGATTAGGTCAGAAACCCTAGTGGGTCATTAGCCCATTAAAAACAGGTCAGCCAGAAACCCTAGCCGCCAGACCAGGTCGACACCCAGGTCGACTGCGCAGTCGACCTGGTCCCTGGGGTGTCGACTGCCCAGTCGACTCCCCCTGGGGTGTCGACTCCCCAGTCGACCTGGGGTGCTGGGCGGGAAATTCCCCGCCTAGCCTGTTTGACTTCGAATTTTGAATTTAAATTTCCTGCTAGTTGTTTTAAATTTTCAGAAACTTCCGATGGCCATAACTTCTTCATACGAAGTCCAAATCACGCAAACTCGGACTCTATTTCAACCAGAATTCCGAGACGAACACAATGGCGCAACCCGTTTCCCACAATTCTCACGTCTGAGATTAGTTATTCTTTAATTTGCGAATATTAATATTAATAGAATTACAGGGTGTTACATTCTACCCTCCTTAAAGGATTTCATCCCTGAAATCTTCAAGTTAAGAAGAATGTATATCCTAACATCCAATCGTCCATCTACTCAACCATCAAACACAGGCATCCATTGTCCTTATAGACTTCTAATGTTTTCATGTTTAAATGCACAGTGTGTATATGTCCCTATCTAATGCAAAATCAGGAGGCCCACTGATTCAGTTGACCTCCTTTAATGCAAACCATGATAGTGCCATGCGTCCATTATGTATGCAAAAATTCCCTAATGCTACATATTATTTCTACATGTGTGCCCAACCATTCACCAAAATGCGGTATCCATATGATAGCACAACCATTATACATCCATTTTACTAAATACAGCCATTTATATGCAATATGCAGTATGAAGTGACTGAGCCGATCTAGTGCCTAATAGTGTGTGTGTATGCGTCCACGAGCAACCACTAGCAAACACTTGCATCCACTTTGCATCCATCATCCATAACATGTCTCAAACACATGTTTCAACCATAGGATTATCCTAACTAAAGGTCAAAGATACTAGCGAGAGGATACTGTAAAGATAAGCTATGTAACAACCCGGATTTTTACAACATGCTAAGACAAGAATCAAGACAGAATTTAATTATAAAAAAATCTGAATGAGGAGAAATGGGCAGTGCCATTGCGTTCGTCTCGGAAAAATACGCGAAATAGAGTCCGAGTTTTCGGAAATCGGAGTCCGTATGACCGAGTTATGGGCCGTCGAAGTTTTCAGAAAAATTCAAGTTCAAAAACAGCTCGAAAATTCAAATTTGGAGCCAAACAGATTGGGCGGGAAAATTCCCGCCCAAGCCCCAGGTCGACTGGGGTGTCGACTCGCCCAGGGGGCAGGTCGACTGCCCAGTCGACACGGGTGTCGACCTAGGTGGTCCGACTACTTTGGCCTGGGTGCACCTGCTTGACCTTGTGCTCGGTTCTGATGGCCTGTGACGGATTTTGAGGGCTCAGATCTATCCTAGGGTTTATCCTACGGCCTAAACTACTCCTAATCTCTATAAAAAGACCCCTAGACCTAGGTTAAACCCTCACAAATCACTCTTGCAACGAAGTGCTGCCCAAATCTCCATTGATCATGGCCTCCATCTCCAACTCCAAGAGACTATGCACTCAAACAAGATCCAAATCAAAGGTGCTAGCTTGCTACATCAAACCAAGGGAGTGGATCAACATTGCTAGGCCAATTTCATGACGATTCTTCAACAAAGGAGCCACCTTTCTTCGTCAAGACGATGCATGATCCTTCCCTAAGCCTCGCTATGTAAGTTCTAGCTACTTGTAGATTCTAACGGTGGTTCTAATGTGACATGGAATAAAATGCGATGAAACATAAGTATGCTAGCCTATGTGAACCTAATTTTGCCCCTTTTCTATGATCTATGACCTTGGGCTAAGTTTTAGCGACTTAATCATGCCACTCATGTTATGTTTAACCTAGTTTATCTTGCAAGTTTGAATCTTTATCTATGGAATGTTAGCATGAACCTTTGGGAACCATTTGACTTGTGAAACATTGGCAAAGACTTGACTTTGGGGATTATGCATGTAAATGAACCCAAACCCCTTATGTTATCATGCATGTTTGTGGCCAAATTCCCTTATGATACTATGCATGTTTGTGGCCAAATTCCCTTATGATACCATGCATGCTTGAGGCCAAATCCTTTAGGATAATATTCACGTTTGCGGCCAATCCCTTTATGATATCTTGCTAGTTTGAGGCCAATATGTTGGCATAATACCCCTACTATATGACTCGCTTCCACTTGGGTTGGAAATACGTTTGGGTAGCTTAGCAAAAACGTGAATATGACACGAAAACTTGACATGGGGTTTACATGAGAACATGACATTCATGATACATTTAAATGTGGTCATGACACGTTGGAAAACATGGAACTTAAACTAGACATGTGTGGGTTGTAAGTGTAATAAGACACTAGACTAAACATGAAAGTGGCCAACTCGAGGTTGGGTTGAGTTTGTAGCATAAATCTACCCGGACCCGCCCGTCTTAACTAGTGGCTACAAACAATAGGACCCAATGTGAGTAGTTGGTCATATAGCACTTAAAACCCGAGGTTAGACTAGGTTGTGGTATAAAACTACCCGGACCCGCCCGGCTTAACTAGTAACCACAACAAAGTCTAATGTGAGAGGTTGGGGTGCATTAATCTAATTAATGCCACATGAAAAGGTTAAGTAATTTTGACTAATGACACTTAACCGATATGACACAAATGGGTAGGTTAAGTTAAACCGGACTTGATTTCTTAATGACACTTAACCATATAAGACAATTAGGGGATGGGGTTAAGTAATTTACACTTAACTAATCCAACTTGGTAATTAGATGGGGTTAAGTAACTTAGACTTAACTAATCTAAACACGGTAATTAAATGGGGTTAAGTAACCTACACTTAACTAATCTAAACACGGTAATTCGATGGGGTTAAGTTAAACACTTAACCAATCTAAACTTGGTAATTCAATGAGGTTAAGTAACCAATACTTAACCAACTTAACATGATAATTTAATGGGGTTAAGTAACTTATACTTAACAAATTATACATGATGATTTGATGAGGTTAAGTAACCTATACTTAACCAATCTAATATGCGGACCTGATAGGGTTAAGTCACAAGACCTTTTAAATATACTTAACCATTGTAATACAATTAGCGGATGGGGTTAAGCTAACCCATACTTAACCAATCCGACTCGATAATCTGATGGGATTAAGATAATCTATGCTTAATCAATCTAACACGATAATCTGATAGGGTTAAGACAAACAAATACTTAACCAATTTGACTTGATAGGGTTAAGTCATGAGCTTCTTGGTATACTTAACCAACTTGTAGGGCTAAGCCTTGAACTTAAATACTTAGCCAATCTTGACATGATTCGTAGGCGGGTTAAGTCATGAACTTGAATGACAACACTTAACCCATTAGACAAAACCCTAGCTCAGGGGACTAGGTCGAAAATCGTAGTTAACAAGGATAGCGGGAAGAGAAGCTAAGTGGTAAACCTTAGTTAAGGATAACTAAGTGATAATTCTTAGACAAGGAAATTGGACCAGTTCACAGATAGATGAGTAACCCGATACGGTAGGTCATCGCTTGAACACACGTGGAGGAGCGAATTATCTGACTTAGATAAAGGCTCCAACGAACTGGGTGACGAAGCGGTAGCTTCGGGGGACGTGTGGATACTCTTGGTATCCCTCTGTGAGGTTGCAGATGATCCGCCTGGGCTCACAAGAGGTTAAGGTCTGCGGTAGAAGAACCAAGAGTATGCCTTGGTTGCTATGCGAGCGACCTAAAGACTGGGATGGATTAGCGTGGAGTCGACGATACTTGTTTTTTCCCTGGATAGCACGTCGCCGACTACCTACCATCTTTAGTCAATCGTGCACGTACGGAAAGGCAGAGAACTCCCAACAGACCATATACTTGCTATCGAGTTATGGGTGAGGTTGGCCAATAGGTAAGTGGGGCATAGTGGGGCCGAGATGTAGTTCTCATACATGATTTTTCTTGGATTGCCTTTCAGTAGTTGAGAGAGGGGTCACGTGGGACCATAGCCACGAATACAAAAACAGACCTTGATATCTGCATCGGCAGATGACTTAAAGCTCCCGACCGAGTTCCGTATTTCTTGATTTGCCCTGGCACGGAACTTGGATGGCACATTGAGATACATGTGCGTCTAGACATGGAAAACGATTCACGATACATACGTGGGATAAAGGGCGTGGTTGACGGGTGGCATAATCCCTAGTGGCCCTAGGTGGCTTGAACCCAAACCGAGACACGAAACGTTCATTAGGTAGCATAATCCCTAGTGGTCCTAGGTGGCATAAATCCTAAGTGAACACGCGATAGTTCATGGTAAGAAAACATAACCAGATCACGGGTAGCAGTCCAAAACAACTTCAAGGATAAAATGGTACTACGTTGAGGTGGTATAGATTTACATGGGGAAGCCCGTACGGCCTACGGCAAAGGACTGAACTTATACATGGAAAAAAACATACGAGTTGGGAAAACCTACATATGCTATATATTAGGTTGACATGGACCATTACATGACATTGGGCAAGGGACATTCATAGTTAACACATGACGCGGGTTGGGATACTAGTACGAGAGGTGCAAAGCAAATATACATGTTAGAACCATGAGAAATATACTTGATAGTAACCTCGGGATGTCATACATGATAGATACCTTGGGATAGTATACTTGATAAAAACCTGACGATGTGATACCTTGACACCGTAGTTTATCATGATACCTTAGTTCATCCTGATACAGTAGTTCAGCCGCTATCTTGGTTTAGCTTATCTATATTGTAGTCATCCTTATGTTTACTTTCAGTTTATGCATGTCATGTTACCTTTACCTGTTTTTATACTGGAAGTAGATAGGACTTACCAGTCTTTATGACTGACCCCGTTTTCTTTCGTCTCTTTGTCTTCCGTTCCCCCCCCCATGTTTTCAGGGAGGAAATGCTGTTATTTAGTTCAGACCTCTTATGCTTGAAGGTCATCATGTATAGCTTGGTCTTCTCTTAGCTATGGATGCTTCACCGCTTTATTTTGGGGAATAATTTATGAAAAGGTTTTATGCTTCTTTACTATTGCAAGACAGGTTTTGATGTATTCTGATGTAAAAGGCTTTAGACCTTATTTTATAAGGTAATGAAATTTGTTTTACTTCCGCTGTTTTATATATGTTTTGTCTTGTAATATTTCTGTGCGTGTTTACCTCGATAATGCTTTACCAAACCTAGTGCATTCCCTTTGTGAGTGACCCTAGCGGAGGGGGGGGGGTGTTACATTTGGTATCAGAGCCAGCTTACCAAACTGGGCAAAAGTTTTTAAAACCTTCTGAAAAATATTTGAGAAATCGTTTACAAAGAAACATTTTTCAAGAAAAGTTTTTTTAAAGGCTATTCCCCAAAAGCCATTAGCACTATCCTTTGTTTCCTTGATTGATCCTCTATTCCTTTCTTTCCTTCATCTGTAGTTACAGTAGTTTTAACTGCGACTAATCCTTGTCTAGCTACGTAAGTGTTTTCCCGTGCGATGGAGGAAGTTCTCGAGAGACCTATTACCGAAGTTATAAGAAGGGATAATAAGAGCAAGGATAAAGGACACGAGCTTAAGAATAAGCAACTTGTTGGTATGGCTTGATCCACAAAGTAAGATAAGGACAAGATCAGCGAGAGGGCAATTGTATGCTCTCATTTCTAGCGTACCTAAGAGTAATGATACCATTTCTGTTAAAGGCTTAGCCTTTCTTTTCTATCGTCCCGTCTAGACTTTGTTTTGATCATCGCATCATTTAAGTCTGCCTCGATAGTTAAGTCTCTGCACCTTAGTACTAGCATGGTAGAAGATCCCACTTTAGTCCCAAAATCTGGTTGGAGAGTCGGTCCATTTATTCATGACTTGTTTGGATTTGAGAACGTCTATGCCAAGTGTTGAGATTAGAAGCAATGCTTCTATTGTTGAGCTATGGATGGATTCTAGGGATGAAGTGGTTATCCAGTAAGGGATGCCATTCTCGTTTTTGAAAGGAGGGAAGTTAAACTCTTAACTTGCCCTGGTAATACCCTCGAAGTCTCGTATAACCTTTTGGGTTTTTTCATGGTTAGTTACCTAGAATCTCTTGATGCATTTATCGGAAATCTCTGATCCGATCGATTAACGTTCGCCAATAAGGCGGATGGTTCATTCTGCTTAAGCATGGGTTATAGGAATCACCCTAGTAAGTGCACGTGGTAACATGGATTGGCATCGGTAAACGAGATCCAGAATTCACTAGTGAATTTTGGAGAGCTTGCATGAGTACGCAGATATGGTTGAGCCAAGTATACTAGGGAAAGAATAAGTGAAAGTGGAACGAGAGGCGAGAGTGAAATGAGTTCCAACTCATACCTTGGAAATAGGAATCAAGGAGCTACAAAATCATGAAGTCAAAAGGCGGTCAAGGCACAATGGAATTAAGCTCATGGAAATGCGGCTTAGACGCGCGCATCATGTCTCTTTTTAAGAGTATATCGTTGATCCCTGGTTCTCCTGTAGAGCTTGCTTGCATGCTATCGCTTGGTGGATACCCTCTCGGTCCTGTTTCTGTTGCAAACCCCGTAAGGAGTTTGTCTTGTTTATCTTCTCGATCCTATCTTGGGAACCTTAGATAGAACTCTATGGATGTAAACATGTATTTGAAACATGTTATGATTGATATGGTTGCAAATGGTTGCAAGTGGTTGCTCGTGGATGCGCGAATACACATTAGATACTAGATTGACGCGATCACGTTTCATGTTGCATATGCACGAGTATTTATACTTGTTTATGGATGAAATTGAATGTGTTGTCATGCGGATGTTGCATATGAATGAATGTTTGTGCACACATATAGTGTTTATATGACTAGGACTATTTGCATACATGTTGGATACATGGCACTAAACATATTTTGCATTAGAAAGATCATTCAGGCCTGATCATTAGCATTAGCTAAGGAGCATATACACACACGTTCTGCATATGTTCATATGGCATTAGAAATCGTCTAAGGACAATGGTTGCCTATGGATGATGTTTTGAGTAGATGGATGATGGATAGTAGGATACGTTCTTCCTAACTTGGAGATTTCGGGGACGAAATCCTTTAAGTTGGGGAGAATGTAACAACCCGGATTTTTACAACATGCTAAGACAAGAATCAAGACAGAATTTAATTATAAAAAATCTGAATCAGGAGAAACGGGCTGTGCCATTGCGTTCGTCTCGGAAAAATACGCGAAATAGAGTCCGAGTTTTCGGAAATCGGAGTCCGTATGACCGAGTTATGGGCCGTCGAAGTTTTCAGAAAAATTCAAGTTCAAAAACAGCTCGAAAATTCAAATTTGGAGCCAAACAGATTGGGCGGGAAAATTCCCGCCCAAGCCCCAGGTCGACTGGGGAGTCGACACGCCCAGGGGGCAGGTCGACTGCCTAGTCGACACGGGTGTCGACCTGGGTGGTCCGACCAATTTGGCCTGGGTGCACCTGCTTGGCCTTGTGCTCGGTTCTGATGGCATATGACGGATTTTGAGGGCTCAGATCTATCCTAGGGTTTATCCTACGGCCTAAACTACTCCTAATCTCTATAAAAAGACCCCTAGACCTAGCTTAAACCCTCACAAATCACTCTTGCAACGAAGTGCTGCCCAAATCTCCATTGATCATGGCCTCCATCTCCAACTCCAAGAGACTATGCACTCAAACAAGATCCAAATCAAAGGTGCTAGCTTGCTACATCAAACCAAGGGAGTGGATCAACATTGCTAGGCCAATTTCATGACGATTCTTCAACAAAGGAGCCACCTTTCTTCGTCAAGACGATGCATGATCCTTCCCTAAGCCTCGCTATGTAAGTTCTAGCTACTTGTAGATTCTAACGGTGGTTCTAATGTGACATGGAATAAAATGCGATGAAACATAAGTATGTTAGCCTATGTGAACCTAATTTTGCCCCTTTTCTATGATCTATGACCTTGGGCTAAGTTTTAGCGACTTAATCATGCCACTCATGTTATGTTTAACCTAGTTTATCTTGCAAGTTTGAATCTTTATCTATGGAATGTTAGCATGAACCTTTGGGAACCATTTGACTTGTGAAACATTGGCAAAGACTTGACTTTGGGGCTTATGCATGTAAATGAACCCAAACCGCTTATGTTATCATGCATGTTTGTGGCCAAATTCCCTTATGATACTATGCATGTTTGTGGCCAAATTCCCTTATGATACCATGCATGCTTGAGGCCAAATCCTTTAGGATAATATTCACGTTTGCGGCCAATCCCTTTATGATATCTCGCTAGTTTGAGGCCAATATGTTGGCGTAATACCCCTACTATATGTCTCGCTTCCACTTGGGTTGGAAATACGTTTGGGTAGCTTAGGAAAAACGTGAATATGACACGAAAACTTGACATGGGGTTTACATGAGAACATGACATTCATGATACATTTAAATGTGGTCATGACACGTAGAAAAACATGGAACTTGAACTAGACATGTGTGGGTTGTAAGTGTAATAAGACGCTAGACTAAACATGAAAGTGGCCAACTCGAGGTTGGGTTGAGTTTGTAGCATAAATCCCGCCCGGCTTAACTAGTGGCTACAAACAATAGGACCCAATGTGAGTAGTTGGTCATATAGCACTTAAAACCCGAGGTTAGACTAGGTTGTGGTATAAAACTACCCGGACCCGCCCGGCTTAACTAGTAACCACAACAAAGTCTAATGTGAGAGGTTGGGGTGCATTAATCTAATTAATGCCACATGAAAAGGTTAAGTAATTTTGACTAATGACACTTAACCGATATGACACGAATGGGTAGGTTAAGTTACACCGGACTTGATTTCTTAATGACACTTAAGTAATTTACACTTAACTAATCCAACTTGGTAATTAGATGGGGTTAAGTAACTTAGACTTAACTAATCTAAACACGGTAATTAGATGGGGTTAAGTAACCTACACTTAACTAATCTAAACACGGTAATTCGATGGGGTTAAGTTAAACACTTAACCAATCTAAACTTGGTAATTCAATGAGGTTAAGTAACCAATACTTAACCAACTTAACATGATAATTTAATGGGGTTAAGTAACTTATACTTAACCAATTATACATGATGATTTGATGAGGTTAAGTAACCTATACTTAACCAATCTAATATGTGGACCTGATAGGGTTAAGTCACAAGACCTTTTAAATATACTTAACCATTGTAATACAATTAGTGGATGGGGTTAAGCTAACCCATACTTAACCAATCCGACTCGATAATCTGATGGGATTAAGATAATCTGTGCTTAATCAATCTAACACGATAATCTGATAGGGTTAAGACAAACAAATACTTAACCAATTTGACTTGATAGGGTTAAGTCATGAGCTTCTTGGTATACTTAACCAACTTGTAGGGCTAAGCCTTGAACTTAAATACTTAGCCAATCTTGACATGATTCGTAGGCGGGTTAAGTCATGAACTTGAATGACAACACTTAACCCATTAGACAAAACCCTAGCTCAATGGACTAGGTCGAAAATCGTAGTTAACAAGGATAGCGGGAAGAGAAGCTAAGTGGTAAACCTTAGTTAAGGATAACTAAGTGATAATTCTTAGACAAGGAAATTGGACCAGTTCACAGATAGATGAGTAACCCGATACCGTAGGTCATCGCTTGAACACACGTGGAGGAGCGAATTATCTGACTTAGATAAAGGCTCCAACGAACTGGGTGACAAAGCGGTAGCTTCGGGGGACGTGAGGATACTCTTGGTATCCCTCTGTGAGGTTGTAGATGATCCGCCTGGGCTCACAAGAGGTTAAGGTCTGCGGTAGAAGAACCAAGAGTATGCCTTGGTTGCTATGCGAGCGACCTAAAGACTGGGATGGATTAGCGTGGAGTCGACGATACTTGTTTTGGCCCTGGATAGCACGTCGCCGACTACCTACCATCTTTAGTCAATCGTGCACGTACGGAAAGGCAGAGAACTCCCAACAGACCATATACTTGCTATCGAGTTATGGGTGAGGTTGGCCAATAGGTAAGTGGGGCATAGTGGGGCCGGGATGTAGTTCTCATACATGATTTTTCTTGGATTGCCTTTCAGTAGTTGAGGGAGGGGTCACGTGGGACCATAGCCACGGATACAAAAACAGACCTTGATATCTGCATCGGCAGATGACTTAAAGCTCACGACCGAGTTCCATATTTCTTGATTTGCCCTGGCACGGAACTCGGATGGCACATCGAGATACATGTGCGTCTAGACATGGAAAACGATTCACGATACATACGTGGGATAAAGGGCGTGGTTGACGGGTGGCATAATCCCTAGTGGCCCTAGGTGGCTTGAACCTAAACCGAGACACAGAAACGTTCATTAGGTAGCATAATCCCTAGTGGTCCTAGGTGGCATAAATCCTAAGTGAACACGCGATAGTTCATGGTAAGAAAATATAACCAGATCACGGGTAGCAGTCCAAAACAACTTCAAGGATAAAATGGTACTACGTTGAGGTGGTATAGATTTACATGGGGAAGCCTGTACGGCCTACGGCAAAGGACTGAACTTATACATGGAAAGAAACATACGAGTTGGGAAAACCTACATATGCTATATATTAGGTTGACATGGACCATTACATGACATTGGGCAAGGGACATTCATAGTTAACACATGACGCGGGTTGGGATACTAGTACGAGAGGTGCAAAGCAAATATACATGTTAGAACCAAGAGAAATATACTTGATAGTAACCTCGGGATGTCATACATGATAGATACCTTGGGATAGTATACTTGATAAAAACCTGACGATGTGATACCTTGACACCGTAGTTTATCATGATACCTTAGTTCATCCTGATACAGTAGTTCAACCGCTATCTTGGTTTAGCTTATCTATCTTGTAGTCATCCTTATGTTTACTTTCAGTTTATGCATGTCATGTTACCTTTACCTGTTTTTATACTGGAAGTAGATAGGACTTACCAGTCTTTATGACTGACCCCGTTTTCTTTCGCCTCTTTGTCTTCCATCCCCCCCTTCAGGTTTTCAGGGAGGAAATGCTGTTGTTTAGTTCGGACCTCTTATGCTTGAAGGTCATCATGTATAGCTTGGTCTTCTCTTAGCTATGGCTGCTTCACCGCTTTATTTTGGGGAATAATTTATGAAAAGGTTTTATGCTTCTTTACTATTGCAAGACAGGTTTTGATGTATTCTGATGTAAAAGGCTTTAGACCTTATTTTATAAGGTAATGAAATTTGTTTTACTTCCGCTGTTTTATATATATTCTGTCTTGTAATATTTCTATGCGTGTTTACCTCGATAATGCTTCACCCAACCTAGTGCATTCCCTTTGTGAGTGACCCTAGCGGAGGTGGGGTGTTACAAGCTAAGTACAAGATAAGCGATAAAGGAGAAATTAAAAGACATACCCTCGAAAAGAAAAGGGTATTGTGAACGCATCTTCTCTTCTGTCTCCCAAGTAGCGTTGCTCTCGTCATCTCCCTATTGTATTTTGACTAGTCTGACCTCTCGATTTCTCAGTCTCTTAATCTCCGACCCAAGAATGCATGTAGGAGCTCGTCGAATCGTCGCATCACGCTCTATCTCCACCTCTCTAAGCAAGCTCGGCTCTACCACTTCCGCGGTCTCGTACAAGCACTTCCTCAAATGTGACACATGGAATACGTCGTGTACACCACTAAGTCTCTCAGGCAATTCCACTCTATACGCCATCTGTCCAATCTTCTCCTTAATAGGAAACGGTCCTACGAACCTTGGTGCTAATTTCCCAACGGACCCAAAGCGAACAACGTTTCGTAATGGAGACTCTTTGACAAAGACCATGTCCCCAACTTCAAACTCGAGATCTATCCTCCTCTTATCCGCATAAGATTTCTGCCTATCTTGCGCTGCTTTCATCCTCCTCCGAATCAAGTCGATCTTCTCCGAAGTCTCTCTAATCATATCGGGCCCAAGTAGGATCTTATCCGTAGATTCCCACCAACATGTAGGCGAACGACAAGGTCATCCATAAAGAGCTTCGAAAGGTGCCATGCCAATGCTGGACTGAAAGTTGTTGTTATATGCGAACTCCACTAATGGAAGATGCTCTTCCCACGTACCCCCAAAGTCTAGGACACATAGCCTTAATAGGTCCTCCAGAATACGATTTACCCTCTCGGTCTGGCCGTCCGTCTGAGGATGATATGCGGTGCTCAAACATAACTGAGTCCCTACCGCTTCTTGCAAGCTTCTCCAAAATTCGCTAGTGAAAATAGGATCGCGGTCGCTCACTATGATAGAAGGAACACCGTGCAAACGAACTATCTCTCGGACGTATACAGAAGCTAACCATGGAGCAGTCCTCTTACTTTTCACGGGAATAAAATGGGCGCTCTTAGTAAGTCTATCTACTATAACACAAATCCCCGTATTACCCTTCCTTGATCTTGGTAATCCATCCACAAAGTCCATCGAGACACTTTCCCACTTCCATAGTGGAACCTCCAATGGGTGAAGCAACCCACCGGGTTTCTTTTGCTCCGCTTTTACTTGTTGGCACACCAAGCATCTAGCGACATACTCGGCCACATCTTTCTTCATGCCGGCCCAAAAGTAATCTCTCTTCATGTTTTTGTACATCTTGTCCCCGCCGGGATGAATGGTCATCTTCGAACGATGTGCTTCATCAAGAATAGTCTTCCTTAGGTCATCGTCTTTTGGTACACATAGTCTATCGTCCCTACGTAACCAACCCTTATCATCTAGGGTATACCTACGGAGATGGCTTGATGACTCCCCTCCTTTGAGCTTTTCTACTAACTCAACCAACTGCGGGTCGTCTCGCTGTGCCTCGCCAATCCGTCCGAAAAGCGTAGGTCTGACCTCCAAGGATGCTAGCAAACCGGGTACAAAGTCAACGGAAGGTCTAAAATCAAACATAGTGATGAACTCTAAACTTCGCCGCTCAACAAACAAAGGACTTAAGGATAATCTTTTTCTAATTAAGGCATCAGCCACCACGTCACCCTTGCCAGGGGTATATGCTATCTCAAAGTCGTAGGACGCCAAGAACTCCATCCACCTTTGCTGCCTTAAGTTCAAGTCCTTCTGAGAGAATAAGTATTTTAAAGATTTGTGGTCAGTGAATAATTCGAATTTCTCGCCAAGAAGATAATGACGCCAAGACTTAAGCGCGAAAACAATAGCGGCTAACTCTAGGTCATGTGTAGGGTAATTCTTCTCATGCGCTCTCAACTGCCTTCCTCCATAGGCTATTACCCTACCCTCTTGCATTAAGACTGCGCCTAGTCCTGTCCCACAAGCGTCAGTATAAACAGTAAACGGCTTACTCCCATCTGGCAATACTAAGACTGGGGCTGAAGTCAAAGCTCTCTTCAAACGTTGGAACGCATCATCACAATCTACGTCCCATGTGAAAACTAGGTTCTTCTTCGTCAGGCGTGTCGATGGAGCTGATATCTTTGCGAAGTCTTTGATAAACTTCCTATAGTAGCCAGCCAACCCCAAGAAACTTCTCACTTCGGTAGCATTTTTAGGGACCTTCCAATCTTGGATGGCCACCACCTTCGCGGGATCCACAGCTATCCCTTCTTTGGAAACCACGTGCCCCAAGAATCGTACTTCCTTCCTCCAGAAGTGCCACTAAGAAAATTTAGCCTTAAGGTTGTGCGCTCATTGGGTCTCCAACACTTCCCTAAGATGTAGGGCATGCTCTTCTTCATCCTTAGAAAATATCAAGATGTCGTCTACAAAGACTACCACGAATTTGTTAAGGTACTCCCTAAACACCCTACTCATCAAATCAACAAAGTATGCGGGGGCGTTTGTCAAACCGAAGGGCATCACTAGCCATTCATAGAAACCGTCTGGAGTCCTAAAGGCAGTCTTGTCAATGCTATCCTCAGCCACTCTCAACTGATGGAAACCAGTGGCTAAGTCCAACTGCGAAAACACTGAGGCGCCAACTAACTGATCGAAGAGATCGTCAATCCTCGGCAGTGGGTGTCTGTTCTTCTTAGTAAGCTTATTAAGTTCTCTATATTCCACACAAAGTCTAAGGGACCCATCCGCCTTCGTGGCAAATACCACTAGAGCACCCCACTCCGATATACTTCGTCTTATGAACCCCTTCTCAAGTAACTCCTTCACTTGCTTATCGAGTTCCCTCCTTTCACGAGGAGCCATGTGGCGTACTAGCAAAGATACTGGTTTCGCATTATCCACAAGATATATTCGAAAATCTATCTCCCGCTTCGGAGGCAAGCCCTTCACCTCCTCAAACACATCTGAATACTCTCGGACCACTCTAACAGATCGTAGATTTTCCTCAGACGCGTCAAGCGACTCTAGATAACTTAGCATAACAGAATTTATGGGATTACAAAATATTTCGAGAGTGTTGCCAAGGCGAGTCACGAGCCTAACTACTCTCCTTTCACAATCAAGAACGGCCCCATTTCTGGATAACCAATCCATTCCTAAAATTAGCCCATAGCCCGTGAAGCCCAACACATAAGCATCACATCGAAACTCAACGCTAAGTATAGAAATTTTCAAATCCAAACACATCATGGACAAATGAGCTGAGCCCCCAATTGGATTCGAAACAACTAAGGGATCCTCTACTAAACTGGTGTTTAAGTGCAGTGATTCAACTAATGATGTAGAGATAAACGAATGCGATGCGCCCGAATCGAATAAGGTACGGACATGATGATCAAACAGAAAAACTAAGCTTTCAACAGAAATGGTTCTACCTCGTTCTTGCAGCGGTGGGACCGCGAGAGCCTGAACTTGTCCCCTTGCCTGCCCTGGTGCTATAAGAGTCTGCACCTGTCCTCCCGAGGTAGCCCCTGCCCTCTGCCCCTTCCTTGGGCAGTCCTTCACTAAATGTCCCGCATCGCCACAATGAAAGCAGCCAGTCTTCTTTTTCTTTCGGCAGTCCTTTCTGAGATGGCCTGGGGTCCCATAGTTAAAACATTTCTTCTTTCCCTTGCCATTATTGTATTTACCACTCTTCTTGTTTTGCTGTTGGGGTTTCTTCTGATCCCCTTTCTTCTCGGGTGCCTTATCAGCTTTAGCACTTTTCTCCTCGTGCATGAGCACCATTTCTACTAGCTTCTCAAAGGTGGCCCCCATAGGGATGTGGGTCATGGCCAACCCTTGCAATGGTTCATTCAAGCCATTCACGAACCTTAGAGCCTTCTTCTCCGGCGTGTTCACTAAGTCCAAGCCAAACCTTGCTAACTGATTAAATGTGTTAACATATTCTTTCACTGATGAGCTTCCTTGCTTCAATGTCAAGAACCTTTCCATATATAGATTTTCTTTCACCCTAGAGAGAAACTTCGCCTCGAACCTACGTCTAAAATCCGCCCAAGAGTCAACAGGACGCTACCCATTAGTGACCTCCCACCAAAACGAGGCCTCTCCCTTCATCAACCAAGCTGCTAATCTAACTCTCCTCCCTTCTTCCACTTCAAAGATTTCCAGCAATTCTTCCACCTCCTTAAGCCAATCTCTAGCTTCCACAAACGTTTCTGACCCTTGAAAGGGTTTTCCACCCATAGCTTTAAATTCATTGCACGTCTTTGCAAAAGTATCTACGCGAGGAGGAGGAGGAGGAACGGGTGCAACTGGTGGTGGAGGAACATTGGCTGGACCTGCAGCGGCCCTAGCCTCTAATAACCTCCTATACCATCCTGGTATCGTTACACCGTCAGGTATGTTAAGATCTTCAGCCATGCTGAAACGAAAAAGGAAAGATTCAAAATGGAGAATTCGAAAGATAAAGATATATGGCTATTTGGGGATTATGTTTTTCATAAAAACTTCCTCTTTAAATTTCTCATTAAAACATGTTTTTGAAAACATTTCTTCCAAAAATAACTATTTTTCTAAAGTATTTTTATCTGTTCTGGTAACCTTAAGCTCTGATACCACGTGTAACACCCCACGTCCATTAATGTCATTCACAAAGGGAATGCATTAACTTCCATGGAGGTTATAAGTGAATATAGAACAGAAAAATTACAACAAGACAGATAATAAGTAGTACTTGGAAATCTAAAACTTCATTTTATTGCAGCGGAAACATGTTTATTACATCACAAAACCATTAATCAGAGTCAAGTACATTATCCATCTTCATAAAACAAAATACATAATCCCATTACACAAATAGCCATTAAAGAAGATAACAAGCTGGACTTTACTTCAAGGGTCCAAGCTTTCCAAAGAGATGAAGCAATCCAATCAAACTCCACTAGAACTGGGTCCAACCTGAGGACCTGGAGGGGGAAAAAGGATAGAAATAGAGGGGGTCAGACATAAAGTCTGGCGAGTATGATAATTCTAACAATACTATTATCAAAATAACCAGACTAAGGCATAAGCTGGAAGACAAGTAAATGTCTATGAACTATTAGGAAGATAAAGATAGCGTTTAAGATAACGTTAAAGATAACGGTAAAGGCATACCTAATTACTAACGAATAACTACTACACTGCACCGCACATTACTACATTGCACCGCACCAGTCACCCTAAAGGTTGATCCCACTTGCTTCACACAGAAACAATATAAATAGCCTTACGTACCCCTAGCTGACTACATAGGTGCCGTCTGCCCCTATCTCCACTAGGTGTACCCCACTACCCACTTTCGATCGGCTCCCTACTCGTAGATACCCGTGCCGGCCCCACAGTGGGGTGTATCACTCCCCTAAAGTGGCAACTCGATACAACTTAAGAATGCACGGCTTATACCTACACGATGCAACAACGTCTTACCTACCAGCCCGGGTCCACACACGCATATGAAACCCGTTGGACTTGCGTTGCCACCGCTCCCCGTTTTGGCCTCTTACAGTCAAGCCCAGTATGCGTGTCCCGTCCTCGACTTGGGTCGAGCCCACAAAGATACCTTTGGGTTACTGGTTGAAATGGGGCCCCACAAGCTACCCACCTAAGCTTGTCAACAATAGTATATCCCACTTAACCCTCTTAGTCATGTTCATTTACATGTGTGTTTGGTTAAGTCTTACTAATCGTATTTCTCATGCCACTAAGGGCACCCACTAGATTCCTCATGCCACCCAAGGCACCTACTTAACCCCCATGTCCCACTTTACATGTTTATCTGGTTAAGTATTTCTTAATTCATTCAGGCCATAACCTCATAAAGACCTCTCACATTAGACTAGCATTTATGGCAACTGGATTTGCCGGGCGGGTCCGGGCAGTCTTACACCATAAAAGAGTCTAACCTCGTGTCTTTACAACTGTTATGCTTTAGTTTAGGCCTAGGACCTCTCACATTGGGCTGACATTTGTGACCACTGGATTTGCCGGGCGGGTCCGGGCAGGTTTACGTCACAAACGAGTCCAACCTCGTGTCCTAAGAATTGATTAACACTTATAATCTTTTACCCCAGTTTTAATAATTCCCTATCCAAATTATTAATTAAGTCCACTTTTATTGATGTCCATAATTGACTCAATTATGGTCATCCACTCATGGTATGCAAAATCATATCAATTGCACCCCAACATCTTATTATTAAATCCTTAATATTACCCCTACCCCACGTTTATACGTTCGCTTATTCAATGCATAATATAGGCTAGACTTGAATAGTCTAACACATAGCACAAAGATAAATTATCACAACATATAGACAGTTAAAATAAATCTAATCATAATAGGGGTGAAACTTGCATAAACTACACATGTTAAGGATCAAAAGGTGTCAACTTGTTAAATGTCACAATTTACATGATATGATCATAGCCCAAATTTATACATAAACTTGCATATGGGGTTTTTAGGCAACATAATGATGGTGTGAACTAGCATAGGATATCACATATGTAATAGCATAATCCTAGATGTCATAATAGATGTCATGGCATATGTTCATAACTTTTCTAATCAATCTAACTTGCATATGTAACTTGTCATATAGATTAACATAGCCCAAACATGATGATTTAATTAATATGAACTAACTAGCATAGATAGTATCCTCATGGCTTTTTAACATGTATGATTCATCACAACTTTCAACATACATAACATCATCATAGCATTATTCACAACATATAGGATAACATCACCACATATCATAGGATTAATAACATACATGATAACATATACGACAATTCACATCATCTACTCATGATCCATTCATGACTTAACCTAATTAAAATGATAATAATCTTGTTAAGACTATCATACTCACAATTAGAGAAAAAAAGAGAGTTTTGCTTTGCTTTAGGGTTGAGAGAATTAGAATTGAATTAGCTTTTCTTCCTTCTTAGTTGGCGGCGGCTCCATTGATTTCCATGGCGGCGGTATGACGGTAACTATTCTATTTTTCTTATGAATTAGGGTGAGAGACTACCTAGGTATTTATAGAGTTAGGATTTATTTTAGACCGTTAGATCAGTTCAGAACTAATCCCAGCCAACCAGATTAGGTCAGAAACCCTAATGGGTCATTAGCCCATTAAAAACAGGTCAGCCAGAAACCCTAGCCGCCAGACCCGGTCGACACCCAGGTCGACTGCGCAGTCGACCTGGTCCCTGGGGTGTCGACTGCCCAGTCGACTCCCCCTGGGGTGTCGACTCCCCAGTCGACCTGGGGTGCTGGGCGGGAAATTCCCCGCCTAGCCTGTTTGACTTCGAATTTTGAATTTAAATTTCCTGCTAGTTGTTTTAAATTTTCAGAAACTTCCGATGGCCATAACTTCTTCATACGAAGTCCAAATCACACAAACTCGGACTCTATTTCAACCAGAATTACGAGACGAACACAATGGCGCAACCCGTTTCCCACAATTCTCACGTCTGAGATTAGTTATTCTTTAATTTGTGAATATTAATATTAATAGAATTACAGGGTGTTACAGTTATCCCAATCCCCGCAATTGTGGTAGCCTTCAGGTGTACATATATTATGAGGATCCCACCTCAATCTGCCTAATTGTCATGGATATGTTAGACGTACCCTTACTACCCTATTGATCGGCTCCCTAACTCGCATGTATGTATTACTTGTGTCATTTGACCTCGCTTGTTTGCATTCATTACTTGTATCATTTGATCTCGCTTGTATGCATTCATTACTTTTGTCATTTGATCTCGCTTGTATGCATTCATTACTTGTGTCATTCGGCCCCGCTTGTATGTAGATACCTGTGCTGGCCCCATCATGGGGTGTATCAATTCCCATGATGGTGACCCGACATGATTCAAGATGCACAGTGTATACTACTGATGCCCAGTGCCTGCTTTTCTACTCCGAAGCTCGTGCACGCCCATACTCCGTCGGAACTACACTGATGCACCACCCGCCGCTATTTTGATTGCTTATAATCAGCCCAGTAATCGTGCCCCACCTAGCCTAGCTCAGGGTACCATGATACATCTATGTGGGTTACTGCTGAAATGGGTCCCCGTTACAAGGGTTTCTTAATCAACATGTTTTAATGGTTAAGTGTTCTCAATTTAACTTAACCCCACCCATTTTCTTAATTAACATGTTGTACTGGTTAAGTGTTGCCTATTCATATGTACTTAACCGTCTCACTAATTCAAGCATGTTTATTTGACGGTTAAGTTTGTGGGCCTATATATAATAATATTACCCACTTACTCAAGATTTACTTAACCCTTCCCCTTATCATGTCCAAATGTATTATTGGTTAAGCTTGCGTTAAACCTATCCACTTTGTTCATATAATATTGGTTAAGTTGTCTTCTTGTCCATGTTAACTTAACCCACCCACCTAACATGTCATATTGGTTAAGTGTTTCTTATTAACTCAACTCTTTCCATTCATCATGTTGTATTGGTTAAGTGTTTCCTATTAACTTAACCCTGTTCATTCATCATGTTATATTGGTTAAGTTTTTCCCGTTGTCTTAACCCCGCTTGTTCATTATGTTATGTTTGTTAACTTAACCCTACTCATTCATCATGTTGGATTTGGTTAAGTGTTTCCTATTAACTTAACCCTTCCACTTGTCATGTTACCTTGGTTAAGCGTTGCCCTATCACACATCATGTTATATTGGTTAAGTGTTTCCCTCTTGTGTTAACTTAACCCTACCACTCTTACCATGTCCGTTAATTAGCATTAATTCATTCATTAATGCCTCAACCTCTCACATTAGAAATATTGTTTGTAGTTGCTAGATATGTCGGGCGGTTCCTGGCAGACTTCTACTGCAAACTCATTCCAAACTCGGGTTTTGGGCTTAATGCGCTAACCTCTCACATTAGATCTATATTGTTGCGGTCGCTAGATAAGCCAGGCGGTTCCGGGCAATCTTACACCGCAACTCAATCTAACCTCGGGTTAAGCACGTTCATCTTTAGCCAATTTACATATTTACCATACATGTCCAAGTCTAGATTTTATATACTAATTATCCCAAATTTTACAAAGCTAGTCATGTTCCAATTCTCAAGTTATGCCCAACCAAGCCAATTGTAAGTTATTCCCTACATAATAAATTTCAAGTTATTGCTCAAAATAGGTTACACCTAATCTCCCCAAATTTGCAATAATAGTCATGCCCCAAAATCACAATATACATTATGCTTGGCGTCCCAATCAATAGTTATGCCCAATCTAGTTTTAATATTCCAATTTTTCCCCAAGTTTGTAACAATAACAATTATGCCCCAAATCGCAAGTTACAAATTATGTTCCACTATTACCAAATAGATTATTCCCCAAATGTCAATTACAAGTTATGCCCAACAATTTCACCAAAATAGGTTATACCCAAATATTCCCCGTATTCCAATCGTTCGTATTTCGCGATTTCAGCCTAGGTTCGAAGGTAACCCAGGTTTATAAAAGAAAAAGGAAATAGGGGAAGAGAGAGAAAGAGCATAAAATAAGAATAGGCATAAAAATAGGCATGTAACAACAGACCTAATACAATAAATTTAGATCCAACAAAGATAGATTCTTGAATAAGTTGATACAATCATTATCGGAGACAGTAGAATAGCATCATGAGCCAAAAAGGATTATATATTCGATGTTCAACAAAGATAGGCTTGATTGAATCGATATAATAATTTATTAGGCATGTAAAATCATAGATTCAATAGAAAGATAGGTGTAAATCTGAAAAGATTGTCTCATCATCAAGCATAGACTTAGATCCATTTTATTACATGCCAAGATGTTAGGTGTTTGAATCTGAAAATAACATGAACTTACAGAAAATGAACCTATCTTGTTTTCTGGGATCTGATTTCTGAATTCGTTAAGCTATCCTTTGATGTAGACGTTTGATTCTCTAGTTCTGATTTGGTTTGGAGCTTTCTAACTTGATTTCTAATTCGGAGAAGACGGAGGCTAGGCTAGCTTAGGAATGGACAGCATGATGGCTTCACAGAATGAGATTGTGAGGTTTAGGGTTAAGGTTTGGGGTGTTTATATAGAAGTCTAGGATTAATTCTAGCCTTTAGTTTAGTTTAGGAGAAATCAGAGCCATCAAACCAAAGAGACGTGTCATCCAGCCAACCATAGCACGACACATAAACCCTAATACCCCAGAAATTAGTCATTGGCCAATCAGAGACGGCCACATCAGCTCAGGCCTATGAAAATTCATTACTGGATCTGGATCTAAAAGGGGTCGACTCCCTACGGGGGGGTCGACACCTATGTCGACACCCCTAGTTCGACACCTATGTCGACTCCCCTATAGGGGGTCGACACCTCTGAGCGGGAAATTTCCCGCTCAACCCACTCTGACTGAATTTCGAATTTTGAATTTGACTTTTAATTATTATTTTAATTTAATTTCTGTTTAAACTTGAAATCTTCTTAACTCCATAACTTCTTCATACGGTGTCTGATTCACGCAAACTCGGACTTTATCTCAAGTAGAATTCGTGTAACCCGTTTCACCCAATTCCTATTCTAAAAATTAAATGTTCTTAAATTTGTTAATTTAATATTAAAATTACGGGGTGTTACAAATGTACAAACGACGAGAAATTGATGGCAATAAACAAACAATTTATTAATGGTGTTGCCGTATTTATTGATTTTGCTTTAAGTAACAATGGAAATGACGTCGAAATCTGTTGTCCATGTAGTCGATGCAAGTTATTAAAGCATTTGATGCCGCAAATGGTTAGAGTTCATTTGCGTCAGTACGGTTTTGTGCTGAACTATTTGGTTTGGGATCGTCATGGAGAACTGTTAGCATTACTTCTATACAAGCTGAGGTGGTAGTGAATAATGAAAGTTCTATGACGAATCTCGTAGAACAAATGGTTGAAGATGCTGCACAATCAATGTTCCCGGTTTAACAATTAAATGATGACAATGGTAATGATGAAGAAGAACCAACTATTGAAGCTAGAAAAATATATGATTTATTAGATGTTGCGGAAAAAAACCTTTGGGAAGGCTGTGAATGCGGAACGAATTATCAGTAAGTATTGAATACATTGCGATGAAATCTAAATACAACATCATAGAAGCTGGATTTACAGCCGTTGTACAAGCTACGAAGTGGCATATGCCTCTCGATAATTTAATGTGCGAAAATCATTATGAAGTAAAAAATAATAATGTCGGCCTTTGGTTTACCGTATCAAAAAATAGATGCATGTCTAAAGGGTTGCATGCTATTTTGGAAGGAAGATATCAACCTTAAGAATGGTAGAATATTTAATCAGGAAAGATACAAACTGAGAATGAAAAAGGAAAAGGAAGTCCCGTATAAACGTATGCATTATTTACCTATTATTCCTAGACTTCAAAGGTTATATGCATCTCCCATAATCGCGCAACATATGAGATGGCACAGTGTGAGAACACAGGAAGAAGGTATGTTAACACACCCATTTGATGGAGAAGCATGGAAACATTTTGACCAGAAGTATCCCGATTTTGCATCTGAGAGTCGTAATTTATGCACGGATGGATTTTCACCATTTTCTCAATTTGGTTCTAAATATTCGTCCTGGCCTATAATTGTCACACCTTTCTGTGGATGTGTATGAGTACTCCTTATATGTTTCTCACAATTGTCGTCTTAGGTCCTGATGTTCCGACACAAGGAATCGATGTTTATTTACAACCGTTTAATTGAAGAATTAAAAAAATTGTGGTACAAAGGGGTAGAAACATATGATATTTCACAAAAAAAAGAACTTTCGTATGCATGCTTTCAGGTTGGAGTACGGCTGGTCGTCTAGCTTGTCTGTACTGCATGGAAGAAACAAGAGCATTTTCTTTACCTTTTAGAAAGAAATTTCATGGTTTGACTGTCATAGATGTTTTCTTCATATTAATCATCCTTTAGAAGAGATATGATTTTTTTTTACAGATAATAGGCAGGAAAATATGAGACCACCTAAAATATAGTCAAGTGAAGAAATTTATGAACTTATACAAGATTATCCAAAGATTTATGAAACCGGAGTACAAACAGAAATTCAAGGTAAATCAACGATTCATAATTGGTGGAAACAAAGCATATTTTGGGATTTGCCTTATTGGAAAGATCTCCTGATTCATCATAACATTGACGTGATACATAATGAAAAAGCGTGTTTGACAATGTAATTAATACAATTTTGAATGTCACGGGGAAGACGAAAGATGATTTGAAATCAAGACATGATATTGAAGTAATATGTAATTGTCTCGAGCTTCATATAAAGGCAAATGACACCAAAAAACCGAAAACGTGCTATGAACTGGATGGTAATCAAGTTAAAATACTTCTAAAATGGGTGGAAGGATTAAGATTCCCGGATAGTATATTTTCCAATCTTCGTAGATGTGTCGACTATAAAAACAATAAACTTAGCGGGATGAAAAGCCACAACTGTGATGTTATAATGGAAAATTTATTGCCCGTCGCTTTCAAAGAACTGTTGCCCGTAAAAGTTTGGACTGTTGTAACAAAGCTGAGTTTGTTCTATAAAGAGCTTTGTTCTACTGCATTAAAATTGATTGTCTACGTAAATTGACGAAGAAATCCCCATATTGCTCTGCAAATTAGAAAAAATATTTCCTTCAGCTTTTTCAATGTTACGGAGAATTTACCTATTCATCTTCCATTAGAAGCACGTCTTCGAGGGCCTATTCAATACAGATGGATGTATCCTTTTGAAAGGTATATTAATATTTTATTACTTAAATATTGGTTAATGAAATGTATAAAAACATAATTTACATTGATTCTAAATTGGTATTTTAATCATCTAAAGAAAAAAGTAAGGTAGAAAGTTCGAGTTGAAGGTTTTATTTGCAAATCATACATCGAAGAAGAAGATTCATTTTTTCCACTCAATATTTAATTGATCATGTGGACATATCATTTGCATGTACTGTGCATAATGATGAATGTATTGATCATGATGAATGTCAAGCGACTTTATCTTTTTTTATAAAATATGATCGGCCTTCTAGTAGATGTGTGGAAGAATGGTTGAATGATAGAGATTATAATGCCGCCACACATATATTCTTCTCAATTGCACTGAAGTTGCACCGTTCGTTAGGTAATGAACTTATACATCAATATATATGTAACATTTGTACTATATATAATTGCAACATTTATGAATCACAATCTCCAAACGATGATATCAGTAAAGAATTCCCTAGTTGGTTTAATAATTATGTTTTTGATCTAACAAATTGTGTTGTCGATGAACGATTGAAACATTTGGCAATAGGACCAAAAAGAAATGTCAAGACATATCGAATATTCTTTGTCAATGGATATAAATTTAGCACTAAAGAATATGGTGTTGAAAAATCAACTGACAATAGCGGTGTACTTATTAAAGGTAGTGATGATCCAATTGACCATATACACGATTTTTATGGTGTGCTAACCCAGATTCTGCAATTGACATATTTCACACGACCCGTGGAAGAAGTATTTTTGCTTAAATGCAACTGGTTCAGCAATGTTCCAGGTTCTGGAATCAACGTGCACCCAAAACATAATCTTATAAAAGTAAGACATACTTCCCCTTATTATAAATACGATCCTTTTGTTCTTGTTAAACAAGCCCTTCAAGTATATTATGCTTCTTATCCATCTACAAGAAGAGACAAAATAGATTGGTAGGCTGTTTTTAAAACAAAGGCAAGGTTTACAGTTGACGGACGTAATATTCCAGACGACCAAGCTTATCAAGAAGATGTCGAGGAAACTAGAGGAATAGTAATGACCAATGATCGAACAGATATTAGACCTCTAAATGACGAATCGAATGCATTAATTGAAGTATTTGAGACTACAGATGAATCATATATAGAGAAGGAAATAGAAATAGAATCTGAAAGTGACAAGGACTAACCAATAATTCTCATTTTAAAAAGGTAATTTTAACTATGTTATGTTAAAGATATTTCCTATGTTATCTTTTAACAAGTAATATATTTTTACGAATTCATATGTTTATTAACCAAACATTTCTATGAATCAAACGCATATATATGTAACATTTCTATGGATCAAAATTGTAATGTTAATCAGACATTTGTATTAAGAAGTAACATATTTTTTATGTTATATCATGTCATATTTTTATGTTATGTCATGCCATATTATTCATGTTATGTCATGCCATATTATTTATGTCATTTATGTTATCTCTTATACTATTTGTTTTACATAGCTCTTTTATGTAATGTTATATTGTTGTTTGTAACGGGTATGACGTCACAAGATCCTATAAGTGGCGATGGCAGTGGTCCATCGCAGGAGCTAGCACGTCCTGTGGTGTGGCTTAAGCCAAAAGCTAGCAAAGGGTATAAATTTAATTTTTGTACAATAAATTACGTAAATTACTGTTCTAGTAGCCATGAAATGTTTTTTTTTTAAAACAGGGTTTTTGAGTTGGAGCCTTTCAACAAGGACTTGAAAATATCAAGACGCGCTTATCAGGCTCGCATGACTAATTGTTGGCCCACTTGGATGTCGATACCCAACATGGTCATAGAGACGATATGGCAGGATTTTTTGGTACGTACGTGTGCTATATCATTTATTACATTAACTAAGTAGTGATGCTCCTATTTGATCAGTTCATATTTGTGCTATTTTTAAAAAATTGCGGGGAGCTGTGGATCTCAAGGAGACCGATTTAGACCTCATTAAGCGCCACTGGAACTCTATAGTGGCAAGAAATTACAGAGAGACAACAAACAGCATAAAACTAGGTGAAAAAACCAGTCTGGATGGGCGAGAAGGTGTAGGATGAGTTACTTATTGGAATAATGATGACGAGTTTCTGGTAAAGTTACTACAAATTTAATTTAAAATTTTCTATTCAATTAATATATAATTTAGAATAAGATAATTTTTTTAATTTAAATGTATAGACCATGTCCACGAGAAATGCGACAAACAGGAGCAAGAATCCAGTTACGCATCGGCATGGGTCTAAGACGTTTCAGCACCATCGCGAGAACCTGGTATATTTATTACTTATATAGTTAAAGATTTTAATTTATAAGGTGTTAAAATTAATAGTTGGTTTAAAATTAAGTTTTAATTTACACACACACGCATATATATTTATATATATGTATACGCTTTTTTCAGGAGAAATAGTGTGGTGTTCATGTGTCGTACTAGGATGTATTTTAGCATACACATGCATTGCCTGAGGTCGACGACATAGGCTCAGTTTCCTACTATTGGGACCACGATGCCAAGTCGCACAAGGCACATGTAAGTATTACATAGTTAATTTAAATTAGTTATAATTTAATTATAATGTAATCTAAATTCAATTGTTTTTTATTTAACAGAACAAATTTTAGGAACAAAGGGCGCAGATTTTGGATTCGATTGGGAGGACTGAGTTGATTAAGGAGGATGAGTATAAGATATTTGATGTTGTCATGGATCCACCTACCCGGAGTAGACGATATGGTTTTGGCAATCTAGAGGTATCAAAACAAAAATTTATAATAAAAACTGAAATTTACTCCTATTGCTATTATTAAAACTTTAGACAAACAACTACGAAGTATATGTTGTATTTTATTTTAATTTGAGACTAGCATTAATGGTATATCAATCTGATTATAACTCCTTCTATTCTGAAAATCTAAAATTATATACAGGTTCAGACACCTCAACAGACCTACAAGAGGGCTCAGGATAAGGAGGTGATCAGTCAGCTCCGAGCAGAGATTGCAGAGCTTCATGAGCCCGATCGTCGCCACGAGGAGCGGATGGGGCAGCTTAATCGTCAGGTGGCGGAGTTCATTGCTCGGTATGGTACGCCACCATCATCTTCTGGTGGATAGAGCTGAGGTCAGTTTGTTTTTTGTTATATATGCTATGAGGGTTGGTGAGGCTTGATACATTTATGATCATAGTTGTATATATATGGATGTTGTGTTGTTGATGACGTTGTGGACATCGTGATGGAGGTTTTTGTTGGTGATGACATGGTTTGGACATGATTGTATATATTGGGTTGTTTTCTATGTAAATATTGGTTTGTGGTATGTATTTTTTGTTTGATTTTCGTATATTATGGTACTCAGGTGAATATTTGACTGTGACTGATATTTATATGCTCAAAATGGAGCTATTGTAATTGATGTATATATTCGTGTGGCTGGAAGTGTGCAGTTCTTTTACCAATTTTCAAAAAAAAGAGTGTGCAGTTTCTATTCTGTAAAAAAAATACCCAGATTTTCAATGCCTTCCAACGGCAGGCAACGGCTTATTGGTCATTGATTTTCAACGGTTTCCAACGGCTATCCACGGCAAATTTCAATGGTTTTCAACACCTTCCGACGTTTCTTTGGCCAGAAAAAAATCCATGTGGCAATGTAAGGAAGTTGAAAGCCGTTGAAAATATGCGTTGCCTACCATTGGTAGTTGTTGGAAACCGTTGATCCGTATAGCAACGGCAAGACCAACGACTACCAACAGCTTTTCCAATGGCTGCCAATGGCCCCTAGCCGTTGGTATTTACTGTTTCTCTTGTAGTGCGACAAATATGACAACTAACAAAAGTGGAAAATTTTGTGAAATAGAAAAAAAAGATGGATTTTTCCAAAGTAAGTTGGAAAAGAAAATTTATAACAAAGAAAATTTTCTCATGTAAACTATGCTTGTATATGGAGATAGGAAATCTTTATATAATAGTTGCGTGAAATCCAAGTACAGATAGAATAGGTACATAAAAGAAAAATAGAAGATGTAAAGTTTTCCGTTTTCGTCTTTTTTGTAACATAAGAAATTGAATTCAGAAAATTGGACTTTTCTGTAATTCACAAATCTAAAGTTGTTTGGTAGGGTTTGGATGCAAAAATTGGATGAACTACGCTCTTGCTCTGTAAGAGTGTAAGAAAAATTGGATGAAAAAGTATTTTGATTTTCAAAATATTGCAATCAAATAGAAATTTCCGGTATATTTGGGATATGTGCATCATTTTTCCAAAAAAAATTCAAGAAAACTTTGCATTCATATAGAAGGTGCCGCTTAAGCATTCATTGTGTTCATGTATTATTATGTTGTATGACACTTTGCACAAATGCACGAATAGTTACAAAATTGGATGTACACATGATGGTTGTTAATTATGGAAGGGATTACTTAATTTACCCATACCAAATTTCTGGGATGAAATTTCCTAAGGATGGAAGAATGTAACACTCCTTATTTTAATTAAATAATAAGAAAAATATTTGAAAAGTTTTTCGAATTTGGTCATAAAATTAGTTACATTGCATCTGTGGCAATTTTGTGATCAATTTAGACCTATGGTTTGCTGAAAACGGATTTAAAATGAAGAAGCTATCTTTAACTGAAGTATTGCAACAAATGTGAAAAAAGAAGATATAAGAAGAACACTAAAAAAGAAAAATGACCACCATTGTTTTTAGTCTTGTGAACAATAGCTTATGTAGTCCAGTTGGTAGGAGCATGGCTCTCCCAGGTGAGTGGTGCAAGTTCAAGTCCCGCTGGCACCATATTTTTAATTTTAGAGGGACTACTAAAGAAATGCATATTCTAAGAGAATAATATGTATAAATGTACATATAAGGAAAATTACACATATAGGTGAGTATACTTATATATGTATACATGCATATGTGTATGTGTGTGCAAGTATATGTATATATATATATATATGTGTGTGTGTGTGTGTGTAAGGTATCCAAAATAAACATGCAATCAATGAAAATAGGTAAGAAATAAATGATGGTATAACACCATTTGAATTTAAAAGAAATAAAGGTTGCGTGTGTGTGTATATATATATATATATATATATATATATACATACGCATGAATTCAAATGTTGAGATAAAAAGTGCAACTTAAGAGAAGAAAGTAATAAACGCATAATAAATGTAAAAAGGCCAAGAAGATAGCTACATTCGAAATTAGAACGCATTAAAAGGAATAAAATAACAAACTGGTAGCGTTATTAATTACAATAATTGAGCAGATATTAACTGACAAGCAATTGAAAGTTTGTATGAGTATATACACGCATAAATTTGAAATTTGAAAATTGAAAATTGAAATTAGGTAAGTGTTATAAGTGGAAGATAATAAATTCACATAGTGATATTTGGAAAAAAAGAAACGTTATAAACAAACATTAAACAAGAAATCAATATAGGCAAAAATTAACGTTTATGGCCCAGGCCATTTAACGTTATAATTTTCCACTTGTACGCTTCGGATTTTATTTTATGAAATCTAATGGACCAGAATCTCCTGCACATCTATAAATAGACCAGTAAGGCCTAGCCTCCAGCTCATATTTTCTGAGATGACGCCAAGGTTCTGCCATTTTTTTCTCTCCAAATCTTTCAGAAATTAGAAAAATTAGATTTTTGGAAATTCTGATTCAAGATTTGAAAATAAAGAATGTAAATCTAAAACATAGCTGTTCAGATTTCTAATCAACGTAAGGTAAGTCCTGTAAATTTGATTTACTTAGTTTTCTTTACTTCTTTCCCCCTTCTTTTAGTATCAGATTTGTGAATTCATGGTTGTTAAAATACTAGATTCAGTTAGGAAGACCATAGAATCACATCTCTAAATCAGATTAAAGGATTGGAATGTTGTCATGTGAGTGGATTTAGAATTATACTTTTTGGCTAATGGTATATTTACCATTTACGTTCCCTCCTATTCTTAACATGTTAAATAACTGTAATATATGATATAATTTATTTTCAAGTATGTTAAGATTATGTTGTTGTACAAACCCATTTTATTAATCTTCCATTTGGATTAAGAATTACTGTAACACTGAAATTATGGAATATACAAATGACGCGAATATATTACTTAAGATGTTGTGGAAATGGATCTATATATCTTTCCACTAATCAATCTAATGAGATGTGTGAAATATTTTCCTGAAATAATGAGAACATACAAGACGGTAATTAAATGGATGTTATAATAGTAAAAGTTTGCTTAATGTTAAGGAACCAAGGGAAAATATGATGAACGGGGAATATAACATATTATAATTAACTATATGAATGAGATGGTAATATAATAGGTAGGATTGTCCTAGGAACAAGAGGAATTGTAACATGGGTTATAATAAGTGAAGAAGAAAACTTATTAGTATAACTTAGTAAAGAGAACTAAGTTAATAAGTAAATGGCAACAACAGGTTGTGATGATAGTGCAAGACGAGCTTATGATTAAATAAGAAAGAATAAAGAAGACTTATAAAATGAAATAAATTGTACTTAATTATATATTAACTAGACATGTCATAAGAAAACATGAGGATTGGGAAAGGATATACTTAATTATACATCAAGTAAAACATGTTACTGAACTTATAAACATGTAATTGGACAGTAAATGACATGATAATAAAAAGAGGTTGTAGATTGCTTCCGTTAATTACAATCCGGGGAAAGGTTGTATATTACTTTCGTTAATTACAATCTAAGAAATAACATGTTATGCCACTGGGCTTATTAATGAACTTAAAACATGATTAAGTTAATTAACAAACCGATAAGATAAAGTAAGCGCGTGATTAAAATATTAGACATAGGGTCTAATAACACGTTTGCGTGACGCGCTTGGACCAGTCCGCACGTACGAAGGTGAAGAACCCAACGAGGGTAGATCATCGTGGTGTCTATAGACATAGGAGGAGCACGTTCATCTGATTATTCTGCTTAATATTCTGTTTGCTTGCTCTGCAGGACTGAAGAGAAGCACACAGCTTCCGAGGGACGTGGTAGGGTACTCCGTGGTGGTCCTCTGTTGTGGTACACGCTCAGGATGTACTTATAGAGGTTTGGTCTGCGCGGTACCACCTGGTGAGTATACCTTGAGTGAAACTATTGTTTGATACTCAGAAGGCTGTTGCGGATGGCGTTCGATGATTCAGCGATTTCTTTGGGAAGAGGCTGGGTCAGGATCAATACAAGAAACTAATCATCGGGTGCCTGTCATCAGTAGTTAGTGGGTTGCGAAAAGACTAGAGCTAAACCAAGAGATCATTGATCTTTCACTATCGAGACATTGGTTGAGGGACACGCTAAATTGGATGATTAGATTGCTTGCTAGCGGGACGTCACTTACCTCTTGATGTAGTTGTTCACTAGTTAAGGGAGAGCTCAGGTGGGACCATAACCACCGAGAAAATGCTGACCATATTTTGGATATCTATATTGTAGGCCTTTTTGGGCGGACCTTTACAGATATGGAAAGCTCTAGACCGAGTTCCATGCATTCAGATGCAACTCTATTACGGTACTTGGTGTACAGTGGATAGGATATTCGTGTGAGAGTCTAGATACACGCACTGGGTGGTGTACCGTAGAGCAGAGGGCATTACTCCGTGTTGAGGCTTGATTCAACCAAGGAGTTCAGATATGACGATTCGTACACTTGCATCGCATAGCTATGGTGGTTTTGTGCAATAATATGGCATAGTAATATGAATTTCCGGATGTCGTGCGACGTAGGATGAGATTTGCATATGCTTTCATGGGTTGACGGAGGATACCGTGCGAGGAGAGAACTATGAGAAGTATCTTGACATGTTGGGGTAGCAACATATATACTATATTAGGTTAATCTACAAGGGAGTAGACGGGTACAACGTGAGTATAATGCTTTGAGTGCTGTTAACATAAGTAACATAATAAATAAGAAAACATAACTGAATGGTATATGTAAGTTATTTTATAATGTATAATTTTGTCCAATCACCATAACTTTGTGTTCTGTCCCCCTCCTCATAACACATTCGCAGGTTATGTTTGTAGCGGAGATATACTTTTTTTGGATACAAGTTAGACAGTGTTATTACTTTGGTAAGACTATATTTGATTATATATAATTTACTCTTTCCTCTTTGAGATGTTTACTGAGCTCCGATTTATGTATTATCTCTGTCTTTTTCTACAGGATATCAGACAAGCTGACTCGACCTTCGATAGATAGAAACTTTTGGAAAATAAATCGGTATGTTGAAATTCGGGTTGTTATAGCACCCATGTTATTTTAATAACCATGCATAAATGTGCATAACTCATATTGAGTATGAACTGCAGACTTGCTAAAAATGAGTTCAGCCCAAGTGTGTATATGCAATAGGTGAAGCAATATGTATGCAAATATCCTAATATGCATATAATTCTATTTGAGTGTATGGTGCATCTGTATTGCATCCATCTCCTACCATCCAATCTAGAAAACACTATGCTACCATAAACGAGAATTTAGGAGAAAGTGATTAATCGAGAAAAGCTCTGGATGAGTTAGTCTAATCATCTCCTCGGTTTCCCAGGTGCTTTACAGAGGGTTATCTCCCTACTGAATTCGGACTAGGCGAGCAAATTTGTTGCTGAGTTGTTTGATTCCGTACTCCACAATCCTTGTGGTGGCACAGGGCACCATGGACTCCAACTCAAAGCTCCCTATGTCATAAATATCATTAAGCTCCAGTCTATCGGCTAAAACATGAAGGCATTTTCGAAGACGAGAAACATGAAAAACGCAGTGGATTCCCGACAACCACTCGGAAAGATCCACCAGGTAAGCCATCTTTCCAATCCTATCTAAAACTATAAAAGGCCCAATGAACCTAAGTGCCAACTTCCCAGTCTTTCCAAATCGAACTGTATTCTTCATAGAGGAAACCTTAACAAATACCAAATCTCTAACATCAGATTCTAGTTCATTCCTCCTCTTATCCGCGTACGACTTATGTCGGTCTTGGACAACCTTCATTCTCTACCGAGTCAAAGCGATAATTCTTATAGACTCATGGACAAGGTTTGGTCTGAGTAAAACCTTGTCAGGAGTTTCCGATAAACAAGTAGGATTTTTGCATGGTAGCCCATATAAAGCTTCATAAGGGGCCATACCTGTAACACCCCGTATGTTGAATAACTTGTTATAATATAAATCAGGGCAGAATTAAATTTTAAGATCTGAATCAGGGGAAACGGGCTATGCCATTGCGTTCGTCTCGGAAAAATACGTGAAATAGAGTCCGAGTTTTCGAAAATCGGAGTCAGTATGAAGAAGATATGGACGAACGAAGTTAGGCAGAAAAACCGAAAACAAGCCAGAATGCACTGGCGCACTTGTGAAGTGCGCCAGCACAAAAATACACTAGCGCACTTGGGAAGTGTGCCCGTGTCGAGCCAGAAACCTGCACAGCTTTCTGGTTTGACCCTGGCTGGCCTGGTGCACCTGTTTTGGTTCTCTGGTCTGTTCTGCTGACCTGTGACGATTTTTGATGGTTTAGATCTAAACTAGGGTTAATCCAATTGCCTAAACTACATCCTAAATCTATAAATACACCCTAAGACTACCCTAATCCATACTAAAAATAGAT
Organism: Allium sativum; assembly: GCA_030737875.1. Lineage (NCBI taxonomy): Eukaryota > Viridiplantae > Streptophyta > Magnoliopsida > Asparagales > Amaryllidaceae > Allium > Allium sativum. Next base: position 924,248,361 of record CM060922.1, read on the forward strand.
ACAACGTCATCATGCCGTCAAAATGCAACTAGAAGGAGCCTCCACAAATTAGAGAGGAAGATAGCTTCTCAAATCAACTTCTAATCAACTCTAGCAACTTAATCTTCTTCATAGGAGTGCTAATCAACAAGTTGTGAGTTTCTATGCCTTTAGCAAGCAATTGCTAAACTAATTATGATAGGATGTAATGAGGTTATGGTTATGAATGTGGATCAATGCAAGTTATGTTATCATATGATATGTGCTCATGATGTTAGTTATGCAAGTTTTATGCTATATGCTAGTTATGCAAGTTTTATGCTATATGTTCATGATGCTAGTTATGCAAATCACTATGATAAACATTGATCCATTATGACACCATGTTATGCAAGCTTGGTGTTTGATTATATGCAAGTTCATATATGACATGTTATGCAAGTTTGGTGTTTGATTATATGTAAGTTCATATATGACATGTTATGCAAGTTTGGTGTTTGATTATATGCAAGTTCATATATGACATGTTATGCAAGTTTGGTGTTTGATTATATGCAAGTAACATGTGCAAGTTTACACCTTTGTATGATATGCATACATATGCAAGTTTACCCCTTTGTATGTCATGCATATATATGCATGTTTACCCCTTTTTATGATATGAGTAACATATGCAAGTTCATCCCTTTTTAGACCTATGACATGTATGCAAGTTTATCCCTTTATGATAGGTCTATGACATGAACATCTATGCAAGTTACCCTCTTTATGACATATGTGATTCATGCAAGTTTGGGTTGATTATTTATGCTAGTTGGGTTTGATGCTATGGTCATATATGCAAGTTGACACCTTTAAAACCCATGTTGATGCTAATGTTATGCTAAGTTGAACCCATTGTATTTGTGATGAATCTTCCCTTTTAAGTATGTCATGTTAGCGTATTACGTGGGGAACGATGGGGTTAATATTCATGTTAACAAAATTGTGGTGAAATTGGTATGATGTTGCATACCATAAGTGGATGGACATAATTGAGTCAATTATGTACATCATTAAATTGGAATTAATTAGGGAAAATTAATTCAAAATATGGGGGTGATTAATTAGGTGTAATTAATCGACTAAGACACGAGGTTGGACCCTTTTTGTAGCATAAGACTGCCCGGACCCGACCGGCAAATCCAGCGGCTACAAATGATTGGCCCAATGTGAGAGGTCTTAGGCATAAACTAAATACGTGACAAGTGTAAAGACACGAGGTTAGACTCTGTTATGGCGTAAGGCTGCCCGGACCCGACCGACAAATCCAGCTGCCATAAAAGACAGTCTAATGTGAGAGGTCTTTACAAAGGTTACGGTCTTAATCAATTAAGAAACACTTAACCAGATAAGCATGTAGTGGGGCATGAGGGGGTAAGTGGGTGCCTTGGGTGGCATGTGGAAATCTAGTTGTTGCCTTGGGTGGCAATAGAAAATACGATTAGAATACTTAACCAAAGTGGAAACATGTAATTAAACATGATTAAAAGGTTAAGTGGGATGCACTAGAAAAGGAGCAAGCTTAGGTGGGTAGCTTGTGGGGGCCCATTTCAACCAGTAACCCATATGTATCTTTGTGGGCTCGACCCATGTCGAGGACGGGACACGCGTACTGGGCTTGACTATAAGAGGCCAAAACGGGTTAGCGGTGGCAACGCAAGTCCAACGGGTTTCATATGCGTGTGTGGGCCCGGGCTGGTAGGTAAGACGTTGTTGCATCGTGTAGGTATAAGCCGTGCACCGTTGGTTGTATCAGGTTGCCACTTTGGGGGAGTGATACACCCCACTGTGGGGCCAGCACGTGTATCTACGTTAGGGAGCCGATCGCTAGGGGAGTAGTGGGTACACCTAGTGGAGATAGGGGCAGACGGCACCTATGTGGTCAGCTAGGGGTACACGAAACTACTAGTTAAATTTTCTAAGTCCTTGGGTGGGATCAACCTTTAAGTTAGGAATGACTGGTGTGGTGCAGTTTAGTAATTATCCTTGGGTGGGTAGATGCGTCTTTACCGTTATCTTGGTTCTTCCTATGTCTAGTTGGCTGCTTAGTGTAGTCATTTATCCCCAGTCGTTACCGTACCAAGTTTATATCATACCCTAATTACTTTAATGATTGTATTGTTAAAGTTATAGGACTCGCTCAGACTTATGTCTGACCCCGTTGTTTTTATCTTTTTCCCCCTCAGGTCCTCAGGTTGGGCCTAGCACTAGTGGGCTTTGATCAGATTACTTTATCTATCTTTTGGAGCTTGGACCGTTGATGTAAAGCTCGGCTTATCTTTTCTATTATGGCTATTAGTATGTAGTGGGATTATGTACTTATGTTTTTATCGAGATGGATATTTTGTACTTGACTCTTGTTGGTTTTTGGTGTGTAACCAAACATGTTTACCTTCTACTGCAATGAAATGATGTTTTAAATTTCAACTATTACTTATATCTGTCTTGTTGTAATTTTTCTGTTCTATATTCACTTAAAATACTCCACCGAAGTTAAGGCATTCCCTTAGTGAGTGACCTTAGCGGGTGTGGGGTGTTACACGTGGTATCAGAGCTGAAGGTTACCAGAACAGATAATTTTTTTAGAAAAACTATTTTTCTAAAAACATTTTTGGAAGAAATATTTTCAAAAACATGTCTTTTAAGAGAAAAGTTTTTGAAAGAAAAGCATAATCCCCAATAGCCATATCTTTATCTTTCGAATTCTCCGTTTTGAATCTTTCCTTTTTCGTTTCAGCATGGCTGAAGATCTTAACTTTCCGGAGGGTGTGACGATACCAGTATGGTATAGGAGATTGATGGAGGCTAGGGCCGCCGCTGCGGGTCCAGCAAATGTTCCTCCACCACCAGTTGCACCCGATCTTCCTCCTCCTCCTCACGCGGATACTTTTGCTAAGACTTGCAAGGAATTTAAGGCTATAGGAGGGAAACCTTTTCAAGGATCAGAAACTTTTGTGGAAGCTAGGGATTGGCTTAAGGAGGTGGAAGAGTTGATAGATATCTTTGAGATGGAAGAAGGAAAGAAAGTCAAGTTAGCTGCTGGTTAATGAAGGGAGAGGCCTCGTTCTGGTGGGAGGTCACTAATGGAGAGCGCCCTGTTGACTCTTGGGCGGATTTCAGACAAAGGTTTGTGGAAAAATTTCTCTCAAGGGCGGAAGAAAATCTGTATATGGAAAGGTTCTTGACTCTAAAGCAAGGAAACCTATCAGTGAAGGAATATGTCAACAAGTTTAATCAGTTGGCAAGGTTTGGCATAGACATGGTGAATACACCGGAGAAGAAGGCTTTGAGGTTCGTTAAAGGCTTGAATGAACCGATGCATGGATTGGCTATGACTCACATCCCTATGGGGGCCACCTTTGAGAAGCTAGTAGACATGGCACTTATGCATGAGGAAGAGAAGGGTCCCAATGCTAATAAGGCACCCGAGAAGAAAGGAGATCAGAAGAGACCTCAACAGCAACATCAAAACAAGGGTGGGAAAGGAAACGGTGGCAAGGGAAAGAAGAAGTGCTTCAATTGCGGGACACCAAGCCACCTAAGCAAAGATTGTCGAAAGAAGAAGAAGACTGGCTGCTTCCACTGTGGCGAAGCAGGGCATCTAGTGAAGGACTGCCCTAAGAAGGGGCAGAGGACGGGATCTACCTCAGGAGGACAGGTGCAAGCTCTTATGGCACCAGGTCAGGTAAGGGGGCAAGTTCAGGCTCTCGCGGTTCCACCGATTCAGGAAAGAGGTAGAACTATTTCCGTTGAAAGTCTGGTTTTTCTATTTGATCATCCTGTCCGTACTTTATTCGACTCTGGCGCATCGCATTCGTTTATCTCATCATTATTAGTTGAGTCACTGCACTTAGACACCAGTCTAGTAGATGATCCCTTGGTTGTTTCAAACCCAATTAGGGGCTCCACTTATTTGTCCATGATATGTTTGGGTTTGAAGATTTCCATACTTAGCGTCGAGTTTAGATGTGATGCTTTTGTTTTGGGCTTCACGGGCTATGGGTTGATTTTGGGCATGGACTGGTTATCCAGTAATGGTGCCGTTCTTGATTGTGAAAGGAGAGTTGTTAGGCTCATAACCCGCTTGGGGAACACTCTCGAGATTTCTTGTAATCCCATGAATTCTGTTATGCTAAGTTATCTTGAATCGCTTGAAGCTTCGGTCGAGAGTTTGCGATCTGTTAGAGTGGTCCGGGAATACTCGGATGTGTTTGAAGAGGTGAAGGGCTTACCTCCGAAGCGGGAGATAGACTTCCGAATATATCTGGTGGACAATGCTAAGCCAGTATCTTTGCCAGTGCGCCACATGGCTCCTCGTGAGAGGAGGGAACTCCATAAGCAAGTAGGGGAGTTGCTTGAGAAGGGGTTCATAAGACGAAGTAAATCGGAGTGGGGTGCTCCAGTAGTTTTTGCCACGAAGGCGGATGGGTCCCTCAGACTTTGTGTAGACTATAGAGAACTCAACAAGCTTACAAAGAAGAATAGACACCCATTGCCGAGGATTGATGATCTCTTTGATCAGTTGGTTGGCGCCTCAGTGTTTTCGCAGTTGGACTTAGCCACGGGGTTTCATCAGTTGAGAGTGGCTGAGGATAGCATAGACAAGACTGCCTTTAGGACTCCGGATGGTTTCTATGAGTGGCTGGTGATGCCCTTTGGTTTGACGAACGCCCCTGCATACTTTGTTGATTTGATGAGTAGGGTGTTCAGGGAGTACCTTAATAAGTTCGTGGTGGTCTTTATGGATGACATCTTAGCCTTTTCTAAGAGTGAAGAAGAACATGCCCTACATCTTTGGGAAGTGTTGTAGACTCTTCGAGCGCATAGCCTTAAGGCTAAATTCTCTAAATGTCACTTTTGGAGGAAGGAGGTGCGGTTCTTAGGGCACGTGGTCTCCAAAGAAGGGATAGCTGTGGATCCCGCGAAGGTAGTGTCCATCCAAGATTGGAAGGTTCCGAAGAATGCTACCGAGGTGAGGAGTTTCTTGGGGTTGGCTGGCTACTATAGGAAGTTTATCAAGGACTTCGCGAAGATATCAGCCCCATTAACTCGCTTGACGAAGAAGAATCTAGTCTTCACATGGGACGTAGATTGTGATGATGCGTTCCAACGGTTAAAGAGAGCTTTAACCACAGCTCCAGTCTTAGTGTTGCCAGATGGGAGTAAGCCATTTGTTGTTTATACCGATGCTTGTGGGACAGGACTAGGCGCAGTCTTAATGCAAGAGGGAAGGGTAATAGCCTATGGGGGAAGGCAGTTGAGAGCGCATGAGAGAAATTACCCTACACATGATCTAGAGTTGGCCGCTATTGTTTTTGCGCTTAAGACTTGGCGCCATTATCTTCTTGGCGAGAGGTTCGAATTGTTAACCGACCATAAATCTTTGAAGTACTTGTTTTCTCAGAAGGATTTGAACTTAAGACAGCAAAGGTGGATGGAGTTCTTAGCATCCTATGATTTTTAGATAGCATATACCCCTGACAAGGGTAACGTGGTGGCAGACGCCTTAAGCAGAAAAAGGTTGTCCTTGAGTCCATTGTTCGTGGAACGACGAAGCTTGGAATTTATCTCGATGTTTGACTTCAGACCTTCCGTTGACTTTACACCCGGTTTGCTAGCATCCTTAGAGGTCAGACCTACTCTTTTGGGACAAATTGGCGAGGCACAGCGGGACGACCCACAGTTGGTTGAGTTAGTAGAGAAGCTCATAAGAGGGGAGTCGTCCAGCCATTTGAGTAGGTACACCCTAGATGATAAGGGGTGGTTGCGTAGAGACGGTAGACTTTGTGTACCGCAAGACGAGGGTTTGAAGAAGGATGTTCTTGATGATGCACATCGTTCGAAGATGACCATTCATCCCGGTGGGGACAAGATGTACCAAGACATGAAGCGGGTTTTCTTTTGGGCCGGTATGAAGAAAGATGTGGCCGAGTATGTCGCTAGATGCTTGGTGTGCCAACAAGTGAAAGTGGAGCAAAAGAAACCTGGTGGGTTGCTTCACCCATTGGAAGTTCCGCAATGGAAGTGGGATAGCGTCTCGATGGATTTTATTGATGGGTTACCTAGATCGAGGAAGGATACTACGGGAATTTGGGTCGTGGTAGACAGACTGACTAAGAGTGCCCATTTCATACCCGTGAAGAGCAAGAGGACTGCTCCATGGCTAGCTTCAGTTTACCTTCGAGAGATAGTTCGATTGCATGGGGTACCCTCTAGCATAGTGAGTGATCGAGATCCTATCTTCACTAGCGAGTTTTGGAAAAGTTTGCAAGAAGCAGTGGGGACTTAGTTGTGTTTGAGCACCGCATATCATCCTCAGATGGACGGCCAGACCGAGAGGGTGAATCGTGTTCTGGAAGACCTTTTGAGGCTTTGTATCTTGGATTTTGGAGGTACATGGGAAGAGCATCTTCCATTGGTGGAGTTCGCGTATAATAACAGCTTTCAGTCTAGTATTGGCATGGCTCCTTTCGAAGCTCTTTATGGAAGGCCTTGTCGATCACCTACATGTTGGTGGGAATCTACGGATAAGATCTTGCTTGGGCCCGATATGGTTAGAGAGACTTCGGAAAAGATTGATTTGATTCGAAGAAGGATGAAAGCAGCGCAAGATAGGCAGAAATCTTACGCGGATAAGAGGAGGACGGATCTTGAGTTTGATGTTGGGGACATGGTCTTTGTCAAAGTATCTCCATTACGGAATGTTGTTCGCTTTAGGTCCGTTGGAAAGTTAGCACCAAGGTTTGTAGGACCGTTTCCTATTAAGAAAAGGATTGGACAGATGGCATATAGAGTGGATTTGCCCGAGAGACTTAGTGGTGTACATGACGTATTCCATGTGTCACATTTGAGGAAGTGCCTACATGAGACCGCAGAGGTGGTAGAGCCGAGCTTGCTTAGAGAAGTGGAGGTAGAGCGTGATGCGACGATTCGTCAAGCTCCTACTCGCATCCTTGGGTCAGAGGCTAGGAAGTTGAGAAACAGAGAGGTTCAACTAGTCAAAGTGCAATGGGGAGATGATGAGAGCAACACTACTTGGGAGACAGAAGTGAAGATGCGTTCTTTGTACCCATTCCTTTTTGAGGGTATGTCTTTTAACTTCTCCTTTATCGTTTGTCTAGTTCTTATCTTATCTTTAGTATGTCCTCTCATTAGTATCTTTGACCTTTAGATAGGGTGAACCTATGGTTGAAACATGTGTTTGAGACATGTTATGATTGATGGATGCGTGTGGATGCAAGTGTTTGCTAGTGGTTGCTCCTGGATGCATATACACACACTTTAGACACTAGATCGGCTCAGTCACTTCATATTGCATATAATTGTGTGTAGGTAGCTATATTAATGGATGTATAATGGTTGTGTTATCATATGGATGATGCATTTTGGTGTATGGTTGTGCACACATGTAGAAATAGTATGTGTCGATAGGGTTCTTTCGCATACATATTGGATGCATGACACTATCATGGTTTGCATTAAGGGGGTCAACTGAATCAGTAGACCGCCTGATTTTGCATTAGACAGGGAACATATACACACACTTTTTGCATATGTTCATACAGCATTAGAAACTTTAAGGACAACAGATGCCAGTGTTTGATGGTTTAGTAGATGGTTGTTTGGATGGTAGGATACGTTCTTCTAGACTTAGAGATTTCGGGGACGAAATCCTTTAAGTAGGGGAGAATGTAACACCCCGTATGTTGAATAACTTGTTATAATATAAATCAGGGCAGAATTAAATTTTAAGATCTGAATCAGGGGAAACGGGCTTTGCCATTGCGTTCATCTCGGAAAAATACGCGAAATAGAGTCCGAGTTTTCGAAAATCGGAGTCTGTATGAAGAAGATATGGACGAACGAAGTTAGGCAGAAAAACCGAAAACAAGCCAGAATGCAATGGCGCACTTGTGAAGTGCGCCAGCACAAAAATACACTGGCGCACTTGGGAAGTGCGCCCGTGTCGAGCCAGAAACCTGCACAGCTTTCTGGTTTGACCCTGGCTGGCCTGGTGCGCCTGTTTTGGTTCTCTGGTCTGTTCTGCTGACCTGTGACGATTTTTGGTAGTTTAGATCTAAACTAGGGTTAATCCTATGGCCTAAACTACATCCTAAATCTATAAATACACCCTAAGACCACCCTAATCCATACTAAAAATAGATACAACGTCATCATGCCGTCAAAATGCAACTAGAAGGAGCCTCCAAAAATTAGAGAGGAAGATAGCTTCTCAAATCAACTTCTAATCAACTCTAGCAACTTAATCTTCTTCATAGGAGTGCTAATCAACAAGTTGTGAGTTTCTATGCCTTTAGCAAGCAATTGATAAACTAATTATGATAGGATGTAATGAGGTTATGGTTATGAATGTGGATCAATGCAAGTTATGTTATCATATGCTATGTGCTCATGATGTTAGTTATGCAAGTTTTATGCTATATGCTAGTTATGCAAGTTTTATGCTATATGTTCATGATGCTAGTTATGCAAATCACTATGATAAACATTGATCCATTATGACACCATGTTATGCAAGCTTGGTGTTTGATTATATGCAAGTTCATATATGACATGTTATGCAAGTTTGGTGTTTGATTATATGTAAGTTCATATATGACATGTTATGCAAGTTTGGTGTTTGATTATATGCAAGTTCATATATGACATGTTATGCAAGTTTGGTGTTTGATTATATGCAAGTAACATGTGCAAGTTTACACCTTTGTATGATATGCATACATATGCAAGTTTACCCCTTTGTATGTCATGCATATATATGCATGTTTACCCCTTTTTATGATATGAGTAACATATGCAAGTTCATCCCTTTTTAGACCTATGACATGTATGCAAGTTTATCCCTTTATGATAGGTCTATGACATGAACATCTATGCAAGTTACCCTCTTTATGACATATGTGATTCATGCAAGTTTGGGTTGATTATTTATGCTAGTTGGGTTTGATGCTATGGTCATATATGCAAGTTGACACCTTTAAAACCCATGTTGATGCTAATGTTATGCTAAGTTGAACCCATTGTATTTGTGATGAATCTTCCCTTTTAAGTATGTCATGTTAGCGTATTACGTGGGGAACGATGGGGTTAATATTCATGTTAACAAAATTGTGGTGAAATTGGTATGATGTTGCATACCATAAGTGGATGGACATAATTGAGTCAATTATGTACATCATTAAATTGGAATTAATTAGGGAAAATTAATTCAAAATATGGGGGTGATTAATTAGGTGTAATTAATCGACTAAGACACGAGGTTGGACCCTTTTTGTAGCATAAGACTGCCCGGACCCGACCGGCAAATCCAGCGGCTACAAATGATTGGCCCAATGTGAGAGGTCTTAGGCATAAACTAAATACGTGACAAGTGTAAAGACACGAGGTTAGACTCTGTTATGGCGTAAGGCTGCCCGGACTCGACCGACAAATCCAGCTGCCATAAAAGACAGTCTAATGTGAGAGGTCTTTACAAAGGTTACGGTCTTAATCAATTAAGAAACACTTAACCAGATAAGCATGTAGTGGGGCATGAGGGGTTAAGTGGGTGCCTTGGGTGGCATGTGGAAATCTACTGGTTGCCTTGGGTGTCAATAGAAAATACGATTAGAATACTTAACCAAAGTGGAAACATGTAATTAAACATGATTAAAAGGTTAAGTGGGATGCACTAGAAAAGGAGCAAGCTTAGGTGGGTAGCTTGTGGGGGCCCATTTCAACCAGTAACCCATATGTATCTTTGTGGGCTCGACCCATGTCGAGGACGGGACACGCGTACTGGGCTTGACTATAAGAGGCCAAAACGGGTTAGCGGTGGCAACGCAAGTCCAACGGGTTTCATATGCGTGTGTGGGCCCGGGCTGGTAGGTAAGACGTTGTTGCATCGTGTAGGTATAAGCCGTGCACCGTTGGTTGTATCAGGTTGCCACTTTGGGGGAGTGATACACCCCACTGTGGGGCCAGCACGTGTATCTACGTTAGGGAGCCGATCGCTAGGGGAGTAGTGGGTACACCTAGTGGAGATAGGGGCAGACGGCACCTATGTGGTCAGCTAGGGGTACACGAAACTACTAGTTAAATTTTCTAAGTCCTTGGGTGGGATCAACCTTTAAGTTAGGAATGACTGGTGTGGTGCAGTTTAGTAATTATCCTTGGGTGGGTAGATGCGTCTTTACCGTTATCTTGGTTCTTCCTATGTCTAGTTGGCTGCTTAGTGTAGTCATTTATCCCCAGTCGTTACCGTACCAAGTTTATATCATACCCTAATTACTTTAATGATTGTATTGTTAAAGTTATAGGACTCGCTCAGACTTATGTCTGACCCCGTTGTTTTTATCTTTTTCCCCCTCAGGTCCTTAGGTTGGGCCTAGCACTAGTGAGCTTTGATCAGATTACTTTATCTATCTTTTGGAGCTTGGACCGTTGATGTAAAGCTCAGCTTATCTTTTCTATTATGGCTATTAATATGTAGTGGGATTATGTACTTATGTTTTTATCGAGATGGATATTTTGTACTTGACTCTTGTTGGTTTTTGGTGTGTAACCAAACATGTTTACCTTCTGCTGCAATGAAATGATGTTTTAAATTTCAAGTATTACTTATATCTGTCTTGTTGTAATTTTTCTGTTCTATATTCACTTAAAATACTCCACCGAAGTTAAGGCATTCCCTTAGTGAGTGACCTTAGCGGGTGTGGGGTGTTACAATACCAATCATTGCTTGGTAGTTGTTATTGTACGAGAACTCTACCAAGGGCAAGTGCTGCTCCCATGCTCCTTCAAAGTCAATTATGCAGGATTTGAGTAGATATTCCAAGACTCTGTTGAATCTCTCTGTTTGGTCGTCTATTTGGAAGTTGTTATTGCATAAATTTTCTTGATCAGAATAAAATAGGTGCTCTTCGTTAATCGGTCCACTATTACCCAAATGGACTCATTTCCCTTCTTACTCCTAGGAAGACCATTAATAAAAACCATATAAATGTGTTCACATTTCCAAGTGGGAATCTCTAAGGGTAACAAAAGTCCTCTAGGCTTCCCTTGCTTTGACTTCACCCTTTGACAAGTTAAGCATCTAGAAACAAATTCTACCATGTCTCTTTTCATTCCTTCCCAATAAAAGCTTCTCTTTATGTCCCTAAACATTTTGTCACCTCCGGGGTGTATGGTCATTCTTGACCTATGACATTCCTCGAGAATCTCCTTCCTAAGGTCCCTACTCATAGGGACACAAATCCGGCCATCTCTCCTATGGATACTACTATCATTAAGAAAATATCTACCAAAATGACGGAAAGAATATCCACTAGAAACTTTTCCCTTTGATACACTTAATTCATTATCCATGTCTTGCTCACTTGTGACGACCGCCCATAACCCCTGCACTAAACAAAAGGAATAATGTGCTGAAAGGTGTGCCAGGCAGCTATGGATGATCACCAAAGTAAGTAAGCAATATTGGAACCTGTCGTAAAACTCACAGCGCAAGGATAAAATATAATAGAACATATACAACAGGTAGTAGTAATGAGACATCATATAGCAAACTTTAGAAAACTTTCTCAACATCATGAAAGGTTATCCAATTGATACCAAAGTTTCTACATAAGTCCTCACTACAAAACTCATAGAGCACTCAAATAGTGGAAAAAGAAATACTAGATAGTAATAAAACTGGCACGCCAGCCTCCTGCTCGCCTTCGCACAACAACATCATCCTCACTAATCACCTGTAACCTGCTACTTAGTCTGCCCATCCATAACCGAATGGACAGCCCAAGGTAATAAGAGGAGACATAAAACCTTGAGTCAGACAACAGTCTTAGCGAGCAATAAAACAACTAACAAACTTAAACAATAATGTATGTGAGAATGGGTAGATTTACCAATCACAACCCAACACCATAGAAGAACTCAACTCCCGTCTTCCCCCACATCGGACAGTGATAGCCTTTACGATAAACAATTCAACCATTCATCCATGGAAACCAGAACACTAATTCAATCATTGAAAAATGCTCATAACATCCAGATTATATGTATCTCATGCAAACCATCCTAATCGAATTCAACATCCCTCAAGCAAAATCCCCAAAGGCCTAAACCAATATCAGACAAGCACCCAAGGAATATCTCCTTCGATGTCGGACAACCTACATGAGATGGTACAAACAGAACAACCAATCATCCATGGCTGACTCTGGCAATCACCACCAATCCTGCTTTGAAACCATCGATAATCGTATGATGGCCCATCATGACTGCCATATGTCAAGGGCTAATGGTAACCCCACTTCTAGCATAACTCCATACGCCTTCATGACTCGTATGTTTGTCTACTCAAATCTTGACAACTTGGCCCTTCACGATTGCCTAAGGTACACGGCCCTTCATGACTGCCTAAAGTACCCCCGCTTTGAGTCTACCAGAAATTATGATAACGATGATCTCTCGTCCTTCGCATCTCTAGTCGTCATCACCGGTGACTAATCTCAAACTCAAGTCCCACTCGAGTAGCCATTATCCACACATTCGTTGCTTTTCACTGATCAACGAACATATCACATCACTTCGAACATCCCCTTCTGGACTCTCATCGAAGCCATCAACATCATCGAACCAAACAACATCAGTATAAGGTTCAAAACAATCCATAGCATTCATACACACAAGCTAAGGAAACCAACCACAACAGCCATCCACCATAGTGTTTAAAAGCGCTGCTGAAAAACAAATCTTGACCGACAAATATTAGGAATGACCTGATCCAACCCGGCTAACCTACTCCAAAGGACTTGACCGACCTAGTTAGAGGCCGACCCACTTCCTCCTCAACTAACTTCCCTGACCGACACAACTCAATTACCCTTTTCTGGAACATGACCAACCCGACCTGGTTGCACCAACATGACCGAGCCGACCCGATCACCCCTTTCTGGAACATGACCGACACGACCCGGTTGCACCAACATGACCGACCCAATCCAAAATGACCAACCCGACCCGCTACCCACGGGCCGACCTGACCAGCATCCACCTGACTTGTTCTCCAAGATAGAGACGACCGACCTAACCCAAACTATGCCGACCCAAAACCTGCATATTGCAATTTCAACTCCGATTTCGATCAAAACTTCGCAGACGACAAATTCGATGAAACTAACTTAACTAATTCATAAAAGGCACCAATAAACATGTCATAACTTCGCTAACAACATGAATACGATGATTGTCACTAAAATGATGTAAATATCACCAAAAACCATTAAAATAAACATATGATCAAAATGAGAGATCTAACTTATATAAACATATGAAATGGCATGGAACTAACCGGTTAAACTCGATAAATTAGATCGTAGGGTGATTTATATGAAAATGGACATATAATGATATAGATCGATGAGAAAACACTTACAATTGATGAAAACCATGCACAAACACTCATATAATTCATTGAATCCATGTGAGAGATGTGAACCACTCACTGATTCTCCTAAACAAGCTAAAATGATAGAAATATGAATCCGGACAGCAAGAACCTCGCACCAAACACCTTGGTCCGATGAATCCTTGCCTTGGTTGATGTAGATCTAGACACCAATGGTATAGATCTCTAACTTCCCTCCTTAGATTATGATTTCTAATGGTGGAAAGGTTTTAGAGGAAGGAGAAGCATAAGGCACCAAATGGGAGAATGGAAAACTAAAACCATTTCCCAAATCCCTTACCCCCTATTTATAGCTTTCACTAACCCATTAATGGGCCTCCCCCAAATCAGCCCAATAGGCTCCCAAAAACTGGACAGCCAACTGAAAAACCTTAAAACAGCGATTTCTCCCAAACCGTTGAACCAAATCTTTAATGTAACCACTCTACGGGAAGGCAACCATCAATTCCTTTCCAATGACACAAATTTCACCCTCTGATTTGACTTAAGTGAAAAGTTATGCCCTGTACAAGACTGACAAGGGCAAATTGGTCACAAACAAATTTGGTAAAAATTATGGACATGTCTCACATCCCCATAAGAAACATATTGAAAGATGAGAATGATCCAACCCTCAGGGAACAAAATAAAAAAAAATTATGTTCTTCCGATACGTAAAATGCGGGCTGTTACATTCTCCCCCCTTAAGAATTTCGCCCCCGAAAATCCAAGCAAACATAAACAATCACAACAATTCTGCATGCCTATCATCCATGAGAAGCCAATTATAACATCTAAATTTGCAACCATCAAGCTATGCATCCATAGTCTTATCCTAGCACGCAGAATTCTATCAAACAACAACAAAATACAACGATGATACGATATCAAATGGTCCTACCGACGAAGAGTTCTGGGTGAGTCGCCTTCATGCTTTCCTCCATCTCCCATGTGCAATCATCTCCATCTTCACTCCATTGTACTTTGACTAACTTCACTGTCTTTCTCCTAAGTTGTTTCATGTCATTCCCCACAACACGAAGCGACTTACGAGGTTTTGCAACTACAGTCTCAACTTCCCAATCTTTATATTGCTCTGGAGATACCACCATATTTGAATCATGCACAAATTTCCGTAGAAACAACACATGGAAACATTATGCACACTCGACATCTTCTCGGGCAACTCCAATCTATATGCAAGATTTTCAATTCGCTCGACTATCGGAAATGGTCCAACAAACCTTGAAGATAATTTCCCTTTACTACCAAATCGAACCACATGCTTTCATGGAGAAATCTTCATGAAAACCATATCTCCAACGTCGTATTCCAAATCTTTTCGATGCTTATCAGCATAACTCTTCTGACGATCTTGGGCCGCCTTCATTTGTTGCCTAACGATCTCGATACAATACGAGGTCTCACTATTCATCTCTATCCCAAGTACCAACTTATCTCCAATCTCTAACCAACAAGCTGGAGAATTGCACGACCTCCCATACAACGCGTCGTATGGTGCCATCCCAATAGTTGACTGGTAGCTATTATTATAAGCAAACTCAACTAAATGCAGATGCTCTTCCTATAATCCTCCGAAGTCTAACACACAAGCCCTCAGGAGATCTTCCAAAACTCGATTGACCCTCTCGGTCTGATCATCAGTTTGGGGATGATATGTCATACTCAAGCATAACTCAGTTCCCAAAGCTTCTTGCAAATTTCTCCAAAATCTGCTAGTGAACAATGGATCCCGATCACTCACTATACTCTTTGGAATACCATGGAATCGAACTATCCATTTTACATAAAGCTCAACCAACTTTGACGTCGTCCTAATCGACTTGACAGGAATGGATCAAGAACTTTTGGTCAAACGATCCACTATGTCCCAAATCCCCTCATTTCCAGCCCTTGTTTTGGATAGTCCATCGATAAAGTCCATCGATACTTGCTCCCACTTCCACGTAGTAACTTCCAATGGATAAAGCAAACCACTTGGCTTCTTCTGTTCAGCTTTCACCAACTGATAGTTCATAATTTTAGAAATGAACTTTCTAGTATCTTGCTTCATCCCTTCCCAATAGTATGCTCGCTTCATGTCCTGGTACATCTTATTACCACCGGGATGAATCGTTAACTTCGAGTGATGATATTCTCTCAGAACCTCATCTCTCAATCCATCAATATCAGGAACAACAACCGTCCTTACTTTCGAAACCAACCTTCTCGGTCGACTTCGAATTCTTTATTTTTTGGTTCTAACTTCTGGACAAACTCAACGAGCTTTGCATCTCGCTTTTGGCTCTCACCAATCCTTTCGATGAGAGTACATATTATCGATAAGCTTGCCAACATTGCAGGTTCCAACTCACACCTTGGCCTAAAATCAAACCTTGCCGAATACTCAAGGCTCTTCCATTTCGAGAACATCACTCCCAAACTTGCATGTCTTCGACTCAACGCATCAGCAACTGCATTACCCTTGCCCGGGGTATAAGCTATATAAAAATTATACGATGCCAGAAAATCTAACCATCATTGCTGCTAAAGATTCAAATCCTTTTGGAAGATAATATACTTCAATGATTTGTGATCCGTAAACAATTCGAATCGAACTCCCAGCTGGTAGTGTCTCCACATCTATAGAGCAAACACAATCGCTTCCAACTCCAAATCATGAGTTGGGAAATTCTTCTCATGCGGCTTTAGCTGTTGACCCGCGTAGGCCACAACCTTATCCTTTTGCATTAGTACTGCTCCAAGCCCAGTACCACATGCATTGGTGTATAACACCATCTCTTCATTCCCACTTGGAATAGTCAACACAGAAGCACTCGTCAATCTCTCCTTTAGGATTTTGAACACTTGTTCAAACTTCGTATCCCATGTGAACACCTAGTTCTTCTTCGTCAGTCCTGTTAACGGTGCAGCTACCTTGCAGAAATCCTTGATAAACCGTCGGTAATAACCAGCCAATCCAAGGAAACTTCTCACATCCGTAGCATTCTTAGGCCTATCCTAGTCGTGGATTACTGCTACTTTAGCGGGGTCAACCGCTATCCCACTTCCAGAAATAACATGGCCTAAGAACCTCACTTCATTCTTCTAGAAGTGACACTTCGAAAACTTATCTCTGAGCTGATGCTTTCGCAAGATCTCTAACACAACTCTCAAGTGTGTCTTATATTCTTCCTCATTTCTGGAGTAGACCAGAATATCATCCACGAACACAAGTGCGAACTTGTTCATCTGATGTCTGAACACTCTAATCATAAGATCCACGAAATGCGCTGGCGCATTAGTCAACCCGAATGGCATTACCAACCATTCGAAGAAACCGAATAGTGTCCTAAAAGCAGTCTTTGGCACACTATCCTTAGCCATCCTCAATTGGTGAAATCCCGTTGCTAAGTCCATCTGATAAAACATTTTGGCTCTGTGAAGTTGACCGAACAAGTCATCAATCCTTGGCAACAAATACTTGCTTTTCTTAGTTACCTTGTTCAGCTAACGATAGTCTACAAACAATCTTAACGAGCCATCTGCCTTGATTGCAAATACGACCGATGCGCCCCTTTCGGATACACTCCTCTGAATGAATCCTTTTCCCAAAAGGTCTCTAACTTGCACCTCCAACTCTCGCTGTTCCTTAGGCACCATCCGCCCAAGAGGCATGACGATTGGTCTAGAACCTTCGACCAAATCGATCCTAAACTCGATCTCACGATGAGGCGGCAACCCTTTGACCTCGTCAAAGATTTCTACATACTCATTAGCGATAATGATCACTGATGACAGACCTTCTTGTGGAATCCCAAGAGAATACAGATAACTCACGAAGACCCTGTCTTCGCACGTACATCTAATCAACACCTTTCGCCCTTCCACATCCCCGATCCTCACCTCCAGCTTCTCGCAATTCACCCTCGCCGCATACCTCTTGATCCAATCCATGCTCAAGATGATCCCAAACCCAGCAAAATTCAATGCAAAGCAATCACACAAAAGAGCAACCATGACTCAACAACACTAGACCATGGAAAATCATGCACAAACTAGACGAACCCCCAACTGGATTAGTCACTACGAAAGGTCTACCACAAATCTCGAGTTCCAAACCCAAGCGACACACAAGCACATTACAAATGAATGAATGCGATGCTCCAGTATCAAATAACACATGAACTGAAATACCATTAACAGAAAGAGTACCTTGCACCACGATACCCTTTCCCTTTTCCTCAGCAGTAGGAGCCCTCGAAGAAGATGGCACAGCTTCCAAAGCATATGCCTTCACAACCTACTTACCCTTATCATATTATGGACAGTCCTTCTTGAGATGCCCAGGCTTGCCACAATTGTAACACTTCCTTTCAACTTTCGGATTTTTGCACTCATTAGCAAAATGTTCTTTCTGTTGGCAGTTAAAGCAAACTGACTCACTCTTGGGTTTCTTTTGGCCATTCTTCCCTTTCTGTTGTTGCTGCTTCCTTTTCTTATTATTACCACCTTGCCGTGGTTTCTGTGCTTCTTTGGTTGTAGCGACAACATTGGCCTCTTAAGAAAACAAACTCTCATGGCGAATAGCTTTCTCCATGAGCTTCTCAAATGAATCATCAAGATGATCCACTAACGAATTCCAATATAGGTATCTAGACCCAAGACAAACTTCTCGTTCTTATGATATGGTGTATTAATATATGAACGAGCATACTTCGCCAAAGCCTCAATGTCATAAATATAGTCAAGAACTGGGCGGCCATACTGTTTAAGCTCCATGAATCTCTTAAACATAATAGACTTTTGCACGGTGGACATAAACTTTGCTTCAAACTTAGCTTGAAATTGTTCCCATGAGATCTCTTCCTCCCGAGTCTCAAGTGTGACAGAGTTCCACCAGTCCATTGCTTTGCCCTCTAACTGCCTTGATGAAAGCTTTCTCTTTGTTGCATCATCAATGCCCAAGTCCTTGAAGATCCTAACACAAGTGTCCATCCACCTTTGGACTTTTTCAACTGGTTCAGTGCCCTTGAATTGTTTTCCTTCCAGTGAAGAAAAGTCTTTGCACAACTTTGCAAATTATATAGCTCTAGGCACTAGAACTCCAACTTCAACCGTGGCTGCCACCGGAGCGGGGTTCCTTCAAAGGCATGCTTCCATCATAGCTTCAAACATGGCCGGGTAGTCATGTGCCCCGCCATTACTCCCTCCAGTATTAGCTTCCCTAGCAGCGTGTCTTGATGGTCGTCTACTCGTTCTAAATTTGCTATTTAGAATAATTAGCCACTTTTCAAGAAAAACTTCTAAAGAGATACAATAGCTACTACTGTATATGCTAATATATATAGTAAGCATCCAACTGAAATCGACAAGTACATCACTTATACATGAATACGTCCTTGAATTTTGGCCAAAATCATTGACCAGAGCTTTGATACCAAATGTGATGACCGCCCATAACCCCCACACTAAACAAGAGGAACAATGTGTTAAAAGGTGTGCCAGACAGCTATGGACGACCATTAGAGTAAGTAAGCAATATCGGAACTTGTATAAAACCCACAACGCAAGGATAAAATATAATAGAACACATACAACAGGTAATAGTAACGAGACATCATATAGAAAACTTTAGAAAACTTTCTCAACATTATGAAAGGTTATCCAATTGATACCAAAGTTTGTACATAAGTCCTCACTACAACACTCATAGAGCACTCACAGAGGAAACAGAAATACTGGATAGTAATAAAACTGGTACGCCAGCCACCTACTTTCCTCTGCACAGCAGCATCGTCCTTACTAATCACCTGTAACATGCTACTTAGTCTGCCCATCCACAAACGGATGAACATCCCAAGGTAATAAGAGGAGACATAAAACCTTGAGTCAGACAACAGTCTTAGTGAGCGATAAAACAACTAACAAACTTCATCAATAAAGTATATGAGAATGGGCAGATTTACCAGTCACTACCCAACACCAGAGAAGAAATCAACTCCGGCCTTCCCCCACATCAGACAGTGATAGCCTTTACGATAAAAAAATCGACCATTCATCCATGAAAACCAGAACACTCATTCAATCATTGAAAAACGCTCATAACATCCAGATTATATGTATCTCATGCAAACCATCCTAATCGAATTCAACATCCCTCAGGCACAAGCCTCGAAGGCCTAAACCAATATCAGACAAGCACCCAAGGAACATCTCCTTCGACGTTGGACAACCTACATGAGGTGGTACAAACAGAACAACCAATCATCCATAACTGACTCTGGCTATCACCACCAATCATGCTTTGAAACCATCGTTAATTGTATGATGGTCCATGATGACTGCCATATGTCAAGGCCTAATGGTAACCCCAGTTCTAGCATAGCTCCATACGCCTTCATGACTCGTATATTTGTCTTCTCAAATCTCGACAGCAACGCCCTTCACGACTGCCCAAGGTTCGTGGCCCTTCATGACTGCCCAAAGTATCCCTGCTTTGAGTCTGCCAGAACTTATGACAACAATGATATCTCAGCCTTCGCATCTCTAGTCGTCATCACCGGCGACTAATCTCAAACTCAAGTCCCACTCGAATAGCCATTATCCATACATTCGTTGCTTTTCACCGATCAACTAACGTATCACATCACATCGAACATCCCCTTCTGGACTCTCGTCATCATCATCATCGAACCAAACAACATCAATATAAGGTTCAAAATAATGCATAACATTCATACACACAAGCTAAGGAAACCAACCACAACACTTAAGCCATCCACCACATTTTTTAGAAGCGCTGTTGAAATACCCATCTTGACCGACTAGTATTGGGACTGACCTGATCCAACCTGGCCGACCCACTCTAGAGGACTTGACCGACCCAGTTAGAGGCCGACTCGCTTCCTCCTCAACTAACTTCCCTGACCTACCCGACCCGACCACCCCTTTCTGGAACATGACCAACCTGACCCGGTTGCACCAACATGACCGACCCGATCATCCCTTTCTGGAACATGACCGACCCGACCCGGTTGCACCAAGATGACCGACCCGACCCCAAATGACCGACCCGACCAACTACCCACGGACCGACCTGGCCAGCATCCACCTGACTTTTCTCCAAGCAGATACGACCGACCCGACCACGATGGTTACGACCGACCCAACCCAAACTAGGCCGACCCAAAACCAGAATATTGCAATGTCAACTTTGATTTCGACCAAAACTTTGCTAAACGACAAATTCGATGAAACTAACTCAACTAATTCACCAAAGGCACCAATAAACATGTCATAACATCGCTAACAAGATAAATATGATGATTATCACTAAAAATGATGTAAATATCACCAAAAACCATTGAAATGGACATATGATCAAAATGAGAGATCTAACTTACATAAACATATGAAACGGCATGGAACCAACCGGTTAAACTTGCTAAATTAGATTATAGGGTGATTCATATGAAAATGGACATATAATGATATAGATCTATGAGAAAACACTTACAATTGATGAAAAACATGCACAACCACTCATATAATTCATTGAATCCATGTGAGAGATGTAAACCACTTACCGATTCTCCAAAACTAGCTAAAATCATAGAAATATGAATCCGGACAGCAAGGACCTCGCACCGAACACCTTGATCCGATGAATCCTTGCCTTGATTGATGTAGATATAGCCTCCAATGGTATAGATCTCCAACCTCCCTCCTTGGATTATGATTTCTAATGGTGGAAAGGTGCTAGAGAAAGGAGGAGCACAAGGCACCAAATGAGAGAATGGAAAACTAAAACCATTTCCCATATCCCTTACCCCATATTTATAGCTTCCACCAACCCACTAATGGGCCTCCCCCAAATCAGCCCATAGGCTCCCAAAACCTGGACAACCAACTGAAAAACCTTAAAACAACAATTTCTCCAAACTACTGAACCAAATCTTTAATGTAACCACTCCATGGAAAGGCAACCATCAATTCCTTTCCAATGGCATAGGTCTCGCCCTCTGATTCAACATAAAAGTTATTCCCTGTACAAGACTGGCAAGAGCAAAATAGTCACAAACAAAATCGGTAAAAATTATGGACATGTCTCACATCCCCATAAGAAGCATATTAAAAGATGAGAATGATCCAACCCACAAGGAATAAAATAAAATTATTTTATGATCTTCCGATGCGTTAAATGCGGGCTGTTACATCACTCTTGATACTATCTATCAGAACTAGTCTTATATCTATAGCTCCAAGAAATCCTTGAGCTGCCTTATGCATTGGTTGCAAATTGAAACTAGAGAGAAACTCTAACTATTTTCATTTGGTAATTGCACTAAGGATAACATGCTTCCGACTCAAAGCGTCGGCCACAACATTACCCTTACCAAGGTTATACTGAGTGGTGAAATCAAAAAAATGCAAGATATTCCACCCATCTCTACTGTCGAAGGTTCAGATCTCACTAAGAAAACAAATATCTAAGAGATTTATGATCAGTGAATAACTCAAACTTCTCTCCAAAAAGGTAATGTCTCCACATCTTAAGGGCAAAAACCACTACCGCTAGTTCCAAATCATGGACGGGGTACCTTTTCTCGTGGTCCTTGAGTTATTTACTTGCGTAGGCAGCTACTCTACCCTCCTACATTAGTACCGCTCCCAAATCGGTCCCACATGCATCTGTCATTACAACAGAAATTGTCTTTTATAGCGCCATATAGCCACTATTAAAGAATATTATGGCGGTCTGAAAAGCGCTGTATATCGACATGTTATGAAAAATAGTTGAATAATTGTAACAAAAAGTACCGCTATAAAAGGCATGATTTTATAGCAGACATATGCCGCTACGATACATAAAGAGAGTAGCTCGCTATTACCACTATAAATCATCTCGTTCTTCAAGAAAATAAGAATTTTTATAACAATGTATTGCCGCTATAAAACATTTATTCAATAGCGGGGTTACACCGCTATACAATATGTAGATATAACGCCTATTCAATGCTATCCTTTGCCAGCAAACTCCTATATTACATTACCTTATATAACGATTTTTAGTATATTATAATAATAGCAATCGAATGAATCTTCAAAACAATTTGAAAACCGATATATAGGACCAAAGACTTTATAATAATCAATAAATGTAACACATATTCATGTAGCATAATAAAGGATCAATTAACAAAAAATAAGTTCAATACATATGTTTTCAGCTCCATATTGATGTCAGTTTGAGTTAACAAAAAACAAAACATATTTCATATTTAAAGTCTACAAATGCTAAATGCATCACTAAGAACTTCAACTGCTCAAAGTCTTTCTTTAAATTATAATGATATTCATTAGCTTCTAAACCTTAAAAAAAAAAGTATAACCATTAAGTACTGGACATTAGGTTAGTTACCATAATCAAATAAAAAAACCAAAAATGTACATATTACATCAACTTATTCAACTCATTCAGACATCAAATTAATTACCACTGGTATTTAAATAATGATGGACATCGGACATCAGATTAGTTACCACAATGGAATTTAAATATTTTACAAAATTGACAACCACATTAGATTAGTTATCAGACATCAGACATTGCTAGGTTCCTAAAGCTCAATAATCAAAATTTTACAAAATAGCCGACACGACATAGTTATGCATCTGCACTTATCAGTTCTCCTTTTATCTACTTCGATTTTTCACTTTTAGGCTTCCATGCCATTACGTATATATATTCCGTGTTTACATGTGCAAGCATCGATCGAACTGAAAGCAAGAGCTTCCATTTAGCAAAAAAAATGGGTTTCTATCTTTAAAAAAATATATGTGAAACAATCAATAAGACATATATGTAAACAGAACTAAAACAGTTAGCAAATTAAGTACAATTTACAGTCATGAAATATTAGTTAATTGAGAGATAACTTAGCAGATAAGCAACAAAAATTAGAGGCGCCAAAATATGATCCAACCCATTAACCCTATCCATAAATGGGATGGGTTAACTCATTTTTGAATTTTATTATATGGGTAATAGGTAATGGTTTGGTTGACCCATTTTCAAAAGGGTCATAAATGGGTAACCCATTTTACCTATTTCTAAAAAAATTGAAATTATAAATTATAAATTATAAACCTACATATTTGTTTTACATGACGACTGACATTTGTACTTGGAAAATTACGGGCTGTCATATCTTCATATTTGCACTCTCCCTAGTGGCGAAGCTGCTATTTTTTGTTCAGACTGCGATAATTTCTTCATACTAACTTAAAATTGTACGAGATTTCAACCGATAAACTCTCACCTAACACTACAACAAAAACATCATATTACAACTTTAATTTCACAACTGTGCAAAAAAACACAGTTGTAATAAATGCTTTTTACAACTGTGCAAAACGCACTATTGTAATAAATGTTTTTTACAACTGTGAAAAAATCACTGTTGTAATAAACATATGTATCACAACTTTTCTTTTTTGCCTGTTGTAATAACTAATATATACTAATTAATTTCTGATAATAAATAGTTAAATTAGAAAGTTGTTTAAACTTATTTTAATAATTAGTAATATTAACATTTAAGAATTATTCATATTCAATAATAAATTTACAAATTAATACCAATTACTATTAATTACTATTAGATTAGATAAAAACCACTTAATTGATGATTAATAAATAATAGTTACTTTTTAAAAATTACTATTATTTAATAGTATATAATCAATAACATTTACATAATAATTAACTTTTAATAGTTGGAATTCAATTATAACTTTGAAGAAATAGGTAATAATTAATAATAACTAATAATAAATAAAAATGACTAAATAATAAATAATTTTAATTATACAATAGTGAATGAATAAGTAATAATGATTAAATAATAAACAATTTTAATTATTTAGTAATAATCATGATTAATATTAAATAATTGGTAAATAATGACTAACTATTTTAAACCATTTATATGTAATTAATAATCAGGTTTAATATCAATAATTAGAATTAGTATTTAATAATTATCAACAACTATTTAATAAAGACTAACAAGAATTTTTAACAACTAATTAATTTTTGCTATTGCAAACATTTATTAACCGCTACTATGTTATAACAATTTTCAAGTAAATGTTGTTAACCACAAGGAATAATCATCATAATCATCAGTATAACGTAACACGTTAGGGTTTTAAATAAGGCCAAAAGGTGGACTTCAGTTCTACTGCTTTGAACAGGGAACAAAGATCAAAGGCGGCTGCCGCCCAGATCTAAAATTTTCATTTTGACTCCATCGCGAATATTTGGCTCCGAAGTGAAAATTTTGGCTTGTATCTCCTTAATTTTTCCATCGGGCCTTTTCCATTTTCACGGTAACACAATTTCAGAAACCATTTTATCTTCTTAAACTATAAACCTACCTACGCTGGCTATTATTCCCTCTCTCCGTCATCTCGTTCTTTCTTTTCTTCACAAAATAAATCAGTGATCTGGTAGTCCAATTGAAGGCAAGTTTGGAGATTTCAGGTTTGGATTCGGGTATTATTGGTCGCGCAGCAGATCTATGATTTCAGGTTGGAGATTTGAGGTCGGAGATGCGGGAGTCACCGGTCATCTATCATCGTAGACGATGGGTTACAACCGGTCAAGGCGGTACGGTCACCACTCCTCCTCCTCGTCGTCCAATAAAAATTGAGATCTCTCGTGGTACTGCTGCTATTGTAATTTGACTGCTTGATAGTAGAAAAGAGTATTTTTTATCGATATTTCGTTGTTATCAGCTCTTTTTATTTTTAACAAGACTGTATTTTGTAATATTGCAAGAATGACAATCATGATACTTCTCTTCCAATAAATGAAGGTATTATTTTCTTTGAATTGTTAGTTATTGTAGTCTCTGTTTATTGACATATGATCACAACGTAGAAACGATTGAATTATCTCTTCGTTTATGCGATGAATTTAGGTCTATAAGATTAGACAGATGGACAAGCTAATGTAATTAACTTCCTGATAAATATATTTTGCGTTTAACTAACATTTTCTTCTTTTTTTGGTCATTTTTATTAACATTCCAGTTTTAGATACGAGGATGTCATTTTATTTCAAAATGTTTTCTTTTATTACCAGCGTGTAACCCATGCATTGCACACGGTAATATTATTAAAAATAATATTAAGATTTAAACCATTGCTAAAAATAGAATTTTATTGCGAAACATATGATAAATTTGTTGTAACATATCGATCACAAATTAAAATGATGTACAATGCTCAAATGTGGGTTGAGGGCTTAGTCGTCGTTAACTACATGTCTTTCTAACAATTAAAATGATATACAATGCTCAAATGATATACCTAATATCTTGGAGACAATCAGAATCTTATATTCATTTAATTTAAATTTGGTATCTTATATATTTAATAAATTATTAGTCCGACGAAGTTGAGCATATTATTGTTTTGCCAGCAAGTTTCGTACCATGTATCAACAGTGCTCTCCGTTTTCTACTTTGCATTACATGGTTCTAATCGGTTTGAACTTTGAACTTTGAACTGTGGCATTATTTATCGTTTCTACTTCTATGCAATTAATTTGTTTTATTCTTTACTTCGCACGAAACCATATGCCATCTGGAAGACCTCCAGCAAGAAACCGTACAAGTGTTGAGCATGAAGACTATCAAGTGTTAAGAATGAAGACCATTGCAAGACCAGCAGCATTGCGAGCAAATCTCAATTTCATTATGTATGTATTACTCCTAGTGATGTATATTTATGAAACATGACTTCGAGTCTTTCAGATTTCAAAGTCTCGGATAATGGATTTTGTAGTTGCTTTATGTACTTGAGATACTTGTATGATACATAAAGAATGATGAGAGTTTGAAAATTCTAATATATTGTTTTGATTCATCTTTTAAGTTTGTTTGATATCTTCAGTTTTGTAGATAATATGCTATGAAATGAATTATTTTTATTAATAATATGTATATAATTTGCATATATTACAACTTTAAATAATACTTTTAATAAAATATATTACAACAGTTATAAACAGTTGTAATAAGGTATATTACAATGGTGGAAAAAAGTTGTAAAATATATATTTCACAACAGTGTCGCAACGGTGCAAAAAAGATGTAAAAGATTTTAGTCTATTACAACTTCTTAATAGACGACGGTGGCTCTACCGTTGTGAAAAGTCTTTTACAACTTTTTTCCACCGTTGTAATATGGTCATTTTGTTGTAGTGTAAATTACATACAACATGTGACGCTTGAATAGTTCATCGGGTAAACGGACAATGCACTTTTTCATGAAGACTGGCAATTATACTTAGAAAATAACAGGCTGTAATATCCCATATTTGCGCTCTCCGTAGTGGCGAAGCCGCTATTTTTTTGTTCAGACTGCGATAACTTCTTCATACTTACTTGGAATCAGACGAGATTTCGACCAATCAACTCCCACCTAGAACACGGACAATATGCGATGCTCGGATACTTCATATGGCGAATGTAAAATGTAGTTCCCCATAGAGACTGACATTTGTACTTAGAAAATAACAGGCTGTCATATTTGAACCTTATACGGTATATCCCCTATATTTCCAATTTGAATTAAAAATTCAAAAATTTTGAAAATTGGAACTTTGAAATTTTGAATTTTAAAATTTTACAATTTTAAATTTTATAAATTTAAATTTTGGATTTGAAATTTGAAATTTAAAATTATGAAGTTTGAAAATTTGAATTTTATATTTTGAATTTTAAAAGTTCAAAATTATATTGTTTAAAAAAATTTAATTAAAAATTCGAAATTTTAAAGTACAAAATTTAAAATCTAAGATTTCAAATTTCAAATTTAGAAATCAAAGTTTTAAAATTTAAAATTTGAAATCGAAAATGGAATTTGACACTTGGATTTCAAAATTCCAAATTTTATGGAATATTTTAAAAAAAAAAAATTAGCATTTTTTTATTAGCTAAATCAAATTTAGATACTTAAGTAGGTTAAATGAGTAACTCACTTATTAGAGGGTTGGATTATAAACGGGTTGGGTAATAAATGAGTCAAAGAGAATGGATCATAAATGGGTTGGGTCAATACTCAGCTCTAACCATTTAGACCCAACCCAACCTATTTGACAAAAAATTGAGACAAAAGCAAGGAGGCTAAATTAAAATGATAACGAAACAGATACACCCTGACTTATTTTAATGACACACAAAAGCATACCAGTTAAGCACCTGTTTGTCTTGAAACTCTCAAAACCATATATACCTAGCACTCCGATCAAATTACTTGAATCCGAATTTTGACCGATGGAATTATTGATCTTATTGACCAACCAACAAATTTTTGATTGAATAACATAATTCACAATTGATTGAAGAAGTAACTATAATAGAATGTTTAATGACAATTTTTCATTATTACCAATCAAACAGCCGAGAATTAAAGTACAAAATAAATCTGAACCTGTTACCGGCTTACATAACAGCACACATAGTCATTGCTTCCAGCAACCCAAGAAATATAAGGCATGCATTTATCCAAAAAAAAAAGAAACCATCTACAGTCAAATTAAAATAAATCTGAACCTGTTACCGGCCTACATGGCACACATAGTCCGCTAGACAGATACATATATATACATATATACATATATATATATATATGTATGTATGTATGTAACAGGAATGTCAATTACCACTACACCATAATGGCCATTTGGCAACACTTATTTTTTTCAACTGCTAACACTTATATGTGTTGTAGACTAGTGACACTAATATGTGTTGCTATAGTAAAAATGTGTCACCAAAAATATGCCAACACTTATTTGTGTTGATATGCTTGGTCAACCCTTATTTTCTGAGGGCAAAATGGTAAGTGCTCACCCATTAACCTAATAGCTGCCTCAGTGCTTTCTCCCCAACGCTTATTCCTCTGAAGGCCGCGTCCATAGCAAATACGAAAAATAAACTTTCTCCCTAACGCATGCCTCAATCCTCTCTCTAATCGATTATATTATCAGCGATAATTTTTTATTTCTCAAATCGGTATTAGTCTCTCAAATTTCTCTAATCGATTATGTTATCCTCTCTTTACCATTTTTGATTTCTGCATCAACTTGTGTAGGCCACGACTTCGAATTGGGGCTTCTAGGATTCACGGCTTCTGGGAATCACGGCTTCTAGGAATCACGATAATAGGTAAAAAATTCGATTTCACTTTCGTTGTCTTTGGACTAAGATATGAAATTTTGCTATAGATTTCTAAAATAAAATAGATATAGCCTTACTGAATGTACAATAAATATATTATTATACTTTATATATCAGATTTGATGTCAACCTGTAAGATATTATGAGACAGTTATCAACATTGGTGGGAACTTATTATTATGTTGTATGTGTGAGCTCTGTTTCGTTCTATTACAGTCAGATACAATAGGTGACCTTCCAGCTGTTGGAAATGGAGCATCCAAAGCCTTCAATTGATGTATTATATTTCTCTCATATCACATATTTTGGTTTAAGTAAATATCCTTTTGTTATTTCTTTTCTTTTTAAAACGTTAACAGGTGCAAGTACTTGCACTATGGTTTCGCCGAAGTGATACTGTTGTTAAGATGGTTAAGTTAGGTATACTATCTATATTTTATAAATTTACAGCACACATGAATGCTTTTAGTAAAATATAACTGGGTACATTTCAATTTGTTAAACTAGAATGAACCATTGTGCTATAGTTTATTCCTACCAATTTCTTCGACAAAGAAATGTATTTTAGCTGGTCTTGACGTATTGAACTCCTGTTGGTGATTGTTACTGATATCCACGTACTGATTATTTGAACCTATTTAGCTTAAAATCATAGACACCATATTCATTGTTAGGCCGTGAATATTCAAGTTCCTGCGACAGCTTATTATTATGAGTTTACAATGTTAATGTGGGCCGTGAACACATGAAACTCTATTTAGATTACAATAACATTGGTGGGATTAAACTTGCATTAATGTTTGTTGCAATCAACATGAGGATTTAAGGTGAGTCTCTGTGGATGCGTTTAGTATTTGAATCTTGTAGGTGTGGCCATTTGATAGACTATTGCTGCTTCCATCAGCGCGATGTGAGTTTTCAAAATTTTATGATATAATTAACCTTAATGTATGTATGCTTTGAATAAGAAGTCTGTAATTAGTTTTTATGTTTAATAAGCACGAAGACTTTCAGTAAGACCAACAATCTCGAATACCTGATATTTGATTATAACTTTTTTGAATTACATTAATTAGTAGTTTTAAGTTTTAACTTCCAACTTTTTATATGGCAATAAGTATTGAATGACGATAAGCAAATTACTAACTGATTAAATTATACAGGCCTATTGAGGGATTAAACTGTTTTTACAAGAAAGGACATGATAACACTTGCAAAGCAAGAAGCACAAAGTACACATTGATATTTGGAATCATCGAGCTCATCTTCTCGCAAATTCCAATCTTTGATCAAGTTTGGTGGCTTTCGATTATTGCTGCGGTTGTTTTACTTCCTCCATTATTGGACTTTCCCTTGGAATTGTTCAAATTTATCTGTAAGTTTAAATTATTTACATTAAAAAATCTTATAACTTGTAATCGTGTTTCCCTTATGCTAATAGATAAACATGTGTTTTCTTCCAACATGTGTTCTGGAGAGCGCTGACAACTGACCACCATGCCATCTCTTTCAGAAGGAGAACAGAACCATATTAAAGGTGGTTGCAAGAGTGTTCAGCCATGGCAGTAGTCTTTGTGGAAGAGTAGGACTTTAGTCATGTCGAGAGGGTGATGTCTACAGATATAAACAAGGTTCTGGTATGCGAAAAGAAGAAAAAATATTAGATTATCATGTAAAGGAACGGATCATAGTGTCCATACGTAATTCTTTTATCATGTTTTAATGACTTGGTTGAAGTTTAGGCTCATAGATGACGATTAGCTTAAAATCGTTCATATTCTATTTCAAATTGCTAAAAGAGAAAACATGACCTTATATACTAATTGTGTTTCCAATTTTTTTGAAGGGGGCACAGTAAAAATAAATTAGCTCATTAATGAAGACAGATTGTGCTTCAAATCTTAATATATTTCATAAATTTGTCGTTATACCCTTCTCCCTTCTACAAATGTCCAACTCAGCCAGTGAATTCATAATTGCTGAGAATAAAATGGAAAAATCTTTAAACACTTCTTAACTAGAAGAACTCTCCTCTGCTTTTCTTTTTCAATTAGAAAGTAATGGCCTCTGCATCGTGTTTGTCAACTGTAGGAGGATCAGGAAATAATACTTGCTGGATTCCTCTTGATATTAAAATGATGGTTATTGATGAAGATCCTACTTGCCTCTCTTTTTTGGCAAAGCTGCTTGAAACATGTCATTATATAGGTAAATATTACTTGCATTTCTCGTTAACATTGAATATTCAAGGCAATTTACCTTATACTAGATATTGAATATTCAAGGCAATTTACTGAAATGTATATGGTATATAGAGTTTATAATAACATTGGCCCTTGTAAGATATCAAATGGGATTTTCATGTTAATTACTTGGCCTCTTATTATTATGAGTTGGCCATTTCGTTTTACTTCATTGCTTACATGTTTTTAATCTTTCTTTTCACCATCCAGGCTCTTAAACTGAGCGATGAACTCCTTCAAAATAAAACATGTGGTAGGCTGCTGGTTTCTACACACAGGGAGGTATATTTTTATTTAATGTAATTGTACCAGCTCTTTTTACGGTCATCTTGTAATTTGAGCTTCCTTATATGCCCGCTGCCAATGAAACATGCTTTACATATATATTCCCATTTGACATGTTTGTCATTTCTTAACAAAATAATTTTGTAAATAGCATTACATATTTAATAATAGTTTAGCATGTTTCTTCTTCTACAATTTACTACTGAAGCATTCTCGTTTTTTCTATTTGTTTCGCTATACTACTAACCGTATGGCATTCACTACATTATATACAAACAGCTGAACAAGCTTAGTCTTTTTACCAACCTGGAGTTCGAAGTTGAAGATGATAGCTCTGTCATTGTTCAGAGCAGGCCTCAAGATAAGAAGGGATGTAGGAAATAAGTTTCATGTATGCTTGCACTTTGTATTGATGGAAAACATATAACGTTACTGTTGAACATTAACTTGCATTTACAGATGTTACCGGAAGTAAATGGCTGCTTGTTTTGATTGATGTTGACAGTGGGAAGGAGGTGAGGTGATGCGATGGAGTTTACAGTAGAAGTTTTGGTTTTCAGGAAATAGTAGGAGGTTTTATGGTGATTGGTTGTTGTGCTGTGCGGGTTCCGCTTGAGGCTGGAGTTTGCCTTTCTGAAGGTTGTCAGGATAAGGATATAGTAAATGGGGTTATTGCAGTTTCTAATTTGAAAAAAAAATGTGTTCTGCATGAATAGGCAGTTTGGATCCGTGTAACTTGAGGTGATGTTTAGGATGTTGGTATGATAGAAACCTATTGTGAATTGATTGTGGAGAGGAGATGATGGTATTGGTGAAGAGTTCAGGTGAAGGAAGGTGGGTGCAAGCAATGTTTGTGGTTAGTCGTGAGGTTGCAGAGGAGAAGCATTAGAGGATGATGGAATGTTGTCTATGGAGTGAAGGAGGGAGTTGTAGTTCTGGTTTGTGAATGAGAACTTGCAGTTTCTTCGATCTTTCCATTTATAAATGTAAGAGCTCTTTGATGTTTTTTCTTTCTTTTTTCAGTGCTAACATATTATCTTTAGGTGCATCCATCTTGCAATATATTTTAGTCTCGTTTATAATTTCTGAAACAAAAATGATATACATCTTCTTCTTTCGTCTTAATCGTGAAATGTATTTTTGTAGTCCATTTTCTTTAAGATTTTACTTTACGGTCAAACTATATGTTTAATTGGAAATAATGAACAAATAATCAATGTGAATTTCAAAATTTTATATAAGAATGCTCGATTAGTTGCTGCTCGGTTGAACCAGTTTAATCTCTGTTGTAAAAGCTTTGAAATTATATCCCGTAAGAAGTTGCACTTTGATTCAAGGGATAGTTAGTACCCATAAAATTAGTATCATCTCTGTGAGACAAGACAAGTAGAAAAATATATGTTCTAAATCATACGAGGCAGTTTCATCGTTTCTTATTTTGTAGTGTATGGTCTACAACTCCATTTACAACTCCATTTACTGCTATACTCTGTAAATGTGTAAACACTGAATTTTCTTCCACTTTGAAATCATTAGATTTTGTGAGAAATGTTAATTAGCGCCATAAGTACCACATAAAGGCAAGTTCTGTTGATTGTTACATGCAAGTAAGAGACTTTAGTTAATGCCCTAATAATTCCAAGTAAGTTTCACTTTTGTTTTTTTCCTGTTTCAGCATCGAATATTAAATTGTATGCCACACATAAATACCATGTAGGCACCATAAGTACCACATCCGAAGAAAGCATTATACTTGTTGAAGACCACATTACATTACAATGTGGTCTAGCACCTTGATGATTATGGTTTTGGTATGAGAAAATATTAGATACTTGAACATTAACTGATGACGAATGGATCAGTATTGCATAAGCACCGAGCTTTTGAGCTTGCTAAAGAGAGCTGCTTGTGCAAGCCTGTAGAAGTAAGTTTGCACAAGCAAGCATTCTTATGAAAGCCTGCAGAAGTGTAAGCTATGAAAGCATGCTTGCTTGCTTCAAAGTAAGCAAGCAAGCTTGCTTCAGCTTGCTGCAAGAAAGCAAGCTTGCTGAAGCAAGATGCAAGCAAGCAAGCTCATCTTTGTGAGCTCAGCTTGCGAGCTCACAAGCTCAAATTTACAAAGCTTGGTTCGCTAGCTCAGTTTTGTGGTTCATGTAAATGCTAGCTCAGTTTTGCAGTTCTTATAAATGCTAACTCAGTTGCAAAAAAGAGTTGCAAACTTAGTTTGCAAAACTGAGATGCAAACTCAGTTTCGACAGAGTTGCAAACTCAGTTTGCAAAACTGAGATGCAAACTCAGTTTGCACAACTGAGATGCAAACTCAGCTTGCAGAACTGAGTTGCAATTCAGTTTCGCAAACTAAATTTGCAACTCAGTTTTGCAAATTGAGTCACTCAGTTTTCAACTCATCCAATTATTATGTATCTACATCCTTGAACTAAGCACACACAAAAGTAACAAGATATGCTCCATTACGGATCATTGTTTGAAGCTTAAGTTTTTGATTCAACTATTTTATTTAATCAATACTCTGCAACATAAATATTGACATTATTAATTATCCACCACATTACTTAATAGTGTTAATGATGCATAATAGACGAAAATATGCATCCTAATTTTGCAGATCATTGTTTGCATCTCATTTTTGCATGGGTTTTAACTTTGAGTGTTTATACTAATGCAAGCACTTATAGATGAATGCTTTGAATTCTCGTGCAGGACTTTGATAAATATGCAAAACGGATATTACAAGCTTTGTGAATTTTCGGATGGAGGCTTTGTGATATGGTCCACGTTTCGCCTTCGCAATATCTTAAGTTCTATGTATCTCTAGTAAAACTTGGTATTGCTTTTTATAATTTGAACTTGATATTATTGTATTTTGAAATTTGAAGCATGTAACAAATATTTTAGAATTATGCGGATGTGACATTGTTGAATATGAAATATGGAAGTGTACCAAATCTTATGTTGAATTGATATGTTGAATTATACATGTGATTGGAAATCATAAAGACATGTTATACTCATTCATAAGTGTTGCAATTTATGTATGCCAACATTTATAAGTGTTAGTAGCATTATGATACTGACATTTATAAGTGTTATTATATCTTATGGTTCCAACATTTATAAGTGTTAGCAATGAATATGTTTGTAACTCTTATAAGTGTTACCATATCTTATGATTCCAACATTTATAAGTGTTAGCAATGAATATGTTTGTAACTCTTATAAGTGTTACCCTATCTTATTGTTCCAACATCTATAAGTGTTAGCAATGAATACGTTTGTAACACTTATAAGTGTTAGCAATGAATATGTTTGTAACACTTATAAGTGTTAGCAGTTACTTTGTTTGTAACACTTATAAGTGTTACAGGAAATTCCTCACAGGCCGTTGGTGACACTTAAAAGTGTTACAGAAATTATTTGTAACACTTATACTTGTTGGGAATCCCCTGTTTTGGTGTAGTGTACACTGATCAAAACAGCAAGGAATGTCAATTACACTGAATGTCAATTACATTGATCAAAACAACACCCAAAACATATTGGATACGCATTTTGTAAGAACACAAACAGTCGTACTAGAAGAAAAAAAAAAAGGAAAAATATTAATACGACTTCAGAAAATAACAGCTTATGAGCTATGACCGCTTTGGATTGCTTGATCCGTAGCCCAATGAACAAGATATAAAGAATACAAACAGTGGAGTAAGCAATTATTCAAACAGCTTTCATGAAGAACAAGAATACAAACTATGAAAAGGAGGATACAAACTAAGGAGACTCCAGCATAAGATTATTAATTATTAATATTTGGGTCAGAAAAATAAATCAAAAGAAGATTTTCTTCTCAGCTACATATCACTCCCATAATAGCATGCGTTAGTATAGGAGGAACTATTAATCACATGACCCTTTAACTTCACCAGACTCCACATTGTTGGAAGTTTCCAAAACCTTTGTCAAATATGATCCCCTACGGAGGGGAGGTCCGGGGGGTGGCAACCCCCCTAGGTGGGGGTGCGGGGGCAACACCCCCGCTAACGGGGTTCGACCTGCCCGGTCAGGTCGCGGGGGTCCAGGGGGCAGCGCCCCCGGCGGGGTGCGGGGCAGCGCCCCGTCCGAAACGGTACATTTTGTGTACTGTTGAATTCGAATTCAACAGGCAACGGTAATAACCGTTGGAAAAGGTACCGTTCAAACTCAAAAGACACACCCGTAAACGAATAGATGTTTCGTTGTCTATATATAATGCAGTGTTCCCTCATCACGTATTCACCTTTTTCTTTCTTGAATTCCTTAATCATCTGCATCATCAAAATAACTTTAAGTGCTTCCTCTGATCTGTGCAAGTAATCACAACTTGCATAGATATCCTCCATTGTATCCTGAAAGAAGGTTTTCAATCAACCCATTGTGATTTAGAAAGGGGAAAACATTCTTGAAAGACAGCGAATCTTTCGTACCTTGGAGCGAATCTTACTCAATTTCTAACAACACACATGACCCTTCAATGTGTGTAGCTCACGAAGCCTGTAAAGAAAATTTAGCAAAATCAAATAATACTTTATAGCATCTATAAATGTGGCTATGCATCTTAGTGTCGTGTTAGTATGTTAAGTCAAAAATTACAAATCTTAATTGCTAATAACTATAAAAACAAACCTTGCGATTTCAGCTCTCCTTTTGGCTTCCTCAACAATCATGGACAATATATTTCTCTATAGTTGTTCTTGTCAGCGAATAGATCGGCAGTCTCGGGGGCTTGTAGTCCATGAAGGATTCTTTGTGCAGCTGCTCATTGAACTTCTCTTTTCTCTTTACCATAATCTTCCTTTGCAGCAGTCTAGGATTTTTTAACACATATATTGTCAATGAAAAAGTGTACCAAATGTGTAATTTTTATAGTTATGTTAACAATACTGAAATTTAAATAGACCAGTCATGAGTTACAAATTAGGGATAAGAATATGTTTACCTTGTTCGGAAGAAGGTTGTTCCATGCCATGCCTTTCTACTAAGAACATATCGAATGGTAAATTTGAACCAGTCAAGAGGGAAAATGAAAATGATGTTGTACAGCGAAATAACACCAGCCGATCCCTTATCCAAACAGATGAAGACACTTGAACATGATGTAAAAGGTCAATGATTCGATCCTCCTTGCATTGTGGGATCTAACCTATTTGTCTTGTAGTATGTTGTATACAATATAAACTTGTATATAGTGTTGGAACTATTGTGATTAATCTGACTCAAGACCACTCGAATCCGATATCTAAATCACAAAGCGCTAGCGGAAGACTAGACCGTTGTTAGACCTGCAAGAACAACCAAAATGATAACTCTAGTCACACACAATGATCAACCAATCACGAACAATCCAAATCTCAATCTCAAGCAAGAAACTAATGGCAAAAGTAGCAAAAATAAATCACACAAGGATTTATAGTGGTTCCACTAACATCATGTTAGTGTACATCCACTTTGGAGAGAGTATTTTATTACCACGATGAAAGAAATACAAGAGATTGATCCAGTGATCACTATATTTCAATATAGAAAAGAGTTTGAGGAGAATATAATTGAAGAATTAGAATTAGGTTATAAACCCTAATTCGCCCTTGAGAGTAAACCCTTGATTTCAATCAAGTATCCAAGCTCTCCCTTTGAACCTCTGAAAATAGCTTATATAGAGATGGGCTAATTACCGAAATTGCCCCCAAGCCTTCACAAATCAGTTTGCCAAGTTTCCAGCCGGAAATAGCCCAAATGCCTCGTCAGACGTCTGTCTAGGGAGACGACAGATGTCTCTCCCTCCCAGGGAATTATTTGGGCTTCTGCACTCAGCTCAGACGTCTGTCCATTATATGACAGACGTCTGTAGGAGCTCTCGGGAAAAATATTTCCTGACAATAGATGTTTGTCCCCTTTTGGTCAGACGTCTATTGAGACTTTCGGGAAATTGTTCCCTGTAGTCACAGACGTCTGTCCAAGGAGCGACAGACGTCTGTGCTGAAGCTTCCAGCTTCACCTCGCTACTCGATGTTATCTTTATCCTCTTCAATCCAACATATATTATCGTATAATTTAACACTCTACCTCGATACTATAACCATCTCAACTCCAAACTCCAATGCACCAAGCATTTCCTTCTACTTTTGACCAAGCAACATGAGTACTTTTCCAATGAGCTCGGGCAAAGCCACCACCTATTGCACTCCATTAACGAGCTCCGCCAAGGCCACCGCCCGCCAATGAAGTGTTGAAAGTATTCAAACCAAAGCCGTCTCACCAAAAGACAATGTATTCGGGAGCGTAACGAGTACTTAACATGAAGATAGATTTCAAATCTCTCACCACTATTTATTTCCATCAAACACAAACAAAATCACTCTCTCCACCTCGTGCCACCCCATGGAACCTAGCAACTCAACAAGCGAATTAAGTTCGAGCAATGCTCGAACTTCCCAACCGATAATGCTTTAGTAAACATATCCGCCGCATTATCCTTTGTGTGCACTTTCCGAAGGTATACTAGCTTACCATCATCCATGGCTACAAGAAATGACTCCCTTACCTCAATATGCTTGGTCCGTGAGCTAAACGCCAAATTCTCCGCCAAACGGATAGCACTTTGGCTATCACATCGAACATTAACACTCTCGTGTTTGAAACCCAAGTCACACAATAGTCACTTCAAGTAGAGTGCCTCCTTGGCCACTTCCACAACGGCAATTAACTCTGCCTCTGTAGTGGATAAAACAACTACGGTTTGCAATCTTGATCTCCAACTAATGGTTGTCCTGCCAAGTGTGAAGACATACCCGGAAGTTGATTTCCTCCGATCCCTATCACCGGCATAGTCCAAGTCATAATAACGAACTAACTTGCAACTCCTCTCATCACTACCGCCAAAAACAAGACCATGAGATGTTGTGCCTTTCAAGTATCTCAAAATAGCCTTCACGACTTCCCAATGCGATTTCCCCGGATTAGCCATATACCGACTAACCACCCCGATGGCATTTGCAATATCGGGCCTTGTACACACCATAGCGTACATCAAACTACCAACCGCACTTGCATATGGCAACTTTGCCATATAAGCCTTGTCTTTATCCCCGATAGGTGATCCCTTATCTGAAAGCTTCATATGCAAAGCTAAAGGTGTATTTAACGCCTTTGCATTCTCCATTCTAAACCGGAAAAGCACTTTCTTAATGTATTCCTTTTGGGTCAATTTTAACTCAAAATGCTTTCAGTCCCTTTCAATCTCCATGCCCAAGATTTTCCTCGCTTCTCCAAGATCTTTCATCTCGAATTCCGATTTCAAAAGCATCTTCAACTTGTTGATTTCATTTTTATCCTTGGAAGCAATGAGCATACCATCCACATACAAGAGCAAATACACCCAACAATCATTTCCCAAC
Organism: Allium sativum; assembly: GCA_030737875.1. Classification (NCBI taxonomy): domain Eukaryota; kingdom Viridiplantae; phylum Streptophyta; class Magnoliopsida; order Asparagales; family Amaryllidaceae; genus Allium; species Allium sativum. Next base: position 924,287,062 of record CM060922.1, read on the forward strand.
CTCTTGAAATATACGCAAGCATCCTTGATGCTTCGATGGAAGCCACATTTAAGCATGAAATGATCGAATCTCTTGTACAATTGTCTAGGTGATTGCTTCAACCCATATAGTGATTTCTTCAACTTGCAAACCATTTTAGACTTACCATCTGCAACAAACCCTTCCGGTTGCTCCATGTAGTTGTCTTCATCTAAGTCTCCATGCAAGAAGGCGATTTTCACATCAAGTTGCTCCAACTCCAAGTCATGGATAACAACTATGGCTAGTAAAACCCGGATAGAAGTATGAAGTACGATTGCTGCAAAAAATTCATCATACTCCTTTCTTTTTCTTTGTGCAAACCCTTTTGCCACTAACCTTGCTTTGTACCTTCCATCATCCTTCACTTTGTAAATCCATTTGCACCATATATCACGGTTTCCTTGAGGATGTGGAACCAACTCCCAAGTTCGGTTCTTCATAAGCGATTGCATCTCTTCCTCCATGGCACAAGTCCACTTCGAGATCTTTCGAATCCATGACATCATCAAGGTCCATCGGCTCATCTTGGACTACATTGAGAGCATAGTCCAAATGATCACAAAAGCTAAGGTAGTTCCGATCACCATATCTTTCGGGAGGCCTTATTACACGTCAACCAACCCAAGCATCAATACTATCACCCAAACCCCTTTCGGCTCCACCCTGAGCCGAAACTTCTTTAATACCATGTACATCACCAACATCATTAGAGGAACCATGTGGACTATGTGATGTTCCATCAACCACTTCAACCCCACGAGCTTCTTCAACTCTACTACCACTTGGATGGAATGTGGGAATGACTTCCTTCTCCTTTGATTCACCATGAACCAAATCCGGAACATCAGATGAGCTCTCATTCTCCTTGAATAAAGCCGACTTATCAAAAGTGACATGATGAGAATTTACAACCTTCTTCGTTTCCGGTTTCCAAATCCGATAGCCTTTCATGCCGTCCGTGAAACCAAGCGAGACCCCTTTGAATGCTCTAGCTCCAAGCTTATCATACCTCGGATCATGCACATAAACCGGACTACCAAACACACAAAGATATCTCAAGTCAACACTCTTCCCTTTCCACACTTCATCCGGAATTTTGTTATCAATGGCCAAGCACGGAATTCGATTCACAATACGCACCGCGGTTGACAAAGCTTTGTCCCAAAATCCCTTAGGCAAACCCGATGTCAATCTCAAGCATCGAGCTTTCTCAAGTAGAGTCCAGTTCTTTCTCTTCGCCACTCCATTAGATTGTGGATCTCCCGGTGTAGTAAAATGTCTCCGCATTCCGTGATGCTTACAAAACTCCAAGAATTCCCGGGAAACATATTCGCCGCCATTGTCGGTCCTTAACACCTTCAAAGTCTTACCACTCTCATTCTCAATAAGAGCCTTTCACACTTTGAACTTAGCAAATGCCTCTGACTTGGCCTTCATTACATACACTCATACCTTTCGAGAAAAATCATCAATGAAAGAAATATAATACCTTGCTCCTCCCAAAGAAACAACCGGTATCGATCCCCAAACATCCGAATGAACATACTCAAGAACCTCCTTTGAGTAATGTTTGACTTCATTGAATGATACCCTTGTTTTCTTCCCTATGACACATTCCTCACAAAACTCTAGTTTGTTGAAACTCTCACCCTCGATCATCTTCCGCTTCCGAAGAATATCCAAACTCCTCTCTGAGACATGACCCAATCTCAAATGCCACAACCGCGTCGCATCCAAGTCATGAGAACTATCAACACCTACACAAGTCCCACCTCCTACGGTCACACCTTGAAGAAAATATATACCTTGAATCCTAGCACCCTTCATAAACACAAGCACCCACTTCGAAACTCTCAAGCAATCCTTCTCGATAATGATCTTGCATCCTAGAGAATCCAATTGCCCCAAAGATATAAGCGACTTCCTAAGTCCTGGAACATTGGTGAGCATATGAACAAATCCATCTAACATCCTTATTTGCACAAAGCCATTACCCATTGACTTGCAAATGCACCATTTCCCATAGCAATTGCATTTCCCTCTTTGACTTCAAAGGACGAAAAACAATTTCTATTTGGCATCATATGATAGGACGCACCCGAATCGAGAACCCATTCGTTACCCGAAACACCCGTTGCTGCCACCATCAACACATTCTCATATATCTCACCATCCCCACTCTCCACCGCTACGGAGAAGACGCTACTTCCTTCTTATCTTTGTCCGTACAATCATTCTTCCAATGTCCCGGTTTCTTACAAATAAATCACTTGCCATTTCTCTCTTTCGATTTACCTCCTCCACCGGGCTTTCTTGATTTAGAACGCCTCCGGTTTCCTTTCTTCACATTCTTTTTTTTTCTCCACAAACAACCCATGACCACTACTAGCTCCACTACTACCCTCACTCATTTCCTTCATTTGATCTCTCAACTCCTCACTAAGAAGACCCGTTTTGACATCATCAAGAGTCAAAGTATCCCGACCATAGATCAAATTATTTGAGAAACCCATATAGCGGTCCGGCAATGAGCACAATAATATCATTGTCTTTTGCTCATCCTTAATCTTTAAATCAACGGCCATCATCTTCATGAGAAAGTCATTAAAGGCATTCAAATGTGCCTTAAGCGAATTACCCTCCTTCATCTTGAAGGTGAAAAACGTTCGTAACAAGAACAAATAGTTAGTGAGTGACTTCTTCATATAAAATTCCTCCAACTTGTCCCAAATACCTTTAGCAGTAGTCTCACCACTAATTTTGGAGATCACATTCTCCCCCATAGGAAGTTGAAGAGTAGTGTAAGCTCATTCCTCCATCTCCTCTTTCTCAACATCCAAGATATCACTTGGCAATAAGTGAGTATCAAATACCACTCGGTGCATCCGATTCTGCCTAAGAACCGCCTTCATTTTCCATTGCCACTTCTCAAAGTCATTATCACCATTCCACTTGTCAATTACCAATTGAGAACCTGACGCCACATACGAACCCCGTACATAAGGCGCCACAATATTCGGACTTCCGGTTGAAGGACATACCGGGCTATTATCCATTTCCAGCATTTTCACAAACACCTAACAAGCACCACTTGCTCCGATACCAACTGTTGGAACCGTTGTAATTAATCTGACTCAAGACCGCTCGAATCTGCTATCTAAATCACAAAGCACTAGCGGAAGACTAGACCGTTGTTAGACCATAAAAAACAACCAGAACAATAACTCTAGTCAGACAAAATGACCAACCAATCACGAACAATCCAAATCCCAATCTCAAGCAAGAAACTAATGACAAAAGTAGCAAAAATAAATCACATAAGGATTTATAGTGGTTCCACTAACATATTGTTAGTGTACATCCACTTTGGAGAGAGTATTTTATTACCACGATGAAAGGAATACAAGAGATTGATCCAATGATCACTATATTTCAATATAGAAAAGAGTTTGAGGAGAATAGAATTGAAGAATTAGAATTAGGTTATAAACCCTAATTCACCCTTGAGAATTAACCCTTGATTTCAATCAAGTATCCAAGCTCTCCCTTTGAACCTCTGAAAATAGATTATATAAAGATGGGCTAATTACCGAAATAGCCCCCAAGCCTTCACAAATCAGTTTGCCAAGTTTCCAGCCTGAAACAGCCCAAATGCCTCGTCAGACGTCTGTCAAGGGAGACGACAGACGTCTGTCCCTCCTAGGGAATTATTTGGGCTCTTGCACTCAGATCAGATGTCTGTCCCCTATATGACAGACATCTGTAGGAGCTCTCGGAAAAAATATTTCCTGACAACAGACGTCTGTCCCCCTTTGGTCAGACGTCTGTTGAGACTCTCGGGAAATTATTCCCTGTAGTCATAGACGTCTGTCCAAGGAGCGACAGACGTCTGTGCTGAAGCTTCCAGCTTCACCTCGCTGTATCAAACACAATCTCCCCCATCAAGCTCTGATTTGCACACCACCTTCTCCTACTCGATGCTATCTTCATCCTCTTCAATCCAACATATATAATCGCATACTTCAACATATAGAGTGCCCAATTCCAGACGAAGAAGAAAAAACACTAGCCTACCCTCAGCCAATGCCCTAGATACTGCAAAGCTCCAGTGCGCATACAGAACAATTAAAATTTCAAGCTAAAGAAAACCAAATTTTATATTATATGCCCTTTACAAGCATAAAATAAATTGCATTTTTTAAATGAATGGAGATAGAAAAGATGACAATACTTACAAATTGAGCTATAAAGAATGTGGAGATCAAGAGAAGTCCAAGTAGTTCAACAAAAAACCAGTTGCAGGATCGAGTGAAAAAAATAAGAGCCTGGTTTACTATATAGACTTGTAGATATAGGGCAGACATCATTTCTTCCTCATTGTAACTAAATGATCACACTCCAAATCTTTTTTGTTTAAATAGAAGTAGCAATCGAAAATATGAGCGCTGGCTTTAAAGTTAGAAATATGCATCGAATATGAGCGCTCGCCTTAAAGTTAGAAAATATGGTAGTTTAAAATTTTGAATATATCGCCAGTGTGGCAAAGTATCTCATGTATTGCACTTAAAAACTGAAAAACGAACCCATTTTTCATGTATTACATGTTATGAAGCTTGCACCTAGACAACTTTTAGTTGGAATCAACTTTAGAACAATTATGGTTTATGTCTAATACGGGGAAGGAAAAAAAACATATTTTAGTACGTTAGTGTAAAGTCAAACATCTAAATTGACATTTGCAGTATAGCTAGGCATTTACATTTTGTACAATATGTTTACCTATTCACCAGGACTTATTCCAACAACTTCTATAGCTCTTCGAGTTGCCAAGTATTCTTTGCATCGTCTATCCCATCAAGCTCAAAGCAATCAAACTGGTTAAGGTAATGATACGCCTTTAGATTTTCCAGTTTGTATTTCTCTCTGTCCTAAACTGAAAGTTAACAAATTCTTATATAATATTACATAACATTGTAGGGGAACAAAAGTCATAGTCAAAGGAAATGCCCTTTCTTCCTTTATCATTTTAATATAAAGCTATTATAGTTCCATAAGTTAATCATGTTTAAACAGTTGATATAGCTATTCACTGATTATTGAATTCTCAAAACGAAGTATAGATGCTCAAAACCAAGTATATAATGAGAAAATATGCATGGAAGCTAAACACTTGCCACTGACACAATCAGCAACTCAATTTCAAAACATGCATAGCGGTACATAAGGAGATGCGCAAACTAGTATTCCACTTACCGTGTAGGTTCAACGTTGTAGTTTCGACGGACCCATCGGTGATTGTAATGTCTAGTTGACAGTGCAAAATTATAGCAAAGGAAATAATATATGGAATCAAATAGGAGGAAGAAATCAGTTAAATAAATGAGAATTAAAGACATCTCGACATCCGTTGAAGTGTATTAACGTAAAAGCATGACAGAGGAGGACTTAAAAAATTATTGTAGCATTGTTAAGTAGAGGAAAGTGGACTTTATAGTGGATAGAAAAAAATATTTACATTCAAATTGAAATAATATTAAATTATCTTTTCTAAAAACTACAATAACATTATTTTTCTCTTTTCCAAATAACTACAATAAAAGCTGAAGTTAATTAAGTATGGACCAAATTTATACACACTCACTTCATATCTAATCAAGTATGCACTTGTTCACAACTGATAGATCAAATACGTTATGTTATTCTGCTACAGTTGTTTAGTTTAGTAATGTTAAAACTAGTTTCTAGAAATAAGGAAAAAAATCTCCACTTTATTATACTTCTTTAAATGCACGATTGATACCAGTAAAATTTGGTCAATATGTTCAAATTTTTTGATTAAATGAAAAAAAGATTATGATGTAGAACAACATTAAACAGTGAGATAAATTATTTGTTGAAAGTAAATTAAACACATGTGCTTCCTCATATGATAGTTGCGCTAATATTTTATCTTACCTTTAAATTAATAAATAATATCATGTTAGAGTTTGGATCTGCTTTGGTTAAAACCAAAAATAAAGTTTACAATTCACCCCCAGGTCCTTTTTTTCTTATTGGTTGGTATGCTTCGATTGATTATGGACTATTGAACAAGTTTAAAATAAGCTGTACAATTTCGTTCATTAGATATGCATGCCCTAGTTAATTATAGAAAATCAATTTAATACAAAATTATGAAAACTTTATTTCATAGTAGGTGTCACAATGAAATCTTATTCTGCTCGATTTGTACAATAAATTCCCTCCATCAGAACCTAAATTCATCGTTATCTTATAATCATTTAATTTAAGATTTGTAGGGTTTGAGCTATGAATTTGAATGCAAATATAATCATAACCAAACGATGAATCCAAATTAAAACAGTAAATAAACATAACCTAAAAATTTCCAACATATAAATCCAAGCAGATAATTTAGAGTTATGGATGCATCAGATTGGGAACACCCGAAGAGCGATGACCGAAGATCGGAGATGGCGACTGATAGTGATGACTAATAAGCGGAGACCAGAACTATTAAAGACCGATGGCGAGCGATGAGGAGCGGACGAAAATTAAGGGTTTTGGGAGGAAGATAAGAACGATTAAGTGTTTTGAGAGGGAAATGAAAATTTTAGGAGACGAAGTTTCATTTTAAGGCGGTGCCTATGAGATGAACAAACATTACGTCTATAATGAAGAAAAAAAGGCCAAAAAAACTAAATAATTAAACGAAAACAGTAACACTATAGAATAATGTGTTATTGAATGGTGTTATCAATAGCATACTTTCTTGTAGTGCGTAAAAACTGTAAACATCTTCTTTCCATCCAGGATAATAAGAATAGGTGCACTTGTGAGAGATTCCTTTAACCTTTCAAAGGAAACTCTACATTTCTCAGTCCACACAAACTTATGAATCGTTTTCAACAATTGGGTTAGAAGGGTTGTAACCTTTGCAAAGTTTTTGATAAATTTATGACAATAGCTTGCTAACCGATGGAAACTCCTAACCTTCATCGCATTGCCGGGTATCTTCCATTCTTGGATATCTCACACGTTAGTGGGTCTACATCTAATACTTTCCACGAACCAATATTCCTTAGAAACTCATCTTCTTTCTTCCGAAAGTGGAATTTCAAGAATTTGGCTCCAAGTTGGTTCTCCCATAGAATTTTGAAGACTCTTCTCAAGTAATCCTCATGTTCCTTATGGTCCTTGGAAAAGATAAGAATGTCATCTACACATACTACTACAATCTTATTTAGTATGCCTCTAAATGCCTTACTAATAAGGTCTACAGAAAAAGCGGGGGCATTTGTCAAACCAAATGGACTAACCTCCTGCTCTAATAGTCATCTGGCGTCTTAAACGCTGTCTTGGGCTTATCCTCTTCCGAAATTCATAATTGGTGAAATCTAGTAGACAAATCTAACTGGGAAAATACTTAGGCTCCTCCCAAATGGTTTAACAAGTCATCAATTCTCTGCAAGGGGTATCTGTTCTTCTTATTCAACTTGTTAAGTTCTCGATAATCCACACATAATCTCAAAGATCCATCAGACTTTGTGGCAAACACTACTGTTGCACCCCATTCAGAGGTATTCCTAAGAATAAACCCTTTCTGCAATAGTTCCGAGACTTGTCTATTAAGCTCTCTCCTTTGTAATACACCACGTGCATTAATGTCACTCTCAAAGGGAATGCATTAACTTTCATGGAGTATTATTGGTGTATAGAACAGAATATAACAAGACAGATACATATATTGGTACTTGAAAAAAATTACAACTTTTATTGCAGCGGAGAAATAGTTTGGTTACATCAAAAACCAACAATAAAACCAAGTACACTTAATATCCATCTTGACAAATTGTTTTCTGAGTACATAAAGTATAAAGCATAACCCCAACATAAGTAGCCATAAAAGAGATAAGCTAAACTTTACTTTAAGCAATCCAAGCACTTCCAAAGAGAGAGAAAGATCCAAATCAAGTTCCACTAGCACTAGTACTACCCTGAGAACCTTAGAGGGGGGGGGAGGAAGAAAAGAGGCAAAAACAAAGGGGGCCAGACATAAAGTCTGGCGAGTCCAATAACTTTAACAATATAATTATTAAAATAATTAGGATAAGGCATAAATTTGTAAAACAAGGAATGATTGTGAAAAAAATGGGCATGACAAAGTAATCAAGCAGAATAAGGTAACGTTAATTGCGCCTCCAACACTGTAGGATAATTACTACACCGCACCATTACTGGTCACCCTAAAAGTTGATCCCGCCTTCATAATAACCATAATGGTAGTTTCATGTACCCCTATCTGTCTTCATAGGTGCCACCGCCTCCTATCTCCACTAGTTGTACCTACTACCCTCCCCATTCTAATTACAACATTTATTCATAATATGGTAGTTGGACTCCTTGCTGTCTTCATAGGTGTCGCCTTCTCCTATCTCTGCTAGTCGTACCCACTACCTTCCCCATTCTATCGGCTCCATAACTCATAGATACCCGTGCTGGTCCCACAATGGAGTGTATCATTTCCCAAAGTGGCAACCCGATACCACTAAAGATGCACGGCTTATACCTACACGATGCAACAACGTCATACCTACCAGCCCGGGCCCACGCACGCACATGACCCCGTTGGACTTGCGTTGCCACCGCTAACCCGTTTTGACCTCTTACAATCAAACCCAGTAAGCATGTCCCATCCTCGATCTAGATCGAGCTCACTTCGATACTAAATGGGTTACTGGTTGAAAAGGGTCCCCACACTTGATACAAGCTTTCCACCTATGCTTGGTCCCCACTAGGATTTCGCACTTAACCCCCTCTTATTTATGTCTTCTTACATGATTCAACTTGGTTAAGTGTTTATAATTATATCCCACATATCACCCATGTTACCCACTTATCAAATAAACATGTGTTATTGGTTAAGCCTATCTTAACCTTATCTGCTTATCAGATCAATATATACATTTGGTTAAGCCGGTCTTAACCCCATACGCTTATATATTATTAGTTAAGTTTGTCTTAACCCTATCCACTTATATATTATTGTTTAAGTTGATCTTAACCCTATCCAGTTTTCAGATCAATATATATTATTGGTTAAGTTTGTCTTAGCCCTATCCACTTATCAGATCAATATATATTATTGGCTAAGTTTGTCTTAACCCTATCCACTTATCAGATTATTATATATTATTGGTTAAGCTGGTCTTAACCCTACCCACTTATCAAATTAATATATATTATTGGTTAAGCTGGTCTTAACCCTATCCACTTATCTGATTATTGTTAAGCTGGTCCTAACCCTATCCACTTATCATGTTTTATGTATCATATATATATATATCGTATGAAATGTTTTACTTAATTTATGATTAAGTACATCTTAGTTCATAGATACATTGGTTAAGAGAATAACTCCCTAAGTATCAACCCCGAAGACTGAAATCAACATCAGATTGGTACTCAGGGAATTACTCGACTCAACCAAACTTCTGTTTGTCATTCATATTCGTCTTTGATCAGCATTAATTAATTATTAATGCACAGACCTCTCACATTAAGTAGATTGCTTGTGGCCGCTGGATATGTCGGGCGGTTCCGAGCAGACTTCCAACACAAGCCAGACTTAACCTCATGTCTAAGCATCCTTTAATTATGCCTACGACCTCTCACATTAGACTGCCGTTTGCGGTTGCTGGATGTGTCGGGTGGGTCCGGGCAGTCTTATACCACAAACAAGTCTAACCTCGTGTCTTAGGCATTTATTACTCATTTAATCTATGCCTTTGACCTCTCACATTAGACTACCATTTGTGGTTGCTTGATTTGTCAGGCGGGTCCGGGCAGTCTTATACCACAAACGAGTCTAACCTCGTGTCTTAGGCATTTATTATTACACATTATTATTCAACCCCAATTTGAATTAATATCCCTATTTCAAATTGTCAGTAACTTCCAAATTAATCTATGTCCATAATTGTCACCTATATTATGTCCATAATTTCTATGCATATAAATTAGGCATATTAATGTCTCAAATTTATTAAATGTTTTTGTCCATTTTATGCCAATTTTCACCATATTAATATTTATTGTTTTCCTATTGCTCCCACATTGTTCGTACGTGTAATACATATAATACGTAGGCTAGCAAATAGCCTAACTCACAAAAACATCACAACTTGTACAACACATGAAAATAGATCTAACTTGCAAATAAAAATAGGCTAGCATGGATCAAAACTTGCATGATTATAATTTAAATCATAAATTTGCATAATCAATAACTTGCATAGGCAATAAGCATAATTTGCATAAACTACAAATTGGCATGGGTCAAATTATACAAGATATGATTTGCATAGATCTATACACATAAAGGTGAACTTGCATATATGAACAGGATTTTCGCATAAACTTGCATATGATCTACATACAAACTTGTATTAAACTTGCATATGCAATTTAGACATGTGAATTAAGACTTACATATGATTCGCATACAATCTTACATATAAACTAGCATATGATTCACATCCAAACTTATATATAAACTTGCATATATAATTTAGACATGTAAATTAAGATTTACATTTACACTTGCATACGATTTAGACATGTAAATGTCACAAAATGAATCAAATCTAGCATATGTGTTTAGACATATGAACCAGCATCATGAATTTAAACATGTAAACTAATATCACACATTTTACATATAAACTAGCATATGTGTATACTTGATCCACATATAAACTAGTGTATAATTCGCATACAAACTTGCATAAGATTCACATACAAACTAGCATATGTAAAAACAGATTTGCATAAGATTCACATACAAACTAGCATATGTGAAAACAGATTTGCATAAGATTCACATACAAACTAGCATATGATTTACATCCCAAACTTGCATATAAACTAATGTCATAAAATGAATCAAGTTAAACATATGTGATTGGACATATGAAATAGATCTACTAACACAAGTTAACAAAACTGTTATATGTTCACCAACAAACGATAACAAAGTTAAACAACATCACATGATTCAATAGACAAGTTCTCAATTATAACTCATCATACTTAATTTATTAATTATTTTGTGAAAGAAATTGTACCCATAAAGACAGGTTAGAGAAGAGAATAATTCGTTCATCGTTTGTATTAGAATCTTGACTTGCAATTCCTAAGCTTTAAGAATAAGAACTATTCTAGCAGCAGCATGAAGGCCAAGAGACTAATTTAGTTTAGGTTTAGAGCTTAAGTCTATGCGTTCTTTTATAGAAGTTTAAATCAACATAAGCCGTTAGATTATCATAGGAGCAAATCAGAACCATTCAGACAAGATAGAGTTATCCAGAATGGCCACCTAAGCCCTAGTGACTCAGCAACAGATCAGAAAAGACTCAGCAACTAATCAGACTCGTCACAATTCAGATCTGCCCTAGGGGAGGGGGTAGGTCGACCCCCAGGTCGACCTGTATAGGGGAGGTCGACCCCCTGGTCGACCTGGCCTCAGCCTGCTTCCCTGTTCGAATTTTGAATTTTTATTCTGAACTATTTTAATTTAAATAAAATTCCTGAAACTTCCGAGGGCCATAACTTCCTCATACGAAGTCCGATTTATGAAAGCTTGGACTCTGTTCCAAGCAAAATTTCGCGATAAACGCAATGGCGTAATCCGTTTCCCTTAATTCTCAATTTAATAATTAAGTATTCTTTAATTCATTTTTTAATAGTCACAAAAAATTCAGGGTGTTACATTCTCCCCTCCTTAAAGGATTTCATCCCCGAAATTTTCAAGTTAAGAAGAATGTATATCCTACCATCCAATCATCCATCTACTCAACCATCAAACACATGCATCCATTGTCCTTATAAGATTTCTAATGCTGTATGAAAATATGCAAAAAGTGTGTGCATATGTTCCTTATCTAATGCAAAATCTGGCAGTCTACTGATTCAGTTGACCTCCTTAATGCAAATCATGATAGTGCCATGCGTCCATTATGTATGCGAAAGAATCCTAACGATACTTATTACTTCTACATGAGTGCACAACCATTCATCAAAATGCAGCATCCATATGATAACACAACCATTATACGTCCATTAATTTAAATAAGCACACCTATTTATATGTAATATGAAAGTGATTGAGCCGATCTAGTGCCTAATGTGTGTGTACATGCATCCACGAGCAACCACTAGCAACCACTTGCAACCATTCGCAACCATCAATCATAACATGTTTCAAATACATGTTTATATCCATTGGTTTCTACTTAAGGATAAAGAATAGGATCGAGGAGACATACTTAAAAGATATATATAAGCATGAATAATCTTATGGAAAAAGAGACCAAGGAGGTACCCTCAGAAAGAAGAGGGTAGGCTGCGCGTATTTTTCTCTCAGTTTCCCAAGCTGCGTCTTCCTCAGCGTCACTCCATTGAACTTTAACAAGCTTGACTTCACGGTTGCGTAGCTTTTTAACCTCCGATCCAAGGATGCATGTAGGGGCTCGTCTAATCGGGGCCTCTCACTCCACTTTCACTTCTCTAAGCCTGCTCGGCTCTACTACTTCTGCAATATCTTGTAAACACTTCCGCAAATGTGATACATGAAACACGTTGTGAACACCACTAAGCTCGTTACCTCTTCTCATGTCCCTCCAAAATCTAGGATACATAACCTCAAAAGATCTTTAAAGATTCTATTCACCTCTTTATGTTCGTCCATCCGTCTGTGGATAATAAGCGATCCGCCTTTTGCATATCACCTTTTCCTCTTGCATCGAAAACTGCTCCAAGCCCTGTCCCGCAAGCACCGGTATACACTGTGAATGGCTTACTTCCATCTGGCAAAAATAAAACTAGAGCTGTCATCAAAACCCTCTTCAAATGCTAGAAAGCATCACCACAGTCAACATCCCAGGCAAAAGCCGAGTTCTAAATGCAGTCTTATCTATGCTGTCTTCAGCCACCCTTAGCTGAAGAAATCCTGTAGCCAAATCCAGCTACGAGAAAACCGAAGCGCCAACCAATTGATCGAATAAATCATCTATCCTCGGCAATGGGTGTCTGTTCTTCTTTGTGAGCTTATTCAGTTCTCTATAGTCTATGCACAACCTAAGTGAACCATCAGCCTTCGCAGTAAAACAACTGGAACATCCCATTCCGAAATACTTCTACTTATGAACCCCTTCTCAAGCAACTCTTTCACTTGCTTACTGAGTTCTCTTCTCTCCCTCGGAGCTATGCAGCGCACTAGTAATGCAACTGGCTCTGCATTATCTACTAGATATATTCGAAAGTCTATCTCGTACCTCGGGGGTAGACCCGATCTTCCTCAAAGACGTCACCATATTCATGGACAACACGAACGGATTCCAAGTCATCATTGGATGCATCAAGAGATTCTAGGTAGCTAAGCATCACCAGACCTCTAGGGTCACAAGAAATATCAAGGGTCTTGCCACAACGAGTCAACAATCTAACTACACTTCCTTTCACAGTCTAGGATGGCATCGTATTTGGCTAGCCAATATATGCCTAGAATCAAGCCGTAGTCCATGAAACCAAGAACGAAGGCGTTGCATTCAAACCCAACGCCCAAGATAGACACTCTCAAATCCCGATAAGTCATCGACCGAACCATCAATTGGATTTGAGACTATTATGGGATCTGTAACTAGACTAGTATTTAGGTGCAGTGTTTTAACTAACGAAGCAGATATAAACGAGTGTGAAGCGCCAGAATTCAAATAAGGTTTGAACAGGATGATCAAAAATAAAAATCAAACTTCCAACCAAGATATTTCTACCTCTATCAGGTATGCCAGCCGTGAGGGAATGCGCCTGCCCTCCAGAAGATCCTATACTTTGTCCTTACCTTTGCATTTTACTTCTTTGGACGATCCTAATAAGATGTCTTGTTTCTCCGTAATGATAAAAACTAGTCATCTTCTTCTTTCTAACGTCTTTATTTAAGTAGTCAGGTATTTCATAAGTGTGGCGCTTCCTTTTTCTCTTGGCTCCTTGTTATCCTAACCACTTTTCTTTGGATCTATTTTCTTATCGTGTGTCCTATCCATGCCTCTCCTGTACATTCTCCATTCGTGACCTCCCACCAAAATGAGGCTTCGTCCTTTATTACCAAGCAGCTAATTGAACCTTCCTCCCATCGTCTATCTTAAAGGTACAAACAAGTCCTCCACTTCCTACTAGCTTTGACAAACGTCCCAGTCCCATGAAGCGGTTTTCCCGCCCATCGTACGGAAGTTCTTACATATCTTAGAAAAAGCGTCTATACGTGGAGGAAGAAATTCAAAAAGGAAAGAGGAAGAGATTTAAAATGGAGAATCGAAGGAAAGATATATGGCTCTTGGGGGTTATGTTTTTAAAACAAACTTTTCTCTTGAAAATACTCTCCTTAAAACATATTTTTGAAAGCATTCCTTTATAAATTGCTTTTGAAAAACAGTTTTTCAAAATCTCTTATCTGTTCTTGTAACCTTCAGCTCTGATACCACGTGTAACACACCACGTCCATTAATGTCACTCTCAAAGGGAATGCATTAACTTTCATGGAGTATTATTGGTGTATAGAACAGAATATAACAAGACATATACATATATTAGTACTTGAAAAAATTACGACAACTTTTATTGCAGTGGAGAAATAGTTTGGTTACATCAAAAACCAACAATAAAACCAAGTACATTTAATATCCATCTTGACAAATTGTTTTCTAAGTACATAAAGTAAAAAAGCATAACCCCAACATAAGTAGCCATAAAAGAGATAAGCTGAACTTTACTTTCAGCAATGCAAGCACTTCCAAAGAGAGAGAAAGATCCAAATCAAGCTCCACTAGCACTAGTCCCACCCTGAGAACCTTGGGGGGGGGGGAGAAAAGAGGCGAAAACAAAGGGGGTCAGACATAAAGTCTGGCAAGTCCAATAACTTTAACAATATAATTATTAAAGTAATTAGGATAAGGCATAAACTAGTAAAACAAGGAATGACTTTGAAACAAATGGGCATGACAAAGTAAACAAGAAGAATAAGGTAACGTTAATTGCACCTCCAACACTTACTACACTGCACCATTACTAGTCACCCTAAAAGTTGATCCCTCCTGCATAATAATCATAATGGTAGTTTTGTGTACCCCTAGATTTCTTCATAGGTGCCGCCTGCTCCTATCTCCACTAGTTGTGCCCACTACCCTCCTCATTCTAATTACAACATTTATTCATAATATGGTAGTTGGACTCCTAGCTGTCTTCATAGGTGCCGCCTGCTCCAATCTCTGCTAGTCGTACCCACTACCTTCCCCATTCGATCGGCTCCCTAACTCATAGATACCCGTGATGGTCCCACAATGAGGTGTATCACTTCCCAAAGTGGCAACCCGATACCACTAAAGATGCACGGCTTATACCTACACGATGCAACAACGTCTTACCTACCAGCCCGGGCCCACACACGCACATGACCCCGTTGGACTTGCGTTGCCACCGCTAACCCATTTTGACCTCTTACAATCAAACCCAGTAAGCGTGTCCCGTCCTCAACTTAGATCGAGCTCACTTAGATACTAAATGGGTTCTGATTGAAAAGGGTCCCCACACTTGACACAAGCTTTCCACCTATGCTTAGTCCCCACTAGGATTTCCCACTTAACCCCCCTTATTTATGTCTTCTTACATGTATCAACTTGGTTAAGTGTTTATTATTATATCCCACATGTCACCCATGTCACCAACTTATCAAATCAACATGTGTTATTGGTTAAGCTTATATTAACCCTATCCACTTATCAGATCAATATATATACACATTTGGTTAAGCCGGTCTTAACCATATACGCTTATATATTATTGGTTAAGTTGGTCTTAACCCTATCCACTTATATATTATTGTTTAAGTTGATATTGACCCTATCCACTTATCAGATCAATATATATTATTGGTTAAGTTTGTCTTAACCCTATCCACTTATCAGATCAATATATATTATTGGTTAAGTTTGTCTTGACCCTATCCACTTATCAGATTAATATATATTATTGGTTAAGCTGGTCTTAACCCTACCCACTTATCAAATTAATATATATTATTGGTTAAGTTGGTCTTAACCCTATCCACTTATCTGATTATTGGTTAAGCTGGTCTTAACCCTGTCCACTTATCATGTTTTATGTATCATATATATATATATATATATATATATCGTATGACATGTTTTACTTAATTTATGATTAAGGACATCCTAGTTCACAGACACATTGGTTAAGAGAATAACTCCCTAAGTATCAACCCCGAAGACCAAAATCAACATCTTACTCAACTCAACCAAACTTCTGTTTGTCATTCATATTCGTCTTTGATCAGCATTAATTTATTATTAATGCACAGACCTCTCACATTAAGTCGATTGCTTGCGGCCGCTGGATATGCCGGGTGGTTCCGGGAAGACTTCCACCACAAGCCAGACTTAACATCGTGTCAAGCATCCTTTAATTATGCTTATGAACTCTAACATTAGACTGTCATTTGCGGTTGTTGGATGTGCCGGGCGGGTCCGGGAAGTCTTATACCACAAACGAGTCTAACCTCGTGTCTTAGGCATTTATTACTCATTTAATTTATGCCTTTGACCTCTCACATTAGACTACCATTTGTGGTTGTTGGATTTGCCGGGCGGGTCCGGGTAGTCTTATACCACAAACGAGTCTAACCTCGTGTCCTAGGCATTTATTATTACACATTATTATTCAACCCCAATTTAAATTAATATCCCTATTTCAAATTGTCAATAACTTCCAAATTAATATATGTTCATAATTGTTACCTAAATTATGTCCATAATTTCTAAGCATATAAATTAGGCCAATTAATGTCTCAAATTTATTATATGTTTTTGAGCCATTTTATGCCAATTTTCACCATATTAATATTTAATATTTTCCCATTGCCCCTACATTGTTCGTACGTGTAATACATATAACACGTAGGCTAGCAAATAGCCTAACTCACAAAAACATCACAACTTGTATAACACGTAAAAATAGATCTAACTCGCAAATAAAAATAAGCTAGCATGGATCAAAACTTGCATGATTATAATTTATATAATCATAAATTTGCATAATCAATAACTTGCATAGGCAATAGGCATAATTTGCATAAACTACAAACTGGCATGGGTCAAATTATACAAGATATGATTTGCATAAATCTATACACATAAACGTGAACTTGCATATATGAACAGGATTTTCGCATAAGCTTGCATATGATCTACATACAAACTTGTATTAAACTTGCACATGCAATTTAGACATGTGAATTAAGACTTACATATGATCCGCATACAATCTTACATATAAACTAGCATATGATTCACATCCAAACTTATATATAAACTTGCATATATAATTTAGACATGTAAATTAAGATTTACATTTACACTTGCATATGATTTAGACCTGTAAATGTCACACAATGAATCAAATCTAGCATATGAGTTTAGACATATGAACCAACATCATGAATTTAAACATGTAAACTAATATCACGTGTTTTACATATAAACTAGCATATGTATATATTTGATCCACATATAAACTTGTGTATAACTCGCATACAAAATTGCATAAGATTCACATACAAACTAGCATATGTAAAAACAGATTTGCATAAAATTCACATACAAACTAGCATATGTAAAAACAGATTTGCATAAGATTCACATACAAACTAGCATTTGATTTACATCCCAAACTTGCATATAAACTGATGTCATAAAATGAATCAAGTTAAACATATGTGATTGGACATATGAAATAGATCTACTAACATAAGTTAACAAAACTGTCATATGTTCACCAACAAACGATAACAAAGTTAAACAACATCACATGATTCAACAGACATGTTCTCATAATCCTAATTATAACTCATCATAATTAATTTATTAATTATTTTGTGAAAGAAATTATACTCACAAAGACAGGTTAGAGAAGAGAATAACTCGTTCATCGTTTGTATTAGAATCTTGACTTGCAATTCCTAAGCTTTAAGAAGAAGAACTATTCTAGCAGCAACATGAAGGCCAAGAGACTAATTTAGTTTAGGTTTAGAGCTTGAGTCTATGCGTGCTTTTATAGAAGTTTAAATCAACATAAGCTATCAGATTATCATAGGAACAAATCAGAACCATTCAGACAAGATAGAGTTATCCAGAATGGACACCTAAGCCCTAGTGACTCAGCAACAGGTCAGAAAAGACTCAACAACCAATCAGACTCGTCACAATTCAGATCTACCCTGGGGGGAGGGGGTAGGTCGACCCCCTGGTCGACCTAGCCTTAGCCTGCTTCCCTGTTCGAATTTTGAATATCGAATTTTTATTCTGAACTGTTTTAATTTAAATAAAATTCCTGAAACTTCCGAGGGCCATAACTTCCTCAAACGAAGTCCGATTTACGAAAACTTGGGCTCTACTCCAAGCCATTTGTATTCTTTAATTCATTTTTTAATAGTCACAGAAAATTCAGGGTGTTACATCCTTTCCTTAGGAGCCATGTGCCTCAAAGGAAATGCTACAGGCCTCGCATCCTTTTTGAGATCTATCCTAAATGATATTTCTGGGTGGGGTAGGAGTTCTCCAACCTCCTCAAAAACATTGGGAAACTCACATACGATCGGTACCAAAGATGGTCCTTTTAAATCTGAAGATAGGGAAAATAAGGTCGAATCTCTATTCCCTATCCTACAAGGTATTACTAAGTTACGGCCTCCGCGACTTCTCAAAACAACTATCCTCCTATCGCAGTTAAGGACGCCCCATAAAATGGTTGCTAGTCCATTCCCAAAATAAGACCACACCCTTTGAATCCAAGTACATACGCATCACAAAAGAAGTCGACATCACCGATGTCCAGTACTAGGTCTTAACACGGAAACAAAAGTTGCATAGTCCATTCGATTGGGTTAGACACCTCAATCAGAGAGCAAGCAAGGGATAAGGGATGTTTCAAAGAATCAACGATAGTCCTAGCAACGAAGGAGTGGGTGGCTCCCGAATCAAATAGGGCACCCAAATAAATCCCTAAGATAGAAATTATACCTTCCAATGCATGCTGTCATTGATCTCTAGGGGGCGATTACGAATCGGTGTTGCTTCTAAGGCATTGTTTTAACCACTTTGCACAACCTTCGACTTAGTGTAGTTTCTTCCTAAGTGCCCATTCTCATGGTAATTAAAGAATTTTACCTTGAATTCTGACTTTGCTAAGTTTACTCTGCAATCCTTCGCTTCATGCCCTATCTCATGGCATCTAGAGCACGTCTTGGCATCTTTCTTGAATTTTCCTCCCTTCTTCTTCTTAAGCCCGATTTTTTTTCTTATTCTTCCTAAAGCTAGAGGTACCTTCTCCCTTATCAGTCTTAACCTCCTTAACATTCTCAACTAAATATAAGATAGCTGCCTCAACCAGGGCTTCATACGTAGCTCCAAACATCACTTGGGCCAAAAGCATCTATCTCAATGGAGGATTCAATCCCTTAATGAACCCAATTGTTTTATCTATTAGAGTATCCACTAAACCCCTACCAAACTTAGACAATTTTGTAAAATTCCCCACATACTCTTTCATGTCCAAACACCCTTACTTCAACTGAATAAGCTTCTCTAGTTGCAAACTCTTCTTAACATTTGTTAAGAACTTAGCCTCAAAACGTGTCCTAAACTCTGCCCAAGTAAATACCCTGCCTACATTCTCCTGTGAAATTTGGTTCCACCATTCAAGGGCCTCTCCTTCCAAATGCCTTGGTGCTACCCTATGCTTAATTTAATCAATAGCTTTAAAGATCCTTTCACACTCGAAGATCCACGTTTTAGCTTCAATGAAGTTCTTAGTTCCCAAAAATGATTTGCCTACCAAACTAACAAAATCTTTGCAAAGAAGAGGGAATTCGAGGGCCCCTTCAACGGGCTGAGCTGCTAGTTTCGCTAGGGAAAGATTGGAAGTAGGTACCTATTCCGCAGTCCTAAGTTACTTTTGGAATCATTCTGGCAAGTAAAGAGGCCTTGTCGGGTTCCCCTTCTTAGGCTTGTTGCCGTCCATTTCTACTACCTGAAAAAGGAAAAACCCTTCGGTAGACTTCCTACGGTAGTATTAAGCCCAAAAGAAAGAAAGATAAGGTTGCCTAGTATAACTGTGTATGTTTTTGAAGTATAGCGCACACACACACACACACACACACACACATATATATTTGAAAACCTTTTCAAATAACAAATATGTCTCTCATATGTATATTTCCCCATAATCAGATAACCTATGCTCTGATATTAAATGTAACAACCCGCTCGGAATGAGCCTAAATTCTAATTAAGGAAAGGTCCATCGAAACTTAGAGCTACTCTAAATGGATCGTTGGTTGCTATAAGGAATTACTAAAAAGATATACATAGAAGTCTAAACAAAAAATCAGAATCTCACACAACGGAAGAGATAAAATATAATAGCACAAAATAGATGTACCATTATTAAAAAAACACAAATTCTGATGCAATAAATCTCACAGATGAAAATAGGTACATCATTCATTGTCCCGATTACATTACAACAATAATAAATCTACTGCCATAGTAACTAAATCTTCGAGGGACTCCTCCTCTAAGCAATCGTTTCTTAATCCTCAATCAACATTATCACCTATTAACCTATTAATGTTAAGAGGAGGGAGGTCAGAACATAAAGTTCCGGTGAATTGAATACAAATAAGATTAGGAATAACTGTTTCCTATATTTCGTAGTATAAACTCTTCATGTTATGTCTACGCAGCAACATACAAAAAATTAAACATATGAGGTGGGTACTCTGACAGTCACCTTAGGCCTATATGTAAATCTAAGGGTGGACATGCTTATAGTCACTTAATACCTCTACAAGGTAATTTTAAGAGCGGACATTCTTACAATCACTTAATACCCTGCAAGACGGGCAATTCCTAGTCACTTAAGGACATTTACTAGTTTATTAAAGGTGGACATCCCTACAGTCACTTAATACCCCATTTAAGACCTCATCTCTAACATCAACGTCATTGGTAATTTCTCTTCTAGTGGAGAAATAGTAACAGCCACTTACTACCAGGTTTGGGTCAGGAACTCGACTTTAATTTAAGAGAACCCTCCCGGTGGACCCTCTTATTACTATCTACCTGTCCCTACAAATGAAATACTAGCCACTTATTACTTCCCTTAGACGGTGGTTTCTTTTGGCCATATATATATATAATATGTCGCTAGGTCAGCCCTCATTAGCCCTCAGATAAGAAGTGGACATTAATTGGAGGACTACCATACTCATGTTATCATCTACTAAGACCATTTAATAAATTATAAGAGGAAGGCGGACCCAATGACCATTTAAGGCCTTTTGTAAGGGCGTGTCCCATGACTTGGGTCTTAAACCAAGGAGTGGACCTTAGGAATGGACCTAGTCCTAACTACTTAATACCTAAATCTAGGTAGATTAGCTACTTAATACCATTTCTCTAAGGCAGGTCTACTTCACACACGCATATATATATATATATATATATATATATATGTATGTATATATATATATGCATATATATACACACATACACACACTAGATATCTCACATTAGACCAACCACTTGTAAATGTTGGTTTTATAGGGTGGTTCCGTGCAGGCTTCTACTACAAATTGGTCCTAACCTCATATCATAGTGTACTAATTGTAATGGCACACTGCACTTAGACCCCTCACATCAACCGGGCTTACTTGTAGATACTGGATATGCCGGTCAGTTGCAGGGAGACTTCTACTACAATTAATTGTTAACTTCGTGTATGTGTCATTAATATATTTAAAACCATTAACACAAACTTACAAATTCCTATGAGGACATTTGAATTCAAATTCCTAATTTAACCGTATTTACTATGCCCTTAATATGTATTAATATTACGTTGTTTACACTATATGTATAAACGTAATTAAGCAAACGAAATTATCGTCCTAACCACTTTTGAAATGTCAATCCCTATTCCAAATTTAAGGTATACAAGCTATTTCCTATATTCCCTTCCATCATGGCATAAATACCCCCTTAAGAAATTTCGCCCCCGAAATTCCCTAACCAAAACACAAAAAGGGTTATGCATGCCTATCAACCATAAACAACAATCAACATGCAAAACAAGTCTATCCTAGCATGCGGTTTACTAACAAGGGAAGAAACTATCACTACCAAAACCTTACTAGGCAAAGAGTTCTGGATACTTCTTCCTTATATCTTCCTCGGTTTCCCAAGTACAGTCTTTTTCATTCTCACCCCACTAGACTTTGACTAGTTTCACCGCCTTCCTTTGAAGCTGCTTCGTATCGTTCCCAACAATACGCATAGGCTTGCGGTTCTCAACCGCCTCGGGTTCAACCTCGATATCGTCCAACTGATCTGGTGAAATAGCCACATTAGGGTCTTGCACAAACTTCCTTAACTGGGAAATATGAAATACGTTGTGAACCCCCGCCATCTTCTCAGGTAGCTCTACTTCATACGCCAAATTCCCAACTTGCTCGAGGACTGGGAATGGGCCAACAAATCTTGGTGCTAACTTACCTCTCCAACCAATCCGAATCACATTCTCAATGGAGAGATCTTGACGAACACCAAGTCGTTAACGAAGAATTCCAAATCTCTTCGTCTCTTATCGAGATAAGCCTTCTGCCTATCTTTATCCCTTCCCAGTAGTATAACTGCTCTATGTCTCAATACATCTTGTTACCACTGGGATGTATAGTCAATTTCGAGTGATGATATGCTCTAAGCACTTCACCTCTCAGTCCATCTACGTTGGGTACAACTAGTCCCTTATTCTTTCGAACGATCAAATCCTTACTTGATCATTCTCTTTCCATCGAAACCCATCTCTACCCTAGAGATGGTTTCCAATAGATTAGGATCGTCCTTCTAACTAGAACCAATCCACTCAATCAAAATCGATCTAATCGTCAAGCTTACTAGTGTTTCTGAATCCAATTCACTCTTGGGCCTGAAATCATATCATGTGATATACTCTAGTTGCTTCCATCCTAGAAACAAAACCCCTAAACTGGCATGTCTCCTACTCAATGCAACTAGTACTGCACCCAAATCTTTTACTATGATCACTCTGCCCCATGAAGTCATAACAACTCCACTGCACTAGCTCATAGCCTTACTAATCATTTACTATGTCCACTTTGCCCCTCGAGTCATGACGACTCTACTGCACTGGCTCATAGTCCTACTACAATCACTTTGTTCCCCATCGCTGGAACCCTACAGGTGATAGTCTACTCAAGAGAAGAAAGTTAGGAACAAACATAGCAACCATAACATCCATCAAACAAGTCCTACCTATCACCTGCTAAATTCATAAACACATCGACACCTACATGATTGGTCTAACCAATCCCAATATGTCGATTCTAGTATGTCAGGTCTAACCAACATCAATAACTAATGGAAGCCCAGCCTCCATACATACACCGATGCCTACTTGACTGGTCCAACCAATCCCAGGCTAATGGAAGCCCCGCCTCCCTACGGACTACCGTACGTCCAACGTACGTTTATCCTCCAAGGATAATTAAACTAATGGAAGCCCAGCCTCCAATCGGACTACCGTACGTCCAACGTACGTTTATCCTCCAAGGATAACTAGATCACGTCCAACGGATCCAAGGTAACGGGCGTCCTCAGATACCCCTGCTTTTAGTCCTCCTAAAATACTTGAGTCCAACCCAAGTCTATCCATTGCCTTGCTGCCCTCTCGAGTCCAACTCAAGCCGAATCCAATTCCTTGCAGCCTTCTCGAGTCCAACTCGAGTCAATCTATAACTCAGACCCAGTCTTGAGTACCCATTAGTGACAAACTCTAGTCCAACGTGAGTCGTCTCCCTATTCGTTTCATCTCTAAGATCAACGAACACCCATTTTCTTTTACGAGTTCAAGTCCAACTTGAATCGCCCTAATCTTCGTTGTATCTTCCATGATCAACGAACACATCCTATTCCTTCAAAGTTCTACTATCCAATAGAGAACATCAACATAGGGTCCTAAACATTCCATTACTTTGCATCTTTCTCGAGTCCCACTCGAGCAATCTCATAACCCTATCGAGTCTAACTCTGGGCAGTCTATACCATTGAACAATATTATCATGTTCCATCTGCCCATCACTCCTCGAATAAACCAAGATATCATCCAATGAAAAATCACAACAACTATTTACCCCTCACGCAAACCATCCTAGTCGAAATCGACATTCCCCAAGTATAAGCCCCAAAGGCCTAAACCAGTATCAGACAAGCACCCAAGGAACGTCTCCTCCGAGTTCAGACAATCCACATGAGGTGATACTAGCAAAACAATCTAGCACTAAAGTACTCATTTGCCTCCCAGGGACAACTAGAACTTATTACAACGATAACCTCTTAGCTTCCTTAACTCCAGTTACCATCGCCATCACTAGGTAGGTACCTAATACCACCCTATTCCTTTGGAGTAGATCGACTCTCCAAAATAATGCTAAACCCAGTAAAGCCCAAAACAAAGCAATCACAAGGAAACATACATCCATGACTCGATAAGACCACATTAACAAATCATGCCAAAACTAGTCGAACCACCAATCGGGTTCGTCACTACTAAAGGTCTATCGACTAACTCAGGTTTTTCAACCAAAACCCGATCAAAACATCTTAAATAGAAAGCATACCTCGAATAACGACACCTTTTTCCTTCTGCGCCACAGTTGGGGCATTTGACGAAGAAGGAACAACATTGATAGCATACGCTTTCACAATCTGCTTCTCCCTAGGAGGTTGTGGGCAATCATCCTTATGATGTCCCGCCTGGCCGCAGTTAAAGCACTTCCTTTCCCCAGGCTTTTCTCGACAAACTCTGGCGTAATGGCCCTTCTTGCCAGAACTAAAGCATTCGCCATCTTTCTTATTTTTCTTATCCTGACCATCCTTGGTCGGGTTCTGCTTCCTCTT
Source organism: Allium sativum (assembly GCA_030737875.1). Classification (NCBI taxonomy): domain Eukaryota; kingdom Viridiplantae; phylum Streptophyta; class Magnoliopsida; order Asparagales; family Amaryllidaceae; genus Allium; species Allium sativum. The sequence continues at coordinate 924,312,189 of CM060922.1, forward strand.
GTTCTGAGAATTCTTCTTGCCTTCACCGCCTGCTTGCGGCTTTGGCTCCTTTGTAGATGCCGTAGCAACTTCGGCCTTCGGCTTAGGGAAAAGGCTCTCTGACCTTAATGCCTTTCCTACAATAGATTCGAACGTCTCATCGATATGGTTTATAAGTCTTTCCCCCAAGTACCCATCCAATCCAGTTATGAACTTCTCGTTCTTCTTTTCGACTAAGGGACCATCCATATTCCGATAAAGTGTCGAATTCAGCGATATACTCCGAGACTGCTCTACCGTTCTGCTTAAGCTCCAAAAACTTCTTGAACGGTTCTGATTTATGAGCAGCTGGAATAAAGTTATCACAAAAGCGAGTTTTAAACTGATTCCAAGTAACTTGATCTTCTGGAGCAGCTGTTCTAATGGCATTCCACCAATTCATCGCTCGCCCTTGCAGCTGACGAGATGCTAGCCTTCTCTTCATCGCATCCTCAAGACCCAAGTCGTCGAAGATACGATCACAGCTATCCAACCAATCCTGAACATCCGTGCCCGACTCCGTTCCGTGGAACGGCTTCCCACCAAGGTTAGTGTAATCCTTGCACAACTTGGCGAAATCGGCCCTAGGCGCCTGCACTACTGGACCACCACCATTATCGGCATTGGGAGCTGCCCTCTGAACATCCCTAAGCATGTCCCTCATGAGGTTAGTAAACATCATCCTCATGTCAGCGGCATTACCATTATTAGCTCCCCTACTGGCACCTCTTGCGTATCGGCTCATCGTTCAATCTGTAAAGAGAAAACGATTAACCATCTCCATAGTGGTGCTAGTGCAGTACGACTTCATTCTTATACTACCAATAGTATATATATATAGCTTTTAAAAACCAAAGTAATCACAAATACGCGCTCTCATATACGTACTATCTCTCCCTAGGTTAACTACGCAACCTAGAGCTCTGATACCAAGTGTGACGGCTCGCCCCGTACCAACCGACATTTCCTCCAAAAGTGCGCTGTACACATGTCCAGTTAGCACGGGACGGTCGTCAGAAGAAAAAAGGAAAGAAGGAAATGAACTAATCAAGGAACCTGTAATATGTCTCACAGCGCATAGAACAAAATATAATAATAACATACTTGACATAAAACAGGTGAGACAGTGCATAAGCTGAAACCAGAACTAAGCATCATAGCAGCGGAAATCCAAAATACAGCTTATTACAACTTTTCAAACTGTCTCAAAGAAAAAGCAAGATAAAGGAGGTACACTACTAATGCCCAAGTAGCGACCACCAACGACACAGGGAGAATATCTATATATCATACGTGGAAGCCTCCTGCTCGCCTCCGAATCAGCTACCCGCACATCACCAGCTAACCATAACCTGTCTCTAGTCTGCTCGTGTGAGCACCCAGAGTAATAAGAGGAGACATAAAATTCTGGGTCAGACATAAAGCCTGGTATGAGCGATAAGCATCTAAACAGAATAATAACAGTAACAGGTATAATCCAATCATACCTGAACCTGGACTTGCAACCAAAGAGTTAGCACTACATACTGTACAATACTCTAAGGTGCCACTAACATACTGTGTAAGAGATACGGGGGTGGGGGTGTGCATGTCATAGTGGTGTCAAACAATCAAGCATAGCAATCATCCTCACATCCCTCACTCAGTGCGTAAAGCATACGATATCCACTACTTTGGTCACCTAATACTTTAGGCCATGACGGAATCAAATCCCGTGTAACTATCACTACAAGCCCCTAATCTGTCTCTCAATAGTGAACCAAAGTTATGAATACCGACAACCCCTTTGCACACGTCCCGCAGCAAAGCCCAATCATGAAGTGAACTCATTGGTTCCCATCTGGATCCTGAGCTCTAACTTCCATTTGGACTACCTTTGCATCTCGGGTTATTGGTCATCACCGGATCAGCTCGGCTTCAGCTCCTCATCATCAACACGGTTCGGTTCGGCCTTCACTACCCCACACTGGATCGGTTCGGACGCAACCAGATCGTGCTTAACGTCTCGGTTCGTGACTAGCTCCCCTGGGTCGGATCGGAGGGTACCATCGGTTCGGGTCGTACAACATACTCCAGCTCCTGGTGGTTCGGATCGTGGCCATGCTCCGGTCGTATCGTCCCATCGTTCACGAACGGACCGGTCAAAGAACTTCGGGTGAAAGGAGTTGGTTCGTGGTCAACTTCCATGGACGGTTCGGGTCGGGATCTTATGAACGGTTTGGGTCGGGCTATCCGATCCGATCCGGTTTCCTGCACTTTCCTCTAACTTCCAGCGACAGTTTATACGCCTCTCGACGGCGTTTTCGACCATTCTAACTATTCTAATCAATCACAAAGAATACCATGCAGTCATAGCAACAAGTAGAAGTGACCTCAAACAAGAAAACAACAATATGATGGGTTAAAATGGATCAAACATAGCCAAAATCCCATATTTCCCCTTAAGCATGTTTAAGAACAACTAAGCATAGGATTAACAAAACTTAACCAAATTAACCCAAACTTCTAACAGAGGTCTAAAACAATATTTAGAAATTTATAAATATTTTTCCAGATTTTTAACATGCATAAATTCGCTAATTATCACTAATCACCCCTTAATCCCCCAAATTCCGGGATTTGCAAAATTAGTCGAAATTAACCCTAATTCATATCAGAGGCATAAAATGATGTTTTAGAATTTTAGGAATTTTTCTAGATTTTTCTGAGCCATAATTTCGCTAATCTTCGCTAATCACCATAACTAGCCGTAATTAGTGAAAAACAATGCAAATCACTCACCTTAGCCATAAACAAACTTTAGATCTGAAATAATCTCTGATTTGGATCCAATCCCGATGTGTTCCAACAGCTCTCACTCTGATTTGATGCCACCCTCCCTTGGTTTGATGTAGTTTTGCTTAATCTTCGATTAGAAAGTGATTAGAGACGATTTGGGATGAAATTAGAAGGTGGAGGCCATTGCTAGAGCTTGAAGGAGGTAAGTGGCGGCTAAAAAAATGAGTCTAAAACCGAAATCTTAACCCTAACAGCCCTTAAATACCCCAAATCCCGAAATCCCCCATTGGGCCTAGTTGCTAATCACCCGGTTAAGCCCGATTAGCTGTTTTTCACCTTCTAAACCTTGTTTCAGCCATATCTCCCAAACGGTAAGTCCGTTTGGCTTATGTAACCACTCCACGGAAAGAGAAACCATCATTCAAATCCAATGGAAGTGGTTTCAGGTCAAAACTCCTTTCCAATCAAAAGTTATGGTCAAAACAGTACCAACTAGGGGCAAAACGGTCATTTAAAAATCGACAAAAATCATGAACCTGGGAAATGACCCCAATAATCGTCTCCCAAAGTTACATGACCATACAACTTCGTATGTGAAAGAAATAAACATTCCACGATCCTATGATGCGTAGAATGCGGGTCGTTACACAATCCCTATTCCAAATTTAAGGTATACAAGCTATTTCCTATATTCCCTTCCATCATGGCATAAATATACATATTAACATGTAATAATAAAAATGGGAAAATAATAATGGAAACATAGAGCATGCAACCTAGTTTTGACTTGATTATCAAAATAATAAAGGATAAAGAAAGTGCCATATATCCAATATATATAAAATTTCTATTTTAATGGATTCACTTTTATGTACGTTTAAACACAAAACCTTAATATTTGGACATCTTGTAAATAATACGTTCAAATACTCTATTTAGAAAATTAGGGATTTAAACCTATTCAAATTTATAATTCTATCCAAATACTTTTGCACAAAACAATACTACAAAATTTGGAAAAAATAAAATAAGATGAATCGGACAAAATATAGAAAATTATACAACACTAATCATGCTTCTCTTTCATTATTTCAATTATCCAAAACCACATATACAAATAATTGACAATTTCCTCATACAAAAAATAAGCAAATGGAAGATTTAAGGGATTTTATATTATTTTCTATACATAATAACTCAAATCTTCCTAGGCACAATAATCCAATTTTAAACTAGAAAATCATAGAAAATATTATCTTATATAAATTCCACTCACAATACTATAAGAATAAGCACAACAGAATTGAGTAGAATAAGTTTTGGATTTGGCCTTCGAAAACGATCATGCTCTAACATTTCAAATATATCTATACATAAGAATCACATATTAGAATATTATATATATTAATCTTAATTCCAAAATAAATCTAAATGTATATTAGAACAGAATAGAAGAGATAGAATAGTTTAGGAAGTTGGAAGAAGAACCTAATCCCTTTTTCTTTTTCGGAATTAGCAATAGCAGAAATGCGTCATGAAGGCATAGAGAAGAATGGTTGTAAGGTTTTGAGTAAGGGTTGAGGGTCATATTTATAGTTGACACCGTGTATACATGTCGTTATATTCAATAGACTAAATCTAAGCGGTCCGCTTGATGAAAAATATAAATAAGCCCCTTTATAAAACAACCCTCACTGGGCTCCCCTTAAGGAGGGCGGTCATCCCACCTTTTGGGATCAAGCCCAGGGGAGTATTTCTCCTATAACTTACTTTTTATTAATTCTCTGATTTATTTTGATTGATTTGTGACATTATATTAATTATTCTTGTCCCCATTTTGTGTAAATATAAGTTTGAATTCAAAAAGTAATATTCTTTTCATGCTTACCCAAATTAATATATTCTAGGTTTGTATATTTATTTTGAATTTTAAACTTTGTATGCCAATATATATACGCGCAACTTGATTTATTAATATCTTTTGAATACAGACTCCGTTTTCAATAAATAAAAATATGAAAATGAATCAGAATCTCGCCACGAACGCGCCTACAATACTTCGTGGCCAAATTCTTAATTACTCAAAATTTCATTTTTCATCCTCTTGGCTTATTATTGATTTTCCTTATTTATTTTAAATTACATTATTATATTTTTAATATACGTTTGTTTTATGGGGTGTTACACCCATAAGTGGTGCCACCAAGGCCCACTTCATATGGAACTCAGTCTAAGATTTACTGCATCTATAAAGCTCTGCTTTGTCAAGCCTACAATAGAGATGTCCTATATGGTTTGTCTCTTATAAGTGTGGCTATGGTGGCCCCACACAACAACCCCTCAAGTAGTTAAAAGTATTTCTTATGGTTTAATGGCCTTACCGTAAATTAAACATACTAAAGCAGCCAAGTAGCGTTGCCACCTCATCCATGCCACGATAGTGAAAGATCATGGCATTTAGTTCTAACTATGCCCCTCCTTAAAAATGATATTGACTGATGGTGATCGATACCCGAGCTGCCGATATCCTAGAACCTACTCCAAGAGCTAAGTAACCAGCTCCATGAGCCTGGTGTTGCACGAATACTCAAATCACCCATCTTCCTTTGACTACTTGTGAAGGTTCACTTCATTAGGACTACATTACATAAGCAGTTAAGGCATAACTCTTAATGGATACTATAGACTCTTCCTCCGACGGTCTGCTTCCTTAGGCCTACATCGGAGGACCATCTTAGGGTTTCCTCCACTCCTTGGAAGTCACTACCTACCTATGCCGAAGAACTTATAGTACATTGTCAGTGTAGATTTCCTTTAACCCAAAGGATCTGTAATGGTCAACTTCATTAGGATTACACCTGGATTCCCTTTGGACTACTGCAAATGCATCCCATGAGGTCAGAATACTATAAAGGATCTATGATGGTTTCCTTTGTCTACTCTACATCTATATTACATTTAGATTGCTCCAAACACACCTTGCCATTCTATTATACACTACATCTAATCTTTTATTGAGCATTTAGTTTATTTTTCTTTTCCTTTCATTTACTTTTAATCTTTTATTATGATTCTAATTTCTCTTTTAGTTTTCTTACCATTATATGATAATCTCAGTCCAGATTTATGCCTACCTATCATAAACCATTTATTTTAATAATTACTTTCATTTCTCTTATTATTTGCATCCCAAAGGCAAATTTTGACCATTTTCCTAACTTTCGCTTTTATTAGGCCCATCGAGTATTCAACTAGATTATTACCTACTTTCTTTTTATCTTAACTTATCCATTTTATTCTTCCTTTTCTTACTACCATTACAAGTTTTATTATTAGGAAGTTAATCACATTCTATTTGGTCGATTATAGAGGCGTTATTAAAATATGTTTCCATGTTTAATTAAAATAATCCCATAAGAAGTGATTCGCAATTACAAGATATATTGCCTTTTTGGTATGTAGTGAAAAATACAGTAACATCCATATTTTGCACCAATATTACATCCTGTTTTTATTCTTGTAATTAGTTTCAACATTCTTTTATAAAATTTAAAATATGGAAATATATTATTTTCCAACAAACCAAGCTATTACTGACTTCTCAAATCAGGTTATATATTAATTTCCACTTTTTGTTACATTTTACCAGGTTGACATTGTTACTATAAAATTTCCACATTTAGGCTTATATCTTTCCCTTTAAATTTTAAGCCTACGACTACTTATATATTCAGGTTCTATTCTTCTCGAACAACATTTACATATAAGTCCAATATCTTAAGATTTACAATTTTAACATAAATAACTTGACTAAACTAATTACCAAAACTATGTAAGTATAACAAGGTCCATTTCAGTGATTATTATAGGAATCTAATGATACCATATATCACTATCACAAAAGCTATTTAATTTAAATCCACTCACCTAAAAAGCACTCTATGTTCCAGAACTATTTCAAATCTAGTTCTGTTATCTATAGCCCTTCCTTTTGTAACCCTATCCAGGTCTGTAAATTGGAATTTGTACGGATTTATAAATCTGAATCTAAATAAACTAATAGGAAAACCAAATTTGAAAAACTTATAGCTCATATAGGACTTATTTGTAACACCCAATAATTTTAAAGGACATTATAACAATAAACTAAATAATACTTAATTATATATTAGGAATTAAGTAAAATGGACTACGTCGTTGCGTTTGTCTCGGAATTTTGCTTAAGATAGACTCCAAGCCTGCGTGAAACGGACATCGTATGAAGAAATTATTAAGGCTTGAAGTTTGTATACGTGTAAGAGGAATATATATAAACCAGTCCAGAAAATCAAAAATCAGAAGGAAAGAAGACGTGGGAAATCAACCGTTAGGGGTCGAGGGTCGATCCCATCATGATCTGGGGCAGATCCATTTTTGGAACCTGGACGCGTTTCTTGACCTGATTTGTTGGCTTGAGGCTATAAATAGGACCTCATTTCTATTGTTTTATTCACCCATAACAACGGAGACAATGAGATGCTGCCCCAACTCAGATTTAATTAGCCGATTCTTCCACAACAATCACTTATACGTATATGAGATTCTCTACTATAACATCAATAGTCATTTCTCTGTTCTTTAGATCTAGTCCCTGCGAGTTTATGTTGCTTTTAGATATAAACATTTAATAAGTAATCCTGACATGTTTATAAGTTTGGATCTAAACCTGTGCATGTTAATAACCTGGATCATAACTAAACAGATCTGCCACTACTTGTGCACTTAATGTATTGTTTAGTTCTTATATGCCAGTTCCTGATATGCTTATTCTGTTATTATGCCTAATTATGTCATCACATGCCCATTTTGCTACTATGCCTATTTCTGTCACTGTATGCTTATTCTGTTAGTATGCCTATTTCTATCATCATGTCCCAATTTTGTTATTATGCCTATCGATGTTCTCTTCTCACCCTCCTTCCCTTTTTATTTTACAGCCAGGCTACCTTCGAGCCTTGGCCTATCGCTGAAATATGGGAGTGAATGAAATTGGGAATGGTTGAGAATGATTAATTGGGGTATAACTTGTATTGTAAAACATGACTGGGATTTGGGGACATTACCTATACCGTGATCTAAGACTTTAATTTGGGGCATATAGTACATGATGAATTGTGACTTGAGGGTAAGAGGTATGAAAAATTTATAATGAATACGAATAATTGTATAAGAATGAATAGGCCTAAAATTATAGTAAACAGAAACTGTAGCCGCACTTAGACATGAGGTTAGATTACACTTGTGGTAGAAGTCTGCCCGGAACCACCCGGCAAATCCAACATCCATAAGTGGTTAATCTAATGTAAGGGTCTAGTGTGTAAATGTACATGTAACAGTACTAATACAGGAGGTTAAGTCCAATTTATGGTAGAAGTCTGCCCAGAACCGCCTGACATATCCAACATCCACAAGTGGTCGACTTAATGTGATAGGTCTAGTGCATTAATAGACATGAATGGAAAATGTTAATAACCTGTTAACCTATAATACATAACCTATTTAAATCCGTGGGGGTTATATGAACTTGTCAAATTGTGTAAGGGTTAAGTAAACTTGTTTGAATTGATGGAGGGTTAAGTAAATCTGTTACATATGTGGGGGGTTGTAAAAACCCAATAAACTAAACTTGTTTTACATGTTCGGGTTATGCAGGCTTGTTAATCTATTAAGCATAACCTATCAAAATCCTAGTAGTGGGGATGCAAGCCTAGGGGTTGGCTTGTGTCATCTGTTGTGTGGAACATATATCAGTCAGTAACTCATATTGGTATCCAAAGGGGGATCCCGAACTAGGTAAGGGTCAGAGGCATGCTTACTGAGCTGTTTATAAGAGGTTCATATGGGTAGAGGTGTTGACAAAGTGTTCCAACGGAGTCACGTGGGTGCATTAGTCCAAATTGCTCTAGAAATTCAGACGTTGTGACATCAGTAGATATGGTTGTGCCTATCGGAAAAAGGGGTTGCCACTTTAGGAAGTGATATATCCTACTATGGGGCCAGCACAGGGTATCTACGGGATAAGGAGCCGATCAATTGGGGTAGTAATTAGGGTACATCTAGTTCTGCTTGTTTAGGAGCCCGTTATTACCGTATAGGGGTAACACCCATTATATCTATTGGGTTGCCTGTTATTATCGCTGGGGGTAAACCCGTCACTAGAAGTACACCTAAGTCTACCATTATTTTTCTGTTAGAATCATTCTGTTTCTGTTATACTAGCAGTGGTGCAGAGAAAAATATTTAGGAAGCGTAATCCGTTATGTTCGGTTCTTCCTTCTTATCCTGTTCAGTTTGTTTTACCCACCATGTGACACTGTTAGCTCTTATCCAGTTTATATGCCTGTCATGATGCTTTTACTTATTTATATGCTAAAAGTAACTGGACTCGCCATACTTTATGTATGACCCGTTTTGTTTCCTTTTCTCTCTTTTCCTTCTCCCTAGGTTCTCAGGGTGGGAATACTCAGGGTTGATTAGGATTCCCCCTTATGTTTCTGCTTGGAGCTACTTAGATGTACCGCTTTGATTTCATATCTACCTTGCTATGGCTACTTTCGGGGACTATGATTTTATATTACTATACTCTGATGATTTTAATACAAGGCAGATATTTTAATTTGATGTAATGGGTTATCCATATTTCAAACTTATATTGTAACTGGATTATGGACCATGATGTTTTCTATTTGAAAAATAAAGTTTTAAATTCCGCTGTTATTTTATATTTGTCTTGTGATGTTTCTGTTTCTGTTTACCTACAACGCTTCATGGAACCTAATGCATTCTATTAAATAGTGACATTAACGGACGTGAGGTGTCAAATTTGGTATCAGACCTAAAGGTTACCAGATCAGATAGAAGGTTTTGAAAATTATTTTCAAAAGGTCTTAAAAAGAAAGCGTTTTCGAAAGAAAGTTATGTTTTTGAAAAACATATTCTCCAAAGCCATATGAAATATTTTTCTACTCTCTATTTGAATCCCTTTTCCTTTTCTTTTCAAAATGTTGGGGAACCGTTTCTTCCCGAACGGTGTCCCCATTGCGGCATGGTCCCGTAGGCATGTTAAAACTATGGCATATGCTGAAGGGAAAGGAAGTGCTTAACCTCCATTTGTAGTTGCAATAGTTCCACCTACGGCTAATTTTCTCTCAAGCTTTGTAAGGATTTCTATGCGATGGAGGTAGCTTTAGAGAGACTTGTTAACATATTACATATGGATGGTAAAGAGGAGAATAAGGGAGTTATGGCTGAGGAGCACAACCCGAGGATGGGAAAAAAATGGTGACCCAAGAAGGGAACACAGATGATAGAAGGGAAGCCTAATAAAGTTTAAATAAAGGCAAAAAGAAATGTTATAGTTGTGGGAGCTTGGGTCATTTGCTCAAGGGTTGAAAAAAAGGAGGAATGCTTGTTTTCACTATGGTGAGGTCGGACACTATACTAGGAAATGCTCGAGGAAGCAAAGGAAGCAAGGACAAGGGTAAAAGACAGGACCATCCGGAGAGCCGGTGCGTGCTCTCGAGGGTGGACCAGATGAAGGTTGGAAAGTTTCTATTGAAGGTTTGATTTCTCTTTCCGATCATCTTGTTAGGACTCCTTTTGATTCTGGCGCTTCTCATTCTTTTATATCTGATTCTATGGTTGAGTCTCCGTACCTTAGTACTAGTATGGTTTCAGATCCCATTGTTGTCTCAATCCCCATTGGGGGCTCAGCTCTTCTATTTGTGATTTATCGGGGTTTGAGGATATCTGTGTTGGACGTCGAGTTTGAGTGTGACGCATATGTGCTTGGTTTTATGGGCTATGGTCTGATTCTATGGATGGATTGGCTAGCCACGTATAGTGCCATTCTGGACTATGAGAGGAGGGTTGTTAGGCTTTTGACTTGCCATGGGAGGACTCACGAGATTTCTTGGGACCCTAAGGTGTCTGTTATGCTTAGTTTCCTAGAGTCGCTTGATGCATCTATCGATGATCTATGATATGCAACAGTAGTCTGTGAGTATCCATATTTTTTTGAGGAGATTTGGGGCTTACCTCCGAGGCGTGAGATTGATTTCTGGCTATATTTAGTGGACAATGCAAAGCCAGTTGCATTGCCTGTGCGCTATATGGCTCCGAAAGAAAGGAGGGAGCTCAGTAAGGGAGTTATTTGAGAAAGGATTTATTAGGAGAAGCATATCTGAATGAGGTGCTCCAGTAGTATTCGCAACTAAGACGGATGGCTCGCTTCGCTTATGTGTGGATTACAAGGAGTTGAATAAGTTCACTTAGAAACATAGGCATCCACTTCCGAGGATAAATGATATGTTTGACCAACTTGGTGCATGTTTTTTCTCCTAGTTAGACTTGGCCACGGGGTTTCATCAGTTAAGGGTGGCCGAGGACATTATAGACAAGACCGCTTTTAGGACTCCAGATGATTTCTTCGAGTGGCTCGTCGTGCCTTTTGGGTTGACAAATGCACCCACTTGTTTTGTAGACCTAATGAGTAGGGTGTTTCGGGAGTTTCTAAATAAGTTCGTTGTGGTCTTTGTTGATGACATCTTGATTTTCTCGAAGAATGAAGAATAGCAAGCCCTACATTTAGGGGAGGTTTTGAAGACTCTTTGAGCGCATCAGCTTAAGGCAAAATTCTCGAAATGTCATTTTTGGAGAAAGGAAGTGGGATTTCTAGGGCATGTGGTCTCTAAGGATGGGATAGCAGTGGATCCCCTGAAAGTAGTTGCAGTTCAAGGTTGGAAGACTCCAAAGAATGCAACGGAGGTGAGAAGTTTCCTTAGTTTAGCAGCTATTATAGGAAGTTCATTAAGGACTTCGCGAAGATATCATCCCCACTCACTAGACTAACGAAGAAGAATATGACCTTTTCTTGGGATATAGGCCATGAGGATTCCTTTCTGCGATTGAAGAGGGCTCTTGCAATAACCATAGTCTTGACTTTACCTAATGGGAACAAAGTGTTCACAATATACACTGATGCATGTGGTACAGGGCTTGGTGTTGTTTTTATGCAAGAGGGAAAGGTAGTATGTTACGGTGGTAGATAGTTAAGAGTTCATGAGAAGAACCATCCTACCCATGACTTAGAGTTGGCTACCATGGTATTCGCGCTTAAGACTTGGCGCCATTATCTAGTTGGAGAGAAATTCGAGTTGTATACCGATCATAAATCTCTTAAGTATTTGTTCTCGCAGAAGGATCTCAATTTGAGGCAACAGAGATAGATGGAGTTCCTAGCGTCCTATGAATTTGAGATTGCTTATACCCTTGGCAAGGCTAATGTAGTGGTGGATCCACTTAGTAGGCAGAGGAAGACCTTGAGTCCTCTGTTCGTAGAGAGACGAAGCTTGGATTATATATCGACCTTTGATTTTAGGCCCTCTACCGAGTTTACACCTAGGTTATTGGCACCGTTAGAGTGCGACCCACTCTTTTGGATCAGATAGGAACTTCGCAGTGAGAGGACCCACAGATAGCAGACATCTTGGATAGGCTTAGTAGAGGGGAGATTTCTAGTCACCTCAGTAGATATTCCATAGATGATAAAGGGTGGTCGCGACGAGATGGAAGGATTTGTGTTCCCTGAGTTGGGAGTCTGTTGAAGACAGTCCTTGAGGAAGCCCCTCATTTTAGGATGACTATCCATCCAGACAGTGATAATATGTATAAAGATATAAAGAGGGTTTTCTTTTGGGCTGGGATGAAGAAAGATGCAGCAGAGTTTATTTCTCGATGTTTGATTTTCCAGCAAGTCAAAGTTGAGCAAAGGAAGACCGTGGTTTACTTCATCCTTTGGAGGTCCCACAATGGAAGTGGGAAAGGGTCTCTATAGATTTCATTGCTGGTTTGCCTAGATCGAGAAAAGGCAACACCAGTATTTGGGTTATAGTTGACAGGCTTACTAAGAGCACTCATTTCATTCCTGTTAAGAGTAAGAGAACGACAGCATGGTTGGAAGCAGTCTATCTTCGTGAGATAGTCTGTCTACATGGAGTACTTTCTAGTTCAGCGAGGGATCGTGACCCCCATATTCACCATGAGTTTTGGAGGAGCTTGCAAGAGGCATTAGGTACACAATTGTGTTTGAGCACCGCTTATCACCCTCAGACCGATGGACAGACGGAAAGGGTGAATAAAGTTCTTGAGGATCTTTTAAGACTGTGTATCCTAGACTTCGGAGGGACATGGGAGGAGCGTCTTCCTTTAGTAGAGTTCGCCTACAACAATAGTTATCAGGCTAGTATTGGCATCGTACCCTTTGAGACATTATATGGACGACCTTGTAGATCCCTAACTTGTTGGTGGGAGTCTATAGATAGGCTTCTACTTGGACCTGAGATGATTAGAGAGACTTTAGAGATGATTGATTTTATCCGCAGAAGCATGAAGATAGCTCAGGATAGGTAGAAGTCTTACACAAATAAGAGAAGGACCGATATTGAGTTTGAAGTGGAAGACATGGTTTTCATTAAAGGTATCAGCTTTAAGGAATGTGGTTCGCTTTGGATCTATAGGGAAATTAGAACCAAGGTTTGTATGACCATTTCCCATAACAGAAAGCATTGGCCAAATGGCCTATAGGGTGAAGCTACCAGAGAGATTAGCTGGTATTCATGATGTTTTCCACATTTCTTATTTACGGAAGTGCCTACATGACACCGCATAAGTAGCTGAGCCGAGTATGCTTGAGGAAGTAAAGGTGGAATGAGAGGCGACAGTTAGACGAGTTCCTACCCTTATTCTTGGATCAGAGGTTAAGAAGCTACGTAACGGAGAGGTCAAGTTGATGAAAGTTCAAAGGGGAGAAGAACCCGAGGATGCAACTTGGGAGACTAAAGACAAGATCGCGCTTTGTACCCTTTTCTTTTCAATGTATGTTCTTAACATCTTTTTCCAAAGCTTTTATTCGTACTTGTTACTATCATTAAGTATGTCCTATCAATCGAATCGTCGACTTTTAGGTAAGGAGTCTATGGATGTAAACATGTGTTTGTAACATGTTATGTTTGATGGATGCAAGTGTTTGCTAGTAGTTGCTCGTGGATGCATATACACAAACTAGGAACTTGATCGGCTCAATCACTCTCATACTACATATGGATGCATGTGCGTTTTTCTTCCTTTTACGGATGGAATTGGGTGTACCATCATATGGATGTTGCATTTGGATGGATGATTGTGCACACATATAGAGTTCAGTGTATCATCATACGGATGTTGTATTTGGATGGATGATTGTGCGCACATATAGAGTTCACATGATATACTAGGATTATTTGCAGACATGTTGGATTCATGGCACTAACATACATTGCATTAAGGAGATCAACTGAATCAGTAAACCCTCTGATCTTTCACATTAGTATAGGGACATATACACACACCTTTGCATATGTTCATATAAGCATTAGAAATCTTTTAAGGACAATGGATGCTTGTGATTGGTGGATGAGTAGATGGATGGTGGATGTTCGGATATACATTCTTCTTAACTTAGAGATTTCGGGGAAGAAATCCTTTAAGTAGGGCAGAATGTAACATCCCGTAATTTTAAAGGACATTATAACAACAAACTAAAGAATGCTTAATTAAATATTGGGAATTAAGTAAAATGGACTTCTCCATAGCGTTTTTCTCGGAATTTTACTTAAGATAGACCCCGAGTTTGCGTGGAAAGGACATCATATGAAGAAGTTATTAAGGTTTGAAATTTATATATGCGGAAGAGAATTATACATATACAAACCAGTCCAGAAAAGCAAAAATCAAAAGGTAGGAAGACGCGGATAATCGACCCGTTAGGGGTCGACCCCATCCCCCATCGCTGTCGACCCATTGGTCGACCCCTACAAGGGGGTGTCAACCCTAGGGTCGACTTCAGGGTCAGCTCCACCTAGATCTGGGGCAGATCCATTTTTCTAAACCTAGATGCGTTTCTTGAACGGATTCGCTGGATTGAGGCTATAAATAGGATCTCATTTCTAATGTTTTATTCACCCAAAACAATGGAGACAACGAGATCCTGCCGCAACTCAGATTGAATTAGCCTATTCTTCTGCAACAACTTATACCTTTACAAGAATCTCTACTACAACAACAGTCATTTCTCTGTTCTTTAGATCTAGTCCTTGTGAGTTTATGTTGCTTTTAGATATAAACATTTAATAAGTAATCCCGACATTTTTATAAGTTTGGATCTAAACCTGTGCCTGTTAATAACCTGAATCATAACTAAGTAGATCTGCCACTACTTGTGCACCTAATCTATTGTTTAGTTCTCATAAGCCTATTCTTGATATGCATATTATGTTATTATGCCTAATTATGTCATCATATGCCTATTCTGGCACTATGCCTATTTCTATCACCGTATGCCTATTCTGTTAGTATGCCGACTTCTATCATCATGTGCCTGTTTTGTTATTATTCCAATTCCTTTTCTCTTCTCTCCCTCCTTCCCTTTTTATTTTTATAGCCAGGCTACCTTCGAGCCTAGGCCTATCACTGAAATATGCATGCGAACGAAATTGGGAATGGTTGGGAATGATAAATTGAGGCATAACTTGTATTTTAAAACATGACTGGGATTTGGGGGCATGACCTATACCGTAATCTAAGACTTTAATTTAGCGCATATCGTACATGATGAATTATGACTTGAGGTTAAGGGGAATGAAAAACCTATGATGAATATGAATAATTGTTTAAGAATGAATAGGCCTAAAATTACAATAAATAGAAACTATAACCACACTTAGACACGAGGTTAGATTATACTTATGGTAGAAGTCTTCTCGGAACTGCCCAGCATATCCAGCATCCACAAGTGGTTAATCTAATGTGAGGCGTCTAGTGCATAAATGTACACGTAACACTACTAAGACATGAGGTTAAGTCAAATTTGTGGTAGAAGTCTTCCTGGAACCACCTGGCATATCCAGCATCCACAAGTGGTCGATTTAATGTGAGAGGTCTAGTTAATTAATGGACATGAATGGAAAATGTAAATAAGCTGTTAAACTGTAATGCTTAATTTGTTTAAATATGTGGGGGTTAAATGAACCTGTCAAATTCTGTAAGGGTTAAGTAAACTTGTTTGAATCAATGGGGGATTAATTAAATCTATTAAATATGTGGGGGTTGTATAAACCCGATAGACTTAGCCTGTTTTATATGTTGGGGTTATGCGGGCATGTTAATCTGTTAAGCATAACCGGTCAAAATCCTAGTAGTGGGGATGCAAGCCTTGAGGGTGGCTTGGGTCATCTGTTGTGTGGAACCCATGTAAGTCAGTAACCCATAATGGTATCCAAAGTGGGACCCAGAACTAGGTAAGGGTCAAGGGCACACTTACTAAGCTGATTATAAGAGGTACATATGGGTGGAGGTGTTGACGGCACGTTCCAATGGAGTCATGTGAGTGCATGGGTCCGGATTGCTCAGGAAATTAAGATGCTGTGACATCAGTAGATATGGTTGTGCCTATCAAAAAAGGGGTTGCCACTTTAGGAAGTGATACATCCTACTATGGGGCCAGCACAGGGTATCTACAGGATAAGGAGCCGATTAATTAGGGTAGCAATTAGGGTACATCTAGTTCTGCTTGTTTAGGAGCCCGTTATTACCGTTTGGGGGTAAAACCTATTATATCTGTTGGGCTGCCTGTTACTATCGTTGGGGGTAAAACCCGTCACTAGAAGTACACCTAAGTCTACTATTATGTTTCTGTTGGGATCATTATGTTTCTGTTATAATAGTATTGGTGCAGAAAAACATATTTGGGAAGCGTAATCTGTTCTGTTCATCCTGCTTATCCTGTTCAGTTTGTTTTACCTACCATGTGACACTGTTATCCCTTATCTATTTTATATGCTTGTCATGATGCTTTTACCTATTTATATCCTAAAAGTAACTGGACTCGCCAGACTTTATTTCTGACCCATTTTGTTTCCTTTTCTCTCTCTTCCTTTCCCCTCCATGTTCTCAGGGTGGTTATACTCAGGCTTGATTAGGATTCTCCCTTATGTTTCTGCTTAGAGCTTCTTAGATGTACCGCTTTTATTTCCTGTCTACCTTGCTATGGCTATTTTCGGGGATAATGATTTTATACTAATGTACTCCGCTGATTTTAGTATAAGGAAGATATTTTAATTTGATGTAATGAGTTTTCTGTATTTCAGACTTATATTGTAACTGGGTTATGGACCACGATGTTTTCTATTTGAAAAATAAAGTTTTAAATTCGACTGCTATTTTATATTTGTCTTGTGATGCTTCTTTTTCTGTTTACCTACAATGCTTCACGGAACTTAATGCATTCTGTTAACAAGTGACATTAACGGACGTGGGGTGTCACATATTATGAAAAATTACTCTCCTATATGTACAGTTTCTTACTTCAATTTGTAATTCAGACGTCCTAAATCAAGAATATTCTAATGAATTGGAGGTGAAAGAAAAGTGACAGGACTGTCATGCGCTTTCAAAAAAATATGAGTTTGGAGACTAGCCTACATGTTTATTTATAAAGATCAAAAATTAAGTTGTCCATTTTATCTAAACGGAGTAAAATCTATTCGTATAGCAAGCTAACTTCATGTGGTTTCAAACTGCGTATGGATCGACCCAGCCCTTATATAGGTCGACCTATAGGTTGACCCGACCTAGCTAGAGTCGACCTCCATGGTGTTAATGTGTCTGAGTGACGTTGTAATGTCTCGTATTTTTGGTAGCCAAATATTTAATTTAATTTATTATTTTAAATATTTTATTTGGAATATTAATGGATTTTTATATTGAAGTTGTTTATTAAAACGAAGTTTGAATGTTATATATATAATTTAAAACAAGCTTGAAATGGCGTGGTGGTTCGTAATATTGAGTATTGAACTTCAATTGAATATATAGGATCCGATATAAGTCGGAATTCTATGAAATAAGAAACGTTGGAATCTTGTTAATTATAATTTTCATATAAAAGAGAAAAATCGAGATTTTGTGTTATAGATTGTTAGTTATGTCCAAATAAAATTTTAAAATAGTCGATATGGAAATCGTTTATAAACGATAATGTTTATTTAATAAGTTTAAAAGGATTTTAATATAATTTTGATACTGTTATAACTCAGAATGTTGATATCGAGTTGTATAACTATGTGATAATTTTATTTGGATAAATATGAAGTTAATAATTTATTATTATTTTTATTTGAATTATTTTGGAATTTAAATAATATTTTAATCGATATTATATAAGTCTTTAAAATAGTCATTTTGCAAATGACCTCGGTTTTCGATGAAATTAGTTTCATTGGAACCGTGACGTTAAATTATTGAACAGTGTTAAATTTCATGCAAACCGATGTCGTATGTGACAATGGCAGCCGTAAACACCCAGTCATTTTGTATAGCGCGTAACTAAATTAATTTAATAAAGGAGTATTTGTGTATAACTTGAGCAGATGATCGAATTAAGTCACAAAACTAATTCTGTTGAGTTCGTATCGATCTTTAGAGTCCAGATAGGTAGGTAGTTTGTTATTTTTTGACATCGGGTATTTGGGCGTCCAAAATATCATATTGGGAAACAGTCTCGGAATGCGATGAAACTTATGTCATTGGATTCTATTAATTAATTAATTATTATATGATTTCAATTTTCGTGTCAATCGGACTTACCGATTGATTGTGGCAATGGTAAACGCCTCTGTTTTTATTTAACCGTTTATATTATTTGACAGGGGTAACTTTAAAGGAATAAACGACTGGCTAAATGAACTCCGATTTTAACGAAACAAATTTCATTGGATCTGTAAGGAAAAGGTCTAGTAAAATTTCAAAGTTTCAAGTTGATTGGATTTATTTTGTGATTGTGGAAAATTTAAACGCGTGATTTTTTTGCCTATGATTTATAAAGGACTTTTTATAAACGACCTCGGAATTCGATGAAACTTGTCCCATCGTGTCTGAAATATTTTTCTATGGTAGGATTAGGAGTTTCACCTCGATTGGAGATCATATGTAGTTGTTTTTCCGTATTACTTCCTATTGAAGTTTCGTTTATAATATAATATTATACATTTTCCCCTATAAATACTAACACTAACGTCAAACCCTAAATTTCTATTTCCCTGGTCAACAAATTTACACGCCGCCTCCACTAAAAATGAACGAACCACATTCTTTGAAAATACTACTCCCTTAATCTTCCAATCCATGCGATAATACTTGAAACCATCAACTAAAATAATGTTCAACGAGGTGAAATCTCGAGTTTGGAAGGTCGTGATGGGGTTTCAACTATTCTGGCCGGAATCGCACCCAATAGCTGCAGCGTTCGAACCAAATTCAGAGACAAATAGGTTGATCGAGGCGCGTGTGGTTCAATGCAGTGATGAGTGGAGGTGAGGATGTTATTCTGGTGGTTGGCAATCAATGTCAGGCTGATGTTTGTGGCGGCGGAGGTGATGTTTGGTGCATGATGAAGGGAGTAAAAGGCGTGGTCATTTTATCAGGGAAGAGTACAAAAGTGTAGGCTCGTGATGGGTACAAAAGTAAAATGGACGTGCATGGTAATTTGATGGGGAGGGTAGGTGATGTAGCATGTAAACTAAATGGGCGATGGACCCGATTGTGAATCAACATAAGTTTTATTTTGTGAAGAAAACAGCCGACGTGCATGTAGAAATATGGGGTTGGGAAGAAAAATGTTGGAATGTTCAAAAGCAGAATCTTGGGAAAGAGAATGAAGATAGTAGTGAGAAGTATCGTAACGGAACCATGCTTTCCTCTTCATTTCAAAAGTTAACCGGCAGGTTAAATAATAATTAACACATGATTAGTTAATTTATATTATAAGTAGTATTAAATGTGATGAATTAAGTAGCAAATGGAAATTAATTCGAGCTGGTATATTTCAAAACGAAGTCGTTGATATACATACTCAAAAGTAATTATTTATTTAAAAAAATATAATTTAGGGTTAAGTCAAATTAATTAAATCATTAATATTTAAACACGTATAACTTTCTTTTTGTATTAACAGAATTGAACAAACCAAGTTACACCAGAATCGTATTGACGAACGAAACACTACAGAACTTTTTTTGGATAGAGACGATGATAGTTGGAATTTACGGTTAAAATTAAACGTCTGTTTAATTTAACTGTAACCGATTCGCAGCGAATCAAATCAAGATGAGTTAAACTCACTCTGTTCTTTCCATTTATATTTCTGTATAAGTCGAGTTTTATAATTAGTGTGCTATGGTTGCTAATGGTTGACTGTTTGTTAATTATATATTCAACTGTTGATTTAACAGATGAAACTAAACCATCATATAATTTCAGTGAAATATCAAATCGTTATTCTAATGATTGGATCCAATGGAGGTAATTTACCTTGTTGGTCACGTTTTAAATAAACGTATTTATTGTGATGAATTGTTTGGTTATGTTAAATTTTAATTATTTACAGCTACAAAAATTATTAGTTTAAATTTTAATAGTTCCTATCAAAGGAAATTATTTCTGATAGCCCATTTGAATGCAAGGCAGAACAGGTTGGAGGGATCCAACTGGATTCCTCAAATATATCAGATATTAATTATTCTCATTATATGATATGTTCTGATCGAATGATCGATTTGGTTATTGACCGTTGACCCAAAATTCGACAATTGTTGTGTTTAAACCAATAGGCAGAATTGATCGAGTAATTGGCAGTATATGGCCTATAAATCAATCTTTTTCCAAATATTGATTTACCGTTAGGTGAACCGATAGGAATGATGTAACACCCCACCTCCGCCAGGGTCACTCTTGCAAGGGCACTAGCTTTGGAGGGGCGTTAAACGAGGTAAACATGCATGCAGATATCACAAGGCAGAACATATAAGTAAAACAGAGTAAGTAAAGCAGCGGATAAAACTAACATTTCAAAACCATAGTCAAGTTACATCAAAGTACTTGGTCATTATTTTCCCACAAAACAAAGTCTAGAAACAAAAACTGAAAACTGGAAGAAAATCATAAAGTAACTATCCCCAAGGTAGAATAAAGCCATAGCATGCTCAAGTCCAAACCGTACATGAGCTATCCAGAAAAGCAGCTAAAGATCCAAGCTAGGTGCTAGTGTTCCCACCCTGTAAACCTGGGGGGGGGGGGAACGGAAGAAAAGAGGCGAAAGAAAACGGGTTAGTCAAAAAGACTGGTAAGTCCTATCTACTATTAGTATAAAAACTAATAAAGTTAACTGAACATGTAAAACAGAGATGAGATGTAGGGTGATAACTGGCATGGTGAAAAGTTAACAAGATAGATCAAGTGTGGCATCGCATATACAAGGTTAAGTTTTTGCACCTAGTGTACTAGTATTCCAACCCATGTCAAGTATAAACAAGAAATGATCCCTTGGCCCAAAGCTGGCCCACATCATGAGATGACCTAAATCGAGGTCCAACTACTCGGTCTACTCGATCGGCTCCCTATAAGCCTAACTCGTCGTGTATCGGTGTCATACGGCTTAATCGTGGAATGTAGTTAACTGTGCTAGGTCCACCCCAGGGTGTATCCAGCCCTAAGAAGTAAACCACAGACACAATTCAAGCACGCACAGTCTAAACCTACTGGTGCCCTTGTTCAACTCCGGACTTAATGTGCACGACCATGGTCCGCCTGAACAACCGGTGCACCCTTCAGCCGTCTCTTTTGGTCTCTTACAATCAGTTCAGTAATCGTGCCCCACCCTAGCCTAGTCCAGGGTACCCATGATACTTGTAAGAGGGTTACTGCTGAAAAGGACCACGTAACTAGGATTTCAAGCAGGTTAAGTGTGGTTAACCCTATCCTAACCATGTATTGAGTTGGTCAAGTGTATTCAAGCAGTTCATGACTTAACCCTATCAATACATCGGGTTTAATTGGTTAAGTATTCAAGTAGTCCATGTCTTAACCCTACCAATCCATCGTGTTTAATTTGTTAAGTATATTCAAGTAGTCCATGACTTAACCCTACCAATCCATCGTGTTTAATTGGTTAAGTATTCAAGTAGTCCATGACTTAACCCTATCATGTGGCATTAATTAATTTAATGCACCCAACCTCTCACATTAGACCTTGTTGTGGTTACTAGTTAAGCCGGGCGGGTCCGGGTAGCTTTACACCACAACTTAGTCTAACCTCGGGTTTCAAGTGCGACATGACCAACTACTCACATTGGGTCCTATTGTTTGTAGCCACTAGTTAAGCCGGTCGGTTCCGGGTAGATTTATGCTACAAACTCAACCCAACCTCGAGTTGGCCACACTCATATTTTCTAAGTGTCATGTCCATCATTATGTTTACAAACATAATCACAAGTCAATGTTCATGTCATATTTTAAAACCATGTTTTCATGTCATTAATATTACCCAAACCCAATGCATTCCCGTCGCATGTACGTTTCGCATAACATAACATAGATCAAAAGAGGGAACTTGGCAAAAGCATGACAAAAGGGTATAAGGTAATAAGGTTGGCCACAAGTTAAACATGGTGGCATATGAGGCATAAATATGTTCATTTAAACTTGCATGTTACATGCATAACATTCAAACTTAGCGAATAGGTGACACATGGTCCTAGATGACATAGGATGATGACTAGAAGTTCGCATATAACATTATATGCAAGTTATCATAAAGGTTATGAGAGTTCTCATGTTGCATAATGCAACATTCCAAATCAAAGGTCATAGCTTTCTATGCACAAAGTCAAGGTGATAGCTTTACAAACTTGCATAGGGTAAATCTACGCATAACATGATAGGATCAAAGCACAAATCATACTTAGGCCCAAACTCAAACTTGCAACATGTCATATTTAACTTCATAGTTAGAATCTAAGAGTAGTATAGGGCTTACAATGCTATGAAGACTTATAAAATATAAATAAGATTGAGACGAAGCCACTAGCAACTCTAAACACTCCCAAATGACAAGCTCCAATGAAAACCCTTGAGAAACAAGCAAAAGATCCTTGCTTTGATGAAGAAAGATTGAACTTTGGCCTTAAATCAAGCTTAGAAACTCTCAAACAAGCTTAGGAACTCTCATATGAATGAAGATGGAGGCTATGACAAGAGGGTGGAGGCCATGATTAAACATTTTGGCATAGTTTAGTTATAGGATTGATTTATGATGATTTAGGCTAGGTATTAGGGTCTTTTTATAGATGATTAGGTTAATTTAGACCATAGGATTAACCCTAATTCAGATCTGGGCCATCAATTCACGTCACTAGCTTCCAAAACAGGTCCAAACAGCCAAAATAGGTGCACCAGGCCGACCAGGGAGGCCGACCCCCAGGTCGACTCTAGTGTCGACCTGGTTGGGGGGAGGTCGACCCTAGGGTCGACCCCCCTGTCGACCTGTCTGGGCGAGAGTTTTCCCACCCAGTCTGTCTTGGCTGAATTTGAATTCTAAATTCGAATTTGAACTGTTTTTGAACTTGAAATTTTCTGAAAACTTTGACGGGCCATAACTTGGTCATACGGACTCTGATTTTCGAAAACTCGGACTCTATTTCGCGTATTTTTCCGAGACGAACGCAATGGCACAGCCCGTTTCCCTTGATTCAGATTTTAACATTTAATTTTGTCTTGATTTATGTTATAACATGTTACTCAAAAATACGGGTTGTTACATCCTCCCCACCTTAAAGGATTTCGTCCCCGAAATCTTCAAGTTAGGAAGAACGTATCCTACCATCCATCATCCATCTACTCAAAACATCATCCAGAAGTAATCATTGTCCTTAAAAGATTCTAAATGTTGTATGAACATATGCAAAGGTGTGTGTATATGTACTTATCTAATGCGAAAATCAGGCGGTTACTGATTCAGTAAACCCCCTTAATGCAAAATATGTTAGTGTAATGCATCCATATGTATGCAAATTCCTAACATAACTTATAGTCTCTACATGAGTGCACATAACATCCGTCCGTATGCAACATCCATGTGATAGCATACAAGTTTCATCCATGAATAAGCATAAACACTCATGCATATGTGGTATGAAAGTGTGTGAGCCGATCTTAGTGCCTAACGTGTATCATGCATCCACGAGTATCCACTTCCAAACACTTGCAACCATTGGCAAACATCAAGCATAACATGTTTCAAATACATGTTTCAACTAAGGGTTTCTACCTAAGGTTCTCATGACAAGATTTACGAAACTAGATAAACATGGATAGCAAAATAAAGATATACCAACTAGGAAAAGAGATTGAAAATGTACCCTCAAAAAGAAATGGATAAAGCCCACGCATCTTCTCCTCGGTTTCCCAAGTTGCGTGTTCCTCTGCTTCACTCCATTGCACCTTAACAAGCTTAACTTCTTTGCTTCTTAGCTTCTTTGTCTCCGTTTCCATGATACGAATCGGAGCTCGTCTTAGGGTTGCCTCTTTCTCCACCTCCATGTCTTCAAGAATGCTAGGTTCAACCACCTCAGCGGACTCATGTAGGCACTTTCGGAGATGAGAGACATGAAAGACATTATGTACTCCGGCCAGCTTCTCGGGCAATTCCACCTTATAAGCCATCTTCCCAATTCTTTCTATGATAGGGAAGGGTCCTACGAACCTTAGTGCCAGCTTCCCCACTGCTCCAAAACGTACCACATTACGCAAAGGAGAAACCTTCACGAAGACCATATCTCCAACTTCGAATTCCAAATCTGTCCTTCGCTTGTCAGCATAGGATTTTTGTCTGTCTTGGGCCGCTTTCATCCGTCTTCTTACCAATTCAACTTTCTCGGATGTATCCCGTATCATGTCAGGCCCAAGTATAAGCCTATCCGTTGTCTCCCACCAACAAGATGGTGATCTACATGGCCTCCCATACAGAGCTTCAAATGGTGCCATCCCTATGCTAGCTTGATAGCTATTATTATAAGCAAACTCCACAAGAGGGAGGTGGTCTTTCCAAGTACCACCAAAGTCAAGAACACAAAGCCTCAAGAGATCTTCTAGCACTATATTCACCCTTTCGGTTTGGCCATCCGTCTGGGGGTGATAGGCTGTACTTAGATTCAATCGCGTACCCATTGCTTCTTGCAAACTATTCCAGAACTGGCTAGTGAAAATTGGGTCACGATCGCTAACTATACTAGAAGGAACTCCATGCAATCTCACTATCTCTCGAAGATAAACAGATGCTAGCCATGATGCGGTCCTCTTGCTCTTCACTGGAATGAAATGAGCACTCTTCGTAAGTCTATCAACTATGACCCATATGCTCGTATTCCCTTTCCTTGACCTAGGCAATCCGTCCACAAAATCCATAGAGATACTTTCCCACTTCCATTGCGGGACCTCTAATGGATGTAATAGCCCACCGGGTTTCTTCGACTCGGCTTTCACTTGTTGGCACACCATGCACTTTGAAACATACTCTGCCACATCCTTCTTCATTCCAGCCCAAAAGAAAATGCGCTTCATATCCCTATACATCTTATCTCCTCCAGGATGTATAGTCATCTTCGAGTGATGCGCTTCTTCGAGAACTTTATGCACCAAGTCTCTTACTTGTGGAACGCATAGCCTTCCATCACGCCTTAGCCAACCCTTGTCATCAATAGTATATCTAGCAAGGTGACTAGACGTCTCACCACGGATCAACTTGTCCATGACCTCGACTATCTGCGGGTCTCCTTTCTACGAAGCCCCAACTTGATCAAGAAGTATAGGTATAAGCTCAAGGGATGCTAACGAACCCGTCATCGACTCAACAGCTGTTGTAAAATCAAAGGTTGTCAAGAATTCTAGGCTCCTCATCTCAACAAACAAGGGACTCAAAGTGAACCTACTTCTGCTAGTGCATCTGCCACAACATTACCCTTGCCAGGGGTATAAGCTATCTCGAAGTCATAAGATGCCAAGAATTCCATCCACCTTTGGTGCCTTAGATTCAGATCTTTCTGTGAGAAGAGGTACTTGAGTGACTTGTGATCAGTATACAACTCAAACCTTTCGCCTAGAAGATAGTGGCGCCAGGATTTGAGAGCAAAGATGATCGCCGCCAATTCCAAATCATGAGTGGGATAGTTCTTCTCATGAACTTTAAGTTGCCTACCCCCATAACATATCACTCTTCCTTCCTGCATCAGAACAGCACCTAACCCCGTGCCACATGCATCGGTGTACACGGTAAACATCTTACCGCCATCAGGTAATGCCAAAACTGGAGCTGTAGTAAGGGCCCTCTTGAGCCTTTGAAAAGCAAGCTCACATTCTAAGTCCCATGCAAAGACTAAGTTCTTCTTCGTCAATCTAGTAAGAGGGGCTGAAATCTTAGCGAAGTCCCTGATGAACTTCCTATAGTAGCCCGCCAGACCGAGGAAGCTTCTTACTTCGGTAGCATTCCTAGGAGTCTTCCAGTCTTGAACCGCAACCACTTTCGCGGTATCCACAGCTATGCCTTTCTTAGAAACTATATGTCCAAGAAATCGAACTTCCCTTCTCCAAAAATGGCATTTGGAGAACGTGGCTTTCAACTGATGAGCTCTAAGCGTATCCATCACTTCCTTGAGATGTCTAGCATGTTCTTCCTCATCCTTTGAGAAAATCAGAATATCATCCACGAAGACAACTACAAACTTGTTAAGGAACTCCCTGAACACCCTACTCATCAAATCTACGAAGTAGGTGGGTGCATTAGTCAAACCGAATGGCATGACAAGCCATTCAAAGAATCCATCTGGAGTCCTAAACGCAGTTTTATCAATACTATCCTCAGCCACTCTAAGCTGATGAAATCCGGTGGCTAGATCGAGCTGAGAGAAAACAGAAGCACCAACAAGCTGGTCAAAGAGGTCGTCTATCCTTGGTAACGGGTGCCTATTCTTCTTTGTCAGCTTGTTCAATTCTCGATAATCAACACATAGACGAAGCGAACCATCCGCCTTAGTAGCGAATACCACAGGAGCACCCCATTCAGAAATGCTTCGCCTAATAAAATTCTTCTCAAGCAACTCCTTGATTTGCTTACTGAGCTCCCTTCTTTCACGTGGGTCCATGTGCCTAACGGGCAATGATACTGGCTTGGCATTATCGACTAGATAAATGCGGAAATCTATCTCTCGTTTAGGGGGTAACCCCTTAACTTCTTCAAAGACATCAGGATAGTCTCGGACCACCATTACAGATTGCAGATCATCGATGGACGAGTCAAGAGATTCAAGATAACATAACATGACGGGACCTCTAGGGTTACAAGAAATTTCTAGGGTATTACTGAGGCGAGTCATGAGCCTCACCACCCTATGCTCACAATCGAGGATGGCTCCATAACTGGACAACCAATCCATGCCCAAAATCAACCCGTATCCCGTGAACCCAAGAACATAAACATTACACGTGAATTCTACGGTCAAGATAGAAATCTTCAAATCCACACAAATCATAGATAGATGGGAAGAACCCCCAATTGGATTTGAAACACTAACGGGATCCTCAACTAGACTAGTACTTAGGTGCAAACTTTCAACAAGATCAGAAGAAATAAAACTATGCGATGTGCCAGAATCAAATAAGGTGCGAACAGGATAATCAGAAATATAAACAAGGCTTTCTACAAAAATACTACCTCGGTCCTGAACTGGAGCAGTGTTGAGGGCATGCACTTGCCCTCCCGAAGGTCCTGCACGCTGAGTCTGTCCTTGCCCTTGTCCTTGCTTCTTGGGGAAATCCTTGCTAAGGTGTCCAGGCTCTCCACAGTGAAAGCATTCGCCCAACTTCCTCTTCTTCTTTCTGCAATCTTTGGCTATGTGCCCAACAATCCCACAAAAGTTGCATTTTCTTGGGTCCTTTGCCTTGCTGTTGTTGGCCTTATTGCCCTTGTTGTTCTTGTTGTTCTGATTGCTCTGATTTCCTCCCCACTTGGAGTCCGTCTTCTTGGTTTGAGTCTCATTAGTCTTGACTTCTTTCTTGCCATTCTTATCGTCTCCTTGAAGCAATGCCATGTCCACTAGGCCTTCAAAAGTGGCCCCCATGGGTATATGAGACAGGGCTAAACCTTGTAATGGCTCATTCAACCCTCGTGCAAAGCGTAAAGCCTTCTTCTGGGGAGTATTAACCATGTCCAAACCGAATCGAGCAAGCTGGTTAAACTTATTCACATACTCCCTCACTGTCATGTCCCCTTGCTTCAAAGATATAAACTTCTCCAATTGCAGATTCGCCTCAGCAGGTGATAGAAACTTAATCCCAAACCTCGTCCTAAAGTCGGCCCAAGTCTCTATAGGCCTAGTAGCATTGGTGACCTCCCACCAATAAGCAGCTTCTTCTTTCAATAGCCACGCTGCCAACAGAACTTTTCTATGGTCTTCCACATCAAAGATGGCGAAGAAATCTTCAGTTTCTTTCAACCAATTTCTTGCCTCCACAAAAGTCTCCATCCCAATAAAATTCTTGCCACCCATTGCCTTAAAGTCTTTGCAAACCTTAGCGAAATCTGCTTGTGGATTCTGAGGAGGAGGAGGAGGAGGAGGGACCACAGTTACGGTGGGGGTGTTTGTTGGGCCCACATCGTTGGCCCTAGCTTCCAAGTACCTCCGGAACCATCCGGGAATGGTTACTCCCTCGGGAAGGTTAAGATCGGTCATACTGAAAAAGAAAAAGATAGATTCAGAACGAGGAAACGAAGGATAATGCTAATGGCTATTGGGGAATAGCCTTTTAAAATAACTAGACTTTTCTTGGAAAATACTTAATTGGTTTTGAAAATAGTTTTTCAAAAGGTAAGTTTTAAAAACCTTTTGCTCAAATCTTGTAAACCTTATGCTCTGATAACAAATGTAACACCCCACCTCCGCCAGGGTCACTCTTGCAAGGGCACTGGCTTTGGAGGGGCGTTAAACGAGGTAAACATGCATGCAGATATCACAAGGCAGAACATATAAGTAAAACAGAGTAAGTAAAGCAGCGGATAAAACTAACATTTCAAAACCATAGTCAAGTTACATCAAAGTACTTGGTCATTATTTTCCCACAAAACAAAGTCTAGAAACAAAAACTGAAAACTGGAAGAAAATCATAAAGTAACTATCCCCAAGGTAGAATAAAGCCATTGCATGCTCAAGTCCAAACCGTACATGAGCTATCCAGAAAAGCAGCTAAAGATCCAAGCTAGGTACTAGTGTTCCCACCCTATAAACCTTGGGGGGGGGGGGAACGGAAGAAAAGAGGAGAAAGAAAACGGGTCAGTCAAAAAGACTGGTAAGTCCTATCTACTATTAGTATAAAAACTAATAAAGTTAACTGAACATGTAAAACAGAGATGAGATGTAGGGTAATAACTAGCATGGTGAAAAGTTAACAAGATAGATCAAGTGTGGCATCGCATATACAAGGTTAAGTTTTTGCACCAAGTGTACTAGTATTCCAACCCATGTCAAGTATAAACAAGAAATAATCCCTTGGCCCAAAGCTGGCCCACATCATGAGATGACCTAAATCGAGGTCCAACTACTCGGTCTAGTCGATCGGCTCCCTATAAGCCTAACTCGTCGTTTATCGGTGTCATACGACTTAATCGTGGAATGTAGTTAACTGTGCTAGGTCCACCCCAGGGTGTATCCAGCCCTAAGGTGTAAACCACAGACACAATTCAAGCACACACAGTCTAAACCTACTGGTGCCCATGTTCAACTCCGGACTTAATGTGCACGACCATGGTCCGCCTGAACAACCGGTGCACCCTTCAGCCGTCTCTTTTGGTCTCTTACAATCAGTTCAGTAATCGTGCCCCACCCTAGCCTAGTCCAGGGTACCCATGATACTTCTAAGAGGATTACTGCTGAAAAGGACCACGTAACTAGGATTTCAAGCGGGTTAAGTGTGGTTAACCCTATCCTAACCATGTATTGAGTTGGTCAAGTGTATTCAAGCAGTTCATGACTTAACCCTATCAATACATCGGGTTTAATTGGTTAAGTATTCAAGTAGTCCATGTCTTAACCCTACCAATCCATCGTGTTTAATTGGTTAAGTATATTCAAGTAGTCCATGACTTAGCCCTACCAATCCATCGTGTTTAATTGGTTAAGTATTCAAGTAGTCCATGAATTAACCCTATCATGTGGCATTAATTAATTTAATGCACCCAACCTCTCACATTAGACCTTGTTGTGGTTACTAGTTAAGTCGGGCGGGTCCGGGTAGCTTTACACCACAACTTAGTCTAACCTCGGGTTTCAAGTGCGACATGACCAACTACTCACATTGGGTCCTATTGTTTGTAGCCAATAGTTAAGCCGGTCGGTTCCGGGTAGATTTATGCTACAAACTCAACCCAACCTCGAGTTGGCCACACTCATATTTTCTAAGTGTCATGTCCATCATTATGTTTACAAACATAATCACAAGTCAATGTTCATGTCATATTTTAAAACCATGTTTTCATGTCATTAATATTACCCAAACCCAACGCATTCCCGTCGCATGTACATTTCGCATAACATAACATAGATCAAAAAAGGGAACTTGGCAAAAGCATGACAAAAGGGTATAAGGTAATAAGGTTGGCCACAAGTTAAACATGGTGGCATATGAGGCATAAATATGTTCATTTAAACTTGCATGTTACATGCATAACATTCAAACTTAGCGAATAGGTGACACATGGTCCTAGATGACATAGGATGATGACTAGAAGTTCGCATATAACATTATATGCAAGTTATCATAAAGGTTATGAGAGTTCTCATGTTGCATAATGCAACATTCCAAATCAAAGGTCATAGCTTTCTATGCACAAAGTCAAGGTGATAGCTTTACAAACTTGCATAGGGTAAATCTATGCATAACATGATAGGATCAAAGCACAAATCATACTTAGGCCCAAACTCAAACTTGCAACATGTCATATTTAACTTCATAGTTAGAATCTAAGAGTAGTATAGGGCTTACAATGCTATGAAGACTTATAAAATATAAATAAGATTGAGACGAAGCCACTAGCAACTCTAAACACTCCCAAATGACAAGCTCCAGTGAAAACCCTTGAGAAACAAGCAAAAGATCCTTGCTTTGATGAAGAAAGATTGAACTTTGGCCTTAAATCAAGCTTAGAAACTCTCAAACAAGCTTAGGAACTCTCATATGAATGAAGATGGATGCTATGACAAGAGGGTGGAGGCCATGATTAAACATTTTGGCATAGTTTAGTTATAGGATTGATTTATGATGATTTAGGCTAGGTATTAGGGTCTTTTTATAGATGATTATGTTAATTTAGACCATAGGATTAACCCTAATTCAGATCTGGGCCATCAATTCACGTCACTAGCCTCCAAAACAGGTCCAAACAGCCAAAATAGGTGCACCAGGCCGACCTGGCCGACCAGGGAGGTCGACCTCCAGGTCAACTCTAGTGTCGACCTGGTTGGGGGGAGGTCGACCCTAGGGTCGACCCCCCTGTCGACCTGTCTGGGCGGGAGTTTTCCTGCCCAGTCTGTCTTGGCTGAATTTGAATTCTAAATTCGAATTTGAACTGTTTTTTAACTTGAAATTTTCTGAAAACTTTGACGGGCCATAACTTGGTCATACGGACTCCGATTTTCGAAAACTCGGACTCTATTTCGCGTATTTTTCCGAGACGAACGCAATGGCACAACCCGTTTCCCTTGATTCAGATTTTAACATTTAATTCTGTCTTGATTTATGTTATAACATGTTATTCAAAAATACGGGTTGTTACAAATGAAGTTATAAAATTTATTTTATAACTAAATAGAGTGTAACGACCCACAAATTCGTACCATTTGAGTCGAATGAATACAACTCACTCCAACCCAAATTGCACGAAAATATGAACCATTAATAGAAAGAAGATAGAGGCTGAGAAATAGAAAGAAAGAAAATTGGAATAGAAGAAAATAGATAGAAGATCGAACTGAACAACAACACAGAGTCTCACAATCGTAGCAGAATAAAATATAATATATAAGTAATCACTTTGAAATACAAATTGTGTTTTCACTTACATACATCATCAGAGTACATCGCATATAAAATACAACAGAAATAAACTCTAAATATATAACGTTGAAGCCTCCTGCTCCAAGCTCCTCCAAATAAATCTGTAAAATCCTGAACTATTGGACTGCCGGTACAAATTTGGGCACCCAAGAGTACAGGGAAACATAGAAAAATAAACTCTGGGTCAGTCATGGGACTGGTGTAAGTAAACGATTAAAATAGTTTGTTTTAAACTTTCAAAAACCTTTTGAAAGAAAAGATAATCGTAAGACCGACCCACACATAAATACGGACGATTTTTACCTTACGATAACCCAAAACATCTTTAAAACCAATAATAGTCTGATATTATGATAGTGTCTAAATACAAATAAACAGCAATTTAGCAGAACGCTTGCATCTCACGCTCCACGTATATAGTATACAATCAAAATCGTGGGTGCTTAATGAATAATGGATTTCCAACTATGACAAGGTATGGAACCACCTGCCGATAGTGTATCTCAAGAAGGGAATACACTGGGTTCAACAAGAACGTCTTGCATCCCGACCCACACATGACCGACCACTCATTTCGCTTGAGTGTATCGAATATATTGTCACCAACGATTGGGAGCTACCCACCATCTCCCAAAAGGGACAACATCGATAGATTAAAGAAGAAAAAGGAATTTCTCTAGATAGGTGACAATACACCCTAATGGGAGCGACCCACATAGCCATGCTGCCTACCTGATTTTTGTCATTTCTTGGTTGTGAGGCTTGAGGCTGAACTTACAATTAGATATAACACGTCTTCATTGACTTTGAATGTCACATCGTCAAACCCACTAAATCACAAATTGATTTCCCCAAAAATACCATGGGTATAAAGCGAAGAGAAACGAATTTCTCCACCACCAAACGTAAATACGTTTGAAGAGATCAACTTACGAAATTTATTTGGCATACTCTGTCAGACACTTGTCTATACAAGTTGTCCTCGGACTAAACAAACCGAAGGCACTGTTCTGTAAATCCATCTTAGGTAATTTCTACCTAGGATTGACAGAATAGCCCTTGCATAACTCCGTCTTCAATTGTCTTCAATATTCTCTAACTCGAAACGTTTATGTCGAATCGAAGTGGAATTTAGATTCCGGTCTCTTCGAAACGATAACGTAAAAGGTCCAGATTTGATAGTTGGTGATTTAACTATCAAATTAAAAATAAAATAACTCGATTTAACTCCGTTGGATCTGCTAAGCTTCATTTAAATAAAATCTGACATTTGAATATTAATTTGTATACATATTGCTATGAAAATTTAATTAATCAATAAAATTCTTATTATCAATCTTACGTGATAATTTCACTCTCAAATATCCATTTTAGAACTGAAATGATATTCAACTCCAACACTCATTTTGAACACAAGCTAATACAACCTATCGGATAATAGTGAAACCATTCAAGTTGGGGTATTTTAATTACCTCTCAGACCTTGAGTCAAAATCATTCTTATCATCCAGATTCGTAGAAGTTCGATATCCAAAATATTCGACAAATATTTTGAAACCATTCATCAATTTGTCTTGATATTAAATCAGGGGAATCTAATCCAAATGATCAACTTGTTTTCCTTTCATTTTATAACTAAATTTTATTTAAAATTTACTTCATGAAGGGATTAATTAAGTTTAAAACATTCTTTTTAGACAATTTAAACTGCTATTTCACTATACCATTATCTTTACCCAAAAACTGTTAATTTAAAAGCTAATTAATTTCTCATAATTCATTTAAGAAAACGAATGGTTTAAAATGATTATAACCAATCTTTCATAATTAATTAAAAATAATCCATTTAATTATTTCTTAAAAATAACTAAAATCCAATATCAAACTTGAGTATATTTTCTAAGTTACTTTACAGAAAATGGCTTAGCAGTTCCAATGGTATATAATAGTTCTTATAACAGACGACATTCAAGTCCTTCACCCAATTTGCACAAACCATCATATAAATACAATTCAATGTTATCAACCAATAATAATATCTCAACATCATATATTTATTGATAAAATATGTCAAACTGATATAATAGCAGAACGATATTTATTTCTGCTAACAAGGTGTCCAAACAATTCAGTCAATCAAATATATAGTGGAACGGTGTTTAACAGATGCCAAAAAATAAATAAATAAATTTTATGGTTAACACAACTAAATTTACAAGTCAATTAATTTAACAGTTAATTCAACATTTAATGCATTACAGATTAGTATTGATCAATAGTTACGACTAAATTGATGTTCGAATAAATTTGAATGATATTTAATATTGTAATCAATTTATTTTAGATTGAGTTGTTTAAATTTGATAACTAGTCGAGTAATTACTAACGTTCGACTAGACCGCACATACACACACGAGCTAATACTGTTCAAACATCAATATCCTTGATCTAACATATATGTAAATACATACACACACCTATATATAATTCTAGTATCTAATTATATTCTATTTTCATTTGGATTTTTATTAAAACAATATTTTTTTGATGAAATGAAAACGGTCTATGTTCTATCTTGTATCTTTATTTCTTTTTGTTTTCTAAGAAGGTTCATTGCATTAGTGTCATTAATAACACTAAAAGATGCATAAATAGAAGTGGGTCACATTAGCAAGATTAATGCGTCTTCCCATTACAAGATGAAAGGAAACGGACTTTCTATTCTATCTTGGATCTTTATTTCTTTTCATGTTAGGTTCAATGTATTAGTGTCATTGATAAGACTAAAAGATGCATGAATAGAAGTGGGTCATGGTAGCAAAATTAATACATCTTCCCATCCCAGGCTACCTGCGTTTCGTTCCCCGCTTCTCTCTCTCTCTCTCTTTTATTCTTTTTTCCTTTATTTGAGGAAACTGGGATAAATAAATGTGCAGGCACCACCAACATTCCCAAGCAACCAATGCTGCTCCTTTTTTTTTGACATTCATTTTTGTTTCCAGGCAAACCAATGCGTTAAACATCATATCTATATTTAATATAACTCAAAACTACAATGTTTGATTGCTCTTCTCTCTACATGCTGCTACAACTTCTAGTCTAAAACTTTAGCTATAGTGTATCAGTATTTCTTTATTCTCAGCAAGGGGAAGTGAGGCGTTGATGCACCAATGTATACATGCTACCCTGTACATGCATTTTAAAACAACAGCATCTCTCTACTTTCCTTTTTGTTCCTATATTTACCAAAACCAAGGTTAGTATTGATTTTGATATTTGCTAAAACCAGTGATTATATATATATATATATATATATATTATTTCTATCTAAGGTTTACCTAGTGATCCAGTGCGTAAAAAAGGGGTTGATTATCACTAAAACGTAGATACACCGGCTGGTTCCACCCCTTTATTTTCTTCAAATCATGTGTATAAACCTCAAATATTACTGCACTTTGCATGTCGCTCATAGAAACGACCTCTTATAAAATACTGCTATAATGTAACGGTTCAAATCAAATGCCAATAAATTGGTATGTTCTGGCGTTCCAATCTTCCTTCATGCATCATCAATCATGATATCCCATCCTCATCAAAATCATCCCCATCTTTCTTCATCTGTCCGCAACCATTACACTCCAACAGATCTGAAACCACTCCTCCAGAAGGCCGCAACGGCGCCATTGTTCCGCCACAATTCTCCCGATCAAGTACTTCACAAAATAAAATTGATGCGGAAAATATCCTTCTCTCTTTATCCTTCTATTTCATTTGCCATTATTGTTTTTCGTTTTTCTCTTTCCTATTCTTCTTTTCTTTTTTAGTTATTCTGTCCAAAAGCACAGTATACGAAATGCATAAATATATACTTAGATTTTTATCCTATATTTAATCTTAATTGTTTTATTTAAAACCTTCTTCTTCTTACATATTTTTTTTACTTTGTAAACTTATATATATAATATAAACTGTACCCCATTTGGTTTGCGTAGGATCTACAGGCAACTACCCTGGTCCAAATGTGCTGCTCGCCACATCTACTCAGGCACATGTCCCCCCTTGCACATGCACCGTGCACCGCATACACACAAACAACCGTACATGTATCACCAGCTAAGTCATTCATGCATACAAATAGGGGACTCAATACTCTTAGATCTTCCATGTTGAGTGCTGCTGTGGTTTACTATTACTAGGTGAGACTACTGGTTGCCCTAGCTGTAACACCCCGTATGTTGAATAACTTGCTATAATATAAAACATGGCAGAATTAAATATTAAATTCTGAATCAGGGGAAACGGGCTATGCCATTGCGTAGAGTCCGAGTTTTCGAAAATCGGAGTCCGTATGACCCAGTTAAGGCCCGAAGAAGTTTTCAGAAAATATAAAACAGATTTAAAAATATTCAGATTCACATTTCAGAAGAGGCGGGAAAATTCCCGCCAGGCAGAGGATGTCGACCCTAGGGTCGACATGGGTGTCGACCCCCTCCCTAGGGGTCGACCCAGGGGTCGACCCCCCCTGTCGGTCTGTGTGACCTGGGTGCACTGGTTTGGGATTTGGGCTGGGTCTTGGGGCTTGAGACGAAATCTGACGGCTCTAATCTAAATTAGGGTTAATCTAAGGGCCTAAACTAAATCCTAATTCTATAAATACACCCTAAGACTACCCTAATTCATACTAAAAATAGATACAACGTCATTATGCCGTCAAAATGCAACTTGAAGGAGGCTCCATCAAATTAAAGAGGAAGATAGCTTCTCAAATCAACTTCTAATCAACTCTAGCAACTTAATCTTCTTCATAGGAGTGCTAATCAACAAGTTGTGAGTTTCTATAGCCTTAATGACCAATTGTTGAAATGATTATGATAGGATATAATGAGGTTATGGCTATGAATGTGGATCAATGCAAGTTATGTTATCATATGCTATGTGTTCATGATGTTATGCAAGTTATGCAAGTTATATGCTATGTGTTCATGATGATATGCAAGTTATGCAAGTCATATGCTATGTGATCATGATGTTATGCAAGTTATGCAAGTCATATGCTATGTGTTCATGATGTTATGCAAGTTATGCAAGTCATATGCTATATGTTCATGATGTTATGCAAGTTATGCAAGTTATTTGCTATGTGATCATGATGTTATGCAAGTTATGCAAGTTTTAGGCTATGTGTTCATGATGCTAGTTATGCAAATCGCTATGATAAACATTGATCCATTATGACACCATGTTATGCAAGTTTGGTGTTTGATTATATGCAAGTTCATATATGATATGTTATGCAAGTTTGGTGTATGCTTATATGCAAGTTCATATATGATATGTTATGCAAATTTGGTGTATGCTTATATGCAAGTTCATATATGATATGTTATGCAAGTTTGGTGTATGCTTATATGCAAATTCATACATGATATGTTATGCAAGTTTGGTGTATGATTATATGCAAGTTCATATATGACATGTTATGCAAGTTTGGTGTTTGATTATATGCAAGTAACATGTGCAAGTTTACACCTTTGTATGATATGCATACATATGCAAGTTAACCCCTTTGTATGTCATACGTACATATGCAAGTTTACCCCTTTGTATGACATAAGTAACTTATGCAAGTTAACCTCTTTATGACATATGTGATTCATGCAAGTTTGGGTTGATTATTTATGCTAGTTGGGTTTGATGCTATATGCATGTTGACACCTTTTAAAACCCATGTTGATGCTAATGTTATGCAAGTTGAACCCATTGTATGTGTGATGAATCTTCCCTTTTAAGTATGTCATGTTAACGAATTACGTGGGGGAACGATGGGGTTAATATTCATGTTAATGAAATGGTGTGAAGTTGGTATGATTATGCATACCATAAAATGGATGGACATAATTGAGTCAATTATGTACATCGTTAAATTTGTAATTAATTAGGGATAATTAATACAAATTATGGGGGTGATTAATTAGGTGTAATTAATCGACTAAGACACGAGGTTGGACCCTTTTGTAGCATAAGACTGCCCGGAACCGACCGACAAATCCAGCGGCTACAAATGATTGGCCCAATGTGAGAGGTCTTAGGCACAAACTAAATACGTGACAAGTGTAAAGACATGAGGTTAGACTCGGTTATGGCGTAAGGCTTCCCGGACCCAACCGGCAAATCCAGCTGCCATAAAAGATAGTCTAATGTGAGAGGTCTTTACAACGGTTACGTTCTTAATCAATTAAGAAACACTTAACCAGATAAGCATGTAGTGGGGCATGAGGGGTTAAGTGGGTGCCTTGGGTGGCATGTGGAGATTAAGTATGTGCCTTGGGTGGCATGTGGAAATCTAGTGGGTTGCCTTGGGTGGCAATAGAAAATACGATTAGAATACTTAACCAAAGTGGAACATGTAATTAAACATGATTAAAGGGTTAAGTAAGTGCCTTGGGTGGCATGTGGAAATCAAGTAAGTGCCTTGGGTGGCATGGGAAATCTAGTGGGTGCCTTGAGTGGTAATTAAAATATGATTAGATGACTTAACCAAACTTTAAACATGTGAGTGGACATGATTATTCAAAAGGGTTAAGTGGGATACACTAGAAAATGTGACAAGCTTAGGTGGGTAGCTTGTGGGGGCCCATTTCAACCAGTAACCCATATGTATCTTAGTGGGCTCGACCCATGTCGAGGACGGGACACGCGTACTGGTCTTGACTATAAGAGGCCAAAAACGGGTTAGCGGTGGCAACGCGAGTCCAACGGGTTTCATATGCGTGTGTGGACCCGGGCTGGTAGGTAAGACGTTGTTGCATCATGTAGGTATAAGTCGTGCACCATTTGTTGTATCGGGTTGCCACTTTGGGGAGTGATACACCCCACTGTGGGGCCAGCACGGGTATCTATGGTAGGGAGCCGATCGCTTGGGGAGTAGTGGGTACACCTAGTGGAGATAGGGGCAGACGGCACCTATGTAGTCAGCTAGGGGTACACGAGACTACTATTAAGATTACTAAGTACAGGGTACACCTAGTGGAGATAGGGGCAGACGGCACCTATGTAGTCAGCTAGGGGTACACGAGACTACTATTAAGATTACTAAGTACACTTAGTGGGATCAACCTTTAAGTTGGGAATTACCCTTGGGTGGGTAGATCTGGTGTAGTGCAGTGTAGGAATTACCCTTGGGTGGGTAGATCTGGTGTGGTGCAGTGTAGTATTTATCCTTGGGTGGATAGGCGTGTCTTTACCGTTATCTTAGTTCATCCTAAGTCTAGTTGGCTTCTTAGTGTAGTCATTTATCCCCAGTCGTACCGTACCAGGTTTATATCATACCCTAATTACTTTAATGATTGTATTGTTAAAGTTATAGGGCTCACTCAGACTTATGTCTGACCCCGTTGTTTTTATCTTTTTCCCAACCCTCAGGTTATCAGAGTGGGCCTAGCACTAGTGGGCTTTGATCAGATCGCTTTATCTATCTTTTGGAGCTTGGACTCTTGAAGTAAAGCTCGGTTATCTTTTCTATTATGGCTATTAGTATGTAGTGGGATTATGTACTTATGTTTTAACGAGATGGATATTTTGTACTTGACTCTTGTTGGTTTTTGATATGTAACCAAACATGTTTACCTTCTGCTGCAATGAAATGATGTTTTAAATTTCAAGTATTACTTATATCTGTCTTGTTGTAATTTTTCTGTTCTATATTCACATAAAATACTCCACCGAAGTTAAGGCATTCCCTTAGTGAGTGACCTTAGCGGGTGTGGGGTGTTACACTAGCGACCTCTATTTTTTTCCAGTAGCATAAACACTTTGCTGCTGCTAACATCTGAGAAAGATGTCACCCAACTAATAATACATATTACAGAGTCACAGACTACTGACATATATATCCAGTGGGTAAATATTGAGCTTTCTACTGCAGTTCTAAGAAAATTAGATAATACATGTCCAGACTTATTCTATTTTAGCAAGCAAACTAAATAACACAAATTTAGTTTGAGTAAACTAGTTTTATAACAAACAGTCTTGTATTTGTTTAGCTACAGGCTGACATCTATTTATTCTAGCTTCCCATTCATTTCAGTTTTAGCTGAATATTGAATCGACTCAAACAATATATTCAGAAGCTCACATGTATATATATATATATATTGTATCAATCAGTAAATAAATGGAAGTTTACTCACTTGTTTCTCATAGTTTTGGTCCTCTGTTCTCTGTTTCCAGGTTTCTAGTTCTCATTTCTTCTGCCATTTCTTTCTAGCTTTGATTCTTAGCTTCAGTTTTGTGTGAATGGATATGGGGGTATACAAAGGTATTTATAGGGGGACGAATAAATTAAAATAAAAGGTATAACTTATAGGTTCTATAGTAGAGTTTGGGCTGCCTGAAATGTAGATTAAAAAGGGTCTTTTCATCCATCTATTCTTCTCAGGTCTGATACACGCACAGCCATGCATGTGCTTAAGTTCTAGCTAGTTCATTCTGGTTTCACATTAAGGCATGGCAGTCCTATTTGAGTAACAATATACATATAGTCATGTTCTTAGCTTCACTAAGAGGTATGGCTGACCAGTACTGGTGTAGGTTACCTATGATAGTACTGAAATGGATTTGCAAAAGTTTAGTTTTCCTGCACCTGCATATGCTCATGTATATATAGGTTCTGAATTGATATGTATGTGTGCATTGGAAAGGAGAGCTATGTTGTTTTATAGCTAGGTGCATGCGGAGTGATTGAAATGAATAGATGTGCTAGCTGTTTTGAAGAGAAAGAGGTAGCTGGTGTTCATGTCTTAATTGGGATGGGCTATGTTTTGATTGAAAGAGGGTGTTAAGTCTATATGTTTATAGCTATGTATTAGCTGTGTCTTTTTTTTTTTTTGGAAAAACAGCAATATTCTATACTTTAAATTAAACAACAATTTCATGCAATCCTTGAAGATGAATACATAGATCTACATATATAGCCATGTTCCTTAGCCATTCTTGCTTCACTAGAAAAGAAAATTGCATGGCCAAGATGTGCAAAAATGATGTACAATTTCTTGTGTATAGCCTTTGTTAAATGCACATGTCCTTAAATGATTTTATATGCATAAAATCTTAAGTGCTAAAAGGATTAGATCCTTATAAAAGTCATATTACTTTCCAATGAAGTAAACTAAAATTTTACTTAATAAATGTTCATTCTTACATGAATTAAAAACAGGATTGAACTTAGATACAAATGTTAGAACGACAATTACTTGTATTATATATGTTTATATGAATATAACCAATTAATATACTCATATGATTTTAAATAATAAATAATTATTATTCTAATTTATTTAATCAAATAAATTACTGAAATAATCCAAAATAAATTGTATTACAAATTCCATCGAAACCCGGGACGTTACAATCTACCCCCTTAAAAGAATTTCGTCCTCGAAATTAAAGAGTAACGAGGAGATTATAGTTAAATCTATATTCATAGACAAAACACATACATGCATGGGTCATCGCTTCACAATTCAAAACGCACAGGCTACCTACCAAACAATTTACAACAATCAAAACATTCGATATATCAGCCACTAGCTATCAATCAAAGCCATTTTCATAACTAAAAGTATCTGTCACTTACCCTTGAAATCATTTTCAGTCATTGCTATTCTTTAATATTAATCAGTCCTTGACCGTAAATAGGTTAAGAAAATAAACCTCTAAGTATCAACTTCGAAGACCGAAATCAACATCAGATCAATACTCAGAAATCATTTAACCCAACCCATCTTTAGTTAGGTTCCAATTCTTAACTCCAATTAAATTTTAAAATTCCAGAATCCAAAAATTCCTGGTTTTTATTCCAAACCAGTTTGAAATCTCACATCTAGATTCCATTATAAATTCCAAACCTTTGAATTCTCCCAAAACATTTTGTTTTCACAAATAATTCACTAATTTGTCTTATTTACATTATTTATTCTTTATACAAACTTAATTTGGTTATATAACCATTTCAACTTATAATCCTATTAGATTATAATAATAGCCATCGACACACCCATATATAATAATTTCAAAAAATTATTCTTTCAAAATCGAAATATTATTTTTGAGTAAAATTATTTCATTTATTCGACTTTAAAAACAATACGGTGTTGAATTATTCTGTTCAAGAGTTTATAAACAGTTTTCGATACGGTGTGCACCCTGCATCGACCAAAATTTTTGAACTACTCGACAAAATAATCGACATAATATATAAAATAGTATTATATCGATTAACAAGTACGCGCTCATATATAAACTCTCAAGCTCAATCTGGGATACTACTAATCCCATCTCTATCGAGTTACGCCACAGAGCCAAGGTTACTACTCAAGCTTCAGCTCTGATACCAACTGTAACGATCCACAAATCCGTACCATTTGAGTCGACTAAATACAACTCACTCCAACCCAATTGCACGAAAATATGAATCATTAATAGAAAGAAGATAGAGGCTGAGAAATAGAAAGAAAGAAAATTAGAATAGAAAAAAATAGATAGAAGATCGAACTGAACAACAACACATAAATACGGATGGTTTTTACCTTACGATAACCCAAAACATCTTTAAAATCAATAATATTCTGATATTATGATAGTGTCTAAACACAAATAAAAAGCAATCTAGTAGAACGCTTGCATCTCAAGCTCCACATATACAGTATACAATCAAAATCGCGGGTGATTAATGGATAATGGATTTCCAACCATAATAAGGTACGGAACCACCTACCGATAGTGTATCTCTAGAAGGGAATACACTGGGTTCAACAAGAACGTCTTGCAACCCGGCCCACACATGACCGACCACTCATTTTGCTTGAGTGTATCGAATATATTGTCACCGACGGTTGGGAGCTACCCACCGTCTCCCGAAAGGGACAACATCGATAGATTAAAGAAGCAAAAGGTATTTCTCTAGATAGGTGACAATACACCCTAATGGGAGCGACCCACATAGCCATGCTGCCTGCCCGATTTTTGTCATTTCCCGGTTGTGAGGCTTGAGGCTGAACTTACAATTAGATATATCACGTCTTCATTGACTTTGAATGTCACATCGTCAAATCCTCTAAATCACAAATTGATTTCCCCAAAAATACCACAGGTATAAAGCTAAGAGAAACGAATTCCTCCGCCACCAAACGTAAATACGTTTGAAGAGGTCAACTTACACAATTTATTAGGCATACTCTGTCAGACACTTGTCCATTGTCCTGGGACTGAATAAACCAAAGTCACTATTCTGTAAAACCATCTTAGGTAATTTCTACCTAGGATTGACAGAATAGCCCTTGCATAACTCCGTCTTTAATTGTCTTCAATAATCTCTAACTCAAAATGTATATGTCGAATCGAAGTGGAATTCAGAGTCCGGACTCTTTGAAACGATAATGTAAAATGTCCAGATTTGATAGTTGGTGATTTAACTATCAAATTAAAAATAAAATAACTCTATTTAACTCCGTTGGATCTGCTAAGCTTCATTTAAATAAAATCTGACATTTGAATATTAATTTGTATACATATTGCTGTGAAAATTTAATTAATCAATAAAATTCTTATTATCAATCTTACGTGATAGTTTCACTCTCAAATATCCATTTTAGAACTGAAACGATATTCAACTCCAGCACTCATTTTGAACACAAGCTAATACAACCTATCGGATAATAGTGAAATCGTTCAAGTTGGGGTATTTTAATTACCTCTCAGACCTTGAGTCGAAATTATTCTTATCGTCCAGATTCGTAGAAGTTCGATATCCAAAATATTCGACAAATATTTTGAAACCATTCATTAATTTATCTTGATATTAAATCAGGGGAATCTAATCCAAATGACCGACTTGTTTTCCTTTCCTTTTATAACAAAATTATCTTTAAAATTTACTTCATTAAGGGATTAATTAAGTTTAAAACATTCTTTTTAGATAATTCAAACTGCTATTTTATTATTCCATTATCTTTACCCAAAAACTGTTAATTTAAAAGCTAATTAACTTCTCATAATTCATTTAAGAAAACAAATGGTTTAAAATGATTATAACCAATCTTTCATAATTAATTAAAATTAATCCATTTAGTTATTTCTTAAAAATAACTAAAATCCAATATCAAACTCGAGTATATTTTCTGAGTTACTTTACAGAAAATGGCTTAGCAGTTCCAATGGTATATAACAGTTCTTATAACAGACGATATTCAAGTCCTTAACCCAATTTTCACAAACCGTCATATAAATACAATTCAATGTTATCAACCAATAATAATATCTCAACATCATATATTTATTGATAAAATATGTCAAACTAATATAATAGCAGAACGATATTTATTTCTGCTAACAGGGTGTCCAATCAATTCAGTCAATCAAATATATAGTGGAACGATGTTTATCGCCACTAATAGATGTCAAAAAAAATTACGGTTAACACAACTAAATTTATAAGTCAATTAA
This sequence comes from Allium sativum, assembly GCA_030737875.1. Lineage (NCBI taxonomy): Eukaryota > Viridiplantae > Streptophyta > Magnoliopsida > Asparagales > Amaryllidaceae > Allium > Allium sativum. The sequence continues at coordinate 924,356,553 of CM060922.1, forward strand.
TTTAATAATTAATTCAACATTTAATGCATTACAAATCAGTATTGATCAACAGTTAAGACCAAAATGACGTTCGAATAAATTTGAATGATATTTAGTATTGTAATCAATTTATTTTAGATTGAGTTTTTTAAATTTGATAACTAGTCGAGTAATTACTAACGTTCGACTCGACCGCAAGCTAATATTGTTCAAACATCTATATCCTTGATCTAACATATATGTAAATAAATACACACACCTATATATAATTCTAGTATCTAATTATATTCTACTTTCATTTGGATTTTTATTTAAACAATTTTTTTTTTGATGAAATGAAAACGGTATCTGTTCTATCTTGTTTCTTTATTTCTTTTGGTTTTCTAAGAAGGTTCATTGCGTTAGTGTCATTAATAACACTAAAAGATGCATAAATAGAAGTGGGTCACATTAGCAAGATTAGTGCGTCTTCCCATTACAAGATGAAAAGAAACGGACTTTCTATTTTATCTTGGATCTTTACTTCTTTTCATTTTAGGTTCAATGTATTAGTGTCATTATTAACACTAAAAGATGCACAAATAGAAGTCGGTCACGGTAGCAAAATTAATACGTCTTCCCATCCCAGGCTACCTGCGTTTCGTTCCCCCCTTCTCTTTTTCTTTCCCTTTATTTGAGGAAACTAGGCTAAATAAATGTGCATGCACCACCAACATTCCCAGGCAACCAACACTCCTCCTTTTTTTTGACAATAATTTTTGTTTCCATGCAAGCCTATTAAACATAGTATCTATATTTAATATAACTCAAAACTACAATGTTTGATTGCTCTTCTCTCTACATGCTGCTACAACTTCTAGTCTAAAACTTTAGCTACAATGTATCAATATTTCTTTATTCTCAGCAAAGGAAGGTGAGGCGTTGATGCACCAATGTATACATGCTACCCTGTACATGCATTTTAAAACAACAGCATCTCTCTACTTTCCTTTTTGTTCCTATATTTACCAAAACCAAGGTTAGTATTGATTTTGATATTTGCTAAAACCATTGATTATATGTATATGTATATGTATATGTATATGTATATGTATATGTATATATTATTTCTATCTAAGGTTTACCTAGTGCTCCAGTGCGTAAAACAGGGGTTGATTATCACTAAAACGTAGATACACCGGCTGGTTCCGCCCCTTTATTTTCTTCGAATCATGTGTATAAACCTCAAATATTACTGCACTTTGCATGTTGCTCATAGAAATGACCTCTTATAAAATACTGCTATAATGTAATGGTTCAAATCAAATGCCAATAAATTGGTATGTTCTGGCTTCCGATCTTCCTTCACGCATCATCAATCATGTTATCCCATCCTCATCAAAATCATCCCTATCTTTCTTCATCTGTCCGCAACCAATACTGTAACACCCCATGTCCGTTAATGTCACCCACAAAGGTAATGCATTAACTTCCATGAAGCATTATAAGTAAACAGAACTTGTTGACGTACACCTTTATTGATAAATTCCCCTGCTTCAATGCTAAAAACCTCTCCATGGATAAATTCTCTTCTGCTCGTGAGAGAAATTTCATCTCCAACCTATGCCTGAAATCCCTCCATGTCTCCATTGGACGCTCTCCATTCGTGACCTCCCACCAAAACGAGGCTTCGACCTTCATTAACCAAGCAGCTAGTTGGACCTTCCTTCCGTCTTCTATCTCGAAGATACCAAATAAATCTTCCACCTCCTTAAGCCAATTTCGAGCTTCGACAAACGTCTCTGACCTGTGAAAAGGTTTCCCGCCCATCGCCCGAAAGTCCTTGCATATCTTCGAAAAAGTATCAACGCGTGGAGGGGGAGTAGGAACGTCTGTCGGGCCTGCGGCAGTGGCCCTAGCCTCCAGATACCTTCGGAACCAATTTGGTATCGGTATGCCCTCGGGTATCTCGGGTACCCCAGACATGCTGAAAAGAAAAAGGGAAGAGATTCAAAACGAAGAATCGAAAGAAAGATATATGGCTTTTGGGGATTATGTTTTTCAAAATAAACTCTACTTTTGAAAATGCTTCCTTTTTAAAACCTTTTTGAAAATAGTTTTCAAAACCTTTTATCTAATCTGGTAACCTTCAGCTCTGATACCAAGTGTAATACCCCATGTCCGTTATTGTCACTCACAAAGTGAATGCATTAACTTCCATGAAGCATTATAAGTAAACAAAACAGAATATTACAAGACAGATACATAAAGTAGTACTTGAAAAATTTATAACTTTATTGCAGCAGAAATAGAAGTAAGTTTGGTTACATCATTCAAAACCACAATATCGGAATTCAAGTACATAAATATCAGTCTTGTACGAAAGCCTTAAGAGTACATAATTTTAAAGCCATATTCCCCAACAGAAAATGCCATAAATAGGTAGAATCAAAGCCAAGCAATACTTCAAGCACTGTAGAAATTCAAGCAGAAAGAAATCCAAGTCAAACTCTTACGTTCCCAACCTGAGTACCTAGGGGGGGAACGGAAGAAAAGAGGCGAAACAAACTAGGTCAGACATACGTCTGGTGAGTCTAGTGACTTTCAGCATATAAACAGATAACAGTATCATGACATGTAAATAAAACTGGATGAGAGATAGCCGTAACAGGAGTAGCAGGCTAACAGAAGAAACAGAATGATATAGGCTAAGCTAAGCTCCTTACTTAGTTTTCACTTATCTGCACTAATACTAGTATAACCAAATTAGATGTTTCCCTATTGTCTAAACAGAAAACAGAATGATCTCTTCAGAAACACGATGCTAGAAATGGGCCTTTACCACCCGAATAGAGATAGACTTTATAGAAACAGAATCAGGTACGAAATCAGAGACAGAAACAGAATAATCCCTACAGAAACGTAATATTAGAGTTAGGTGTACACTGGTAATGGGCCTTTACCACCCCAACAGACGGTCACACACAGAAACAGACAGGTGTTACCACCCCAACAGAAACAGACGGTACCCCAACAGAAATAGACAGAACTAAGTGTACCCTAAATTCTACCCCAAGCGATAGGCTCCCTAATACATAAATACCCTGTGTCGGCCACACAGAAGGGTGTATCACTCCCTAAAGTGGCAACCTATAGACATAGACCTATTTACATATGTCACGGTGTCTTACATCCTCACAGCTGACCGGATCCATGCACGCACATGACGTGGTTAGAATGCGCCATCAACACACTTCGCCATTATCAGAGTGAACCTCTTACAATTAGTTCAGTAAGCATGTCCGGACCCCTCTTTGTGTTGGGTCATAGTTTTGATACCAGAAAGGGTTACTTACTAATATGGGTCCCAAACAACAGATGACACAAGTAATTATCCCTTCTAACCTTGTGTCCCCAGACTAACAGATTTCAGATTAACTATTTTACAAATTTCAGATGTACAAAGTTCAAATTAACTAATTTTCAGATCAGACATACAAGTTAACAGGTTTTCAGACTAACGGATCAGATGTACAGATTAACAAGTTCTCAGACTAAAGGATCATATATAAAGATTAACAGACTTACAGATTGCTTTACCTAACTTTGTATTAGGCCTACAGATTCACGAAATGGGTTTATTAGATTCATCAGTCCAGTTGTTTTAACCCTATCGACCCAACACGTTTTAGGCATCATATTTATCTTAGATTTGCATTAATTAAATATTAATGCACAGACCTCTCACATTAGGTCGGTAGCTTGTGCCCGCTGGATGTGCTTGGCGGTTCCGGGCAGACTTCTGCCACAAGCCAGACTTAACCTCATGTTTAAGCATCCTTATTCCAACGACCTCTCACATTAGACTGACAGTTTGCGGTTGTTGGTTAAGCGGGTTGGGTCCGGGCAGGCTTCCACCGTAAACTGAGTCTAACCTCGTGTCTCAGCATTCTTATTTATAGCTAAAGTTTTCATTCACAGATTATGCCAATATCAGATTAATTATGCCAATTCAACAAATTAACTTCTTTATAAGTTACAACAGATTATTCAAAGTTCCATTAGTTTTGCTCAATTTTAGATCGAGCCTACAAATTACATACCCAAATCACAGTATTCAATTCCAATAGATCTAGCGGATTGGTCAATTTAATAGATTTAAACATATCCTAAAATTCTGTTAACATATCTTGCCTAATCATAAATTAAGCCTCATTTTACATGCCCAAATTATGGTCATAATTCTCAACATAACATATGCCCAAATTTAGTTAGATTTTCTACAATACAAAATATTCTATAAAAGCCCCAAATCATGATATACAATATGAGTTATGCCAATTTATAGCCGTTGATTACCGCGTATGTCAAATATCCAAAAATCCGAATTAGGTGTACTCACATTAATGGTTATCCCTATTTTAATATAGGTTTTTCTGGCCTAAGTCACATATCCTGTAACAACCCGAATTTTTATAACATGTTAAAACCATAAATCAAGGCAGAATTAATTTTTAAAAAAAGAATAAAGGGAAACGGGTTACTCCATTGCGTTCGTTTCGAAATTCTGCTTGAAATAGAGTCTGAGTTTGCGTAAAACGGATACAGTATGATGAAGATATGGATGAACGAAGTTAGGAAGAAAATCCAGAAACGGGCCAGAATGCACTGGCGCACTTAGGAAGTGCGCCTGAACAAAATTGCACTGGCGCACTTGGGAAGTGCGCCCATGCAATTTTGCATTGGCGCACTTGGCTGGTGCGCCCAGGACGAGCAGAAACCTGCTTGATTAGGCCCTGGCTGGCCTAGTCGGGTTCTGGTCGAATTTCTGAGCTCTGGTGTGTCACTAGGGCTGACTTGTCATTTTCTGATTGGCTTTTCTTGAGATGGAGGGCCTTGATTTCTTCTATCTTCATCAAGGGCTCTAATTAGTTTGAAACCCTATATAAATAGCCTCCTAGCCTCATTCTCTTTACACCATTCTTCTCTAACCTTATGCTGCTCAAACTCTTGATGATCATGGCTTCTTCTTCCTCTAAATCAAATCAATTAAATTAAAACGCGAAGATTATTTTTTGAAGACTACGGCTAAGAATTGCGGATTTGCTTCTACAATCAAAGCAAGATTCAGCGATTCAACAATTCAACGACTAATTTCTAGACTTGACTTCTACATCTAAATTTCTTAGACCATGATCTGTAAGTTCCAGTTACTTTTAGATAAAAAAAACTATGAATCTAATATGGGCATGTTAATTTGGAATTGATTTATGTATGATTCATTCCTTTCTTGTTTTCTTCTTGGATCTTGACTATTGGGAATATTGTCTACGACGTTGAAACTATTGATAATGGCATAAGACTATGACTACGCCTATGACTGTGAACATAAGACTATGACTATGCCTTTGACTGTGAACATAAGACTACGCCTATGACTGTGAACATAAGACAATGACTATGCCTATGACTGTGAACATAAGACTACGCCTATGACTGTGAACATAAGACTATGCCTATGCCTAGGACTGTGAACATAAGACTATGCCTATGCCTATGACTGTGAATATAAGACTATTGCCTATAACTATGACAAGGACAATTGTGGCTAATCAACTATGAGGTTATTTCCTAGGATTATGACTATGAAATTGGATCTAAGCTTGACTTTCTATTCAGGCCTATTTTCTTTATTCTTGATTTTGGGATTTTTCTATTTAAGTTAGATCTATCAATGTTCTCGAACCTAGATTATCATTCAAACCTTTTCATATTCATAATGTTATCAGAGCTATATGCCTGTGATGTTTTAATCAATTTATTCAGTTATGTCATGCCTTGGAAATAAATGGATAATAGGACAATGTTTATTATGTTATATATGGAATTGAATGATATTGATTTGTGCCTGTAGTTTTATTATCATGTTGAATTGGGAATTAATGAATAAGTCTATTCATATGTATATGAACTTGGAATATAACCTGTTATGACAAGTTGAGTAGTTTATCATGTTATGCAAGTTTTTGGTTGTGAAATCATATCAACATGTGTGACCAAATGTTAGATCTATATGTTTGTGTGTATATGTTAAACCTATATCATATTTCAAGTTCACACTTATTCATATGTTCGTGATTAATTTGCAAGTTCACATATATGTAAGTTGATTTAGTATATGTTGCAAATTCACATATATGTATGTTGGTTTAGTCTACGTTGCAAGTTCACACCTATGATATTCATGTTGATTATTTTGCAAGTACACACCTATGATGTTCATATTGACTATGCCAAAAAGATGCCAATTTTACCCCTATGTCGTGTTTATGTTAATGAATCTTTTTATGCCAATTTTGCATACGTTAAATTAGGCTAAGTTTTAGCCTAATATTATATGCCAAAAATCATGCGAACGAAAAATTAGGCTAAGATTGTTAGCCTAATATTTAGACGGGGTAACATTGGGAAAAATTGGAAATTATAGGAGACTTGGCATGAAATTTGCCTTGAAAATTTGACATGAACTTGACATGAAAACTTGAACATGGACACGACACTAGAATGAACTTGAAAATGGCCAACACGAGGTTGGGTTGAGTTTGCAGTGTAAATCTGCCCGGAACCACCCGGCAAATCCAGTGACCGCAAACAATAGGATCCAATGTGAGTAGTTGGTCATATCGCGCTTGAAACCCGAGGTTAGACTGAGTTGTGGTGTAAATCTGGCCAGAACCGCTCGGAATATCTAGTGACCACAACAACAGGTCTAATGTGAGAGGTTGGGGGTGCATTAATGAACTAATTCCACATGATAGGGTTTAGTCATGAACATGAAAGACAACACTTAACCAACTTGAGACATGATTGTTAGGGTTAGGTCATGAACTTGAACGACAACATCTAACCAACTTGACACGTGAATTGTAGGTCTAAGTCACGAACTTAAATGACAACACTTAGCCAATTTGACATGCTAGACTGATAAGGGTTAAGTCTCGAATTTAAATGACAACACTTAACCTGCTGGACGGAAACCCTAGTTACGCGGTCCATTTCAGCAGTAACCCACTAGATGTATCATGGTACCCTGGAACTAGGCATGGTGGGGAATGATTACTGGGCTGATTGTAAGCGACCAGAACGACGGCTATGTTGGTGCGCCAGTGTAGGTTCAGGCGGGCTATGGTCGTGCACGTGGTCCGAAGTTGAAAAAGCAGGCATTGGGCATCAGTAGGTTTATCTGTACATTCTTGATTCGTGTTGGTGGTTGGCACCATAGGGCTTGATACACCCTATGGTGGACCTAGCACTGGTGACTACATTCATGATAGGGCTGTATGACACAGACACACGACGAGCTAGAACTTATAGGGAGCCGATTGACTAGTGGGTCGTTTCGTTGGACCTAGAAATGGGTCATTTCATGATATTGGGCCAAGGGATCATTTCATGATTAATATAAGACATGGGTTTGGGATTCTAGTACAATTGATGCAGCGAACCTTGAATACGTGATGCTATACTTGATTTATCATGTTATCTTAGTCTATCTTGCCCATCTTGTCATCATCCGTATGATTACTTTCATTTTATACATGTCATGTTACCTTTATCTGTTTTTATGCTTAAAGTCACTTGGACTTACCAGTCTTTATGACTGATCCGTTTTCTTTCGCCTCTATTTCTTCTGTTTCCCCCCAGGTTCTCAGGGAGGAAACTCTAGCACTTAGCTTGGATTTCACTTGCTTTCGGTTCAGCTCATGTACGGTTTGATCTTGAGCTATGCTATGGCTGCATTTCTGCTACCTTTGGGGAATTAAGCTACTTTTGATGTTTTAAGTTTATGCTTCTTTGTTTATGCAAGATAGAATTTGTTGTAATGGAAAATAATGACTTTGTCTATTTGGTACTTTGAATGAAAAAGGCTTTGAATATTTTGAAAGTAATGAAATTTATCTTTTGATTCTTCCGCTGTTTTATTTATGTTCTGTCTTGTAATATTTCTGTATTTGTTTACCTCGATAACGCTCCTCCAAAACTAGTGCATTCCCTTTGTGAGTGACCCTAACGGAGGTGGGGTGTTACATTTGGTATCAGAGCAGAAGGTTACTAGACCGGGCAAAAGTTTTTAGAAAATCTTCCAAAACTATTTTCAAAACCGTTTACAAAGAAGCATTTTTCAAGAAAAGTCTTGTTTTATTTGAAAGGCTATTCCCCAAAAGCTGTTAGCACTATCCTTTGTTTCCTCGTTTGAGTCTCTTTTCCTTTCTTTTCTCCATCTGTAGTCGCAGTAGTTTTTACCTGCGACTAGTCTTCTTTTTAGCTTCATAGAGGGTTTTCCGTACGATGGAGATAGTTTTCGTGAGGCTTGTTAACATGTTACATAGGAAAGGTATGAGTGATAAGTTAAGGCGGATGAGTCTCAGAACGAGAAGAAAGACTCCGAGAAAGGAGGCAAGAACCACAACAACAAGAATGATAACAAGACACGCGAGAAAAGAAAATGCCACTTCTGTGGTATTAAGGGGCATATAGCTCAGGATTGTAGAAAGAAGAAGAAGAAGATGGGAGCATGTTTCCAGTGTGGTGAAACTGGACATATCAGCAAGAACTTCCCTAAGAAGCAAGGGCAAGCCCCACAGGTAGGACCTTCTGGGGATACATCTTTAACTTCTTCTCCTTGATGCTCTGTTTTATCTTGTTTATCTTCACAATCCTATTTTGAGAAACTTAGGTAGAATCCTTTTGGATGTAAACATGTGATTGAAACATGTTATGGTTGATGTTTGCAAATGGTTGCAAGTGGTCGCAAGTGGTTGCTCATGGTTGCATAACACACATTAGGCACTAGATCGGCTCAGACACATTTTCATATTGCATATGCATGAGTGTTTATACTTGTTTATGGATGAAATTGAATGTGTTATCATGTGGATGTTGCATATGGATGGATGTTTGTGCACACATATAGTGTTTATGTGACTAGGACTATTTGCATACATGTTGGATTCATGACACTAAACATATTTTGCATTAGGAAGATCAATCAGGCCTGATCATTTGCATTAGGTAAGGAATATATACACACACTTTCTGCATATGTTCATATAGCATTAGAAATCTTTTAAGGACAATGGTTGCTTGTGGATGATGGTTGAGTAGATGGTTGATTGGATGATAGTATGCATTCTTCTTAATTTGAAGATTTCGGGGATGAAATCCTTTAAGGAGGGAAGAATGTAACAACCTGAATTTTTATAACATGTTAAAACCATAAATCAAGGCAGAATTAATTTTTAAAATAGGAATCAAGGGAAACGGGTTATGCCATTGCATTCGTCTCGGAATTCTGCTTGAAATAAAGTCCGAGTTTGCGTAAAACGGATACCGTACAATGAAGATATGGACGAACGAAGTTAGGCAGAAAAACCAGAAACGGGCCAGAATGCACTGGCGCACTTGGGAAGTGCACCCATGCAATTTTGCATTGGCGCACTTGGCAGGTGCGCCCAGGACAAGCAGAAACCTGCTTGGTCAGGCCCTGGCTGGCCTGGTCGGGTTCTGGTCGAATTTCTGAGCTCTGTTGTGCCACTAGGGCCGACTTGTCATTTTCTGATTGGCTTTTCTTGAGATGGATGGCCTTGATTTCTTCTAGGTTCATCGACGACTCTAATTAGTTTGAAACCCTATATAAACCGCCTCCTAGCCTCATTCTCTTTACACCATTCTTCTCTAACCTTATGCTGCTCAAAATCTTGATGATCATGGCTTCTTCTTCTTCCTCTAAATTAAATCAATTAAATTAAAATGCGAAGATTATTTCTTGAAGACTACGGCTAGGAATTGGGGATTTGCTTCTACAATCGAAGCAAGATTCAGCGATTCAACAATTCAACGACTAATTTCTAGACTTGACTTCTGCATCTAAATTTCTTAGACCACATTCTGTAAGTTCCAGTTACTTTTAGATAAAAAATTATAAATCTAATATGGGCATGTTAAATTGGAATTGATTTATGTATGATTCATATCTATTCTTGTTTTCTTCTTGGATCTTGACTATTGGGAATATTGTCTACGACGTTGAAACTGTTGTTAATGGCATAAGACTATGACTACGCCTATGACTGTGAACATAAGACTATGACTATACCTATGACTGTGAACATAAGACTATGCCTATGACTGTGAACATAAGACTATGACTATGCCTATGACTGTGAATATAAGACTACACCTATGACTGTGAACATAAGACTATGCCTATGACTGTGAACATAAGACTATGCTTATGCCTGTGAATATAAGACTATTGCCTATAAGTATGACAAGGACAATTGTGGCTAGTCACCTATGAGGTTATTGCTTAGGATTATGACTATGAAATTGGATCTAAGCTTGACTTTCTATTCAGACCTATTTTCTTTATTCTTGATTTTGGGATTTTTCTATTTAAGTTAGATCTATCAATGTTCTCGAACCTAGATTATCATTCAAACCATTTCATGTTCATAATGTTATCATAGCTATATGCCTGCGATGTTTTAATCAATTTATTCAGTTATGTCATGCCTTGGAAATAAATGGATAATAGGACAACATTTATTATGTTATATATGGAATTGAATGATATTGATTTGTGCCTGTAGTTTTATTATCATGTTGAATTGGGAATTAATGAATAAGTCTATTCATATGTATATGAAATTGGAATACAACCTGTAATGACAAGTTGAGTAATTTATCATGTTATGCAAGTTTTAGCTTGTGAAATCATATCAACATATGTGACCAAATGTTAGATCTACATGTTTATGTGTATATGTTAAACCTATGTCATATTTCAAGTTCACACTTATTCATATGTTCGTGATTGATTTGCAAGTTCACATATATGTAAGTTGATTTATTCTATGTTGCAAATTCACGTATATGTATGTTGGTTTAGTCTACGTTGCAAGTTCATACCTATGATATTAATGTTGATTATTTTGCAAGTACACACCTATGATGTTCATATTGACTATGCCAAAAAGATGCCAATTTTACCCCTATGTCGTGTTTATGTTAATGAATCTCTTTATGCCAATTTTGCGTACATTAAATTAGGCTAAGTTTTAGCCTAATATTATATGCCAAAAATCAAGCGAACGAAAAATTAGGCTAAGATTGTTAGCCTAATATTTAGATGGGGTAACGTGGGGAAAATTTGGAAATTATAGGAGACTTGGCATGAAACTAGCCTTGAAAACTTGACACGAACTTGACATTAAAACTTGAACATGGACATGATACTAAAATGAACTTGACAATGGCCAACTCGAGGTTGGGTTGAGTTTGCAGTGTAAATCTGCCCGGAACCGCCCGGCAAATCTAGTGACTGCAAACAATAGGATCCAATGTGATTAGTTGGTCATATCGCGCTTGAAACCCAAGGTTAGATTGAGTTGTGGTATAAATCTGCCCGGAACCGCCCGGCATATCCAGTGACCACAACAACAAGTCTAATGTGAGAGGTTGAGGTGCATTATTGAATTAATGCTACATGATAGGGTTAAGTCATGAACATGAAAGATAATACTTAACCAACTTGAGACATGATTGGTAGGGTTAGGTCATGAACTTGAACGACAACACCTAACCAACTTGACACGTGAATTGTAGGGCTAAGTCACGAACTTAAATGACAACACTTAGCCAATTTGACATGCTAGACTGATAAGGGTTAAGTCTCGAATTTAAATGACAACACTTAACCTGCTGCACGGAAACCCTAGTTACGCGGTCCATTTCAGCAGTAACCCACTAGATGTATCATGGTACCCTGGAACTAGGCAGGGTGGGGCACGATTACTGGGATGATTGTAAGCGACCAGAACGACGGCTATGTTGGTGCGCCAGTGTAGGTTGAGGTGGGCTATGGTCGTGCACGTGGTCCGGAGTTGAAAAAGCAGGCATTGGGCATTAGTAGGTTTATCTGTTCATTCTTGATTCGTGTCGGTGGTTGGCACCATAGGGCTTGATACACCCTATGGTGGACCTAGCACAGGTGACTACATTCGTGATAGGGTCGTATGACACAGACACACGACGAGCTAGAACTTGTAGGGAGCCGATCGACTAGTGGATCGTTTCGTTGGACCTAGAAATGGGTCATTTCATGATATTGGGCCAAGGGATCATTTCATGATTAATATAAGACATGGTTTTGGGATTCTAGTATAGTTGATGTAGCGAACCTTGAATACGTGATGCTATACTTGATTTATCATGTTATCTTAGTCTATCTTGCCCATCTTGTCATCATCTGTATGATTACTTTCAGTTTATACATGTCATGTTACCTTTATCTGTTTTTATGCTGAAAGTCACTTGGACTTACCAGTCTTTATGACTGACTCGTTTTCTTTCGCCTCCTTTTCTTCTGTTCCCCCCTAGGTTCTCAGGGAGGAAACTCTAGCACTTAGCTTGGATTTCACTTGCTTTCGGTTCTGCTCATGTACGGTTTGATCTTGAGCTATGCTATGGCTGCATTTCTGCTACCTTTAGGGAATTAAGCTACTTTTGATGTTTTAAGTTTATGCTTCTTTGTTTATGCAAGACAGAATTTGTTGTAATGGAAAATAATGACTTTGGCTATTTGGTACTTTGAATGAAAAAGGCTTTGACTATTTTGAAAGTAATGAAATTTATCTTTTGATTCTTCCACTATTTTATTTATGTTCTGTCTTGTAATATTTCTGTATTTGGTTACCTCGATAACGCTCCTCCAAAACTAGTGTATTCCCTTTGTGAGTGACCATAGCGGAGTTGGGGTGTTACATATCCTTTTTCTTCCAAGTCATAGACCGTCATACAAAATATGCCCCAAATCTAGCTCTTAAATTACAATATGTTTTTTGTCCTCAAAATCAGATCTCGAATTATAACATGCATTATGTCCCCAAATTACAAGTCATATGTTGTCATACATTAATTCTCCTTCTTCCAAATCATAAACCGTCATATATAGTATGCCTAGATCTAGATCTTAAATTACAACTTATGTTGTGTTCTCAATTTTGTCATAAATCAGTTATGTCCAATTATGCATCATTCAATATTTCCCTCAAATTTAGCGTTCGCGTGTCAATCTCTTATGAGATTTGGCTCAGGCTCATAGTAGCCTGGCTATAGAACAGAAGGAAGGAAGAGATACAGAATAGTTACAATAAGATAGATCTACACAGAAAAACAGATTTAATAAACAAGAATAAGATGTATCTACACACAAAAACAGATATGATAAACAAGAATAAGATAGATCTCCAATTCTGATTTATACCCATGTCAAGATCATAATTAAATTTCATGTCTGAAAATAACTATACTAATAAATCGTGGTTTAAGAAAGAGAAGAACGATTCTGGGATCTGATTTTCTGGAGTTGATTTAGCTTTCCGTTGATGTAGGCATTGATTTGTAATCTTTATCTTCTCCTTTGAATTGATTGATTAGGGTGGAGGCTAGGTCACTTTAGGTTTTAGGAGCATGGAGGCACCATTCCTCTTTGTTAATGAATTAGGGTTTAGGTTTAGCTATGTATGTATAGATGTCTAGGATCAATTAGAGCTCTTAAATTAACCCAGAAACCATCAGGACCACACAGATGCCACATCAGCCCTTAGGGCGAATCGGGCCACGGGTTGACAGTCAAACACCCTGGATCGACCCCCAGTCGACCCAACGGGGCTTGGGTCGACTCCAAAAATGGTGCGGTTCGGCTATTCCCCCTCCTGATTTGCTGTTTTAAACTTTTTTGAATATTTATTTATTTAATTTTTTATATATATCTATATATATATATTTCTCTCATATGCATACAAACTTCAAGGCTTAATAACATCTTCATAAGGTATCCGTTTTGTGCAAACCAAATGTTTATCTTGACCCAAAATTTTGAAATGAACATAATAGCGCAACCCATTTCACTTAATTCTTCTTTTAAAAATTAAGTATACTTTAATTTGTGAATTTTAATGTTATAAAATTACGGGATGTTACATTCTCCCCTCCTTAAAGGATTTAAGTCCCCGAAATCTCCAAGCAAGGAAGAATGTATCCTACTGTCCAATCATCCGTCTACTCAACCATCGTCCACAAGCATCCATTGTCCTTAAAAGGTTTCTAATGCCGTATGAACATATGCAGAGTGTGTGTATATGTTTCTTATCTAATGCAAAATCAGGCGGTCTACTGATCTAGTTAACCTCCTTAATGCGAATTATGTTAGTGCCATGATTCCAATTACATATGCAAGAAATCCTATTTGATACACATCATTTCTATATGAGTGCATAACCATTCATCCAAATTCAACATCCATGTGATGAGTCAATCATTTTGCATCCATAAAAATTGAAAAATGCACACACATCCATATGCAGTATGAGAGTATTTTTGAGCCGATCTAGTGCCTAGTGTGTGTATATGCATCCACGAGAAACCACTAGCAACCACTTGCATCCACTTGCAACCATCAAACATAACATGTCTCAAACACATGTTTACACCCATTATTTTCTACCTAAAGGTCGAAGACTCGATCGATATGATTCAGCCGAGTGATAGAAGTAAGTATAATGAAAACAAAAGTTCTGTTCCCATTAGACATCGGTTAAGAGAATAAATCCCTAAGTATCAACCCTGAAGATCGAAATCAACATCAGATTGACACCCAGAGAATTACTTCCATTAAACAATGTCAAAACTGGAAATATACTTCATGCATCGAGTAAAAACCCTATCCTTTTCAGAAATATTCAGATACTTACAGACTACTGGTATAGATCAGATTATCAAATGATTCTTAGCTAGGAAACTAAGCATGATAAAACCCCACCATATCCCACAAAAACCAGAATGTGGGCGTCACAGTCAACTTAATGCTTAACACAGATACCTTCAAACCCCAACTTATCACGAACAGATGAGTCGTAACCTTATGGGGTTTGAGACTATAGCGGGATCAGAAACAAGACTAGTATTAAAGTGCAGAGTCTCAATTACAAAATCAAAATGCCAGAATCAAAAAGAGTTTTAACTTAATAATCAGATAAGGAAATTAAACCTTCTACAGAAATTTTCCTATCTCTATCCTATCCACTAGCCACGAGAGCATTCGCCTGCCCTCCAGAAGTAGGTTCTGCCCTCTGCCCTTCCCCTTGTTTCTTTGGGTAGTCCCTAGATAAGTGTCCCATTTCTCTACAGTTGAAGCAAGCGCCCTTCCTCTTTCTGCAATCCTTGTTCAGATGAGTCAAGCTTCCACAAGTAAAGCACTTTTTCTCCTTCTTATCTTCAGACTTTTCATCCTTCTTTTGTGTTTCCTTTTTGGGCTACGCTTTCTTGTTTTGTGGTCCTTCGAGCTTTTCCTCTTTATTCTCACTTTTGGCTTCCTCTTCATGCATTAATGCCATGTCAACCAACTTCTCGAAGGTAGCCCCCATAGGAATGTGGGTCATAGCCAACCCATGTAGCAGTCCATTCAAACCTTTAACGAATCTCAGGGCCTTCTTATCAGGTGTGTTCACTAAGTCTAAGCCAAATATCGCCAATAGTTGAACTTGTTGGCGTACTCCTTTACTAATAAATTCCCTTGCTTCAATGCTAAGAACCTCTCCATGTATAAATTCTCTTCGTCTCGTGAGAGAAATTTCATCTCGAACCTATGCATGAAATCCCTCCATGTCTCCACTGGACGTTCTCCATTCGTGACCTCCGACCAAAACGAGGCTTCGTCCTTCATTAACCAAGCAGCTAGTTGGACGTTTCTTCCATCTTCTATCTCGAAGATACTAAATAAATCTTCCACCCCTTAAGCCAATTTCGAGCTTCAACAAACGTCTCTAACCTTGAAAAGGTTTCCCGCCCATCGCCCGAAAGTCCTTGCATATCTTCAAAAAAGTATCAACGCGTGGAGGGGGAGGAGGAACGTCTGCCGGGCCTGCGGCAGTGGCCCTAGCCTCCTGATACCTTTGGAACCAATTTGGTATCGGTATGCCGTCGGGTATCTCGGGTACCCAAGACATGATGAAAAGAAAAAGGGAAGAGATTCAAAACGGAGAATCGAAAGAAAGATATATGGCTTTTGGGGATTATGTTTTTCAAAATAAACTCTACTTTTGAAAATACTTCCTTTTTAAAACCTTTTTGAAAATAGTTTTCAAAAACTTTTATCTAATCTGGTAACCTTTAGCTCTGATACCAAGTGTAATACCCCATGTCCGTTAATATCACTCACAAAGGGAATGCATTAACTTCCATGAAGCATTATAAGTAAACAGAACAGAATATTACAAGACAGATACATAAAGTACTTGAAAATTTTATAACTTTATTACAGCAGAAACGGAAGTAATATTGGTTACATCTTTCAAAATCACAATATCGGAATTCAAGTACATAAATATCAATCTTGTACAAAAGCCTTCAGAGTACGTAATTTTAAAGCCATAATCCCCAACAGAAAATGCCATAAATAGGTAGAATCAAAGACAAGCAATACTTCAGGCACTCTAGCACTTCAAGCAGAGAGAAATCTAAGTCAAGTTCTTACGTTCCCAACCTGAGTACCTGGGGTGAAACAGAAGAAAAGAGGCAAAACAAACTAGGTCAGACATACGTCTGGTGAGTCCAGTGATTTTCAGCATATAAACAGATAACAGTATCATGACATGTAAATAAAACTGGATAAGAGATAGCCGTAACAGGACTAGCAGGTTAACAGAAGAAACAGAATGATATAGGCTAAGCTAAGCTCCTTACTTAGTTTTCACTTCTCTGCACTAATAGTAGTATAACCGAATTAGGTGTTGTCATACTGTCTAAATAGAAAACAGAATGATCTCTTCAGAAACACGATGCTAGAAATGGGCCTTTACCACCCAAACAGAGATAGACTTTACAGAAACAGAATCAGGAACGAAATCAGAGATAGAATAATCCCTACGTAAACAGAATATTAGAGTTAGTTGTACACTAGTAATGGGCCTTTACCACCCCAACAGACGGTACCACACAGAAACAGACAGGTGTTACCACCCCAACAGAAACAGACGGTACCCCAACAGAAATAGATAGAACTAAGTGTACCCTAAATTCTACCCCAAACAATCGGCTCCCTAATACATAAAAACCCTGTGCTGGCCCCACAGAAGGGTGTATCACTCCCTAAAGTGGCAACCTATAGACACAGACCTATTTACAGATGTCACGATGTCTTACATCCTCAGAGCAGACCTGATCCATGCACGCACATGACCCGGTTGGAATGCGCCATCAACACCCCTCGCCATTATTAGAGTGAAGCTCTTACAATTAGTTTCGTAAGCGTGCTCGGACCCCTCTTAGTGCTGGGTCATAGTTTTGATACCAGAAAGGGTTACTGACTAATATGGGTCCCAAACAACAGATGACACAAGTAATTATCCCTCCTAACCTTGTGTCCCAGACTAACAGATCTCAGATTAACTTGTTTACAGATTTCAGATGTACAAAGTTCAGATTAACTAGTTTTCAGATCAGACATGCAAGTTAATAGGTTTTCAGACTAATGGATCAAATGTACAGATTAACAAGTTCTCAGACTAATGGATCAGACATACAGATTAACAGACTTACAGATTGTTTTACCTAACTTTGTATTAGGCCTACAGATTCACGAAATGGGTTTATTAGATTCATCAGTCCAGTTGTTTTAACCCTATCCACCCAACACGTTTTAGGCATCATATTTATCTTAGATTTGCATTAATTAAATATTAATGCACAGACCTCTCACATTAGGTCGGTAGCTTGTGGCCGCTGGATGTGCCGGGCAGACTTCTGCCACAAGCCAGACCTAACCTCGTGTCTAAGCATCCTTATTCCTATGACATATCACATTAGACTGACAGTTTGCGGTTGTTTGTTAAGCCGGTTGTGTCCGGGCAGGCTTCCACCGCAAACTAAGTCTAACCTCGTGTCTCAGCATTCTTATTTATAGCTAAAGTTTTCATTCATAGATTATGCCAATATCATATTAATTATTCCAATTCAACAAATTAACTTCTTTACAAGTTACAGAAGATCATTCAAAGTTCCATTAACATGTTATGCTCACTTTTAGATCGAGCCTACAGATTACATACCCAAATCATAGTATTCAATTCCAACAGATCTAGCGGATTGGGCAATTTAATAGATTTAAACATATCCTAAAGTTCTATTAACATATCTTTCCTAATCATAAATTAATCCTCATTTTACATGCCCAAATTATGGTCATAATTCTCAACATAACATATGCCCAAATTTAGTTAGATTTTCCATAATACATAATATTCTCTAAATGCCCCAAATTATGATATACAATATGAATTATGTCAATTTATAGTCGTTGATTACCGCGTATGTCAAATATCCAAAAATCCGAATTAGGCGTATTCACATTTATAGTTATCCCTATTTTAATATAGGTTTTTCAGGCCTAAGTCACATATCCTTTTTCTTCCAAGTCATAGATCGTCATATAAAATATGCCCCAAATCTAGCTCTAAAATTCCAACATGTATTATGTCCTCAAAATCAGATCTTGAATTATGACATGCATTATGTCCCCAAATTACAAGTCATATGTTGTCATACATTAATTCTCGTTCTTCCAAATCATAAACTGTCATATATAGTATGCCTAGATCTAGATCTTAAATTACAACTTATGTTGTGTTCTCAATTTAGTCATAAATCAGTTATGTCCAATTATGCATCATTCAATATTTTCCCCAAATTTAGCGTTCGCGTGTCAATCTCTTATGAGATTTGGCTCAGGCTCGTAGTAGCCTGGCTATAGAACAGAAGGAAGGAAGAGGTACAGAATAGTTACAATAAGATAGATCTACACAGAAAAACAGATCTGATAAATAAGAATAAGATGGATCTAGACAGAAAAACAGATCTGATAAACAATAATAAGATAGATCTCCAATTCAGATTTATACCCATGTCAAGATCATAATTAAATTTCATATTTGAAAATAACTGTACTCACAAATCGTGGTTTAAGAAAGAGAACGATTCTGGGATTTGATTTTCTGGAGTTGATTTAGCTTTCCGTTGATGTAGACGTTGATTTGTTATCTTTGTCTTCTCTTTTGAATTGATTGATTAGGGTGGAGGCTAGGTCACTTTAGGTTTTAGGAGCATGGAGGCACCATTCCTCTTTGTTAATGGATTAGGGTTTAGGTTTAGCTATGTATATATAGATATCTAGGATCGATTAGAGCTCTTAGATTAACCCAGAAACCATCAGGACCACTCAGATGCCACATCAGCCCTTAGGGCGAATCGGGCCACAGGTTGACAGTCAAACACCCTGGATCGACCCCCAGTCGACCCAAAAATGGTGCGGTTAGGCTATTCCCCCTCCCGATTCGTTGTTTTGAACTTTTTTGAATATTTATTTATATAATTTTTTATATATATCTATATATATATTTCTCTCATATGCATATTAACTTTAAGGCTTAATAACATCTTCATAAGGTATCCGTTTTGTGCAAACCAAATGTCTATCTCGACCCAAAATTTTGAAACAAACATAATAGCGCAACCCATTTCACTTAATTCTTTATCTAAAAATTAAGTATACTTTAATTTGTGAATTTTAATGTTATAAAATTATGGGTGTTACAATTACACTTCAACAGATCTGAAACCGGTCCTACAGAAGGCCGCAACGGCGCCATTGTTCCACCACAATTCTCCTGATCAAGTACTTCACAAAATAAAATCGATGCGGAAAATCTCCCTCTCTCTTTATCCTTCTATTTCGTTTGCCATTATTGTTTTTAGTTGTTCTCTTTCCTGTTCTACTTTTCTATTTTAGTTATTCTGTCCAAAAGCACAATATATGTAACGTACCGAAAATTTTCGACTTAGAAAATTCGACATACAACACCATGTCGAGTATTCAAACATCGAAAATGTCGGATAGTCCAAGAAAGAAGATAGAGGGTGAGAATAGATAAGATAAAAACTTAGAATAGAAGAAGAAGAAGGACACAACATCAGAGTAACACAAACCCCACAGTAGAACGAATAACATATAATATATATCATAACTTTGAAATATAAATCTGTACTTGAATATACATATCATTTCCAAAGTACAACACTTACAACACAGCGGAAATAAACAATAGTTATATGATCCTGAAGCATCCTGCTCTTCAAGTATCTGTAAATCCCGACTACTTGACTGTCCGTGTAAAATTAGGCACCCCAGAGCTAAGGGAAAACAAAATAAAATAAACTCTGGGTCAATCATGGGATTGGTATGAGTAAAACCGTTTAAAACAGTTTGAGCCATTAAACGATATCTCATAAGACCACACCGTTTAACAGAGCGGGTTTTTCCCTTATGAGAATCCAAATAATCTTTATATCAAAACTCATTGATATTATAATAATGTCTATCAACCACAATATAATAATCATCTAGTAGAAATGCTTTCATCTCATGTTCTACATATATAGTATACAATCAAAACCACTAGCACGCATTGGGTAATGGATTTCCAACTATGACAAGGTATGGAACCACCTTTCGCTAGTGTACCTCTAGAGAGGAGTACACTGGGTTCAACAAGAACATCTTGCAACCCGGCCACATATGACCGACCACTCATTTCGCTTGAGTGTATCGAATGTATATCACCAACGGTTGGGATCAGCAACCGTTTCCCGGATGAGACAACATCGACAATAGATTTTTAGAAGTAAATAAAACTCTAGATCAGGTAATTATACACCCTAATAGGTGCGACCTACATAACCATGTTGCCTGCCCGATTTTTTTCATTTCCGGATGTAAGGCTAGAGGCCACGCTTATCTCTGACAGATCACATGTTTATTCACTTTGAATGTCACATCGTCATACCCGCCAAATCACAAATTGATTTCCCCAAAAATACCACGGGTATACAACTAAGAGAAACGAATTCCTCCTCCACCAAACGTAAATACGTTTGAAGAGATCAACTTACGCGATCTATTAAATATGCTCTCTCATACATTCTTCCGTACAGGTCGTGCTGGGACTGGAAAAACCAAGGCACTATTCAGTACAACCATCTTAGGCAATCTTTACCTAAGATTTATACAACGGCCCTTGCACTTTAATCCGTCTTCAATTATCTTTGGCATATATCATTCGCAATGCTTATGCCAATACGGAGTGGTTCTTCGGATAATAACCCAACCGGTCTCTCCATATTAACAACGTTAAAATGGTCTAAAACTTCGATAGTCGGTGAGTTAACTATCAAAGAAAAACACATGTGCAAACAACGAGATTTTTTCCAGATGGAAATTATATCGATCAATCATCATTTAACATTTATCTCTTTAGTTCATTAATTTACTTATCTCATGTTTCCATATATTCAACATTTCTTATTTTCTATTATTAGAAAACATTTCTGATTATTATTTGGAAAACATTTCCAAAGTTCCTTCATTGGATTTAAACAGATGTTTAAATAAAACACCGCTATGCTAACTCAAACCATTTACTAAATTCACTTAACCATCATTCACTATCAAACCTTACCATTCCTTAGTTAAGAAGGAAGTCAATCAAGTTAGGGTATAATTACCTCTCAGACCTTAACTTGATGACGTTTTAACTTCAAAATAGTCAAAGTTTATCTTTTAAACCTTTAACAAACTTCCTTATGAAACCCTCAGATTCTATTTACGAATCCACTTCTTTATTGAAAACATTGGTTATAACAATAGCGTTATAATCCCTACTTTTGAAATATCTAACTTCAATTATAATTTTTATTCTTTAATGTGAATAAATAAACACCTAAGTTATTAATTAATAACTCTTGATTTAAACACCGGAAAGTATAAGTACTTTCCCGAATTCGATATAATCGAATTCGCCGATTAACTCTCTTCGAGCAATCTCTATTTGATTAACTCTTCTTCGAATAACCTATATTCGATTATCTCTCTTCGAATAACCTATATTCGATTATCTCTCTTCGAATAACTTATATTCGATTAACTCTCTTCGAATAACTTATATTCGATTAACTCACTTCGAATAACTTATATTCAATTAACTCACTCTTTCGAATAAACGATATTCGATCTCTTTCTTTCGAATACGTTATATTCGATAATCTCCTTTTGAATAACTATATTCGATAATCTTACTTTCGAATAGCTAAATTTAATTAACTCCTTTCGATTAAACTAACATCAATTAACTCCTTCCGAGTAAACTAACCTCGATTAACTCCTTCTGATTTAACTAACATCGATAACTCCTTTCGATTAAAGTATCATCGATAACTCCTTTCGATTAAACTATCATCGATAAATCCTTTCGATTAAACAATAATCTATAAATCCTTTCGATTACTATAATCGATAACTCCTTTAACTCTATTCGAATAAAATATATTCGATCAACTCTAATTGAATAACTAATATTCGACTAACTCCTTTGGATTAACTCATCTGGATTAACTCGGTTTGATTAACTCAGTTTGACTAACTTAACTTAATTAACTCGACTTATTTAACTCAACTCGACTAACTCGACTAACTTGACTTGACTAACTCGACTAACTTGACTCGATTAGCCCGACTCGACTAACCATATTCAATTAACTCTAATTCTAATTAATTAATTTTAATTCTAATCGATTAACTCTAACTGGTTAACTCTTCGTCCATATTCAGTTTCAAATATCGATGTTGAAATCGATTCTTACTTCTCTATATAAGTCCTGACTGATATATTCTATTTATCCAATGATAAATATTTTACTTAATTTATAAAATATTATTTATAAATTATTCTTTCCAATTTACCTGTTAAAACAGATTTCTATTTAATTCCACTTTAAATAAATCCTTCCCATTTATCTGTTAAAAACAGATTTCCATATTCTATTCATTTTCCAAATATTTTCTTTTATAATCCTATTTATTTTCCAAATAAATATTCCTTTCCAATTCTATTTGTAAATGCTTTACAAATATTTCCCTTTCTATTTTATTTGTAAATGTTTTACAAATATTTCTCTTTCTGTTTAATTTGTAAATGTTTTACAAATATTCCCTTTTCATCTTTCTATTTATTTAACAAATAAATATTTTCCTTTCTATTTGTTTCACAAATATTTTCCTTTATAGCTCTTATTTATTTCCCAAATAAATAATCCCTATATACTTTTATTTATTATCCCAATAAATATTCTTCTTTATAAAATCCTTTGATTTTATAAATAATTCCCTTTTTATTTTTTCTAATTCATTTTATAAGCAAATATCCTTTTCATAAAATCCTTTGATTTTATAAATAAATTTCCTTTTATCCTTATCATATTTATTATCAATGAATATTTCCTTTTCAAAACACTTTCGATTTTATGAATGTTTTCTTTTATAAAATCCCTTTTTCCTTTTCTATATAAAATCCATTGATTTTATACAACTAGTTTATTTTCAAAATATACTTTGAAAATCCCCTTTCTACATGCCAGTATTTCTTACGGTATTTAAAATACCAAATCACAATGAACGATATCATTTAAGCATACATCATCATCAATAGATTTTATATCACATCATATATTATAATATATGAAAACAGTAAAATAAATGTTGAGGAATCCAGTTGGATTCCTCCAACCTGTTTCCCTGCATCACAGATGTTAAAAAATATAATTAACATCGATTTCATTTCAATATGAAATATTCTGCTAAACAGAATCAACATTTGACTAACGATTTATATATATCGTTATCAATAATTTTAACCAATACACAAGCGATTCAACCAAACAGTTAACACACAACAATCAACAGATAATTATCAGTTCTAAGTATACGTTATAAAAATATAACTGTTCAGAGTTGGTGAGTTTTACTCACATTGGACGATCTTCATTAATAACGATAACCATCGCTTGATTTGATTCTGACAATTTATTTCACTACAAATTGTAACGAGACTCATTTCACTCCCAGTCAGTTCCATCGTCGATCTCTCGTCCATACGATCTCAACGGATCTTGTTTTGCAGAATTCTGATTAGGTATGGCAAAGTTATAGCATTTACAAGTTATGTAAACACTTGATTTAAAATTGATTTCTATTTGAAAAAATATTGGGCCTTACCAAATACCCTTGGCCCATTCACTGTTGTTAAAGCCCAAACCCCTCCACCGTATTCCTTCATCCTCCAAGAAATAAAGCCGACGTCCTCTTGTTGAATCCACACCATTGCCCGACTTTTCCAACGGACATTTCTCCTCCTTTACTCCACCGAGTTCACCAAGGCCTCTGCTAACGTTCATCTCGTCGCATTGGCTTTCACCTCACCCCCAAAAAGTAACACTTGACGTCTCCTTTTCCTGGCGCGACACCAATCGCTGGACGCACCACCATAGTAAACCCACGACACTTTTTCGCTCCAAAACCCCTCAAACTCACATACAAGGTGCGAAATTACTTCCTGACCCCAAAAACAACACTCGTTTCATCATTTGCTGCTTCAATCTTCGACGATTCGGAACCCTAGTTCAAATGGGTTTCACGACATTGAACAGAACATTGTTCGAACCCTTCGAAACTGGTACTAAAATGAAGAGGATTACACAGGGACTCAAATATATATCCCTCTCGATTTATCGATTTTGTTTTGAATTGCTTTTGATTTTCAAAGGAAGAACTTTACTGTGTATATTATTTCTGAGGCATCGGTGCAAATGTTTGACCTCCGTAGAAATGAAATTAGGTTTAGTGTGTTAAGGATAATTTATAGGGTAATTATATTATTATTTAAATCAATTTTTATATTCATTTCTATTGAACCGTTACGAGTATTTGTATTCTTAAAATTCGTATGATCACATATAATACCCAAAAATCACGAAAATGGACATGCAGCTACAGTTCGACATTATGGTCCCAACAAAACTAGTTTCGTCGAATTCCGACTCCGTTTGCTCACACAGCGTATTTTTAAAGGTCAAATTATTGACTGTATTTCACATTAAAATCTCGTACGGCGACATACTGCCTTCAAAAATCATGAAACTTGACATCTAATAATAATTTAACATTGCGGATCCAACAAAATTAGTTTCATCGAATTCTGAGGTTGTTTACAAAACTGGCTATTTTTAAAGCTCAAAATTACCATTTTAAATATTAAATATATTTAAAACAATTAAATTAAATATTTATAAATAAATATTATCGTATATATTTACATACGATATCATACAGCTCCACAATATTCCTATATGAATTTCTAACTCAATATTTCAAATCCCGGTTAAATCGATATTCGATTTATAATGAAATTCCATTTATAAATATAAATAAATCATTATAAATTATAAAGGAATTCCATAGCGACTTTTCTAAAATTTGATTTGGACATAAATCAAAATCTATACGATAAAATCTTGATTTTTCTTTTCCACTAGAAAAATATACTTCACCAGCTCCTAACGTTTCTTGTTTCACAGAAATCCGAGTTAAAACGGCTTTTGTATATTCGTTTAAAGTTCGAATGGCCAAATTGCGAACTACCGCACCATTTCGAGCTCAGTTATAATTATAATATAATTTATACGTTCAAATGGCGTTTATATAAAATATTCGCTAATATAATTCAACTCTAACTGAATTATATATATTTTCAATTGTCCAATTCACATTATATTATCAACTCAGCAATTTCTGATTATTCCAGAATTAAATATATTATTTAATTATAATATTAATAAATATTCACTATTATTTAATTTAACAACCATTAACCTCTTTGAATCGATATTTAAATAATTAAATAAATTAATTATTACCTGTAAAAATACGGGTCGTTACAGTGTACGAAATGCATAGATATATACTTAGATTTTATCTTATATTTAAACTAAATTTTTTATTTAAACCTTCTTCTTCTTATATATATTTTTCATTTTACTCTGTAAACTTAAATATATAAATATAAATTGTACCCCATTTGGTTTGCGCAGGATCTACAGGCAACTACCCTGGTCCAAATGTGCTGCTCGCCACATCTACTCAGGCACACATCCTCCCTTGCGCATGCACCGTGCACCGCATACACACAAACAACCATACATGTATCACCAGCTAAGTCAGTCATGCATACAAATAGGGGACTCAATACTCTTAGATCTTCCATGTTGAGTGCTACTGTGGTTTACTATAACTAGGTGAGGATTTACAAAGTACTACTGGTGGCCCTAACGACCTCTATTTTTTTCCAACAGCATAAACGCTTTGCTGCTACTAACATCTGAGAAAGATGTCACCCAACTAACAATACATATTACAGAGTCACAGACTACTAACAGATATACCTAGTGGGTAATATTGAGCTATCTACTGCAGTTCTGAATAAATTAGATAAAACTTCTCCAGAATTATTCTTTTTAGCAGG
Source organism: Allium sativum (assembly GCA_030737875.1). NCBI lineage: Eukaryota > Viridiplantae > Streptophyta > Magnoliopsida > Asparagales > Amaryllidaceae > Allium > Allium sativum. The sequence continues at coordinate 924,383,036 of CM060922.1, forward strand.
CAAACTAAATAACATAAATTTAGTTAGAGTAAACTAGTTTTATAACAAACAGTCTTGTATTTGTTTAGCTACATGCTAACATCTATTTATTTTAGCTTCCCATTCATTTCAGTTTTAACTGAATATTGAATCGACTCAAACAATATATTCAGAAGCTCACATGCATGTATATTGTATCAATCAGTAAATAAATGGAAGTTTACTCACTTGTTTCTCATAGTTTTGGTCCTCTATTCTCTGTTTCCAGGTTTCTAGTTCTCATTTCTTCTGCCATTTCTTTCTAGCTTTAATTCTTAGCTTCAGTTTTGTGTGAATGGATATGGGGGTATACAAAGGTATTTATAGGGGGGTGAATAAATTAAAATAAAAAGTATAGCTTATGGTTCTATAGTAGTGTTTAGGCTGCCTTAAATGTAGATTGAAAAGGGTCTCTTCATCCATCTATTCTTCTCAGGTCTGATACATGGACAGCCATACATGTGCTTAGGTTCTAGCTAGTTCATTCTGGTTTCACATTAAGTCATGGCAGTCCTATTTGAGTAACTATATACATATAGTCATGTTCTTAGCTACACTAAGAGGTATGGCTGACCAGTACTGGTGTAGGTTGCCTATGATAGGACTGAAAAGGATTTGCAAAAGTTTGGTTTTCCTGCACCTGCATATGCTCATGTATATATAGGTGCTGAATTGATGTGTATGTGTGCATTGGAAAGGAGAGCTATGTTGTTTTATAGCTAGGTGCATGCGGGGTGATTGAAATGAATAGATGTGCTAGCTGTTTTGAAGAGAAAGAGGTAGTTATTGTTCATGTCTTAATTGGGATGGGCTATGTTTTGATTGAAAGAGGGTGTTAAGTCTATATATTTGCAGCTATTTATTAGCTGTGTCTTTTTTTTTGGAAAAACAGTAATGTTCTTACTTTAAATTAAACAACAATTTCAGGCAATCCCTGAAGATGAATACATAGATCTACATATATAGCCATGTTCCTTAGCCATTCTTGCTTCACTAGAAAAGAAAATTGCACGACCAACATGTGCAAAAATGATGTACAATTTCATGTGTACAGCCTTTGTTAAATCCATATGTCCTTAAATGATTTTATATGCATAAAATCTAAAGTACTAAAAAGGTTAGATCCTTATAAAAGTTATATTACTTTCCAATAAAGTAAACTAAAATTTTACTTAAGAAATGTTCATTCTTACATGAATTAAAAACAGGACTGGACTTAAATACAAATGTCAGAACGACAATTTCTTGTATTATATATGTTTATATGAATATAACCAATTAATATACTCATATGATTTTAAATAATAAATAATTATTATTCTAATTTATTTAATCAAATAAATTACTGAAATAATCCAAAATAAATTGTATTACAAATTCCATCAAAACCCGGGACGTTACATAGAGATTTTTAAATATATTATTGTGAGTAAAAATTTGTTGAAAGGGAATAAACATTCATTATTATTATATAATTTTATAAGCAAGTATTAAATAATTTTATGAAGAAAATTCTGATATTAATCAGATTTATAAGCAAATGAGAAGAACTTAACCTAATGGTTAAGAATTGGATAATTGTTTTAAAAAAAATAAATGGGATGTAATTTAAATTAATTATATTATTAATTAATTTAAAGGAAGGACCAATTGAAATTGGTTAACGAATTAGTCGTATTTGAGTTGACTAAGTCAACCATTTTAAATGGGTTTTTTAAGCAAAAACGATAGCTTAAAATAAATGTTTACTTAATATTTGAATTAAGTAAAGGAAATAAAGATAAAAGGGGTTTTATATTAAACCTGAGTTTTGTAAACAAGGTTTATAAAAAGTGATGTGCGGTTGAAGCGTTAATTTTAAATTTAGCATTATTAAATAATAGAATTGAGAGAAATAAATGGAATTGAAATGATATTTTCAAAAAGAAAAGATTAAAATGGTATTTGTAATTGAAATTGGAAAAACATTTAGTAATGGAATTTGGAAATAATAGCTCACAAGTTATAAATGAATTATTTGAAAGATGTTAAGGTTAAGCAGTGATTTTATTGAGAAATGACTTAATCAACATATTAAGTAATAATAAGTTATATTTAAAAAGAGATATTTCCAAAGGTAAGAAGGTTTTATAAACTATATTTTAAATAAAATAGTTTAATGGGATTTGTTTGATATTAGAATAAATATCAGGTTTTGAATTACAATTCATATTTATTTTAAGATAAGAACGTTGTTGATCAAGGTCTGAGAGGTAAATAAATACCCCAACTTGAACGACTTCAGGATTATCTGAAGATGATATTAGTTTGTAATGGGAAAGAGGTTAAGAATAATATATTATTTTCATATGTGAAATAATTATGAAATGTTAATTGTAAGATTTGAGAATATAAAATGAGATTTCCAAAGTAACGGAAATAAAAAGGATTTGAGAATATATAATGTAATCTCTAAGGTAACGAAAATGAGAAGATTCGAGAATATATATAATAATATAACCCAAGTAAGGAAGTTATAAAAGGGAATTGTGTGAAATTGTAATGGTACTTTCAAGGTAAAGAAAATTAAAAGAAGAGTTTTGGAATAAATTTATTCTAAAAGAATAAGAGTTGGTTATTGGTTTCAAGTAATGAACAAAAGAGATTTCGTAACATTATTGTATGAATGATAAGTTGAATTGATTTTCCTAATTATAAATAATGAAGAATGAAATGTCAAATGTTTTGAAATGATAGTAGAATAGAAAATTCGAATATGATTATAGAAAAATTCCTAGGTATTAAATTAAAATAGTTTTGAAAATGAATCTTTAGTGAAATAAGAAGTGAAAGTTATATTCATAAGATTTAAGAGTTTTGAATTAACCTTCATTAATTATTTTTAACTAAAGAGGCCATGTAATGCTGGTACTGAACCAGTAAACTCACTTTATTCTCATGATTATCTATTTGATAGTTAAATGACCGACTATCAAAATCTCACCCATTTGATTGTTAGTATGGAAAGACCGGGATCGAATTTATATTCGAAAACCATTCCAAACTAGCGAATACGTAGAAGATGACGATTGAAGATGGAGCAATTGAAGACCGTTGATCTTCAGGAGCGGAAGATCTACTTGTTGAATTTCTCTGGTTTAGCGGCCAGAGATATTATGACTATTCTATCGTAAGTGAAATCTACGGATTGTAAGGACTACTCACTACTGATCCATGGAGTAATACCTACATAGGATTGTTTACACCAAAATTGGTCTAAACACCCAAGGTACTAAAGCTGTACTTCACCAATGCAGTAGGAAAATAAATGGAGTTGTACTTAACAACAATCGAAGAATGAAAATGCGAGGAAAGTAAAATCAAGACGAGATTTAGAGTGGTCCAGCCATAAATTAGGCCTACGTCCATTGTGAAGATAATTTTCATTCTTATAATGAGGATTACAAAATACATAAACTCTCTTTCTTCACTCATTTTCATATTCACCCTAAACAGTCTCATTCATACAGATTATAAGAGAATAATCGAGTCGGTGGAGGAGAAGGATGGATAAGTGAATGTTAAGGAAGATGTCTTCATTTCCTGGTTACAGGACTATACTTGGGCCAGACAAGTGATGGAGCTTTTAGTCGGGGAAATGACCATTACTCTCCAAAATGTTTTTTGGATTGAGTGAGGATAGAATTCAGCAGCACTTTGTGGTTTCGAAGATTGGCCCCCCTCTATGTTGACAGCCATGGTGTATTTATAGGCCCGCTCCCTTCAGGAAATGATCTGAAATTTGCATATGCTGGCTACGGGTCTCTTATTCCATTAATTACAACCATACCATCATCCAGCTGTAGCCAGCTGTCATATGTAAGCGGTTCCATAGGAGCGAGTGCTTCGGGTAGTTGATCGGGCGATTCCTTATGAGCGAACGCTTTGAGTAGCTTTGTAAAAGCAGGATGCGGGGCAGGAATCACCTCTCCTTTGCACCCTGCGCGACTGGCTTTCCTAGCTCGAGGGCGTTCGTCATTTCGCTGTCTTTACGGGGTCGTTTCCGCCTATTTTAAATGGACGACTTGCTTTGTTTTAGAGTTCGGGAAGTTTTCAAATATACGTGTAACCTTGACACCTTTATTGGGTCGTTTAAGTGCCTCGGATAACATTGTGTACGAATGCCCTGATGATATCTGTTTCGTACCCTTTGCTTAGTCTTTGTAACTCAATGTTGTACATATGGAATTTTGAGGGATTAACACTTGCCCCTCGAAGTCCATAATTTTTTTTAGCAAGGAATCACGGGCTTCGACTTGGTTGATTGCAACACTGTCCGGTTGATCCATCCTGGCTTGTCGAATGGTCGTTCTGTAAAGCATAGGATCGCCCGTCCATACATCATGTATGAGCGATCGGGTGGATATACCATTTTGGTTTGATAACCCTTTTGTCTGCCTTACACATATCGTTTTGCTATTTTCTTCTTTTCCAAAAGAAACCTACAATGGACGCACTGTTTTAAGCAATCCTTTCCATTGTTTCAATTCTTTTCATAACTTCTGATTACCCCAACTCTTCTGTTGCTCTGATTTGCACCCGTGCACGACACTCCCATTGAAGCTTCTGTGACTTCGAGATCAATTTTGCTAGCCTGTTCGCCTAGATTTGAGGCTGTTTGCTCGCCTGTAAGTAGATTTCTCTCTTAATTTAATCTTGACCCAATTTTGAAGTGCGAATTTGATCATTCTGAATGCAATTTTAGGGTTTCTAAGTATTTAATTGACCTTTGTAGATTCCTTAAAGGTTCTTGAAATCCTAACTAAACTGTTGCAGGTTTTTCAAGTAGGGTTTTTTCTTTTTGTAGTTTTCATTCTCAAATTTATTCGAATTCGAAAAAAATGTTTTCCTTTGACTCCTAATCCCATTGTTCAGGAAGCCACCTATGTCAGGCCAAGTTTGAAGGTCTGATCAAGTTGCATCTACACCCAATATTGCCTCTTCGTTGGATGTTGTCCAAGATTTCTCACAACCTTGTGCACTTTCTGATGAACCTTGTGAGAGGCACCCGACAAAGCTTTCTCTCAACTCGTTTCAATAATTGTGCAATCAATTCAGGATTTCGGAAAAAGAAGAGGCCAAACTGCCTGGGGAAAAAGAGTTCGCAGATATTCCTCCCAAAGGATATGTTGTTTTTAATCGTGGCATGTTGATAAGCGGATCAATTCCTCCCTTTAATCCTTATATAGAAATGATTCTTCGGAGCTTGGCTATTACCCCGTACCAGTTGCATCCTAATGGTCATGCGATTTTGATAAGCCTTTATATCCTTTTTATGAGGGAAAAACATCGGGATCCTTCGTTTAAGGACATATGCTCATTATATGCTTTCAGGAAAAGGAACCAACGCCCTTCGTTTATTTTTTTGGAAAGCCGGGGTTCGAAAATAATTACTGGCTTAGTGGACAGTGTACGAGGATTTTCCAAACACTATTTCTTTGTCTGATGCTTTTGGATGAAAGGCAGTAAGTATTTTCATTCTTCAGACTTCCCCTTGCCCCCTTCCTTTTTTTTTAAAAGAAACTTTTGGTTGTACTGCAGCGTCTCCTGACCAAAGCATAACCTTCGACCAAGATTTATGCAACTCACTATTAGCTGTTGATGAGAGCAAGAGAAATAGGAAATTCCTGATTACTGAAGAGTTCTTAAAGCAATATGATCGGCTTCCTTCTCTGCGTTCCTTCGCGGTGGATACTTCTGATAAAAAAGATGCTGTGAACAAGCTCCCTGTCAAGAAATCTCCAATAAAGGAGCATTCCAGCCCCGTAGGGAGTAGTGAGGCATCTTCCAAACGCAAAGCGGTTTCTGTTAAGAAGGTAACATCTAGGCGTTCAAAACACAAAGGTTCAAAGATTTCAGTGGTCTTGCGCGAAGAGGAAGAACCTTCTTTAATGGAAGTCGTCCAGGTGAATGTGAATGTGGCTTCTTCGAAAACCACCTCCGATCAAGTGCGGGAAGTAGAGCAGTCTGATGAAGCTGTAATGACTTCTAAAGAAGCTCCGGGAGGCGGAGAGAATCTTCCTACTAGGGACAACAAAGAAGAAAATGGTTTAAAGACTCTTAAATATCTTGATCCCCTTGACTTAACTGAAGACCCTATTCAAGGTAACATTGTTACTTGAACACTTATATTTCGTACCTTGCAGTTGTAAGAGTTTTACAAAAGGACCCCTTGTTTCTGGGCCAAAGTGATATCTCACAAAGCCTGGAACTGCTTTAGTTTTGTTGTACTCGTATATCCTGTGTACTTCTTCTCATTGCTTTTTTTATTTTTTTTATTCCTGTGCTTAAATTTTCTTTTTCCTCCTAGATCTAGGAATGGAATCGACTTTATCAGACATTTTCTCCTGGGAGGTTGCTCTTGTCAATCCATAGAACATCTTACAGTCCAGTCTTTCTCGTTGTGCCAAGCGTTCTCAATCATCTTCAGAACCCATAACCCAACATACTCTCGAAGCACCGTTGGCGAGTTTGCGGAAGAGGAAGAAGCACAATCATTCTCAAGCACCTGAAAGAGAAATCTCGGATAATCAGGATGCTGGGAGGTGAGAAGATAGTGATAGACAAGATGAGGATGTGCCCAGTGGTTCTCTTGAATCGGTCGAACTTTTACGTCCTAGTTCCTCGATCCCTCTTGAACCATCGTCTACATCCTCCAAGCCTGTTGTACCCGCTCTCTGCCAGGTTCAGGCAATTCTTGACAGACCTCCTTATGAAATTGTCCCTTGTAATCCAAAGTTAAAGGATCGGTTCAGAGATTGGGACTTAAGGGGAATAGATTTCGACTTGGATCTGTTTCCACTTGATGACCAGAGTGCCGTCGGGGAGCTGTGCGCCATAAAAAACTATATGCCCACCCAACTCGCTATCGTTAAAGATCAGCATGAAGCTCAATTAAACGAGGCCAAGAACGCCACCAGAGATCGATTTGAGTCTTGGGATAGATTCTGCTCTGAGCTCCAGAGGTTGAATACTCAGCATCTCGAGCGCATTGAGCTTCTCGAGAATGACAAGGCTGAATTGATCCGTGTGATCGAAAGTCAGTCAACCGAAATTGCATCCTTCCAGGATGGGATTAGTAGGTTGAGGAGCTTGGAGATTGACAATGGAAAACTCCAGGAAGAGATTGATGCTGTCAAAAAACTACTTCGTTAGGCCGAAAGCAAGTGCGAGTCCGCTAAATCTCAATTGACTTATGTGCAGCAGGCTATGGTATCTTGTCGGCAGGAGAAGGCAGTACTTGAGGATAAGCTTTCTTCACAGAGTAAGGTCCTTAAAACCTTAGGAGAAGATAAAGCGTGGTTAATCAGTGATCTTGAGCGAGCCAGAATCAAGACTGAAGAAACCCTGTTTCGATTGTACACCCTTAGTGTTATAACCTGCGGAAGCTTGAGTTATCTGAACAAGGATTTCCCTCGCACACTAGCTCTCGTCTGGGAGCAAGTGCTTAAATATTCTAAGGATAAGGAAGATAGTGTTCTTCAAGAGGCCCTCCTCGAGGCAAGCGACCATGATGCTTTGGAAAAAGGTAGGAGAATACTGGCTGATAAGCGAGCTCGGTCCCTTGAGAAAGAGGTCCAGAACGTTGTTCCTGCTCATACCCCTGGTCCTGTGGGAGATGGAGCTTCGGGATCCCAAGTTTTCCTGGCAGAATCTTTGGTTGTTAATGAAGGTACTTCTAAGGTTCATTTTGCTGATGACCACGTCGCTCCTGAAGATATCGCCAAATGATGTGCTGTTGTTTTGTATTTGTGGTACCAATTTTATGAGTGCGTGTCTTTTGTGACAAATTTGCGCTTTGAAATTACTCGTTGGTGTTGATATGTCGTACTTTTTATTGAAGTTTTTATTTGCATTGCTTTACGCTTTATTGGTTGTGCAATGGTTATGTTTTTACATCATGCAACGTTAGTATCGCTGGTTTGTTTTGATTTTTTTTATCATATCCCTTCTTTTGCCCCTTCTTTGAGGGGCTTAGTACTCATTGTGCATTTGTTCGTATTCTCTAATGGTCTGGTAATTCAAACCTTTGCAGCTTATATTCGGATGTACATTTTTGTAAGGTGCAAGTATCCTATTGTACATTTAATCGTTTTCCTCATTGACTTGGCGTCCTAAGCCCTTCGGAAACTCGATTAAATGCATTTTCGTATGTACAATTTGTTATTGTTTTTTTGTTGTACTCAATCCCATATCTCACTAACTCAGTGACCCGAGCCCTTCGTAGACTGGTTTTGAGCACGTGCCCCTATGGGAGGACTTGGGTTACAAGTTTTCGACCCAATTTTGATCTTATTTGATCCGGCTATTATGATCAAATAGAGACCTAAATTGGATACCCCCTTTCGGGTAGGATTTCTGCTACCCCCTTTCGGCTAGGATTTCTGTTACCCCCTTTCAGCTAGGATTTCTGTTACCCCCTTTCGGCTAGGATTTCTGAATTGGACATTTTTTTTGCAACAGGGAGTGCAAGCCCCCGATTTTTCTATGCTCTCCATGACTTGCTTTGGAATGATTCCTTCCCTTTAAGTTTTGCAAGATGATGGGTTTGATTATCCTGCCTTGTTTGACCAATGCTCTTGGTGCTTGATGCCTAATTTGCCCTATATATTAGAGACCAATTTTAGCATTAGTCTGCGAACAACTTTTGTTTTATATGAGAGTATGATCTATGAGCAAATAACTTTTAATAGTAAGGGTGAACCACAGATCATTTCATAGAAATACAGTTAGGGGAAAACAGATTATAGAAATAGGTAAAAGACGATGGGAGTCGCGCATCTCTAGCTCTGGATTTTGGGTTGTACCCAGTGGTCATTAGTTGATAATCGGGCGTAGGTCTTCGGATACTTGGGTTATCTTGTTTGACCCAGGCTAATTGGCAATCTTTCCTTGCCCCTGACTTTCTGATGCATTTTGAGGATTCTTAACATATTGCTGCAGTTGATTTTTTGAATGAGCTCCTCGATTAAATTCCTCAAGTGTCGACATTCATTCGTGTTGTGCCCAGGTTGATTATGAAACTGACAAAACTTTCCGGAATTGGCCTGCTATTTTGTAATTTTTTGTGGTTTCATCTGAGGAAATATGCCTGAGTCCTTTGTGGTAGAGTAGATTTTATCTGGGGTTTCATTCAACGGTGTCAATTCTGCTTGCTTAAAGAATCTTGACTTCTTGTTTATTTTACTGTCTCTCCCATCAAACCCTATTTTATGTGCAGAGTCATCCTTCTGGATTATTTGGGATTCGTTACTCTTCCCTTCCTTAATAGTGCTACTCTTCGTGTCCTTCTGAATATGTAGGGTGTCGGTTTCCACCCTCATGTATTCTTCGGCTTTCTTGTAGAACCTCTTTAGAGTCTTTGGTTTCTACATCTTGAGCCACTTCCCGAATTCTGATTTCTTATCGATAGCCCCTTTCAGGGATGCCAATAAGTACCAAGGCTCTAGTTCTATAACCTCTGTTGTTGCAGCATGGAAGCGTGTAAGGAAAGCTTTGTGGTTTCTCCAGGCATTTGTTCCGTCTCGCTGAGTGACATCACGTCCCTTACATTGGTTGTCTGTAGTTGGAAATGATCTTGAAATCTCCTTGCCAAATCGGCGAACTGGTCAATACATTTAGGTGGAAGTCTGGTGAACCATAGCGAGGCCACACCCTCTAGGCACATGGGAAAATATAAGCACTTGATTTCGTTAGTGGCCCTAGCTCCATTCATGTGCCGGTCGTATTTGAACAGAAAAATGGTTGGATCTCCAACTCCGCTATAAGGTGATATTGTTAGGGGTATGAATTTCTTCGGGAATTTTGCTTGATAGATTTCCTCTGTGAACAGATTTCTACTGGGGGAAAACTCCCATTCTTTCTCTTCAACTTCTCGGGTTGCTTTCTCCTTCATTATTCGCCGGACCATGTCTGTGATGAGCCTCTCGTCACTCGTTTGTTCGTCAGGATCGGCACTGATGTTCTTATTAGTGTGACCATGGTTTGAGCTTCGGTGCCTTACATCTTCTTTGGGGGATGTTATGTTAGCGGGACTTGCGGCGGCCCAAGTCGCACGTTTTTCTTTTTGCTATGGAGATCCGGCCTTAGGGTCCTCAACGTCGGCCTCTCTCTTATCTCCCACTACGTTGTGGAGTCGACCAAGGTCTGAGGCAGATGAGACCTCTTTTTCATCAGGATTATTTATAGCATTTGGCGGCAACAAACTGGATTAAGCATTAGTCAGGACATCGAACCTTTCCATTTCATCTTCGTCGTATTGTCCATTTTTTCATTCAAGTCGGTTACAACCACATTCAGTTCGTCTCGCGTTACAGATGGCCTAGGGTTTCCTCATCCCCTTGGTTCAGAATTTGAGGGGTAGCTTCATCAACATTATCATCTCCACTGATCGTGGTAGCTTTAATAGTTTTGCTGCTTTTCTTCGATGTGGCCATGACTTCAAGAGAGAAAGTGTCTTTGGATCTATGTGTTTTTAGATTGCTGAACATTGAAGGGGATTACGAGGAAAAGAATTATGAACCAAGACCCATGGTGGTCACCAAAATGTTTACACCAAAATTGGTCTAAACACCCAAGGTACTAAAGCTGTACTTCACCAATGCGGTAGGAAAATAAATGGAGCCACACTTAACAATAATCGAAAAATGAAAATCCTAGGAAAGTAAAATCTAGACGAGATTTAGAGTGGTTCAGCCGTAAATTAGGCCTACGTCCACTGTGAAGATAATTTGCATTCTTATAATGAGTATTAAAAAATACATAAACTCTCTTTCTTCACTCATTTTCATATTCTCCCTAAATACTCTTATTCATACAGACTGTAAGAGAATAATCGAGTCGGTGGAGGAGAAGGATGGATAACTGAATGGGAAGGAAGATGTCTTCGTTTCCTGGTTACAGGGACTATACTTGACGCCATGGCCAGACAAGTGATGGAGCTTTCAGTCGAGGAAATGACCATTACTCTCCAAAATGTTTTTTGGATTGAGTGAGGATAGAATTCAGCAACAATTTGTGGTTTCGAAGATTGGCCCCCCTCTATGTTAACAGCCATGGTGTATTTATAGGCCCGCTCCTTCCAGGAAATGATCTGAAATTTGCATATGCTAGCTACGGGTCGCCTATTCCATTAATTACAGCCATACCATCAGCCATCTGTAGCTAACTGTCATATGTGAGCGGTTCTATAGGAGCGAGTGCTTTGGGTAGTTGAGCGGGCGATTCCATAGGAGCGAACGCTTTGAGTAGCTTTATAAGAGCAAGATGCAGGGCGGGAATTACCTCTCCTTTGCACCTTGCGCGACTGGCTTTCCTAGCTCAAGGGCATTCGTCCTTTTGCTGTCTTTACGGAGTCATTTCCGCCTATGTTGAATGGACGACTTGCTTTGTTTTGGAGTTTGAGCAGTTGTCAAATATACGTGCGACCTTGACACCTTTGTTGGGTCGTTTAAGTGCCTCAGATAACATTATGTACGACCGCCTTGATGATATCCGTTTCATACCCTTTGCTTAGTCTTTGTAACTCAATGTTGTACGTATGGATTTTTGAGAGATTAACAAGGATGTAGTAGGACGGTGCCTTCGGTTCATCATGTTCCTGGATGACATGTATGGATGAATGTCTGACAGATTATTTCCAAAGGAATTACGTACATTGATTTCTTCAAACATACCATAGTTGGTGGCGGAGAGCGGCCATTCTTTTAGCTTAATAACTATAGTATTTTTGTGGACGTCAATTAGTGATTTTCTGGCAGATCTGACGTTGTAGCATTTAAAGTGAATGGTGACCAGATGTTGTAAAAATTAAGTATGATCTCAACCCTCATCAATTGGGAAATGGCACAAAATCTGGTAGGTCACATGGCTATGTGGGTCGCACCCATCAAAAGAGTATATCATTACCTGATCTGGAGAAATCAAATGCCTTCATTTGTCCCTTTTATTTATGTATTTATGTTATCGGTTGAGTTGGCTGGCCCCCAACCGTGGTAATGATATATTCGGTACTCTCAAGAGAAGTGAGGGGCCCGTCATGTTTAGCCAAGTTTGCAAGATGTTATTGTTGAACCCCAGTGTATTCATCTTCGGAAGTACATTGTCGGCAATGTGGTCCCATACCTTGCCAGGAAATCCCTTCTCCAATAAGTGCTCGCGGTTTTGATTCTATACTATGTATGTAGAGAGTGAGATGTAAGCATTCTGCTAGATTGATATTTATTAGTATTTAGACACTGTTATATTATCAAAAAAGATATTGATTTCAAAAATGTTTTGGGTTATCGTAAGGTAAAAAACGTATGTTTTTTGTGCGGATTTGGTCTTACGATTATCCTTTTCTTTTGAAAAGATTTTGACTCTGAAATCAAGCTGGATGATGTTTTTTTTAAAATTAGTGTGTTTTTCTCACTCTGGTTCACCAAACTGATCTGGTGTTTGTAATGCTCGGGTTAGATCAGGTTGTACATGTCCAGGTTATCAGATGCTGCGAAGTCCAGAGGCTAGCTGGAGATGTTCAAATGTATGATATCTAGTATTTATTCTGCTATATGATTGTATATGAGGACAGGTTATTATAACTGTCCAGATGTGTTGATGTACTCTGATGATTGTAAGTTTTATTTAAACCTCTCAATAAAGATTTATTTCTTTATTATATTTTGTTCCGTTGCGATGTGAGACTCCGATTCTGTGTTATATTGATTCTTCTTCTTCTATTCTTATATTTCTTTCTTCCTTTCCTCACCCTCTAATTTCTTTCTAATAACTATATGGAGTTTTCGTTACCTGAGTTTTCTCAAGTAATACAGTTTATGTATAATTGTCAAAATTCGGGTGTCGAATTTCTTTACCGAGTCGTTACACTGATAATCGAATTCTGGATTCTCAATGGTTTGAGGAATAAAAGGTATGATACACATGTACACACATATGAGAATATGATAACATAGCCATATAAGTTAACAAGGAGACTAATTAAGCTGTGAAAGATTAGAAAAATTAAGTATAAAACACTACAAGAAAAACAGCAAATAGCAGCGGAAGAATCCGCTTCTAAACCGTCGCTAAACAGACATTAGCGACGGATTTCCTACATAACTGTTTGGTCGGTAAAAACCATGACGGTATTTGTGTCAGATTTTGCGACGGATTTTAGCATGAGTTTTCCGACATTTTTCCGTCATTTTACTAATTTTAAAATAAAAATAAAATTTTATTTATTAATTTAATTTTAATTTATATACCGACAATTTACCGACGGATAATTAATTTATAATAAAATATTATGTATAAAAGACGTAGGTAAATCCTTACTAATTACCAAGGGATTAGTGACAAAAATTAAACCGAGGTAAACTTAACCTCCTTTTTTGATGGTAATCCGCTGCTATTCCCCTTCTGATATATATATATATTACTATATATATAACTATATATATATATAACTCCAAGCAGAAACCGTATACAAATGAGATTCAAACAAATTTATGTAAATTGAATGCTGATAATGCACTCAAAATTGTTATAGCCTGATAAGCTACCAAATGATTTGTGCCTGAAGACCTATACAGGAAATAAGATTTATAAAGACATCACATATTATCGAAATGATGGTTGTACATAAAATAGTTGGTACAAGTACAAACATGTAGTGATGCTCAAACGGAAAATATAGTACAAAAAGTAAATGTTATAGTTTACAACAAATAAAAGGGCAATATGAACAGAACAAAGATGGTGCAATTAAAAAAAATGACAAAGCAACAAAGCAGGTGTAGCTGTACAAAATGAGCTGATACCATGGTCATCCTTCTAGCTATTTATTTATGTCTTCCTTTTCTTATTTGAAGGTCTTCCCCAGACCATTTGCAAACCAAGATCTCTTTAGAGTCAGCCTGAAAAGTAAAATATTATTCGACTTGTGTCCAGAGTCCAAAAAAATAATGCATTATTGAATCAGTACTCCGACGACTATGTCAAATTGACATTTACATTCCCATCTGTACTGTAGGCTGTTTCAGTTTTTTTTATATGCAAATTATTAAGGTTTTCTGCATTGTTGAGGAGTTAGGAAGTATGGTACTAACACTGATTATTGGCAGACAGTGTTGAATATGTCTTGATGAGCAAAGTTTCCCAACTGTCATTTTGTGCAGCATCAAGGGTGAAATCAGTAACCCCAGATCCACCATGGCTTTATATTTTCTATGAATTTCAATATAATATAAATAAATGATGAGTTACCCTTGTTAATAGGACTACAACACCAGGAAATTTGTTGTCCCAGCTGAAAGTGTCGAAGTCCAAATTGATGGTGTTTGCTACAGAATGAGTACAATGTTATAAGTTGTACGTCCTTGTCATTTTTCATCTGCAACTAATATTATACAATATCGTATCCAAAACGGGGATATGGCATTATAGCACATGCACAAAAAATATTGTAACATAAGTATAGTTCAAGCCACACTTACTTGTCAACAAAAACAGAATCGGAATGGCTTTGCACCTCCTCAAGTAAAGCAAGAATGTCTCTACAACAGACGAATCCAATAATCCAAACCTTAAAAAAGAAGCCAAACAAATAGTGAAAGTAACAGCAGTTGCACAAGATAATCAACGAACTCCAGGGCAGTTGATTCAACAGATAACAATGTCAATATTTGTTCCATTATAGTTAAAACAGTTCACTACATGTGGATAGAAAAACAATGTCAATATTTGTTCCATTATAGCCTTTTTTGTTAGCTTTTCCCTTTGAGGGCGTAACTGTTAAACCAAATTTATCATATAAAATGTAGTGGTGCAAGCTACATATTTGTACAATTAAATCTAAAAGTACATAGATCGGATGGGATAGTGTATTAAAGTTGCAGTAATTTTATTAAAGAATGCATAGCACTTTCAAATCTCAAACCATCTAACTAATATACAAACTCCAAAACTAACACTAGAAAATAAGAACAAAAGTAATAACCTACATCACAGCATCTCAACCTAGAAACCGACTTAATTGAATCATCCAAAAGAACTGAAAACTAGCAAAAATAGTAAAATCACTTTGACACCAACGTCAGTTCCATTTTCTTTTAGCTAAAGAACACCGTTTAGCTTCCTATTGACAGCACAACAGATTTTACTAACCACTTACAGATAAAACATTTCCGCGAGATAGCCAGTTTTGATAAGATTAATATACGATGGTAGAGAAATCTGGAAAAGGTAGAAAGCTGCGATGGTAGAGAAAGAGCGTTGTCGATGAGAAGTGAAGTACCTAGTGTAGATTTATAAGGTGGAGATCTGAATACCTAATCAGCGATTAATTGTTGCTGGAAAATATCACTAAAAATTAGCTGAAAACCAGATCTCGCTTATTTTACTTTTCAAAACAAATGCCTTTTCTTGTTCTGACCGCTGAAAATTTCAAGCGATCAGCTCAAGTTTGCAGAAAACAAACAGAGCCTAAGGGTAGCTTGAACTGCTGTCTCACAATTCAAGAACAGATTCGCAACAAAAACAGAATCGGAATTCACAATTAAGAAACAGATTAAATTCATGACGAAAACCAAAAACAGGATATTAAGCCCTAACTGAAAATAACAGATTTACAAATCAAGAATCATATAAGAGCAAAAAACACAAGATTAGAACGAGTACGAATATAAACCTGATAGGATGCCGATTAGAAGGGATGCAGTGGCCGATCTGAAGGGAGATGGCGCTTGAACTGAAGGATGCGGCGGCGAGATTTAGGTTTTGCTTGGGAACAATGTCGGGCACTTTTTTTTATATGGAGAAAGTAGAGAGACCAAAATATTGGTGGCTGCGAAAGCAATTTCAAGCCCAATATTTCATCTTTGGAGCCAAATATTTTGTTTTGGAGCCAAACGGCCTTTGAATATGTCAAAGAAAATTTAATCTGATTTAACTTTAATTTTTGAAAACTTCTAAAATTAATAACTTTTACAAATGAGTCTAGTTTGAGGCATAATTTTTTGCATTGTGAACCTACCGAAGTGCTCTACATGGAGTTGTTTTGAAATATATTGATCAATTTAAAATTCTACAATTTATTTATTTGAAATAATTTTTTATTTTAATGAAATTTTGAAACCAAAGCAAATATTTTGGCTCCAAAGCAGATAGATAACATGCACGAAAATAATAACTTGTATGGTTTGAATTTTTTTAAATTTGAAATTCCTTGATACTTATTCAACTTCATATTTTTAAACTTTGACCATTTTTTTCTTAATTACTAATTATTTATCAATTAATACGTACCAATCAATTTCTTAAAAGCAAATATGTATTAATAATTTCTTGATAGTAATTTCTTTAACCATATTAAAGATTATTTATTAATCATTTATTATCAAAATAAATTTAATAAACATCGAACATTAATGTAATTTATTAATTATTACTACCTCTTATTTATATTTTATAGTAATTAATAATTAATCAACATTAACTATTGAATATTATTTACTTCTAATCGTTATTATTTATTACAAATATATTATTAACATTAATTATTTAGAATTTATATTTACTTATTAATTACTAAGAAATAAATTTAATAAACATCGAAAATTAATGTATTTTATTAGTTATTATTACCTCTTATTTATAATTTATAGTAATTGATAATTAATCAACATTAACTATTGAATTTTATTTACTTCTATTAGTTATTATTTATTATTAATTACTAATGTATTATTAACATTAATTATTTAAAATTTAAATTTACTAATTCATTACTAAGTAATAACACAAATTTAAAACATTTAATAAATAAAAAATATAAAAGTTCGTTTCAAATCTCTTGGAAAACTACAGGAAAATAGCTTCAAAATTATGTCGACGGTAATCCGACTCTATTAGCAACGGAATTTAGCATCAAATATTATATGACGGTAAAGAGCTGCAATTTCCATCGATTTAGCGACAGAATTAGTATTCGACGGTAATAATTTATAATAAGATGACATATAAAATCCAAAATATTTTCTCTTACAAAGCACACGGAAATCCGCCGCTAATTAGCGACGGAATTTTCCGCTGCTAAAAATCTATCGCTAATCTCGGTTTTTCTTGTAGTGAAAAGACAAAAATGATTTACGTTAATAAAATAATACCACACCATATCATAGTTACTTTTACACGACCATCAAAACACCCATCACATTCTTTTAAACGTGATGTGACAACTCAAGGTGGTAGGGCAAAGGTACTTTGGTAAATATCCCTTAAGATTTTTTGTTTTAAGTTTTTTATATAAATTCCCATCCATTTCATCTCATTTCTTCACACCGATTTCTTTCCTTCTTCCTTCTCCTTATGCGTTCTAATAGCTTCTACATCCTAAGAATTTTTTTTAGAAAAGAGATAAATTTACTCACCACTTATCTAAGTACCTTAAGGCATCAAAACTACCATTAAACCACATCTTATCTTCATCCAAAAATTACCACCATTCGACGAATCATGGAGATCCCAACCCAGCTCACACCACACTTAGGCCATGAGAAATAAGGAGTAGGAGGAGATAAATATTTTTTGATTAGCAAAAGCGAAGAAGGAACGTGTTGGGATAGTCTAGGAAGAGTTTTAGCAAGTTTCAGTAGCGCTAAAATCCAACCGAAGGTAAGAAACTCAACCTTAAACAACCCTAACTACACATAAGTAAATTGTTGTTATGTGAATGATAAAATATTTCTATATAAATGTTAAATGATGCCTATGAATGCTTTGATGAATGTTTACAAAGTTTGGATGCTTATATTTTTGATTGTATGAATGTTTAATAAGTTACGTTAAATACACGTTGATAGACACAAAGGAAATCACTTTCCTTTCATTGGATAGAATGTTGAAAAATAGATTGTTGAACCTATCAATAATGATTTGAAATGTTTTACAAATGAAATATATACACTTCTTAGTGTATAAATAAAGTTTGAAAATAATATGAAATTTCAAGTAACTTTGGTGTGTCACGAATCGGTAACTCGAGATTTCACTATTTAAAAAGTCAATCTTTTGTATCTTGAAAAGTATGAATTCAAATTCTTTAAAGATTTTTTTTTCCAAATCCTTATAACCCTAGCTTTCCAAGAATTAAATAAATCAAGATTCCATTGAGTAGATTTTGAAATATGACCAAAATTAGATTTGGAAAACATCGTGGTTTTGCATTTCAAAATCCTGTAAATGCGATTGTTAAAAGATGAGGTTTTTAATCTTTTAAAAATTCGAAATAAATCTTATAAATCATTTAAAAGTGATTTAAGTTGATTATATGAATCTTAAAATTCATTTTAATAAATTAAGCATAAATGATACTTTTTGCAACGCTTTTGACACTTTTCAATAATAATTGACATTGAAGCCTAAACTTAATAATTCTTCTCCAAATCCTCAGTGAATGTTTTTAAATGATTAATGCAGTAATTTGGAGATTGTTTTGGAGATTTCTAGATCAAGTCAAAGATATTAACTGTTTGAAGTAAATCAAATAAGCAATGATTTAATCTTGGCTCTTGTAAGCTGACAATAAACCCGATGTTTCTATTTTTGAGATCTAGATGTGGGTGTTAACTAAGGAGATATTCAGGAGCAATCAGTGCCCTGGATCACCTGGGCCTTCCCTCGATGTGGGATAGATATGATTGAAATATCAGAAACAAGTTAATATAAAAGATCAATTTTCTCAAGATAAATGAATTGGATTTCTTAGAGGTAATGTTCTTGTATTTAGTATCTAATTCCGAGGAGGGAATCCTTACTATCCATAAGAATTTAAAAGGTATTTACATTGTTATGCGATGGATAGTCAGGTTTGAACATGGAAATTGATATCAAGTATAATAAGTGTGATTTCTTAGGATATATTAAACTAAAACGGACTTACCATCCAAATGACATAATGAATGAGGTTTGATAATTTTGTGAATACACTCAAAGAGTATTTGAAAGCTACACTTCCATAAAAGATGATTTACGAAGCACTGAATTAATAAATGAAAAACACGCGATACTACTAAAATGGTATTTGTACGATGATTGATCTGAAGAGGTTGGGTCAGAATTTGGGTGATTTTTATTTAAAAATCACTTCGAATCAACCAACAATTCGAAATCACGGATGATGGACGAATGATGAGCAAGAATGATCGAGATTAAATGTAGGGTAATTGTCATCGACCCTCAGGGGAACTTTTCTACATTTAAAATGACAATGATTTTGCATTCATATTTTTGATGTAAGGGCTACTTAGATTTATATCACATGGCCTAATGAGGAGCAGTGGCTTCGGTTAATCCAAACCTAGGATAACTTGTATGGAAAAATGTCTAATGTTGTACTTTTTAATATGCGTACATTGATTTCCATGAATGTACTTATGTTTGGTGGTGAAGAAGGAAACTTCTCTTAAGATAACACCTTTCTCTAAGACATACGATGTAGCGCCCCACCTTTATACTCGCGTTAGCCAAGGCCATTTCAAATAATGGTATCAACTAACCAGAAGAACAAGGCTGTTGACGAGCGACCATCTACATAATATCTATGAACAAGTGTTAAATGTATCAGATAATATGGTCTTACTTTTCAAAACTCATGAGGAAGTCTGACACATGTAAATCAAGTTCAAAATTACTACATAGTGGCTACATATATTTCAGAATCAATATAAATTACTTAACAATAAAATCAGAGTCAGACATAGATATTCGCATCACTAAGGCAGAAATAGATATGAATATAACACATGTGTATATATACAAATATAGTGGTCATAGTCGATCCACTATACAAAAAAAGAATAAGTACAAACTCTAGCCAAAAGAATGTGCATACAAAGATGTCACTATCGCATATACATATAAAAATCAATAACTACAACACGAATGTAGATAGAAAAAGCCAAGAATGGTCCCCGCTATAAGTCATGAGATGTAACACCTCGGTATGACCCGAGTATTATTTATAAGAAAATGAACAATAAACGGATCAATCTGGCTGTACTCATCATAATAAACTGAGATAGGAATAGAGATATAAATAGAAAATGACATATAGGAAAAAAACAAAAATTATCACATGTACATTATGAAGGCTCGAAATGACACATAATATGTCAAAGAAATCTCAGAGCTATATAAAAAAACGGCACATCAAAAATGATATAACTAAATGATCTCCCTTATCAAATCAACATGATATAGATAATACTACATTAATAAATGAATACGGTCCTAGACCAAAATGGTACTAAGATCATCGCAAGAACCGAAGTTCCATAAATAGTCCAAAGACTCTCAAAATGAGTTGAGGATCAATGATCTGGAAATCATCGATATAATCAAATGAACCGAAGTTCCTTAAGATGATCTGGAAATCATCAATATGATCAAATGAACCGAAGTTCCTACAGATGATCTGGAAATCATCGATGATCAAAATTGATCAAGTATAGTGTAATCTATGCCGAGCTAGTAAATATAAGAGTCAGGCTACATGTCCCATAACCACTTGCTCTACTCGAATATTTACAAACAAGTTATACCTTCCAATAGAAATACGAAACGATAATTGCCATGGTGTTCAATCGAACGAGTCCAAGAATTAACCGTCAAAGCAAACAAAAAGGGTCATAGTCCTTATTTTTACTAAGGCGTTTAATTAGATTTCTCATACGAAGGAGAAAAAGGTTTATCAAATATATACTAGTAGATTTGTAAATCAATTTATAAAATAACTTCATCCAATGAAGTCGGATTAGAAATCAATTTGGAAAATAACTTCATATAATGAAGCGGAGTTAGAAACCGATTAGTACAATATTTGGTATTGTAATGACCCCTATTTTTACGTTATATAAATAATTTATTTAATTATTTAAATAATGGTTTGGGTTATTTACAATGCCCAGAATTAAATTATATTGAATATTTAATTAAAATAAATAATATAATAATATATTTAATTTCTGAAATAGTCAGAAATAGTAGAATTCACAAAATGGTGTGAACTGGATCAACTGTGATATTTAATTCAGCGTAGAGTTGAACTAGAATGACGAATATATTTAAATAACGACAGTTTGAACGTATAATTATATTATAATTAAAATCGAGCTCGAAATGGCGTTGTAGTTCGTAATTTGGCGATTTGAACTTCAGCTGAATGTACAGGATTCGTTTTAAATCGAATTTCTGTGAAACAAGTACCACTAGGGGCTGGTGAAGTATATTTTTCTAGTGGAAGAGAAAAATCAGGATTTCGTCGTGTAGATTTTGATTTATGTCCAAATCAAATTTTAGAAAAGTCGCTGTGGAATTTCCTTTACAACTTATATCGATTTATTTATATTATAAAAGGATTTTTAATATAAATCGAATATCGATATAACTGGGAATTTTGAAATATCAAGTTATAAATCCCAGTGGAGCTGTATGATATTCCAATGTGAATATATATGATAATATTAAATTATTTATATTTAATTTAATTGTTTTTAAAATATATTTATATATTTAAAAGAGTTATTTAGAGCTTTAAAAATAGCCACTTTTGCAAACGAACTCAGAATTCGACGAAACTAATTTTGTTGGATCCACAATATTAAATTATTGTTATATTTCAATTTCCATGATTTTTGAATTCAGTATGCGGCCGTACCGATTTTTAAAGTGAAAAACAGACGATATTTTGACGGTTAAAAATACGCTGTGTGAGCAAACGGAGTCGGAATTCGATGAAACTAGTTGCGTTGGGACCGTAATGACGAACTGTAGCTGCATGCCAGTTTTCGTGATTTTTGGGTATCGTATGTGATAACAGGAATTTTGGAGGACAAATACAATCAGCGTTTACTTAAAAATCGAATATAAAAATCAAGTAAAAATATCTTAAAATTACTATAAATACATGGCCATCCTCCTAAACCCTTCAAAACCAATTTCCGCCGTCAGTTTCTGCAACCCTAACATGAAACCGATCTTCAAAAATAGAAATCCATTCAACTAAAATCCTATAAGTCATACAACCTTCATATTTGAATTCCTGGGCGGTTTTCGCTCAAGCCTAGGTGAGTTTTAAGTGGTTCGAACAATGGTTTGGTTCGCTGTTTTCTTCGAGCGTTATCTAGGGTTGCTGATTTTGGAGTGTTGGTGCTTTAATCCGCAAATTTGTATTGTTCAATGGGTTTGGGAGGTGAAGTAGGATGTGTTGGAGGATTTTGGTGGAGTTCGATCACCTGAAAGTGGTCGCGCACTGTGTGGTTGCATACAGAACGGTGCAACGCAAAATGGAAGGGGTTGCATCGAGTTCTATGTTATGGGTAGAAGGTGGAAGAGTATTGGAAAAGGAGAGTTTTGAAGGTGGTTTCGTGATGATCGGTTGAGATGAGAGGGAGGGCTTGCGGTTTGAACTCCTGGAAATGGCGTTGGAGGTAGGAGCAGGCTTCGACATTTTTGAGTTTGGGGAAGAAGTATCGAAAGTGGGCTGGAGTTGGTGGGCCGGGAAGTTAAGTTAAGCCCAAAAGTAATTAATCCATGTTTTATTTATTCTGAATCATGTACCAACTTGTAAACTAAATAACTTGTCCTTCAGTTATCAGAATTCAGCAAAACAAGATCCGACATGATCGTATGGACGGACACTACACGCTGGGACTGACTGGGAGTGGATTCGAGCTCGTTACAATTTATGGCAAAATAAATTGTCTGATCAGAATCAACTAACGCAAATCGTTATTTAACGGTCAACGCGAAATGTGAGTAATCTCACTAACTCTGCTCAGTTTATATTTTTATAAAATATTTTTATAATTTATAAATAATGGTTGTTTGCTGTTGTTGGCTGTTTGGTTGAACTGCTAGTCAGTTGATTGAAAATATAGATAACGATAAAGATATAAATCGTTAATCAAATATTGATTTTGTTTAGCAGAATATTTCATAGTAAAATGTAATTAATGTTAATTTTATTGTTTAACATCTGTGGATGCAGGGAAACAGGTCGGAGGGACTCAACTGGGTTCCTTAACATTTATTTTACTGTTTTTTTCATATATTGTGTTATATGATGTGATATGAAATCTGTTGTTGATTTTGTATGTTGGAATGATATTGATCATTGTTATATGGTATGTTAAATAACATAAGGAATAATGGAATGTTAAAAAGGAAATTTTCAATGTTATATTGAAAAAAGAAATATTTATAAAATCAAAGATTTTATAAAAAGAAAACCATTTATTTAGGAAATAAATAGATTAAAAAGGAATATTTATTTGTTAATCAGATAAATAGAATTGAAAAAGAAATATTTATAAACTATTTACAAATAGAATTGAAAAGGAATATTTATTTGAAAAATAGATAGAATAGAAAGGGCAAAATACATGCAAAGTAAATAGAAAGGAAATAGTTAGATTATCAAATGAATTACTTATAAAATCAATAGATTTTATATAAAAAGAAAATATTTTATAAAATCAATAGAATTATCAAAAAGGGATTTATTTTGTAAATAAATAGATTATAAAAGGAAATACTTGAAAGGTGACTAGAATTGTATAAAATGAGAATTTTACATTTGAAAGATTTAAACCCGTGCTTCGCACACGGGTATAACATGCTATGAATTTAAAGCAAAGATTTTAAATAGAATCTGTTTTAACAGATAAAGTAAGAAGATAAATTTATAAATAATATTTTATAAATTAAATAAAATGTTTATCATTGGATAAATAGGATATATAAGTCGGGACTTATATAGAGAAGTAAGAATCGATTTCAATATCGACAATTGAAACTGAATGGGGATGCAGAGTTAATCAATTAGAGTTAATCAATTAGGGTTAATCAGTTAGAGTAAACGATTAGAGTTTGAATTAATCGAATTAGAACATAGTTAATCGAATTAGGATTTATTGAATATTAGTTATTCAATTAGAGTTGATCGAATACAATTATTTGAGATAGAGTTAATCAAACATAGTTATTCAGGACGAGTCGCCATTTTGTACGACTGCTAGCGTAATTCGCGGGGCTGTAGATAGCCTACGGTGGTCGGATGTTTCCTGAGGGAATCAGGCGTAACCATTGTGATCGCTGCGATCTAGAGTCAAGCGAATGGAGTTAAATCAAATATTAGCCATTCGAAACAAAGTTAAAACAGACATAGTTATTCGAGTGTAAATTAATCAAATATTAGTTATTAGGTATGAGTTAAATAAGTCGAGTTAAATAAGTCGTGTTAATCAAGTAAGTTAACCAAGTTGAGTTAATCGAGTTGAGTTAGTCAAAATGAGTTAATCAAACCAAGTTAATCCAAATGAGTTAATCCAAAGGAGTTATTCAAAATAATTTATTCGAATAAAATTAAGGAAGTTAATCGAATATAGTTTATTCGAAAAGACATTAATCGAATGTAAATCATTCGAAGAGAATTAATCGAATGTAAATCATTCGAAGAGAATTAATCGAATGTAAATCATTCGAAGAGAGATTATTAAATATAGTTATTCGAAGAAAGAGTTATCGAATATAGTTTATTCGAAAAAGGAGTTATCGAATAGAGATTTTTCGAAAGAGATCTGTACGCCAGAATCGATTATATCGAATTAAGGAAAGTAATATTTACTTCCCGTTCCAAATCAAGTTTTACTAATTTAATAATAAATTAGTTGTTTGTTTATTTATTCAAATTAAGGAAGAAAAGTTATATTTAAGTTATTATATTTCGAAAGTATGAGATTATATCACTATGGTTATAATCAAATAATTTTGGTAAAAGAAGTGGATTCGTAAATAGAATCCGAGAGTTTCGTAAGGAAGTTTGCTAAAGGTTTAAAGGTGGACCTATATGTTTCGAAGTTAGAAATGTTGTTCAGTTAAGGTCTGAGAGGTAATTATACCCCAACTTGATTGACTTCGTTTTTAACTAAGGAATGGTTAAGGTTCGGTAATGAAGGTTGGTTAAGTGAATCTAGTTAAGGAGTGTAATGGTTCGAGTTCGCATAGTGACGTTTTATTTAAACGTCTGTTTAAATCTAATTAAGGAGTTTTGGTAACGTTTTCCAAATAAAAATCGGAAATGTTTTATAATATAGAAAATGTGTAGAAAGGGAAAATGAATAAATTAATAATATATTAATCTAAAAAGGGAAAATGATGACTGACGATAGAATTTCTATCTGGAAATAAGATCGTTGGTTGCACACCTGTTTTTCTTTGATAGTTAAATCACCGACTATCGAAGTTTTTGGCCATTTTTCCATCGTCAATACGGAGATATAGGGTCAGATTCATTATCTGAAAACCACTCTATATGGACGTTAGCGTTGCTATCAAATATGACGAAAATAATTGAAGACGGAGTTATGCAAGGGCTATCCTGTTTTCAGAATAGTACCTTCGGTTGTCTAGTCCCAGGACAACGTGAATGGACGAATGTCTGACAGAGTATATCTAACGGATCGCGTAAGTTGAACTCTTCAAACGTAGTTACGTTTGGTGGCGGAGGAATTCATTTCTCTTAGATTTATACCCGTGGTATTTTTGGGGAAATCAATTTTTGATTTGGCGGGTATGACGATGTGGCATTCAAAGTAAATGAATGTATGATCTGTCAAAAGATACGTTATGACCTCAAGCCTCATCAACTGGGAAATGACAGAAATCGGGAAGGCAGCATGGCAAAGTGGGTAGCTCCCATTAGGGTGTATATCACCTATCTTGAGGAAATCCATTTCATTCTTTTATCTATTATCGATGCTGTCCCTTTTCGGGAAACGGTGGGTGACTCCCAACCGTTGGTGATATACATTCGATACACTCAAGCGAAATGAGTGGTCGGTCATGTGTGGGCCGGGTTGCAAGACGTTCTTGTTGAACCCAGTGTATTTGTCTCTAGAGATACACTATCGGCAGGTGGTCCCATACCTTGTCATAGTTGGAATCCAATCTCCAATAAGTGCCCGCGGTTTTGTTTGTATACTATATGTGGAACGTGAGATGCAAGCGTTCTGCTAGATTGTTAAGTACTTGTGATTAGACTTTATTATAATATCAAAGAAGTATTGATTTCCAAAACTGTTTTGGGTTATCGTAAGGTAAAAACCATCCGTGTTTATGTGGTGGATCGGTCTTACGATTATCTTTTCTTTTAAAAAGGATTTTGAAAAGTTAAATCAAATGATTTGAGTTTACTCACACCAGTCCCATGACTGCCCCAGAGTTTATTTTGTTTTTGTTTTCCCTAAACTCTTGGGTGCCCAAATTTGTATGGGCAGTCAAGCAGTTCAGGTCTTTACAGATATACTTGGAGGAGCTTGAAGCAGGAGACTTCAGGATTATATATAGCTGTTGTTAATTCCGCTATGTGTAAGTGTTGTACTCTGATAATGTTACTGTATATATACACTGTTTCATTTCAAAGTTATGTTATAATATATTTTATTCGTTCCGCTGTGAGATTCGTGTTTACTCTGATTGTGTTCTTCTTCTTCTTCTATTCTAATTTTCTATCTTATCTATTCTCACCCTCTAACTTCTTTCTATTAATGATCAGGAATTTCCGATGTCTGAATAGTCGACATGGTAGTTTTGTGTTGATTTTCAGAGTCGAAAACACCGTTTTGTTACAGGTATCTACTAATAATTTTAAAACCCTTTTGTATAATTTCGAAGTGGCAAATCTCGTGTAGTAGCGATTGGAATAACGATCGAACAAAGAATTCACGTTTTAATAATGTAAATTAAATCTAACGACTATCGATTATAAATTCAGTCACCACATATCAATCGAAAGCCATCAAAGGTTGATAATCGAGCTGCTCAAATATGTGAATGAGAAAACTGAAAAGTCATAGAAAAAGGCCAGACAACCTAAAACTTGGCCATGAAACGGCCTGAAACAACTTATACAATCGACCATGGCGACCACCGGCTTATTGCCAAAAATCCGCAGGACTAGTTGACTGGTCCATTTTGGACCAGTCGACTGGTCAACTTTCCAACCGATACCAAATTAACATGACCAGTCGACTGGTTATTTTTGGACCAGTCGACTAGTGACTATTAAACTGCATATTTTTGTTGTTTGTTTAGCCAAATCGTATATGAATCATTTTCGGTGAACTATGGAGGCTATGCACTTGATCTAAATGATAATAAGACCTCATAAGCTAGTCGAAACAACTCAAGAACACAAACAAACATGCATAAATTTATATACATGAGATTGTAATAATTTTGATTATAAGCTCAATAGTGAACTAAATTCCAAACTAAAGCATGAAAAAGTGATTGAAGCGACTTGTGAAGACTTAGGACTTTGCTGTTGCGACAATAGAGCTTCACAAGATCACCAATTCAACTCGTAGCATATGAATTCAATTGTGTGCACAATCTAAACGAGAAATTCCAATTTAATGAAACTAAAACTAATGAATCGGAATGTGTATAGTTATCTAACCAATTCATATACATATACACAAACTAAAATGAACCTAAATTACACTTTACAAGCCTCTACGCTTGTGGCATAGATGTGGGTTTATTAAAGAACTCACCTTTGCTTGCTAGAAGCAAGAAGTCAATTCAAAGCTTTACTAAATCAATCTCTCTTCCAACATAGCTTGCTAAACTCCGACCGAAACACATACAAATGGGTTTCCTAAGAATTAGGTTTAGGAAATCATAATAAATTGAAGAGGAATGGAGTTGGAGAAGATGGAGAAGCTTACCCAAGTTTCTACATTTGATTTCTTCGAGAATTGGAGCTCCAAGATTAAGCTAGGGCTTAGAGAATTTTAATTTCCCATTCCTTTCCCTATTTTTACTTAAGTTATAAACAGGGGAAGAAAATGAGGGAGAGTGGGCTGATTTGGGGGTTATAAGGTGGACTAAGTTAGCTAAACCAAGACCCAACCAAAGTGCCAAATTTCCTGAACTTAGAATATATCAATGCTTATAGTTTTCGACCACGTAAATGACATTTTGAACTCAATGGAAGTGGTTTTGAGTCCAAATTCGTCCATATGCCAAAAGTGATATTTTGGTCATACACCCAGTGAAAAAGGCCAAATTTCACCTAATTCTAAAGGTATTGATATTTATAGTTTTAAAAATCAAAAACGACATTTTGAACTCGATGGAAGTGGTTTTGGGTTCAAATTATTCCGTATGCAAAATGTGACATTTTGGACACACTCAATTAACGATGTAATATTTAAACATATTATCGTTAAATATGTGAGTTGTTACAGACTTCCCCCCTTAAAGAAATTGTGCCCTTGCAATTACTTAAGGAAAAACTCAATACAAATAACAACCATGCATCAACATCATCTATTTTAAGATAGATTAACTTAAAAATTCACATTCGAATTAAAATTTTAACTTTGGGTTATAAATCACTATATAACTTAAGTTTATACACGTACAATGTTCAAATAAAAGTCGCGAACATATACGAGCAACTAACTTGTTTTCCTCATAAGTGTTTTTAATAAATTATTATTTCCTTACTCAAATTATATATATTCTAAACACTCAATTTCAGTAAATAAACGGTTAAATTCAACTTGCAAGTATCGACTATCCAAAATCATCGAATATTCCCTAGCATGTTTTAGATAGAAAATTTTATCCCTTATAAATTTCTTAAAATTATTCTAGCTTACAAAATTTTCTTACATTGAATAGGACGTATATGATGGTCATATATATCCCACTCATAAGGATAAGCGATCCCATTAGGGAAACAAGATCATGAAATAAAAATCCAGGTTATATACCCTGAATTGGAAATATTGGCATGTTCTCTAATATTTCGAAAACAAATAAATTGGAACTTTTAAATTTCCAATAAACCCCGAAAATCTCAAATTTGAAATATTGGCATGTCATCTAATATTTCACGAACAAATTCTAAATTATGTAAACAAGATAAATGGTAGAATTTGAAAGAATTTCATGGATCTCGAAAACTTTTGGGTTTTCAAATTCACAAGGATATCACCAACAAAGATGAGGTCAAACCTGTTGGGTTATGATCTCAAAAACTCTTGTTCATTAAGGTTAACAAAATAAGCTGGAACATTTGTTAACTCTAATGACAAAACGAGCATAAAAATAAAGAGCTGGTGAAAATCAATTGCTAAGTCAAATAGTGGAATGACTTTAGCACTACTAACTTAGTGAATAGGTCATCGGTCCAAGATACAGAATTTTATTAAGCTTACAGTGGCTATAAAACCATAACATTTCATTGGATCAATCTACAAAGTAGCTCCCCTTTTTTTTCTTAGTGGTCATCACTAAAGCAGACGAGCAAAATGAACGAGTCACGGAAATAAAAATCAATTTTGAACTCAATTACCCATTAAGGTGGTCATCTTAAAATAGGTACAAATGATTCCCGAAAATTCACGAGTAATGTGAATAAAAAACATATCTTCCTTAATATCATTCTCATAGCTATAAGAATTTAAAAACATAAGAAAGCTAATGAATCTGAATAAGAATCATTAAGAACAACATAAATCTGTATCATAGATATAAGATGTCAAAAATAGATGATACTTTCGGAAAATAAAATGCGGGTCTTAGAATGGATAGGTCGATCCATCCCAAAAATCACTACGAAACTAGAATAAACAATACATGCAAGTAAGCATGGAAAGAATAGCCGCATAAAAGAGAACACATGTCATCCATAAAAACCATGATTTCTTAAAAATCAACTGAAGTTACCCTGAAAGATAATTCACGAGAGATTAACAACTTTTTACAAAGTTGAGCTATTAAAATACTAAACTCAATTTAGTATATAAGAGATGAATACTGGGAATCACACATGACCCTACATCATGAAAGCCCGGAGATCGAGAATCGAAATCCGGAAAGAGGAGACTAAGTTCGATAGGCCAAATATAGCTTATTACCATTCAAAGGTAAATTTAAGATAATTCAAAAACTCGAGTCACCCAAATTCTAGAAGTCACTCAAAGAAATCTAGAAGACCATAAAATGGAAAGACAGTCAAACCATAATAAGTGTGAGCGTACAAGTCCATAAAACACAATGGTGAAGGCCTATCGCAAGATGGGAGCTTGAAAACTCCATAAGACTGGAGCCTAAATACTCCATAAAACTGGAGCTTGAAAACTTTGAAGCAACCTAGAAGCTTGCCGACAAGTGTTTTGGAAGATGGGAGCCTGAAAACTCACCAACATGTGTTTCGAAAGATGGGAGCCTGAAAACTCACCAACACGTGATTCGAAAGATGGGAGCCTGAAAACTCACCGACACATGTTTTTCAAGATGGAAGCCTGAAAACTCACCTACTGGTGAATCAAAAGATGGGAGCCTAAAAACTCACCAGCATGTGTTTTGCAAGATGGGAGCTTGAAAACTCACCAACATGTGATTCGAAAGATGGAAGCCTGAAATCTCACCGACACGTGTTTTGCAAGATGGGAGCCGGAAAACTCACCAACACGTGGTTCAAATGATGGAAGCCTGAAAACTCACTGACATGTGTTTCAAAAGATGGGAGCCTGAAAACTCCACAATCGGAGCCTGAATACTCCGAAGCAGGCTTAAACCTTGCTAACATGTGTTTTCCAAATGAGACACGATCTCTAGGTAGCTAACTTAAAGTTTTGAGCCTGAAAACACAAGATGAGCCTGAAAATACCAATTGGAGCCTGAAAACTCACCAACTCATGTATCATAAGATGAGGATTTGAAAACTCCCTGGCAGTCTGAAAGCTCACCATCAAAGGTTGCGATCCCTCAAACGATCTGAACATCAGAGGGACCGTCAACGATCAACGAGGAAAGCGTAATTTACATTAAGCTAGTAAATAGGTGAGTTTAGCCAAATGTCCCATAACCACTGACTTAACTCAAATATTTACGAACGAATTTCAAAATCCACTATAAATAAAAAATGAGCGCACAACTTCATGGCTGAGCACGTAATAATTATGTCATAATTGCACATGGAAACATAGGTGCAGTCTATAAATGGCGGACCCAAACACAAAATCACCAAATTAATTAGTTTTAAACTTGGTGGAGGGATAAACAATTTTGTCACGTGACAAGGTAGGTTCAAACAACAAAGAAATTTGATTTCAACGAAATAAACTTTTCAATCAATTAAGTCCAAAAATTATCAAACAAAGTAAATGCAAGTGTTTCGAACCACTTATTTTACTAGGAAGTTTAACTTAATTTTCTTATGCAATCGAAAAGACGAAATTACTTGTTTAAAACAAGTAATACTCCAAATCAAATGAGAATACTCAATCATTACCCAAAGAAAACTAAAACATCGTAATAGCAAAATATATGGGTTAAAGAAAAATCAAAGCACGTAAGAATTTTCACAAAACGTATGTTTCCTTTATAAAATAAGATATCTCAAACTTCACTATTAAATTAAACCATGAAAGATATAAAGGAAACATATGACGGTCATACATACCCCGTTCTCAAATCATTATCTTATTAAAATCCCTATGGTCGCAAGTTAACAATCAATTCTAATGATTTTCATCGCTGTAACAACCTGAATTTCAATAGACCGGTTTTTTTCTTTTCAAAATTCTAATCTATCGAAACTTGTGTTGGTTTGCTCTGGTATCCTGCAGAAAAGACAAAGACATAAAATATGTCAGAGCGCAGAAAATATCTCACAGCGGAATGGATAAAATATAATTTACTCAAAGTATAGCCTTACCGTATTAATAATACTGCCTAACCAGTATCCAAAGCTATCATGTCTCTGCCACAAATCTAACCTGCGAGTATGTTATGAGGAGGGGGTCAGAACACAAGTTCTGGTGACTGGATTTAAACTATACACTTTGGATAATCCTACATATACCGTTCAATCACATTTTCTTATTTATTAGGTTACATGGGTTAACAACACTCAAGGCTTACACACACGTCGTACCCAATTACTTCCCAGTGGATTAACCGAATATAGTATATATGTAGCTACCCCCAAAATTAAGGTACACCCCATGGTACCCCACTCGCACGGTCACCACCGTAATGTCACGTAAATGTACGCAATCCATCATCCTATGTTGGAGTGACGTACGGATTTCTATATATCAATGTTACGTTCCTCATATATCTGACATTACTATCCTACGCAAACGTACGGACCACCACCTTTGTTCGAATCAAATTCCATACCAAAGTAATGCTCTCAAGTCTATGATACACCACCCAGAGCATACATGCATGTATCTAGACTGTCCCACATATGTATCGTTAACCGTAGCTTGATGCCCCAACCGCACATCCTCTAATGTGCACTGAGTTCCATGGCAGCGTGATACAATAAATACAGAACTCAGTCGGGAGCTTTTCTATATCTGTACAGACCTGATTTTAAAAGCCTCAAATTACAGATATTCCAAGGGTCCGTTTTCACGATGGTTATGGCCCCACCTAAGCCTCTCCCTCAACTAGTAAAGACTACAAGAGCTAAACGACTTGCCCCTAACAAACAATCTAATCATTCAGCTGGCGTCTTCCCTCAACCACTGTACCTCGATAGTGAAAGGTGAATAGTCTATTGGTTTTAGCTCTAGTCTTTTTGCATCCCACTGGCTGTCGATGACGGGTATCCGACGATCTACTACCCTTGTTGGTCATGACCCTACGCCTCCCCATTGAGGCGACCGCTGAATCACCCTGGTGTCACCACGTCACAGCATTCTGACTGCAAAGAAACTTTTGTAGTCAAGGTCCAGCCACCTAATAGTTGCGCGCAGACCCAACCTCTGCGATCACAGCCTAAACATCTTCCACCGCACAGAGGACTACCAAGAGCAACTTATGTATCCTAGGAAGCCGCATGCTTCCCCTTCCATTCCTTCGAAGCCAACCAAATAATCAGATGAACGTGCTCTCCCCTCGTGCCTTATAACATCACGGTGATCTGTCCCGTTGGGTTATTCATCCTCAGACATACAGACTTGTCCAAGCGCCTCACTTCAATATGTTATTTGACCCTATGTCTAAACATTCTTTTACGCACTTGCTTTAATGTATCAGGATTCCATTTAACTTGGTTATCTTAACTTTTTATTCAGGTTACCAAGTTCTTCATAGCCCCTTATATCTCTGAGGAATGGGCCCCTCTTGCTTGTTAATTTCAGTTATACAACTTAACCCATTTAAGTTTATTAATAAGCCTACAACATGTTATTCTCTAGATTGTGATCCAAGGTCTATAATCCTCCATCCCTTTATATCCTTGTTTGATTCAAGGTTACAATAACATGTTCTAGCTTATATATATAATTAAGTATATCTCAATTCACATATTTTCTTTTTAACATGTCTGTCATTATTTATGATTAAATATAACTTATTTCATTTCATAAGTTTTCCTCATTCTTTCTCATTTAATCATAATTCCATTTTACACCGTAACTATGACTTATCGTTGTTTAATTATTAACTTAGTTCTTAAAACACCCCACCTTCGTTAAGATCACTCACAAAGGGAATGCCTTAACTTCGGTGGAGCATTTTTAGTACAAGATGCAGAAAAATTACAAGATAGACAAATAAAGCAGCGAAAAATAAATAACCTTTATTGATTAAACAGCTTGTACCAAGATTGTTTTTCAACACCAATACTTATTACAAGAAAGCATCTGTCTTGTTTAATATATAAGAAGCACAAACTGACAATGATATTCCCCAAATAAAGCATGAGCCATCCATAGCAGTAGAAAATGGAGTTCAAAGCAATGCGCCAAAGAATCTTCAAGCTCGGAAGGAGTAATGGCCCCAAAATGAACTGAGCTTTTCCCTCGCTTACTACCAGGGGGAAACGGAGGAAAAGAGGCGAAAGTAAACTAGGTCAGACATAAAGTCTGGTAAGTCCAGTGATTCTTAGTATTTAAACGAGGAAAAGGGTCATGACATGAATAAACTATATATAAGACTAAACCATAGTAACAAGATAACATGGGGGTAATCACGGGATATGGCAAGATAAACTGAATGTACCGATAAACTGAATGTTCTGATAATCTGAATGTTTTGATAAACTGTATGCACTTCTACTCCTTCTCTGCTTCGCAACTACCCAGTTATACTGATTTCTATATCTCTGCACTACCAACTAGTGTCGAAACTAGTAATCTATGATCATATGATAACGTGATCCCAATTCCCTTATTTGCGGTTGCCTTCAGGTGTACATCTATTATGGGGATTCCATTTATTACCTAGATCTAATCTAGGGTTTACTATCGAGCGCTTCCTAGATTCAACCAGGGTTTACGCTACCCAGGGCCACTTGGGTTTAAGCTACCTATTGAACGCTTCTCGGATTCAGGGTTTACGCGACCTAGGTCCAACTAGGGATTATGCTACCTACTTTGTATTAATTTTCCATGTGTCTGTGTTAGTCTTCCCTCTCTTGCGTGTAGATACTCTGTGATGGCCCCACCATAAGGTGTATCAAGCCTTATGATAGCGACCCGACACGATTCAAGATGCACAGTGTATAATTTCTGGTACCCAGTGCCTACCTTTTCCACTCCGGAGTAAGTGCACGCCCGTAAACCGTCGGAATCTACACTGACATACCCCCTGCCGCTATTTTGACCGCTTATAATCAGCCCAGTAATCGTGCCCCACCCTGCCTAGTTTTAGGGTACCATGATACATCTATGCGGGTTACTGCTGAAATGGGTCCCGGTTACTAGGGTTTCTTGCTGGTTAAGTTTGCGCGCCTATATATACAAATATTACCCACCTATACGAGATGTACTTAACCCTCCCACCGATTCTAGCATGTTTTCTTAACAGTTAAGTTTGTGGGGCTCTATGTACAAATATTACCCACCTACATGATATGTACTTAACCTACCCATCGATCCAAGCATGTTTATATAATGGATAAGTTTTGTGGGCCTATATTTACTAATATTACCCACCAACCCGACGTGTACTTAACCACCTACTCGTCAAGTCGTGTTGGTTAAGTGGTTCATATTAACTTAACCTATCTTTCTTATCACGTTGGATTGGCTAAATGTGATTTATTAACTTAACCCCGTTCATTCATCAGGTTATATTGGTTAAGTATTTCCCATTTATCTTAACTCCATTCGTTCATCAAGTTAAATTGGTCAACTATCATTAATCAATTCAAGTTAACTTAACCCACCCACTCGTCACGTCATGTTGGTTAAGTGTTTCCTTCAGGTGTTAACTTGACCCTACCTCAAACCATGTTATATTGGTTAAGTTTTGCCTTCTCGTGTTAACTTAACCCTTCACATACATCGTGTTATATAATTGGTTAAGTGTTTTCCTCTTGTATTACTTAACCCCACCACATGTCATTATTTATTGGTTAAGTGTTACTTTAGTTAACTTAACCCTATCATTTGCTTAATTAACATGTTACAACGGTTAAGTGTTCTAAATTTACTTAACCTCACCCACTTGTCTAGTTAACATGTTATTACGGTTAAGTGTTTCCTTATTTACTTAACCTCAACATTTCTAGCTTGATTTATTCATGAGCCTTAATTAATTAATTAAAGCACCAACCACTCACATTAGACAGATATTGCTGTGGTTACTGGATGTGTCGGTCGGTTCCGGGCAGGTTTACACCATAACTCAGTCTAACCTTGGGTCTTTCTGGGCTTGATGCACTAACTACCCACATTAGACAGGTATTGTTGTGGTCACTGGATGTGTCGGTTGGTTCCGGGCAGTTTTACACCACAACTCAGTCTAACCTCAGGTTAGGCAAATTCTTCTTTTACTAAATTTACATATTTACTATTTATGTAAATTTTCCGTAAATCAATTTAGCCTAGATTATATTCAACTGTCATGCAAATTAACATACTTATATTCTATGCCCAAAACTTGATTTACCAATCAAATAACCCAACTTGCAGCTTATATTAATTTAGATTTAATATTCCCCTTTTACAATTCATGCCCAATCTAGATTAACATTCCAATTTACAGTTTATGTCAAAACTAGATTTAATATTCTAGTTTTACCGTTTACATCCAAAACTTGGTTTACATGCCAATTACATACTTTGCGGCCAATTAAAATTTATCAATTTATGCCCAAGTCTAATATGCATGTAAATCATTCACTTATATAACCAATTTAGATTTATGCCAACATATTTATTATGCCAAATTAACTTAATTAAGCTACGCCCAATCCCCGCATCATAATCGTACGTATAACATGATTTCACAAGTTTTTCTATGTACTCATGAAATGATACTAATAGTATCAAAGCATGGAATATGGGATAAGCACGAGAATTGACATAAAAGAATAGCCATGCAAGAATGAACCAAATACAAAAATAATAGTTCCAATGGGTTTGATGTACGTAACAGTGAATAAGAATAAACTAGACAAGTTACACCCCAAAAATGAGATCAACATAATTAAGGGAATAGGCATAGGTGATTTGGTCCAACATAATGTCAGTTCGAAGTACAACCTAATAGGTTAATGGGCACTGACTACAATAGTTATAGGCAATTAACCACAATAGTCATGGGCGACTAATCACAATAGTTTCTTAATCAATGTCATAGGCAATAGTCTCATAGTCATGAATCTTAGTAATAGTCTCATAGTCATGAATCATATGCAATAGTCTCAAAATTATGAATCATAGTCATAGGCAACAGTCTTATAGTCGTAATCATATGTAATAGTCTCTTTGTCATGAATCATAGTCATAGACGATAGTTTCATCGGCAACAGTTTCATAGTCATAGTATTAGGCAAAAGTCCCATAATCATAGTCATTGGCAATTAGCCACAATAAGTTCTAGGCTACAATCGAGAATCAGATCCAAAGGCATAGATAACGTTAGATTTGACATAAGCATGAATCAAAGATAATTAACTCGCAAATAGGCACAATTCTATATTTTAATTTATTACATTCACGAGTCCAATTACACGTTCAAATCTAAGGATAACCGGACTTACAGTGATCGATTTAGAAAAAAGCGATTTGCTATGATTCGAGTGACGTTACTTGAAGCGGAATGCCTATGGTCCAACTTGAAGCTTTAACTTGATTTGAATCTCCAATTTGAAGAAGAACTATAACTTGTTTTAATAAGATTTATTTTAATGGTGGAGGCTAGAGAGAAACAGCATGTAGACGCCTAAAAGAATTTGTGTGGAGAAAGTGAAGTTTGGGGGCGTTTATATAGTGTAGACTCATGAATTTAGTCCAGAAATCAGCCCGGATACATAAAAATGAATTCTGTCTCGGATCTGGAAAATAGGGCAGGTTGACCCCCAGGTCAACCTATAGGGGGGAGGTCGACCTAGGTCCTAGGCACGAAGTTTCCCGCCCAGCCCGCTTCTGGGTTCTGTTTTGAATTTTTGAATTTTTGAATTCAGTTTCGAGCTGTTTTCTTTATTTTGAATTTCTGAAATTTCTGAAGGCCATAACTTCTTCATACGGAGTCCGATTTACGCAAACTTGGACTCTATCTCAAGCAAAATTTCGAGACGAACGCAATGGCGTGACCTATTTCCATTAATTCTTCTTCTAAAAATTATTTATACTTTAATTTGTGAAACTTAATGTTACATAATTACGGGGTGTTAAATTCTCCCCTCCTTAAAGGATTTCGTCCCCGAAATCTTCAAGTTAAGAATAATGTGTTCTAACATCCAGCATCCATCTACTCAACCATTCAATCACAGGCATCCATTGTCCCTAAAAAGGATCCCTAATGCTTCATGATTCTATGCATAGTGTGTGTACATGTCCTTATCTAATGTAAAATCAGGCGGTCTACTGATTCAGTTGACCTCCTTAATGCGAATTATGTCAGTGCCATGAGTCCATCATGTATGCAATTATCCCTAGTCATGTAAGTACTATATGCATGCATATTCATTCATCCATATGCAACATCCATATGATAACACATCAAGTTTTAATCCATATACAAATACATATATGCATATGCAAACGTGAAAGTGACTGAGCCGATCAAGTGTCTAATGTGTGTGTATGCATCCACGAGCAACCACTAGCAACCACTGGCAACCACTTGCAACCATCAATCATAACATGTTTCAAATACATGTTTACATCCATTAGCTTCTACCTAAGGATTGAGGATAGGACCGAGAGGGTATACTTAAAAGCTAAAGACTAGCATGCAAAAAGATTTTACAGAAAAAGAGGAATCAAGGATATACCCTCAAAAAAGGGTAAGATGCGCGTATCTAGCCTTCTGTCTTCTAAGTCGCATCTTCTTAAGCTTTACTCCACTGTACCTCATCTAATTTAACTTCATGGTTGCGATGCTTCTTGACCTCCATTTCCAAAACCCACTAGTAAAGATAGGCCCTCGATCACTTACCATGCTAGAGGGTATCCAATGTAGTCGAACTATCCTCCCGAGAAAAACATATATTAATCATGATACCAAGTGTATATACCTAAGATGATTAGAGGTCTCTCCTTTTCTTAGCTTATCCATCATGCTGCAAATCTGAGGGTCTAAAGCTAATGGTTACTATGTGCTTATTACCTCTCTTAAGGTTAGTCTAACTTAGGGTGCCAGCCCCAACCATTTATTTCTCACGCAAATCATCATAGTCGAACTCGACATCCGTCAAGTACAAGCCCCAAAGGCCTAAACCAATATCAGACAAGCACCCAAGGGATACCTCCTCCGAATTTGGACGATCTATGTAAGATGATACTAAAAAAACAACCAAACAATTGAGCACTTTACCGACTCTGGCTATCCTCGCCAATCTTGCTCCAGAATTATCGTTGATCGCATAACTGGCTTTGCAGTGTCATCTAGATACATGCGGAAGTCTGTCTCGAGTTCTTAGGGGGAAAACCCCTACCCTAGTCAAAACATCTTGCGTACTCACGGACTACCCCAACAGATTGAAAATCGTCAATAGATAAGTAAAGTGATTCTAGGTAGCTAAGGCAAACTGATCCCTTAGGATTGTACGAAATCTCAAGGGTATTCTCGAGGCAAGTCGAAAGTCTAACTACCCTTGTTTCATAATTACTAGCTAACCAATCAATGCCTAGAATCAACCCATAGCCCAAAAAAACCACAAGCATAAATATAACTATTCTCAAATCCTCACAAGTCAAAGATAAATGGGCCGAACCAGCAATTGGATTCGAGACTATAAGGGGATCCTCTACTACACAATATCTAGGGTGCAGAGACTCAACT
The DNA here is from genome assembly GCA_030737875.1 of Allium sativum. Taxonomy (NCBI): domain Eukaryota; kingdom Viridiplantae; phylum Streptophyta; class Magnoliopsida; order Asparagales; family Amaryllidaceae; genus Allium; species Allium sativum. Next base: position 924,422,408 of record CM060922.1, read on the forward strand.
ATGGAAGCAGATATATATACGAGTGTGAAGCGCTAAAATCGAAAGGAGTACTAACAGGATAATCAAAAGGGAAAAACTATTTCAACCAAAATCTTACTGCCTCTCTCTCATGTATGCTGGCGGTGAGAGCATGCACTCGCCTTCCGGAAAATCTTGTCCCTTGTTCTTGCCCTTGCCCTTAATTATACGACCCGTTATACCAAAATAAAGATACTTCCTCTTGTTTTAGGTTTTACTATCTTTTTTTTCCTTCCCTCCTTTGTGAGCCAAGTCCATATCCATGGGTTCTTCATCCTTGTGTTGTGCTCCATTGCCAGACCCCCTCATTCTCGACTTTGCCATCCTTGTGTAACTTGTTGACATGTTTCTCGAAAGCTGCTTCCATCGCATGGAGAATCCTACAAAGCTCGAAAGAAAATTAGCCGCAGATGAAACTACTACGGCTACAGATGGAAGCTGGGCACTTGTTTGCCCTTTGACAAGTGTCGTAGTCTTGTCGAGCTCACGAAACCATGTCGCGATGAGGTTACCTCCTAGAAAGCTAAGAGCCCCGGAGACTTAGGAAAGAAGGAAACAGGGATTCAAATAGAGGATCAAAAGATAGTGCATATGGCTTTGGGGAATATGCCTTTAAAACAAAACTTTTCTTTTGAAAATGCTTCTTTTAAAACCATTTTGAAATAATTTTTCAAATCTTTTTATCTGATCCGGTAACCTTTAGCTCTGATACCAAGTGAAACACCCCACCTCCGTCAACGTCACTCACAAAGGGAATGCCTTAACTTCGGTGGAGCATTTTTAGTACAAGATGCAGAAAAAGTACAAGACAGACAAATAAAGCAGCGAAAAATAAATAACCTTTATTGATTAGACAGCTTGTACCAAGATTGTTTTACAACACCAATACTTATTACAAGAAAGCATCTGTCTTGTTTAATATATAAGAAGTACAAACTGACAATGATATTCCCCAAATAAAGCATGAGCCAGCCATAGCAGTAGAAAATGGAGTTCAAAGCAATGCGCCAAAGAATCTTCAAGCTCGGAAGGAGTAATGACCACAAAATGAACTGAGCTTTTCCCTCCCTGACTACCGGGGGGGAAACGGAAGAAAAGAGGCAAAAGCAAACTAGTCAGACATAAAGTCTGGTAAGTCCAGTGATTCTTGGGATTTAAACGAGGAAAAGGGTCATGACATGAATAAACTAAATATAAGACTAAACCATAGTAACAAGATAGCACGGGGGTATGCATGGGATATGGCAAGATAAACTAAATGTACTGATAAACTGAATGTTCTGATAATCTGAATGTTCTAATAAACTGAATGCGCTTCTACTCCTTCTCTGCTTCGCATCTACCCTGTTATACTGATTTCTATATCTCTGCACTACCAACTAGTGTCCAAACTAGTAATCTATGATCATATGATAACGTGATCCCAATCCCCGTATTTACGGTTGCCTTCAGGTGTACATCTATTATGGGGATTCCATTTATTACCTAGATTTAATCTAGGGTTTACTATCGAGCTCTTCCTAGATTCAACCAGGGTTTACGCTACCCAGGGCCACTGGGGTTTATGCTACCTATTGAACGCTTCTCGGATTTAGGGTTGACGCGACCTAGGTCCAACTAGGGATTATGCTACCTACTTTGTATTAATTTTCCATGTGTCTGTGTCAGTCGACCCTCTCTTGCGTGTAGATACTCTGTGCTGGCCCCCCCACCATAGGTGTATCAAGCCTTATAATAGCGACCCGACATGATTCAAGATGCACACTGTATAACTACTGGTACCCAGTGCCTGCTTTTTCAACTCCGGAGTACGTGCACGCCCGTAAACCATCCGAACCTACACTGGCGTACCCCCTGCCGCTATTTTGACCGCTTATAATCAGCCCAGTTATCGTGCCCCACCCTGCCTAGTTTCAGGGTACCATGATACATCTATGCGGGTTATTGCTGAAATGGGACCCCGTTACTAGGGTTTCATACTGGCTAAGTTTGTGGGCCTATATATACGAATATTGCCCACCTATATGAGATGTACTTAACCCTCCCACCGATACTAGCATGTTTTCTTAACGGTTAAGTTTGTGGGCCTATATGTACTAATATTACTCACCTACATGAGATGTACTTACCCTTCCCATCGGTCCAAGCATGTTTATATAATGGTTAAGTTTTGTGGGCCTATATTTACTAATATTACCCACCAACCCGACGTGTACTTAACCTCATACTCGTCAAGTCGTGTTGGTTAAGTGGTTCTAATTAACTTAACCTATCTTGCTTATCATGTTGGATTGGTTAAATGTGATTTATTAACTTAACATCGTTCATTCATCAGGTTATATTGGTTAAGTATTTCCCATTTAACTTAATCACATTCGTTCATCAAGTTATATTGGTCAAGTGTCATTAATCAATTCAAGTTAACTTAACCCACCCACTCATCATGTCATGTTGGTTAAGTGTTTCCTTCAGGTGTTAACTTGACCCTACCTCAAACCATGTTATATTGGTAAGTGTTGCCTTCTCGTGTTAACTTAACCCTTTACATACATCGTGTTATATAATTGGTTAAGTGTTTTCCTCTTGTATTACTTAACCCCACCACATGTCATTATATATTGGTTAAGTGTTACTTCAGTTAATTTAACCCTATCATTTGCTTAATTAACATGTTACAACGGTTAAGTGTTCTAAATTTACTTAACCTCGCCCACTTGTCTAGTTAACATGTTATTACGGTTAAGTGTTTCCTTAATTACTTAACCTTAACATTTCTAGCTTGATTTATTCATGAGCCTTAATTAATTAATTAAAGCACCAACCACACACATTAGACAAATATTGCTGTGGTTACTGGATGTGCTGGTCAGTTCCAGGCAGGTTTACACCACAACTCAGTCTAACCTTGGGTCTTTCTGGGCTTGATGCACTAACCACCCACATTAGACAGGTATTGTTGTGGTCAGTGGATGTGCCGGTTAGTTCCGGGCAGTTTTACACCAGAACTCAGTCTAACCTCGGGTTAGGAAAATTCGTCTTTTACTAAATTTTTGAATTCAGTTTCGAGCAGTTTTCTTTATTTTGAATTTCTGAAACTTCTGAAGGCCATAACTTCTTTATACGGAGTCCGATTTAGGCTAAGCTAAGCTCCTTACTTAGTTTTCACTTCTCTGCACTAATACTAGTATAACCGAATTAGGTGTTGTCCTACTGTCTAAACAGAAAACAGAATGATCTCTTTAGAAACACGATGCTAGAAATGGGCCTTTACCACCCGAACAGAGATAGACTTTACAGAAACAGAATCAGGAACGAAATCAGAGACAGAAACAGAATAATCCCTATGTAAACAGAATATTAGAGTTAGGTGTACACTAGTAATGGGCCTTTACCACCCCAACAGACGGTACTACACAGAAACAGACAGGTGTTACCACCCCAACAGAAACAGATGGTACCCCAACAGAAATAGACAGAACTAAGTGTACCCTAAATTCTGCCCCAAGCGATCGGCTCCCTTATACACAAATACCCTGTGTCGGCCCCACAGAAGGGTGTATCACTCCCTAAAGTGGCAACCTATAGACACAGACCTATTTACAGATGTCACGGTGCCTTACATCCTCAGAGCATACCTGATCCATGCACGCACATGACCCGGTTGGAATGCACCATCAACCCCCCTCGCCATTATTAGAGTGAAGCTCTTGCAATTAATTTTGTAAGTGTGCCCGGATCCCTCTTAGTGTTGGGTCATAGTTTTGATACCAGAAAGGGTTACTGACTAATATGGGTCCCAAACAACAGATGACACAAGTAATTATCCCTCCTAACCTTGTGTCCCAGACTAATAGATTTCAGATTAACTTGTTTACATATTTCAGATGTACAAAATTCAAATTAACTAGTTTTCAGATCAGACATACAAGTTAATACGTTTTCAGATTAACGGATCAGATGTACAGATTAACAAGTTCTCAGACTAATGGATCAGACATACAGATTAACAGACTTACAAATTGTTTTACCTAACTTTGTATTAGGCCTACAGATTCACAAAACGGGTTTATTAGATTCATCAGTCCAGTTGTTTTAACCCTATCCACCCAACACGTTTTAGGCATCATATTCATCTTAGATTTGTATTAATTAAATATTAATGAACAGACCTCTCACATTAGGTCGGTAGCTTGTGGCCGCTGGATGTGCCGGGCAGTTCCGAGCAGACTTCTGCCACAATCCAGGCCTAACCTCGTGTCTAAGCATCCTTATTCTGACGACCTCTCACATTAGACTGACAGTTTGTGGTTGCTGGTTAAGCCGGTTGGGTCCGGGCCGGCTTCCACCATAAACTGAGTCTAACCTCGTGTCTCAGCATTCTTATTTATAGCTAAAGTTTTCATTCACAGATTATGCCAATATCATATTAATTATTCCAATTCAACAAATTAACTTCTTTACAAGTTACAACAGATTATTCAAAGTTCCATTAACATGTTTTGCTCAATTTTAGATCGAGCCTACAGATTACATACCCAAATCACAGTATTCAATTCCAACAGATCTAGCGAATTGGGAAATTTAATAGATTTAAACATATCCTAAAGTTCTAATAACATATATTGCCTAATCATAAATTAAGCCTCATTTTACATGCCCAGTTCATAATTCTCAACATAACATATGCCCAAATTTAGTTAGATATTCCACAATACAGAATATTCTCCTAAAGCCCCAAATTTTGATATACAATATGAATTATGCCAATTTATAGTCGTTGATTATCGTGTATCTCAAATATCAAAAAATCCGAATTAGGCGTATTCGCATTAATAGTTATCCCTATTTTAATATAGTTTTTCAGGCCTAAGTTACATATCCTTTTTCTTCCAAGTCATAGATCGTCATATAAAATAAGCCCCAAATCTAGCTCTTATATTACAACATGTATTATGTCCTCAAAATCAGATCTTGAAATATAACATGCATTATTTCCCAAAATTACAAGTCATATGTTGTCATACATTAATTCTCGTTCTTCCAAATCATAAGCCGTCATATATAGTATGCCTAGATCTAGATATTAAATTACAACTTATGTTGTGTTCTCAATTTAGTCATAAATCAGTTATGTCCAATTATGCATCATTCAATATTTTCCCCAAATTTAGCGTTCGCGTGTCAATCTCTTATGAGATTTGGCTCAGGCTCGTAGTAGCCTGGCTATAGAACAGACGGAAGGAAGAGGTATAGAATAGTTACAATAAGATAGATCTACACAGAAAAATAGATCTGATAAATAAGAATAAGATGGATCTACACAGAAAAACAGATCTGATAAACAATAATAAGATAGATCTCCAATTCATATTTATACCCATGTCAAGATCATAATTAAATTTCATATTTGAAAATAACTGTACTCACAAATCGTGGTTTAAGAAATAGAAGAACGATTCTGGGATCTGATTTTCTGGAGTTGATTTAGCTTTCCGTTGATGTAGGCGTTGATTTGTTATCTTTATCTTCTCTTTTGAATTGATTGATTAGGGTGGAGGCTAGGTCACTTTAGGTTTTAGGAGCATGGATGCACCATTCCTCTTTGTTACTGGATTAGGGTTTAGGTTTAGCTATGTATATATAGATATCTAGGATCGATTAGAGCTCTTAGATTAACCTAGAAACCATCAGGACCACTCAGAAGCCACATCAGCCCTTAGGGCAAATCGGGCCACGGGTTGACAGTCAAACACCCAAGATCGACCCCTAGTCGACCCAAAAATGGTGCGCTTCGGCTATTCCCCCCCTCTCGATTCATTGTTTTGAACTTTTTTTAATATTTATTTATTTAATTTTTTATATATATCTATATATATATTTCTCTCATATGCATACAAACTTTAAGGCTTAATAACATCTTCATAAGGTATCCGTTTTGTACAAACCAAGTGTCTATCTTGACCCAAAATTTTGAAACGAACATAATAGCGCAACCCATTTCACTTAATTCTTCATCTAAAAATTATGTATACTTTAATTTGTGAATTTTAATGTTATAAAATTACGGGGTGTTACAATTACACTCCAACAGATCTGAAACCAGTCCTACAGAAGGCCGCAATGGCGCCATTGTTCCACCATAATTCTCCTGATTAAGTACTTCACAAAATAAAATTGATGCGGAAAATCTCCTTCTCTCTTTATCCTTCTGTTTCGTTTTCCATTATTGTTTTTAGTTATTCTCTTTCCTGATCTACTTTTCTATTTTAGTTATTCTGTCCAAAAGCACAGTATATGTAACGTACCGAAAATTTTCGACTTAGAAAATTCGACATACAACACCATGTCGAGTATTCAAACATTGCAAATGTCGGATAGTCCAAGAAAGAAGATAGAGGGTGAGAATAGATAAGATAGAAACTTAGAATAGAAGAAGAAGACAACATCAAAGTAACACGAACCTCACAGCAGAACGAATAACATATATTATATATCATAACTTTGAAATATAAATATGTACTTGAATAAACATATCATTTCCAAAGTACAGCACTTACAACACAGCGGAAATAAACAATAGTTATATGATCCTGAAGCCTCTTGCTCTTCAAGTATCTGTAAATCCCGACTACTTGACTGCCCGTATAAAATTGGGCACCCTAGAGCTAAGGGAAAACAAAACAAAATAAACACTGGGTCATTCATGGGATTGGTATGAGTAAAACAGTTTGAGCCATTAAACGATATCTCATAAGACCACGCCGTTTAACGGAGCGGGTTTTTCCCTTATGAGAATCCAAATAATCTTTATATCAAAACTCATTGATATTATAATAATGTCTATCAACCACAATATAATAATCATATAGCAGAAACGCTTTCATCTCATGTTCTACATATATAGTATACAATCAAAACCACAAGCACGTATTGGGTAATGGATTTCCAACTATGACAAGGTATGGAACCACCTTTCGCTAGTGTACCTCTAGAGAGGAATACACTGGGTTCAACAAGAACATCTTCCAACCCGGCCACATATGACCGACCACTCATTTCACTTGAGTGTATCGAATGTATATCACAAACGGTTGGGATCAGCAACCGTTTCCCGGATGGGACAACATCGACAATAGAATTTTAGAAGGAAATGAAACTCTAGATCAGGTGATTATACACCCTAATGGGTGCGACCTACATAGCCATGTTGCCTGCCCGATTTTTGTCATTTCCGGATGTAAGGCTAGAGGCCACGCTTATCTCTGACAGATCACATGTTTATTCACTTTGAATGTCACATCCCATACCCGCCAAATCACAAATTGATTTCCCCAAAAATACCACGGGTATACAGTTAAGAGAAACGAATTCCTCCTCCACTAAACGTAAATACGTTTGAAGAGATCAACTTACGCGATCTATTAAATATACTCTCTCAGACATTCTTCCATACAGGTCGTCCTGGGACTGGAAAAACCAAGGCAATATTCAGTACAACCATCTTAGGCAATCTTTACCTAAGATTTATACAACGACCCTTGCACTTTAATCCGTCTTCAATTATCTTTGGCATATATGATTCGCAACGCTTATGCCAATACGGAGTGGCTCTTCAGATAATAATCCAACCAGTCTCTCCATATTAACAACGCTAAAATGGTCGAAAACTTCGATAGTCGGTGAGTTAACTATCAAAGAAAAACACATGTGCAAACAATGATATTTTTTCCAGATGGAAATTATATCGATCAATCATCATTTAACATTTATCTCTTTAGTTCATTAATTTACTTATCTCATGTTTCCATATATTCAACATTTCTTATTTTCTATTATTAGAAAACATTTCTGATTATTATTTGGAAAACATTTCCAAAGTTCCTTCATTGGATTTAAACAGATGTTTAAATAAAACATTGCTATGCCAACTCAAACCATTTACTAAATTCACTTAACCATCATTCACTATCAAACCTTACCATTCCTTAGTTAAGAAGGAAGTCAATCAAGTTAGGGTATAATTACCTCTCAGACCTTAACTGAACAACGTTTTAACTTCGAAATAGTCAAAGTTTATCTTTTAAACCTTTAAAAAACTTCCTTATGAAACCCTCGGATTCTATTTACGAATCCACTTCTTTATTGAAAACATTGGTTATAACGATAGCGTTATAATCCCTACTTTTGAAATATCTAACTTCAATTATAACTTTTATTCTTTAATGTGAATAAATAAACACCTAAGTTATAAATTAATAACTCTTGATTTAAACACCGGAAAGTATAAGTACTTTCCCGAATTCGATATAATCGAATTCGCCGATTAACTCTCTTCGAGCAATCTCTATTTGATTAAATCTTCTTCGAATAACCTATATTTGATTATCTCTCTTCGAATAACTTATATTCGATTAACTCTCTTCGAATAACTTATATTCGATTAACTCACTTTGAATAACTTATATTCAATTAACTCACTCTTTCGAATAAACTATATTCGATCTCTTTCTTTCGAATACGCTATATTCGATAATCTCCTTTTGAATAACTATATTCGATAATCTCACTTTCGAATAACTAAGTTCGATTAACTCCTTTCGATTAAACTAACATCGATTAACTCCTTCCGATTAAACTAACCTCGATTAACTCCTTCCGATTTAACTAACATCGATAACTCCTTTTGATTAAAATATCATCGATAACTCCTTTCGATTAAACTATCATCGATAAATCCTTTCGATTAAACTATAATCGATAACTCCTTTCGATTACTATAATCGATATCTCCATTAACTCTATTCGAATAAACTATATTCGATCAACTCTAATTGAATAACTAATATTTGGCTAACTCCTTTGGATTAACTCATCTGGATTAACTCGGTTTGATTAACTCAGTTTGACTAACTTAACTTAATTAACTCGATTTATTTAACTCAACTCGACTAACTCGACTAACTTGACTCGATTAGCCCGACTCGACTAACTCGACTAACCATGTTCAATTAACTCTAATTCTAATTAATTTTAATTCTAATCGATTAACTCTAACTGGTTAACTCTTCTTCCATATTCAGTTTCAAATATCGATGTTGAAATCGATTCTTACTTCTCTATATAAGTCCTGACTGATATATTCTATTTATCCAATGATAAATATTTTACTTAATTTATAAAATATTATTTATAAATTATTCTTTCAAATTTACCTGTTAAAACAGATTTCTATTTAATTCGACTTTAAATAAATCCTTAACATTTATCTGTTAAAAACAGATTTCCATACTCTATTCATTTTCCAAATATTTTCTTTTACAATCCTATTTATTTTCCAAATAAATATTCCTTTCCAATTCTATTTGTAAATGCTTTACAAATATTTCCCTTACTGTTTTATTTGTAAATATTTTACAAATATTTCTCTTTCTATTTTATTTGTAAATGTTTTACAAATATTCCCTTTTCATCTTTTTATTTATTTAACAAATAAATGTTTTCCTTTCAATTTGTTTCACAAATATTTTCCTTTATAACACTTATTTATTTCCCAAATAAATAATCCCTTTATACTTCTATTTATTATCCCAATAATATTCCTCTTTATAAAATCCTTTGATTTTATAAATAATTCCCTTTTTATTTTTTCTAATTCATTTTATAAGCAAATATCCTTTTTATAAAATCCTTTGATTTTATAAATAAATTTCCTTTTATCTTATCATATTTATTATCAATGAATATTTCTTTTTCAAAACACTTTCGATTTTATGAATGTTTTCTTTTATAAAATCCCTTTTTCCTTTTCTATACAAAATCCATTGATTTTATATAACTAATTTATTTTCAAAATATACTTTGAAAATCCCTTTTCTACATGCCAGTATTTCTTAAGGTAATTAAAATACCATATCACAATGATCGATATCATTTAAGCATACATCATCATCAATAGATTTTATATCACGTCATATATTACAATTTTTTAAATCAGTAAAATAAATGTTGAGGAATCCAGTTGGATTCCTCCAACCTGTTTCCCTGCATCATAGATGTTAAAAAATATAATTAACATCGATTTCATTTCAATATGAAATATTCTGCTAAACAGAATCAACATTTGATTAACGATTTATATATATCGTTATCAATAATTTTAACCAATACACAAGCAATTCAACCAAACAGTTAACACACAGCAATCAACAGATAATTATCAGTTCTAAGAATACGTTATAAAAATATAACTGTTTAGAGTTGGTGAGTTTTACTCACATTGGACGATCATCATTAATAACGATAACCATCGCTTGATTTGATTATGACAATTTATTTCACTATAAATTGTAACGAGCCTCATTTCACTCCCAGTCAGTTCCATCGTGGAGCTCTCATCCATACGATTTCAACGGATCTTTTTTTTCAGAATTCTGATTACGTATGGCAAAGTTATAGCATTTACAAGTTATGTACACACTTGATTTAAAATTGATTTCTATTTGAAAAAATATTGGGCCTTACCAAATACCCCTGGCCCATTCACTGTTGTTAAAGCCCAAACCCCTCCACCGTATTCCTTCTTCCTCCAAGAAATAAAGCCGACGTCCTCCTGTTAAATCCACACCATTGCCTAACTTTTCCAACGGACCTTTCTCCTCCTTTACTCCACCGAGTTCACCAAGCCCTCTACCAACGTTCATCTCGTCGCATTGGCTTTCACCTCACCCCCAAAAAGTAACACTCGACGTCTCCTTTTCCTGGCGCGACACCAATCGCTGGACGCACCACCACAGTAAACCCACGACACTTTTTCACTCACAAACCCCTCAAACTCACAAACAAGGTACAAAATTACTTCCTGATCCCAAAAACAACACTCGTTTCATCATTTGCTGCTTCAATCTTCGACGATTCGGAACCCTAGTTCAAATGGGTTTCACGACATTGAACAGAACATTGTTCGAACCCTTCGAAACTGGTACTAAAATGAAGAGGATTACACAGGGACTCAAATATATATCTCTCTCGATTTATCGATTTTGTTTTGAATTGCTTTTGATTTTCAAAGGAAGAACTTTACTGTGTATATTATTTCCAAGGCATCGGTGCAAATGTTTGACCTCCGTAGAAATGAAATTAGGTTTAGTGTGTTAAGGATACTTTATAGGGTAACTATATTATTATTTAAATCAATTTTTATATATATTTCTATTGAACTATTATGAGTATTTGTATTCTAAAAATTCGTATGATCACATATAATACCCAAAAATCACGAAAATGGACATGCAACTACAGTTCGACATTACGGTCCCAATAAAACTAGTTTCGTCGAATTCCGACTCCGTTTGCTCACACAGGGTATTTTTAAAGGTCAAATTATCGACTATATTTCACATTAAAATCTCATACGGCCACATACTGCCTTCAAAAATCACAAAACTTGACATCTAATAATAATTTAACATTGCGGATCTAACAAAATTAGTTTCATCGAATTCTGAGGTCGTTTACAAAACTGGCTATTTTTAAAGCTCTAAATAACCAATTTAAATATTAAATATATTTAAAAACAATTAAATTAAACATTTATAAATAAATATTATCGTATATATTCACATACGATATCATACAGCTCCACAATATTCCTATACGAATTTCTAACTCAATATTTCAAATCCCGGTTAAATCGATATTCGATTTATAATGAAATTCCTTTTATAAATATAAATAAATCATTATAAATTATAAAGGAATTCCATGGCGACTTTTCTAAAATTTGATTTGGACATAAATCAAAATCTACATGACGAAATCCTGATTTTTCTTTTCCACTAGAAAAATATACTTCACCAGCTCCTAACGTTTCTTGTTTCACAGAAATCCGAGTTAAAACGGCTTCTGTATATTCGTTTAAAGTTCGAATCGCCTAATTGCGAACTACCGCACCATTTCGAGCTCGATTATAATTATAATATAATTTATACGTTCAAATGGCGTTTATATAATATATTCGCTAATATAATTCAACTCTAACTGAATTATATATATTTTAAATTGTCTAGTTCACATTATATTTTCAATTCAGCAATTTCTGATTATTCCAAAATTAAATATATTATTTAATTATAATATTAATTAAATATTCACTATTATTTAATTTAACAACTATTAATCTCTCTGAATCGATATTTAAATAATTAAATAAATAAATTATTACCCGTAAAAATACGGGTCATTACAGTATACGAAATGCATAGATATATACTTAGATTTTATCTTATATTTAAACTTAATTTTTTCATTTAAACCTTCTTCTTCTTATACATATTTTTCGTTTTACTCTGTAAACTTAAATATATAAATATAAACTGTACCCCATTTGGTTTGCGCAGGATCTACTTGCAACTACCCTGGTCCAAATGTGCTGCTCGCCACATCTACTCAGGCACACATCCTCCCTTGCGCATGCACCGTGCACCGCATACACACAAACAACCGTACATGTATCACTAGCTAAGTCATTCATGCATACAAATAGGGGACTCAATACTCTTAGATCTTCCATGTTGAGTGCTACTGTGGTTTACTATTACTAGGTGAGGATTTACAAAGTACTACTGGTGGCCCTAATGACCTCTATTTTTTTCCAGCAGCATGAACGCTTTGTTGCTGCTAACATCTGAAAAAGATGTCACCCAACTAACAATACATATTACAGAGTCACCGACTACTTACAGATATACCTAGTGGGTAATACTGAGCTGTCTACTGCAGTTCTGAACAAATTAGATAAAACTTGTCCAGACTTATTCTTTTTAGCAGGCAAACTAAATAACACAAATTTAGTTAGAGTAAACTAGTTTTATAACAAACAGTCTTGTATTTGTTAAGCTACAGGCTGACATCTATTTATTCTAGCTTCCCATTCATTTCAGTTTTAACTAAATATTGAATCGACTCAAACAATATATTCAGAAGTTCACATGCATATATATTGTATCAATCAGTAAATAAATGGAAGTTTACTCACTTGTTTCTCATAGTTTTGGTCCTCTATTCTCTGTTTCCAGGTTTCTAGTTCTCATTTCTTCTGCCATTTCTTTCTAGCTTTAATTCTTAGCTTCAGTTTTGTGTGAATGGATATGGGGGTATACAAAGGTATTTATAGGGGGACGAATAAATTAAAATAAAAAGTATAGCTTATGGTTCTATAGTAGAGTTTGGGCTGCCTTAAATGTAGATTGAAAAGGGTCTCTTCATCCATCTATTCTTCTCAGGTCTGATACAGGCACAACCATACATGTGCTTAGGTTCTAGCTAGTTCATTCTGGTTTCACATTAAGGCATGATAGTCCTATTTGAGTAAATATATACATATAGTCATGTTCTTAGCTTCATTAAGAGGTATGGCTGACTAGTACTGGTGTAGGTTGCCTAAGATAGGACTGAAAAGGATTTGCAAAAGTTTGGTTTTCTTGCACCTGCATATACTCATGTATATATAGGTGCTGAATTGATGTGTATGTGTGCATTGGAAAGGAGAGCTGTGTTGTTTTATAGCTAGGTGCATGCGGGGTGATTGAAATGAATAGATGTGCTAGCTGTTTTGAAGAGAAAGAGGTAGTTGTTGTTCATGTATTAATTGGGATGGGCTATGTTTTGATTGAAATAGGGTGTTAAGTCTATATGTTTGCAGCCTTTGTTAAATCCATATGTCCTTAAATGATTTTGCATGCATAAAATCTAAAGTACTAAAAAGGTTAGATCCTTATAAAAGTTATATTACTTTCCAATAAAGTAAACTAAAATTTTACTTAAGAAATGTTCATTCTTACATGAATTAAAAACAGGATTGAACTTAAATACAAATGTCGGAACGATAATTACTTGTATTATATATGTTTATATGAATATAACCAATTGATATACTCATATGATTTTAAGTAATAAATAATTATTATTCTAATTTATTTAATCAAATAAATTACTGAAATAATCCAAAATAAATTGTATTACAAATTCCATCGAAACCCGGGACATTACATAGAGATTTTTAAATATATTATTGTGAGTAAAAATTTGTTGAAAGGGAATAAATATTCGTTATTATTATATAATTTTGTAAGCAAGTATTAAATAATTTTATGAAGAAAATTCTGATATTAATCAGATTTATAAGCAAATGAGAATAACTTAACCTAATGGTTAAGAATTGGATAATTGTTTTAAAAAAATTAAATGGGATTTAATTTAAATTAATTATATTATTAATTAATTTAAAGGAAGGACCAATTGAAATTGGTTAACGAATTAGTCGTATTTGAGTTGACTAAGTCAACCATTTTTAACTGGGTTTTTTATGCAAAAACGATAGCTTAAAATAAATGTTTACTTAATATTTGAATTTAGTAAAGGAAATAAAGATAAAAGGGGTTTTATATTAAACCTGAGTTTTGTAAACAAGGTTTATAAAAAGAGATGTGCGGTTGAAGCGTTAATTTTAAATTTAGCATTATTAAATAATGGAATTGAGAGAAATAAATGGAATTGAAATGATATTTTCAAAAAGAAAAGATTAAAAAGGTATTTGTAATTGAAATCGGAAAACATTTAGTAATGGAATTTGGAAATAATAACTCACAAGTTATAAATGAATTATTTGAAAGAAGTTAAGGTTAAGCAGTAATTTTATTGAGAAATGACTTAATCAACATATTAAGTAATAATAAGTTATATTTAAAAAGAGATATTTCCAAAGGTAAGAAGGTTTTATAAACTATATTTTAAATAAAATAGTTTAATGAGATTTGTTTGATATTAGAATAAATATTAGGTTTTGAATTACAATTCATATCTATTTTAAGATAAGAACGTTGTTGATCAAGGTCTGAGAGGTAAATAAGTACCCCAACTTGAACGACTTCAGGATTATCTGAAGATGATATTAGTTTGTAATGGGAAAGAGGTTAAGAATAATTTATTATTTCCATATGTGAAATAATAATGAAATGTTAATTGTAAGATTTGAGAATATAAAATGAGATTTCCAAAGTAACGGAAATAAAAAGGATTTGAGAATATATAATGTAATCTCTAAGGTAACGAAAATGAGAAGATTCGAGAATATATATAATAATATATACCAAGTAATTAAGTTATAAAAGGGAATTGTGTGAAATTGTAATGGTACTTTAGAGGTAAAGAAAATTAAAAGAAGAGTTTTGGAATAAATTTGTTCTAAAAGACTAAGAGTTGGTTATTGGTTTCAAGTAATGAACAAAAGAGATTTCGTAACATTATTGTACGAATGATAAGTTGAATTGATTTTCCTAATTATAGATAATGAAGAATGAAATGTCAAATGTTTTGAAATGATAGTAGAATAGAAAAATCGAATACGGTTATAGAAAATTCCTAAGTATTAAAATAAAATAGTTTTGAAAATGAATCTTTTGTGAAATAAGAAGTGAAAGTTATATTCGTTAGATTTAAGAGTTTTGAATTTACCTTCATTAATTATTTTTAATTAAAGAGGCCATGTAATGCTGGTACTGAAACAGTAAACTCACTTTATTCTCATGATTATCTATTTGATAGTTAAATGAACGACTATCAAAATCTCACCCATATGATTGTTGGTATGGAAAGACCGGGATCGAATTTATATTCGAAAACCATTCCAAACCAGCGAATACGTAGAAGATGACGATTGAAGATGGAGCAATTGAAGATCGTTGATCTTCAGGAGCGGAAGATCTACTTGTTGAATTTCTCTGGTTTAGCGGCCAGAGATATTATGACTATTCTATCGTAAGTGAAATCTACGGATTGTAAGGACTACTCACTACTGATCCATGGAGTAATACCTATATAGGATTGTTTACACCAAAATTGGTCTAAACACCCAAGGTACTAAAGCTGTACTTCACCAATGCAGTAGGAAAATAAATGGAGTTGTACTTAACAACAATCGAAGAATGAAAATGCGAGGAAAGTAAAATCAAGACAAGATTTAGAGTGGTCCAGCCATAAATTAGGCCTACGTCCACTGTGAAGATAATTTGCATTCTTATAATGAGGATTACAAAATACATAAACTCTCTTTCTTCACTCATTTTCATATTCACCCTAAACAGTCTCATTCATACAGATTATAAGAGAATAATCGAGTCAGTGGAGGAGAAGGATGAATAAGTGAATGTTAAGGAAGATGTCTTCATTTCCTGGTTACAGGACTATAGTTGACGCCATTGCCAGACAAGTGATGGAGATTTTAGTCGGGGAAATGACCATTACTCTCCAAAATGTTTTTTGGATTGAGTGAGGATAGAATTCAGCGGCACTTTGTGGTTTCGAAGATTGGCCCCCCTTTATGTTGACAGCCACGGTGTATTTATAGGCCTGCTCCCTTCAGGAAATGATCCGAAATTTGCATATGCTGGCTACGGGTCGCTTATTCCACTACTTACAACCATACCATCATCCAGATGTAGCCAGCTTTCATATGTAAGCGGTTCCATAGGAGCGAGTGCTTCGGGTAGTTGAGCGGGCGATTCCTTATGAGCGAACGCTTTGAGTAGCTTTATAAAAGCAGTATGCGGGGCAGGAATCACCTCTCCTTTGCACCCTACGCGACTGGCTTTCCTAGCTCGAGGGCGTTCATCCTTTCGCTGTCTTAACGGGGTCGTTTCCGCCTATGTTAAATGGACGACTTGCTTTGTTTTGGAGTTTGAGCAGTTTTCGAATATACGTGTGACCTTGACACCTTTGTTGGGTCGTTTAAGTGCCTCGGATAACATTGTGTACGACTGCCCTGATGATATCCGTTTCGTACCCTTTTCTTAGTCTTTGTAACTCAATGTTGTACATATGGATTTTTGAGGGATTAACACTTGCCCCTCGAAGTCCGTAATTTTTTTTAGCAAGGAATCACGGGCTTCGACATGGTTGATTGCAGCATTGTCCGGTAGATCCATCTTGGCTTGTCGAATGGTCGTTCTGTAAAGCATAGGATCGCCCGTCCATACATCATGTATGAGCGATCGGGTGGATATACCATTTTGGTTTGCTAACCCTTTTGTCTGCCTTACACATATCGTTTTGCTATTTTCTTCTTTTCCAAAAGAAACCTTCAATGGACGCACTGTTTTAAGCAATCCTTTCCGTTGTTTCACTTCTTTTCATAACTTCTGATTACCTCAACTCTTCTGTTGCTCTGATTTGCACCCATGCACGGCGCTCCCATTGAGGCTTCTGTGACTTCGAGATCAATTTTGCCAGCCTATTCGCCTAGATTTGAGGCTGTTTGCTCGCTTGTAAGTAGATTTCTCTCTTGATTTAATCTTGACCCAATTTTGAAGTGCGAATTTGATCATTCTGAATGCAATTTTGGGGTTTCTAATTATTTAATTGAACTTTGCAGACTCTTCAAAGGTTCTTGCAATCCTAACTAAATTGTTGCAGGTTTTTCAAGTAGGGTTTTTTTCTTTTTGTAGTAGTCATTCTCAAATTTATTCGAATTCGAACAAAATGTTTTCCTTTGACTCCTAATCCCATAGTTTCAGGAAGCTACCTATGTCAGACCAAGTTAGAAGGTCTAATTAAGTTGCATCTACACCCAATATTGCCTCTTCGTTGGATGTTGTCCAAGATTTCTCACAACCTTGTGCACTTTCTGATGAACCTTGTGAGAGGCACCCGACAGAGCTTTCTCTCAACTCATTTCAACAATTGTGCAATCAATTCAGGATTTCGGAAAAAGAAGAGGCCAAACTGCCTGTGGAAAAAGAGTTCGCAGATATTCCTCCCAAAGGATATGTTGTTGTTAATCATGGCATGTTGATAAGCGGATCAATTCCTCCCTTTAATCCTTATATAGAAATGATTCTTCGGAGCTTGGCTATTGCCCCGTACCAGTTGCATCCTAATGGTCACGCGATTTTGATAAGCCTTTATATCCTTTTTATGAGGGAAAAACATCGAGATGCTTCGTTTAAGGACATATGATCATTATATGCTTTCAGGAAAAGGAACCAGCGCCCTTCGTTTATTTTTTTGGAAAGTCGGGGTTCGAAAATAATTACTGGCTTAGTGGACAGTGTACGAGGATTTCCCAAACACTATTTCTTTGTCTGATGTCCCAATAATTTCTGTGGCTTTTGGATGAAAGGCAGTAAGTATTTTCATTCTTCAGACTTCCGCTTGCTCCCTTCCTTTTTTTTTAAAAAAAATTTTGGTTGTACTGCAGCGTCTCCTAACCAAAGCATACCCTTCGACCAAGACTTATGCAACTCACTATTAGTTGTTGATGAGAGCAAGAGAAATAGGAAATTCCTGATTACTGAAGAGTTCTTAAAGCAATATGATCTGCTTCCTTCTCTGCGTTCCTTCGCGGTGGATACTTATGATAAAAAAGATGCTGTGAACAAGCTCCCTGTCAAGAAATCTCCAAAAAAAAGGAGCATTCCAGCCCCGCAGGGGGGCAGTGAGGCATCTTCCAAACGCAAAGCGGTTTCCGTTAAGAAGGTAGCATCTAAGCATTCAAAACACAAAGGTTCAAAGATTTCAGTGGTCTTGCGCAAAGAGGAAGAACCTTCTTTAATGGAAGTCGTCCATGTGAATGTGAATGTGACTTCTTCGAAAACCACCTCAGATCAAGTGCGGGAAGTGGAGAAGTCTGATGAAGCTGTAATGACTTCTAAAGAAGCTCCAGGAGGTGGAGAGAATCTTCCTACTAGGGACAACCAAGAAGAAAATGGTTTAAAGACTCTTAAATGTCTTGATCCCCTTAACTTAACTAAAGACCCTATTCAAGATAATTGTTACTTGAACACTTATATTTCGTACCTTGCAGTTGTAAGAGTTTTACAAAAGGTCCCCTTGTTTCTAGGCCAAAGTGATATCTTACAAAGCCTGGAACTATTATAGTTTTATTGTACTCGTACATCCTGTGTACTTCTTCTCATTGCTTTTTTTATTTTTTTTATTCTCGTGCTTAAATTTTCTTTTTCCTCCTAGATCCAAGAATGGAATCGTCTTTATCAGACACTTTCTCCCGGGAGGTTGCTCTTGTCAATCCATAGAACATCTTACAGTCCAGTCTTTCTCGTTGTGCCAAGCGTTCTCGATCATCTTCAGAACCCATAACCCAACATACTCTCGAAGCACCGTTGGTGAGTTTGCGGAAGAGGAAGAAGCACAATCATTCTCAAGCATCTGAAAGAGAAATCTCGGATAATCAGGATGCTAGGAGGTGAGAATATAGTGATAGACAAGATAAGGATATGCCCAGTGGTTCTCTTGAATCGGTCGAACATTTACGTCCCAGTTCCTCGATCCCTCTTGAACCATCGTCTACATCCTCCAAGCCTGTTGCACCCGCTCTCTGCCAGGTTCAGGCAATTCTTGACAGACCTCGTTATGAAATTGCCCCTTGTAATCCAAAGTTAAAGGATTGGTTCAGAGATTGGGACTTAAGGGGAATAGATTTCGACTTGGATCTGTTTCCATATGATGACCAGAGTGCCGTCGGGGAGCTGAGCACCATAAAAACTATATGCCCACCCAACTCTCTATCATTAAAGATCAGCTTGAAGCTCAATTAAACGAGGCCGAGAACGTCACCAAAGATCGATTTGAGTCTTGGGATAGATTTTGCTCTGAGCTCCAGAGGCTGAATACTCAACATCTCGAGCTCATTGAGCTTCTCGAGAATGACAAGGCTGAATTGATCCGTGTAATCGAAAGTCAGTCAACCGAAATTGCATCCTTCAAGGATGGGATCAGCAGGGTGAGCAGCTTGGAGATTGACAATGGAATACTCGAGGAAGAGATTGATGCTGTCAAAAAACTACTTCATGAGGCCGAAAGCAAGTGCGAGTCCGCTAAATCTCAATTGACTTCTGTGCAGCAGGCTATGGTATCTTGTTGGCAGGAGAAGGCAGTACTTGAGGATAAGCTTTCTTCACAGAGTAAGGTCCTTAAAACCTTAGAAGAAGATAAAGCGGGGTTAACCAGTGATCTTGAGCGAGCCAGAATCAAGACTGAAGAAATCCTGTTTCGATTGTACACCCTTAGTGTTATAACCTGCGGAAGCTTGAGTTATCTGAACAAGGATTTCCCTCGCACACTAGCTCTCGTCTGGGAGCAAGTGCTTAAATATTCTAAGGATAAGGAAGATAGTGTTCTTCAAGAGGCCCTCCTCGAGGCAAGCGATCATGATGCTTTGGAAAAAGGTAGGAGAATACTGGCTGATGAACGAGCTCGACCCCTTGAGAAAGTGGTCAGAACGTTGTTCCTGCTCATACCCCTGGTCTTGTGGGAGATGGATCTTCCGGATCCCAAGTTTTCCTGGCAGAATCTTTGGTTGTTAATGAAGGTACTTCTAAGGTTCATTTTGCTGATGACCACGTCGCTCCTGAAGATATCGCCAAATGATGTGCTATTGTTTTGTATTTGTGGTACCAATTTTATGACTGCGTATCTTTTGTGACAAATTTGCGCTTTGAAATTACTCGTTGGCGTTGATATGTCGTACTTTTTATTGAAGTTTTTATTTGCATTGATTTACGCTTTATTGGTTGTGCTATGGTTATGTTTTTACATCATGAAACGTTAGTATCGCTGGTTTTTTTTTATTTTTTTTATCATATCCCTTCTTTTGCCCCTTCTTTGAGGGGCTTAGTACTCATTGTGCATTTGTTCGTATTCTCTAATGGTCTGGTAATTCAAACCTTTGCAGCTTATGTTCAGATGTACATTTTTGTAAGGTGCAAGTATCCTGTTGTACATTTAATCGTTTTCCTCATTGACTTAGCGTCCCAAGCCCTTCGGAAACTCGATTAAATGCATTTTCGTATGTACAATTTGTTTTTTTTTGTTGTACTCAATTCCATATCTCACTAACTCAGTGACCCGAGCCCTTCGTAGACTGGTTTTGAGCACGTGCCCCCATGGGAGGACTTTGGTTACGAGTTTTCGACCCAATTTTGATCTTATTTGATCCGGCTATTATGATCAAATAGAGACCTAAATTGGATACCCCCTTTCGACTAGGATTTCTGCTACCCCCTTTCGGCTAGGATTTCTGTTACCCCCTTTTGGCTAGGATTTCTGTTACCCCCTTTCAGCTAGGATTTCTGAATTGGACATTTTTTTTGCAACAGAAAGTGCGACCCCCCGATTTTGGTATGCTCTCCATGACTTGCTTTGGAATGATTCCTACCCTTTAAGTTTTGCAAGATTATGGGTTTGAATATCCTGCCTTGTTTGACCAATGCTCTTGGTGCTTGATGCCTAATTTGCCCTATATATTAAAGAACAATTTTAGCATTAGTCTGCAAACAACTTTTGTTTTATATGAGAGTATGATCTATGAGCAAATAACTTTTAATAGTAAGGGTGAATCACATATCATTTCATGGAAATACAGTTAGGGAAAAACATAGTATAGAAATAGTGAAAAGACGATGGGAGTCACGCATCTCTAGCTCTGGATTTTGGGTTGTACCCAGTGGTCATCAGTTGATAATCGGGCGTAGGTCTTCAGATACTAGGGTTATCTCGTTTGACCCAGGGTAATTGGCAATCTTTCCTTGCCCCTGACTTTCTGATGCATTTTGAGGATTCCTAACATATTGCTGCAGTTGATTTTTTGAATGAGCTCCTCGATTAAATTCCTCAAGTGTCGACATTCATTCGTGTTGTGCCTAGGTTGATTATTAAACTGACAAAACTTTCCGGAGTTGGCCTGATGTTTTGTAATTTTTTGTGGTTTCATCTGTGGAAATATGCCTGAGTCCTTTGTGGTAGAGTAGATTTTATCTGGGGTTTCATTCAACGGTGTCAATTCTGCTTGCTTAAAGAATCTTGACTTCTTGTTTATTTTACTGTCTCTCCCATCAAACCCTATTTTCTGTGCAGAGTCATCCTTCTGGATTATTTGGGATTCGTTACTCTTCCCTTCCTTAATAGTGCTACTCTTCGTGTCCTTCTGAATATGTAGGGTGTCAGTTTCCACCCTCATGTATTATTTGGCTTTCTTGTAGAAGCTCTATAGAGTCTTTGGTTTCTACATCTTGAGCTACTTCCCGAATTCTGATTTCTTATCGATAGCCCCTTTCAGGGATGCCAATAAGTACCAAGGCTCTGGTTCTATAACCTCTGTTGTTGCAGCATGGAAGCGTGTAAGGAAAGCTTTGTGGTTTCTCCATGCATTTGTTCCGTCTCGCTGAGTGACATCACGTCCCTTACATTGGTTGTTTGTAGTTGGAATTGATCTTGAAATCTCCTTGCCAAATCGGCGAACTGGTCAATACATTTAGGTGGAAGTTTAGTGAACCATAGCGAGGCCACACCCTCTAGGCACACAGGAAAACATAAGCACTTGATTTCATCAGTGGCCCTAGCTCCATTCATGTGCTGGTCGTATTTGAACAGAAAAATGATTGGATCTCCAACTCCGCTATAAGGTGATATTGTTGGGGGTATGAATTTCTTTGGGAATTTTGCTTGACAGATTTCCTCCGTAAACGGGTTTCTACTGGGGGAAAACTCCCATTCTTTCTCTTCAACTTCTCGGGTTGCTTTTTCCTTCATTATTCGTTGGACCATGCCTGTGATGATCCTCTCGTCACTCATTTGTTCGTAAGGATCGGCACTGATGTTCTTATTAGTGCGACCACGGTTTGAGCTTCGGTGCCTTACATCTTCTTTGGGGGATGTTATGTTAGCGGGACTTGCGGCGGCCCGAGTCGCACGTTTTTCTTTTTGCTGTGGAGATCCAGCCTTAGGGTCCTCAACGTCGGCCTCTCTCCTGTCTCCCACTACGTTTTGGGGTCGACCAGGGTCTGAGGCAGAT
Organism: Allium sativum; assembly: GCA_030737875.1. NCBI lineage: Eukaryota > Viridiplantae > Streptophyta > Magnoliopsida > Asparagales > Amaryllidaceae > Allium > Allium sativum. The sequence continues at coordinate 924,445,287 of CM060922.1, forward strand.
GAGACCTCTTTTTCATCAGCATTATTTATAGCATTTGGCGGTAGCAAACTGGATTGAGCATTAGTCAGGACATCAAACCTTTCCATTATCATCTTCGTCGTATTGTCCATTTTTTCATTCAAGTCGGTTACAACCACATTCAGTTCATCTCGCGTTACAGATGACCTAGGGTTTCCTCATCCCCTTGGTTCAGAATTTGAGGGGTAGCTTCATCAACATTATCATCTCCACTGATCGTGGTAGCTTTAATAGTTTTGCTGCTTTTCTTCGATCTGGCCATGACTTCAAGAGAGAAAGCGTCTTTGGATCTATGTGTTTTTACATTGCTGAACTTTGAAGGGGAGTACGAGGAAAAGAATTATGAACCAAGACCCACGGTGGTCACCAAAATGTTTACACCAAAATTGGTCTAAACACCCAAGATACTAAAGCTGTACTTCACCAATGCGGTAGGAAAATAAATGGAGTCGTACTTAACAACAATCGAAAAATGAAAATCCTAGGAAAGTAAAATCTAGATGAGATTTAGAGTGGTTCTGCCGTAAATTAGGCCTACGTCCACTGTGAAGATAATTTGCATTCTTATAATGAGTATTAAAAAATACATAAACTCTCTTTCTTCACTCATTTTCATATTCACCCTAAATACTCTTATTCATACAGACTGTAAGAGAATAATCGAGTCGGTGGAGGAGAAGGATGGATAAGTGAATGGGAAGGAAGATGTCTTCATTTCCTGGTTACAAGACTATACTTGACGCCATGGCCAGACAAGTGATGGAGCTTTCAGTCGAGGAAAGGACCATTACTCTCCAAAATGTTTTTTGGATTGAGTGAGGATAGAATTCAGCAGCACTTTGTGGTTTCAAAGATTGGCCCCCCTCTATGTTGACAGCCATGGTGTATTTATAGGCCCGCTCCCTTCAGGAAATGATCTGAAATTTGCATATGCTAGCTATGGGTTTCTTATTCCATTAATTACAGCCATACCATCAACCTTCTGTAGCTAGTTGTCATATGTGAGCGGTTCTATAGGAGCGAGTGCTTCGGGTAGTTTTATAAGAGCAGGATGCAGGGCAGGAATCACCTCTCCTTTGCACCCTGTGCGACTGGCTTTCCTAGCTCAAGGGCATTCGTCCTTTCGCTGTCTTTACAGAGTCATTTCCGCCTATGTTGAATAGATGACTTGCTTTGTTTTTGAGTTTGAGCAGTTGTCAAATATACGTGCGACCTTGACACCTTTGTTGGGTCGTTTAAGTGCCTCGGATAACATTATGTACGACCGCCCCGATGATATCCGTTTCGTACCCTTTGCTTTGTCTTTGTAACTCAATGTTGTACGTATGGATTTTTGAGAGATTAATAAGGATGTAGTAGGACGGTGCCTTCGGTTCATCCTGTTCCTGGATGACATGTATGGATGAATGTTTGACGGATTATTTCCAAAGGAATTACATACATTGATTTCTTCAAACATACCATTGTTGGTGGCGGAGAGCGGTCGTTCTTTTAGCTTAATAACTAGAGTATTTTTGTGGACGTCAATTAGTGATTTTCTAGCAGATCTGACGATGTAGCATTTAAAGTGAATGGTGACCAGATGTTGTAAAAATTAAGTATGACCTCAAGCCTCATTAACTGGGAAATGGCACAAAATCGGGTAGGTCACATGGCTATGTGGGTCGCACCCATCAAAAGAGTATATCATTACCTGATCTGGAGAAATCAAATGCCTTCAGTTGTCCCTTTTATTTATGTATTTATGTTATCGGTTGAGTTGGCTGGCCCCCAACCGTGGTAATGATATATTCGGTACTCTCAAGAGAAGTGAGGGGCCCGCCATGTTTAGCCAAGTTTGCAAGATGTTCTTGTTGAACCCCAATGTATTCATCTCTGAAGTTACATTGTCGGCAATGTGGTTCCATACCTTGCCAGGCTTATCCAATAAGCGCTCACGGTTTTGATTATATACTATGTATGTAGAGAGTGAGATGCAAGCATTCTACTAGATTGATATTTATTAGTATTTAGACACTGTTATATTATCATAAAAGATATTGATTTCAAAAATGTTTTGGGTTATCGTAGGGTAAAAACCGTATGTTTTTATGTGCGGATTTGGTCTTACGATTATCCTTTTCTTTTGAAAAGATTTTGACTTTGAAATCAAGCTGGATGATGTTTTTTTTAAAATTAGTATGTTTTTCTCACTCCGGTTCACCAAACTGATCTGGTGTTTGTAATGCTCGGGTTAGATCAGGTAGTACATGTCCAGGTTATCAGATGCTGCAAAGTCCAGAGGCTAGTTGGAGATGTTCAAACGTATGATATCTAGTATTTATTCTGCTATATGACTGTATATGAGGACAGGTTATTATAACTGTCCAGATGTGTTGATGTACTCTGATGATTGTAAGTTTTATTTAAAGCTCTCAATAAAGATTTATTTCTTTATTATATTTTGTTCCGTTGCGATGTGAGACTCTGATTCTGTGTTATATTGATTCTTCTTCTTCTATTCTTATATTTCTTTCTTCCTTTCCTCACCCTCTAATTTCTTTCTAATAACTATATGGGGTTTTCGTTACTTGAATTTTCTCAAGTAATATAGTTTATGTATAATTGTCGAAATTCGGATGTCGAATTTCATTACCGGGTTGTTACATTGATAATCGAATTCTGGATTCTCAATGGTTTGAGGAATAAAAGGTATAATACACATGTACACACATATGAGAATATGATAACATAGCCATATAAGTTAATAAGGAGACAAATTAAGCTATGAAAGATTAGAAAAAGTAAGTATAAAAAGGCAAAAATGATTTACGTTAATAAAATAATACCACACCATATCATAGTTACTTTTACACGACCATCAAAACACCCATCACATTCTTTTAAACGTGATGTGACAACTCAAGGTGGTAGGGCAAAGGTACTTTGGTAAATATCCCTTAAGATTTTTTTGTTTTAAGTTTTTTATATAAATTCCCATCCATTTCATCTCATTTCTTCACACCGCTTTCTTTCCTTCTTCCTTCTCCTTAAGCTTTCTAATAGCTTCTACATCCTTAGAATTTTTTTATAAAAGAGAAAAATTTACTCACCACTTATCTAAGTACCTTAAGGCATCGAAACTATCGTTAAACCACATCTTATCTTCATCCAAAAATTACCACCATTCGACAAATCTTGGAGATCCCAACCCAGCTCACACTACACTTAGGCCATGAGAAATAAGGAGTAGGAGGAGATAAATATTTTTTGATTAGCAAAAGTGAAGAAGGAACGTGTTGGGATAGTCTAGGAATAGTTTTAGCAAGTTTCGATAGTGCAAAAATCCAACCGAAGATAAGAAAATCAACCTTAAACAACCCTAACTACACATAAGTAAATTATTGTTATGTGAATGATAAAATATTTCTGTATGAATGTTAAATGATGCTTATGAATGCTTTGATGAATGTTTACAAACTTTTGGATGCTTATATTTTTGATTGTATGAATGTTTAATAAGTTACGTTAAATACACGTTGATAGACACAAAGGAAATCACTTTCCTTCCATTGGATAGAATGGTGAAAAATAGATTGTTGAACCTATCAATAATGATTTGAAATGTTTTACAAATGAAATATATACACTTCTTAGTGTATAAATAAAGTTTGAAAATAATATGAAATTTCAAGTAACTTTGGTGTGTCACGAATCGGTAACTCGAGATTTCACTATTTAAAAAGTCGATCTTTTGTATCTTGAAAAGTATGAATTCAAATTCTTTAAAGAAAGTTTTTTCCAAATCCTTATAACCCAAGCTATCCAAGAATTAAAAAATCAAGATTCCGTTGAGTAGATTTTGAAATATGACCAAAATTAGATTTGGAAAACATCGCGGTTTTGCATTTCAAAATCCTGTAAACGCGATTGTTAAAAGATGAGGTTTTTAATCTTTTAAAAATATGAAATAAATCTTATTAATCATTTAAAAGTGATTTAAGTTGATCATATGAATCTTAAAATTCATTATAAGAAATTAAGCTTAAATGATACTTTTTGCAACGCTTTTGACACTTTTTAATAATAATTGACATTGAAGCCTAAACTTAATAATTCTTCTCCAAATCCTCAGTGAATGTTTTTAAATGATTAATGCAGTAATTTGGAGATTGTTTTGGAGATTTCTAGATCAAATCAAAGATATTAACTGTTTGAAGTAAATCAAATAAGAAATGATTTAATCTTGGCTCTTGTAAGCCGACAATAAACCCGATGTTTCTATTTTTGAGATCTAGATGTGGATGTTAACTAAGGAGATATTCAGGAGCAATCAGTGCCCTGGATCACCTGGGCCTTCCCTCGACGTGGGATAGATATGATTGAAATATCAGAAACAAGTTAATATAAAAGATCAATTTTCTCAAGATAAATGAATCGGATTTCTTAGAGGTAATGTTGTTGTATTTAGTATCTAATTCCGTGGAGGGAATCCTTACTATCCATAAGAATTTAAAAGGTGTTTACATTGTTATGCGATGGATAGTCGGGTTTGAACATGGAAATTGATATCAAGTATAATAAGTGTGATTTCTTAGGATATATTAAACTAAAATGGACTTACCATCCAAATGACACAATGAATGAGGCTTGATAATTTTGTGAATACACTCGAAGAGTATTTGAAAGCTACACTTCCTTAAAAGATCATTTATGAAGTACTGAATTAATAAATGGAAAACACGCGATACTACTTAAATGGTATTTGTACGATGATTGATCTGAAGAGGTTGGGATCATAATTTGGGTGATTTTTATCTAAAAATCACTTCGAATCAACCAACAATTCGAAATCGTGGATGATGGACGAATGATGAGCAAGAATGATGGAGATCAAATGTAGGGTAATTGTCATCGACCCTCAGGGGAACTTTTCTACATTTAAAATGACAATGATTTTGCATTCATATTTTTGATGTAAGGGCTACTTAGAATTATATCACACGGTCTAATGAGGAGTAGTGGCTTCGGTTAATCCAAACCTAGGATAACTTATATGGAAAATGTCTAATGTTGTATTTTTTAATATGCGTACATTGATTTCCATGAATGTACTTCTGTTTGGTGGTGAAGAAGGAAACTTCTCTTAAGATAACACCTTTCTCTAAGACATACGATGTAGCGCCCCACCTTTATACTCGCGTTAGCCAAGGCCATTTCAAATAATGGTGTCAACTAAGCTGAAAAATAAGGTTGTTAACGAGCGACCATCTACATAATATCTATGAACGAGTGTTAAATGTATCGGATAATATGGTCTTACTTTTCAAAACTCATGAGGAAGTCTGACACATGTAAATCAAGTTCAAATTTACTACATAGTGGCTACATATAATTCGGAATCAATATAAAATACTTAACAATAAAATCAGAGTCAGACATAGATATTCACATCACTAAGGCAGAAGTAGATATGAATATAACACATGAGTATTTATATAAATATAGTGGTCATAGTCGATCCACTATACAAAAAAAGAATAAGTACAAACTCTAGCCAAAAGAATGTGCATACAAAGATGTCACTATCGCATATACATATGAAAATCAATAACTACAACACGAATGTAGATAGAAAAAGCAAAGAATGGTCCCCGCTATAAGTCATGAGATGTAACACCTCGGTATGACCCGAGTATTATTTATAAGAAAATAAACAATAAACGGATCAATCTAGCTGTAATCATCATAATAAACTGAGATAGGAATAGAGATACAAATAGAAAATGACATATAGGTAAAAAAAAACAAAAAATATCACATGTACATTGTGAAGACTCGAAATGACACATAATATGTCAAAGAAATCTCAGAGCTTTATAAAAAAAATGGCACATCATAAATGATATAACTAAATGATCTCCCTTATCAAATCAACATGATATAGATAATACTACATTAATAAATGAATACGGTCCTAGACCAAAATGGTACTAAGATCATCGCAAGAACCGAAGTTCCATAAATAGTCCAAAGACTCTCAAAATGAGTCGAAGATCAATGATCTGGAAATCATCGATATAATCAAATGAACCAAAGTTCCTTAAGATGATCTGGAAATCATCAATATGATCAAATGAACCGAATTTCCTACAGATGATCTGGAAATCATCGATGATCAAAATTGATCAAGTATAGTGTAATCTATGCCGAGCTAGTAAATATAAGAGTCGGGCTACATGTCCCATAACCCCTTGCTCTACTCGAATATTTACAAACAAGTTGTACCTTCCAATAGAAATACGAAACGATCATTGCCATGCTTTTCAATCGAACGAGTCCAAAAATTAACCGTCAAAGCAAACAAAAAGGGTCATAGTCCTTATTTTTACTAAGGCGTTTAATTAGATTTCTCATACGAAGGAGAAAAAGGTTTATCAAATATATACTAGTAGATTTGTAAATCAATTTATAAAATAACTTCATCCAATGAAGTCGGATTAGAAACCAATTTGGAAAATAACTTCATATAATGAAATGGAGTTAGAAACCGATTAGTACAAGATTTGGTATTGTAACGACCCATATTTTTACGGTATATAAATAATTTATTTAATTATTTAAATAATGGTTTGGGTTATTTACAATGCCCAGAATTAAATTATATTGAATATTTAATTAAAATAAATAATATAATAATATATTTAATTTTTGAAATAGTCAGAAATAGTTGAATTCACAAAATGGTGTGAATTGGATCAACTGTGATATTTAATTCAGCTTAGAGTTGAACTAGAATGATGAATATATTTAAATAACGACAGTTTGAACGTATAATTATATTATAATAAAATCGAGCTCGAAATGGCGCTATAGTTCGTAATTTGGCGATTTGAACTTCAACTCAATGTACATGATTCGTTTTAAATCGAATTTCTGTGAAACAAGTACCGCTATGGGCTGGTGAAGTATATTTTTCTAGTGGAAGAGAAAAATCAGGATTTCGTCGTGTAGATTTTGATTTATGTCCAAATCAAATTTTAGAAAAGTCGCTGTGGAATTTCTTTTATAACTTATATCGATTTATTCATATTATAAAAGGATTTTTAATATAAATCGAATATAGATATAACTAGGAATTTTGAAATATCAAGTTATAAATCCCAGTGGAGCTGTATGATATTCCAGTGTGAATATATACGATAATATTAAATTATTTATGTTTAATTTAATTGTTTTAAAATATATTTATATATTTAAAAGAGTTATTTAGAGCTTTAAAAATAGCCACTTTTGCAAACGAACTCAGAATTCAACGAAACTAATTTTGTTGGATCCGCAATATTAAATTATTGTTATATTTCAATTTCCGTGATTTTTGAAGTTAGTGTGTGGCCGTACCAATTTTTAAAGTGAAAAACAGTCGAAATTTTGACGGTTAAAAATACGCTGTGTGAGCAAACGGAGTCGGAATTCGACGAAACTAGTTTTGTTGGGACCGTAATGACGAACTGTAGCTGCATTCCGGTTTTCGTGATTTTTGGGTATCGTATATGATCACAGGAATTTTAGAGGACAAATACAATCAGCGTTTACTTAAAAATCGAATATAAAAATAAAGTAAAAATATCTAAAAATTATTATAAATACATGGCCATCCTCCTAAACCCTTCAAAACCAATTTCCACAGTCAGTTTCTGCAACCCAAACATGAAACCGATCTTCAAAAATAGAAATCAATTCAACTAAAATCCTATAAATCATACAACCTTCATATTAGAATTCCTGGGCGGTTTTCGCTCACACTAGGTGAGTTTTAAGTGGTTTGAACAATGGTTTGGTTCGCTGCTTTCTTCGAGCGTTATCTAGGGTTGCTGATTTTGGAGTGTTGGTGCTTTAATCCGCAAATTTGTACTGATCAATGGGTTTAGGAGGTGAAGTAGGATGTGTTGGAGGATTTTGGTGGAGTTCGATCACCTGAAAGTGGTCACGCACTGTGTGGTTGCGTACAGAACGGTGCGACGGAAAATGGAAGGGTTGCATCGAGTTCTGTGTTATGGGTAGAAGGTGGAAGAGTATTGGAAGAGGAGAGTTTTGAAGGTGGTTTCGTGATGATCGGTTGAGATGAGAGGGAGGGCTTGCGGTTTGAACTCCTGGAAATGGCGTTGGAGGTAGGAGCAGGCTACGACATTTTTGAGTTTGGGGAAGAAGTATCGAAAGTGGGCTGGAGTTGGTGGGCCGGGAAGTTAAGCCCAAAAGTAATTAATCCATGTTTTATTTATTCTAAATCATGTACTAACTTGTAAACTAAATAACTTGTCCGTTAGTTATCAGAGTTCAGCAAAACAAGATCCGACAGGATCGTATGGACGGACACTACACGCTGGAACTGACTGGGAGTGGATTCGAGCACGTTACAATTTATGGCAAAATAAATTGTCTGATCAGAATCAACTAACGCAAATCGTAATTTAAGGGTTAACGCGAAATGTGAGTAATCTCACTAACTCTGCTCAGTTTATATTTTTATAAAAGATTTTTATAATTTGTAAATAATGGTTGTTTGCTGTGTGTTGGCTGTTTTGTTGAACTATTAGTCAGTTGATTGAAAATATAGATAACGATATAGATATAAATTGTTAATCAAATATTGATTCTGTTTAGCAAAATATTTCATAGTAAAATGAAATTGATGTTAATTTTATTGTTTAACATCTGTGGATGCAGGGAAACAGGTCGGAGGGACTCAACTGGGTTCCTTAACATTTATTTTACTGTTTTTTTTTCATATATTGTGTTATATGATGTGATATGAAATTTGTTGTTGATTTTGTATGTTGGAATGATACTGATCATTGTTATATGGTATGTTAAATACCATAAGGAATACTGGAATGTTAAAAAGGAAATTTTCAATGTTATATTGAAAAAAGAAATATTTATAAAATCAAAGATTTTATAAAAAGAAAACCATTTATTTAGGAAATAAATAGATTAAAAAGGAATATTTATTTGTTAATCAGATAAATGGAATTGAAAAAGAAACATTTATAAACTATTTACAAATAGAATTGAAAAGGGATATTTATTTGAAAAATAAATAGAATAGAAAGGGGAAATACATGTAAAGTAAATAGAAAGGAAATAGTTAGATTATCAAAGGAATTACTTATAAAATCAATAGATTTTATATAAAATGAAAATATTTTATAAAATAAATAGAATTATCAAAAAGGGATTTATTTTGTAAATAAATAGATTATAAAAGGAAATACTTGAAAGGTGACTAGAATTGTATAAAAGGAGAATTTTACATTTGAAAGATTTAAACCCGTGCTTCGCACACGGGTATAACATGCTATGAATTTAAAGCAAAGATTTTAAATAGAATCTGTTTTAACAGATAAAGTAAGAAGATAAATTTATAAATAATATTTTATAGATTAAATAAAATGTTTATCATTGGATAAATAGAATATATAAGTCGGGACTTATATAGAGAAGTAAGAATCGATTTCAATATCGACAATTGAATCTGAATGGGGATGTAGAGTTAATCAATTAGAGTTAATCAGTTAGAATAAACGATTAGAGTTAGAATTAATCGAATTAGAACATAGTTAATCGAGTTAGGATTTATTGAATATTAGTTATTCAATTAGAGTTGATCGAATATAATTATTTGAGATAGAGTTAATCAAACATAGTTATTCAGGACGAATTGCCATTTCGTACGACTGCTAGCGTAATTCGCAGGGCTGTAGATAGCCTACGATGGTCGGATGTTTCCTGAGGGAATCAGGCATAACCATTGTGATCGCTACGATCTATAGTCAAGCGAATGGAGTTAAATCGAATATTAGCCATTCGAAATAAAGTTAAAACAGACATAGTTATTCGAGTGTAAATTAATCAAATATTAGTTTTTAGATATGAGTTAAATAAGTTGAGTTAAATAAGTCGAGTTAATCAAGTGAGTTAACCAAATTGAGTTAATCGAGTTGAGTTAGTCAAAATGAGTTAATCAAACCAAGTTAATCCAAATGAGTTAATCCAAAGGAGTTATTCAAAATAATTTATTCGAATAAAATTAAGGAAGTTAATCGAATATAGTTTATTCGAAAAGAGATTAATCGAATGTAAATCATTCGAAGAGAATTAATCGAATGTAAATCATTCGAAGAGAGATTATTGAATATAGTTGTTCGAAGAAAGAGTTATCGAATATAGTTTATTCGAAAAAGGAGTTATCGAATAGAGATTTTTCGAAAGAGATCTATACGCCATAATCGATTATATCGAATTAAGGAAAGTAATATTTACTTCCCGTTCCAAATCAAGTTTTAATAATTTAATAATAAATTAGTTGTTTGTTTATTTATTCAAATTAAGGAAGTAAAATTATATTTAAGTTATTATATTTCGAAAGTATGAGATTATATCACTATGGTAATAATCAAATAATTTTGGTAAAAGAAGTGGATTCGTAAATAGAATCCGAGAATTTCGTAAGGAAGTTTGTTAAAGGTTTAAAGGTGGACCTATCTGTTTCGAAGTTAGAAATGTTGTTCAGTTAAGGTCTGAGAGGTAATTATACCCTAACTTGATTGACTTCGTTTTTAACTAAGGAATGGTTAAGGTTCGGTAGTGAAGGTTGGTTAAGTGAATCTAGTTAATGAGTGTAATGGTTCGTGTTCGCATAGTGACGTTATATTTAAATGTCTGTTTAAATCTAATGAAGGAGTTTTGGAAACGTTTTCCAAATAAAAATCGGAAATGTTTTATAATATAGAAAATGTATAGAAAGGGAAAATGAATAAATTAATCTAAAAATGGAAAATGTTGATTGATGACTGATTGATAGAATTTCTATCTGGAAATAAGATCGTTGGTTGCACACCTGTTTTTCTTTGATAGTTAAATCACCGACTATCGAAGTTTTTGGCCATTTTTCCGTCGTCAACACGGAGAGACCGGGGTCAGATTCATTATCTGAAAACCACTCTGTATGGACGTTAGCGTTGCTATCAAATATGATGAAGATAATTGAAGACGGAGTTATGCAAGGGCTATCCTGTTTTCAGAATAGTACCTTCGGTTGTCTAGTCCCAGGACAACGTGAATGGACGAATGTATGACAGAGTAAATCTAACGGATCGCGTAAGTTGATCTCTTCAAAGGTACTTACGTTTGGTGGCGGAGGAATTCATTTCTCTTAGCTTTATACCCGTGGTATTTTTGGGGAAATCAATTTGTGATTTGGCGGGTATGACGATGTGGCATTCAAAGTAAATGAATGTATGATCTGTCAAAAGATATGTTATGACCTCAAGTCTCATCAACCGGGAAATGACAGAAATCGGGAAGGCAACATGGCTAAGTGGATCGCTCCCATTAGGATGTATATCACCTATCTAGAGGAAATCCATTTCATTCTTTTATCTATTATCGATGTTGTCCCTTTTCGGGAAACGGTGGGTAGCTCCCAACCATTGGTGATATACATTCGATACACTCAAGCGAAATGAGTGGTCGGTCATGTGTGGGCCGGGTTGCAAGACGTTCTTGTTGAACCCAGTGTATTCGTCTCTAGAGATACACTATCGGCAGGTGGTCCCATACCTTGTCATAGTTGGAATCCAATCTCCAATAAGCGCCCGCGGTTTTGTTTGTATACTATATGTGGAACGTGAGATGCAAGCGTTCTGCTAGATTGTTAAGTACTTGTGATTAGACATTATTATAATATCAGAGAAGTATTGATTTCCAAAACTGTTTTGGGTTATCGTAAGGTAAAAAACATCCGTGTTTATGTGGTGGATCGGTCTTATGATTATCTTTTCTTTTAAAAAGGATTTTGAAAAGTTAAATCAAATGATTTGAGTTTACTCACACCAGTCCCATGACTGACCCAGAGTTTGTTTTGTTTTTGTTTTCCCTAAACTCTTGGGTGCCCAAATTTGTACGGGCAGTCAAGCAGTTCAGGTCTTTACAGATATACTTGGAGGAGCTTGAAGCAGGAGGCTTCAGGATTATATATAGCTATTGTTAATTCCGTTGTGTGCAAGTGTTGTACTCGGATAATGTTACTGTATATATACACTGTTTAATTTCAAAGTTATGTTATAATATATTTTATTTGTTCCGCTGTGAGATTCGTGTTTACTCTGATTGTGTTCTTCTTCTTCTTCTATTCTAATTTTCTATCTTATCTATTCTCACCCTCTAACTTCTTTCTATTAATGATCAGGAATTTCTGATGTCTGAATAGTCAACATGGTAGTTTTGTGTTGATTTTCGGAGTCGAAAACACCAGTTCGTTACAGGTATCTACTAATAATTTTAAAACCCTTTTGTATAATTTTGAAGTGGCAAATCTCGTGTAGTAGCGATTCGAATAACGATCGAACAAAGAATTCACGTTTTAATACTGTAAATTAAATCTAACGACTATCGATTATAAATTCATTCACCACGTATAAATTGAAAGCCATCAAAGGTTGATAATCGAGCTGCTCAAATATGTGAATGAGAAAACTGAAAAGTCACAGAAAAAGGCCAGACGGCCTGAAACTTGGCCATGAAACGGCCTGAAACAACTTATACTGTAGACCCTGGCGACCATTGGTTTATTGTCAAAAATCTGCAGGACTAGTTGACTGGTCCATTTTGGACCAGTCGACTGGTCAACTTTCCAACCGACACCAAATTAACATGACCAGTCGACTGGTTATTTTTGGACCAGTCGACTAGTGACTATTAAACTGCATATTTTTGTTGTTTGCTTAGCCAAAACGTATATGAATCATTTTCGGTGAACTATGGAGGCTATGCACTTGATCTAGATGATAATAAGACCTCATAAGCTAGTCGAAACAAATCAAGAACACAAACAAACATGCATAAACTTATATACATGAGATTGTAATAATTTTGATTATAAGCTCAATAGTGAACTAAATTCCAAACTAAAGCATGAAAAAGTGATTCAAGCGACTTGTGAAGACTTAGGACTTTGCTGTGGTGACAACGGAGCTTCACAAGATCACCAATTCAACTCGTAGCATATGAATTCGATTGTGTGCACAATCTAAACGAGAAATTCCAATTTAATGAAACTAAAACTAATGAATCGGAATGTGTATACTTATCTAACCAATTCATAAGCATATACACAAACTAAAATGAACCTAAATTACACTTTACAAGCCTCTACGCTTGTGGCATAGATGTGGGTTTATTAAAGAACTCACCTTTGCTTGCTAGAAGTAAGAAATCAATTCAAAGCTTTACTAAATCAATATCTCCTCCAACATAGCTTGCTAAACTCCAACCGAAACACATACAAATGGGTTTCCTAAGAATTAGGTTTAGGAAATCATAATAAATTGAAGAGGAATGGAGTTGGAGAAGATGGAGAAGCTTACCCAAGTTTCTACATTTGATTTCTTCAAGAATTGGAGCTCCAAGATTAAGCTAGGGCTTAGAGAATTTTAATTTCCCATTCCTTTCCCTATTTTTACTTAAGTTATAAAGAGGGGAAGAGAATGAGGGAGAGTGGGCTGATTTGGGGGTTATAAGGTGGACTAAGTTAGCTAAACCAAGACCCAACCAAAGTGCCAAATTTCCTGAACTTAGAATATATCAATGCTTATAGTTTTCGACCACGTAAATGACATTTTGAACTCAATGGAAGTGGTTTTAAGTCCAAATTCGTCCATATGCCAAAAGTGATATTTTGGTCATACACCCAGTGAAAAAGACCAAATTTCACCTAACTCTAAAGGTATTGATATTGATAGTTTTAAAAATCACAAACGACATTTTGAACTCGATGGAAGTGGTTTCGGGTTCAAATTCTTCCGTATGCAAAATGTGACATTTTGGACACACTCAATTAACGACGTAATATTTAAACATATTATCGTTGAATATGCGGGTTGTTACAGACTTCCCCCATAAAGAAATTGTGCCCTTGCAATTATTTAAGGAAAACTTAATACAAATAACAACCATGCATCAACATGATCTATTTTAAGATAGATTAACTCAAAAATTCACGTTCAAATTAAAATTTTAACTTTGAGTTATAAATCACTATATAACTTAAGTTTATACATGTACAATGTTTAAATAAAAGTCGTGAACATATACGAGCAACTAACTTGTTTCCCTCATAAGTGTTTTTAATAATTATTATTTCCTTACTCAAATTCTATATATTCTAAACCCTCAATTTCAGTAAATAAACGGTTAAATTCAACTTGCAAGTATCGACTATCCAAAATCATCGAATATTCCCTATCACGTTTTAGCTAGAAAATTTTATCCCTTATAAATTTCTTAAAATTATTATAGCTTACAAAATTTTCTTACATTGAATAGGACGTATATGATGGTCATATATATCCCACTCACAAGGATAAGCGATCCCATTAGGGAAACAAGATCATGAAATAAAAGTCGAGGTTATATACCCTGAATTGGAAATATTGGCATGTTCTCTAATATTTCGAAAACAAATAAATTGGAACTTTTAAATTTCCAATAAACCCTGAAAATCTCAAATTTGAAATATTAGCATGTCATTTAATATTTCACGAACCACTTGTTTTACTAGGAAGTTTAATTTAATTTTCTTATGCAATCGAAACGAAATTACTTGTTTAAAACAAGTAATACTCCAAATCAAATGAGAATACTCAATCATTACCCAAAGAAAACTAAAACATCGTAATAGCAAAATATATGGGTTAAACAAAAATCAAAGCATGTAAGAATTTTCATAAAACGTATGTTTCCTTTATGAAATAAGATATCTCAAACTTCATTGTTAAATTAAACTATGAAAGATATAAAGGAAACATATGACGGTCATACATACCCCGTTCTCAAATCATTATCTTATTAAAATCCCTATGGTCGCAAGTTAACAATCAATTCTAATGATTTTCCTCGTTGTAACAACCCGAATTTCGACAGACCGGTTTTTTCTTTTCAAAATTCTAATCTATCGAAACTTGTGTAGCCTTACCGTATTAATAATACTGCCTAACCAGTATCCAAAGCTATCATGTCTCTTCCACAAATCTAACCTGCGAGTATGTTATGAGGATGGGGTCAGAACACAAGTTCTGGTGACTGGATTTAAACTATACACTTTGGATAATCCTACATATACCGTTCAATCACATTTTCTTATTTATTAGGTTACATGGGTTAACAACACTCAAGGCTTACATACACGTCGTACCCAATTACTTCCCAGTGGATTAACCAAATATAGTATATATGTAGCTACCCCCAAAATTAAGGTACACCCCACGGTACCCCACTCGCACGGTCTCCACCGTAATGTCACGTAAATGTACGCAATCCTTCATCCAACGTTGGAGTGACGTATGGATTTCTATATATCAATGTTACATTCCGCATATATCTGACATTACTATGCTACGCAAACGTACGGACCAACACCTTTGTTCGAATAAGATTCCATACCAAAGTAATGCTCTCAAGTCTATGATACACCACCCAGAGCATACATGCATGTATCTAGGCTGTCCCACGTACGTATCGTTAATTGTAGCTTGATGCCCCAACCGCACATCCTCTAATGTGCACCGAGTTCCATGGCAGGGTGATACAAGAAACACAGAACTCAGTCGGGAGCTTTTCTATATCTGTACAGACCTGCTTTTAAAAGCCTCAAATTACAGATATTCCAAGGGTCCGTTTTCACGATGGCTATGGC
Source organism: Allium sativum (assembly GCA_030737875.1). NCBI lineage: Eukaryota > Viridiplantae > Streptophyta > Magnoliopsida > Asparagales > Amaryllidaceae > Allium > Allium sativum. The sequence continues at coordinate 924,461,038 of CM060922.1, forward strand.
CCCACCTCAGCCTCTCCCTCAAATAGTAAAGACTACAAGAGCTAAACGACTTGCCCCTAACAAACAATCTAAACATTCAGTTGGCGTCTTCCCTCAACCACTGTACCTCGATAGTGAAAGGTGAATAGTCTATTGGTTTTAGCTCTAGTCTTTTCGCATCCCACTGGCTGTCGATGACGGGTATCCGACGATCTACTACCCTTGTTGGTCGTGACCCTACGCCTCCCCATTGAGGCGACTGCCGAATCACCCTGGTGTCACCACGTCACAGCATTCTGACTGCAAAGCAACTTTCATAGTCAAGGTCCAGCCACCTAATAGTTGCGCGCAGACCTAACCTCTACGAGCATAGACTAAACATCTGCCACCACACAGAGGACTACCAAGAGCACCTTATGTATCCCAGGAAGCCGCATTCTTCCCCTTCCAGTCCTTCGAAGCCAACCAAATAATCAGATGAACGTGCTCTCCCCTCGTGCCTTATAACACCACGGTGATCTGCCCCATTGGGTTATTCATCCTCAGACATACAGACTTGTCCAAGCGCCTCACTTTAATATGTTATTTGACCCTATGTCTAAACATTCTTTTATGCACTTGCTTTACCATATCAGGATTCCATTTAACTTGGTTATCTTAACTTTTTATTCAGGTTACCAAGTTCTTCATAGCCCCTTATATCTCTGAGGAATGGGCCCCTCTTGCTTGTTAATTTCAGTTATACAACTTAACCCATTTAAGTTTATTAATAAGCCCACAACATGTTATTCTCTAGATTGTGATCCAAGGTCTATAATCCTCCATCCCTTTATATCCTTGTTTGATTAAGGGTTACAATAACATGTTCTACCTTATATATATAATTAAGTATATCTCAATTCACATATTTTCTTTTTAACATGTCTGTCATTATTTATGATTAAATATAACTTATTTCATTTCATAAGTTTTCCTCATTCTTTCTCTTTTAATCAAAATTCCATTTTACATCGTAACTATGACTTATCGTTGTCTAATTATTAACTTAGTTCTTAAAACACCCCACCTCCGTTAAGATCACTCACAAAGGGAATGCCATAACTTCGGTGGAGCATTTTTAGTACAAGATGCAGAAAGATTACAAGACAGACAAATAAAGCAGCAAAAAATAAATAACCTTTATTGATTAAACAGCTTGTACCAAGATCGTTTTACAACACCAATACTTATTACAAGAAAGCATCTGTCTTGTTTAATATATAAGAAGCACAAACTGACAATGATATTCCCCAAATAAAGCATGAGCCAGCCAAAGCAGTAGAAAATGAAGTTCAAAGCAATGCGCCAAAGAATCTTCAAGCTTGGAAGGAGTAATGGCCCCAAAATGAACTGAGTTTTTCCCTCCCTGACTACCTGGGGGGAAACGGAAGAAAAGAGGCGAAAGTAAACTAGGTCAGACATAAAGTCTGGTAAGTCCAGTGATTCTTAGTATTTAAACGAGGAAAAGGGTCATGACATGAATAAACTAAATATAAGACTAAACCATAGTAACAAGATAACATGGGGGTAAGCATGAGATATGGCAAGATAAACTGAATGTTCTGGTAATCTGAATGTTTTGATAAACTGAATGCACTTCTACTCCTTCTCTGCTTCGCAACTACCCTGTTATACATATTTCTATATCTCTACACTACCTACTAGTGTCCAAACTAGTAATCTATGATCATATGATAACGTGATCCCAATCCCCGTATTTGCGGTTGCCTTCAGGTGTACATCTATTATGGGGATTCCATTTATTACCTAGATCTAATCTAGGGTTTACTATCGAGCGCTTCCTAGATTCAACCAAGGTTTACGCTACCCAGGGCCACTGGGGTTTATGCTACCTATTGAACGCTTCTCAGATTCAGGGTTTACGCGACCTAGGTCCAACTAGAGATTATGCTACCTACTTTGTATTAATTTTCCATGTGTTTGTGTCAGTCGGCACTCTCTTGCGTGTAGATACTTTGTGCTGGCCCCACCATAAGGTGTATCAAGCCTTATGATAGCGACCCGACACGATTCAAGATGCACAGTGTATAATTTCTAGTACCCAGTGCCTGCTTTTTCCACTCTGGAGTACGTGCACGCCCGTAAACCATCGGAATCTACACTGACGTACCCCCTGCCGCTATTTTGACCGCTCATTATCAGCCCAGTAATCGTGCCCCACCCTGCCTAGTTTTAGGGTACCATGATACATCTATGCGGGTTACTGCTGAAATGGGTCCCCATTACTGGGTTTCCTGCTGGTTAAGTTTACGGGCCTATATATACAAATATTACCCACCTATATGAGATGTACTTAACCCTCCCACCGATTCTAACATGTTTTCTTAATGGTTAAGTTTGTGGGCCTCTATGTACAAATATTAACCACCTACACGATATGTACTTAACCTTCCCATCGATCCAAGCATGTTTATATAATGGTTAAGTTTTGTGGGCCTATATTTACTAATATTACCCACCAACCTGACGTGTACTTAAACTCCTACTCGTCAAGTCGTGTTGGTTAAGTGGTTCTTATTAACTTAACCTATCTTTCTTATCATGTTGGATTGGCTAAATGTGATTTATTAACTTAAACTCGTTCATTCATCAGGTTATACTGGTTAAGTATTTCCCATTTAACTTAACTCCATTCGTTCATCAAGTTAAATTGGTCAACTGTCATTAATCAATTCAAGTTAACTTAACCCACCCACTCGTCATGTCATGTTGGTTAAGTGTTTCCTTCAGGTGTTAACTTGACCCTACCTCAAACCATGTTATATTGGTTAAGTGTTGCCTTCTCGTGTTAACTTAACCCTTCACATACATCGTGTTATATAATTGGTTAAGTGTTTTCCTCTTGTATTGCTTAATCCCACCACATGTCATTATATATTGGTTAAGTGTTACTTTAGTTAACATAACCCTATCATTTGCTTAATTAACATGTTACAACGGTTAAGTGTTCTAAATTTACTTAACTTCACCCACTTGTCTAGTTAACATGTTATTACGGTTAAGTGTTTCCTTATTTACTTAACCTCAACATTTCTAGCTTGATTTATTCATGAGCCTTAATTAATTAATTAATTAAAGCACCAACCACTCACATTAGACAGATATTGCTGTGGTTTCTGGAGGTGTCGGTCGGTTCCGGGCAGGTTTACACCATAACTCAGTCTAACCTCGGGTCTTTCTAGGCTTGATGCACTAACTACCCACATTAGACAGGTATTGTTGTGGTCACTGGATGTGCCGGTCGGTTCCGGGCAGTTTTACACCACAACTCAGTCTAACCTCGGGTTAGGCAAATTCGTCTTTTACTAAATTTACATATTTACTATTTATGTAAATTTTCCGTAAATCAATTTAGCCTAGATCATATTCAACTGTCATGCAAATTAACGTACTTATATTCTATGCCCAAAACTTGATTTACCAATCAAATAACCCAACTTGCAGTTTATACCAATTTAGATTTAATATTCCCCTTTTACAATTCATGCCCAATCTAGATTAACATTCCAATTTACAGTTTATGTCAAAACTAGATTTAATATTCTAGTTTTACCGTTTACGTCCAAAACTTGGTTTACGTGCTAGTTACATACTTTGCGGCCAATTAAAATTTATCAATTTATGCCCAAGTCTAATATGCATGTAAATCATTCAGTATTATAACCAATTTAGATTTATGCCAACATATTTATTATGCCAAATTAACTTAATTAAGCTACGCCCAATCCCCGCATCATAATCGTACGTATAACATGATTTCACAAGTTTTTCTATGTACTCATGAAATGATACTAATAGTATCAAAGCAAGGAATAGGGGATAAGCACGAGAATTGACATAAAAGAATAGCCATGCAAGAATGAACCAAATACAAAAATAATAGTTCCAATGGGTTTGATGTACATAACAGTGAATAAGAATAAACTAGACAAGTTACACCCCAAAAATGAGATCAACATAATTAAGGGAATATGCATAGGTGATTTGGTCCAACATAATGCCAGTTTGAAGTACAACCTAATAGGTTAATGGGCATGACTACAATAGTTATAGGCAATTACCCACAATAGTCATGGGCGACTAATCGCAATAGTTTCTTAATCAATGTCATATGCAATAGTCTCATAGTCATGAATCTTAGTAATAGTCTCATAGTCATGAATCATATGAAATAGTCTCAAAATTATGAATCATAGTCATAGGCAACAGTCATATAGTCTTAGTCATATGTAATAGTCTCTTTGTCATGAATCATAGTCATAGACGATAGTTTCATGGGCAACAGTTTCATAGTCATAGTATTAGGCAAAAGTCCCATAATCATAGTCATTGGCAATTAGCCACAATAAGTTCTAGGCTACAATCGAGAATCAGATCCAAAGGCATAGATAATGTTAGATTTGACATAAGCATGAATCAAAGATAATTAACTCGCAAATAGGCACAGTTATATATTTTAATTTATTACATTCATGAGTCCAATTACACGTTCAAATCTAAGGATAACCGAACTTACAGTGATCGATTTAGAAAAAGGCGATTTGCTATGATTCGAGTGACGTTACTTGAAGCGGAATGCCTATGGTCCAACTTGAAGCTTTAACTTGATTTGAATCTCCAATTTGAAGAAGAACTATAACTTGTTTTAATAAGATTTATTTTAATGGTGGAGGCTAGAGAGAAACAGCATGTAGACGCCTAAAAGAATTTGTGCGGAGAAAGTGAAGTTTGGGGGCGTTTATATAGTGTAGAACTCATGAATTTGGTCCAGAAATCAGCCCGGATACATAAAAATGAATTCTGTCTCGGATCTGGAAAAACAGGGCAGGTTGACCCCCAGGTCGACCTATAGAGGGGAGGTCGACCCCCTGGTCGACCTGTCTGGGGAGGTCGACCCCTGGTCGACCTAGGTCCTGGGCAGGAAATTTCCCGCCCAGCCCGCTTCTGGGTTTTGTTCTGAATTTTTGAATTCACTTTCGAGTTGTTTTCTTTATTTCGAATTTCTGAAATTTCTGAAGGCCATAACTTCTTCATACGGAGTCCGATTTATACAAACTCGGACTCTGTCTCAAACAAAATTTCGAGACGAACGCAATGGCGTAACCCATTTCCCTTAATTCTTCTTCTAAAAATTATTTATACTTTAATTTGTGAAACTTAATGTTACATAATTACAGTGTGTTACATTCTCCCCTCCTTAAAGGATTTCGTCCCCGAAATCTTCAAGTTAAGAATAATGTGTTCTAACATCCAGCATCCACTACTCAACCATTCAATCACGGGCATCCATTGTCCCTAAAAAGGATCCCTAATTCTTCATGATTCTATGCATAGTGTGTGTACATGTCCTTATCTAATGTAAAATCAGGCAGTCTACTGATTTAGTTGACCTCCTTAATGCGAATTATGTCAGTGCCATGAGTCCATCTTGTATGCAATTATCCCTAGTCATGTAAGTACTATATGCGTGCATATTAATTCATCCATATGCAACATCCATATGATAACACATCAAGTTTTAATCCATATACAAATACATATATGCATATGCAAACATGAAAGTGACTGAGCCGATCTATTGTCTGATGTATGTATATGCATCCACGAGCAACCACTAGCAACCACTGGCAACCACTTGCAACCATCAATCATAACATGTTTCAAATACATGTTTACATCCATTAGCTTCTACCTAAGGATTGAGGATAGGACCGAGAGGGTATACTTAAAAGCTAAAGACTAGCATGCAAAAAGATTTTACAGAAAAAGAGGAATCAAGGATATACCCTCAAAAAAGGGTAAGATGCGCGTATCTAGCATTTTGTCTTCTAAGTCACATCTTCTTAAGCTTTACTCCACTGTACCTTATCTAATTTAACTTTATGGTTGCAAAGCTTATTGACCTCCATTTCCAAACCCACTAGTAAAGATAGGCCCTCGATCACTTACCATGCTAGAGGGTATCCAATGTAGTTGAACTATCCTCCCGAGAAAAACATATATTAATCATGATACCAAGTGTATATATCTAAGATGATTAGAGGTCTCTCCTCTACTTAGCTTATCCATCATGCTGCAAATCTGAGGGTCTAAAGCTAATGGTTACTATGTGCTTATTACCTCTCTTAAGGTTAGTCTAACTTAGGGTGCCAGCCCCAACCATTTATTTCTCACGCAAACCATCATAGTCGAACTCGACATCCGTCAAGTACAAGCCCCAAAGGCCTAAACCAATATCAGACAAGCACCCAAGGGATACCTCCTCCGAATTTGGACGATCTATGTAAGATGATACTAACAAAATAACCAAATAATTGAGCACTTCACCGACTCTGGCTATCCTCGCCAATCTTGCTCCAGAATTATCGTTGATCGCATAACTGGCTTTGCAGTGTCATCTAGATACATGCGGAATCTGTCTCGAGTTCTTAGGGGGAAAACCCCTACCCTAGTCAAAACATCTTGCGTACTCACGGACTACCCCAACAGATCGAAAATCGTCAATAGATAAGTAACGTGATTCTAGGTAGCTAAGGCAAACTGATCCCTTAGGATCGTACGAAATCTCAAGGGTATTCTCGAGGCAATTCGAAAGTCTAACTACCCTTGTTTCATAATTACTAGCTAACCAATCAATTCCTAGAATCAACCCATAGCCCAAAAAAACATAAGCATAAATATAACTATTCTCAAATCCTCACAAGTCAAAGATAAATGGGCCGAACCAGAAATTGGATTTGAGACTATAATGGGATCCTCTACTACACAATACCTAGGGTGCAGAGACTCAACTATGGAAGCAGATATATATACGAGTGTGAAGCGCTAAAATCGGAAGGAGTGCTAATAGGATAATCAAAAAGGAAAAACTCTTTCAACCAAAATCTTACTGCCTCTCTCTCAGGTATGTTGGCGTTGAGAGCATGCACTCGCCTTCCGGAAAATCCTGTCCCATGTTCTTGCCCTTAATTATACGACCCGTTATACCAAAATAAAAATACTTCCTCTTGTTTTAGGTTTTACTATCTTTTTTTTCCTTCCCTCCTTTGTGAGCCAAGTCCATATCCATGGGTTCTTCATCCTTGTGTTGTGCTCTATGGCCAGACCCCCTCATTCTCAACTTTGTGAACCTTGTGTAACTTGTTGACATGTTTCTCGAAAGCTGCTTCCATCGCACAGATAATCCTACAAAGCTCGAAAGAAAATTAGCCGTAGATGAAACTACTACGGCTACAGATGGAAGTTGGGCACTTGTTTGCCCTTTGACAAGTGTCGTAGTCTTGTCGAGCCCACGAAAACATGCCGCGATGAGGTCACCTCCTAGAAAGCCAGGAGTCCCGGAGACTCAGGAAAGAAGGAAACAAGGATTCAAATAGAGGATCAAAAGATAGTGCATATGGCTTTGGGGAATATACCTTTAAAACAAAACTTTTCGTTTGAAAATGCTTCTTTTAAAACCATTTTGAAATAATTTTTCAAATCTTTTTATCTGATCCGGTAACCTTCTGCTCTGACACCAACTGAAACACCCCACCTCCGTCAAGGTCACTCACAAAGGGAATGCCTTAACTTCTGTGGAGCATTTTTAGTACAAGATGCAGAAAAATTACAAGACAGACAAATAAAGCAGCGAAAAATAAATAACCTTTATTGATTAAACAGCTTGTACCAAGATTGTTTTACAACCCCAATACTTATTACAAGAAAGCATCTGTCTTGTTTAATATATAAGAAGTACAAACTGACAATGATATTCCCCAAATAAAGCATGAGCCAGCCATAGCAGTAGAAAATGGAGTTCAAAGCAATGCGCCAAAGAATCTTCAAGCTCGGAAGGAGTAACGACCCCAAAATGAACTGAGCTTTTCCCTCCCTGACTACCTGGGGGGAAACGGAAGAAAAGAGGCGAAAGCAAACTAGGTCAGACATAAAGTCTGGTAAGTCTAGTGATTCTTGGTATTTAAACGAGGAAAAGGGTCATGACATGAATAAACTAAATATAAGACTAAACCATAGTAACAAGATAACATAAGGGTAAGCATGGGATATGGCAAGATAAACTGAATGTACCGATAATCTGAATGTTCTGATAATCTGAATGTTCTAATAAACTGAATGTGCTTCTACTCCTTCTCTGCTTCACATCTACCCTGTTATACTAATTTTTATATCTCTGCACTGCCTACTAGTGTCCAAACTAGTAATCTATGATCATATGATATCGTGATCCCAATCCCCGTATTTGCGGTTGCCTTCAGGTGTACATCTATTATGGGGATTCCATTTATTACCTAGATTTAATTTAGGGTTTACTTTCGAGCGCTTCCTAGATTCAACCAGGGTTTACGCTACCCAGGGCCACTGGGGTTTATGCTACCTATTGAACGCTTCTCGGATTCAGGGTTTATGCGACCTAGGTCCAACTAGGGATTATGCTACCTACTTTGTATTAATTTTCCATGTGTTTGTGTCAGCCGACCCTCTCTTGCGTGTAGATACTCTGTGTTGGCCCCACCATAATGTGTATCAAGCCTTATGATAGCGACCCGACACGATTCAAGATGCACAGTGTATAACTACTGGTACCCAGTGCCTGCTTTTTCCACTCCGGAGTACGTGCACGCCCGTAAACCGTCAGAACCTACACTGACGTACCCCCTGCCGCTATTTTGACCGCTTATAATCAGCCCAGTAATCGTGCCCCACTCTGCCTAGTTTCAGGGTACCATGATACATCTATGCGGGTTACTACTGAAATCGGTCTCCGTTACTAGGGTTTCATACTGGTTAAGTTTGTGGGCCTATATATACGAATATTACCCACCAATACGAGATGTACTTAACCCTCCCACCGATTCTAGCATGTTTTCTTAACGGTTAAGTTTGTGGGCCTATATGTACTAATATTACCCACCTACACGAGATGTACTTACCCTTCCCATCAATCCAAGCATGTTCATATAATGGTTATGTTTTGTGGGCCTATATTTACTAATATTACCCACCAACCCGACGTGTACTTAACCTCATACTCTTCAAGTCGTGTTGGTTAAGTGGTTCTAATTAACTTAACCTATCTTGCTCATCATGTTGGATTGGTTAAGTGTGATTTATTAACTTAACACCATTCATTCATCAGGTTATATTGGTTAAGTATTTCCCATTTAACTTAACCCCATTCGTTCATCAAGTTATATTGGTCAAGTGTCGTTAATCAATTCAAGTTAACTTAACCCACCCACTCGTCACGTCATGTTGGTTAAGTGTTTCCTTCAGGTGTTAACTTGACCCTACCTCAAACCATGTTATATTGGTTAAGTGTTGCCTTCTCGTGTTAAGTTAACCCTTTACATACATCATGTTATATAATTGGTTAAGTGTTTTCCTCTTGTATTACTTAACCTCACCACATGTCATTATATATTGGTTAAGTGTTACTTCAGTTAACTTAACCCTATCGTTTGCTTAATTAACATGTTACAACGGTTAAGTGTTCTAAATTTACTTAACCTCACCCACTTGTTTAGTTAACATGTTATTACGGTTAAGTGTTTCCTTAATTGCTTAACCTTAACATTTCTAGCTTGATTTATTCATGAGCCGTAATTAATTAATTAAAGCACCAACCACTCACATTAGACAAATATTGCTGTGGTTACTGGATGTGCTGGTCGGTTCCGGGCAGGTTTACACCACAACTCAGTCTAACCTGGGGTCTTTCTGGGCTTGATGCACTAACCGCCCACATTAGACAGGTATTGTTGTGGTCACTGGAAGTGCCGGTCGGATCCGGGCAGTTTTACACCACAACTCATTCTAACCTCGGGTTAGGCAAATTCGCCTTTTACTAAATTTACATATTTACTATTTATGTAAATTTTCGTAAATCAATTTAGCTTAGATCATATTCAACTGTCATGCAAATTAACATACTTATATACTATGCCCAAAACTTTATTTACCAATCAATTAACCCAACTTGCAGTTTATACCAATTTAGATTTAATATTGCCCTTTTACAATTCTTGCCCAATCTAGATTAACATTCCAATTTATAGTTTATGTCAAAACTAGATTTAATATTCTAGTTTTACCGTTTACGTCCAAAACTTGGTTTACATGCCAATTACATACTTTACGGCCAATTAAAATTTATCAATTTATGCCCAAGTCTAATATGCATGTAAATCATTCACTATTATTGCCAATTTAGATTTATGCCAACATATTTATTATGCCAAATTAACTTAATTAAGCTACGCCCAATACCCGCATCATAATCGTACGTATAACATGATTTCACAAGTTTTTCTATGTACTCATGAAATGATACTAATAGTATCAAAGCAAGGAATAGGGGATAAGCACGAGAATTGACATAAAAGAATAGCCATGCAAGAATGAACCAAATACGAAAATAATAGTTCCAATGGGTTTGATGTACATAACAGTGAATAAGAATAAACTAGACAAGTTACACCCCAAAAATGAGATCCAACATAATTAAGGGAATAGGCATAGGTGATTTGGTCCAACATAATGCCAGTTCGAAGTACAACCTAATAGGTTAATGGGAATAGGCATAAGTCATCGACTACAATAGTTATAGGCAATTTACCACAATAGTCATGGGCGACTAATCACAAAAGTTTCTTAATCAATGCCATAGGCAATAGTCTCATAGTCATGAATCTTGGTAATAGTCTCATAGTCATGAATCATATGCAAAAGTATCAAAATTATGAATCATAGTCATAGGCAACAGTCTTATAGTCATAGTCATATGTAATAGTCTCTTTTTCATGAATCATAGTCATAGGCAATAGTTTCATGGGAAACAGTTTCATAGTCATAGTCTTAGGCAAAAGTCCCATAATCATAGTCATTGGCAATTAGCCACAATATGTTCTAGGCCACAATAGAGAATCAGATCCAAAGGCATAGATAATGTTAGATTTGACATAAGCATGAATCAAAGATAATTAACTCGCAAATAGGCACAGTTCTATATTTTAATTTATTACATTCACGAGTCCAATTACACGTTCAAATCTAAGGATAACCGAACTTACAGTGATCGGTTTAGAAAAAGCCGATTTGCTATGATTCAAGTGACGTTGCTTGAAGCGGAATGCCTATGGTCCAACTTGAAGCTTAACTTGATTTGAATCTCCAATTTGAAGAAGAACTATAACTTGTTTTAATAAGATTTATTTTAATGGTGGAGGCTAGAGAGAACCAACATGTAGACGCCTAAAAGAATTTGTGTGGAGAAAGTGAAGATTGGGGGCGTTTATAAAGCGTAGAACTCATGAATTTAGTCCAGAAATCAGCCCGGATACATAAAAATGAATTCTGCCTCGGATCTGGAAAAACAGGGCAGGTTGACCCCTAAGTCGACCCCCAGGTCAACCTATGGGGGGAGGGAGGTCGACCCCTAGTCGACCTATCTAGGGAGGTCGACCCCCTGGTCGACCAGGGTCCTAGGAGGGAAATTTCCCGCCCAGCCCGCTTCTGGGTTTTGTTTTGAATTTTTGAATTCAGTTTCGAGCAGTTTTCTTTATTTTGAATTTCTGAAACTTCTGAAGGCCATTACTTCTTTATGCGGAGTCCGATTTACGCAAACTCGGACTCCATCTCAAGCATAATTTCGAGATGAACGCAATGGCATAACCCATTTCCCTTAATTCTTCTTCTAAAAATTATTTATACTTTAATTTGTGAAACATAATGTTACAGAATTACGGGGTGTTATAGTTCTCTTAACTAAGGTCCACTAATAAGTTTCTCTTCCCATAAACATAAATTATGTTGTCCTCATCCATAGATTTCATATTCTTGTTCTTACAAATAACTTAATACAATTAAGTACAATTTATCTCATAACATTAGTTATTCCAATTTTGTTTTATTATAACCTAAGTTATAATTCCAACTTGTCCCTAAGACAAATCTTAACATAACATTCTTATCAACATATTTCAGACTTCCAAGTTTCCAAATTACTTAATTTATAATTAAGTATAATTTCTTTCATTTCATAAACTTTCCCCCTTTTGTCTATTTATTACAAACAACTGGTTTCAAGTTTTCTCCGTTTACTGATTACTTAATTTACAATTAAGTGCCATATATTTCATTTCACCAGTTGTCTCATTTCCTTACTAGTTTATTATAACCTAAGTTTTAATCTTCACTTGTCCCAAGGACAAGTCTACCTACTATACAACATTCTTATTAATGTAATTTATTTATAATAGGTTATTATCATTCCCCGTTCATTTCCTTTACTGTTGTAATTATCTTGCATTCAATTCCATTTGTTTTTATTAATTATAGTTAATGCTATTTATCAGTCCTGCTATTTACATATATTTATATATATGTATATAATTATGCGCTAAACCTCTCACACCAAGCCTACACTTTTGGATACTGGATTTGCCGGGTGGTTCCAGGTAGACTTCTTCCACAAGTTGACTTAGCCTTGTGTCTTAGCACCATTACATGTTTTATTTATGCGCTTAGACCCCTCACATTAGATTTAACACTTGTGAATGCTGGATATGCCGGGTGGGTCTGGGCAGACTTCTGTTACAATTGTAATCTAACCTCGTGTCTATGCGCGGTTGCCATTTCCAATTACTGTAATTCTAGGCATTTTCACTATTAACCAAATTATCCCTATTTCATTAGAGGTTTTCATGCCCCTTTCCCAAGTTATGTTCATTATGCTACTATATATATCCCAATTTAAGATCTCAATCACAATTTGATTTATGTCCCCAAATCCATATTCATGTGTTTAATCGTGTAATTGTTCAAATCAAACAAACTAACATGTAATGTTCTCAATTTTACCGTAAATAGCCCAGGTACATAAATGTCATATATTAACATGGAACTGAAATAATAGTAATCACTACACTTATTTTGACAAGTTTAGATTTCAACATATGAATTTCCCAACTTATTAATATCTTAGCATATTGATATTCCAACATGTCATATTTGTCACCTTAATCCCTTTTAACATATGTTTAAACATATCATATTACAACTTGTGATATATATAACGTTTCAATGCTTTTAATTATTTTAGCAATTTCATGTCATATCATAATGGGGAATGTTTTAAATGATAATATACCATTACCGAAAATAATATAACTTAAATCCACTTACCTCAGAAGCTTTCCAGATCTTGGATCTGGTTCAGATCTATCAATCCATGGTTTTTCCCCTAATTGGATTCAGAACCTAACAACCATGGATTCAAAATTTTTACTAAAAGAAAGAAAGAAAAAGAAGAAAAGGAACAGAACATAAAATAGACCAGATCTAGGGATTACCTCACTTTGATAAGAGATTTTAACACCCATTTACAATCATATGTTCCTTTCCTTCAGATCTAAATTCAGAATTTTTCCTAAACTAATAATCTTGATTTTCTGAATAGATTTGAGGAGGGAGAGGAATGGCAGAGCTTCTGCGTTGTCTCAGAAATATAAGACTTAGGGTAGACTCTACAGACTTATTTATAGATGTTCAACAACGAATTTAGACCAGAAGACAATCCACATTCACTCTCAGGAATATGCCCAGATCTGTGGTTGGGTCGACCGAGGGGTCGACCCGCCTTTAGGTGGGTCAACCCCCTTGTTGATGGGTCGACCCCTAGGTCGACCCTTAAAGGGCAAAATTCCCACTTACTTTTCCCCTGCGTAAATTTGATTTTTCTGGATAAATTTTAATATATATACATATAAGTTCCATATACGTATACAAACTTCAAACGCTCATAACTTCTTCATACATTATCCGTTTTACGCAAACCAGGTGTCTATCTTGACTATAATTCTGAGATAGACGCAGTGGAGCAGTCTGTTTCAAAAGATCTCGAATTGCCACGTAGTCTTCACTTCACAGCCACTTCCAAAACAGAACACGTATACTAGTTTTGAAGTGGTTTTCGATAAGTAGAACAATTACCAATCCCGGTCTCCTCAAAACCAGTTGCTAGTTTTAAGGTCAATTTCTATAGTTGATTAATGAACTATCAATTCACACAATAGACGTTTGTATATGGAAAACAACTTTGCTTAATTTCCATAACAAACGACTAAGCATCCAAAGCACTATCAAGTCACAAAGCATGATAACAATCAAATCATTATCAAGTCACATAGCATGATAATAGTCAAAGCACGATTAAATCATATAAACGGCTTCTTATTCCTTTCCCAATTAATTAATCTTTCATTAATTAATACTCCTTTATTAGTAAACTTCTTTTATCTAATAAAACTTCATTTGTCCAACAAGACTTCGCTTATTAATCAATTACTCATACTCGAATAATATTCCTTTATATACTTGTGTATATATTCAACTTATACATATAAAAGGTGTATATGTATATATTCTACTAATTCACTATTCCTTAATAGTCTTAATACTTAAAAGGTATTAATATACTTATCCCTCCGGTATAAGTATAATCACAATTCATTTTCAAGACTTCCCTTATAACTTCAATACTTCAAAACGTATTGATATACTTATCCCTCTGTTATAAGTATATCCATAATTCATTTCTAAGATTCCCTTTATAGCTTCAATACTTCAAAACGTATTTATATACTTATCCCTCCGGTATAAGTATATCCATATTTTACTTGTAAGATTTCCTTTATTACTTTAATACTTCAAAACGTATTTATATACTTATCCCTCTGGTATAAGCATATCCATAATTCACTTCTAAGATTTCCTTTATAATTTCAATACTTCAAAACGTATTTATATACTTATCCCTCTGGTATAAGTATATCCATAATTCACTTCTAAGATTTCCTTTATAACTTAATACTTTAAAACGTATGTATATACTTATCCCTCCCCTATAAGTATATCCACGATTCACTTCCAAGATTTCCTTTAAGATATAACCAAAGAGGTTAAAAGCATTGTTTAATAAAGAACCTATTCTCTTTTATAAGTTAAACATCTTATTCAATATCTTTATCCTGAAAGATTTCTATACTTGTTTCTATCTTTAAAATCAGTTTATACTCAAAGTTATTAAACCATATATTCCAGTTTAACTACATTCCAAGGGTTTGAAAACAAGTGTTGCTAAAACACTATTTACAACAAATCCTTTTATAATTATCTTTTAAACGTTCGTTTAAAGATACAATTATATTTACTTCCATGATATAATCTGAGAGGGTTAAAGACGAATGTATTTAACACATTGTCACAACAAACCCAAAACCATGAATCTTGGGACTATGTCCCCCTCAGACAGAAAAGTCCAAACCATGAGATCCACGACAGGTTTAGGTAACTAACCAAAAATAATGGGATGATCCCAATAGAAATGTAGTAACGGGTTTTACCCCTAACATGAAAATTAGCAACAGGATCTAATCACTTACTTGCCCTTTACTATCTAGTAGTCACCACTAGTCCTAGCTTTGTACCAACAATTATTTCAAGCAACACACTAGGCTTTTCAATGCTTACGCATTCTACGGGAACTTACTATTATTCCATGATAATTCTCGCTATCTACTTTATAGCCTCAAAACTTTTCCCGTCTTTCCTAGGCATTAATCCTTACCTACTCCATACTTTTTAAAACACGGTTTGGCCTTTTTTAAAATAAAAAATCCTCTTCCAAAAATTTAAAAGTGTGTCAAAATTTTACTTTCCTCATGAAAACTTACTTTTTCCAAACCATAAAAACATGTCATCCTAAAAATGTAAATCATTTTTTTTTTCAAATCACAATTACTAGAGTAGATAAGGACAACTATTCCTCAATCGGGTTTGTAACTTGTTCTTACCTATAAGGTCAGTTTAGTCTCTTACTATAAGGTGCAACCATCTACTCTATTCTTAATTTCAATAACTTATTTTGTCCACCCAACAAAATTTTCTCTTTTAAATAATTTATCAAAAAAGTTTGTCAAAAGAATGGAGACTTCAAAATTTTCTTTATTAAAAATTCTTGTATGAAATATAACAAGAAAACAAGCAAGCTATACGTGCTCTATAATATGCACCTTTTACTGAGAAAATTTTACTTTAGACAAAGTTTTCGCAAGAAATTACTATTTACAAAATATACCCCATTTTACTTTAAAACTTTATATGTATACTTTACATATTTAAAACTATAACTTTTAAGATTAAAACTTGAAAACACCATAAACCATTTTCCCAAAACTTTTACAATTTCAAGTTCTTAAAAGTTAACAATGGGGTTAGCCTCAAAGCGGGTTTCCTTTTTTTAGGCTTTACTGGACACTTCCCAAGGTCAGTTCTCTCAACTATATATATATTCCTAATCCGTTTTTTCCTTTTTAACCTTTTCCCATTTATAAGATTTTACTGCTAAACCCACTAACCCAAAATACTAATCATATGGGATTCATCTTACTTCCATACAAAATACATTGTATACTTTGCGCCCAAATTACCTAAGGGTCTTAGATTTCCATATTCATTCATTTAGTGTACAAAACAGTCGTCCCAATTTTACCATATTATACTCTTTTTATTTACTGGGTTGCTCTATGGATCTAGGTATATATATGATATATTTATATTTTTTAAAATACAAATACGTTCACTCACAATCTATACAGGAATCCTAAACCTAAGCTCTTATACCAGATGTAATAACCCAAATTTTGACAGACCAATTTTTTTTAAATTCTAGTCTATCGAAACTCGTGTTGGTTTGCTCTGATATCCTACAGAAAAGACAAAGACATAAAATATGTCAGAGCGCAGAAAATATCTCACAGCGGAATGAATAAAATATAACATACTCAAAGTATAGCCTTACCGTAATAATAATATTGCCTAACCAATATCCAAAGCTATCATGTCTCTACCACAAATCTAACCTGCGAGTATGTTATAAGGAAGGGATCAGAACACAAGTTCTGGTGACTGGATTTAAACTATACACTTTGGATAATCCTACATGTACCATTCAACCACATTTTCTTATTTATTAGGTTATTTGGGTTAACAACACTCAAGGCTTACACACACGTCGTACTCAATTACTTTCCAGTGGATTAACCGAATATAGTATATATGTAGCTGCCCCCAATATTAAGGTACACCCCATGGTACCCCACTCACACGGTCTCCACCGTAATGTCACATAAATGTACGCAATCCCTCATCCTATGTCGAAGTGACGTACGGATTTCTATATAACAATGTGATGTTCCATATATATTTGACATTGCTATGCTAAGAAAACGTACGGACTACCACCTTTGTTCGAATCAGATTCCATACCAGAGTAATGTCCTCAAGTCTACGATACACCACCCTGAGTGGACATGCATGTACCTAGACTGTCCCACGTACGTAACATTAATGTAGCTCGATGCCTCAACCGCATGTCCTCTAATGTGCACCGAGTTCCGTGGCAGGGCGATACAAGAAACACTGAACTCAGTTGGGAGTTTTTCCCTATCTATATAGGCCAGCTTTTAAAAGCCTCTAATTACAAATATTCCTAGGGTCTATTTTCACGGTGGCTATGGCCCCACCTTGGCCCCTCCCTCAACTAGTAAAGACTACAAGAGCTAAACAACTTGCCCCTAACAAACAATCTAAACATCCAGTTGGCGTCTTCCCTCAACTACCGTAACTCGATAGTGAAAGGTGAATGGTCTATTGGTTTTAGCTCCAGTCTTTTCATATTCCACCGGTTGTCGATGACGAATATCCGACGATCTACTATCCTTGGTTGTCATGACCCTATGCCTCCCCATTGAAGTGACCGCTAAATCACTTTGGTGTCACCACTCCACAACATTATGACTGCAAAGCTACTTTCGCAGTCAAGGCCCACCCACCTAGTAGTTATGTATAGACCCAACCTCTGCGAGCACAACCTAAACATCTGCCACCGCACAGAGGACTATCAGGAGCATCTTACGTATCTCAAGAAGCCGCGTGCTTCCCCTTCCAGTCCTTCGGAGATGACCAAATAATCAGATGAACGTGCGCTCCCCTCGTGCCTTATAACACCACGATGATCTACCCCGTTGGGTTATTCATCCTCAAACATACAGGTTGGTTCAAGCGCCTCACTTTAATATGTTATTTGACCCTATGTCTAAACATTCTTTTATGCGCTTGCTTTACCTTATCAGGTTCCCGTTTAACTTGGTTATCTTAACTTTTTATTCAGCTTACCAAGTTCTACCAAGCCCCTTATATCTCTGAGGAATGGGCCCCTCTTGCTTATTAATTTCAGTTATACAACTTTACCCATTTAAGTTTATTAATAAGCGCACAACATGTTATTCTGTAGATTGTGATCCTAGGTCTATAACCCTCTATCCCTTTATATTCTTGTTTGATTCAAGGTTACAATAACATGTTCTACCTTATGTATAATTAAGTATATCTCAATTCCCATGTTTTCTTTTTAGCATGTCCGTCATTATTTATGATAAAATATAACTTATTTCATTTAATAAGTTTTCCTCATTCTTTCTCATTTAATCATAATTCCATTTTACATCATCACTATGACTTATATTGTTCCCTTATTAACTTAGTTCTCTAAACTAAGGTCCACTAATAAGTTTCTCTTCCCATAAACATAACTTATGTTGTCCTCATCCATAGATTTTAGATTCTTGTTCTTACAAATAACTTAATTTACAATTAAGTATAATTTATCCCATAACATAAGTTATTCCAATTTCCTTATTGTTTTATTATAGCCTAAGTTATAAATCCCACTTGTCCTTAAGATAAATCTTAACATAACATTCTTATCAACATATTTCAGACTTCCAAGTTTTCAAATTACTTAATTTATAACTAAGTACAATTTCTTTCGTTTCATAAACTTTCCCCCTTTTCTCTATTTATTACAAACAACTGCTTTCAGGTTTTCCCCATTTACTAATTACTTAATTAAGTGCCACTTATTTCATTTCACCAGTTGTCTCACTTCCTTACTAGTTTATTATAACCTAAGTTATAATCTTCACTTGTCCCTAGGACAAGTCTACCTATTATACAACATTCCTATTAATGTAATTTATTTATAATAGGTTATTATCATTCCCCGTTCATTTCCTTTACTGTTGTAATTATCTTTCATTCAATTCCATTTATTTTCATTAATTACAATTAATGTTATTTATCAGTCCTGCTATATATATGTGTGTGTGTGTGTGTGTTTATGCACTAGACCTATCATATTAAGCCTACACTTGTGGATACTGGATTTGTCAGGAGGTTCCGGACTGACTTCTTCACAATTTGACTTATCCTCATGTCTGTGATGACCGCCCACAGCCCGTACACTAAGCAAGAGGAACAATGCGATGAAAGGTGTGCATGACAGCTATGGACGATCATCAGAGTAGGTGAACACAATCGGAACCTTTCGTAAAACTCATAGCGCAAAGATAAAATATAATAGAACATATACAACAGGTAATAATAGTGAAATCCAATTGCACAGAAATTGAAAACTCTTAACAGAACCAGTAGATCCATACAACTTAGGATAATGTTTCTGTACAAAGGTCCTCACTACATCCCTCAGAGCTTAACATCAAAGAACAACGGAAAAAGAAACACTAGATAGGAATAAAACTGATATGCAAGCCTCCTGCTCATCATCGCTCAGCTTCCTCGCCTCATTAAGCTCCATTACATGTAACCTGCTACTCATTCTGCCCATCCATAACCAGATGAACAGCCCAAGGTAATAAGACGAAACACAAAAGCTTGAGTTAGACAACAGTCTTAGTGAGCGATAAAATAGCTAACAACTTTATCAATAAAGTATATGAGGATGGATAGATAAACATACTAATCTACCCGCTATACTAGAGAAGAACTCAATCTTATCTTCCCCGCATCGGACAGTGATAGCCTTTACGATAAACAATCCAACCATTCAGTTATAAAAACCAGGGCATCCATTCAATCATGGCAAAGCACTCATGACATCCAAATTATATATCTTTTGTAAACCATCTTAATCGAACTCAACATCCCCCAAGCAAAAGCTCCAGAGGCCTAAACGAATATCAGACAAGCACTCAAGGAACATTTCCTTCGACGGTGGACGGTCTACATGATAAGGTTCAAGCAAAGCAACTACTCAACCATGACAGACTCTGGCTATCACCACCAATCCTACTTCGAAACTATTGTTAATCGTGTGAGAACCAACCTTGCTATATGTCATGGGCTAATGGTAACCACAGTTCTAGCATAAACTCCATACACCTTTCAATGATACGTATGCATGTCCAACCTTGACAACTTGGTCTTTCAACGATACCCAAGGTACTCGACCTACAATCGGTCTTTTAGGTGCCCCTATCGTGCCCCTACTTTGAGCCTGCTAGAATTTACGACAACGATAATCTCTCAGCCTTCTCATCTCTAATCATCCAACTCGACGACTTTTTATAGCTCAAGCAACCATTATCAACCAACTCACGACCTTTGAGTTGTCACCTCATTAGCTGTTCTACACCGATCAACAAACACCTTCCAACACTTCAAACCTTCCTACTTGAATTTACTTCGAAGTCACACCATCACGGAGCCAATTACGTTACTGTGCAGCGGCTAGGGTTCGGAGGGTTGCCCCCGAAAAATATTTTTTCAAGCTCTTTTCTTCAAATCTAAATTGTACCTAAAAATACAAATTTTTAGAAATTGACCCTATTGAAAACAAACCATAGAATTATCACTATCAACCACAACGTTTTAAAAGTGGATCTAAAAACATGACCGATCAGGATATAAGGTCGACCGACCGGATCAATCCCGACCGAACAGAAATCTCCATCACTTCAACTTCATGACTGATCCGGCAACCAGTCGACCCGATCGACCAGGCGTGCTCCCATCTGTCCGACCTGAACTAGGAATTTGAGACCGACTCAAACTCCACTTATTCAGACCGACCCAACTACAACCGACCAGACCAACACAAGGCTCCGCTCCGGACGACCCAGTTGCGACCGACCCCTTTTTTCCACTTTTACGATCGACCGGACATTGAGACCACTTCAGGCCGACCCACTCCGTGTCGACCGACCAGGCATTAAGACCAACCCGACCAGCTTTAGGCCGTCCCAAATTCCTGCACCTCCAAATTCGATCCAATCTCGACCAAAACTCTGCCAATCGATCAAATCGACGAAACATACTTACCTAATTCGTTCAACACAATCATAAGCACATCTTGAAATCACTAATAACATGAATATGACGATTTTCACCAAAATTATGCAAATCACTCCAAAATCATGATGAATGACCACATGAACAAAATTATAGATCTAACTTGCATAATCACATGAAACAACATAGGAGTTATCGGTTTAAACTTGCCAATTTAGATCCTATGGTAGTTCATATGAAAATGGACTTACTGAAGTGTAGATCTAAGGAAAAAGACTCGAATTAGGTGAAAAACATGATCAACTACTCATACACTTGCTTGAATCCATGTGAGAGATGCATATCACTCACCAATCCCCCAAAACAAGCTAAAATGGAAGAAATATGAATCCAGACAGCGAAAACTTCGAACCAGACTCCTCGATCCGACGAATTCGTCCGTGAAACGATATAGATCTAGCCTCGAATGGTGTAGATCTTCAATTTCCTAAGCTTGGATCTCATTTTAATGGTGGAAAGGTGTAAGAGGAAGGAGGAGCACAAGGCACCAAATGGAAGAATGAGAAACTAAACTATTTCCCATATCCCTTACCCCCTATTTAAACCCTTCCATCAGCCCACTAATGGGCCTTTACCAAATCAGCCTATTAGCCTCCCAAACCTGGACAGCCAGTTGAAAAACCTTAAAATAACGATTTCTCCCAAAGCATTGAGCCAAATCTTTAATGTAACCACTTTACGGAAAGTGAAACATCAATTCCTTTCCAATGGCACAGGTCTCACCTGCTGATTCAACCTGAGTCAAAAGTTATGCCCTGTACAAGACTGACAGAGGCAAAATTATCACAAATAAAATTGGTAAAAATAAGGACATGTCTCACATACCCATAAGCAACATATTAAAAGATGAGAATGATCCAAGCCTCAAGGAATAAAATAAAAATATTTTACGATATTCCGATACGTAAAATGCGGGCAGTTACAGTGTCTTAGAACCATTACATGTTTTATTTATGCACTTAGACCCCTCACATTAGATTTACCACTTGTGAATGTAGGATATGCCAGGCTGGTCCAGACAGACTTCTATCACAAGTGTAATATAACCGCGTGTCTGAGCGCGGTTACCTTTTCCAATTACTGTAACTCTAGGCATTTTCACTATTAACCAAATTATCCATATTTCATTATAGGTTTTCATGCCCCTTTCCCAAGTCATGTTCATTATGCTACCATAAGTCCCAATTTAAGATCTAAATCACAATTTGATTTATGTCCCTAAATCCATATTCATGTGTTTAATCATGTAATTGTTCAAATCAAACAAACTAACATGTAATGTTCTCAATTTCTACCGTAAATGGTCCAGGTACATAATTGTCAAATATTAACATAGAATTGAAACAACAACAATCACTACACTTATTTTGACAAGTTTAGATTTCAACATATGCATTTCCCAACATATTAATATCTTAGCATATTAATATTCCAACATGTCATATTTGTCACCTTTATCCCTTTTAATATATGTTTAAACATATCATATTACAACTTATCATATATATATATATATAACATTTCAATGCTTTTAATTATTCTAGCAATTTCATGTCATATCAAAGCGGGGAATGTTTTAAACGATAATATACCATTATCGAAAATAATATAGCTTGAATCCACTCACCTTAGAAGCATTCCAAATCCTGGATCTAGTCCAGATCTATCATTCTATGGTTTTTTCCCTAATTGGATTCAGAACCTAGCAACCATGTATTCGTATTTTTTACTAAAAGAAAGAAAGGAAAGAGAATGGAAAATAGACCAGATCTAGGAATTACCTCACTTTGATAAGAGATCTGAACACCCATTTACAATCAAATTCAGAATTTTTCGTAAACTAATAATCTTAATTTTCTAAGTAGATTTGAGGAGGGAGAGGAATGACAGAGCTTCTGCGTTGTCTCAGAAATATAAGACTTAGGGTAGGCTCTATAGACTTATTTATAGGTTTTCAACAATGAATTTAGACCATAAAATAGTCCACATTCACTCTTAGGAATCTGCTCGGATCTGCAGTGGGGTCGGACCCCTTGTTGATGGTACGATCCCTGGGTCGACCCACAACGGGCAAATTTCCCGCTTACTCTTCCTGCTGCGTAAATTTGATTTTTCTGGATAAATTTTAATATATATATATACATATAAGTTCCTTATACGTATACAAACTTCCAGTGCCCTTAACCTCTTCATACGTTATCCATTTTACGCAAACTAGGTGTCAATCTTGACCAGAGTTCCGAGATGGACGCAATAGCACAGTCCTTTTCACTTAATTCTGAATATTTAATTAAGTTACTTATAATTTATTATCTTAAAAACGTGGGGTGTTACACTCACCGTTTATTTATATAAAGTTGCTAATGCTAAGGTTCAAAGGCAATGCTCATCATTAATATTTAATTAAAAGTGTCATGTTAGAATTGTCTCATCAAAGTATTCAGAAACTCCTATCGATATCGTGACGTCCCACTTCTCGATTAGAATTTCTAACATACTTAATGGGCAACACAAACGAATTACACCCAAATAGGGGCGCAAATTTGTAAATAAATAATCAGAGGTGCAACCAATTATTCATGAATAAAATTTGTAATCATAAATAAATAACATTTCATAATGCTTAGCAGAAATAATTTACTCGTTCTCGCAAAGCTAATCTTAAGCGGATTAGTATATTACTTGGCGAAAATTATTTTATTAAACCATTTTATAAAATAATTTAAAAGTCTTCAATGCAAAGTCCCAAAAGTAATTTCAACCTAAAATTTTGAAATAATTAGAATTCCTACCCAAGGAAAGGGACGGGACTCTAGGTTTGTCTAGGCCAAGACGTTACGAAGATGAAGCCAAATAAATTTGATTGGTCAAACAAGGATCAAGATATAAGATAGGATATGATGGGTCCTAAGTCTCGAAAAAAAATCCTAAACATGATTTCCTAAGAAACGTAGGACAATGATCCTCTCCATAATATGTTATATTGTTCCTAACTCGGCTCTGATACCAAGTGTAGCGCCTCATCTCTATACTCGCGTTAGCCAAGGCCGTTACAAGAAATGGTGTCAACTAACCCGAAGAATAAAGCTATTGAGGAGCGACCATCTGTGTAATAGCTTTGAACGAGTGTTAAATATATTGGATAATGTGGTCTTACTTTTCAAATTTCACGCGGAAGCCCGACACATCTAAATCAAGTTCAAATCTACTACATATGGCTATATATAATTCGGTATCAATATAAAATACATAACAATAAAATTAGAGTCAGACACAGATATTCACATCACTAAGGCGGAAATAGATGTGAATATAACACATGAGTATAAATATAAAGATAGTGGTCATAGTCGATCCCCTATACAACAAAAGAATAGGTACAAGCTCTAGCCAAAATAATATGCATACAAAGATGTCACTATCGCATATACATATAAAAATCAATAGACAGCAAAAGCCAAGAATGGTCCCCGCTATAAGTCATGAGATGTACCTATAATACCTCGGTCTGACCCGAGTATTATTTATAAGAAAATAAACAATAAACAGATCAATCTAGTTGTACTCATCATAATAAACTGAGATAGGAATAGAGATACAAATATAAGATGACATATAAGTAAAAAAACAAAATGATCACATGTACATTGTGAAGGCTCGAAATGTCACATAATATGTCAAAGAAATCTCAAAGCTATATGTTTTAGTCAAAAATTGACCAAACACCAAAGGTACTTTGAGATAACTTCACCAAATGGTTAGGAATTGAAAAAAGGAGCCACAAACACAAAATAAGCAGGAAAAAGTAGAGAACACAAAGTTTAGAGTGGTTCGGCTAAGGAAAAGCCTGCATCCACTAAGAGAATAGCTTTCATTATCATATTCAGGTTTACAAAGCATGAACTCTCTCTCATTACATTCATTTTTTCTCTCTCAAGTATTTCTCCTTGATCTACTCAAAATAGCCAAGGAATTTGCCGGAATTCTCTAAGTGTAGAAAGTAGTGATGTAGATCTACAATTCCTCGAACATTTGATTGAATTTCAATGATTCCATGACGAATTTGGTGTTAGATCTTTGATTGGAGATGATTAGAGAAGGTAGAATCACTTGGAATGGTGGAGAAAATAGTTGGATAGCCCTTCAGGATCTTAGAAATCGGTCCCCATTAAAGTAAAGATCATGGGGTATTTATAAGAGAAAAGCCAATGATGTGGTGGGCTGAAATTTGTATGTACAGGCTATTGGTCTCTCATGCAGTTAATTACGAAAATGCCACTACTAGTTGTTGCCAATTGTTGCAAGCTGTCTGACCAGATCATTGCTCGACTGACCCTAGATATGCATGGGCCATTCTGCTCGACCGACGGAGTTGATGTGCGAGCAGGAAGTTGCTCAACCAGAAGACGATGCTTGACCCAGATGACGCGCGACCCGTGCTAGTGCACGACCAGGATGTTAACCGACCCTAGATGATGTGCAACCTAAGTTATGCACGACCCAAGTGGAGAGCGAGCCCTGTTGTGTGCTACCATGATGCTCGACCCTGCTTATGAATGACCCCAACAGTGCTTGACTAACCCAAATGACGCACAAGTCCCCCTATGACGCTGACCGACCCGTGCAACATGACAGAGAACAACCCTTTGTTTCATTCTAATTTCAACATATCGAGATGTGCATGATTTTATTAAGTAAACATTTGCCCCTCGAAGTTTGTAATTTTTAATTTGTAAAAATTACAAGCTTCTAAACGATACATGGCATAACTTAATAGATGAAATTTGGTTTGCATAGTCTGACTAGGTCAGGCTTATACATATTGTCATGGCTCACTCACGCATAAATACAAACAATCAAGCCCACATATGCTTCCAAGGGTCGTGCATGTTTATCTGGTCGAGATGGCCCACTGGATCGAATCATCCCATTTACTTTGCTTTATACCATCCCTTGGTCTTCATTTACAACTCTTAGCCCTTTCGCGCTGCAGAAAAAACATTTTAATGGCGGCTGCCCTATGTTTTTGAAGAACTTCACGTCATAATCCACTCAATTCCATCCAAACTCTGTCCAAACTAGTGTATTAATCATCACGATTCTATGGTTCATAGATCGCGCTCAGTCTCTATAGTGAAATTTGATCTTCTTCGCACCAAATTTGAGCAATCTTCTTAGATCTGAGGTATCGTTCTTATCGTAGGTTATTTTATTTCTATTTCGTAATGATTTGATTTGGGAAATAGTTATGTTCTTGAGCTGAAATGATTTGGGGGTACGGTTTGGATTGAGTTTTTGGGATTGAATGAAATTGGTATTATTTACATGATGATTTAGGGCTTGGAATCGTGTATGTAAGCGAATGATGAGTCCAAACTTCACAACATTCTTTGAATTTTGATATGTATGAAATGCACATAAGGTTCTCGGCTAAATGCTTATGTCATGAAATTTTATTTACTTTGCTGATTTGCTTGTACTTCTGATCTTGATTGTCTTGCAATTCACGTTCTACCTTAATAAACACAGTTCCAGTTGAAGTAATCAATGTAATTTTTCCCAATTTCGACTTTGACATTTTAGGCTTCGATGCATGACTACTTTGCTTGTGAACAATTTTCAATTTTTCCTGAATTTTGGCCATTGTCATGATAACTTCGGTTTGCCCTTTTTTGTTGTGCACGAATTTCAATTAGAACTTAGACAATTTTGAATACAGCTGAATAGGTTCGATCACTTGGAAACCCTTAGGCCACAATTCAGTTCCACGAACTAGCTCGACCTAGACTTGCCGGTCATGCTTGACCCAGTTAGATTTGAGCATGTTCGACTCCTAGAGGGTCGGTCGTGCTCAACTCAGTTGGACTCGAGCATGCTCGACCCACATGGGGGTCAGTCATGCTCGTTCTTGTGGGTTCAAGCATGCTCGACCTTGTGGGTTCAAGCATGCTCGACCCACATGGGGATCGAGCAGGCTCGACCCTCATGGGGTCGGTCGAGCTCATGTTTGGGTCTGAGCATGTTCAACCTACATTGGATTGACATAACTTTTCTATTTGGAGGTCTGGTTAAGGGCTTTTGTTGATTTCCAAGCTTTCCTATTGCTATACATGTAATAACTAGAACACTCGTATGTTTATGAGCTATTATTTTGCTGTCAATTGCTCAATCGACAATAAGTTAGCGGCGTAAAACGTTAAGAATGCAGGGGTAGCTTAGATAGAATGGTATACCTGCGTAGAGTTGCTTTTACTTGATCGTTTGTAAATAGGTTGGACATTCTTTGCGCGAATATATCATTCCAAAATAAACTTTCAATGATACTTGGAATCGGGCAATGGGTACACGCTGATTTCAAATTCCGAGCCATATTTTATAATAACATTCTCAATCCCCCTTTGAGTTAAGAGACATGTACCTGTGGTTCATTTTCAAATATAACTATTTGTGTAGAAATGGTAACTAGACAGCAGTCTCGCCAAAACCTTGAGGAAGTGACCATGTCTAACGAAATTAGAACTTCTGATCAGGTCACCGAAGCTACATTAGCTATTGTCCCAAAAGTGAATGTTAATCAGAATTTTCCTCAACCCCGGCTTCTTGTCGAGGTACCTCTCGAAAGGCATGAAACAACTCTTTCTTTTAGCTCGTATAAGCAATTGTGTAATTTAGAATCTCGAAGAAGGATGAAGCCAAGTTCACGGGAAAAGAGGACTTTACTGACCTTCCTCCAGCTGGGTATCTCGCGGTTAATCATTATATGCTGTTCAGCGGGGCGATTCCTCCTTTCAATCCTTACTTAGAATTAATCCTTCGGTTCTTAGCCATTTCCCCATACCAGTTGCACCTGAATGTTTATTTTGCTTTAATGGGGCTTCATGTACTTTTTATGAGGGTCAAACAGTGTGCGCCTACGTTTCAAGATATTTGTTCTTTATACTTTTTTAAAGGTAGGAAGAAGGATCGTCCCTCAATTATTTTTATTGAGAGTCGGGGATCCAAAATTATTACAGATCTGATAGAGAGTGTTTGAGGATTTCCGAACCAATATTTCTTCGTCCGGTTTCCTGAAAACTTTTACAGCTGATGGATGGAAGGAGGTGAATACACTTATTTTACAGTCTTTTATTTCTTTCTCCTTCTTCATTTTAAGGCTCAAATCTTTAGTTATATTATAGAGGTTCCTTCCAATCAGGAAACTGCCTTCGATCAAGCTCTTCTCGATTCTTTAATGGTTGTTAGTGAGAACAAACGAAGTAGAAAATTCTTGATTAGCGAAGAATTCCTTTGTCGATGTCATATGCTTCATCCCTCGCGATCAGTCGCGATAGATTCGGCTAATAAGAAAGATATTGCTAGCAAATCCCTAACTAAGAAAGCCAATCTAAAGAAATACTCTTACCCTGCTGGGAGCAGTAAAACACCTTCTAAGTCTAATTGACCCCTATTGAGGAAGAAGTGTTCAAAAAACATGACGGTAAGAGCCTTATGATCTTTTCTGAACAGGTCGAGAAGGAAGGTTCTATTCTGGGTCCTATGGAGGAAACTACTTCAAAAATCATTTCTAACCCAATGAAGGATAATGAGCATTCTAGAGAGGTTGGAGTAACTTCTAAGGACACTTTAGGCACTGAAGAGGTTGATGAGAATCCCATCAATCAAGATAGTCAAGGAGAAGGTATCTCAGACACTTTTAGGTACCTGGGCGACCTTAGCTCATTTAAAGACTTATTCCAGATGATACTTTGACTTCAACCCAGTAGCATTAGTTACGAAGACTAGAACTGAGAAGTATTCATCTTGAAATCCTTCTCTTGGGAAAACAGCCGCGGACATAGGACTTAACTTAGATGCGCTTCTCGAGATTAGTTTGTTAATAGATATACATTAGCAAATTCTTTTGCTTATTCCATACGTTCCCAATGCTCTTATAAGCTCCTTTTATTTTTCCTTAGTGCTTTCTAATTTAAGTAATAAGATTCTGCTCTATCCTTTTTCCAGGTTCATAAATGATACATTCAACTGCGGAGAACTTTGAACAGAGCACCAAACAATACAATCCAAAGAATCTCCTAAAACCCCAGTCTTCACAATAGTCAAAGTAGTATCACCAATCCCAACGCTTGCAGCCTGTCCATCGGCCTCAACAAACTCGTAATCTTATTGAGATCGAGGAGAAGATGCAATGGAGACACGATCAATTTGATATGCTAGAAGAAAAGAGGAGGAAGAAGAGGAAAAGAAGAAAAGAAAAGCTAAAAAGAAGAGAAGCAGGGGCGATAAAGTCAAAGGTGATTCTCGAAAGCGCCACATGTCAGACAAAACTCCAATGCCAGACCCTCCAATGCCAGATATTCAGACTACCTACGACCAAGTATCCTTGGCTTCTCCATCTGTCACTCCCACTCCTTTTGACCTTCAGACGATTATAGACAGGCCTAGTTATATTCCTGGACCGGCCAACTTTAGCCAAGCTGACCGATTCTCAATTTGGTGTCTGAGAGTGTGACGGCCCGCCCCGCACCAACCGACATTTTCTCCAAAAGTG
This sequence comes from Allium sativum, assembly GCA_030737875.1. NCBI lineage: Eukaryota > Viridiplantae > Streptophyta > Magnoliopsida > Asparagales > Amaryllidaceae > Allium > Allium sativum. The sequence goes on from CM060922.1 coordinate 924,490,895, forward strand.
CACTGTACACATGTCCGGTAAGCACGGGACGGGTCGTCAGAAGGAAAAAAAAAGAAGAAGAAGGAAATGAACATACAAAGAACCTGTAGAATGTCTCACAGCGCATAGAACAAAATATAATAATAACATACTTGACATAAAACAGGAGAGACAATGCATAAGCTAAAAACCAGAACTAAGCATCATAGCAGCGGAAATCCAAGATATAGCTTATTACAACTTTTCAAACTGTCTCAAAGCAAAAGTAAGATAAAGGAGGTACACTACTAATGCCCAAGTAGCGACCACCAACGACACAGGGAGAATGTGTGTATATATATATCATACGTGGAAGCCTCCTGCCCACCTCTGAATCAGCTACTCGCGCACCACCAGCTAACCTGTCTCTAGTCTGCTCGTGTGAGCACCCAGAGTAATAAGAGGAGACATAAAATTATGGGTCAGACATAAAGCCTGGTATGAGCGATAAGCATCTAAATTGAACAATAACAGGTAGACTAAAACATACCTGAACCTGTACCTGCAACCAAAGAGTTAGCACTACATACTGTACAACACTCTAAGGTGCCATATCAAAAGGTGTAAAGATACGGAGGTGGGGGTGTGCATGTCATAGTGATGGCAAACAATCAAACATAGCATCCATCCTCACATCTCTCACTCAGTGCGTAAAGCATACGATATTCACCACTTCGATCACCCACCCTTGCTACGATCACTTTGCCCCATGAAGTCATAAAATGGCTTCACTGCACTGATAACGTAGCCACTAATCCTTCGCTATGTCCACTTGCCCCATAGAGTTATTCACCCCATCTGCGCTGGCTCATAGCCTTACCAATCCTTTACTATGTCCACTTGCCCCATGGAGTTATTCACCCCATCTGCGCTGGATCATAGTCTTACTACGCATCACCTTGCCCCTCGAGTCGTAATGACTCTACTGCACTGATAACGTAGTCTTGCTACCATCACCTTGCCCCTCGAGTCGCAATGACTCTACTGCACTGATAAGTAGCCCATCATTCATTTTTAGTGGTGAATCGAAGTTATGAACATCGACAACTCCTTAGCACACGTCCCGCAGCAAAGCCCAACCATGAAGTGAACTCATTGGTTCCCAACTGGATCCTGAGCTCTAACTTCCCATATTGGACTACCTTTGCATCTCGGGTTATTGGTCAATACTGGGTCGGGTCAGGTTCTTTTCAAACTATCGGTTCGGTTCGGGTCGGGTCCACTGCATCGCGTCAGTTCGGGTCTTCTTCTGGTACGGGTCGGGTCGGGTTTTCTCCTCAGGTCGGGTCGGGTCGGGTGCCATCTCCCCTCCAGTTCGTGCTTCCGCTCTGATCCGCCTCCTCATCCTTCACGTGCTCCGATCCGATCCATCCTCCTTTATCCGCTCTGATCCCTCCTCCTTAATCCGATCCGATCCCAGTTCAGTTAGCGTGGCCTTCCTTTTTGCCAATTTTCTCAAGTGTCAGATTCCGATCCGATCAAATCCCTTGCCCAGTTCAACATATCCGATCCGAGCCCCCATGTCCGATCCGATCTGAAACTTGTACTGCTTTCTGAAATTGTTCCAGCAAGTGTTTACGCCATTCGACGACGTTTTCGACCATTCTAACTATTGAAATCAATCACAAAGCATTTCATACAGTCATAGCAACATGCATAATCAACCACAACATCAAAACATCAATATGATAGGGTAAAATGGATCAAACATACCCCAAAACCCCATATTTCCCCTTAAGCATGTTTAGGTGAAACTAATGATAGGATTAGCAAAACTTAACCAAATTAACCCAAATTCATATCAGAGGTCTAAAACATCATTTAGGAATTTATGAACATTTTTCCCGAATTTATTAGTGTATAAATTCGCTAATTAACACTAATTTCCCTTAATTAGCCATAATTAGTGCAAAACTATGCAAATCACTCACCTTAGCCACAAATAAACTAAGATCTGAAATAAATCTCTGATTTGATGTGAATCCCAATGCCAAACAGCAGCTCCAATGTTGATTTGGTGTAGATCTTCCTTGATTAGAGATTGTTAAGCTTAATCCTTGACCAAAAGATGATTTGGAGGTGATTTAGAGGTTGGAGGCCACTTTTAGGGTTCCTTGGTGATAAGTGGAGGCTAGAAAACTGAAATGGAATGATCCTCCATCTCATTTCAGCCTTCCCATAACCCCAATCCCGAAATGGTCTATGGGCCTACCCACTAATCACCCGATTTGGCCCGGTTAAGCAGTTTTTCACCCTCCAAACCTTATTTCAGCCATATCTCCCAAACGGTAAGTCCGTTTGGCTATTATGACCACTCTACGGAAAGGTAAACCATCAAACGAATCTAATGGAAGTGGTTTCAGGTCAAAATTCCTTTCCAATCAAAAGTTACGGCCAAAACAAGATAAGCTAGGGGCAAAATGGTCATTTAAAAATCGACAAAAATCATGAACATGTGAAATGACTCTAATAGATGTTTCCCAAAGTTACATAACCATACAACTTTATATGGGAAAGAAATAAATATTCTACGATCCCCTGATGCGTAGAATACGGGTCGTTACACTCTCCCCCCCTTAAGAAATTTCGCCCCCGAAATTCCCTAACCAAAACACACAAAAGGGTCTCGCATGCCTATCAATCATAAAACAACAATCAAACATGCAAAACAAGTCTACCCTAGCATGCGGAAAAACTAAATTATGAAGTAAATCTTACCAGACAAAGAGTTCTGGATATGCCTTCCTAATGCTCTCCTCTGTCTCCCAAGTACAATCATTCTCGTTCTCGCCCCACTGAACCTTGACTAGCTTCACCGCCTTCCTTCGAAGTTGTTTCGTATCGTGCCCTACAATACGAATCGGCTTGCGGTTCCCAACCGCCTCGGGTTCTACTTCGAAGTCCTCTAACTGATCAGGTGAAATAGTCATATTTGAGTCGTGAACGAACTTCCTTAGTTGGGAAACATGAAATACATTGTGAACTCCCTCCATCTTCTCTGGTAAGCCAACTCTATATGCCAAATTCCCGACTAATTCAAGAACAGGGAATGGGCCAACAAATCTTGGTGCCAACTTGCCTCTCCTGCCAAATCGTATCACACTCTTCAACGGAGAAATTTTGACAAACACCAAGTCACCAACGGAGAATTTTAAGTCTCTTCTCCTCTTATCAGCATAACTCTTCTGCCTATCTTGGGCAGCTTTCATTCGTTGTTGAATGATCTTAATCTTATCGGAGGTTTCCCTCACCACATCTGGTCCAAGCACAAACTTCTCGCCAGTCTCTATCCAACATGATGGTGAGTTGCACGGTCTTCCGTACAAAGCTTCATATGGAGCCATACCAATACTGGATTGGTAGCTATTATTATATGCAAACTCTACTAGATGCAAATGGTCATCCCATGATCCACCAAAATCCAATATACAAGCTCTCAAGAGATCTTCCAATATACGATTCACCCTCTCCGTCTGACCGTCGGTCTGAGGATGATATGCGGTACTGAGATGTAATCCTGACCCTAGAGCCTCTTGTAAGCTCTTCCAAAACCCACTAGTGAACAACGGGTCTCGGTCACTCACAATGCTTTTAGGTACTCCATGAAATCTCACTACCCACTTCACATACAATTCTGCCAACTTGGCTGCCGTTCTGGTCAATTTGACTGGTATAAATCTTGCGCTCTTAGTCAATCGATCCACAATTACTCAAATGCTATCATATCCCGATCTAGTCCTTGGTAAACCATCGATGAAATCCATCGAGACTTGCTCCCATTTCCATTCGAGAATTTCTAATGGTTGCAATAACCCACTAGGCTTCTTTTGCTCGACTTTAACTAGCTGGCAATTCATGAATTTGGATATAAACTTCACAACGTCTCTTTTCATCCCTTCCCAGTAGTAAGTCTCCTTCATGTCTCGATACATCTTATTACCACCGGGATGTATAGTCAGTTTTGAGTGATGACATTCTCTAAGCACTTCATCCCTCAAACCATTCACTTTGGGGACAACTAGTCTTCCATTCTTCCGAAGCCATTCATCTCGATCAAGCACATACACATTCATCTCCTCACCGTTGATGTTCATCTCTAACTTGGAGATGATTTCCAATAGATTAGGATCGTCCCTCTGACTGGAACTTTAACAACCCGTATTTTTGAATAACATGTTATAATGTAAATCAAGGCAGAATTAAATTGTAAAATCTGAATCAAGGGAAACGGGCTATGCCATTGTGTTCGTCTCGGAAAAATACGCGAAATAGAGTCCGAGTTTTCGAAAAACGGAGTCTGTATGACCAAGTTATGGCCCAATGAAGTTTTCAGAAAATTCCAAGCCCGAAAACAGTTCAAATTCGAATTCAGATGCGAATTGCAACCAAGGTAGAATGGGCGGGAATTTTTCCCGCCCCAGGCAGGGTCGACACAGGGGTCGACCCCCCCCAATGGGTCGACACCCATGTCGACCCAGGGGTCGACACCCATGTCGACCCAGGGGTCGACACCCATGTCGACCCATGGGTCGACCCCCCCGGTCGGACCAGTTTTTCTGGTGCACCATTTTGACATGTTGGGTCTTGTTCTGGAAGTTTCTGATGGGAATTGATGGCTCAGATTCGATTTAGGGTTAATCCTATGGTCTAAACTACCCCTAATCTCTATAAAAGGACCCCTAGACCTAGCCTAAACCCTCATTAATCATTCCTACAACTAAATGCTGCCCAAATGTTCACTAATCATGGCCTCCACCTTCTTCATGAGAGCATGAGTGTCTCAAATCAATCTATGTCATAAAGGAGCCATCTTTCTTAAGTAAGAGAGCCATCTTTCTTTGTCTTTGGGGTTATTCCTCCTTGTTCTCAAGTCTTGAAGTGGAGTTTATCGTCTTCGGTTGCGGATTTGCTACTGTGGCTTCGTCTCAATCTTATTTTATATTAATTCTAGTCTTCATAGCATTGTAAGCCCTATACTACTCTTAGATTCTAACTATGAAGTTAAATATGACATGTTGCAAATTGAGTTTGGGCCTAAGTATGATATGTGCTTTGATCCTATCATGTTATGCATAAATATATTCTATGCATGTTTGTAAAGCTATCACCTTGACCTTGTGGGCTAAAAGCTATAAGCTTTATGTTGAAATGTTGCATTATGCAACATGAGAACTCTCATAACCTTTATGATAACTTGCATATAATGTAATATGCGAACTTCTAGCAATCATTCTATGTCATCTAGGACCATGTATCACCTATTCGCTAAGTTTGAATGTTATGCATGTTTTGAGGCTTATAATGTAACATGCAAGTTAAATGAACATATTTATGCCCTATATTCCACCATGTTTAACTTGTGGCCAACCTTATTACCTTATGCCCTTTTTGTCATGCTTTTGCCAAGTTCCCTCTTTTGATCTATGTTATGTTATGTGAAACGTACATGCGATGGGAATGCGTTGGGTTTGGGTAATATTAATGACATGAAAACATGGTTTTAAAATATGACATGAACATTGACTTGTGATTATGCTTGTAAACATAATGATGGACATGACACTTAGAAAATATGAGTGTGGCCAACTCGAGGTTGGGTTGAGTTTGTAGCATAAATCTACCCGGAACCGACCGGCTTAACTAGTGGCTACAAACAATAGGACCCAATGTGAGAAGTTGGTCATGTTGTGCTTAAACCCGAGGTTAGACTAGGTTGTGGTGTAAAGCTACCCGGACCCGCCCGGCTTAACTAGTTACCATAACAAGGTCTAATGTGAGAGGTTAAGGTGCATTAAATTAATTAATGCCACATGATAGGGTTAAGTCATGGATCACGTAACACTTAACCAACATGAACACGATGGGTTGATAGGGTTAAGTCATGAACCTTGGGGACACTTAACCAACTTGATGTTTGATTGGATCGGGTTAACCACATTTAACCCGTTAGGAAACCCTAGTTATGGGGTCCTTTTCACCATTAACCCTCTTGATTGTATCATGATACCCTACGGAATAGGCTAGGGTGGGGCACGATTACTGGGTTGACATGTAAGCGACCAAAACGACGGCTGAGTAGGTGCGCCGGTGTAGGTTCAGGCGGACTATGGTCGTGCACATAGTCCGGAGTTGAAAAAGCAGACACGGGCACCAGTAGGTTTAGACTGTGCGTGCTTGATGTGTGTCCGTTCCGTGGTTGGCACCCTAGGGCTTGATACACCCTAGGGTGGACCTAGCACAGTTTGACTACACTTCGTGATTGGGCCGTATGACACCGACACTTGACGAGTTAGGCTTTTAGGGAGCCGATCGACTAGACCGAGTAGTTGGACCTTGATTTAGGTCACCTCATGATATTGGGCCAGCTTTGGGCCAAGGGATCATCTCTTGTTTATACTTGACATGGATTGGAATACTAGTACACACCTGGTGCAACTTAACCTTGTATATGCGATGCCACACTTGATCTATCTTGTTAACTTTTCACCATGCCAGTTATCACCCTACATCTCATCTCTGTTTTACATGTTCAGTTAACTTTATTAGTTTTTATACTAATAGTAGGTAGGACTTACCATTCTTTTTGACTGACCCGTTTTCTTTCGCCCCTTTTCTTCCGTTCCCCCCCCCCCCCCAGGTTTGCAGGGTGGGAACACTGTTACTTAGCTGGATCTTTAGCTGCTTTTCTGGATAGCTCACGTATGGTTTGAGCATGCTATGGCCTTATGCTACTTTGGGGATAGTTACTTTATGTTTCTTTTTCAGTTTTCAGATTATGTTCTAGACTTTGTTTTATGGGAAAATAATGACCAAGTACTTTGATGTAACTTGACTATGGTTTTGAAATGCTAGTTTTATCCGCTGCTTTACTACTCTGTTTTACTTATATGTTCTGTCTTGTGATATCTGCATGCATGTTTACCTCGTTTAACGCCCCTCCAAAGCTAGTGTCCTTGCAAGAGTGGCATTGGTGGAGGTGGGGTGTTACATTTGGTATCAGAGCATAAGGTTTACAAGATTTGAGCAAAAGTGTTTTTGAAACTTACCTTTTTGGAAAACTATTTTCAAAACCAATTAAGTATTTTCCAGAAAAAGTCTAGTTTATTTTAAAAGGCTATTCCCCAAAATCCATTAGCACTATCCTTTGTTTCCTCGTGCTTAATCTATCTTTTCCTTTTTCAGTATGGCCGATCTTAACCTTCCCGAGGGAGTGACCATTCCCGGATGGTTCCGGAGGTACTTGGAAGCTAGGGCCAACGATGCGGGCCCAGCAAATACCCCCACCGTAACTGAGGTTCCTCCTCCTCCTCCCCCTCCCCAGCATCCACAAGCGGATTTCGCAAAGGTTTGCAAGGACTTTAAGGCGATGGGTGGCAAGAATTTCGTTGGGACGGAGACTTTTGTGGAGGCGATAAATTGGTTGAAAGAAACTGAAGATCTCTTTGCCATCTTTGATGTGGAAGACCATAGAAAGGTTTTATTGGCAGCATGGTTATTAAAAGAAGAAGCTGCTTATTGGTGGGAGGTCACCAATGCTACTAGGCCTATAGAGACTTGGGCCGACTTTAGGACGAGGTTTGGGCTTAAGTTTCTATCATCTGCTGAGGCTAATCAGCAATTGGAGAAGTTTATATCTTTGAAGCAAGGGGACATGACAGTGAGGGAGTATGTGATTAAGTTTAACCAGCTCGCTCGATTCGGTTTGGACGTGGTTAATACTCCCCAGAAGAAGGCTTTACGCTTTGCACGAGGGTTGAATGAGCCATTACAAGGTTTAGCCCTATCTCATATACCCATGGGGGCCACTTTTGAAGGCCTAGTAGACATGGCATTGCTTCAAGGAGACGATAAGAATGGCAAGAAAGAAGTCAAGCCTAATGAGACTCAAGCCAAGAAGACAGACTCCAAGTGGGGAGGAAATCAGAGCAATCAGAACAACAAGAACAACAAGGGCAACAAGGCCAAGGCAAAGGACCCAAGAAAATGCAACTTCTGTGGGATTGTTGGGCACATAGCCAAGGATTGCAGAAAGAAGAAGAGGAAGCGGGGCGAATGCTTTCATTGTGGAGAGACTGGACACTTTAGCAAGGATTGCCCCAAGAAGCAAGGACAAGGGCAAGGGCAGAATCAGCGTGCAGTACCTTCTGGAGGGCAAGTGCATGCTCTCAATACCGCCCCAGTTCAGGACCGAGGTAGTATTTCTGTAGAAAGCCTTGTTTATATTTTTGATTATCCTGTTCGCACCTTATTTGATTCTGGCGCATCGCATAGTTTTATTTCTTCTGACATTGTTGAAAGTTTGCACCTAAGTACTAGTCTAGTTGAGGATCCCGTCAGTGTTTCAAATCCAATTGGGGGTTCCGCCCATCTATCTATGATTTGTGTGGATTTGAAGATTTCTATCTTGACCGTAGAATTCACGTGTAATGCTTATGTTCTCGGGTTCACGGGATACGGGTTGATTTTGGGCATGGATTGGTTGTCCAGTTATGGAGCCATCCTCGATTGTGAGCATAGGGTGGTGAGGCTCATGACTCGCCTCGGTAATACCCTAGAAATTTCTTGTAACCCTAGAGGTCCCGTCATGTTATGTTATCTTGAATCTCTTGACTCGTCCATCGATGATCTGCAATCTGTAAGGGTGGTCTGAAACTATCCTGATGTCTTTGAAGAAGTTAAGGGGTTACCCCCTAAACGAGAGATAGATTTCCGCATTTATCTAGTCGATAATGCCAAGCCAGTATCATTGCCCGTTAGGAACATGTCCCCACATGAAAGAAGGGAGCTCAGTAAGCAAATCAAGGAGTTTCTTGAGAAGAATTTCATTAGGCGAAGCATTTCTGAATGGGGTGCTCCTGTGGTATTCGCTACTAAGGCGGATGGTTTGCTTCGTCTATGTGTTGATTATCGAGAGTTGAACAAGCTGACAAAGAAAAATAGGCACCCGTTACCGAGGATTGATGATCTCTTTGACTAGCTTGTTGGTGCTTCTGTTTTCTCTCAGCTCGATCTAGCCACCGGATTCCATCATCTTAGAGTGGCTGAGGATAGTATTGATAAAACTGCATTTAGGACTCCAGATGGATTCTTTGAATGGCTCGTCATGCCATTCCGTTTGAATAATGCACCCGCCTACTTCGTAGATTTGATGAGTAGGGTGTTCAGGGAGTTCCTTAACAAGTTCATGGTTGTCTTCGTGGATGATATTCTGATCTTCTCAAAGGATGAGGAAGAACATGCTAGACATCTCAAGGAAGTGATGGATACACTTAGAGCCCATCAGTTGAAAGCCAAGTTCTCCAAATGCCATTTTTGGAGAAGGGAAGTCCGATTTCTTGGACATATAGTCTCTAAGCAAGGCATAGCTGTGGATCCCGCGAAAGTGGTTGCAGTTCAAGACTGGAAGACTCCTAGGAATGCAACCGAAGTAAGAAGTTTTCTCGGTCTGGCGGGCTACTATAGGAAGTTCATTAGGGACTTCGCTAAGATTTCGGCCCCTCTTACTAGGTTGACGAAGAAGAACCTAGTCTTTGCATGGGACTTAGAGTGTGATCTTGCTTTTCAAAGGCTCAAGAGGGCCCTTACTACCGCTCCAGTTTTGGCATTACCCGATGGCGGTAAGACGTTTACCGTGTACACCGATGCATGTGGTACGGGGTTAGGTGCTGTTCTAATGCAAGAGGGAAGAGTGATATGTTATGGGGGTAGACAACTTAAAGTTCATGAGAAGAACTATCCCACTCATGATTTGGAGTTAGCGGCGATCGTCTTTGCACTCAAATCCTGGCGCCACTATCTTCTAGGCGAAAGGTTTGAGTTGTATACTGATCACAAGTCACTCAAGTACCTCTTCTCGCAGAAAGATCTGAATCTAAGGCAGCAAAGGTGGATGGAATTCTTAGCATCATATGACTTCGAGATAGCTTACACCCCTGGCAAGGGTAATGTTGTGGCTGATGCACTAAGCAGAAGGAGGTTGACTTTGAGCCCCTTGTTTATTGAGATGAAGAACTTAGAGTTCTTGGCAACTTTTGATTTCACGACGACTGTTGAGTCGATGACGGGTTCATTAGCATCCCTTGAGCTTAGACCCACACTTCTTGATCAAGTTGGGGCTTCCCAGAACGGAGACCCGCAGATAGTCGAGGTCATGGACAAGTTGATTCGTGGTGAGACGTCTAGTCACCTTGCTAGATATACTATTGATGACAAGGGTTGGATAAGGCGTGATGGAAGGCTATGCGTTCCACAAGTAGGAGACTCGGTGCATAAAGTTCTCGAAGAAGCACATCACTCGAAGATGACTATACATCCTGGAGGAGATAAGATGTATAGAGATATGAAGCGCATTTTCTTTTGGGATGGAATGAAGAAAGATGTGGCAGAGTATGTTTCAAAGTGCATGGTGTGCCAACAAGTGAAAGCCGAGTCAAAGAAACTAGGTGGGCTATTACATCCATTGGAGGACCCGCAATGGAAGTGGGAGAGTATTTCTATGTATTTTGTGGATGGATTGCCTAGGTCAAGGAAAGGGAACACGAGCATATGGGTCATAGTTGATAGACTTACGAAGAGTGCTCATTTCATCCCAGTGAAGAGCAAGAGGACCGCATCATGGCTAGCATCTATTTATCTACGAGAGATAGTGCGGTTGCATGGAGTTCCTTCTAGCATAGTTAGCGATCGTGACCCAATTTTCACTAGCCAGTTCTGGAATAGTTTGCAAGAAGCGATGGGTACGCGATTGAATCTGAGTACAGCCTATCAACCCCAGACGGATGGCCAAACCGAAAGGGTGAATAGAGTGCTAGAAGATCTTTTGAGGCTTTGTGTTCTTGACTTTGGTGGTACTTGGGAAGACCACCTTCCTCTTGTAGAGTTTGCTTATAATAATAGCTATCAAGCCAGCATAGGGATGGCACCATTTGAAGCTTTGTATGGGAGGACGTGTAGGTCACCATCTTGTTGGTGGGAGACAACGGATAAGCTTATACTTGGGCCCGATATGATACGGGACACATCCGAGAAAGTTGAATTGGTGAGAAGACGGATGAAAGCGGCCCAAGACAGACAGAAATCCTATGCTGACAAGCGAAGGGCAGATTTGGAATTTGAAGTGGGAGACATGGTTTTCGTGAAGGTTTCTCCTTTGCGTAATGTGGTACACTTTGGAGCAGTTGGGAAACTAGCACCAAGGTTCGTAGGACCCTTCCCTATCATAGAGAGAATTGGAAAGATGGCTTATAAGGTGGAATTGCCCGAGAAGCTAGCCGGAGTGCATAATGTCTTTCATGTCTCGCATCTCCGAAAGTGCCTACATGAGTCGGCTGAGGTGGTTGAACCAAGCATTCTTGAAGACGTGGAGGTAGAGAAAGAGGCAACCTTGAGAAGAGCTCCGTTTCGTATCTTGCGAACGGAGATCAAGAAGCTAAGGAATCGAGAAGTCAAATTGGTGAAAGTTCAGTGGAGTGAAGCCGATGAAGATGCAACTTGGGAAACCAAGGAGAATATGCGTGGGCTTTATCCATTCCTTTTTTAGGGTACATTCTCAATCTCCTTTCCTAATTAGCATATCTTTCTTTTTGCTATCCGTGTTTATCCTGTTTATCTTGTTATCTCGCTAACCTTGTCATGAGAACCTTAAGTAGAGACCCTTTGGATGAAACATGTATTTGAAACATGTTATGCTTGATGGTTGCAAGTGGTTGCAAGTGTTTGCAAGTGGATACTCGTGGATGCATGATACACATTAGGCACTAAGATCGGCTCACACACTTTCATGTTGCATATGCATGAGTGTTTATGCTTATTCATGGATGAAACTTGTTGTGCTATCACGTGGATGTTGCATATGAATGAATGTTATGTGCACTCATGTAGAGATTATAAATTATGTTAGGAGTTTGCATACATATGGACTCATTTCACTAACATACTTTGCATTAAGGAGGTTTACTAAATCAGTAACCGCCTGATTTTTGCATTAGATAAGTACATATACACACACCTTTTGCATATGTTCATACAGCATTTAGAATCTTTTTAAGGACAATGGTTACTTGTGGATGATGTTTTGAGTAGATGGATGATGGATGGTAGGATACGTTCTTCCTAACTTGGAGATTTCGGGGACGAAATCCTTTAAGGAGGGGAGAATGTAACAACCCGTATTTTTGAATAACATGTTATAATGTAAATCAAGGCAGAATTAAATTGTAAAATCTGAATCAAGGGAAACGGGCTGTGCCATTGTGTTCGTCTCGGAAAAATACGCGAAATAGAGTCCGAGTTTTCGAAAAACGGAGTCCGTATGACCAAGTTATGGCCCAATGAAGTTTTCAGAAAATTCCAAGCCCGAAAACAGTTCAAATTCGAATTCAGATTCAAATTGCAACCAAGGCAGAATGGGCGGGAATTTTTCCCTCCCCAGGCAGGGTCGACACAGGGGTCGACACCAGTGTCGACCCCCCCAATGGGTCGACACCATGTCGACCCAGGGGTCGACACCCATGTTGACCCATGGGTCGACCCCCCCGGTCGGACCAGTTTTTCTGGTGCACCATTTTGACATGTTGGGTCTTGTTCTGGAAGTTTCTGACGGGAATTGATGGTTCAGATTCGATTTAGGGTTAATCCTATGGTCTAAACTACCCCTAATCTCTATAAAAGGACCCCTAGACCTAGCCTAAACCCTCATTAATCATTCCTACAACTAAATGCTGCCCAAATGTTCACTAATCATGGCCTCCACCTTCTTCATGAGAGCTGAGTGTCTCAAATAAATCTATGTCATAAAGGAGCCATCTTTCTTAAGTAAAAGAGCCATCTTTCTTTGTCTTTGGGGTTATTCCTTCTTGTTCTCAAGTCTTGAAGTGGAGTTTATCATCTTTGGTTGCGGATTTGCTAGTGTGGCTTCGTCTCAATCTTATTTTATATTAATTCTAGTCTTCATAGCATTGTAAGCCCTATACTACTCTTAGATTCTAACTATGAAGTTAAATATGACATGTTGCAAGTTGAGTTTGGGCCTAAGTATGATATGTGCTTTGATCCTATCATGTTATGCTTAAATATATTCTATGCATGTTTGTAAAGCTATCACCTTGACCTTGTGGGCTAAAAGCTATAAGCTTTATGTTGAAATGTTGCATTATGCAACATGAGAACTCTCATAACCTTTATGATAACTTGCATATAATGTAATATGCGAACTTCTAGCAATCATTCTATGTCATCTAGGACCATGTATCACCTATTCGCTAAGTTTGAATGTTATGCATGTTTTGAGGCTTATAATGTAACATGCAAGTTAAATGAACATATTTATGCCCTATATGCCACCATGTTTAACTTGTGGCCAACCTTATTACCTTATGCCCTTTTTTCATGCTTTTGCCAAGTTCCCTCTTTTGATCTATGTTATGTTATGCGAAACGTACATGCGATGGGAATGCGTTGGGTTTGGGTAATATTAATGACATGAAAACATGGTTTTAAAATATGACATGAACATTGACTTGTGATTATGCTTGTAAACATAATGATGGACATGACACTTAGAAAATATGAGTGTGGCCAACTCGAGGTTGGGTTGAGTTTGTAGCATAAATCTACCCGGAACCGACCGGCTTAACTAGTGGCTACAAACAATAGGACCCAATGTGAGAAGTTGGTCATGTTGTGCTTAAACCCGAGGTTAGACTAGGTTGTGGTGTAAAGCTACCCGGACCCGCCCGGCTTAACTAGTAACCACAACAAGGTCTAATGTGAGAGGTTAAGGTGCATTAAATTAATTAATGCCACATGATAGGGTTAAGTCATGGACCACGTAACACTTAACCAACATGAACACGATGGGTTGATAGGGTTAATCATGAACCTTGGGGACACTTAACCAACTTGATGTTTGATTGGATCGGGTTAACCACATTTAACCCGTTAGGAAACCCTAGTTACGGGGTCCTTTTCACCAGTAACCCTCTTGATTGTATCATGATACCCTAGGGACTAGGCTAGGGTGGGGCACGATTACTGGGTTGACATGTAAGCGACCAAAACGACGGCTGAGTAGGTGCGCCGGTGTAGGTTCAGTCGGACTATGGTCGTGCACATAGTCCGGAGTTGAAAAAGCAGACACGGGCACCAGTAGGTTTAGACTGTGCGTGCTTGATGTGTGTCCGTGGTTGGCACCCTAGGGCTTGATACACCCTAGGGTGGACCTAGCACAGTTTGACTACACTTCGTGATTGGGCCGTATGACACCGACACTTGACGAGTTAGGCTTTTAGGGAGCCGATCGACTAGACCGAGTAGTTGGACCTTGATTTAGGTCACCTCATGATATTGGGCCAGCTTTGGGCCAAGGGATCATCTCTTGTTTATACTTGACATGGATTGAAATACTAGTACACACCTGGTGCAACTTAACCTTGTATATGCGATGCCACACTTGATCTATCTTGTTAACTTTTCACCATGCCAGTTATCACCCTACATCTCATCTCTGATTTACATGTTCAGTTAACTTTATTAGTTTTTATACTAATAGTAGGTAGGACTTACCAGTCTTTTTGACTGACCCGTTTTCTTTCGCCTCTTTTCTTCCGTTCCCCCCCCCCCCCCCCCCCAGGTTTGCAGGGTGGGAACACTGTTACCTAGCTGGATCTTTAGCTGCTTTTCTGGATAGCTCACGTATGGTTTGAGCATGCTATGGCCTTATGCTACTTTGGGGATAGTTACTTTATGTTTCTTTTTCAGTTTATGTTCTAGACTTTGTTTTATGGGAAAATAATGACCAAGTACTTTGATGTAACTTGACTATGGTTTTGAAATGCTAGTTTTATCCGCTGCTTTACTACTCTGTTTTACTTATATGTTCTGTCTTGTGATATCTGCATGCATGTTTACCTCGTTTAACGCCCCTCCAAAGCTAGTGTCCTTGCAAGAGTGGCATTGGTGGAGGTGGGGTGTTACAGGAACCAATCCGCTCTATCAAAGTGGGTCTGATCGTCAAACTAGCTAGCATGACTAGATCCAATTCGCACTTTGGTCTGAAATCAAACCCCGCGATATACTCCAGTTGCTTCCATTCAAGAAACATTGCCCCTAAACTGGCATGTCTCCTACTCAAGGCATCGGCTACCGCATTACCTTTCCCAGGTGTATATGCGATATCAAAATCATACGAAGCCAAGAACTCTAACCATCTCTGCTGACGGAGATTCAGATCCTTCTGGGAGAAGAGATACTTTAACGATTTATGATCGGTGAACAACTCAAATCTTTCTCCCAAGAGATAGTGTCTCCACATCTTCAGCGCAAATACAATCGCTGCCAATTCCAAATCATGGGTAGGATACTTCTTCTCATGCGGCTTTAGCTGTCGACTAGCATAAGCTACAACCCTACCCCCTTGAATCAATACAGCACCCAGTCCGGTACCACAAGCATCCATGTATACCATCATCTCTTCATTCCCTTTAGGAATGACTAACACTGGCGCACGCGTCAACTTCTCTTTTAGACTCTTGAAGGCATCCTCACACACTTCGTCCCAGACGAAGGACTGATTCTTCTTAGTCAATTGAGTCAACGGTGCTGCTATCTTGGAGAAGTCCTGGATAAACTTACGATAATATCCAGCTAATCCCAAAAAACTTCTTACATCTGTTGCATTCTTGGGCGTAGGCCAATCCTGTACCGTAGCCACCTTCGCAGGGTCCACGGCAATACCACTCTCTGAAACAACATGGCCCAAGAATCTCACTTCCCTTCTCCAAAAATGACACTTAGAGAATTTTGCTTTCAATTGGTGTTTCCTCAACACCTCCATCACTATCCTCAAGTGTCCCTTGTGTTCCTCCTTTGTCCTTGAATAAACAAGGATATCATCCACGAACACAAGAACAAACTTATTCAACTGATCTCTGAATACTCGATTCATAAGATCCACAAAATAGGCTGGTGCATTGGTCAACCCAAATGGCATGACCAACCACTCATAAAATCCAGACGGCGTCCTGAATGCCGTTTTCGGAACACTCTCATCTGCTACTCGAAGCTGATGAAATCCTATCGCGAGGTCCAACTGGGAGAACACTCTTGCTCCTTCCAGTTGATCAAACAAATCATCTATCCGTGGTAGAGGATACTTATTCTTCCTCGTTACCTTATTCAACTCGCGATAGTCCACACACAAACGAAGGGAACCATCTGCCTTAGTGGCAAACACAACTGGTGCTCCCCACTCGGAGACACTCCTTCTAATAAATCCCTTCTTCAAAAGATTGCTGACTTGCACCCCGAGCTCTTGCTGCTCCCTTGGTGCCATACGACGAAGTGGCATCACTATAGGTCTGGCATCTTTCACTAAATCAATACGGAACTCAATCTCTCGGTGTGGTGGAAGCCCGGTCACCTCCTCGAAGACGTCCGGATACTGGCCAACCACGGGCACATCTGACAACTCATCCTGCGGGATGTCGAGGGAATTTACAAAACTAGCCATAACCCCATCACTAGGTAGACTACCAAACACTACCCTCCGCCCATCATCCGCCCTCGCTGTCACCAAAAAGCCCTCACAGTCTACCACCACCCCGTATCTTTGGAGCCAATCGACTCCCAATATAATGCCATACCCAGTAAAGCCCAAAACAAAGCAATCACAAACAAACATACATCCATGACTCGATAAGCCCAAGTTCCTGCAAATCATACTAAGGCTAGTCGAACCACCAAACTGGTTCGTCACAACCAATGGTCTATTGACTATCTCGGGTTCCAGTCCCAACCTATCTACCAGGTCACTAGATATGAAGGAACGGGAAGCCCCAGTATCAAACAAAACTCGAACTGGTACATCATAAATAGAAAGCATACCTTGAAGAACAACATTCTTTCCTTTCTCCGTCGCAGTTGGGGCATTCGACGAAGAAGGAACAGCATCAATAGCATATGCTTTCACAATCTGCTTCTCTTTAAGAGGTTGCGGACACTTATCCTTGAAATGTCCCACTTGACCACAGTTGAAGCACTTCTTATCCGCTGGCTTGGCCCGACAATCTTTGGCATAATGGCCCTTCTTACCACAGCTGAAGCACTCAACATCCTTCTTGCTTTTTTCTGGCCACCTTTAGATTGGTCTTGCTTCCTCTTATTCTGAGAGTTATTCTTGCCTCCACCGCCTGCTTGCGGCTTTGGCCCTTCTGCCGATGCAGCCTCAGTCTTTGAATTAGGATAAAGACTCTCTGATCTCAAAGCTTTCCCCACAATCGATTCAAAAGTCTCATCGATGTGGTTGATAAGCCTTTCCCCCAAGTATCCATCCAAACCAGTAATGAACTTCTCATTCTTCTTCTCAGGAGTGTCAATGAGAGACAGTCCATACTTCGACAAAGTGTCGAACTCAGCAATATAATCAGAAACTGCCCTCCCATTCTGCTTGAGTTCCAAGAACCTCTTGAACAACACTGACTTCTGGGCAGCTGGAATAAACTTCTCGCTAAAGCGAGCCTTGAACTGAACCTAAGTAACCTGATCCTCTGGAGTAGCTGTTCTAATGGCATTCCACCAATTCATCGCTCGCCCTTGCAGCTGACGAGACACTAGCCTTCTCTTCATCGCATCTTCAAGACCCAAGTCATCGAAGATACAGTCGCAGCTATCCATCCAATCCTGAACATCTGTGGCCGACTCCGTCCCGTGGAACGGCTTCCCACCAAGGTTAGTGTAATCTTTGCACAACTTGGCAAAATCGACCCTAGGCACCTGCACTACTGGGCCAACACCAACTCCGGGATTGGGAATTGCCCCTTGCACTTCTCTAAGCATGTCTCTCATGAGGTCAGTAAACATCGCCCTCGTGTCAGCAGCATTCCCCTGATTGGTCCCTCTACCAGCACCTCTGGTGTCTCTACTCATCGTTCAATCTGTAAAGAGAAAACGATGAACGACCCCATAGTGGTGCTAGTGCAGTGCGACTTCATTCTTATATTACCAATAGTATATATATATATATATAGCTTTTGAAAACCAAAGTAATCACAAATACGCACTCTCATATACGTACTATCTCTCCCTAGTGTCTTTCCCTAGGTTAACTACGCAACCTAGAGCTCTGATACCAAGTGTGACGGCCCGCCCCGCACCAACCGACATTTTCTCCAAAGTGCGCTGTACACATGTCTGGTTAGCACGGGACGGGTCGTCAGAATGAAAAAAAAAAAGAAGAAGAAGGAAATGAACACACAAAGAACCTGTAGAATGTCTCATAGCGCATAGAACAAAATATAATAATAACATACTTGACATAAAACAGGAGAGACAGTGCATAAGCTTAAAACCAGAACTAAGCATCGTAGCAGCGGAAATCCAAAATATAGCTTATTACAACTTTTCAAACTGTCTCAAAGCAAAAGTAAGATAAAGGAGGTACACTACTAATGCCCAAGTAGCGACCACCAACGACACAGGGAGAATGTGTGTGTATATATATATATCATACGTGGAAGCCTCCTGCCCGCCTCCGAATCAGCTACTCGCGCACCACCAGCTAACCTGTCTCTAGTCTGCTCGTGTGAGCACCCAGAGTAATAAGAGGAGACATAAAACTCTGGGTCAGACATAAAGCCTGGTATGAGCGATAAGCATCTAAAGTGAACAATAACAGGTAGACTAAAACATACCTGAACCTGGACCTGCAACCAAAGAGTTAGCACTACATACTGTACAACACTCTAAGGTGCCATATCAAAAGGTGTAAAGATACGGAGGTGGGGGTGTGCATGTCATAGTGATGGCAAACAATCAAACATAGCATCCATCCTCACATCTCTCACTCAGTGCGTAAAGCATACGATATTCACCACTTCGATCACCCACCCTTGCTACGATCACTTTGCCCCATGAAGTCATAAAATGGCTTCACTGCACTGATAACGTAGCCACTAATCCTTCGCTATGTCCACTTGCCTCATGGAGTTATTCACCCCATCTGCGCTGGCTCATAGCCTTACCAATCCTTTACTATGTCCACTTGCCCCATGGAGTTATTCACCCCATCTGCGCTGGCTCATAGTCTTACTACGCATCACCTTGCCCCTCGAGTCGTAATGACTCTACTGCACTGATAACGTAGTCTTGCTACCATCACCTTGCCCCTCGAGTCGCAATGACTCTACTGCACTGATAAGTAGCCCATCATTCATTTTTAGTGGTGAATCGAAGTTATGAACATCGACAACTCCTTAGCACACGTCCCGCAGCAAAGCCCAACCATGAAGTGAACTCATCGGTTCCCAACAGGATCCTGAGCTCTAACTTCCCATATTGGACTACCTTTGCATCTCGGGTTATTGGTCAATACTGGGTCGGGTCGGGTTCTTTTCAAACTATCGGTTTGGGTCGGGTCCACTGCATCGCGTCAGTTCGGGTCTTCTTCTTGTACGGGTCGGGTCGGGTGTTTCTCCTCGGGTCGGGTTGGGTGTCTCACTTCGGGTCGGGTGCCATCTCCCCTCCAGTTCGTGCTTCCGCTCCGATCCGCCTCCTCACCCTTCACGTGCTCCAATCCGATCCATCCTTCTTTATCCGCTCCGATCCCTCCTCCTTAATCCGCTCCGATCCCTCCTCCTCAATCCGATCCGATCCCAGTTCAGTTAGCGTGGCCTTCCTTTTTGCCAATTTTCTCAAGTGTCAGTTTCCGATCCGATCGAATCCCTTGCCCAGTTCAACATATCCGTTCCGAGCCCCCATGTCCGATCCGATCCGAAACCTGCACTGCTTTCTGAAATTGTTCCAGCAAGTGTTTACGCCATTCGACGACGTTTTCGACCATTCTAACTATTGAAATCAATCACAAAGCATTTCATACAGTCATAGCAACATGCATAATCAACCACAACATCAAAACATCAATATGATAGGGTAAAATGGATCAAACATACCCCAAAACCCCATATTTCCCCTTAAGCATGTTTAGGTGAAACTAATGATAGGATTAGCAAAACTTAACCAAATTAACCCAAATTCATATCAGAGGTCTAAAACATCATTTAGGAATTTATGAACATTTTTCCCGAATTTATTAGTGTATAAATTCGCTAATTAACACTAATTTCCCTTAATTAGCCATAATTAGTGCAAAACTATGCAAATCACTCACCTTAGCCACAAATAAACTAAGATCTGAAATAAATCTCTGATTTGATGTGAATCCCAATGCCAAACAGCAGCTCCAATGTTGATTTGGTGTAGATCTTCCTTGATTAGAGGTTGTTAAGCTTAATCCTTGACCAAAAGATGATTTGGAGGTGATTTAGAGGTTGGAGGCCATTTTTAGGGTTCCTTGGTGATAAGTGGAAGCTAAAAAACGGAAATGGAATGATCCTCCATCTCATTTCAGCCTTCCCATAACCCCAATCCCGAAATGGGTTATGGGCCTACCCACTAATCACCCGATTTGGCCCGGTTAAGCAGTTTTTCACCCTCCAAACCTTATTTCAGTTATATCTCCCAAACGGTAAGTCCGTTTGGCTATTATGACCACTCTACGGAAAGGTAAACCATCAAACGAATCTAATGGAAGTGGTTTCAGGTCAAAATTCCTTTCCAATCAAAAGTTACGGCCAAAACAAGATCAGCTAGGGGCAAAATGGTCATTTAAAAATCGACAAAAATCATGAACATGGGAAATGATTCTAATAGATGTTTCCCAAAGTTACATGACCATACAACTTCATATGGGAAAGAAATAAATATTCTACGATCCCCTGATGCGTAGAATACGGATCGTTACAGAGAGGAACATGTTTATGTTTAGGCATATATCCTTCTGACAAGCGGGACGTTCTCGAAGAATTCGATACCATAAAGGGTGGTATGTTTTCACAGTTTCATACGTCCAAGAGTCAGCTTGAAGTTAGGTTAGATAAGATTAGAAGTCATGCTGAGAAGCCCTCCAGTCGTTATGCCTCCTTCCTCAACCAAGCTATCTCTAAGGTCAAGTGGCTCCAAGGATGGAAAAAAGAAGAAGTAGCGCTTGCTGTTGATTTTCTTTACTTATTGCTATTTCCTTTTATGCATTGTACTTAGATCGGTTGTGTATGCGAGTGTCGGCCCCCGCTTACCACTTTACATACATTTGTGTTCCGAACTTCTGTACTCGTGATTTTGTGATTAACTCTTTGTCTGACTTTTGCTGTTGTAATGAAACTGTGTTCTGTGTTCTGCTTGTTGTACTTAAGCTTTTTGTTTAGCTACATCGTACTTTCTTGTTTTGCATTCCACACATGTTTTCTTTACATGCTTACAAAACAAGTTTTCCATATTACAAGTCCTTTGTTGTTGCAATGCCTGGTGTTATAATGACCTTGTGGTACGTTTTTGTAAATAATGATTTTTTTTAGTTGTAGCCACAAATCATTACTAGCTGGGTCCACTTGACCAACCTTATTGAATTCTTTTGATTTTGACTAGGGCAGCATTCAAGACTTCTTTTCCGTGAATTAACTACTTTTTGTGTTTATCACTGTGTTGAAGTTCTCGAGTTTACCTTAGCCATTTCAAGGGATTCAACTTTTTTGATCGGAGTAGTTCTTGCAAGCCCAAATCTTTCTGTTTGGTGTAAAGTTGTGATAAGTTTATGGTGTGCTTTAATGAGAATTATTTATTTATCTTAATGTGGTGGTGATGCCGCCATACCAAAGTTCATCACAAACTTTTATAGGTTATGTGTGACCGAATATATTTGAAATCTCCTGGTCCTTGCTGGAACATCAAAAATTCCTGCTGTAGTTGCTAAGTCTATTGCTTTTGCCCTTACATTTGGGATTTCCTGGCTTGCTCATAATTCATGGATTTTTAGCTTAGTCAATCAGGCTCATGCCTTTTAATGAAAAATAATTTTTGTTTTTGTTACCCTACTTGAGAGGTCTTATATTTTTAATATATTCAATCATGTTTCTCACTAACTTGGCAGTCCAGGCCTTTTGGAGATTAGATTTGAATACATGCCCTCGGGGAGGTTTTGGTTTTTGTGCCTCCGAAGAGGTCTTTGTAAATCTATTATTCGTTGTGACTGAACAATTCAGCCACTTGTCGAAATTGTCGGATGCCTTCGAAAAGGTCTTTCGAGTCTGCCGATAACCGAGTTTGGAATACCCGGCTTTTGGTCGGATGCCTCTGCAGAGGTCTTTTGAGTCTGCCAATAGCCGAATACGGAATACTCGGCTTCTGGTCGGATGCCCCCACAGAGGTCTTTTGAGTCCGCCAGTAACCAAATTTGGAGTACCCGGCTTCTGGTCGAATGCCCCCGCAGAGGTCTTTGAAGCCCAATGTTTGTCGCAATCGGGTCAGGTACTTCCTGACACAGGCGATCAACTGGGTTCCCCTAGAAAGGTCTTTGGTTTTGAGGTTGCATTGTTTCACGGGGTGGGCGCTAGTTCATTTATCAAGTTTTATCATGATTTGTAGAACTAGGATCTTAGGCCTTGCAATTAAGAAGGTGCCCCCACAGTGAAGTTTATAACTTTGTCTGTAATTTGAACATTATTTCATTTGACCATTCGACTTTTGGTGTCCCTTATTTGCAAGGTTGTGCTTCACACCTTCGTGTCTACTGCGAATGATGTTTAGAGCACTAAGCACTTGAGCTATCCCAACCAGGATGTGCTATAATTATCATCAGGCTTTACTAGGTTATGGATGTGTTAACGTTCTTTTAGGGGACCTGCAATTAAAATCGAATTTTAGCAACTTGTAATAATTTGCAAATGTACGATTTAGGCAAGCAAGGCAATTTCTGTAACTAATATGTACAAAGTTTGTCTACTATACTTGTAGAATATTCACAACTTTTTACAAGACGTATGAAAGAAATTTCAAGGAAAGTATCGACGGTGGTGAATTCTATTCCAGGCTCTAGGAATTTCAATTCCATCCGTCGTCTTTAGTTCGAAGGTACCATCTAAGAGTTTTTGTCATATTATGCAAGGTCCTTCCCATTTGGGTCCAAAAACACCAGTCCCTAAAGGTCCTTTGTTTGATGTAACGACCCGCCTTTTCGACTAACAAATGTCGACAATGTCGACACTAATACATCCACGGTATTCACGTGCCGAGCACCCAAGTGTCGGAAAGATGAAAAGTTAGGGTGAAATAAATCAAAAGGAAATAGAACAAGGAAGAAGAGGACACAATATCAGAATTTCACAACCGAACGATAACATATAATATAAAGCATGATCCTTGCAAAATAAAACTGTACGACTACAACTACCAGAGAAGACTAATATATCGTCAACTTGAACAGTTATAACTACCTGCCCTCACACTGCTGATATGTACATAACCAATACAATACAACAGAAATAGAAATAGGTAGATAGATATTGGAACCACCCATCTCGTCTTCTGAACTCTAAAGCATCCAAAGTAAAACCTGCCACACTCAACCTACTCGAATGAGTACGCGAGAATTGTAGGGACAACAAACACCAAGCGTCAGACATCAGTCGTGTATGAGAAACTCAAGATATACATTGCATGTAACAACACTGAGGGGACCGTGCAGATTACCACTACAGATTTTCCCCTCAAAAGAAACCAACCATTTATTAGGAGGAGTATAGTTGTATATTAAATAATGTCTAGGGTGTGGAATATAAATAAATTCACATAGAAGGAATGGTTACGTTGGTTACGTTCGACAACTATTAAGTATACAAACAAAATCAATAAGGCACATTCGCATACTGGATTTTCCATTAGAGATCTCTCAATATAGATCCGAACTCCATGCACAGGGGTCAGGAAGTACCTCCGAGCATCATATATCTCTAGATAAAATATACCATAAGGTAAACACAACTGGCCCACGCACGAAAACACCGGTGTGCACCACGTGGAACCAAATATACCCAACTCCCGCGCGCAACTTCGATGAGCTCCCGCATGATTCGATGATAAGCATACACTAGATATGGAGTCAATATATCCTGCCATAGGTCAGCAAAACCCCATATTGTGCTCCTACTATGTTTTTAGCCATTTCCGATGTAAAGGTTTCGTTCGGCATCTTTCACGCGAGTGTTCATCACTCGAACAAAACAAGAATTCCCAGATGGAATCCCACAACTCAATAGATCTTGGAATCACACATAGATCCCTTCATAGATCTTGGAATCACACATGGATTCCAATACATCAACAGATCTTGGAATCACACATAGATTCCTTCACAGATCTTAGAATCACTACATGTGTTCGAGCATCTCAAAAGATCTCGAATTGCCACGTAGTCTTCACTTCACACCCACTTCCAAAACAGAACACGTATACTAGTTTTGAAGTGGTTTTCGATAAGTAGAACAATTACCAATCCCGGTCTCCTCAAAACCAGTTGCTAGTTTTAAGGTCAATTTCTATAGTCGATTAATGAACTATCAATTCACACAATAGACGTTTGTATATGGAAAACAGCTTTGCTTAATTTCCATAACAAACGACTAAGCGTCCGAAGCACTATCAAGTCACAAAGCATGATAACAATCAAATCATTATCAAGTCACATAGCATGATAATAGTCAAAGCACGATTAAATCATATAAACGGCTTCTTATTTCTTTCCCAATTAATTAATCTTTCATTAATTAATACTCCTTTATTAGTAAACTTCTTTTATCTAATAAAACTTCATTTGTCCAACAAGACTTCGCTTATTAATCAATTACTCATACTCGAATAATATTCCTTTATATACCTGTGTATATATTCAACTTATACATATAAAAGGTGTATATGTATATATTCTACTAATTCACTATTCCTTTATAGTCTTAATACTTAAAAGGTATTAATATACTTATCCCTCCGGTATAAGTATAATCACAATTCATTTTCAAGACTTCCCTTATAACTTCAATACTTCAAAACGTATTGATATACTTATCCCTCTGTTATAAGTATATCCATAATTCATTTCTAAGATTCCCTTTATAGCTTCAATACTTCAAAACGTATTTATATACTTATCCCTCCGGTATAAGTATATCCATATTTTACTTGTAAGATTTCCTTTATTACTTTAATACTTCAAAACGTATTTATATACTTATCCCTCTGGTATAAGCATATCCATAATTCACTTCTAAGATTTCCTTTATAATTTCAATACTTCAAAACGTATTTATATACTTATCCCTCTGGTATAAGTATATCCATAATTCACTTCTAAGATTTCCTTTATAACTTAATACTTTAAAACGTATTTATATACTTATCCCTCCGCTATAAGTATATCCACGATTCACTTCCAAGATTTCCTTTAAGATATAACCAAAGAGGTTAAAACCATTGTTTAATAAAGAACCTCTTCTCTTTTATAAGTTAAACATCTTATTCAATATCTTTATCCTGAAAGATTTCTATACTTGTTTCTATCTTTAAAATCAGTTTATACTCAAAGTTATTAAACCGTATATTCCAGTTTAACTACATTCCAAGGGTTTGAAAACAAGTGTTGCTAAAACACTATTTACAACAAACCCAAAACAAATCCTTTTATAATTATCTTTTAAACATTCGTTTAAAGATACAATTATATTTACTTCCATGATATAATCTGAGAGGGTTAAAGACGAATGTATTTAACACATTGTCACAACAAACCCAAAACCATTTTATGCTTATAGAAATCACAGTTCGTACATTTAACTCGTTTTTGACATTATCAACTTAACTATCCCTCGATCAAGAGTGAGATCAGGTAAGTTAGAGCACTGGTTGCATATCACCCCTTGCCTAGACACCCCATTCTTGACACTCACAGATAGATAAGCATACTCGTCGGCTTATTAGAATTAAGCATAGTATCCAAGATATTCAATAAACAGTAAGTAATCATCATGATTAACACGTTTCCAACATTCCCAACCTATATATTCCTCGGCTAAGAGGGAAGCCGGTAGGTTAGAGCTCTATTGCTCCGTCCATACTCGACATCAATCTTAACTCTCACAAATAGATAAGCGTACATCGTTGGCTTATTAGTGTTAAGCATTATCAATTACCTTTTAATATAGTGACTTATTCATGACAAGGTTTAGCAATTAATAACCATTTCTAACCTTTGTTTTATTTGGAAAGATATTTTATAAGAAGATATTTTAAAAGAAGATATTTAGAAGATATTTTAAAAGAAGATATTTTGAAGATATTTCGAAAGAAGATATTTATAAGATATTTTGAAGGAAGATATTTATAAGATATTTTGAAAGAAGATATTTTGAAATCCAAAAATCAAGGTTAAACAGGTACTTTTGCACTAGTGAATTTTTATTCATTTTCGATGGGTTACTTAACATTTTACTATCCAATAACTTCATGGTAGAAAACATACAAGTAATACAAGATTAATATGGTAAGAAATCACTAAGGATGACATTACAAAGTTCCATTCAAAGTGTTGAAAATACAACAATTCCATACGGCATCTATAGCGACTATCGCTATAAGTGCACTTTCAAGTTCAAGTCCACAATATGCCAATTCCCTACTAATACTTATGTGCTTTTTTCGAGTCCATTCTACTTTTTATACAATTCAATTCAAGTACAATTCCAAGTACATTAAATACCATTCTAATCCATTAACATGGATCGCATATGTCACTTACTTTTAAAGTATGAATCAAGTTAACATTTTCAACATAAGTTACCAACATTCAAGCAACTTTTAGTTTAGTTGAGGACATGTAAATAATTATTGTTTGCTATCCAAAATAGTGAGTAAACTCACCTTAACCCTTAACAAATCTTAGATCCAAGAATAAGAACCAAGATCCAAGCTAGCAACCTCCTTCCTTTCCTTATTTTCCTTGCTTTTTCCTTGCTTTCCTTCCTTATAAAGCTCACGGCCTCTAATGGAAAATAGAGAAAGGCTTGGATTTTCAACTTCTAACATGCTAAAATTTATTATGATAGTGTAGGAAGGCTTCACTCAAAATTTGAGTTGATTTGGAGTTGGTTTGAGTATGTTTTTAGAAAGTTAGTGAGTAAGAGAGGAAGATGAAGGAGACATTGTTTTTATCCTTAAAGCTTTGGAATTTTTGTGAATCAAAAGAGAAGGTATGCCCCTTCTTTTATATGAAAAGCAAGGTGAATGGGAAAAGACCTATAAGCCCTTAAAACCCTAATCTTACATATGAAATATTACTACTTTTTCTCATTTTCCTTATTTGCTCATTTACTAAATATCTTGCTTATATCACCCCTTGCCTAGACACCCCATTCTTGGCACTCGCAAATAGATAAGCCTACTCATCGGCTTATTATAATTAAGTGTATTATCCAAGATATTCAATAAATAGGTAAGTAATCAACATGATTAACACGTTTCCAACATTCCCAACCTATCTATTCCTCGGCTAAGAGGGAAGCCGGTAGGTTAGAGCTCTATTGCTTCGTCCCTACTCGACATCAATCTTAACTCTCACAAATAGATAAGCCTACTTCATTGGCTCATTAGTGTTAAGCATTATCAATTACCTTTTAATCTAGTGACTTACTCATGACAAGGTTTAGCAATTAACAACCATTTCTAACCTTTGTTTTATTTGGAAAGATGTTTTATAAGAAGATATTTTGAAAAGAAGATAACTTGAAAGAAGTTATTTTGAAATGAAAATATTTAGAAGATATTTTAAAAGAAGATATTTTGACGATATTTTGAAAGAAGATATTTATAAGATATTTTGAAAGAATATATTTTGAAATCCAAAAATCAAGGTTAAACAGGTACTTTTGCACTAGTGAAGTTTTAGTCATTTTCGATGGGTTACTTAACATTTTACTATCCAATAACTTCAAGGTAGTAAACATACAAGTAATAAAAGATTAATATGATAAGAAATCACTAGGGATGTCATTACAAAGTTTCATTCAAAGTGTTGAAAACACAACAATTCCAAACTGCATCTATAGCGACTATCACTAAAAGTGCACTTTCAAGTTCAAGTCCATAATATGCCAATTCCCTACTAATCCTTATGTGCTTTGTTTCAAGTCCATTCTACTTGTTATACAAGTCAATTCAAGTACAATTCCAAGTCCTTTAAAGTCCATTCCAATCCATTAACATAAATCACATATGTCACTTACTTCTAAAGTAAGAATCAAGTTAACATTTTTAACATAAGTTACCAACATTCAAGCAACTTTTAGTATAGTTAAAGACATGTAAATAATTATTATTTGTTGTCCAAAATAGTGAGTAAACTCACCTTAACCCTTAACAAATCCTAGAACCAAGAATTAGAATCAAGACCCAAGCTAGCAACCTCCTTCCTTTCCTTGCTTTTCCTTACTTTTTCCTTACTTTCCTTCCTTATAAAGCTTATGGCCTCTAATGGAAAATAGAGAAACGCTTGGATTTTCAACTTCTAACTTGCTAAAAGGTATTATAATGGTGTAGGAAGGCTTCACTTAAAGTTTGAGTTGATTTGGAGTTGGTTTAAGTATGTTTTTAGAAAGTTAGTGAGTAAGAGAGGAAGATGAAGAAGACATTGTTTTTATCTTTAAAGCTTAGGAATTTTTGTGAATCAAAAGAGAAGGTATGCCCCTTCTTTTATAGGAAAAGCAAGGTGAATGGGAAAAGACCTAAGAGCCCTTAAAACCCAAATCTTACATATGAAATATTTGTACTTTTGCTCATTTTCCTTATTTGCTCATTTCCTAAATATCTTGCTTATGTCATGCATGACGTAATCAAAAATTTAGTTAACCATAAATACTAAAAATATTTTTATTTGCTAATCCCTTTCCTAATGATTAATTAGACACCCATTGAAATTTTCACCAACTTTTATTGAGAAAATAGTTATATATCGATAAAACGGTTTTCGGTCATACTTTCGACATTCTTCCAAAAAATATATTTTTGGAAGCACTTTTCCAAAATGAGTCTAGGATCATTAATTACTAATTAAATGATGTTTAACATGGTTATAAAATCACATTTATAACATTTAACAATATTCCTAATAGTTACGATATTTGAAGACAAAGTGTTCAAATTTTCCGGGTCTTTACATTCTCCTCCACTTTAAATATTTCGTCCCCGAAATTGCAACATGTAACGACCCGGATTTTCGAACAGTTTACTTTAAATATTTAATATCTGTTTTAAATATTTAGTTGATAATATAAATTAATTTTTATATTGAATTATCGATTTGATAATCGAATTTAATTTAATTTAGAATATATCGAATTATTGGAATTCGAAATATAATTGAAATCGAAGTTAAAAACTAAATCAAAATTATTCAGATGATAAGTAGGAATTTTATTTGATATATATGAGAATAAATAATAATTTATTATCAAAGAATTTGTGTTTTTCGAATTTAAACTATATTATATTAATTTAATAAGGTATATGTGTTGAAATTAAATTTTAGAATATTTACTATCGAGTTCAGAATAGGGTTATTATATTGAAATGCCAGTCGGTATGCTAGAATAGCGGTTCGTGATTTAAATTAATGGACCCCGGGATATTTGATTGTGGATAGGTTCGAAATCAAATCGATATCCATTTAAAAAGGATAAAAATCTCTTAAAATCAAATCGATTAAAATTCAAAATCAAATCAGAATCCTTTTAAATAAACTAAAAATATTTTTATATCACATCGTATTTAATTTAAGTACCTTGCGCAATACTATTTCCTTACTGCCTAAGTATCTTCCTTCTATCTATAAACACGATGACCCCTTCGTCTCTTTCCCTCTTCTGGCTTGCGAAGAAAATAGAATTCATTCAACATGAAATAGAAAAAAATGGTTCCCTCTTTGTACATAAATAAAATTGAAAGCCGTTCATTTTTTATCTTCCTTAAATATCCAAAACCAATTCAATTTGAAGACCGTGAATTCCCTTTATCTCCTTATTTCCTCGTTATTTCTATCAGACCCGAACATTTCATTTTCTTTGAAATCCAAAATCGAAAGCAACCAAAGTGTTCACCATTTTTATTTCGCCAACAACTCGTAACGAATCAAAAAAACGTGCAATTCGAGACATGAATCCCTGATCTGTGAGGGTCGCTCTTCATTTCCGCACCAGCATTTGGAGGCGCGATGCGAGATTCGCGAGTTAGGGCAACGAGGTGCAATCGAAGGTCAAGATGGGAGTTTGGGTGAACTCGCGATTTTTGTTCTTGGGTTTAGGGGTGAAATTGGGTAAGGGAGTCGTGGTTTCAAGCCTGGCAAGGTGCGATAGCTACAACGAGTTGATGGAGGGGGTTTGGGCAGATGCGATGCCCCGTGAGAAAATCAAAGTCACGGTTTTGGGAAAAACAGTAAGGGTTGGTCATAGTCGAGTAGGGATGAGTTACAGGAGATCAATGCCTTAGTCAAAGCCTAAGTGTTATATGTTTGTAAGTGCTAAGTCAGAATTGAAAGGAAGCAGGTTCGATTTTTGGGTTCGGAGGATTATCGGTGGTCTGGATAATTCGGTGATGTGCAGAAGGATGGTGATGCTTCCTGGATGATGAAGGCTGTTGCTCAAGGCTTGATTGAGGCAATGAAGTCACGGGCTTGGTAATAGTTCGAAGTCAGTAAAGGAGAAGAGAGGTTTGAAAGATATTAAGGTATAACTAAATTTAAGCTAAGTAATTAATTTACCGCCATCATTATTAAAAATCAAATTGCAATTATATGATTACCCATATATATAATTGATTGTGTAATTAATAAAAGAAATAAATTTTACAAGGTTGAATCGATCAAATAAAATCGTGAGAGGTTTGGAGCTGCAAAATCCTGTTAAGGAATAGGAATTGGAACAAATAGCAGTATAAAATCACGGTGAGTAATTCTCACTCAGAAATTTATTTAAATCTATTTTTATCGTTAAATATAAATTGTTGGTTGCCATGGATGCATTTTTAATTGTTTATCAGTGTGTGCTATTAAAAATATATTAGTTGTTCTGGACTGGTGTTTGTGGTTATTATATATATATATATTGGTGGTTGGATTCCCGCAGTATCATTAGCGGATGCCCGCAGTATCATTAGCGGATGACCCTATACGCCCCACGCTATGATAGTGGATGACCTTCTATACCACGATATCCTGCCACAAAGCATGATGGGTATTATTTTTGTTAGCTAACGTCTGTGGATGCAGGAAACCAAGTTGGAGGAATCCGGCTGGATTCCTCAAAAATATTATTGTTTGTTGGTTTCACATATATTACTATATATAATGTATTGGAAAATATGCGTTTGATAATTGGTTGTTTTTGATTAGTTAGATGTCACTGGCCCTAAATGTTGATTAAATAAAATATCGTAAAATGATATTTAGAGATTTAAAAGGGAAATCTATGTTTCCAAAAACAAATTTTGAATTTTGAATGGACTATAAATATTTACTTGTTTGTAAAATAAAATCAAGTATTTAATTTATAAACGGCGTTTATAAATTAGATAATGCATTGAATTTATAAATAGTGTTTATTAATAAAAATGAAATGATTTTCATGGGATAACTAGGGAATTGAAATGAATTTATAAACAATGTTTATAAATAGAAATGGGAAAAAATTATCACTGGATAATTTGAATATTTAAATTCAAATGCAAATTTAAAAATAGAAATGGAAATCGTTTTAAAGAAATAAACGATGGAATTTATTCTGATGTTCAAACTAAACTAAAATAAATCCGTAAGGATTTATGATTTGAATTTGATTAGTTTGAATTTATTTAAATAGAATTTTAAATTTAAATATGAAAGTAGATTCTATATTTATATATATAAGTTATTATAAATAGAAATTTCCAAAATAAGATTTTGGTTTTAAATAGATTTCGAATTAGACTTGTTTAAATATAAAACAAGGAAATTTATAAAATGGTGTTTATAAATAAAATGAATTAATTATTAAGAGATAATTTGAATATTTAAATTCAAATATGAATTTAAAAATAGAATTTGAAATCATTCGAAAGGGAACAACGGTTTTTATCCCGCAATTCGGAATATCAAAGGGATGGAGTTTCAAATTTGAAAAGGGAACATGTTTAAATATATGAAACAAGGAAGTTGAATTTATAAATAGTGTTATAAATTTAGTGAAATAAATTATCATTTGGATAATTTAAACCATTCAAATTCAAATAGGAGTTTGGAAGTAAATTGGGAATTGTTTTGAAACAAAACGATTGATTATATTCGGAACTCGGAATATAAGCTGAATTGAGAAAAAAAGCCAACAGGTTTATAATTGAAATTCGATTATATCGAATTTTATAAATAATTTATTTATAAAAGGAAGTTGAGTTAAATATAGTAGATCGAAGTATAAATAAATTTATAACCGAGTATGGAAAAATCGACAATTATAGATAATTGAAAATATTGTGTTGAATTGGGGAAACTGATTTGATATATATTAAAAATATATCAGAATGGAGTTGAATTTATTATAAGCGAAGTTTAAACGTTTATATACATGTAATTAAAACGAACTCGCCGCAGCGCGGTAGTTCGTGAAATGGCGTTTTGAACTTCAATTGAGTGTATAGAACTCAATTTAAGTCGGAATTCTTTGAAACAAGAATCGTCAGGACCGATTTGATAATAGTTTTCTAATGGAAGATAAAAATCTATATTTCGTCTGATAGATTGTGAGTTATGTCAAAATCAATTTTTCAGGAAAACAGCGCCATAACCATTATAAAACCATAGCGGTTTATTTAATTAAATATAAGGATTTTAAGCAAATAAAATCCTAATTTCCATTTGAAAATTTCAGACTTGAGTTATAAAATAAATATGAACTCGAGTGGAGTAAATGGATTGATTTTTTTTTTTTGAAACAAAATCAGTTATTTATTTTTGAATAGAATTAACTAAGTGGAAGAATAATTTGTTATCGATCGAGATATTTCTTTTGATAAGTAAATGAGACTGTGAATTTCATATTTGAAATCGAATATGAAAGCTGAAATGAAAATGGAATTCAACTGATTTATAAGCAAACTAAAAATACATACGGATATGATATGTTCAAATAACAAGTGAAAAAGGCTAAGAAGCTAATTAAAGAATAAATGGGCGAAACTGAATTCAAACAATTGGATTTAGTTGAATTGAATTGAAAACAGGTGAACATGTGTTAAACAGGAATGGAATGAAGAGAATGAAGTTTTTAAATTTAGTCCCCGACAAAAAGGTACATGTTTAAATTCCATATGAGGTTTTATGCGCCGAATCGGCAAGCCACTTGGCTTTTTATTCTCTTTTTGAATGGAAAGGGCATAGAGAGGCGAGTTGAGGTTTGAACTATCGACCGGTACAAAGGAGGTTATGGCGAAATTTTCCGGAAATTTAAGGAGTTAGAATATTTTTAAGAAATTTTGATAGTTAGAAATAAATGTATCGATATATATAGAATTCGATAATGAAACGAAATTAAAATAGAATGTTATAACCAAAAAGGAAATCAATAAATTTAATCTAATAAAAGTAGAAAGAGAAACGTATACACGTTTAAAAGAAATGAATAATTGGTTTTATGATGTTGATTATTCGAGGTAAATGGTCTTGTCCGTTTTGAAGTTAAGGATGTTTTCAGTCAAGGTCTGAGAGATAGTTATACCCCAACTTGATTGATTTCATTTTTAATTAGTAAATAGCAAGATCCAGTCTCGAAGAGGAATGTTTAAAGAAATTTAGTCAAATGCAGTGTTTTGGGTTGTTGTAACGATGTTTTACACAACATTCATTTTAACCCAAGTAAGTGGAAATTTGGAAATATAATAATAAATATTTCCTAAGTATAGAAATGAATTGTCATGAAACGGAGAAGTAATTGGAATATTTACCAATTATTAATATGAGATATTTGCTAAGTATAGAAAATAAAAGATGGCGAAATATGGAAATGTTTTCCAAACAGCGTAAGAGACCAAGGTAATTATTGAAAATATTTGGTTAACAAATATTTGTAGGGAAATGAAGAAGTGATTTAATTAATGAAATATTAATTAAGAGGCCTAGTGATTTGTTTGATGGTTGGAACGTTTGTTTATTTTTCTTCGTTAGTTAAATAACCGACTATCGAAGTGTTTGCCAATATCGTTGTCAATATGGAGATACCGGTTGGATTATTATCCGAGAACCACTCCGTATTGGCAATAGCGTTGCGAATCAGATTATATGAGGATAATGAAGACAGAGCAAAGTACAAGGACTTTTTCTATCAATAGAAATTGTGCCTTCGGTTTTGTTCAGTGCCAGAACGAACGTATGTGGACGAATGTCTGACAGAGTATTTCCAATGATCGCATATGTTGGTCTGTATAGATATATATGGTGGCGGAGAATTTATTCTCTTAGCATAATATCCAGAATATATTTGTGCAAATTAATTAATGATTTACAGATCTGACAATTTGGCATTCAAAGTGATTGTGCTATCAAGGAATGATAAGTAATCGTAGCCTCAGGCCTCAACAACCGAGAAATGACAAAAATCGGGCAGGCAGCATGGCTATGTGGGTCGCTCCCATTAGGGTGTATAATCACCTATCTAGAGAAATTCTTTTACTTCTTTAATCTATCGATGTTGTCCCTTTTCGAGAAAATGGTTGCTGATCCCAACCGTTAGTGATATACATTTGATACACTCAAGCGAAATGAGTAGTCGGTCATGTGTGGGTCGGGTTGCAAGATGTTCTTGTTGAACCCAGTGTATCCCCTCTAGAGTACATTGATCGGAAGGTGGTTCCATACCTTGTCATAGTCAGAATCCAATCTCCAATTAGCACCCTGCGGCTTTAAATTTTATATTATATATGGAGCGTGAGATGCAAGCGTTCCACTAGATTCTATTTATTTGATGTAGACATTATTATAATATCACAGGATTTGATATCAAAAATATTTTGGGTTATCGTAAGGTAAAAACCATCCGTGTTTATGTATGGATCGGTCTTACGATTATCATTTCTTTCAAAAGGATTTTTAAAGTTAAACAAATGATTGGAGTTTACTCACACCAGTCTCATGACTGACCTATAGTTTATTTTGTTTTTGTTTCCCTAAACTCTTGGGTGCCCAAATTTGTACGGGCAGTCAAGTAGTCGGGATTTTACAGATTCACTTGGAGGAGCTTGAAGCAGAAGGCTTCACCTGTTAGCTATAGACTATCATATATTCCTCTGTGTACCATGTTTGTATCTGGAAACAGGTGTTTATAACTGTTCCAGAAATAGTTGTTGTGCTCTGATAATGGTATGTATACAAAGTTACCGAATTGTAATTCAAAGTTTATGTTACCTAATATATTTTATTCGTTCCTCTGTGAGATTTGTGTTCTTCGTTTTCTTCTATTCTAACTTTTCTTTCTATTCCTCATCCTCTAACTTCTTTCTAACAATGATTCGTATTTCTGTGCAAATTTGGGTTGGACGTGTCGTGTTATTAGTCAACTCAGATAGTACGGATTTGTGGGCCATTACAGTTGGTATTAGAGCTTAGGTTGAGCGAACACCTAGGCTTTGGTGGGATGTGCTCATTAGAGAAAGGGTCAGTAGTGCCCTAGAATGAGTTGAGTGTATGTATACGAGAGAGCATATTTGTAAATTGATATAAAATTTGTTTTATGTTGTGTTGGCTAGTCTGTTGAGTGGTTTATGGATTTTGATTGAATCGTGGGACGTCACGAAGTCGATAGGAATGTATAAACACTTGAATAGAAAATTTTGACACAATATTGTTTTAAAGCGGTAAATGAAATAATTTTACCCTAGATTTATATTTTTGCTATAAAAAGAATAATTTTCTAAAATTATTATAATATATGGATGTGTTGATTCATATTATTATAATCAATAGGATTATAAAATTGAAATGGTTATATAAAACCAAATAAAATTTGTATATGAATGAAATATACAAATAAGATGAACTGGAATTGGATTCAAAGTTTGAATTAAGAATTTAAAATCCTGGGTGTTGGAAAAATATTTTTTTGAAGTATATTAAAATAATATAGCTTTGTTTGAAAGGATTTTTGAATAAAAAACATTTTGAAATGATTTTTGAATAAAAATCATTTTGAATGGATTTTGTAAGTGATAAAGCACAGAACTCACTTCAGTGGCTGGGAAATAATTCTGATGATGACTGTAGCATCATCACTATTCATTTTAGAATTTCTAAGTGATGGATTGCTACCTTAGAAAAAAATTGCTGGAAATTTGTTTGAAAGAAAACGAGATGGTTTGAAAATTCAAATGTTTTGAATTTGAAATGGTTTGTGTATATATATAGGTGATTTCAAAAAGGATTGAAATGAAACCCCAGGGAATGGAATTTTGGAATTTAAATTTAACATAAGCAAGTTAAATGGATCGAAGTGAATAAATTGATCAGTATCAATTTGAATGGAATATGAAGTGATTGTAAATCATTCAGATAAAATTAATATAAGCATATTTGATATTCAATATGAGTGAATACCAAAAGTTTTGGTAGAACTAAAATTGTTGAAATATGAAATGTTGAGTTTCAGCATAAATAAGTTTTTGAAAAATTAACGTGTTGTAGCATTTTTTCTTACCTTAGTAATTTCGGGGACGAAATTCTTTTAAGGGGGGAAGAATGTAACGACCCAGATTTTTGAACAGTTTATTTTAAATATTTAATATTTGTTTTAAATATTTAGTTGATAATATAAATTAATTTTTATATTGAATTATCGATTTAATAATTGAATATAATTTAATTTAGAATATATCGAATTATTGGAATTCGAAATATAATTGAAATCGAAGTTAAAAACATAATCAAAATGATTCAGATGATAAGTAGGAATTTTATTTGATATATATGATAATAAATAATAATTTATTATCAAAGAATTTGTGGTTTTCGAATTTAAACTATATTATATTAATTTAATAAGGTATATGTGTTGAAATTAAATTTCAGAATATTTGCTGTTGAGTTCAGAATAGGGTTATTATATTGAAATGTCGGTCGGTACGCTAGAATAGCGGTTAATGATTTAAATTAATGGACCCCGAGATATTTGATTGTGGATAGGTTCGAAATCATATCGATATCCATTTAAAAAGGATAAAAATCTCTTAAAATCAAATCGATTAAAATTCAAAATCAAATCAGAATCCTTTCAAATAAACTAAAAATCTTTTTATATCACATCGTATTTAATTTAATGTACCTTGCGCAGTACTATTTCCTTACTGCCTAAGTATTTTCCTTCTATTTATAAACGCGATGACCCCTTCGTCTCTTTCCCTCTTCTGGCTTGCGAGTAAAATAGAATTCGTTCAACATGAAATAGAAAAAAAATGGTTCCCTCTTTGTATATAAATAAAATTGAAAGCCGTTCATTTTTAATCTTCCTCAAATATCCAAAACCAATTCAATTTGTAGACCGTGAATTCCCTTTATCTCCTTATTTCCTCGTTACTTCTATCAGACCCGAACATTTCATTTTCTTCGAAATCCAAAATCGAAAGCAACCAAAGTGTTCACCATTTTTATTTCGCCAACAACTCGTAATGAATCAAAAAAAAAGTGCAATTCGAGACATGGATCCCTGAGGGTCGCTCTTCGTTTCCGCACCAACATCTGGAGGCGCGATGCAAGATTCGCGAGTTAGGGCAACGAGGTGCAATCGAAGGTCGAGATGGGAGTTTGGGTGAACTCGTGATTTTTGTTCTTGGGTTTAGGGGTGAAATTGGGTGAGGGCATCGTGGTTTCATGCCTGACAAGGTGCGATAGCTACAGCAAGTTGATGGAGGGGGTTTGGGCAGATGTGATGCCCCATGAGAAAATCGAAGTCACGGTTTTGTGAAAAACAGTAAGGGCTGGTCGTAGTCGAGTAGGGATGAGTTATAGGAGATCAATGCCTTAGTCAAAGCCTGAGTGTTATATATTTGTAAGTGCCAAGTCAGAATTGAAAGGAAGCAGGTTCGATTTTTGGGTTCGGAGGATTATCAGTGGTCTGGATAATTCGGTGATGTGTAGAAGGATGGTGATGCTTCCTGGATGATGAAGGTTGTTTCTCAAGGTTTGATTGAGGCAATGAAGTCACGGCCTTGGTAATAGTTCGAAGTCCAGTAAAGGAGAAGAGAGGTTTGAAAGATATTAAGGTATAATTAAATTTAAGCTAAGTAATTAATTTACCGCTATCATTATTAAAAATCAAATTGCAATTATATGATTACCTGTATATATAATTGATTGTGTAATTAATAAAAGAAATAAATTTTACAACGTTGAATCGATCGAATAAAATTGTGAGAGGTTTGGAGCTGCAAAATCCTGTTAAGGAATAGGAATTGGAACAAATAGCAGTATAAAATCACGGTGAATAATTCTCATTCATAAATTTATTTAAATCTATTTTTATCGTTAAATATAAATTTTTGGTTGCCATGGATGCATTTTCAATTGTTTATCAGTGTCTGCTATTAAAAATATATTAGTTGTTTAGGACTGGTGTTTGTGGTTATTATATATATATATATATATATATGAGTGGTTGGATTCCCGCGGTATCATTAAGGGATGCCCGCAGTATCATTAGCGGATGACCCTATACGCGCCACGCTATGATAGTGGATGACCTTCTATACCACGATATCCTTCCACGAAGCAGGATGTATATTATTTCTGTTAGCTAACGTCTGTGGATGTAGGAAACCAGGTTGGAGGAATCCGACTGGATTCCTCAAAAATATTATTGTTTGTTTGTTTCACATATATTACCATATATAATGTGTTGAAAAATATGTGTTTGATAAATGGTTGTTTTTGATTGGTTAGATGTCAGTGGCCCTAAATGTTGATTTGAATAAAATATCGTAGAATGATATTTAGAGTTTTAAAAGGGAAATCTATTTTTCCAAAAATAGAATTTGAATTTTGAATGGACTATAAATATTTGAATTTATAAACGGCGTTTATAAATTAGATAATGCATTGAATTTATAAATAGTGTTTATAAATAAAAATGAAATGATTTTCATGGGATAACCAGGGAATTGAAATGAATTTATAAACAATGTTTATAAATAGAAATGGGAAAAAAATTATCATTGGATAATTTGAATATTTAAATTCAAATGTGAATTTAAAAATAGAAATGGGAAATCGTTTTAAAGAAATAAAGATGGAATATGATGTCTAAACTGAACTAAAATAAATCCGTAAGGATTTATGATTTGAATTTGATTAGTTCGAATTTATTTAAATAGAAGTTTAAATTTAAATATGAAAGTAGATTATATATATAAGTTATTATAAATATAAATTTCCAAAATAAGATTTTGGTTTTAAATAGATTTCGAAATAGACTTGTTTAAATATAAAGTAAGGAAATTTATAAAATGGTGTTTATAAATAAAATGAATTAATTATCAAGAGATAATTTGAATATTTAAATTCAAATATGAATTTAAAAATAGAATTTGAAATCATTCGAAAGGGAACAACGGTTTTTATCTAGCAATTCGGAATATCAAAGAGATGGAGTTTCAAATAGAAATTTGAAAAAGGAACTTGTTTAAATATATGAAACAAGGAAGTCGAATTTATAAATAGTGTTATATATTTGGTGAAGTAAATTATCATTTGGATAATTTAAACCATTCAAATTCAAATAGGAATTTAAAAGTAAATTGGGAATTGTTTTGAAACAAAATGATTGATTATATTCGGAATTCGGAATATAAGCTGAATTGAGAAAAAAAGCCAATGCGTTTATAATTGAAATTTGATTATATCGAATTTTACAAATATTTTATTTATAATAGGAAGTTGAATTAAATATAGAAGATCGAAGTATAAATAAATTTATAATCGAGTAAGGAAAAATTGTCAATTATAGATAATCGAAAATATTATGTTGAATTGGGGAAACTGATTTGATATATATATTAAAAATATATCGGAATGGAGTTGAATTTATTATAAGCGAAGTTTAAACGTTTATATATATATATATATAATTAAAACGAACTCGCCGCAGCGCGCTAGTTCGTGAATTGGCATTTCGAACTTCAATTGACTGTATAGAACTCAATTTAAGTCGGAATTCTTTGAAACAAGAATCGTCAGGACCGATTTGATAATAGTTTTCTAATGGAAGAAAAAAATCTGGATTTTGTCTGATAGATTGTGAGTTATGTCAAAATCAATTTTTCAGGAAAACAACGCCATAACCATTATAAAACCATAATGGTTTATTTAATTAAATATAAGGATTTTAAGCAAATAAAATCCGAATTTCCATTTAAAAAATTCAGACTTGAGTTACAAAATGAATATGAACTCAAGTGGAGTAAATGGATTGATTTTTTTTTTTTGAAACAAAATCAGCTATTTATTTTTGAATAGAATTAACTAAGTGGAAGAATAATTTGTTAATCGAATTTAGATCGAGATATTTCTTTTGATAAGT
This sequence comes from Allium sativum, assembly GCA_030737875.1. Classification (NCBI taxonomy): domain Eukaryota; kingdom Viridiplantae; phylum Streptophyta; class Magnoliopsida; order Asparagales; family Amaryllidaceae; genus Allium; species Allium sativum. Next base: position 924,531,421 of record CM060922.1, read on the forward strand.
AAATGAGACTGTGAATTTCATATTTGAAATCGAATATGAAAGCTGAAATGAAAATGGAATTCAATTGATTTATAAGAAAACTAAAAATACATACGAACATGATATGTTCAAATAACAAGTGAAATAGGCTAAGAAGCTAATTAAAGAATAAATGGGCGAAACTGAATTCAAACGATTGGATTGAGTTGAATTGAATTGAAAACAGGTGAACATGTGTTAAACAGGTATGGAATGAAGAGAATGAAGTTTTTAAATTTAGTCCCCGACAAAAAGGTACATGTTTAAATTCCATATGAGTTTTATGCGCCGAATCGGCAAGCCACTTTGCTTTTTGATTCTCTTTTTGAATGGAAAGGGCCTAGAGAGGCGAGTTAAGGTTTGAACTATCGACCGGTACAAAGGAGGTTATGGCGAAATTTTCCGGAAATTTAAGGAGTTAGAATATTTTTAAGAAATTTTGATAGTTAGAAATAAATTTACCGATATATATAGAATTCGATAATGAAACAAAATTAAAATAGAATGTTATAACCAAAAAGGAAATTAATAAATTTAATCTGATAAAAATAGAAAGAGAAACGTATACACGTTTAAAAGAAATGAATAATTGGTTTTATGATGTTGATTATTCGAGGTAAGTGGTCTTGTCCGTTTTAAAGTTAAGGATGTTTTCAGTCAAGGTCTGAGAGATAGTTATACCCCAACTTGATTGATTTCATTTTTAATCGGTAAATAGCAAGATCCAGTCTCGAAGAGGAATGTTTAAAGAAATTTAGTCAAATGCAGTGTTTTGGGTTGTTGTAACGATGTTTTACACAACATTCATTTTAACCCAAGTAAGTGGAAATTTGGAAATATAATAATAAATATTTCCTAAGAACAGAAATGAATTGTCTTGAAATGGAGAAGTAATTGGAATATTTACCAATTATTAATAGAAGATATTTTCTAAGTATAGAAAATAAAAGATGGCGAAATATGGAAATGTTTTCCAAACAGCGTAAGAGACCAAGGTGATTATTGAAAATATTTGGTTAACAAATATTTGTAGGGAAATGAAAAAGTGATTTAATTAATGAAATATTAATTAAGAGGCCTAGTGATTTGTTTGATGGTTGGAACGTTTGTTTATTTTTCTTCGTTAGTTAAATAACCGACTATCGAAGTGTTTGCCAATATCGTTGTCAATATGGAGAGACTAGTTGGATTATTATCTGAGAACCACTCCGTATTGGCAGTAGCGTTGCGAATCAGATTATATGAAGATAACCGAAGACGAAGTAAAGTGCAAGGACTTTTTCTATTAATAGAAATTGTGCCTTCGGTTACGTTCAGTCCCAAAACAAATGTATATGTACAAATGTCTGACAGAGTATTCCCAATGATCGCATATGTTGGTCTGTATAGATATATGTGGTGGCAGAGAATTTATTATCTTAGCATAATATCCAGAATATATTTGTGAAAATCAATTAATGATTTACGGATCTGACAATGTGGCATTCAAAGTGATTGTGCTATCAAGGAATGATAAGTAATCGTAGCCTCGGGCCTCAATAACCGGGAAATGACAAAAATCGGGCAGGCAGCATGGCTATGTGGGTCTCTCCCATTAGGGTGTATAATCACCTATCTAGTGAAATTCCTTTTACTTCTTTAATCTATTGATGTTGTCCCTTTTCGAGAAAACGGTTGCTGATCCGAACCGTTGGTGATATACATTCGATACACTCAAGCAAAACAAGTGGTCGGTCATGTGTGGGCCGGGTTGCAAGATGTTCTTGTTGAACCCAGTGTATCCTCTCTAGAGTACACTGATCGGAAGGTGGTTTCATACCTTGTCATAGTCGGAATCCAATCTCCACTAAGCACCCTACGGTTTTAAATTTTATATTATATATGGAGCGTGAGATGCAAGCGTTCCACTAGATTCTATTTATTTGATGTAGACATTATTATAATATCACTGGATTTGATATCAAAAATATTTTGGGTTATCATAAGGTAAAAACCATCTGTGTTTATGTGTGGATCGGTCTTACGATTATCATTTCTTTCGAAAGGATTTTTAAAGTTTAACAAGTGATTGGAGTTTACTCACACCAGTCCAATGACTGACCCAGAGTTTATTTTGTTTTTGTTTTCCCTAAACTCTTGGGTGCCCAAATTTGTACGGACAGTCAAGTAGTCGGGATTTTACAGATTCACTTGGAGGAGCTTGAAGCAGAAGGCTTCACCTGTTAGCTATAGACTATCATATATTCCGATGTGTACCATGTTTGTATCTGGGAACAGGTGTTTATAACTATTCCAGAAACAACTAATGTGCTCTGATAATGGTATGTATACAAAGTTACCGAATTGTAATTCAAAGTTTATGTTACCTAATATATTTTATTCGTTCCGCTGTGAGATTTGTGTTCTTCGTTTTCTTCTATTCTAACTTTCCTTTCTTTCTATTCCTCATCCTCTAACTTCTTTCTAACAATGATTCGTATTTCTGTGCAAATTTGGGTTGGACGTGTGGTGTTATTAGTCAACTCAGATAGTACAGATTTGCGGGCCATTACACAACACGAGCAACCAAAGAAAAAAATAAAACATAGATACTTAAAATATCAAACTACTAGAATACAAATCTCATGGTTTGATTGTAATAACCCGGAAATTCTGAGCCAGTTTAAAATTTTTATTTTGGCAATTTCAATGAATTTTGAATATTTAAAATGAATTATTTTAAATAATAACAACGAGAAATTTATTTTGAATATAATTCGAATGTATATATCTATATACATCGTTGTTAGAATATAAATAATTACTTATAATTATAAAAGTAATTGAAAATGGCGCGGTAGTTCAATAATTCGATTTCAAACTTCAATTGAACATACCGGGTGCAAAATAAACCGGATTTTGGAGAAACCAAAAATATTAGAATCTAGTTGAAAACATCTTTCCAACGAATCTGAAAAATCAAAATTTCATAGCGGGAATCAAAAGATATGTCCAGTTGAAAATTCAGAATAGTCGCTATGCAAATTATACATGGCCCAAAAAGTCAAATTTTGCATATGGATGAATTTGGACTCGAAACCGCTTCCATTGAGTTCAAAATGCCGTTTAGAACTCCGAAAAGTATAAGCTTCGATATATTCCGATATCCGGAATAATGGCAATTGACATGAGCTTTTCGGTTAAAAAAACATAGCCCTTAAAAAGTGAAATTTTGCATACGAGCTTAGAATTCGACGAGATAAATTTTTATGGATTCACAATGACAAATCATTGTTGAGTTCCAAAGGTCGCGTCGAACGGAGTTAGTATGTGGCCGTGCGAGCTGAAACAGTTCAGGGTAAAGCAGACAGACATTTTACAAAGGAACGTTATTGATACGACCTCAGAATTCGAATTCGATTTCGTTTTTTTTATGGATTCGTATCGTCTAAAAATGGTTAAATCCAAAAGGGCATGATTTTTGAAGTTAGCATGTGAGCGTGCAAGAAGAAATGGTGCGCCAAAATCGCATTTTTAGAGCTTATCTGAGCATTTTCGTGATTTTTTTTAAACGGTCAAACGAACTCGGAATTCGACGAACCTTGTTTCGTTGGACTCGTCTTCACGTCTACTATCTCGTGTCCGAAATCTGCGGCGATTGGAGATCGTTAGCGTTCAGGCGATATGCGAGAAACTAACATATAATCACTTTTACTCCATTTCTCTCTTCATAATTTCACTTCTCTCTTTCTCTTCAAAAAACTCAAAAATGGCCTCCACCCTCCTGCCGCCGCTGCCGCCCCTCCTCCGCTGCCACCACCCACCGCCGCCGCTCCTCCTCCCCTCCGGCGCCACCTCCTCCTCCTCCTTCTCTCTCCTCTTTTCATGAACCCTAAGCCTCACAACACCCCCAAACCACCACCACGGGCCCCACCACCACCGCCGCCGCCCCTTAGCCGCCTCCCCACGCCCAATCAGGTCCCCCCCTATGGCCACCCAACTCCGGCCGTGGGCCCCCCGGTCACCAAAAACCCATTTTACACTAATCGCCCGTTTTGCAAATAAGCCCCTGACCGTATTTCGCCAATAACTCCCAAACGCTGCATTTTTGGCCAAAGTCCCTCTAGACCAAAGTTGTAGAGCACGAAATTCTCTTCGATTTGGCTATATGGAAGTCGTGTTTTGGAGTTCGGAGCTGCTCGAAAAACGCGTTCGAAGTCTGCTGTTCAAAAGCGGTAAAATTCGTATACTTTCGCGAATTATGGCGAATTGGAGCATTTTCGGCTAAAAGACCCTTAGGCAAAAATTGTCCGGAATGACGCGTTTAAGCTAGGATAAAAATGGTGTGAAGATTGAAACTCGTTTGCAAATTCTAGGACCCGAACAGCGAATTCGGGCGTTAGAAAAAAGTGAGTTTTCTCCGCTTTAAAGCTTCTATGGTTTTTGACGAATGAAGTAGAATAAAAATATGATTTTTATATTATAGGAAGAATAAAAATATGATTTTTATATAGTAGAGATAATAAAAATACGATTTTTATATTATATAGATAGTAAAGATTTAATCTTTACTATATGAACAGCGGTATAAAAAAAGAATTTTTATCTATATAGTAGTAGAATAAAAATGTGATTTTTATATACATAGCAACAATATAAAAATGTGATTTTTATATATGTAGTGACTACGGGCAGTGAAATTGGCAAAAAGGCGAGCACGACGAAGGTTTCTACATAAGAAGAGTCGTGGCGTTTGGTTTAGCTAGTTGGTGAGAACTCCCCACTCTAAATTTCTTTTTCTAGTTATATATATATACTAGGATGCAGACGGTGTTTAGTAGCACCCGACACAATCGTCCACAGACCATGGACTTGTTTGTTTGGTTGCATAGATTAGTTAGATTATTTGATTTGAATTTGGTTGTTTGGTGAATTGAAATGAATTTGATTGATATGTGTATGGCGTGGGCCATCATTAGACCGGGGATAAGGCTAGGCCTCGTCCCGTTTCTAGTATCGTGTCGTTATGCCGCCGAAATTTTCTAAAATAAGTTAGAAAAATAAAAATATCATTTTTATTTTGTAAATAAACTGAATAGAAATTCATGTGTTAAAATAAAATATTTTATCGTTAAAAATATAATTTTTGACGTGAATGTGAATAAATAAATATTCATTTACGAACCGGACGGTTTGTTTACGTACACCTATTTGAGGGACATTGATTGGGACGATAAATTTTACACATCGCCCAACTGCACAAATAAAATCTGTGTTTGTTGATTTGAAACCCCACACGGGTATTGGGATAAAACACGGCATACACTAATCCCAATAATTAGTTGTATGTCGATCGATGGATCGACAGGCTGTTATAAGCGTTAGATATCTATATTTGATGCTTATACAGTGTAGTGCACTTTGGATGATGGTTGATTATTTATCGTTGCTATTATATACATGTGTTGTATGGAATCCATATAATTATATGGTAATTGATTGGGCCTCATTCCAATTTAGAAAATAAAGAATATTATAAAATAAAGGTTCATGTGTTGATAGTACTCATCCGTTGAGATTAGTCATGTGTTGAACGAAATATTTTAACAATAAAATTTACATCTTTATCATTATAAAATAAAGGTTCATGTGATGACAATACTCATCCGTTGAGATTAGTCATGTGTTGAACGGAATATTTTAACGATAAAATTTACATCTTTATCATATATAAAATTAGAAGCTAATTGGAAAATAGATAAGATGGGTGGTCTCCTGGATATTGATCTGATGTTGGTTTCGGCCTTCGGGGTTAATATTTAGGGAATCGTTCTCTTACTAATTTACGGTTGGAGTCTGATTTGAAATCAAACGATAGATACCATAATTTTTATAAAATATATTAAATAACAAAAATAGTCACACGTGGACGGTACTCATTCGTTGAGATTAGTCATGTGTTGGCAAAAATATAGCTTCACGTATTGAATAGAATAAATATTTATTTGTTGAATAGAATAACGGAATTATTGAAATATGTAAAGCCGTGTTTATTAGAGATGCGCTATTTTGTCGCTAACGATATTTATATCGATTGTATTCGTTTTATAATGAATATTGAAAAGAGATTTGAAAATCGAATATATTTGAATTGAATTGAATATAAAACGAATTCGAATTGAATTGAATATAAACCGAATTCGAATTGAATATAAAACGAATTCGAATTGAATTGAATATAAAACGAATTCGAATTGAATTGAAAACGAATTGAAATAGAATAAAAATCGATTTGAAATGAATTCAAATTGAAATGAAATTTGAATTGAATCGAAATGAATTTTAAACGGATTTATAGGGAAAAATTCAATTTTGATTTGAATTGGAAATGGAAGTCGACGAAATATATATTATATATATTATATATATAATATAATGGCCTGAATAGAACGCGCCGCGCCGCGGCAGTTCGCGAATTTCGACCATTGACTTCGAACGGACATTACGGGAGATCCGACCGTCGGATTCTCCTAAAACCGGAACCGTTGGGTTCGTATCGAAAAGAGCTTTCTAACGAATATTAGAAATTTGAAATCTAACGGTTGGATTTGGAGATACGTCCAAATCAAATTTGGAGAAGGTCGCTGTAAGTGTAGTTTGATGGCCGTTGATGGAAATCGACTGTACGAGCCTTGATAAAATTATAAAAAATAGTAATAATTTGTGTAAAATCATAAGAAATGATTTGGGGAAAATTGGGATGAAAAACTCCATATTTGAAAAGATAAAAATAGATTTTTATCGAAATGAACTAGTTTTGAACTAAAATTAAAACCCATTTATTTTTAAATAAATAAGTTGGATTTGAAATGGGTTGTAAATGGAATTGATTAGTGGGTTTATCGTGAAGGGTGTTTTAAATAACACTTGTTCTTTAACCCGATAATAAATGGAATGTGATTTGGGTTTATCGTGAACTGTGTTTTAAAGGACACTAGTTCTTTAACCCAGTAAAAGAAGTTTTAATGAATCTGCAATTAGATTGAAATGTGAATTGATAATTTAAATTATCAAATTGGGAAAATGAGCGAGAATGGAGTATCACCAGTTTTGCTCCAAAACGATAGTCAAATCTTTAATTAGATTTGAACGTGAAATGGTAATTAATTTTACCGATAATACCGCGGTGTTAGATATGGAGTATTACTAGTTTTGCTTCATGGGATGAATAGGTTGGGATTGGGAAATAAAATAAATAATTACTTCGGTGTGGTTCTCTAATCCCGACTAGTTTGGAAAACCATAATTTGGTTTGAAATGATATCAAAAGGAAGATTAAAGGATAAATTTTAAAGAATTTATCTTGGATAAAATTAATGGGAACCTTTCCCTAAGAATTGAAATTTAGAAACTAGCCGTAGGTTAGTTAAGAAGAATGGTTTTCTGGGTATTGATCTGATGTTGGTTTCGGCCTTCGGGGTTAATATTTGGGAAATTGTTCTCTTGCTGATTTATGGTTAGTGACTAATGAATTGGAATGAGGCGTATGTTGTGTTTGTGTAACATTTGTTTTTAATATACGCGGGTTGTTCGGAAAGGCCGGGTTTATACCCATTCTGAATAACCGATTCGACGATAAGTCGAAGATGATGACGGTGGTCGAAGACCGGAAGTCTTCACATCATTTGGATAATTACCGACGATCCTGATTGGGCTGTACACCCAAGAGGATGGAAATAGTTGGTGGTCGTCCAGACATACTTGGAGATCGATGGATATGCGAGGAAAGTGCCTCCAGTTTCGTTTAGACCCAGAACGAACTTGTAAATGGATTGTGTGTCTGACATTGGATTTTATTCTATGTTGATTGATTTCTGTTAAATATATATCTGTTTGGCAGTGGAGAATTTATTCTCTTGCTTAACGCCCTTCTCTGAGACGTACGAGCTTAGAGGTTATATATCGATAGATATCAATCGCATGGCATGAATTGCCTGTGTGGCACGCTGAGTTGCATAGATCAAGGCTTCTGTTGAAAAGCAAATTCTTGAGGTTGATGATCAAAGCACGGCCTACGTGGCATAGCTTTATGTATAGCGTGGATTCGCAAGCCTCACACCTCGGTATGAGTTAAAAACGGGATACAGACCGTTGGGAGAACACGACGTTTCTTTCTAGCTTTGGTGGTGTCAGTGACTTACCAGCCCTGACATTTATATACTTTTCACCTTTGTGGTTGTTGGAATGAGGCGCCTCGATATTAGGTCTGTAAGGACCGGGAAACGTGTGTTCAGGAATTGCCAATCCTCAAACATAAGAGAGGACCGGCCCAGCCGATCCAAGGGTTACCCAGTGTGCGTAGTCCTGAGCATTTGCTAGAGTGTCTCGAAGCGGAGAGGAGCTTGCCCCTTACCTCGACTCATGACGGAAATCCAATTTCCAATACGAGATACTTCGGTTTTATTTGTAGAGCCTAGTATGGCGACATGATAGATGGTACCCATGCCGCCTATGATTGATATTTATGATTGAAATTGTTTTGACACTATACACTTATTATAGTATCAAATGATTTGTTTTAAACGTACCAAGCATGTTTGGCTATTATAAGGGAAAACCCTATCCTCCGGCTTGCGTTGCATTGTGTGATGGGACCTGGGTCTTGTAATAGCTTCATTTTTCGAAAAAGCATTGCGCTGTTTATTCTATGCACTGGTATTCTTGGGAGGAAACCCGTTCCGTGCTATACGGCGTGGTCCCTTGAATTACACTCTTTTAAAGTCAAGTTAATAACTGTTTTAGTTCTCACACCAGTCACATGACTGACCTGGAGTTTATTGTTTTAACCTAAACTCTGGGTGCCCTCATTTTCCGCACGGGCAGCTAGTAGTTTTGGTTTTGCAGATTTATATTCACAAGATTCTGATTTACAGCTGGAACGATGCTCGGAAAGCTCTGTATCCGTGTATTACTTTCAGTTGTGTTTTGTATTATTTTCCGCTGCTATGTAATTTATTGTAATCTCTGATATTTATCGAATGTAATTTATTCATTTATACTCTGTATATTATTGTATCTGATGGAATTGTTGTAATAACAATGAAATGTTCTTCCGTCTGCGTCCTTTTGTGTGTCGTTCTCAAAGTATCCGCTCTTTCCTTCACGGGGAAGTAACGGGTTCTCACATTGATCAAGTTCAAACCCTCTCATCGCCTAAGGATGATAAACAATCTGGTAAGCGTGCCTTACGCTCAACAACCTTAGGGATTACTCAGTTGATGATTCATAATACCTCATAACAAGTCGAAGAGTCATTTCCTATAATTTCCACATGCACTAAATCCCGTACAATGCATATAAACCATCCATACACTTTGTTTGATCATATTACTTTCCCGATCACAAGACTTCTCTTCCGAACTAGTATACCACACTTGACATCTCTAGTGCGTACTCCGATCAAGTTCCTTGACAAGAAACTTTCATCTTCCTTGCATAGCCATACACTATGATAGAAAACTTCAGGATCGTATCCAAAATCCATATCAAGTATTCATTATCAAAGTCTACTGAAGAACCCTTGTTCAGACCGGTGTAAATCACCTTCAAAATCCTGTACTTGAGTCTGTACCAAGATCAACTATGCGAATAAAACGATCTACGCACAACTCACATATTATATCCTATTGGTTTCTTAACTACCAATATCCTTTATTAATTCTTCTATATGTATAGTATGCCATTTTATTCTAATATACTTCCTCTTTTTTTGACATTCAGTTATCACTTAGTATTTCTTTATTAATACTAAAACCACTTATGAACCATTTCATAAAACTTTACTTCAAGTTATTAAACATTGTATAACTTAAGTTCGTACACATATTATACTCTAATACATTCCATGAGTATATCAAACATCAAATTTGTTAAGTATGTTTATCAAATTTTGAACTTGTTCTAACTTGCTATCTTAATAATTCAAGTGTTATATAAACTCAATTTATATTTTCACAAACACTGGACTTCAAGTTCTATAATAATTCAGAAGTTTTCAACTATTTAAAAACGTTGAAAATCCCATTTCATTTTAACAAATGAAACCTACCAAACTACAAATCATGGCATTATTCACATTTATGCAATCTTAATGCATAGACTACAAGGATCCGTAAAATGACTTAATCAAGATTCTATAATTTGTATAAAGCACTTCTTTATCTAACTTATTTCACAAATTCTTATCATTATTCAGATTATAGTAGACGAATCATGTTAAAATTCAATTTAACCTAACATCATCATTAAACGCCTTATAGTCAAACTGTGAAACTTAATTCACAAGTTGTTCATATCTAATGTTCCCACTTATTACCATCTACCCAACCCAGGTTTTTTTAAAAAAGAAAACTATTTATAAGTCAATAAGAAATCGTACATGCTCATAAACTGATCGAGCATAACTAATATTCAATAACTGGTAATTGTTGAATATTATCATTCCTAACAACCAAACACATCATAAATAACTATATCAATTTATGAAAGTTTATATTTTGTACAAAAATATAAGCCTAGGTAAAATTATTTCATTTACCAATTTAAAACCAATATTGTGTCGATTTGCCTTGTTTAAGTATTTAGAAATCCCTATCATACCATGGCGTCTCACATATCGACCAGAATTCATAAACCACTCAACAGACTAACTAACACAACACAAAATATTTTTATAGCACTAACAAGTACGCGCTCTCATATATATAATACACTCAACACATGTTAGGGCATTCCATTACCCTATCTCTTGATGAGTCACACCCAACCAAAGCCAAGGTGTTCGCTCAATCTTGTGCTCTGATACCAAATGTAATGACCCGCCTTTTCGACTATCAAATGTCGACACTAATACATCCACGGTATTCACGTGTCGAGCACCCAAGTGCCGGAAAGACGAAAAGTTAGGATGAAATAAAATAAAAGGAAATAGAACAAGGGAGAAGAGGACACAATACCAGAATCTCACAACTGAACGATAACATATAATATAAAGAATGATCTTTACAAAATAAAACTGTATGACTACAACTACCAGAGAAGACTAATATATCGTCAACTTGAATAGTTATTACTACCTATCCTCACACTACTGATATTGACAAAACCAATACAGTACAACGGAAATAGAAATAGGTAGATAGATAATGGAAGCCCCCATATCGTCTTCCGAACTCTAAAGCATCCAAAGTAAAACCTGCCACACTCAACCTACTCGAACGAGTACGTAAGAATTGTAGGGAAAACAAAAACCAAGCGTCAGACATCAGTCTGCTACGAGAAACTCAAGATACACATTGCATGTAATAACACTGAGGGGACCGTGCAGATTACCACTCCAGTTTTTTCCCTCAAAAGAAACCAACCATTTATTTGGAGGAGTATAGTTGTATATTAAATAATGTCTAAGGTATGGAATATAAATAAATTCACATAGTAGGAATGGTTACATTGGTTACATTCGACAACTATTAAGTATACAAACAAAACCAATAAGGCACGTTCGCATATTGGATTTTCCATTGGAGATCTCTCAATATAGATCCGAACTCCATGCACAAGGATCAGAAAGTACCTCCGAGCATCATATATCTCTAGATAAAATATACCATAAGGTAAACTCAACAGGCCCACGCACGAAAACATCGGTGTGCATCACGTGGAACCAAATATACCCAACTCCCGTGCGCAACTTCGAGGAGCTTCCGCACAATTCGATAATAAGCATACACTAGATATGGAGTCAATATATCCTGCTATAGGTCAGCAAACCCCAGATTGTGCTCCTACTCTGTTTTTAGCCATTTCCGATGTCGAGGTTTCGTTCGGCATCTTTCACGTGAGTCTTCATCACTCGAACAGAACAAGAATTCCCGGATGGAATACCATAACTCAATAGATCTTGGAATCACACATAGATCCTTTCATAGATCTCGGAATCACACATGGATTCCAATACGTCAACAGATCTTGGAATCACACATAGATTCCTTCACAGATCTTAGAATTACTACATGTGTTCGAGCATCTCAAAAGATCTCGAACTACCACGTAGTCTTCACTTCACACCCACTTCCAAAACAGAACACATATACTAGTTTTGAAGTGGTTTTCGATAAGTAGAACAGTTACCAATCCCGGTCTCCTAAAAACCAGTTGCTAGATTTAAGGTTAAGTTATATAGACGATTAATCGACTATCAATTCACACAGCAGACGTTTGTATATGGAAAACAACTTTGCTTAATTTCCATAACAAACGACTAAGCAACCAAAGCACTATCAAGTCACAAAGCATGATAACAATCAAATCACTATCAAGTCACATAGCATGATAATAGTCAAAGCACGATTAAATCATATAAACGGCTTCTTATTCCCTTCCCAATTAATTAATCTTTCATTAGTTAATACTCCTTTGTTAGTAAACTTCTTTTATTTAATAAAACTTCATTTGTCTAACAAGACTTCGCTTATTAATCAATTACTCATACTCGAATAATATTCCTTTATATACTTGTGTATATATTCAACTTATACATATAAAAGGTGTATATGTATATATTCTACTAATTCACTGTTCCTTTATAGTCTTAATACTTAAAAGGTATTAATATACTTATCCCTCCAGTATAAGTATAATCACAATTCATTTTCAAGATTTCCCTTATAACTTCAATACTTCAAAACGTATTGATATACTTATCCCTCTGTTATACTTATATCCATAATTCATTTCTAAGATTCCCTTTATAGCGTTAATACTTCAAAACGTATTTATATACTTATCCCTCCGGTATAAGTATATCCGTATTTTACTTCTAAGATTTCCTTTATTACTTCAATACTTCAAAATGTATTTATATACTTATCCCACTGGTATAAGCATATCCGTAATTCACTTCTAAGATTTCCTTTAAAATATAATCAAAAAGGTTAAAACCAGTGTTTAATAAAGAACCTCTTCTCTTTTATAAGTTAAACATCTTATTCAATATCTTTATCCTGAAAGATTTCTATACTTGTTTCTATCTTTAAAATCAGTTATTAAAGATCTAAGTATTCTCAAAGTTATTAAACCGTATATTCCAGTTTAACCACATTCCAAGGGTTTAAAAACAAGTGTTGCTAAAACATTATTTACAACAAACCCAAAACAAATCCTTTTATAATCATCTTTTAAACGTTCGTTTAAAGATTCAATTATATTTACTTCCATGATATAATCTGAGAGGGTTAAAGACGAATGTATTTAACACATTGTCACAACAAACCCAAAGCCATTTTATGCTTATATAAATCATAGTTTGTACACTTAACTCATTTCCGACATTATCAACTTAACCATCCCTCGGTCAAGAGTGAGGCCAGGTAAGTTACAGCACTGGTTGCATATCACCCCTTGCCTAGACACCCCATTCTTGGCACTCGCAAATAGATAAGCCTACTCGTCGGCTTATTATAATTAAGCGTATTATCCAAGATATTCAATAAATAGGTAAGTAATCAACATGACTAACACGTTTCCAACATTCCCAACCTATCTATTCCTCGGCTAAGAGGGAAGCCGGTAAGTTAGAGCTCTATTGCTCCGTCCCTACTCGACATCAATCTTAACTCTCACAAATAGATAAGCCTACTTCATTGGCTCATTAGTGTTAAGCATTATCAATCACCTTTTAATCTAGTGACTTACTCATGACAAGGTTTAGCAATTAATAACCATTTCTAACCTTTGTTTTATTTGGAAAGATATTTTATAAGAAGATATTTTGAAAAGAAGATAATTTAAAGAAGATATTTTGAAATGAAAATATTTAGAAGATATTTTAAAAGAAGATATTTTGACGATATTTTGAAAGAAGATATTTATAAGATAATTTGAAATAATATATTTTGAAATCCAAAAATCAAGGTTAAACGGGTACTTTTGCACTAGTGAAGTTTTTAGTCATTTTCGATGGGTTACTTAACATTTTACTATCCAATAACTTCAAGGTAGTAAACATACAAGTAATACAAGATTAATATGATAAGAAATCACTAGGGATGTCATTACAAAGTTTCATTCAAAGTGTTGAAAACACAACAATTCCAAACTGCATCTATAGCGACTATCACTAAAAGTGCACTTTCAAGTTCAAGTCCATAATATGCCAATTCCCTACTAATCCTTATGTGCTTTGTTTCAAGTCCATTCTACTTGTTATACAAGTCAATTCAAGTACAATTCCAAGTCCTTTAAAGTCCATTCCAATCCATTAACATAAATCACATATGTCACTTACTTTTAAAGTAAGAGTCAAGTTAACATTTTTAACATAAGTTACCAACATTCAACCAACTTTTAGTATAGTTAAGGACATGTAAATAATTATTGTTTGCTATCCAAAATAGTGAGTAAACTCACCTTAACCCTTAACAAATCCTAGATCCAAGAATAAGAACCAAGATCCAAGCTAGCAACCTCCTTCCTTTCCTTGTTTTCCTTGCTTTTTCCTTGCTTTCCTTCCTTATAAAGCTCACGGCCTCTAATGGAAAATAGATAAAGGCTTGGATTTTCAACTTCTAACTTGCTAAAAGTTATTATAATAGTGCAGGAAGGCTTCACTCAAAATTTGAGTTTATTTGGAGTTGGTTTGAGTATGTTTTTAGAAAGTTAGTGAGTAAGAGAGGAAGATGAAGGAGACATTGTTTTTATCCTTAAAGCTTTGGAATTTTTGTGAATCAAAAGAGAAGGCATGCCCCTTCTTTTATATGAAAAGCAAGGTGAATGGGGAAAGACCTAAAAGCCCTTAAAACCCTAATCTTACATATGAAATATTACTACTTTTGCTCATTTTCCTTATTTGCTCATTTACTAAATATCTTGCTTATGTCATGCATGACGTCATCAAAAATTTAGTTAACCATAAATAATAAAAATATTTTTATTTGCTAATCACTTTCCTAATGTTTAATTAGACACCCATTTAAATTTTCAACAACTTTTATTGAGAAAATAGCTATATATCGATAAAACGGTTTTCGACCATATTTTCGACATTTTTCCAAAAAATATATTTTTGGAAGCACTTTTCCAAAACGAGTCTAGGATCATTAATTACTAATTAAATGATGTTTAACAAGATTATAAAATCACATTTATGACATTTAACAATATTCCTAATAGTTACGATATTTGAAAACAAGTGTTCAAATTTTCCGGATCTTTACAATTGATTTTAGAATTGAAGTGTCTGGCAACCCTTCTTTGATGAGCAGCGATTCTGAATTTTGCTTCTCGCCTTATTTCTTTGAGAAAATCCATTTCTTTAAGTTACATCTTCTTGTTCTCCTATTGGTTAAAATGAATTTTGTGGTGAGTGGGAACTTCCAGCTCTACCGGAATCATAGCTTCGGTTCCAAATGCAAGGGAGAATGGAGTGTGACCAGTCATAATTTTATGAGTTGTATGATATGCCCATAGTGGCAATGGAAGCTCTTCTACCCAATTGCCTTTATCTTTCTTGAGTCATTTTTTGATGGTTGATTTTATGATTTTATTCACTGCATCAACTTGCTCGGTGGTCTGCGAATGAGCAACGACTGCAAAACTCTTTTTAATCTTGTATTTGGCACAGAAATTCTTGAACTCATCACTTTTGAATTGAGTCCAATTGCCCGTGATTATTTTCTAAGGCACACCAAATTTGCAGATGATGTTCTTCAAGACAAATTTAACAACTTTCTTCGAGGTGATGGTGGTGAACGGCTCTACTTCAACCCACTTGGTGAAATAATCGACGGCTATAATGGCATACTTCATATTTGACATGCCTATCGGTAAAGATCTAATCAAGTCAATGCCCCAAATATCATATGGCCATGGAATGACCATTTGACTTAATTCAGTCGATGGTGCCCTTGGAATTTTTGCAAATCTCTGACATTTATCGCACTTTCTATCATAGGTCATAACATCTAGGTTCACATCAGGCCAGAAGTAGCCATATCACATAACTTTCTTGGCCAATGTTTGTCCGCCTGTGTGTCCCTCCCCATTCACCTTCATGTAGTTCTGCCAGGAATGCTCTGGATTCTTCTTTAGTCACACGTCAGAGTTGGGGCATGGAAAAGCCTTGTCTGTACAAATCTTCCATCTTGGATGAGATATAATGGAGCTTTATGCAAAAAAAATCGTCGCTTCTTAGAATCCTTTGGAAGTGTCCCGTTGAGGAGATACTCGTTGAACGGGGTCATCCATGAGATTGACTCTTCATCAGTTTGCATGACCCAGTCGACATGTGCATCTTCGATACTGGGATTTGAAAGAACTTCAACAAGCACCAATCCCAGAATCTGAGCATCTCCGGATCTGGCACATTTAGCGAGTGAATCAGCTTTCAAGTTTTCCTCTTTGGAATATGGGATATTGTGTAGTAATCAAGGTAATCTAGTAGTTCCCAAGGTTTAAAAAGATAGGCAGGAAGATTTCCGACCTTGGCTTGGAATTCTCGTTAGACTTGATACACTACTTTCAGCGAGTCGCTGAGAATTTGCAGAGATTTTAGGTTTAATTCTTTCGCCAACTTTAATCCTGCAATTAGAGCTTCATACACGGCTTCGTTGTTGGTTGATGGGAATTCCAATCTTAAAGCATAGCATAAAGGATGGCCTTCGGGAGTTTCTAGCACCATCCCTGCCCCTGAGTAGTAATCATTCTTGGACCCATCAATGAACAACTTCCATCTCACAATTGCTTCAAGTAGTTCCGCCTTCTCTTCCCCTCTATCTGTGAATTCAGCGATGAAATCGGCTAAAGCCTGCCCATTTATGGCTCTTCGAGGATGGTAAGTGATGTCATATTGGCTAAGCTCAATATTCAATTTCAACATTCTTCCTGAAATTTCTGTGCGGAAGAGAACTTGCTTTAGTGGATAATCGATAAGAACTTTGATAATGTGGGCTTGAAAGTATGGCCTTAGCTTCTTTGAGGCGATAAGTGGATAATATGCAAGCTTCTCCAACTTAGGATAGTTCGGCTCTGCCCCAGCAAGCCTTTTGCTGATGTAGTACACTGGTCAATGAACCTTCGCGTCCTCCAGGTGGTGACTCCATGTGTTTGATTAACTCTTCGAAGGCTGCTTGGCATTTAAGAGGCAATTGGTAATCTTTCTTTCCTTTGTTCAAAGCATCAAAGAGTGGAATGCACCGATCTATGGCCTTTGAGATAAATTGACTCAGCGCAGCTACCTTCCCATTCAGACTTTGAAGTTCTCTCTTTGTTCTTGGAGCTCACATTTCACGTAGAGAGATATAACTTGAGCAGGATTGGCCTATATGCCCTGGCATTGACAACGAATCCGAGAAACTTTCCCGATGCGACTCCAAATGAACATGTAAGTGGATTCAACTTCATTCCAAACTTCCTGAGGATATGGAACATTTCCGCCAAGTTCTCTAAGTGATCGTCAGCTTTCTTTGACTTTACCAGCATATTCTCTACGTAGACTTCCATTGTTTTCCCAATCAGTGATTCGAACATGGCATTTACAAGGCGGTAGTAAGTTGCTCCTGTGTTTTTAGTCCGAACGGCATGAACTTGTAGCAATATAACCCCCTATCTATTATGAAACTCATGTTTTCTTCATCTGGCTTATACATCATTATATGATTATATCCGGAGTAGGCGTCCTTGAAAGATAAGAGTTCATGCCCTGCTATCGCATCAATAAGCTGATCAGTTCTAGACAACTGGAAACTATCCTTGGGACATGCATTATTGAGGTCCGAATAATCGATGAATACCCTCCATTTGCCGTTGGACTTTTTTACAAGGACCGTATTAGAGACCCAACTAGGATATGTAGATTCTCATATAAAGTTATTTTCGAGCAACCTATCTACTTCTTCTTTTAATGCTCTAGATCTTTCGGGTCCTTGAGTTCGTCTTTTTTGTTTTATTGAAGTCACGCTTGGATCAATATTCAATTTGTGTACTATTACATCAGATGAAATTCCACACATATTAGAATGATTCCAGGAAAATACATCCAAGTTAGCTCTTAAAAACATAGCTAAGTCTTTTTGCAACTTCAAGCCCAGCTGAGAGCCTATTTTCAACACTTTGTCAGGATCTTCTTCATGGACTAAAATTAGGATTGTGGCTTCAGCTGGCGCCGCTCTACTCTCCCGCACACTGGCTTTCCTTGGGTCCATTTCCTTTTGAGCTCCGTTGTGCTCACCACTACAAGGCCCTCGCCCTAGTTGCGATAAGGCGGTGTCACGAATGCGGAGCGGAGCCTCCACATTCTTCTCAGTCTCCTTTTTCTTTGCTTCGGCTAGCTCTGCCATGTAGCATTCTTTGACCACTTTTTGATCTCCCTATATAATGCCAACTCCATTTTATGTTGGAAATTTCATGGTCATACACTATGGAGCTAGCGCAATTTTGAACCCAGCCAGAGTAGGCCTCCTAAGAATACCTTGTTTCACAATACCTTATTAAATCACCAAAATACCTTGTTTCACAATACCATGAGTCATAAAACCATTACAACAAAATACTTCTGCCTTGCATAATCAGAGTACATATGAATTAAAAGAAAACATTATTCCCCAGTTGAAAGAGTAAGCCAAAGCAGAGACAGAGATTCTAGCCATACTTCAGAAGTAGGTCCTAGCAAGTTGATATCTGAATCCTGACTAAGCTTGGGTGCTTCCTCCTTGAGAACTTGGGGGGAACGAAAGAGAGAAGGAAAAACATAAGGAGTCAGACATAAAGTCTGGAGAGTCTAGTAACTTTTAGCCAGTAAATAAATAAAGGTAAACATGACAGGCATATAAAGTGGATAAGAGGGTTCACTGTACATATAGCAGGTGTGACAAGGCAGATAAGGTAAGGTGTGTGTATATATATATGCTTCACTAATAACTACTCTGCACTATTACTGTATAATCAAGATGAGGTGATCCCTTCCGCTATGAGTTGGCAGACTTAGGGCATACGCCCGAGTATACCCTAACCACTACCCTAATCGATCGGCTCCCTACTCTGTGGATGTCCTGTGCTGGCCCCACAGTAGGGGGTATCACTTCCCTAAAGTGGAAACCTAAGATGTGCACAGGCCTATCTACTGGTGTCTCGGTCGTCTTGTCCCCCTCTGCCCGATCCATGCACGCACATGTCCCCGGTCGGTTTGCGCCGCTCCCACCATCCGTCTCATTTGGATAGCTTATAATCAATCAGTAAGTGTGCCCCTTCTCCGCCTAGTACGGAGTTCTCTACTATGATACCAACTACGAGTTACTGACTGAAATGGCTCCCACACAATATGATACAAGTTGTCCCTTTGTCTTGTATCCCCACTAGGTTTTCCACTGACTACGTATACCCGAAAAGGGTGATCTTTAATTACATAGCCCTATACTAGTTATGTATACCCTAAAGGGTGATCTTTAATTACATAACTCCCGCATAATATGATACAAGATCTCCCCTTTGTCTTGTATCCCCACTAGGCTTTCTATTGACTATTTATAACCAAAAGGGTGATCTTTAATTACATAGCCCCATACTAGTTATGTATACCCTAAAGGGTGATCTTTAATTACATAACTTTATAATGGTTAAGTTTGTGGGCCTATATATACAAATATTACCCACCAACCCTAGATGTACTTAACCCTCCCACTGATTTAAGCATGCTTATTTAATGGTTAAGTTTGTGGGCCTATATATGTACTAATATTACCCACCAACCCAAGATTTACTTAACCCTCCCTTTTTACTAAAAAAGGTATTTACTTAACCTCAACTTAAGTCTCAGCTCACAAGATCCTTATGGATTATGTTTGGTTAAGTACTCCAATTCATTACCATGTCCATTTATGGTTATATTGGGCTAGACCTCCCACATTAGGCCTACAACGTGTGGATGCGGGATATACCGGTCGGGTCCGGGCAGTCTTATTCCACAGTTGGGTCTAACCTCGTGTCTTAGCCCATGTTGTATTCACACACTTAGACCTCTCACATTAGGTTCAACATTAGTGGCTACTGGATATGCCGGTCGGGTCCGGGCAGACTTCCACCACTAATGTAACCTAACCTCGTGTCATAAGTGTTAATTTAATTTCAAATTTTAATTGCTAAACATTCCACTTTTGATTAATTAATTTAATTAATTAATCCTTTCCTTTTATAGGTGTCAATACCTATTTTATTAACAATTTGGATTACACATCAATTCATATAAAGATTTACATGCCAATTATAAACCCCTTTTCCCCGTTTCCTATCTAACGTATTCACACGCAGTTTGGCTGCATCTAGGCTATGAAGTAGCCTAGCTATAACAATGAAAAGTGAATATGATAATCATGACAATCACAACTTATATTGACATAAACATACTGGCTTGGTAACAAAGTGAAAGGACATGTAATTATCATAACGGTGTGGATATTCAAAACTGATAACTTATGCAATCCAATGTCAAATCAAGCATGATGAGATATAAATGTCTCCTAATTGGATCTAGCATAATTAAGGTGGCATAAAGGTGGATTCACATGTCAAGTTCACAACAGATTTAGATTAACATTAGGTGCCCAATTACCTAGATCTAACATTGTAAGGGTGACGTTGCAACATGCTTTGATTCAAAAGTTAAATTAACATAAAGGTCTAGATCCAAATAATAATTCTTATGTCCCATAATAACAGATCTCAATAAATCAAAATATGATGTTTTAGATCTAAACAAAGGTTCAATTATCTAGAAAATGGTAATCTTAAATCAACCACAAACTTAGGGAGAAGGTAAGATCCGCATATGTAACATGATGAGTTAACCCCAAAAGGATTAGATCTAAAGAAAGTAGATCTATCATATACAAGTTAAGATTCCAAAGATGCCATAGATTAAGAATTTACAATAGATCTAATTATAATGAACATTAAGATCCAAGCCATAGAATATTTTAGATCCACAAAGTATGATAAATCCAAGATGTTTTTAATTACAAGAGCATATCCAATTCATATTCATAACATGATTACTTTTAAATCTGTAAACCTAAAAAAATAACTATACTCGTAGCGTTGATTTTAGATAAATTGACATAACATACTTGCATAAAGGATTAGATCTACTACATGTACCCAAACCATAATCTTTCATAATACACATTCATTTATTTAAACCTAAAAGTGACTAGAACTCACAGAAAAAGAACGGATCTTGAATTTTGGGATCTGCTTTCTAAATTTGTTAAGCTTAACCCTTGATGTAGACTTTGATTTTTATCCTGAATTTGATTTGTTATGGCGGCGGCTATATTAGTTTAGGATGCAGCAGCATATAGGCTCATGAATGATTTAGGGTTTAGGTTAGATGTGATTATATAGAAGCATAGGATTGATTAGAGCCCTTAGATCAGTCTAGGATCAATCTAAGCCATCCAGACCATCATGACACCTCACCTGGCCAACTAGAAAAGGACACCTAAGCCCTAAACACCAAAAATCGTCATCTGGACATATCAGCCCAGATCTGGCCGATGGGGTCGACCCCTATAGGGGGGTGGTCGACACCTATGTCAACACCCCTATAGGTGGGTCGACACCTATGTCGACACCCCCTTGGGGGTCGACACTTCTAAGCGGGAATTTTCCCGCTCAGCCAGCTTCCCTTCTTTTGAATTTCGAATTGCTTTTTGATTATTAATTATTATTTTAATTTAATTTCTGTTAAAACTTGAAATCTTCTAAGCTCCATAACTTCTTCATACGGAGCCCGGTTTACGCAAACTCGGACTCTATCTCAAGAAGAATTCCGAGACGAACGCAATGGCATAACCCGTTTCACTTAATTCTTTTTCTAAAAATTAAGTGTCCTTTAATTTTCTAATTTTAATATTTTAAAATTACGGGGTGCTACACAAATCCTGCATATGATTGTGTGTGTATATATATATATATTCAAGATAAAGGTGTTAGTATATATTTAATAATCAATTAATATTGAAATAAGGTTGTTGTCATCAAAACTCCATTCTCCAACAATTTCCCCCTTTTTGATGATGACAACCTTAGTTTATAGAACTTCATACCTGTATTTACCTGTAGATGATGATCGTTCTAATACTCCCCCTGTCTATATGAATCCTATATATTCTAAGTTTATATTTTATAATTTCTCCCCCTTTGGCATTATCAAAAAGAAATTCTAAAAATACTCCCACTAAATCCTATAACTATCTAAATAATTCCTATACTGAAGTAAACACTACACCAAATGACCAAATTTGAAACACATACTATTTTTCATTTGAAACACTTTTTTCTTGTTTTTAGGTCTGAAACAATCAACTAGTGTTTCTATGTCAACAAAAACGTTTCCACTATTTTTTTATAATTTTTAAATATATAATATTACATAAAAAAGATATCTCCTTCCATACTGAGCACTTCGTGATTAGGCGATAAAATACAAACCTAAAAAAGGTTCCTTCCTGAGCCCGCTTTTCTGAAAAGTAGGCCGCATTCACTTTTTCTTTCCAAACCCTACGTCCTGCGCGATTTTCTCAGATCCTCCAATCCATCCCCAAAATTGCTATTATCCTCAGATTTTCCGTTCTGGCCCTAAAATTGTTATCCTTTCTCATATTCGGTCGCCTTGTTGGTGAGTATTGACGACTACAATTCTTCCTCAATTATTAATTGGGTCAATTAAAATAACTCGCTTAACATGCTTTTCAAAATCAATACGATTGTTTGAATCAAAGGAGACCTACCCTATTGTTTCTGCTGAAGAAAGGAGCGCTAAAGAATAAAGTATTTTTTGCTGGATGATTTGAGCGTAAAACTGTATCTGCTAATGTTTATGACGGTCTGCTTATCATGTTTTCTTTATCTTCACGTGATTTCTGCTCAAAGCACAAAGTATCATCTGATTTTATATGACACGCATCAATGGTATGAAAAGAAGGACGAATGATATCTATTCAGCAAGAAGAATAAAAGATCATTTTGTTTCTACACTTTTAAGAAATCTCAACTTTTGTAGGGTAAAGCAATTGAGATTTTTATGCAGAACTTAACATCATTTTGGTAAATTACAGTGTTAAATATATATATATCAAAATTAATAATTTAGGATAACTTTTATGTTTACTCAAGATTGATACCTTCACTATCTACATCTTTTGCATGGATTTTTGCTGTTGCAGATCCGCTATTATGATCAATTTTATATTTTTAGGCTTTCTTCTGAGGTTCATTTATAATAGAATTATTGTCCTGTAGATTGGAATTTTTCTTAGTACATGTCGTGTTTATGTTTGTAATAGAAAGAGCAGTTGAATTCAAAGACTTCAATTTTAGATTCACAACATTAGTTGATGCAAATTTTCAGTCTTATTAGGAGGCATATACTCCAGAAATTTCAAAATTATGTTGAAGTTCTCCAGTATTATGTTTGTGACTTCTTCATGTTCCATTAGGAGGTTCGGTTTACCACATCTGATTTTAGTTCTTGTCTTGACCATTGAAAAGGCTATTTAAAAAGAGAATAAACCTTGCAAAATTAAGCATATGAGTAATACATTATAAGATGTTGGTAGTCCATAAAGCATAGTTTGATATATCATATAAAGCTTATATGCTTATATTTAGCTACTGCTTACTAACAAAACAAATCTTTAACACGTTATAGGTGAACAGGCTAGCGAACATACTAACACTTCATGTTATTATAGTTGTTAAGGTGCTAGACTCTATGGAACCCTCCACGGTTAACACATGCTTCCCTGTTTAGGTTTATCATAGCTGTCAACCGATTATACAAATGTTAGACAAATCATGGATGACTCAAAGGGGAAGTCCAAAGTATACAAAAAGGGTTAATCAATTTTTCAAGTTTGTTCATGAACAAGCAAAAGTATTATTTCCTTATCCCTGTGATCAGTTGTAAAAACTCCATTGGACAAATGGATCTTGAAACATAAGCTTTCATTTGCTAAGACATGGCATTGATAAGAGCTACGTGGTGCGGGAGCATCATGGAGAACACGTGAATTAGTTTGGCAATTGACGTAGTAGCGGACAACCCAAGTAACAAAGGTAAACGTACTTAGATCGTTTGTATACAAAAAGGGTTGATTTTCAAGTTTATTCATGAACAAGCAAAAGTATTATTGCCTTATCCCTGTGATCGTTTGTAAAAACTCCATTGGACAAATGGATCTTGAAACATAAGCTTTCATTTGCTAAGACATGGCATTGATAAGAGTTACGTGGTGCGGGAGCATAATGGAGAAAAGGTGAATGAGTTTGGTGACTGACATAGTAGCGGACAACCCAAGTAACAAAGGTAAATGTACTACGGTGTTGGTGGACATGTTTTTCAATTTCATTTTGTGCTTATGGTGTTCATTGACATTATTTTTCTAGTAAAATATCTTGAGTTTGAGACGCTTAATAATATAATCATTATGTTTATAAATTATTGTAATTCTTGCGGGTTAGCCAGTTAAAACTAAGTGGTGTGCTACCATTCTTGCATTTTGCAGACGAACAGTGCGCTTAATTGCCCTGCAATTTAGCGCACTGCTCATGTAAAAATGGAACTAAGCATTGTCCTCAGTTGCATGTTTTTTCCATACATTTTGTTTGCTTGTTTTATGCATCTTTTGTTATGTTTTGTTTACTGCATTTGATTGTGTATTTCTCTGTTTTGTGATGTATTAAGCTTGTTATTGTGCTTTTTACATTATGTTAATTTTAATGACTCTATTTCGTTGCATTTTACATGTTCACTATGAAAACTTGTTCATTGTTCCTCTTTGAAATTTGGCAATCCAAGTATGCTGCAGTATAAGTTGCATAAATTGTGAAGTGCATTTGTAGGTGTTGTATAGTCTATCTTTATGTTTCTTCTTTGTTGTTTTCTTCTCGTTATTTCATTTTTGCTGGTATGTTTTTTCTTCTTTTCTAATCACTATTTTCTACATGTTTTTCATATATCTAAGAGCAGCTATATGTCTGTGCCGTAAGTGTATTACTAGACAATTTTTCGTGGATGTTAATACCTTATATTGATAGTCAGTAAACAAATGCATATATCATTATATTATAATAAACTAGACCTGGTATACTTGAACTTATATGTGTGTATTAGGCTGATTTTAAGGTGCATGGATGAGTTAAACAAGGCCATATCCAAGTTGTTGTGTGCTTATATGCGTGCTAGGTTATAATGTGTGTGTTTTGTGCCATATATTTATGCGTGAATTTATATGTGTGCATGTATAGTAGTGATGTGACTTTTAAGAGTAGTCGTGTCTATATTGAGTGAATGCCCATGCACTTTTGTGTGTGTTTATGTTTTGATTTCTTTATGTCTTTAGATTTGGATAATCTTGATTATTGTAATTCGACGTCGTGCGATCTGATAGTGCGATGAAATTGGATCCACATGTTTTTTGTTTAAATTGTTGTCTTTTTCACCTTAATTGAAATTATTGATTGCTTACTTTGGGGATTTTGTATACTTTTCATCAGCTCATTTAAGTAATTTTTTTGCCACTGTTGTTATTATGTAGGGATGTCTTGAATTTTAATGCAATATCAATCATGACAAGTTTGATGTAATGCTATCTCTACATGTTGACCATGGTGTTGTATTAAACCTAAGATACTTAATGACTTCTTTTTCAGTATTTACCTATTCTAACTTTATGCTCAATCTATTATCTGCAGGTCTTGATTCTACCCTGCAAGATGAGTTTCTAAACCTGTTATGTCATGCAAGAATAAGTCCTGCGCTTAATCAGTTCCCTGTGATCTCTCTAATGGATACGGTATTATCAAGTGGATTGCTCTCATTGTTTGTTTTATTCTAATATATATTTTGGGAGCAATGTTTGTATTTCCTTTTGGGCAGGGTCTCAATCGTGTTTCTAAGGCTATTGATAGTGCTTGAAAAAATATACATCTTATTGTATGTGAACATCTTCAGGTATATACAACATATTTTTAATTTAATTTGAATTTGTTCTATTTTATCCGATGTAGTATAATACAGTGGGATGTAAACTGGGTTTTGATTGATATCCCTATTTGATAAATTGTATGCTGATATTCATTATATGCAAGTGCTAAATATTGGGAAATATAGCTTCTATTTTTCTTTGAGCTGTAATTGTATTCGTACTAAGTCTGTTACATCCTATTTGTACTAAGTCTGCTACAAAATTTGATGACTTTGACCATCTTATTCCATACATGTAATGTTGGAAATGTTTACAAATATTATGTGAATTATTAAAAATGATTGAATAAGTGTATGAATGGCTCCTATGTTTGAGTAGTCCCACATCATGGGATTACAGGGAAGAGGCAAGGATTTATACTTGTTTCTAAGAAGTCATGTTGGGGCCTCGGGCTCCCAATACATGCATTGTTGTGAGGAGGGAGACCATGCATCATGACCACCACACACGCGCGCGCGACCGACCGACTCGACTCGACCCGACCCGGCCCGGTTCGGTTCGGGCTCGGGCTCGGGCTCGGGCTTTGTGGTGTAGGCACTTATATTTTTGGACCATAAAACTTAGTTGTTTTCGAACCGTTTTTTTTTTTTATGAAAAAAATTATTTTGTGCACCGATATTTATTCTGCAACGGAAAAGTTTTGCAACGGTAAAATAATTAATCCCCCCGAAATTTTAGCAGATCCGATATTTTCTCCCAAAACCTAATTCTCGTTCTATATATACTATTTTATCAGAGACGAGAAAAACACCGAATTTTATATTCTCTTCTTCTCAGCCGCCATTAAAACTTCTAAGAAATTTCGAGCAGTATTTTTTCCCGAAAGTGCAAATCTGCACTGATTTGTTTGTGCAAGCGAATCAGTTACTATTTTAGAGGCTGTTTTATCCTAGAGGCGGCGGCGAAGGAACGAATTGGTTTGCACCTCTGACCAAATCGCTGAATCGTCTTCAAGAAAGCGACCTAGTCCGCGACTCAGCCATTGTTTTCCAACAGTTTGAAGACGAACTGAAACAATGGCCTCCAACTCAACCATGGACGATTCTGCTCCTCCCTCTGCTTTTCACGGCCCTCTGGTGACTGCTGCTCCTTTCAAGTTCGAAGGTCTGCATTTCAAGCGCTGGCGTCAGAAGATGGAGTTCTTCCTCACGATCAGGAAGGTGGTGGCTGCTCTGACTGCTGAAAAACCGCAGCTACCAGACAAGCCTGACGAGACTGATGCAGCAAAGATGGCATCATGGACTGAACAGTCAAAGCAACTGCAGACCTGGACTGAACAGGATTACTTATGCAAGAATTTCATACTGAATGGACTGAGCGATGATCTGTATGATTATTATAACTCAGATGAAAAGACGGCAAAGGAGATCTGGGAAGCACTAAAGAAGAAATATGACACAGAGGAGGCAGGGGCAAAGAAATACGCTGTAAGTCGCTACCTAAAGTACCAGATGACTGATGATAGATCGGTAGAGATGCAGTCTCATGAGCTTCAGAAAATAGCTCATGAGATCATCTCCGAAGGTATGGTCTTGGACGAACAATTTCAAATTGCTGTTATCATTGACAAATTACCCCCTAGCTGGAAAGATTTTAAGAACACTTTGCGACATAAGACTAAGGAATTTTCCTTAGAGAGTTTGATTACACGCCTCCGTATTGAGGAGGAAGCACGCAAGCAAGACCAGAAAGAAGAGGTGCTGATTGTGAATAACAGCAGTACTAAGAAGACCACTCCCGCTGTTCTGAAACCAAATCAGAAATCTTTTAAGAATCAGAACAGGCGCAACAAACAGAATGGGAATCCGCAAGGAAACCCAAAAGGACAGCAGAAACCAGCCCAAAAGAATGACTCTGGACAGTTGTTTCTTTGTTACAACTGTGGAAAACCAGGGCATATGGCACGAAAGTGCCGGAACAGGCCAAGCTCTGCACCGCAGGCTAACCTGACTGAGGAGCCTCTTACGGCTATGATTACTGAGATTCACCTTGTTGGTGGATCAGAGGGTTGGTGGGTAGACACTGGTGCTTCTCGCCATGTCTGCTATGATCGTGGCATGTTCTCTACATACACGGCTGCTGAAAATCAGAAAGTGCTGTTGGGAGACTCTCACACCACTACAGTTGCGGGGATTGGAAACGTGGAACTCAAGTTCACCTCTGGAAAAACTGTAATTCTGAAAGATGTTATGCACACTCCAGAGATAAGAAAGAATCTGGTCTCTGGCTTCCTCCTTAATAAGGCTGGTTTCACTCAAGTTATTGGGGCTGATTTGTACACTCTTACTTATAAGGGAACTTTTGTGGGAAAGGGTTATGCTTGTGAGGGTATGTTTAAACTGAATGTTGAATCTAATAAAGTGACTTCTTCTGCTTATATGCTTTGTGATTTTAATATTTGGCATTCTAGATTGTGTCATGTTAATAAACGAATAATTCAAAACATGAGCACCCTAGATATGATACCTAAAATGACAGAATCTGAATCTGATAAATGTGAATTCTGTACACAAGCTAAAATCACAAAGAAACCTCACAAATCTGTTGATAGAGTTTCTGAACCCTTAGACTTGATTCATTCTGACATATGTGAACTTGATGGCACTTTAACTAGACAGGGACATCGTTATTTTATCACTTTTATTGATGACTGCTCTGATTTCACATATGTATATCTTATGAAAAATAAAAGTGATGCTTTTGACATGTTTAAAACATTCAAAACTGAGATTGAGAATCAAGCAAATAGAAAAATTAAGAGATTTCGTAGTGATAGAGGAACAGAATATGAATCTAATTCTATTCTGGATTTCTATAAACAACATGGTATAGTACATGAGAGAACTGCACCCTACTCACCTGAAATGAACGGTAAAGCAGAAAGGAAAAATAGGACCTTTACCGAGCTAGTAGTTGCCATATTATTAAATTCTGGTGCAGCAAAACATTGGTGGGGGGATATTTTATTGACTGTATGCTACGTTCTGAATAGAATCCCTAAATCTAAGAATAAAATTTCACCTTATGAAATTTTAAAGAATCATAAACCCAATGTCTCATACTTTAGAACTTGGGGTTGTTTAGCATATGTTCGCATTCCAGACCCTAAGAGAATAAAATTGGCAAGTAGAGCATATGAATGTGCATTTATAGGCTATGCTATTAATAGCAAAGCATATAGATTTTATGACCTTAATGCACATAATATAATTGAATCAAATGATGCCGACTTTTATGAAACTAAATTTCCTTTCAAATTAAGGAATAGTGGGGGCACTTCAAATATGCCTATTAGAACAGAACTTAATGAAAATTCTGAAGCTGAACCTAGAAGAAGTAAAAGAGCAAGAACCATAAAAGACTTTGGTTCAGATTTTTGTGCCTTTACTATTGAGGAGGATCCTATAAACCTCCAAGAAGCCTTATCTTCTTTAGATGCCGATTTCTGGCAAGAGGCTATAAACGATGAGATGGATTCTTTAGAATCCAATAAGACTTGGCACTTGGTAGATTTACCCCCTGGTTGTAAGTCTATAGGCTGTAAATGGGTACTTAAAAAGAAATTAAAACCTGATGGCACTATAGATAAATATAAAGCACGACTAGTAGCTAAAGGTTTTAAACAAAAGGAAAATATAGACTTCTTTGACACTTTTTCACCTGTAACTAGAATAACATCCATTCGGGTATTAATCTCACTTGCTTCCATTCATAATTTACTTATACACCAAATGGATGTTAAAACTGCTTTTTTGAACGGTGAATTAGACGAAGAAATTTATATGGACCAGCCTGAAGGATTTGTAGTACATGGTCAAGAACATAAAGTATGTAAATTGGATAAATCATTATATGGTTTAAAACAAGCACCTAAACAATGGCATGAAAAATTTGATAACTTAATCATTTCAAATGGTTTTAAAGTTAATGAAAGTGACAAATGCATTTATTACAAATCTGAGAATGACATTTGCACTATTATATGCCTTTATGTAGATGACCTACTCATTTTTGGGTCAAATATTCATGCCATAAACTCAGTCAAATCCTTATTAAGTGTCAATTTTGATATGAAAGATCTAGGTGAAGCGAGTGTAATCCTTGGTATTAAGATTACTAGATCAGAAAAGGGAATTTCTTTGGACCAATCTCATTACATTGAGAAGATACTAAAGAAATATAATTACTTTGACTGTAAACCTGCAAGTACGCCATATGATCACAGTGTAAAGTTATTTAAGAACACTGGTGAAGGTGTAAGACAGTCTGATTATGCGAGCATCATTGGCAGCCTTCGGTATGCCACTGATTGTACTAGACCCGACATTGCCTATGTCGTGGGATTATTGTGCAGGTTTACCAGTAGACCTAGTATAGAGCACTGGCAAGCTATTGAAAGGGTAATGAGATACCTTAAACGAACCATGAACCTTGGATTACATTATGAAAGGTTTCCAGCTGTACTTGAAGGGTATTCTGATGCAGACTGGAATACCTTATCTGATGATTCTAAAGCGACCAGTGGCTACATATTTAGCATCGCTGGAGGAGCTGTTTCTTGGAAATCCAAGAAACAGACTATTTTGGCTCAGTCTACTATGGAGTCTGAGATGATAGCACTAGCTACAGCTAGTGAAGAGGCAGAATATTTGAGAAATCTGCTAGCTGAGATTCCCTTATGGGAAAAACCGATACCAGCAGTGTTGATACATTGCGATAGTACCGCGGCTATTGCAAAAGTTCAGAACCGTTACTATAACGGTAAGAGACGACAAATACGTCGTAAGCACAGCACTGTTAGAGAACTACTTTCCACAGGTACCGTTAGAGTGGATTACGTACGTAGTGAGGAAAATTTGGCAGATCCTTTGACGAAAGGACTGTCCAGAGAGAAAGTCCATAACTCTTCTAAAAGAATGGGACTATTGCCCTTAGATTGTTGAGTCACGCACAATGGTAACCCGACCTAAATGACTGGAGATCCCAAGAACTAGGTTCAATGGGTAATAACAAGTTGTGTAGTGATATGAGTTGAACATGCTATTTAATAAACCAAGAAGCATGTATTCCTGAAGTGATTAGAGGATGAGTTAATAGAAACTCTTAATGAGATCTATACTCTATTTGGAGTGGAGTACCTACCTTCAGGAGTGCTCTTGATAGACTCACCTTTGTGAATGTGGAAATGTGGCCGTTTCCTATGGAGTTTGGGCAAAACTTCTAGAGCATTCACTAAACTGGGATAGACGTGCAGGGCCATAAATGCACGGGCTTATCTGATTGCACTATAGAAAAGGTTGTGTGTGGTTTGATGTCAGGAATAGAGTTCAAGACTACGTGTCACTCTAGTAAAAACTGAATCTTACTCACTATGCAAAGGTTCAAGTCCTTGGACACCTTTGTTTATGCACAATCTTATGTTTTTTAAGAAACTGCTCTAAAATATTTTTAAAAATTCAAGTGGGGGATTGTTGGAAATGTTTACAAACATTATGTGAATTATTAAAAATGATTGAATAAGTGTATGAATGGCTCCTATGTTTGAGTAGTCCCACATCATGGGATTATAGGGAAGAGGCAAGGATTTATACTTGTTTCTAAGAAGTCATGTTGGGGCCTTGGGCTCCCAATACATGCATTGTTGTGAGGAGGGAGACCATGCATCATGACCACCACACACGCGCGCGCGACCGACCGACTCGACTCGACCCGACCCGGCCCGGCCCGGTTCGGTTCGGTTCGGGCTTGGGCTTGGGCTTGGGCTTTGTGGTGTAGGCACTTATATTTTTGGACCATAAAACTTAGTTGTTTTCGAACCGTTTTTTTTTTTTATGAAAAAAATTATTTTGTGCACCGATATTTATTCTGCAACGGAAAAGTTTTGCAACGGTAAAATAATTAATCCCCCCGAAATTTTAGCAGATCCGATATTTTCTCCCAAAACCTAATTCTCGTTCTATATATACTATTTTATCAGAGACGAGAAAAACACCGAATTTTATATTCTCTTCTTCTCAGCCGCCATTAAAACTTCTAAGAAATTTCGAGCAGTATTTTTTCCCGAAAGTGCAAATCTGCACTGATTTGTTTGTGCAAGCGAATCAGTTACTATTTTAGAGGCTGTTTTATCCTAGAGGCGGCGGCGAAGGAACGAATTGGTTTGCACCTCTGACCAAATCGCCGAATCGTCTTCAAGAAAGCGACCTAGTCCGCGACTCAGCCATTGTTTTCCAACATGTAATTTAAAAACTTAGGTTGAAAGGCAGAAACAACACTTTTGCATTATAAATGGTTTGCATTTTATTGGATACCTAGAATGTCCTCCTATTAAAAAAGGGTTTCAAAAATCATGCAACCTTGATTCATATTAGAATGTTTTGCATTTTATTGTATATTTAGGAAGTTGTAGAATAACAAGTAAACAGAGGACATAACTTCTTTAGCTAATACATAGGCAGTTGTAGAATAACAAGTAAACAGAGGACATAACTTCTTTAGCTAATACATAGGTAGTCTTATTTTAATGTAAGTACATGATGACACAGCGAATGAAATTACTGACATGATGCTCCTATCTCCGGATGATTGACACTGATTATACTGTATGATCATGTTTCATTCACTGTTTCATTTAATATCAAACTATAAAATCTGTTGAATTTTTCTGTTTAAGAAAGAAAATGGTCGATGATGACAAAAGGGAAGGCTTCTTTCTTAAAACATTCTCAGTGGCCACCTCAAGAGCTTTCACCTTGCCTGGGTTGAGAGCTTATGCTTTTCATTCCTTTCTTGGATGTGTGAGACTATTCACCTTTTGTTTATATGATCTTTTCTATACTTATTTTTCATGGTACCTTTTTATTTCAATTAATCCTTGTTATCTACTATTGTTGCTCACGTATTCTTCTTTCCCAGAGTAGTCATAAGTTTTCAACTGATTACCTATTTTCCTCTCTTGCACAACTACTTGTGGTATTCAGTGCTTAATATCAGTTTCATCAATATTCGGATGAATTTCTTTTACTAATATGCTGTATTTCTGTTTGTGAAAATAGTATTTCGATATCCTAACCAATGAATGTAGACTGAAGTAAAGACTGGAATTTGTAAATGAATGCTTTATAGTGGTACTTCCCTGCCAAATGCACGCCACATTCCACCTTTTTTTTCTTATATTTTGATAGAAAGTAAATTGAAACAATGGTATAGTTTTCAACACTAGTTTGTTAGCTTTAGATATTAAAGAACTTGATGTCAGCTAGCATGATGACATAAGCAATAAAGCGAGGTTGGGTCTAATTTCTTTTATTTAACAAAATCATCACTTGGCTATAATATCCTCTGGTCATTTAATTTTTACTGTTATATTTGTTTTGGAAATATTATTTAGTTTGTTGGTGAAATTTAGAGTTATCATGGTTAGTTATTAGTTTATTTATTACTAATAGTGTACAAATAGACTGCCAAGCCGATGGCGAATGATCTAGTTTTGAGGACCCACAAGGTGATTCAAAACTATTTTCATACATAATTTAATATCAGTAGGAAACCCATGAATTTTTGATCTAGCTTCTGGAGCGCTTCAAATTCATCACTATTCTATACTTACAATCACTACTTAGGCACATGAGGTAACACAAAATTATTAACTCTTATTTCTATGTTTATACCTGACATTGTAATTGTTCATGATGAGAAATTAAAAGTTTAAAACTTTGGTGTCATGGCACAGGTCAAAACAAACATGTTAAGCGCAGGACTTATTCTTGCATGACATAACAGGTTTAGAAACTCATCTTGCAGGGTAGAATCAAGACCTGCAGATAATAGATTGAGCATAAAGTTAGAATAGGTAAATACTGAAAAAGAAGTCATTAAGTATCTTAGGTTTAATACAACACCATGGTCAACATGTAGAGATGGCATTATATCAAACTTGTCATGATTGATATTGCTTAAAAATTCAAGACATCCCTACATAATAACAACAGTGGCAAAAAAATCACGTAAATGAGCTGATGAAAAGTATACAAAATCCCTAAAGTAAGCAATCCAAAATTTCAATTAAGGTGAAAAAGACAACAATTTAAACAAAAAAAATGTGGATCCAATTTCATCGCAGTATCAAATCGCATGACGTCGAATTACAGTAATCAAGATTATCCAAATCTAAAGACATAATGAAATCAAAACACAAACATACACAAAAGTGCATGGGCATTCACTCAATATGGACAAGACTACTCTCAAAATTCACATCACTACTATACATGCACACATATAAACTCACGCATAAATATATAGCACAAAACACACACATTATAACCCAGCACGCAAATAAGCATACAACAACTTGGATATGGCCTTGTTTAACTCATCCATGCACCTTAAAATCAGACTAATACAAACGTATAAGTTCAAGTATACCAGGTCTAGTTTATTATAACATAATGATATATGAATTTGTTTACTGACTATAAATATGGGGTATTAACATCCACGAAAAATTGTCTAGTAATACACTTACAGCACAGTCATAAAGCTGCTCTTACATATATGAAAAAACATGTAGCAATGAAAAGAGGAACAACGAACAAGTTTTCATAGTGAACATGTAAAATGCAACGAAATAGAGTCATTGAAATTAACATAATATAAAAAGCACAATACCAAGCTTAATTTATCTCAAAACAGAGAAATACACAATCAAATGCAATAAACAAAACAAAACAAAACAAAAGATGCATAAAACAAGCGAACAAAATGTATGGAAAAAACATGCAACTGAGGACAATGCTTAGTTCCATTTTTACATGAGCAGTGCGCTCAATTGTAGGGCAATTAAGCGCACTGTTCGTCTGCAAAATGCAAGAATGGTAGCACACCACTCAGTTTTAACTAGCTGACCCGCAAGATTTACAATAATTTATAAACATAATGATGATATTATTAAGCGTCTCAAACTCAAGATATTTTACTAGAAAAATAATGTCAATGAACACCATAAGCACAAAATGAAATTGAAAAACATGTCCACTAACACCGTAGTACATTTACCTTTGTTACTTGGGTTGTCCACTACTATGTCAGTCGCCAAACTCATTCACCTTTTCTCCATTATGCTCCCGCACCACGTAACTCTTATCAGTGCCATGTCTTAGCAAATGAAAGCTTATGTTTCAAGATCCAATTGTCCAACGGAGTTTTTACAAACGATCACAGGGATAAGGAAATAATAATTTTTCTTGTTCATGAACAAACTTGAAAATCAACCCTTTTTGTATACTTTGGACTTCCCCTTTGAGTCATCCATGATTTTTTTAACATTTGTATAATCGGTTGACAGCTATGATAAACCTAAAAAGGGAAGAATGTGTTAACCGTGGAGGGTTCCATGGAGGCTAGCACCTTAACAACTATAATAACATGAAGTGTTAGTATGTTCGCTAGCCTGTTCACCTATAATGTGTTAAAGATTTGTTTCGTTAGTAAGCAGTAGCTAAATATAAGCATATGAGCTTTATATGATATATTAAACTATGCTTTATGGACTACCAACATCTTAACATGTATTACTCATATGCTTAATTTTGCAAGGTTTATTCTCTTTTTAAATAGCCTTTTCAATGGTGAAGACAAGAGCTAAAATCAGATGTGGTGAACCGAACCTCCTAATGGAACATGAAGAAGTCACAAACATAATACTGGAGAATTTCAACATAATTTTGAAATTTATGGAGTATATGCCTCCTAATAAGACTGAAAATTTGCATCAACTAATGTTGTGAATCTAAAATTGAAGTCTTTGAATTCAACTGCTCTTTCTATTACAAACATAAACACGGCACGTACTAAGAAAAATTCCAATCTAAAGGACAATAATTCTATTATCAATGAACCTAAGAAGAAAGCCTAAAAATATAAAATTGATCATAATAGCGGATCTACAACTGCAAAAATCCATGCAAAAGATGTTGATAGTGAAGGTACCAATCTTGAGTAAACATAAAAGTTATCCTAAATTATTAATTTTGATATATATATTTAACACTGTAATTTAGCAACATGATGTTAAGTTCTACATAAAAATCTCTATTGCTTTACCCTACAAAAGTTGAGATTCCTTAAAAGTGTAGAAACAAAATGACCTTTTATTCTTCTTGCTGAATGGATCTCATTCGTCCTTCTTTTCATACCATTGATGCATGTCATATAAAATCAGATGATACTTTGTGCTTTGAGCAGAAATCACGTGAAGATAAAGAAAACATGATAACCAGACCGTCATAAACATTAGTAGATACAGTTTTATGCTCAATTCATTCAACAAAAAACACTTTATTCTTTAGCGCTCCTTTCTTCAGCAGAAACAATAGGGTAGGGCTCCTTTGATTCAAACAATCCTATTGATTTTGAAAAGCATGTTAAGCGAGTTATTTTAATTAACCCAAATAACAGTTGAGGAAGAATTGTAGTCGTAAATACTCACCAACAAGGCGACCGAGTATGAGAAAGGATAGCAATTTTAGGGCCAGAACGGAAAATCTGAGGATAATAGCAATTTTGGGGATGGAATGGAGGATCTGAGAAAATCGCGCAGGAGGTAGGGTTTGGAAAGGAAAAGTGAATGCGACCTACTTTTTGGAAAAGCGGGCCGAGGAAGGAACGGTTTTTAGGTTTGTATTTTATGGCCTAATCACGAAGTGCTCGGTAAGGAAGGAGATATCATTTTAATGTAATATTATATATTTAAAAATTATAAAAAATAGTGGAAACGTTTTTGTTGACGTAGAAACTCTAGTTGACTGTTTCAGACCTAGAAACAAGAAAAAAGTGTTTCAAATGAAAAATAGTATGTGTTTCAAATTTGGTCATTTGGTGTAGTGATATATCCATACATATGTGTGAAGAAGAAATTAGAAAAAAGATAAACAAGCAACACCAAAAAACAGAAATTAACAACAAATGCGAAATCTGTTACCTCTAAAATAACTATTGATTCTAATAAATAAACTCAGATTAAACCTAACCTTAAGTAAAAAACAAACAAAAAGCAAATCACCAAAAAACTTAAAACGAGAGTTGGACATCCAATCCAGACAGTAATTAACTATCTTAATGATTAAATTACCAACGGACATAGAAATAGAATGAAAAAAATCTATGATTCCTCTCCAACCATATGAACCAACTGATGATAGAAACTAAATAATCCAACACATACCTCTGTCTAGAATTATAAACAAATCTACAATGATTCCAATACTCAACACAGCTACTAAAAGAATTAAAACAACCAAAAACAAAAATCCTTAAAATCATAATTAAAATATAATTTGTAAAATTGTAAAAGAAAAATAAATGATCAACATCTTTATCCGAAAGACTACAAAAACAACACTTAACATCGAAAATAATATTCTTCTTCTTTAAAAGCTCAACCGTATTAAGCTTCTTATGAATAAT
Organism: Allium sativum; assembly: GCA_030737875.1. Classification (NCBI taxonomy): domain Eukaryota; kingdom Viridiplantae; phylum Streptophyta; class Magnoliopsida; order Asparagales; family Amaryllidaceae; genus Allium; species Allium sativum. The sequence goes on from CM060922.1 coordinate 924,568,980, forward strand.
CAACCACATAAGAAACTTAGCTTTAGGATGAGAATTAGAATTCCAAAGAAACTTAAAAGGAAGCAAAGAAACACCAAAAAATTAATAAAATTATACATAGAATTAACAGAGTAAACTAAACTCTTATCCAAACCCCAACTAAAAGAATCACCATTCTCATCCAAATGATACATGGCTAACTTAGCTTTTAGTTAGGCTAATTGCCTTAACAAACCCCCTTCTAAAATATTATCAAAGGAAAACTCCCACGGGGGATCTAGATCCTTTCTATAAACATCTGCATTTAAGGCATTCTTAAAGCTGCAAATATTAAAAAGCACACTAAATTCAATTTTAAGCGGCACATGAGAAATCCAAGCTTCATGCCAAAAGTAAGTAAGATTACCGGAATAAACAGTCACCTTACAACCTAACTTGAATAAATCAAAACAATACAAAATAGACTTCGAAAAGTAAGATAATCTATTAGTCCAACTAAAACTATACCCAACAATAAACTCACCCCCAGAATAATAAAATTTGGAAACAATAATCTTCCAAGTAGCCGACACATCAGGGCACCTAAATCTCCATAACCATTTGTCTAACAAGGAAGAATTAAAATTATAAAGATTAATGATCCCCAAACCCCCATCTTTCTTGGGCTTACAAGACACCTCCAAGTTGACTAAGCATTTATAACCTCTACAAATAGGAACGCCACTCCAAAGATAATTCTGTCTGATTTTGTTTATATTCTCAATAACCCATAGAGGAGAACGATGAATGGCCATCCAATAAGTAGGAATAGCGGATAACACCGAATTAACTAGGACTAATCTACCAGCTCTAGATAGAAATCTGTTATTCCAACATGATAATCTATTATTGATCTTATCTATAATAACTAACCAATCGTCCTTCTTAAGCTTCGAAGGCCTAATCTTAAAACCCAGATAATCAAAAGGGAATTTTATGACAGAACAGTTCAAGGTGCTGGCAACCAAAGACTCAACATTGTCAAAATCATTAAGGACCATAATAGCACTCTGGTCGAAATTGATTCTGAGTCCAGATAACATCTCAAAACAATAAAGAATAATCTTAAGAGCAATAATATGCTTAGGCAAATGTGAGGAAAATAATAATGTATCATCTACAAATTGAAGAATAGATAAATCATTATTAAATTCCTCATTACCAACACTACCTAAGACACCTAATCTCCCAGCTCTCTTAATAATTCTAGAGAAAACATCGGCCGCTAAATTAAACAGAAAAGGTGATAGGGGGTCACCTTGTGTAAGACCTCTTTTAGATTGGATCTTCTTGCCCACAACCCCATTAACAACAATACTAGAGCAACCAGACCTAAGCAAAAGCATGATCCAGATGATCTATCTAACACAAAAACCCCTAGCAAGACATAACTCACAGATAAAATCCCAATCAACAAGTCAAACGCCTTCTCAAATCTAACTTCAAAATTGCACAAGAAAAATTAATTTTACAACAGACATTAACATACTCCTGCATAGCGGCCACTCCATCCACTATGTTTCTACCCATGATAAAGGCTGTTTGGGAACAATCAATAAGATCGTTCATCTTAATACTAAGTATGTTAGCTAGGACTTCGGAAATAATCTTTACCAAACAATTAGTTAACGAAATAGGCCTAAAATCCTTTAGAGAATTAGCACCCTCTCTCTTATGAATAAGGATAATATTAGCAAAGTTAAAACTACCTAAACGTAAATCATCACTATAAAAATCATTAAAATGATTAATAATATCAAAAATCAAGGATCTCCCAAAACTGCTTATAGAAAAGAACAGAAAAACCATCAGGCCCAGGAGCTTTGTTACTAGGCATATCACAGATAGCCTTCCAAATCTCCTGTTCAGAGAAAGGTCTGTCTAAATCTACTAACTCAACCTTAGTGGCTGGCGGAAAATGTCATTCCATCTAACATTTCCTTCTCTTATCCCTATTTCCAAAAATCTGCTTATAATACCTAGTAAAAGCATTATTTAATTCCTTCTGAACGGTCTCCTCCACATCATTAATAAAAATAGAATATATCAAATTATCACGCCTCCTTTTATTAGCCATACTATGAAAGAACATCGTGTTATTATCCCTCTCCTTAATCCAATGAACTCGGGCCCTTTGCTTCCACCTGATCTCTTCTTTTTCTAAAATCAGCTTGAGATCATTCCTGAGATTGTTAAGTCTATCCCTCTCATTGGAATTAAGAATCCTGGACTCAATAATCTTATCTAAATGTAACATCTCACACATAATCTTATCTTTACTAATTCTAACACTACCAGAAATATACTTATTCCAACGCTTGAGAAAAAAATCTTAACTTACCTAGCTTCGCAACAAAAATCTTCGCAGAATTACCCCTGTACAAATTATTAAAATAAAACAACGAGTTCCACTTAACAGAAACCATATTACCAAAAATGGAATCCAATAACCACATCTTCTCAAATTTGAAGTTGTAACTAATAGAAATATTTGAGTCACACGAAAGGATGATAGGACAATGATCAGAAAATAAAAAAGGCAAACCCTTAACTCTACAAATAGAGAATCTATCATCCACCTCAGTACTAATAAAAAATCTATCTAATAAAGCAAAAGAAGGACAATTTATGACGTTAGACCAAGTAAACGATCTATTGTCAAGAGGAATCTCAATCAGATTGTTATCTAAAATGAAATCATTGAATTCCTCCATTGTAGAGAAATCACCTTCTCGAGGTGATATCTACCCTAAAAACCTAGTGACATTGAAATCTTCCCCCACAATCCATTGATTGGGTACAAAATACCTAACCTCATAACATTCAACTCATAAAATTCTCCTATCTACTTTGGTATGAGGACTATACACATTTGAAATACCCAAAATAAAATTATCAATAAGAGAACCAAAATAATGTGCAAGGAATAAAATTTAGGAATCTTCTGAATGGGTCTAAATTGATTATCCTTCCAACCAATCATAAGTCCCCCAGCACTACCAATAGCCAGAAGACAAGCCCAATTTCTAAAGTGAGAACCACCTAACCTCAAATAAAAACTAAGATCGAGATTATCAATTTTAGTTTCTTCAAGCAAAACAATATCAATATGGAAATCTCTAAAAAAAAGCCCTAACCTAATCACATTTTTTAGGCTCGCTAAGATCCCTAATGTTCCAACTAACAACCCTCAACATCGAAAAGAATTAACTCTCTCTAATTCCCTACTCCTAATGTAATCCGCATCTAACTCAACATCAGTAAAAGTAAAAGCAGTATCATAGGCAAGCTGAAATAAATGACTAATAGAAAGGCTGCCTAAAGCAAACGGAGTATAGTTGCTACCATAAACATGGGTCATACCTGAGCCCAAACCGAATTGCTACTACTAGCACTCCAATTCGTGAAATGTTGACACACTTTTTGGTAAAAGCTATCACACTGAATATCTGGATAGCATCGCGCTCGGATATGGAGAACAACATCAGAAGATAGGCAGTGATTTGGTCAAAGTCGCATCACGAACAAAAAAAGGCCCGAAACTCTTATCAGACGACCTGTTTTGGGCCCAAAAACAGCAATTACCGAGATGAGCTTTGTAATTGTTGTAGATCTCTGAATTAGCTTCAGTTTGAGCTTTGGTTTAGCTCAATCGAACTTACGATTTGAAAATTACGCCCGTTTTCGTGAATGGGTGTAATCTGGCAATTTCCAAGATAAAGCGACGAAGCGTCACACGATCGGAGTACGGCTCGTGCATCCTCTCTGGCTCGTGGTGCACCCTCGGTTCGCCCTTCATTGGAATGCCCCCCTCGGATCATGGTGCACCCTCAGACCATGACCGTTCGTGGTACACCTCCTGATCACGACCCTCTCGTGACACATCAGCTTCACCATACAGCTCACGATCAGACCTCGGTTCGTGGAGCCTATATCACGATCCGATCCCATGACCACGAACTGACCCCTGCACCTACTAATACACGCACAGTTTTGACCTGTTCTCATGCCACATCTTGCTCCTACTTTTCCGGATCGGGTGCCACGTACCCCATCACGAACCGGTCTTCCCAGAAGCTCTCATACAGCTATAAATACACCTCTACATGGAATTTTAAGGGGATTCTCTCTGACTTTTTGGCTGAGACTTTCTCCTACATCTAGACAGCCTCTGCCAATACCGATTGCAAGGACTTTTCACCTTTCTACACATAAATTCTCCTCTTGTAATCTCAATTAACACACGGATTGTGTGTCTGCATATAATTGATTCTTGTAATCTGTCAGTATAACAATAAGATTATAAAGTGGACGTAGGCTACATCTACAGCCGAACCACTATAAAAACTTTGTATGTCTCCTCTTATTTATCATTTTTTACATTCTATGATCTGCGATCTGCATTTGGGTGTTAGGCCCAGATTTTGGTCTAACATTTTGGCATGCCAGGAAGTGGGTACACGACAACCTCAATTTCTAGCTTGAAAGGAGACTCAATGGCGAACAAAAGAAAGAAGACTGGAACTTCTGCTCATGCCGATGATGCTGACGCTGAAGACGCAAGGAATGAGGCAAGCCTGGAGGCTTCCTCCCATGAAGACCCATCAGCATACTTGACCAGAGAAGAGATGGACGGCGTTCTCGCCGAATTAAGGGATCAAATGGCAAAGCAATATGATCTCCTCAGGAAGCAAAAGGAAATGATCAACCAATTCTTCGCTTGGATGGATGGAAGGCCGAGCAACGCTCAAGTCATTGGAAACGAAGCCACATAAGAGGCTCGGGCATCACATGGACTCGTGGGCAACACCCTCGTTATTGGAAATGCACAGCGACCAACTTCAGCTCCAGATCAGATGGATACCAGAGCGCATACTCTCACTCAACTGTAGCAGGGATCGGCTCGTGACAGGCCACCAGCACCGGGTCAGATCGCCCCTCCACAATTTGCTTCCCACGAACCACGATCTAGCCTTCACGAACCTGCCTCACGAACCGACCCCCTCGAACCTGGTCGGGTCGCCACCCTCGATCTGCGAGCCGCAATCCCCAGGCAACAGCTCACCAACAGCTTCCATCCTCTCCTGCATTCAACGCTGGGGGCACCAGCTCTAATTTTGGTAATTTGCAGCAACTTTTTGAAGGCGATCGGCTCGCAAATCTGATTCAACGCCTCTCAAGAGGCCGCACTTATCAGAACGATGTGGATGACGTCAATCACAACCCATTCACACAAGAAATTAGGAATTCTCAGAAGCCCCCGGATTTCAAACTTCCACAACTGGAGCCCTACAATGGCAGGACAGATCCTACCGTACACTTGATGCGCTACAAACGTTATATGGAAGTTCAATCGGCATCGGAAAATGTCATGGCTAAATGTTTTCCCCTCTTTCTAACTGATATAGCAGCCATGTGGATTCGACAGCTAGAAACGGAATCGATCAGCAGTTGGAACATGTTGGTCACACGCTTCCTTGAACAATTTTGGGTCCACATTGCACGACCCAAGAATGTCATGTCCTTCACCACAATCTAGCAAAGGCCCAGAGAAACTCTGCGTTCATTCTTGGAAAGATTCAACATTGCAGCAACATCAGTTGATCGCCCTGAACCATCGATGGTACTGATGGCAGCAGTATCCGACATTCTAGATAACTCGGAGTTTAAAAAATCCTTGTACCGAGATCCACCACGAAATCTCAGCGAATTCTACCTTGAAGCAGATAGATTTCTGCGGGAAGAAGATGCATCTTCCGAGAAGAAAACCCTCGAAATCAACATGCTCAAAGATGGAGAACCATCTGATTCTGGAAAAGGCAAAGGAGCATCCAATGCAAAGAATGATCGTAATGCTCCACCCCGGAGAGGATCCAGATACGACAAATACACTGAACAGAATGACACCCTGAGCAATATCTACGTAAATACAGGGCGGGCTGCCTCATATCCAAGGCCCCCCAAAAGGGAACCAACACTAGCACAATGCAATTCTGGCAGACACTGCATATTTCATGACATGGATGGTCATAACATTGATGACTGCAGACATTTGCGAGACCTTATCGAGGATCGAGTCAAGCGAGGAGAACTACTCGAGTACGTCGTTCAACCAACAACGCCTGCAACTGGCCCTACGCTGCCACCACCGACTCCCCGGAGAGGGAATGATCGTGGATCGAGCAATCGCGGGATTATTATCAACTGATCCCACTCAGCGGATCCCTTCAGTTTGCCGGACTCCGGTTCGTAGTTCATGTTTTTAGGTTTTTAGGCGACTTATCTCCCCTCTTTGTTTTCAATGCATGTAATAATCGCGGCAACATCGGCCCACACACACGGAACCGACCTGTAGTCTCCAGTCGTGTTCAGTGTTAGAATAACTACCGCTTAGCTTTCATGAATCAATAATGATCACTCTTGAGCTCCGACTCCTAACTGGATCCGTCCAGTATAAACATTGAGCTCCGGCTCCCAACTGGATCCGTCTAGTACAAACATTAGCTCCGGCTCCTAACTGGATCCGTCCAGTATAAATATTGAGCTCCGGCTCCCAACTGGATCCGTCCAGTACAAATATGAGCTCCGGCTCCCAACTGGATCCGTCCAGTATAAACAAATTCTCATGTGCTTTTCCTTGGTCATCTTACCCTAGTAAGTCTGTCTTGGAACTTCATGTGCTTTTCCTTGATCGTCTTACTCCGATGAGGCCGTCTTGGAACTTTCATGGCATTTCCTTGGTCGTCTTACTCCAGTAAGTCCGTCTTGGAACCCGTCTAACATCTCCTCGGATGGTTTACTCCGGTAGGGCCATCTAGGAAATATTCTTGCATTATTTGTTTTATCTTCTTGCAGGTACAAACTCCTGGTCTTCTTGGATTTCTCCGTCCTTAAGACGATCCCGTGTGATCGTCCGTTTTCTGGCCTTAATACGATCCGGCATGATCGTCGCATTCTGGGTTTGGATTTTTCAGATTATCCAGAACACATCTTCCTTCAATTAGCAAGATATGTTCTGGGAGGCAAACTTGTTGACACACTTTTTTGTAAAAGCTATCACACTGAATATCTGGATAGCATCGTACTCGGATATGGAGAACAACATCAGAAGATAGGCAGCGATTTGGTCAAAGTCGCATCACGAACAAAGAAAGGCCCAAAACTCCTATCGGATGATCTGTTTTGGGCCCGAAAACAACAATTACGGAGCTGAGCTTCGTAATTGCTGTAGATCTCTGAATTAGCTTCAGTTTGAGCTTTGGTTTGGCTCAATCGAACTTACGGTTTGAAAGTTACACCCGTTTCCGTGAATGGGTGTAATCTGGCAATTTCCTGGATAAAGCGACGAAGCGTCACACGATCGGAGTACGGCTCGTGCATCCTCTCTGGCTCGTGGTGCACCCTCAGTTCGCCCTTCATCGGATCGACCCCCCTCGGATCGTGGCACACCCTCAGACCACGACCCATTCATTGTGACGGCCCGCCCCACACCAACCGACATTTACTCCAAAGGTGCGCTGTACACATGTCCAGTTTGCACGGAACGGGTCGTCAGAAGGAAAGGGAAGAAGGAAATGAACATACAAAGAACCTGTAGAATGTCTCACAGCGCATAGAACAAAATATAATAATAACATACTTGACATAAAACAGGAGAGACAGTGCATAAGCTAAAAACCAGAACTAAGTATCATAGCAGCGGAAATCCAAAATATAGCTTATTACAACTTTTCAAACTGTCTCAAAGCAAAAGAAAGATAAAGGAGGTACACTACTAATGCCCAAGCAGCGACCACCAACGACACAGGGAGAATGTGTATATATATACCATACGTGGAAGCCTCATGCCCGCCTCCGAATCAGCCACTCGCGCATCACCAGCTAACCTGTCTCTAGTCTGCTCGTGTGAGCACCCAGAGTAATAAGAGGAGACATAAAACTCTGGGTCAGACATAAAGCCTGGTATGAGCGATAAGCATCTAAAGTGAACAATAACAGGTAGACTAAAACATACCTGAACCTGGACCTGCAACCAAAGAGTTAGCACTACATACTGTACAACACTCTAAGGTGCCATATCAAACGGTATAAAGATACGGAGGTGGGGGAGGTGTACATGTCATAGTGATGGCAAAGAATCAAACATAGCATCCATCCTCACATCTCTCACTCAGTGCGTAAAGTATACGATATTCACCACTTCGATCACCCACCCTTGCTACGATCACTTTGCCCCATGAAGTCATAAATGGCTTCACTGCACTGATAACGTAGCTACTAATCCTTTGCTATGTCCACTTGCCCCATGGAGTTATTCACCCTATCTGCGCTGGCTCATAGCCTTACCAATCCTTACTATGTCCACTTGCCCCATGGAGTTATTCACCCCATCTGCGCTGGCTCATAGTCTTACCAATCCTTACTATGTCCACTTGCCCCATGGAGTTAGTCACCCCATCTGCGCTGGATCATAGTCTTACTACGCATCACCTTGCCCCTCGAGTCATAATGACTCTACTGCACTGATAACGTAGTCTTGCTACCATCACCTTGCCCCTCGAGTCATAATGACTCTATTGCACTGATAAGTAGCCATCATTCATTTTTAGTGGTCGATCGAAGTTATGAACGTCGACAACTCCTTAGCACACGTCCCGCAGCAAAGCCCAATCATGAAGTGAACTCATTGGTTCCCAACTGGATCCTGAGCTCTAACTTCCCATATCGGACTACCTTTGCATCTCGGGTTATTGGTCAATACTGGGTCGGTTCGGATCTCCCCCTCATCAACAGTTCGGTTCGGATCAGAATGCTCCTCCTTCACTGGATCGGGTCGGGTCGTCATCACCCCTGGCGGATCGGGTCGAGGTCTCCAGCTTGCCACGGTTCGGATCGGGTGCTCTCTTCAGATCGGTTCATGGCGCCTTGAACTCGTGGGCGGGCATTCGGGTCGGAGCGTTCGAGTACAATTGGATCGTGGATCTGCCTCCCGCTGGTCGGATCGGGGTGCGAAACACGAGCGGATCGGGTACGAGAGGCAGTTCACGACTGATGTTCGTGGACCTTGCGCAGATGGTTCGGCTCGGAGGAGATGACTTGACTCGTGGTGATGTCCCACGATCCCATAGGGCGATCCGATCGACCTTCAATCCCCATCCAATCTGAATTCCTGCACCTTGTCCAGTGAGTTGTTTACGCCCCTCGATGGCGTTTTCGATCATTCCAACTATTCTAATCAATCACAAAGCATACCATACAGTCATAGAAACATATATAATCAACCACAAACATCAAAACAATAATATGATAGGTTAAAATGGATCAAACATACCCCAAACCCCCATATTTCCCCTTAAGCATGTTTAGGTGAAACTAATGATAGGATTAGCAAAACTTAACCAAATTAACCCAAATTCATATCAGAGGTCTAAAACATCATTTAGGAAATTATGAACATTTTTCCCGAATTTATTAGTGTATAAATTCGCTAATTAACACTAATTACCCCTAATTAGCCATAATTAGTGCAAAACTATGCAAATCACTCACCTTAGCCACAAATAAACTAAGATCTGAAATAAATCTCTGATTTGATATGAATCCCAATGCCAAACAGCAGCTTCAATGTTGATTTGGTGTAGATCTCCCTTGATTAGAGGTTGCTAAGCCAAATCCTTGACCAAAAGGTGATTTGGAGGTGATTTAGAGGTTGGAGGCCATTTTTAGGGTTCCTTGGTGATAAGTGGAGGCTAGAAAACTGAAATGGAATGATTCTCCATCTCATTTCAGCCTTCCCATAACCCTAATCCCGAAATGGGTTATGGGCCTACTCACTAATCACCCTATTTGGCCCGGATAAGCAGTTTTTCACCCTCCAAACATTATTTCAGACATATCTCCCAAACGGTAAGTCCGTTTGGCTATTATGACCACTCTACGGAAAGGTAAACCATCAAACGAATCCAATGGAAGTGGTTTCAGGTCAAAATTCCTTTCCAATCAAAAGTTATGGCCAAAACAGTACCAACTAGGGGGAAAATGGTCATTTAAAAATCGACAAAAATCATGAACATGGGAAATGACTCTAATAGATGTTTCCCAAAGTTACATGACCATACGACTTCACATGGGAAAGAAATAAATATTCTACGATCCTATGATGTGTAGAATACGGGTCATTACACTCTCCCCCCCTTAAGAAATTTCGCCCCCGAAATTTCCTAATCAAAACACACACAAGGGTTCCCGCATGCCTATCAACCATAAAACAACCATCAAACATGCAAAACAAGTAAAATAAGTCTATCCTAGCATGCGGAATAACTAAATCGCAAAGTAAATCTTACCAGGCAAAGAGTTCTGGATATGCCTTTCTAATGCTCTCCTCTGTTTCCCAAGTACAATCACTCTCGTACTCACCCCACTGAACCTTGACTAGCTTCACCGCCTTCCTTCGAAGTTGCTTCGTATCGTGCCCCACAATACGAATCGGCTTGCGGTTCCCAACCGCCTCGGGTTCTACTTCGAAGCCTTCTAACTGATCAGGTGAAATAGTCACATCTGAGTCATGAACGAACTTCCTTAGTTGGGAAACATGAAATACATTGTGAACTCCCGCCATCTTCTCTGGTAAGCCAACTCTATATGCCAAATTGCCGACTAGTTCAAGAACAGGGAATGGGCCAACAAATCTTGGTGCCAACTTGCCTCTCCTGCCAAATCGAATCACGCTCTTTAAAGGAGAGATCTTGACAAACACCAAGTCACTGACGGAGAATTTCAAGTCTCTTCTCCTCTTATCGGCATAACTCTTCTGCCTATCTTGGGCAGTTTTCATTCGTTGCTGAATGATCTTAATCTTATCGGAAGTTTCCCTCACCACATCTGGTCCAAGCACAAACTTCTCGCCAGTCTCTATCCAACATGATGGTGAGTTGCACGGTCTTCCGTACAAAGCTTCATATAGAGCCACACCGATACTGGATTGGTAGCTATTATTATATGCAAACTCTACTAGATGCAAATGGTCATCCCATGATCCACCAAAATCCAATATACAAGCTCTCAAGAGATCTTCCAATATACGATTCACCCTCTCCGTCTGACCGTCGGTCTGAGGATGATATGCGGTACTGAGATGTAATCCTGACCCTAGAGCCTCTTGTAAGCTCTTCCAAAACCCACTAGTGAACAACGGGTCTCGGTCACTCACAATGCTTTTGGGTACTCCATGAAATCTCACTATCCATTTCATATACAATTCTGCCAACTTGGCTGCCGTTCTGGTCGATTTGACGGGTATAAATCTTGCACTTTTAGTCAATCGATCCACAATTACCTAAATGCTATCATATCCCGATTTAGTCCTTGGTAAACCATCGATGAAATCCATCGAGACTTGCTCCTATTTCCATTCGGGAATTTCTAATGGTTGCAACAACCCACTAGGCTTCTTTTGCTCGGCTTTAACTAGCTGGCAATTCATGCATTTGGATATAAACTTCCCAACGTCTCTTTTCATCCCTTCCCAGTAGTAAGTCTGCTTCATGTCTCGATACATCTTATTACCACCGGGATGTATAGTCAATTTTGAGTGATGACATTCTCTAAGCACTTCATCCCTCAAACCATTCACGTTGGGCACAACTAGTCTTCCATTCTTCTGAAGCCATCCATCTCGATCAAGCCCATACACATTCATCTCCTCACCGTCGATGTTCATCTCTAACTTGGAGATGATTTCCAATAGATTAGGATCGTCCCTCTGGCTGGAACCAATCCGCTCTATCAAAGTGGGTCTGATCGTCAAACTAGCTAGCATGATTGGATCCAACTCGCACCTTGGTCTGAAATCAAACCCCGCGATATACTCCAGTTGCTTCCACTCAAGAAACATAGCCCCTAAACTGGCATGTCTCCTACTCAAGGCATCAGCTACCGCATTACCTTTCCCAGGTGTATATGCGATATCAAAATCATACGAAGCCAAGAACTCTAACCATCTCTGTTGACGGAGATTCAGATCTTTCTGAGAGAAAAGATACTTTAACGATTTATGATCGGTAAACAACTCAAATCTTTCTCCCAAGAGATAGTGTCTCCACATCTTCAGCGCAAACATGATCGCTGCTAATTCCAAATCATGGGTAGGATACTTCTTTTTATGCGGCTTTAGCTGTCGACTAGCATAAGCTACAACCCTACCTCCTTGCATCAATACAGCACCCAGTCCGGTACCACAAGCATCCGTGTATACCGTCATCTCTTCATTCCCTTTAGGAATGACTAACACTGGCGCACGCATCAATTTCTCTTTTAGACTCTTGAAGGCATCCTCACACACTCCGTCCCAGACGAAGGACTGATTCTTCTTAGTCAATTGAGTCAACGGTGCTGCTATCTTGGAGAAGTCCGGGATAAACTTACGATAATATCCAACTAATCCCAAGAAACTTCTTACATCTGTCGCATTCTTGGGTGTAGGCCAATCCTGTACCGTAGCCACCTTCGCAGGGTCCACGGCAATACCACTCTCGGAAACAACATAACCCAAGAATCTCACTTCCCTTCTCCAAAAATGACACTTAGAGAATTTCGCTTTCAATTGGTGTTTCCTCAACACCTCCATCACTATCCTCAAGTGCCCCTTGTGTTCCTCCTCTGTCCTTGAGTTAACAAGGATATCATCCACGAACACAAGAACAAACCTATTCAACTGATCTCTGAATAGTCGATTCATAAGATCCACAAAATAGGCTGGTGCATTGGTCAACCCAAATGGCATGACCAACCACTCATAAAATCCAGACGGCGTCCTAAATGCCGTTTTCAGAACACTCTCATCCGCTACTCGTAGCTGGTGAAATCCTGTCGCGAGGTCCAACTGGGAAAACACTCTTGCTCCTTCCAGTTGATCAAACAAATCATCTATCCGTGGTAGAGGATACTTATTCTTCCTCGTCACCTTATTCAACTCGCGATAGTCCACACACAAACGAAGGGAACCATCTGCCTTGGCAAACACAACTGGTGCTCCCCACTCGGAGACACTCCTTCTAATAAATCCCTTCTTCAAAAGATTGCTGACTTGCACCCCGAGCTCTTGCTGCTCCCTTGGTGCCATACGACGAAGTGGCATCACTATAGGTCTGGCATCTTTCACTAAATCAATACGGAACTCAATCTCTCGGTGTGGTGGAAGTCCGGTCACCTCCTCGAAGACGTCCGGATACTGGCCAACCACGGGCACATCTGACAACTCATCCTGCGGGATGTCGAGGGAATTTACAAAACTAGCCATAACCCCATCACTAGGTAGACTACCAAACACTACCCTCCGCCCATCATCCGCCCTCACTGTCACCAAAAAGCCCTCACAGTCTACCACCACCCCATATCTTTGGAGCCAATCGACTCCCAATATAATGCCATACCCAGTAAAGCCCAAAACAAAGCAATCACAAACAAACATACATCCATGACTCGATAAGACCAAATTTCTGCAAATCATACTAAGGCTAGTCGAACCACCAATCGGGTTCTCACAACCAATGGTCTATCGACTATCTCAGGTTCTAGTCCCAACCTATCTACCAGGTCACTAGATATGAAGGAACGGGAAGCCCTAGTATCAAACAAAACTCGAACTGGTACATCATAAATAGAAAGCATACCTTGAATAACAACATTCTTTCCTTTCTCCGCCGCAGTTGGGGCATTCGACGAAGAAGGAACAGCATCAATGACATATGCTTTCACAATCTGCTTCTCCTTAAGAGGTTGCGGACACTAATCCTTGAAATGTCCCACTTGACCACAGTTGAAGCACTTCTTATCCGCTGGCTTGGCCCGACAATCTTTAGCATAATGGCCTTTCTTTCCACAGCTGAAGCACTCAACATCTTTCTTGCTCTTTTTCTGGCCACCTTTAGATTGGTTCTGCTTCCTCTTATTCTGAGAGTTATTCTTGCCTCCACCGCCTGCTTGCGGCTTTGGCCCTTCTGCCGATGCAGCCTCAGTCTTTGACTTAGGGTAAAGACTCTCTGATCTCAAAGCTTTCCCCACAATCGATTCAAAAGTCTCATCGATGTGATTGATAAGCCTTTCCCCCAAGTATCCATCCAAACTAGTAATGAACTTCTCATTCTTCTTCTCAGGAGTGTCAATGAGAGATAGTCCATACTTCGACAAAGTGTCGAACTCAGCAATATAGTCAGAAACTGCCCTTCCGTTCTGCTTGAGTTCCAAGAACCTCTTGAACAACACTGACTTCTGGGCAGCTGGAATAAACTTCTCGCTAAAGCGAGCCTTGAACTGAACCCAAGTAACCTGGTCCTCTGGAGTAGCTGTTCTGATGGAATTCCACCAATTCATCGCTCGCCCTTACAGCTGACGAGACGCTAACCTTCTCTTCATCGCATCCTCAAGACCCAAGTCATCAAAGATACGATCACAACTATCCATCCAATCTTGAACATCTGTGGCCGACTCCGTCCCATGGAACGACTTCCCACCAAGGTTAGTGTAATCCTTGCACAACTTGGCGAAATCGACCCTAGACGCCTGCACTACTGGGCCAACACCAACTCCGGGATTGAGAGCCGCCCCTTGCACTTCTCTAAGCATGTCTCTCATGAGGTCAGTAAACATCGCCCTCATGTCAGCAACATTCCCATAGTTGGTTCCTCTACCAGCACCCCTCGTGTCTCGGCTCATCGTCAATCTGAAAAAGGGAAACGATTAACGACCCCATAGTGGTGCTAGTGCAGTGCGACTTCATTCTTATACTATCAATAGTATATATATATATAGCTTTTGAAAACCAAAGTAATCACAAATACGCGCTCTCATATACGTACTATCTCTCCCTAGTGTCTTTCCCTAGGTTAACTACGCAACATAGAGCTCAGATACCAAGTGTGACGGCCCGCCCCGCACTAACCGACATTTACTCCAAAGGTGCGTTCTACACATGTCCAGTTAGCACGGAACGGGTCGTCAGAAGGAAAGGGAAGAAGGAAATGAACATACAAAGAACCTGTAGAATGTCTCACAGCGCATAGAACAAAATATAATAATAACATACTTGACAGAAAACAGGAGAGACAGTGCATAAGCTAAAAACCAGAACTAAGTATCATAGCAGCGGAAATCCAAAATATAGCTTATTACAACTTTTCAAACTGTCTCAAAGCAAAAGCAAGATAAAGGAGGTACACTACTAATGCCCAAGTAGCGACCACCAACGACACAGGGAGAATGTGTATATGTATACCATACGTGGAAGCCTCCTGCCCGCCTCCGAATCAGCCACTCGCTCATCACCAGCTAACCTGTCTCTTGTCTGCTCGTGTGAGCACCCAGAGTAATAAGAGGAGACATAAAACTCTGGGTCAGACATAAAGCCTGGTATGAGAGATAAGCATCTAAAGTGAACAATAACAGGTAGACTAAAACATACCTGAACCTAGACTTGCAACCAAAGAGTTAGCACTACATACTGTACAACACTCTAAGGTGCCATATCAAACGGTATAAAGATACGGAGGTGGGGGAGGTGTACATGTCATAGTGATGGCAAACAATCAAACATAGCATCCATCCTCACATCTCTTACTCAGTGCGTAAAGTATACGCTATTCACCACTTCGATCACCCACCCTTGCTACGATCACTTTGCCCCATGAAGTCATAAATGGCTTCACTGCACTGATAACGTAGCCACTAATCCTTTGCTATGTCCACTTGCCCCATGGAGTTATTCACCCCATCTGCGCTGGCTCATAGCCTTACCAATCCTTACTATGTCCACTTGCCCCATGGAGTTATTCACCCCATCTGCGCTGGCTCATAGTCTTACCAATCCTTACTATGTCCACTTGCTCCATGGAGTTATTCACCCCATCTGCGCTGGCTCATAGTCTTACTACGCATCACCTTGCCCCTCGAGTCATAATGACTCTACTGCACTGATAACGTAGTCTTGCTACCATCACCTTGCCCCTCGAGTCATAATGACTCTACTGCACTGATAAGTAGCCCATCATTCATTTTTAGTGGTGGATCGAAGTTATGAACGTCGACAACTCCTTAGCACACGTCCCGCAGCAAAGCCCAATCATGAAGTGAACTCATTGGTTCCCAAATGGATCCTGATCTCTAACTTCCCATATTGGACTACCTTTGCATCTCGGGTTATTGGTCAATACTGGGTCGGTTCGGATCTCCCCCTCATCATTAGTTCGGTTCGGATCAGAATGCTCCTCCTTCACTGGATCGGATCGGGTCGTCATCACCCCTGGCGGATCGGGTCGAGGTCTCCAGCTTGCCATGGTTCGGATCAGGTGCTCTCTTCAGATCGGTTCGTGGCGCCTTCAACTCGTGGGCGGGCATTCGGGTCGGAGCGTTCGAGTACAATTGGATCGTGGATGCTGCCTCCCTCTAGTCGGATCGGGGTGCGAAACACGAGCGGATCGGGTACGAGAGGCAGTTCATGACTGATGTTCGTGGACCTTGCGCAGATGGTTCGGCTCGGAGGAGATGACTTGACTCGTGGTGATGTCCCACGATCCCTAGGGCGATCCGATCGACCTTCAATCCCCATCCGATCCGAATTCCTGCACCTTGTCCAGCGAGTTGTTTACGCCCCTCGACGGCGTTTTCGACCATTCCAACTATTCTAATCAATCACAAAGCATACCATACAGTCATAGAAACATATATAATCAACCACAAACATCAAAACAACAATATGATAGGTTAAAATGGATCAAACATACCCCAAAACCCCATATTTCCCCTTAAGCATGTTTAGGTGAAACTAATGATAGGATTAGCAAAACTTAACCAAATTAACCCGAATTCATATCAGAGGTCTAAAACATCATTTAGGAATTTATGAACATTTTTCCCGAATTTATTAGTGTATAAATTCGCTAATTAACACTAATTACCCCTAATTAGCCATAATTAGTGCAAAACTATGCAAGTCACTCACCTTAGCCACAAATAAACTAAGATCTGAAATAAATCTCTGATTTGATATGAATCCCAATGCCAAACAGCAGCTTCAATGTTGATTTGGTGTAGATCTCCCTTGATTAGAGGTTGCTAAGCCAAATCCTTGACCAAAAGGTGATTTGGAGGTGATTTAGAGGTTGGAGGCCATTTTTAGGGTTCCTTGGTGATAAGTGGAGGCTAGAAAACTGAAATGGAATGATTCTCCATCTCGTTTCAGCCTTCCCATAACCCTAATCCCAAAATGGGTTATGGGCCTACTCACTAATCACCCTATTTGGCCTGGTTAAGCAGTTTTTCACCCTCCAAACCTTATTTCAGCCATATCTCCCAAACGGTAAGTCCGTTTGGCTATTATGACCACTCTACGGAAAGGTAAACCATCAAACGAATCCAATGGAAGTGGTTTCAGGTCAAAATTCCTTTCGAATCAAAAGTTATGGCCAAAACAGTACCAACTAGGGGCAAAATGGTCATTTAAAAATCGACAAAAATCATGAACATGGGAAATGACTCTAATAGATGTTTCCCAAAGTTACATGACCATACGACTTCACGTGGGAAAGAAATAAATATTCTACGATCCTATGATGTGTAGAATACGGGTCGTTACATTCATGGTGCACCTCCTGATCACGACCTGCTCGTGACACACCAGCTTCACCGTACAGCTCACGATCAGACCACGGTTCGTGGAGCCCATATCACGATCCGATCCCATGACCACGAACCGACTCCTGTACCTGCTGATACATGCACTATTTTGACCTGTTCTCATGCCACGTCTTGCTCCTACTTTTCCGGATCAGGTGCCACGTACCCCATCACGAATCGGTCTTCCCAGAAGCTCTCCTACAGCTATAAATACACTTGTACATGGAATTTTAAGGTGATTCTCTCTGACTTTTTGGCTGAGACTTTCTCCTACATCTAGACAGCCTCTGCCATTACCGATTGCAAGGACTTTGCACCTTTCTACAAATAAATTCTCCTCTTGTAATCTCAATTAACACATAGATTGTGTGTCTGCATATAACTGATTCTTGTAATCTGTCAGTATAACAATACGATTATAAAGTGGACGTAGGCTACATCTATAGCCAAACCACTAAAAAAAACTTCGTGTGTCTCCTCTTATTTATCATTTTTTGCATTTCATGATCTGTGATCTGCATTTGGGTGTTAGGCCTAGAGTTTGGTCTAACATTTTGGCACGCCAGGAAGAGGGGCACACGACAACCTCAATTTCTAGCATGAAAGGAGACTCAATAGCGAAAAAAAGAAAGAAGACTGGAACATCTGCTCATGCCGATGATGCTGACGCTGAAGACGCAAGGAATGATGCTATCCTGGAGGCTTCCTCCCATGAAGACCCATCAGCATACTTGACCAGAGAAGAGATGGACGGCGTTCTCGCTGAATTGAGGGATCAAATGTCAAAGCAAGATGATCTCCTTAGGAAGCAACAGGAAATGATCAACCAATTCTTCGCTCGGATGGATGGAAGGCCGAGCAACGCTCAAGTCATTGGAAACGAAGCCACATAAGCGGCTCGGGCATCACATGGACTCGTGGGCAACCCCCACGTTATTGGAAATGCACAACGACCAACTTCAGCTCCAGATCAGATGGATACCAGAGCGCAAACTCTTGCTCAACTGCAGCAGGGATCGGCTCGTGACAGGCCAGTCGGATCGCCCCTCCTCAGTTCGCTCTCCATGAACCACAATCCGGCCTTCACGAACCTGCCTCACGAACCAACCCCCTCGAACTGGGTCGGGTCGCCACCCTCGATCCGCGATCCGCGAGCCGCTTTCTCCAGGCAACAGCTCACCAACAGCTTCCATCCTATCCTACATTCAACACTGGGGGCACTAGCTCTGTTTTGGTAGTTTGCAGCAACTTTTTGAAGGCGATCGGCTCGCAAATCTGATTCAACGCCTCTCAACAGGCCGCACTTATCAGAACGATGTGGATGACGTCAATCACAACCCATTCACACAAGAAATCAGGAATTCTCACAATCCCCCGGATTTCAAACTTCCACAACTAGAGCCCTACAATGGCGGGACAGATCCTACCGTGCACTTGATGCGCTACAAACGGCATATGGAAGTTCAATCGGTATCGGAAAACGTCATGGATAAACGTTTTCCCCTCTTTCTAACTAATATATCAGCCATGTGGATTCGACAGCTAGAAACAGAATCGATCAGCAGTTGGAACATGTTGGTCGCACGCTTCCTTGAACAATTTCGGGTCCACATCGCACGACCCAAGAATGTCATGTCCCTCACCACAATCAAGCAGAGGCCCACATAAACTCTGTGTTCATTCCTGGAAAGATTCAACATTGCAGCAACATCAGTTGATCGCCCTGAACCATCAATGGTACTGATAGCAACAATATCCAGCATTCTAGATAACTCAGAGTTTAAAAAATCCTTGTACCGAGATCCACCACGAAATCTCGGTGAATTCTACCTTGAAGCAGATAGATTTCTGCGCGAAGAAGATGCAACTTCCGAGAAGAAAACCCTCGAAGTCAACATGCTCAAAGATGGAGAACCATCTGATTCTGGAAAAGGCAAAGGAGCAGCCAATGCAAAGAATGATCGTAATGCCCCAACCCGGAGAGGGTCCAGATATGACAAATACACTGAACTGAATGACACCCTGAGCAATATCTACGTAGATACGGGGCGTGCTGCCTCATATCCAAAGCCTCCCAAGAGGGAACCAACACTAGCACAATGCAATTCTGGCAGACACTGCATATTTCATGTCATGAATGGTCATAACACTGATGAGTACAGACATTTGCGAGACCTTATCGAGGATCGGGTCAGGCGAGGAGAACTACCCAAGTATGTTATTCAACCAACAACGCCTGCATCTGGCCCTGCGCTGCCATCACCGGCTCCCCGGAGAGGGAATGATCCTGGATCGAGCAATCGCGGGATTATTATCAACTGATCCCACTCAGCGGATCCCTTCATTTTGCCGGACTCCAGTTCGTAGTTCATGTTTTTAGGTTTTTAGGCGACTTCTCGCCCCTCTTTATTTTCAACGCATGTAATAAGTGCGGCAACATCGGCCCACACACACGAAACTGACCTGTAGTCTCCAGTCGTGATCGGGGTTAGAATAACTGTCGCTTAGCTTTCATGAATCAATAATGATCACTCTTGAGCTCCGGCTCCTAACTGGATCCGTCCAGTATAAACATTGAGCTCCGGCTCCCAACTGGATCCGTCTAGTACAAACATTAGCTCCGGCTCTTAACTGGATCCGTCCGGTATAAACATTGAGCTCCGACTCCCAACTGGATCTGTCCAGTAGAAATATGAGCTCCGGCTCCCAATTGGATCCGTCCAGTATAAACAAATTCTCCTGTGCTTTTCCTTGGTCATCTTACCCCGATAAGGCTGTCTTGGAACTTCATGTGTTTTTCCTTGGTCGTCTTACTCCGGTAAGGCCGTCTTGGAACTTTCATGGCATTTCCTTGGTCTCTTACTCCGTTAAGGCTGTCTTGGAACCCCTCTAACATCTCCTCGGATGGTTTACTCCTGTAAGGCCTTCTAGGAAATATTCTTGCATTATTTGTTTTATCTTCTTGCAGGTACAAACTCCTGGTCTTCTTGGATTTCTTTGGCCTTAATACGATCCCGTGTGATCGCCGGTTTTCTGGCCTTAATACGATCCGGCGTGATCGTCGCATTCTGGGTTTGGATTTCTCATATAATCCAAAACACATCTTCCTTCAACTAGCAAGATATGTTCTGGAGGGCAAACTTGTTGACACACTTTTTGGTAAAAGTTGCCACATTGAATATCTGGATAGCATCGCGCTTGGATATGGAGAACAACATCAGAAGATAGGCAGCGATTTGGTCAAAGTCGCATCACGAACAAAGAAAGGCCTGAAACTCCTATCAATTGACCTGTTTTGGGCCCAAAAATAGAAATTATGGGACTGAGCTTTGTAATTGCTGTAAATCTCTGAATTAGCTTCAGTTTGAGCTTTGGTTTGGCTCAATCGGACTTACGGTTTGAAAGTTGCGCCCGTTTCCGTGAATGGGTGTAATCTAGCAATTTCCTGGATAAAGCGACGAAGCGTCACACGATCGGAGTATGGCTCATGCATCCTCTCTGGCTCGTGGTGCACCCTCGGTTTGCCCTTCATCGGATCGCCCCCTATGATCGTGGCGCACCCTCAGACTATGACCCGTTCGTGGTACACCTCCTGATCACGACCCGCTCATGACACACCAGCTTCACCATACAGCTCACGATCAGACCTTGGTTCGTGGAGCCCATATCATGATCCGATCCCATGACCGCGAACCGACCCCTGCACATGCTGATACATGCACTGTTTTGACCTGTTCTCATGCCACATCTTGCTCCTACTTTTCCGGATCGGGTGCCACGTACCCCATCATGAACCGGTCTTCCCAGAAGCTCTCCTACAGCTATAAACACACCTCTACATGGAATTTTAAGGGGATTCTCTCTGACTTTTTGGCTGAGACTTTCTTCTACATCTAGACAGCCTCTGCCATTACCGATTGCAAGGACTTTGCACCTTTCTACACATAAATTCTCCACTTGTAATCTCAATTAACACACGGATTGTGTGTCTGCATATAACTGTTTCTTGTAATCTGTCAGTATAACAATAAGATTATAAAGTGGACGTAGGCTACATCTACAGCCAAACCACTATAAAAACTTCGTGTGTCTCCTCTTATTTATCATTTTTTGCATTCTGTGATCTGTGATCTGCATTTGGATGTTAGGCCCAGATTTTGGTCTATCAGGAACCTACCGTGAGATGAAGAGGAAATAGATTTAATCCTCGCTCTGCGACGGACCAATCCAGTATTGGGAGTTACTCTTCTATGTCTCCCTCTCCTAGACAAGGAAGTGGACCTATCTCTGATCGGAGAAACCTCACTACTAACCTCAAGCAAAACACCACTATCCGAAACACTGGACTGAACAAAAGAATCCAACAACGAACAAGACAACTCACACCCCATAAGAGGTACACCGAAACATGGCTTCACAAACAAAGAAAATAATCTCACACACTCCATTCCCGAAAACACGGCACAACCCACCTCGCCTATCAAAAACATAAAACCCCTCCCATCCAAACATAACCGCCCATCAGTCTACGCTATCATCTCCGCACAAGCACCACCCTCCAGCACACACCCTAAGCTATCAGAACCATCAACGTAACCCAAAAAACCACCCACCAAACCCCCTATGATAGAATTTTTTTACTGCAATCATTAGGGAAGAAACAACTTCCCCTCCCGCCAGCAAAAACACTGCTACATTGACTCTTATCAAAGTCTCCTCCCAAGCTCGAAAACACATAACTCAAATCCAAATCCTTGTCATGCCTCTAAACAACTGAACTTGAACTGACCTTGCACTTCAACCCATCAATAGTAACTTCCCTACCACGCTGGAAACTGACAGCCAACCTGACTTTGCGCCTACCCACCTTAAAAAACCTCCTCTTCGTAGGAGCAACCTTCTCAGATATACCTTGAAAACATCAGAACCGCAACAAAATCCCTCCTTACAAGAATCTTCATCGTCACAAACTTCCTCAGCGACTCAAAACTGTTAGTCAAACCAATACCGTCGGCAACAAACCAATCCTGACCGTCTTCACTGCCTGAAGAAAAAAATTATCACTAATAGGAGCATCCTCTAAGTGATTGTCAGATGCACAAGCCTGCATGTCTACCCAATCGCAACCATTCATCACTTCCTTACCCTTACGGTTTCTCAAAAACTTGTCACCCAAATAAACATCAGAACAAGATTCAACATACACACCTAGATATTCCATAACAGATGGGTCAAGCATCATAGAATCAAGCTGCTGAACATTCAAAAACCACCCAGACAGACCCTTCATGTCTTCCTCATGAAACCCCATCCCTTTGTCGAGCACAAGAACTGAATCAAACTTACCATCCAACCCCGTCCTCCCTTCCATATTCACCGCATTAGAAAGACCATCAAATTCAAATACAAAGGCCTCATCACCCAAAGGATAACACTGAAACTCAGTAACACTACGGTCACAGTTAATAGCGGTATTAATTATATCAAAGTTTATTAGAATTTCGTCTAACAGCAGTAAAGCCTTCTTCTTGTTTAACAAGATTGAATCAGAAAATAACCTCCACAATTTTAGGAGATTTAAACAGAAAAAGAAGGCGTGCTCCTTACTCTCCAGTGACCGTGGCAAAGGAGGAAACACATCAAAGCTCGAGCCATCAAGATTTAACTTGCGCCACAATAAGCCATCAACAAGACCCTCCAAATGCCAGCCCAGTAATAGAAATATATACGCCCCATCATTCTCCTTCTTGGAATAATCCAAAGCGAAAAGATCTAAAAGGGATCTTATTTTTTAGCATACCTTCAAATAGTTGAATCGCATTAAGCCAAAGACTGATTTGCCTTTAAAAAGCTCTGAACACCTGTTCTTCCGATGCCCCAAACCTCTACATCTAAAGCAACGAACAACATTTCTGCAATATCTCGCTAAATGACTTGAATCGCCACATTTGAAGCAAAAATGATTTCTTAATAAATTCTTTCTAATAGAGCTCTTGTACGAGGGAGAAATCCAATTAGCAGCAAATACATAACTAGGATTAGATTGCTGGGTCACCTCCACGTAAAATCTCAGAAATCCTCCCCTAAAATCAATCGAAGGAGGAGATAAATTTGTAGGGATAAGGCTAGAATTGTTTAAACAAGATCGCAGATCAGAATAAGGAGTCACCGCCATTTTTGAAAGGGAAAGTTGTTAAAATGTTTCTATATTATATTATATTATATTTAATTCTAAAGTTTTTACAGTAACTTAAAGATGATTTTGA
Source organism: Allium sativum (assembly GCA_030737875.1). Classification (NCBI taxonomy): domain Eukaryota; kingdom Viridiplantae; phylum Streptophyta; class Magnoliopsida; order Asparagales; family Amaryllidaceae; genus Allium; species Allium sativum. The sequence continues at coordinate 924,592,934 of CM060922.1, forward strand.
CATAAATAAAACTCCATTCATTACTTCATAAAAGCAAATACATCCAACTAATTAAGACAGACTAAATACGAGATTTGAAAGCAAACACATGCAAAATATTGAAGATAAATTAAACTAGATAAGCTAGCTTTTAGTGGATGATGAGGAGGAAGATAAAATTCCAAGCTTTCTTCCTATCTTAACCATGAATTTAGTCATTTTGGAAAAGTTCGTTTTGAGCTCCTTTTGATTGTTGACAATCTTCACTTGGTTTTGAATAATCATCTCTCTGAAAATGGTTCTGTGCTCAACACTTTCTAAAGAAGTTTCTTCTTCTTCTTCGACTTCCATAAGTGCTTGTTTTTTGTTGCATTCAAGCTTGTTCATTTTTGAATGTCTCATACGGTTTGAAAGTGAGGAATTTGCATAAGGTGTATGTTTGTGGAATCAAACACCTTTCTTGGCACAAATTCTTCTCCATGAAGATCAACTTCGAAATATTTGAAAATGCGGGTGAGATAAACTCCATAGTAAAGAGCGTTCTCTCTTGATGAAGTTTCTATGGGCTTGAACTCTCTTAAGATCATATCGGCCCAATTAATTTCATAGCCACCGATAATAGCAAAGAGGGCTTTTTGGACCTTGAGAGTTGGGTTATTAGAATTTTCAGAACGAGGAGAGACGGTATGTGTTGGAGGAGAAAGTTTACAATTCTTGTTTTTGGATGGAAAAAGCGATTTTTGAATTCCATTCGAGCATCGCTTTCAACTATGTCATGATAAGTTTCTAAATCAGTTTCATCATTTTAAAATCCGAAATTTTTGATCCCATGCTTCTACAATTTAAGATATTGACCAAGATTTTGGAATCTAGGACAATTTGCGTGCCTTTGACGCTACTCCAAATTTGGTCTTCATTGCCTTCATACAATCCGCGATTCAGATTCGCATAAAACATCTTGACAAGTTTAGGATAACACACTTCATCGTTATCCCGAGAGTCAATTAGACTAAAGACTTCATTGTGGTTGAAGAGAGAGATAAGATCATAGGAAGGTCTGTCTCCAAAGACGGCGAAAGCACCCGTATTAACTTTAGCATTTATTAGATAGTTAACATAGGTTTTGATAGCATCTCTACCATTATGAAGATAACATTTGATGATTTTGGTTAACTTCAATTTCTGAGATAAACTTGAGGAAGCCATTGGAGTGATTGTTTTGAAGAGTAAAATATGAAGAATATAGTTTTAATTGTGAATAAAAGGTGTAGAGAATGGATGTATATATAGAAATTGAATGGATATGAATTGAATACGCACAACTGTTCAGAAATCAATGACACCTTTTCGGACCTTGGGAATTGGTGAAAAGTTGGAGGGAAGTTTGAAGATTTAAATCTTTGAAATTCAAAATTTGAATTTCAAATTACAGGCTGATATGTCGACATATGGACATATATATGTCGACATATGTGTTCATTTTCAAAGGACATTTGGTTTTTGTGATTTTTGATTTAAATTATCGATTTATATTTCAAGTTTAATGATTCTCTGAAATAATTCTAATCCTAGCAGACATCCAAAAATTTATTTTAATATTTTATTAATTATTATTTTATTATTATTATTTTGAATTTCAAAATTCAAATTTCAAATTCAAATTTTAAATTTCAAGTTTGAATTTTTAAAATTTAAATTTCAAAAACAAAACAAAGCAAACAATCAAAACAACCATTCATCCAAAGAAAATTTAAAAACTAATTAAGGCGTGCCCGGTTATTAGATCCTTTTCTTGGAAATTTTCTAAATTCTGAGTTGTCGTGAAGCACATATTTGAGTTTTCGGTTTCTGTCTCTTCATCACTTGATGATGAATCTAAATCATCTAATGTTGCTGCATATGCTCTCTTTCTTTTCTTTGACGAATTGCTATTGTCTGTTTATTGAATCGATTTATCTGGATATGGACACATTTTCTTTATATGGCATAGTTTACTGCAGTTATAACATCGACCACCATTTCTTCCAGAGCTTCCTTAATTATTATCTTGAAAATAATTTTTCCTTCTATATCTCAGAAATTTTCTAAAATGTCTCGTCATTAGCGTTGTTTCTTCATCGTCTTCACTACTCGAGTTAGAATCATTTGTTGTTACTTTAAATGTTATAGATTTCTTTTTAGTTGGCTTGTTTTCCGTTCTTTTCTGTAACTAAACTTCAAAAAACATCAAATTTCCGATTAACTCCTCAATCCTCATTTCACTGACATTATGGGCTTCTTCAATCGCCAAAGTTTTCTGGTCCCATGCTGAAGTTAATGAACTCAATATTTTTCTGACTTGGTCTTCTTTAGAATAATTTTTTCCAAGTGTTGTAAATGAATGCACTATCTCCTGAAATCTGCAATACATATCGGAGATAGAATCATTCTCGTTCATCTTGAATAACTTAAACTGATTAACTAACATTGATATCTTAGTTTCTTTAACTTTACTAGTTCGTTCATGGGTACCCTATAAAGTTCAAATCTCATAAGCAGTTTTACATACTGACACTCTATTAAACTCATTCCTATCTGATGAACAAAACAACATATTCATGGCTTTAGAATTGCTTTGTGCACTAGCCTTTTGTTCATTTGTCCATTGTGCTAAACTAGTTGTGGGTTCTACATATTTAGTTTGTGTGATATTCCATGTGTCTAATCCTACTGATTGTAAATATATTTTCATTCTACATGCCCAATATGAATAATTATTACCATTAAACAGTAGTGGTCTTATAGTGGACTGATCCTCTACAAAAGAACTATTATTATTACCAGTGTTGGTTGCCATTAAAACAATTTTCAAAAATCAAATTATGAACTTTTTGAAAGACCAGGCTTTGATACCAATGGTTAAGGAAAGCGGAATAGATCATTAAGGCAAAACTAACACTGGAGGGAGGGTAACTAGTGTATTCAAAGAATTTAAGAAAATCTAAAACTTATATGATCAACTATATGAATCACACACCACAGATATAATCACAGACACAGAATTAAACACAAACACAAAAATAAACAGAAATAAAATGCTGACACACCAGATTTTATACTGGTTCGGATTACTCCTACGTCCAATCCCACACAATGCTGGATTGCGTAGAGTTTTATTACTATATCGATATCCAAGTACAATCTCCTTGATTTCACACCCACATGGTTACCACATATTCCAAACTCCAAACACCCTTGATCAAGTATATTTCCCTTGATTTCCCTAGCTACAAGGTTACCACCTATTTTTTCCTTGATTTCAAGGCTACAAGGAACACACCTTTTCCCAATCACTTCTCAAATAATTACAACAGCCATATAACTCTTTATCGGCACTTTGATTCAGAGAGTAATGAGTAGAGAGTGAGAAGAGAATAAGTTTTATATAAATAGAATTGAATTCGGCAGAGTATAAGTGTAGAAATCATAAAAATATGAAATATTAATGGTGTAAAGAAAGGGGATGAAGATAGAGAAGAATAATGATGAAAAAATTCGAAATCATCCCCTATTAATAATATTTGAAAGGTTGCAACGCTTATGGAACGTTACAAATAGTGAAAGGACACTTCCTTTCAAAATAAAAAATGTGATTGTTATATGTCGATATAGGGAACTATGCTTGTCGATATATACTATTTGAAATTTAAGTGATTTTCAAGTGTTTTGATATATATATATATATATAATTCTGGAAATTCTTGAATTAAAACATAGTGATATAAATAAATATTATAAAGTTGAAAATCATACGAAATCATACATATAAACTATATAAACATATTTATAACATTATAAAGTTTAAAAATATATTAATATAAAATACATAAACTATATAAAACTTATAGACTTGAAAACTTGAGTTTAAAATCAAAAGTAAGATAGATAAATTAGAATTAGAATTGGATTTGAAAATGAAATTTGGAATTTGAAAATCATAATAGAATTTGAATTTGAATTTGAATTTGAATCTGGAGTGCCATTCAGAGTCTTACATAAACTAGACTATATTACTAAATTTATCTTGAACTCTTGAAATATTGATTACTCATGAGTCTTGAATCTTCTCTAAATTGTGACACCCCACGTCCGTTAACCTGATCGGCTCCCTACTTCGTAGATACCTTGTGTCGGCCCCATAGTAGGAGGTATCACTTCCTAAAGTGGCAACCCTTCATTTCTGTGCACAACCATATCTACTGGTGTCACGGTCATCTTATCCCCCTCTACCCGGCCCATGCACGCACATGTCCCCGGTCTGTTTGCGCCGTCCACACCGTTCTCCACGTTTGGATCTCTTACAATCAGCCCAGTAAGCGTGTCCCCTCTCCGACCTAGGACAGAGTACTCATTTGATACTGTTTTATGGGCTACCGACTGAAACAGGTCCCACACAAAAATGATGCAAGCTCTCCCCCTTGTCTTGCATCTCCACTAGGATTTCCATAGGTTATGCTTACCCTAAGGGTGTCTTTAATTACACAACCCCTCAACATTTCTACAGGTTATACTTACCTACATGGTGTCTTTATTATATAACCCAAATATCTCCATAGTTTATGTTTACCTAAAATGGTGTCTTTAATTACATAACCCCATCAGGTTAAGTTTGTGGGCCTATATATAAATATTACCTACCCACCCCAAATCTACTTAACCTACCCACTATTCAAATAAGTTTACTTAACCCCTATTTAAGTCCATGTTCATAAAATCCCTATGGATTCAACTAGGTTAAGTATTCCAATTCATTACCATGTCCATTTATGGTTATAATATGTTAGACATCCCACATTAAGCCTACAACTTGTGGATGCTGGATATGACGGGCAGGTCCGGGCAGACTTATTCCACAATCGGGCTTAACCTCGTGTTTTAGCACGTCTCGTATTTGTGCACTTAGGCCTCCCACATTAGATTCACTACTTGTGGTCGCTGGTTATGCCGATCGGTTCGGGGCAGGCTTCTACCACAAGTGTAATCTAACCTCGTTCCTAAGCGCGGTTTACAAATTAAGTTATTGTAATTCTAGGCATTTTTCTTATTACCTAATTTACCTATATCGTTATAGTTTTTCATGCCCCATTCCTAAGTTATGTTCATAATGAACCATATACCCCATTTTTAGGCCTTTATTCACAATTCATTATATGCCCCCAAATTCATGTTCATAAATTACATTCAAGTTTATGCCCCAGTCCCCAATTACAAGTTATGCCAAATATCAACATTTTCCCATCGTTCTCCGTTTAACGAACTCGAGTATTTTAGCGGCATGCCTAGGCTCGAAAGTAGCCTGGCTATAAAATAAAAAGGGAAAAGAAGGAGGAAAGAGGACAGAAATGAACATGATAGTAAAAATAACATATAACGGCATAAACATATAGTGGCATAGTGATAAGATGGGCATATAAGAACAGATCTAATACACATATGATAACAGAACTGATTCTAACATGATAGGGTCAGGCATGATATAATCCAGATAATGATTTAGATGTCCAACTAATAACGGATCTGATTTGGCCATAAACATAATGATGTGATCTATAATCAAAGGCAAATCTGACATGATAAAGGTTAAGATCTAAGTCATAGACATGTCAGAATATCATAGGTACACCCGTTACAACACATCTGTTATGATTTAAGCAGTCACAAGCATAGATCCAAATTGCAGTCATATCATGCTTTACTTTTTTATTTATTTAAACCTAAAAATAACTTAAACTCACAGTGTTTGGATCTAGAAAATAGAAGAGAAGGAATTATTGATGTTGAATAACAGATCTACACTTGAATCTCTAAACTTGATTAATCTGACTGCAGAAGAAGAAAAAGATTTGACTCCCCTGGATCTAGAAAATAGAAGAGAAGGAATTGTTGATGTTGAATCACAGATGTACACTTGACCCCCCACATGTCGAAACCCCTTCTATAGGGTCGATTCCCCTGGGCGGGAGAATTCTTACTCACCCAATTTTCTGTATTTTGAACGATTTTGAATTGAAATTTGATTTCCTGGACCCTATATATATTTATATTCTTCTTGCACATATAGAAGCTTCAAACCTTAATAACTTTTTCATACAGTGTTCGTTTTACGCAAACCAAATGTCTATCTTGACCAGAATCTGAGACGGACGCAATGGCGCAGTCCCTTTCCCTAAATTCTGAATATTAAATTAATTATTCTTTAATTCATCCTCTTTTAGTGTTGTTTAAAAATACGGGGTGTTACATGAATTCTGAATATCTAAAAGCTCTTAAACTATACAGTCTTCGGTATTTATTCCTGTATACAAATCCTGCATATGTATGTGTGTACGTATATATATATATTAGATAAAGGTGTTAGTGTATATTTTATAATCAATTAATATTGAAATAAGGTTGTTTTCATCAAAACTCCATTCTCCAATAAGACACCCTCAATTAACAACATAATATTTAAATAAAGTATTTAAACATATTATCATTAAATATGCTGGTTGTTACATACGAGCTTAGAGGTTGTGCAATAGTGGAAATCAACTATGTGCATTGGACATGGCATTCAAAGCAAAGAATGTGCTTAATGAAAGGTAATCATTACCTTTTGCATCACCACCACATAATGACAGAAATAATGCTTATCATTTGGCTATGTTGGTTGTTCCCATTACGATATGGTCAACACCTTTCTAGATTACTCATTTTATGTCGAATATGTAGTGTATGCTAAGATACATCTCATATACGCCGGTTACGGTCAGCGTGATGCCATATTCGGAACAGTGCACCAACTTCGGGACTGTATAGATTGGACAGTCTTACTTGGAGCGGAGGGCAGAAATAAAAAAGTTAGGTAGCCCTAGGTGAATTCCTCTAGAAATACAATATACAGAAAGTAGTCCTTTACCTTACCATTATATGGAAATCCACTCTCCTTAAGAGCTACTTATTCTATTGTAGAGTTCATAAAGGGTGCAGAATTTAATTATAAATAATTTTACATGTTTTTATAATTTATTTGAAATGGTTTTTTTATCTCGCAAGTCGTTGAAAAGAATATTAGACAATTTAGAAGTAAAATGATTTGGTTACCATAAGGTAAAGCCATGTTCCATGTTTATGTGTGGTCGTGGTCTTATGAGATACCTTCTATTTCCAAATGGTCAATTTTAGTTTCTCACACCAGTCCCTTGACTGACCGTGAGATGTTTTCCCCTAAACTCGAGATGCCCCAAATTTCTCCGGGCAGCCTAGAGTTTCAGATGGATAACATAATTTTGGAGCATAAAGCCATGGATTATTTTGAAGGCTATCGGAGCATGGAGCTTTTTGGTCCAACCCTTTTTGTTTACATATCATTCCGCTACATTTATGTTTTCCAACATTTATATGAATGGGTTGTATACCATTCATGCTAGAATAATATGTATCTGACTACTTGAATGTATTTCCTGATGTAATTATCGAAGTTTAATATGATGTGAGATTATGTTCTTTCTATTTTCTATCTATACTTTCTTTTACCCCAAACTATCTGACTCTTTGACATTAGATCTAGGGCTCGTGAATACCAAGCATGCATTAGTGTCGATTTTTGAGGTCGAGGAGTTGGGTTTTTTCATTTGGTATCATAGCTCAGGTTAAGCGAACACCTAAGACTGAATGGGGTCAACACATTAGGGATAGGCTTAGTAATACCCTAGAATGAGTTCGGTCTGATAGAGTGGGTCAATTTTAACCGAGATGTTGCACACACTCTAAAAGATAAATCCTTTATATTCGAAGGTGCTTTTTCTTACTATGAACAGGTAGTAAGGATGAACGGAAGAAGAGGTTTTAGAGTAGGTAGAAGCAACATGACCAATGGTTAAAACACCACTGTCATAGCAGAGGAAGAAATGATTTTGGTGCAACCTCGAGTTAACTTTGCCACTTTTTGCAAGAACTTCACTAGATTATAAGGTAAGCCCTTTAAAGGAACCGAATCCATTATGGAAGTTTAAGCTTGGTTGTGCTCATGTAAAAGGATTTTCAAGGAACTTGTGGTTGAAGATAGGCAGAAAAGATTTTTGGCATCATGGCAACTACAGGAGAGAGCTTTGATTTGGTAGCAAAATATTATCCAAAACGAGCCAAAGGATTGTGTGACCTGGGATTGATTTAAGGAGGTGCTCGAAGAATAATATATGTCAGAGGAAGGAAAATCCTGATTGTATTGAAGCTTTATGGATATAAAATAAGAGGGAATGTCACTGGAGAAATATGCAAATAAATTTAATGAGTCATCTCGATACGGGTCGCAATTGATTAACACAACATTAAATAAGAATGAAAGGTTCATAATGGGAATAAGGGAAGAATCCCACGAAAAGGTGATTGCTCATGTGAAAGGTTCTTTCGTCGACCTAGTTGATATGGGGTTATGTTATGAAACCATCAACAAGAAGATTCTAGTAGTCCCAAACATTAGTAATAGCAATTGGAGGAAGATGAGGTTTAACTAACCAGGACAGATCCAGACAGGGAGGAACCCACAGAAGGATGTCACATGCTTCATTTGCTAGAAGAAAGGGTATTTTTCAAACGTATGTAAAAACCCACCAGTTACTAAGAACAAGGGCCTTCACTATACCTACTAGAAACCAGAGCACTTGATAAAGGATTGTCCATAATGAGGAAAGGGGAGCAAGTCCGGGTATTTGCAGTGAAGTATGAACCTTAACTTCCAGGGATGTAAAGGACAAAGGAGCATTGGAAGGTAAAATTTCCATTAATAATATTCCTGTTAGAGCTTTGTTTGTTATGGGAGCCCCCCTTAGTTTTATCTCGAAATAATTAGTCAATAAATTAAAACTCACTACAATTTCATTAGAAACCTCAATTTGACTTACCAACCCCGTTGGGAACAAAACTAACATTGGAATATTTGGTGAAGATGTCCCCATCACTCATGAAAATGGACACTTTACGCACAACCTAATCATCCTAAATTTCGTGGACTTTGAAGCTATACTTGGTATTGACTGCCATTCGAAGTATAAAACCACCGTAAATTGTGACAAAAGAATGGCTAAGTGAAGAAGTGAAGTAAGAAAGGCTATCAAGGTTAAATGCGATAAACCACGCCAGGAGAGGGAAAGACTCGTATATGCTTTGAACGCATCCCAAAATCCTCTAGAAGATATACCTATAGTACATGATTTATTTGGATGTTTTTGAAGAGGTTAAATGTTTACCCCCACATAGGGAAATAGAATACCGTATTGACTTAATTTCCGGTGCAAGACTTGTTTTCAATTCTTCTTGAAGAATGGATCCCAAGGAGGTTAACGAGTTAAAAAACCAAACCGATGGGTTGTTGAAAAAGAGATTAATCTACCCAAGTCTCTCAAGTTGGAGCTCGATCATCGAATTTTTAACTAAATCAGATGGTTCCTTAAGATTATTTGTGAATTTCCTAGAAATAAGTAAGAAGACAATCAAGAAAAATACCGTCTACCCCGCATAGATTACTTAATTGATAAACGACATGGTGCTCGGGTATTTTCTAAAATGGACCTAGCCATTAGATTCCATCAATTAAGGATAGTAGAAGAGTATATTCATTATACCGTGTTTAGGGGACCCAATAACTTCTATGAATGGTTAGGTATGCCTTTCGGACTAACTAACGCACTTTTCTATTTTGTGGATCTAATGAATCGAGTGTTCAAGGAAGTGCTCTAGAGATTTATGCAAGTCTTTATTGATGATATTATCATATACTCTAAAAAGGGGGAAGAACATGTGAGGAATCTCGAGACAGTATTGAAGATACTAAGATGGAATGTGTTAAAAGATAAGTTTTCAAAATATCATTATTTGGAAGAGAAACTGAGGTTTCTAAGACATGTTGTGTTAAAAGAAGGGATCTCAGTTGATCCTGAGAAGATCACAATCATCATGAACCGGAAACAATAAGAACTCCAAAGGATATTCGTTGTTTCTTGAGACTTTGTAACACCCCGCATTTTTAATGAAATTAAAAATGTGGAAATATGTATATATATTATATACATAGATATATTTAATAGAAAAATAAAATAATGACAATAAAATTGCATGTAATGAGTTCATGTAGTGAAATGAAGGAAAAAGATTAATAAAAGAAATTAAATGCAATACATGAAATGCGAAGAAATGCATGCAAACAATTAAATAGAAATAAAAAGGAAAATTTGAGAAGCTTTAGGAATTAGGTCACGAAATTAGCGTCATTGCGTTCGTGGCGATTTTCTAGTCAATTTAGACCTATGGTTTGCAGAAAACCGATTTAAAATGAAAAAGATATCTTTAAATTAAATATTGCAACCAAACATTAAAAAAAGAGGAATGAGAAAAAAAAATGGATACCATTGTCCTAAGTCTTGTTAACAAAAGATTAAGTAGCCCAGTTGGTTAGAGCATCTGACTTGCATACAAGAGGTACAGAGTTTGATCCCCGTCAGCGCCATATTTTTGTTTTAGGGGAATGGCTAAAAAGTGGCTTAGTGTGAAGACAGCTCAATTAAAAAGTGGTTTAGTGCGAAAAGGGTTAATTGGAAAAATGGTTAAAAAGAAAAAATAAATATATAATATATATATGTGTGACGTGTGGGTGTCAACACCCTTCTGCTACGCATCATGTTGCACACATGGCGCATTTTTATTGGTTTGTGATCGTTTTTTCATAACATGGCTATTTTCTATTGGTCGGATGACGTGGACGATTCCTATGGCTCCTAATCTAATCTAATGGCCCTAATTAACTCACTACACCTATATAAACACACCTAGACCTAAACCTAATTTCACTACACTAATTCATGGCGCCTCCATGCCACTCAAACCTAAATTAGCCTAGTCTTTCTTCTTCAACAAATCAATGTAAAGAAATTCTATAAATGGGATCGAATCTACAACAACTACAACACCTAATTCTCTTCCTTAATCCAATCTCTATGAGTCCATTGACTACTTTTAGATTTAAGTATTAAAAGTAATTCTGACATGTTGTAAATTGGATTCAGGAATTATACATGATAATAAGATTGAATCTCATCAATTCTATCTTAGCCTATAACATCAGTTTCATGATTCTTATATGCCCATGTCGATATCATCATCAGTTTTATCATATCTTTATGATCAGTTCACACTTATGCCTATTCTATTGTTATTGTTACGCCTTCTCTTTATCTTATCCCTTCCTCCTTCCCTTTTTGGTTTTTATAGCCGGGCTACTTCGAGCCTTGGCCAAATCTCATAAAGATGAACATACAAGTAGTAGTTTAGGGAACGATGGGAAATTTGGCATAATATACATTGGATTGATTTGGGCATGACAAATTTTAAATTTGTCATAATATATGTTAATTGTTGGGCATGATATGAAATTGGGAATTTTGGGTAACTGACATAATAAGCCTAAAATTGGCATAAACTTCAAATGGATAAATTGGCTAAGATAAGCATGCTGAGACACGAGGTTAGACTATGTTTGCGGTAGAAGCCTGCCCAGAACCAACCGGCCTAACCAACAACCGCAAACGGTCAGTCCAATGTGAGAGGTCATAGGCATAACTAAAAGATACTTAGACACGAGGTTGAGTCTGGCTTGTGGTCCAAGTCTGCCCGGAACCGCCAGGCATATCCAGCGGCCACAAGCAATCGACTTAATGTGAGAGTTTTGTGCATTAATAACTAATTAATGTTGATCAAAGATGAATATGATATCTAAAACATGTTAGGTGGGTGGGGTTAAGTTAACCTGTGTAAGATGACAACTTAACCAATAATACATGAACAAAGTGGATAGGGTTAAGGCAAGCTTAACCAATAATACATATTAATTTGATAAGTGGATGGGGTTAAGTCAACTGGACGGATAGACAACACTAACCAATATAAGTCGGGTTAGGATAAACCCTAGGGAAAACCTAGTAGCGGTAGGGACCCTTTTTAGGCAGTAACCCACTTAGAGGTATCGGTAATCTTGAGCTAGGCAGGATTGGGGCACGCTTGCTAGGATGATTATAAGCAGTCAAATAGGAGCGAGGGTGTAGCAGTGCAGGTTCCGACGGGTTCGTTAAGCGTGAAAAAAGGTGTTCCCGGCATTGGAAGATTTAGCCACTGTACACCAGTAGGTATAAAGCTGAGGGTTGCCACTTAGGAAGTGATACACCCTCAGCTAGGGCCCGCACAGGTATCTACAAGATAGGGAGCCGATTGATTAGGGGTAGTGTGGGGACATCTAGTATCTATTATGGGCAAGTAGGTTGTCAAAGATTGTATGGGGTGGATACCTCTTACTAGATGTTACGCCTGAGGGCTACCAATTACGGGATTGGGATCATTTCGTTAAGAATTACTAATAGGAGCTGTAGAGAATTAAATTAAGTAAGAAACCTGGGAAGCGCACTAGACATTTCCTTTATATTCATCCTGTTATCCAGCTTTAACTTATGTCCTGGTTATACTTTCCATCCTGTTTATACCTGTCATATTTCTTTACTTATTTTCATGCTAAAAGTAGCTGGACTCGCCAGGCTTTATGTCTGACCTTTTTGTTTTCGCCTCTTTTTCTTCGGTTTCCCCCCAGGTTCTCAGGGAGGAAACACTGAAGCTTGACTTGGATTTCTTTCTTCTTGAAGCCCTTGGAAGTGTTGGGGGTAATGCTCAGCTTTATCTCTATTCATTATGGCTATTTGGAATGGGATTATGATTTTACTTTTATGTACTCTGATAATAATTTTGTTCAAGATGGATATTTATGTACTTGATTCTAGTATGTGGTTTTGAAGTTGTAACCAAACATGTTTTGCTTTTCCGCCGCAATGAAGAAAGTTTGAATTTTCTTAAGTACCATCTACATATCTATCTTGTGATATTCTGTTCTATACAATTTTAATACTCTATGGAAGTTAATGCATTCCCTCAGTGAGTGACATTAATGTACGTGGGGTGTTACACGTGGTATTAGAGCTGAAGGTTACCAGAACAGATAAAAGATTTTGAAAACTGTTTTCAAAAGCATTTTTAGAAAGAAGTATTTTCAAAAGCATGTTTTAAAGAAGGTATTTTCAAGAGAAAGGTTTATTATGAAAAACATAATCCCCAAAATCCATATATCGATCTTTCGATTCTCTGTCTTTAATCTCTTTTTCCTTTCTTTTCGCCATAGTTCCGTAGGCATGTTAAAACTACGACATATGTCGTAAGGCAAAGAATGCCCAACCTCCATCTGTAGCCGCAGTAGTTTCACCTACGGCTAATCTTCTTTCAATCTTCATAGGGTTTCTCGTGCGATGGAGGCATCTTTCGAGAGACTTGTTAACATGTTACACAAGGATGGTAAAAATGAGAATGAGGGAGTTTAGGCTAAGGAGCACATCCTAAGGATGAGAAACTTGTTGATATGGCTTTAATCCATGAAGAAGGTAAAGGTGAAAAGAAAGTGGTAAAAGTTGAAGAATCACAGAACAAGAAAGTAGAACCTAAGAAGGGTGGAAAGAATAATAAACCCCGAGATAAAAGGAAGTGCCATTTCTGTGGTATACCAGGTCATTTAGCTAAAGATTGAAGAAAGAAGAAGGCAAAAAAGTCTGGTTTCTTCCAATGTGGTAAGGTAGGACATATGATTAAGGACTGCCCAAGGAGGCAAGGACAGGGGCAAGGGCAGAGGACGGGATCTACTTTTGGAGGGCAGGTTCATGCTCTCATGGCACCTACGCAAGAGAGAGGTAGAAACATTTCTGTTGAAAGTTTGATTTTCCTTTTTGATCATCCTATTAGAACTTTGTTTGATTCTGGAACTTTACATTCGTTTATATCTGCTTTTATTGTTGAATCTCTGCACCTAGATAGTAGTCTAGTTATGGATCCCATTGTAGTCTCAAATCCTATTGGGGGTACGGCTCATCTTTCTATGTTATGTCGGGATTTGAGAATATTTGTGTATGGCGTTGAGTTCGGATGCAATGCCTATGTACTTGGTTTCACGTACTATGGGTTGATTCTAGGAATGGATTGGCTGGCCAGGTATGGTGTTGTTCTCAACTGTGAAAAGAGGGTAGTTAGACTGTTGACTAGTCTGGGTAATACTCTCGATATGTCATGCGACCCTAAGGGTTCCATTATGGTTAGCTACCTAGAATCTCTTGACACATCTATTGATGATTTGCAATCTGTTCGAGTAGTCCATGAGTATGCAGACGTCTTTGAGGAGGTCAGGGGCTTACCTGAAAAACGCGAGATAGATTTCCACATATACTTGGTGGACAATGCAAAGCCAGTTGCATCGTCTGTGCGCCACATGGCTCCTAGAGAAAGGAGGGAGCTTAGTAAACAAGTGAAAGAGTTGCTTGAGAAAGGGTTAATAAGAAGAAGTATCTCGGAGTGGGGTGTTTAGGGAGTTTCTCAACAAGTTCGTGGTAGTCTTTGTGGATGACATCTTGATATTCTCTAGAAGCGAGGAAGGGCATGCACTACATCTTAGGGAAGTTTTAGAGACCCTTCGAGCACATCAACTCAAAGCTAAGTTCTCCAAATATCATTTTTGGAGGAAGGAAGTGAGGTTCTTAGGACACGTGGTCTCTAAGGAAGGGATAGCTGTGGATCCCGCAAAGGTGGTAGCTATCCAAGATTGGAAGATTCCTAGGAATGCAATGGAAGTAAAAAGTTTTCTTGGTTTGGCAGGCTATTACAGAAAGTTCATCAAGGACTTTGCTAAGATATCAGCCCCACTTACATGGTTGGCAAAAAAGAATTTGAACTTTTCTTGGGATGTTGACTATGATAATGCTTTCCGATGTTTGAAGAGGGCATTGACGATAGCTCCAGTTTAAGTTTTGCTTGATGGGAGTAAACCATTCACAGTGTATACCGATGCTTGCGGGACGGGGCTTGGCGCAGTTTTGATGCAAGAGGGAAGGGTGATATGCTGTGATGGAAGGCAGTTAAAGGTCCATGAGAAGAATTACCCTACCCATGACTTAGAATTAGCTGCCATAGTTTTTGCGTATAAGTCTTGGCGCCATTACTTGCTTGGTGAGAGGTTTGAGTTGTGTACAGACCATAAGTCACTTAAATACTTGTTCTCTCAAAAAGATCTAAACTTAAGGCAACAAAGGTGGATGGAGTTTTTAGCATCCTACGATTTTGAGATTGCATATACCACTAGCAAGGGTAACGTTGTAGCTGACGCCTTGAGTAGAAAGAAGTTGACTTTGAGTCCTTTGTTTGTTGAGCTGCAGAGTTTAGAGTATATCTCTACCTTTGACTTTAGACCCTCTATCGATTATGCACCCCGTTTGTTGGCATCGTTAGAGATGCAACCTACACTTTTGGGACAGATAGGTGCGGCACAACGAGATGACACACAATTGATAGAGACAGTAGACCAGCTCATCAGAGGGGAGTCTTCGAGCCATCGTAGTAGGAATACTATCGATGACAAAGGTTGGTTCCGTAGGGATGGGAGACTTTGCGTATCTCGAGACGAGGGTTTGAGGAGGACAATCCTTGAAGAAGCACATCGTTCTAAGCTGACCATACATCCCGGTGGAGACAAGATGTATAGGGACATGAAGCGAGTTTTCTTTTGGGTTGGAATGAAGAAGGATGTGGTTGGGTTTGTTTCTAGATGCTTAGTGTGCCAGCAAGTCAAGGCTGAGCAAAAGAAGCCTGGTGGTTTGCTTCACCCTTTAGAGGTTCCACTGTGGAAATGGGAAAGTGTTTTCATGAATTTCGTCGATAGGTTGCCGAGGTCAAGGAAGGGTGATACGGGGATTTGGGTAGTAGTAGATAGACTTACAAAGAGCGCCCATTTCATTCCTATTAAGAGTAAAAGAACAGCAGCGTGGTTAGCATCAGCTTATCTCCGAGAGATAGTTCGTCTACACGGCATACCTTCTAGCATAGTAAGCGATCGAGATCCCATTTTCACTAGTGAGTTTTGGAAGAGCTTGCAAGAGGGGGTAGGAACGCAATTGTGTTCGAGCACGGCTTATCACCCTTAGACGGACGGCCAAACAGAAAGAGTGAATCGGATTCTAGAAGGTCTTTTAAGGTTATGCATCTTGTACTTTGGAGGGACGTGGGAGGAACATCTTCCATTGGTAGAGTTCGCCTACAACAACAGCTATCAGACTAGTATTAGCATGGCACCTTTTAAAGCTCTGTATGGATGACCTTGTCGATCACCGACTTGTTAGCGGGAGTGTATGAATAAGATTTTTCTTGGGCCCAATATGATCAGGGAAACTTCGGAGAAGAGGCATAAAAGGTATAGAGTTCGAGATATTGAAGCCAAACTTGCGAGAGGAAGTGAAAGTAGAGAAGAAAGCAACGATTGGACGAGTTCCAACTTGCATACTTGGATCGGAGGTTAAGAAATTATGCAACAAAGAAGTGAAGCTAGTAAAAGTACAATAGGGAGAGGACCGCGAGGATGCTACTTGGGAGGCTGAAGACAAGATTTGTGCTTCATATCCTTTACTTTTCGAGAATATGTTCTTAACTTCTTTTTTTCAAGCTTTGAATTAATACTTGTATATATCATTTGAATACCTCCTATCGATCGAGCCTTTAGGTAGGGAACCCATGGATGTAAACATGTGTTTGAGACATGTTATGTTTGATGGGTGCAAATTCATGCAAGTGTTTGCTAGTGGATGCATGTACACACACATTAGGCACTAGATCGGCTCAACCACTCTCATACTGCATATGGATGTATGTGCATTTTTCTTTCTTTAATAGATGGAAATGGATGTATTAGCATATGGATGTTGCATTTGAATGGATGAGTAGATGGATGATGGATGGTAGGATACATTCTTCTTAACTTAAAGATTTCGGGGACGAAATGCTTTGAGTAGGGGAGAATGTAACACCCCGCATTTTTAATGAAATTAAAAATGTGGAAATATGTATATATATTATATACATAGATATATTTAAGATAAAAATTAAATAATGACAATAAAATTGCATGTAATAAGTTCATGTAGTGAAATGAAGGAAAAAGATTAATAAAAGAAATTAAATGCAATACATGAAATGCGAAGAAATGCATGTGAACAATTAAATAGAAATAAAAAGGAAAATTTGAGAAGCCTCAGGAATTAGGTCACAAAATTAACGTCATTGCGTTCGTGACGATTTTCTAGTCAACTTAGACGTATGGTTTGTAGAAAACCGATTTAGGATGAAAAAGATATCTTTAAATTAAATATTGCAACAAAACATAAAAAAAGAGGAATGAGAAAAAAATAATGGATACCATTGTCCTAAGTCTTGTTAACAAAAAAGTAAGTAGCCCAGTTGGTTAGAGCATGTGACTTGGATACAAGAGGTACAGAGTTCGATCTTCACCAGCGCCATATTTTTGTTTTAGGGGAATGACTAAAAAGTGGCTTAGTGTGAACGCAGTTCAATTAGAAAGTCGTTTAGTGTGAAAAGAGTTAATTGGAGGATTAATTGGAAAAATGGTTAAAAAGAAAAAATAAATATATAATATATATGTGTGACGTGTGGGTGTCAACACCCTTCTGCTGCGCATCATGTTGCACACATGGCGCATTTTGATTGGTTAATGATCGTTTTTTTCGTAATACGGCTATTTTCTATTGGTTAGATGATGTGGGCGATTCCTATGTCTCCTGATCTAATCTAATGGCCCTAATTAACTCACTACACCTATATAAACAAACCTAAACCTAATTTCACTACACTAATTCATGGCGCCTCCATGCTGCTCAAACCTAAATTAGCCTAGTCCTTCTTCTTCAACAAATCAAAGTAAAGGAATTCTGTAAAGGAAATCGAATCTACAACAACTACAACGCCTAATTCTCTTCCTTAATCTAATCTCCGTGAGTCCATTGACTATTTTTAGATTTAAGTAATAAAAGTAATTCTGACATGTTGTAAATTAGATTCGGGAATTATACATGTTAATAAGATTGAATCTCATCAATTCTATCTTAGTCTATAACATCAGGTTCATGATTCTTATATGCCCATGTTGATATCATCATCAGTTTTATCGGTTTTAACATATCTTTATGATCAGTTCATACTTGTGCCTATTCTATAGTTATTGTTGTGTCTGTTCTTTATCTTATCCATTCCTCCTTCCCTTTTTGGTTTTTATAGCCAGGCTACTTCGAGCCTAGGCCAAATCTCATAAAGATGAACGTACAAGTAGTAGTTTAGGGAACGATGGGAAATTTGGCATAACATACATTGGATTGATTTGGGCATGACAAATGTTAAATTTGGCATAATATATGTTAATTGTTGGGCATGATATGTGTAACAACCCGTAAAATGCGAGCCAGTTTGAAATTTTTATTTTGGCAATTTTAGCGAATTTTGATTATTTAAAATGAATTATTTTAAATAATATCGACGAGAAATTTATTTTGAATATAATTCGAACGTATATATTATACGCGTCGTCGTTAGAATATAAATAATTATATATAATTATAAATAGAATTGAAAATGGCGCGGTAGTTCGATAATTCGATTTCAAACTTCAATTGAATGTACCGGGTGCAAAACAATCCGGATTTTAGTGAAACCAAAAATAATGGAATCTAATTGATAATATCTTTCCAACGAATCCGAATAATCAAAAGTTCGTAGCGGGACTCAAAAGATATGTCCAGTTGAAAATTCTGAATAGTCGCTATGGAATTCAGGCCCTTAAAAATGGACATTTTGCAAACGTCCTCGGATTTCGATGAAACCAGTTTTGTTGGGTCCGGGATGTAAAGTTATTGCTAGGTTTCAAGTTTCATAATTTTTCGAATCAATATGTGAGTGTGGCAAGAGAAAACGCATTTGACCGGTTTCAGTTGATTTTAATCGACTGGAAATTGGCCATTTTTCAAACGGTCTCAGAATTCAACGAAACTAGTTTTGTTAGGACCGTATCGTCAATACGAAGCTAGAAAATATTTTTATGGGATTTATAGAGTTAGTATGTGACCCCGGTAATTTGAAATGTACGTTTAAAATTCAATATAGTGATTTAAATGTAAATTAAACGGAAACTGATTCAAATGGTCAAATCAGCTTGCGATACATATCCCATTGTGTTCGAAATGGGGGTAAAACGCTATGGACGACAGGCGGTGGGCCTCGTTTCGAGGTCGTATGTGAAAGTCAACTTTTAGAAATTAAATAATATAAAATAAAATAATAAAAAAAAAATATATTCCCTCCTCCCCTTTTATCCTCCTGCCCCCCCCCCCCCCCCCCCCCGTTCGTTTTAATTTCAAACTAATAATAATAATAATAAAAAAGAGAACCGAATCCCTAATCGACGTTGACCACCGCTACACCCTCCGGCTCAGGCGTCCACAACTCCACCTCCTCCCAAGTCGTCGACGATGATCCCCTCCTTCCTCTGGAACCCGCCGCAACTTCGGAAGTCGCGCCCAAATCGCGAGGCCATCGAGGCGTCGAGTTCAACCGTGGGTGGTGGCGCCGGAGCAGGGAAGAATGGCGGAGGTCGTGGCGGCATCAAATTGAGGCCTCGCGCCTCGAGATGCGTGAAATCTGAAGCCCTAGGGGTTGAGAGTCTTCGACAGGCAACGTCCAGAACTGGAAGGAGGAAAGGGTAATTAAAACTTTGTTTTATTTATTTAGAAACATTATTTTTGAATCTGAAAGCATTATTTTTAAATCTGAAAATGTGGTCTTTAAAATTGAAATTTGAAAATAAAAATAAGCATTGTTTTTGAAAATAAAAATAAGCATTGTTTTTGAAAATGAAAAAAAAAAGAGATTTTAAAAACTGATTTAAAAATTTGAAAACTGGATTTTTAAGAGATTTAAAAACTGTATTTAAAAAGAATAAAAAAAGAGATTTTTAAAGGTGAAAAGGCGAGATTTTTAATATGGAAAAAGATTAGAACTTTGAAAGGTGAAAAGATAGGATTTTTATTTGGTAAAAGGTATAATCTTTATATGAAGAATAAGGTGATAAAAATATAATCTTTATCTATATAGAGCGTGATAGTAAAAATATGATTTTTATATATTGAATAGCATAGAAAAAAATTCAATTTTTAAATATATGAAGTGATTATAAAAATAGGATTTCTAAATTGAAAGAGAATAAATAAAAATGTGATTTTTATTTTAAAGACATCGAAATATAAAAATGTGTGATTTTTATATATATAGTGACTACGGGCAACGAAGATGACGAAGATGCGATAGCGATGAAGTTTTCTATCAGTGAAGTGCCGTGGAGCTAGGATAGCTAAAAGTGAGAATTTCTCACCTTTCAATTTCATTTCTATTTATATATATATACTAGGATGCAGACGGTGCTTAGTAGCACCCGACACAATCGTCCACAGACCATGGACTTGTTTGTTTGGTTGCATAGATTAGTTAAATTATTTGTTTGAATTGAATTGTTTGGTGAGATGAAATTGATTTGATTGATGTGTGAATGGCGTGGGCCTTCACTAGACCGGGGATAAGGCTAGGCCTTGTCCCGTTTCTAGTATCGTGCCGTTATGCCGCCGAAATTTTCTAAAATATGTTAGAAAAATAAAAATATCATTTTATTTAAGGAATGAACTGAATAAAATTCATATGTTGGAATAAAATGTTTTGTCGTTAAAAATATAATTTTTAACGTGAATGTGAATAAATGAATATTCATTTACAAACCAGACGGTTTGTTTATGTACACTTATTTGAAGGACATTGATTGGGTCGATAAAATTTTACACATCGCCCAACAGCACAAATAAAATATGTGTTTGATTGTTTGAAACCCCACACGGGTGTTAGGATGAAATTTGAAGTTCACTCATCCTGATTGATTAAATATGTCGATCGATTGATTGACATGCTGTTATAAGCGTTAGATATCTTTATTTGATGCTTATACAGTGTAGTGCACTTTGGTTGATGGTTGATTATTTTTCAATGCTATTATATACATGTGTTGTATGAAAATCCATATAATTAATTTTATATGGTAATTGATTGGGCCTCATTCCAGTTTAGAAATAGAAATATTTGAAATAGAAATATTTGAAATAGAAATATTTGAAATAGAATATTTGAAAATAGAAATTTATGAAGCCGTGTTGATTAGATTGACGCCATTTTGACGTGAACGATATTTATATCGATTTTAAACGATTTCGAAATGAATTGAATTGAAAACGATTTCGAAATGAATTAAATTGAAACGATTTCGAAATGAATTGAATTGAAAGTGATTTCGAAATGAATTGAATTGAAAGTGATTTCGAAATGAATTGAATTGAAAACGATTTCGAAATGAATTGAATTGAAAACGAATTCAAATTGAATTGAAACGATTTCGAAATGAATTGAATTGAAAGTGATTTCGAAATGAATTGAATTGAAAACGATTTCGAAATGAATTGAATTGAAAACGAATTCAAATTGAATTGAAAGCAAATTGAAATGAATTCAAATTGAATTGAAATTTGAATTGAATAGAAATGAATTTTAAAACGAATTTATAGAGAAGAATTCAATTTTGCTTTGAATTGAGATGGAAGTTGAAATAGATTTTGAAACGAATTTTAAAACTATTTATATAATTCGTTTTAAATAGAAATCGACGAAATATATATTATATATAATATAATGGCCTGAATAGAACGCGCCGCGCCGCGGCAGTTCGCGAATTTCGACCATTGATTTCAAATGGACATTACGGGAGATCCGACCGTCGGATTCTCCTAAAACCGGAACCGTTGGGTTCATATCGAAAAGAGCTTTCTAGCGAATGTTAGAAATTTGAAATCTAACGGTTGGATTTGGAATTATGTCCAAATCAAATTTGAAAAAGGTCGCTGTAAGTGCAGTTCGATGGCCATTGATGGAAATCGACTGTACGGGCCTTGATAAAATTATTAAAAATAGTAATAATTTGTGTAAAATCATAAGAAATGATTTGTGAAGATTTGGGATGAAAAACTTCATGTTTGAAAAGATAAAAATAGATTTTTATCGAAATGAACTAGTTTTGAACTAGAATTATAATTCTATTTATTTTTAAATGAATAAATTGAATTTGGAATGGTTTTGAAAATAACCAGAATTTCCAATGATTGCATTGGAGTGGATTTGAATCGAAATTGTCTTCGGAATATTTCGATGTTGGAATTCGTGATTATACAGATGTTGTTATGGGAATTTGAAAGATATACATTTATATCGTTATTTCAATACGACATTTGTTAATCGTAGAATTTGATATTGAATATAAGCCGATATATTTTCTATTCAGAGCCTTGTATTGAATATCAAATGTGATTTGGGTTTGTCGTGAATGGTGTCTTCACTAACACTGTTCTTGAACCCAGTTGTGAAAAGATTAAATCTTTTTATTTAGATTTAATGAAGTGTACCAATTGAATGATATTTAATTGGAATTGAAGTGATATTGATTTTTGGGTTTATCGTGAACAGTGTTTTAAATAACACTCGTTCTTTAACCCGATAATTAATGGAATGTGATTTTGGGTTTATCGTGAACTGTGTTTTAAATGACACTGATTCTTTGACCCAGCCGAAGATTAAAACTAAGTGGAGTTTTAATGAATCTTTAATTAGATTGAAAAGATCGAGAATGGAGTATCACCAGTTTTACTCCAAGCGATAGTTAAATCTTTAATTAGATTTGAACGTGAAATGGTAATTGAATTTACCGATAACACTGTGGTGTTAGATATGAAGTATCACCAGTTTTACTTCATGGGATGAATAGGTTGAGATTTGGGAAATAAAATAAATGATTACTTCGGTGTGGTTCGCTAATCCCGACTAGTTTGAATTGATATTCAAAGGAGATTAAAGAATAAATTCAAGAATTTATCTTTGATAAAATTAATGGGAACTTTTCCCAAAGTATAGGAATATTTGAATAAAAGAATATTCTGAATTGGAATGAGGCGTATGTTGTGTTTGTGTAACACTTTTATAATATATACGCGAGTTATTCAGAAAGACCGGGTTTATCCCATTCTGAATAACTGATTCGACGTGGTGTCGAAGATGAAGACGATGGTCGAAGACCGGAAGTCTTCACGTCGTTTGGGTGATAACTGATGATCTTGATTGGGCTGTACACCCAAGAAGATGGAAACAGTTGGTGATCGTCCAGACGTACTTGGAGATCGATGGATATGCGGGGTACTAGGTGCCTCCGGTTTCGTTCAGACCCAGAACGGACTTGTAAATGGACTGTGTGTCTGACATTGGATTTTAGTCTGTGTGATTGATCTCTATTAAATACATATCTGTTTGGCGGCGGAGAATTTATTCTCTTGCTTAACGCCCTTCTCTGAGACGTACGAGCTCAGGGGTTATATATTGATGGATATCAAACGCATGGAGTGAATTGCCTGTGTGGCATGCCTAAGTGGCAATTGATCGAGGCTTCTGTTGAAAAGCAAAGTCTCGTGGTGATGATCAAAGCACAGCCTGTGTGGCACAGCTTTGTGTAACGTGAATTCGCGAGCCTCACACCCCGGTTGTGAACCAAAAACGGGAGAGGACGTCAGGGAGGGCATGCGTTTCTTTCTAGCTAGATGTGGCGTCAGTGGTTTTACACGCCCTGACGAGTTTGACTTATGTGGTTGTTGCTGTTGCGAGGCGCCTTGGTTATATCGGTTTCGGCCGATGCATTCTGGTCGGCTGACGGACCAGACTTACACCCCATAGGGTGGGGAGACGTAGTGTTCAGGCATAATAATCCACATCGGTGGACCGGCCCTGAGGATCCAGGGGGCAGTTGCGGCTGTTCCTGAGGGGCGGGCTAGAGCGTCTCGAATCGGTTGAGGACTATCTTTTGCCTCGATTCATAGACGGAAATCCAATTTCCAAATACGTGACATTTGCGGTTTTAATTGTAGAACCTAGTATGGTGACATAGTGGGATGGGGCATTCATGCCGCCTATGATTGATACTTATGATTTGAAGTTGTTTATACACTATGCACTTATAATAGTATCAAACGATTTGTTTTAAACGTATCAAGCATTCTTTGGCTGTTATAAGGGAAAACCCTATCCTCGGCTGCGTTGCATTGTGTGATGGGACCTGGGTCTTATAACAGCTTCATTCTTCTTTATTTAGCATTGCGCTGTTGTTTTATGCACTGGTATTCTTGGGAGGAAACCCGTTCCGTGTTATACGGCGTGGTCCCTTGATTTACCTTTAAAAACAAAGATTAAAAACTGTTTTAGTTCTCACACCAGTCACATGACTGACCTGGAGTTTATTGTTTTAACCTAAACTCTGGGTGCCCTTATTTTGACACGGGCAGCTAGTAGTTTTGGTTTTGCAGATTTATATTCACAGGATCCTGGTTTACAGCTGGAACGATATCCGGAAAGCTTTGTATCCGTATATCCCTTCTAGTTGTGTATTGTATTATTTTCCGCTGCCATGTATTTAAATGTAATTTAAATCTCTGATATTTCTGTGTAATATTTATTCGTACTCTGTATATTCTTGTAATCTGATGCATTGTTGTAATATACAATGAAATGTTCTTCTGTATGTGTTCTGTTGTGGTTTGTTCTCGAACTATCCGACGCTTTCCTTTACGGGGAAGTTGCGGGCTGTTTCATTTGGTATCAGAGCTTTGGTTTACCAAGCTCAGAGAACAAGGCACATTAGAACCATACGAAAGAATTCATCAGATATTGGATTAGTAAAATCCAATGAGAATGACTCGTTAGAGATGGGATCAGTAGTATCCTAGAACGAGTGTGAAGAGTATATTTTTAAAATGAAAACAAATTTTTTTGTTTTGAAAATTTAAATCACTTATTCGTATTTGATTATTTATTTATATTGATTAGGACAGTCCAGTATATAAAGTTTTGCATATACGCCTTGCAAACGTGTATTTGAAGTTTTAATATATTGGATAGATATAGAATTATACTCTAGTCGCCCGGGGGTGATTCTGATGATTGATATATCATCATCAGAGTTTATATCCGAGTGACAAACGTGTAATATCTATATATTTCCTATTGACTGGTGTGAGAACCAAAAATTAGATAGGGCTTATTGTTGTGATTTGGCATCAAAAATCTGATTTTTGACTATATATCAAAGTTATGAATTTCAAATGATAATTCACTAATTGATTGATGTTTGTGTTGTTTGTTTAATCGTTTGATAATTTTGAACCATTATGCCTAATTGAATCAAATATTTAATTGTATTGAAAATTGGTTGCGTTTGCTTGCATATACTTGTACTTACATTGAACAGGTCATAGCAAGGAGGCTAGAGCAGAGAATAAAATTTGTTTGCCCGACAAATAGGTACATGTTTACTACATAATTTCCTGTTTTGTTTGGGTGATGATGATTTTGTGAGCCTATTGGCTAGCCGCTTGGCTTTTTCTTTTTCTTTTTGAGATCTGAAGGACCGGGGAAGCTATTTAAAATTCCCCGATGCTCCCGGTGCAGGGGAGGTTATGGCGAAATTTTTCGAAAATTTAGGGTGTTAGCCAAATTTTTGAAATTTTGAAAATTCTCAGAAACTAAAGAGTTGGAGAATGGAAGTCAGATCGAACGTAGAGTTGAATAATCAAACCACTTTCGACTTTGTTCCTTTTCGGGGACGAAAAGTTTTAAGTGGGGGAGATTGTAACAACCCGTAAAATGCGAGCCAGTTTGAAATTTTTATTTTGGCAATTTTAGCGAATTTTGATTATTTAAAATGAATTATTTTAAATAATATCGACGAGAAATTTATTTTGAATATAATTCGAACGTATATATTATACGCGTCGTCGTTAGAATATAAATAATTATATATAATTATAAATAGAATTGAAAATGGCGCGGTAGTTCGATAATTCGATTTCAAACTTCAATTGAATGTACCGGGTGCAAAACAATCCGGATTTTAGTGAAACCAAAAATAATGGAATCTAATTGATAATATCTTTCCAACGAATCTGAATAATCAAAAGTTCGTAGCGGGAATCAAAAGATATGTCCAGTTGAAAATTCTGAATAGTCGCTATGGAATTCAGGCCCTTAAAAATGGACATTTTGCAAACGTCCTCGGATTTCGATGAAACCAGTTTTGTTGGGTCCGGGATGTAAAGTTATTGCTAGGTTTCAAGTTTCATAATTTTTCGAATCAATATGTGAGTGTGGCAAGAGAAAACGCATTTGACCGGTTTCAGTTGATTTTAATCGACTGGAAATTGGCCATTTTTCAAACGGTCTCAGAATTCAACGAAACTAGTTTTGTTAGGACCGTATCGTCAATACGAAGCTAGAAAATATTTTTATGGGATTTATAGAGTTAGTATGTGACCCCGGTAATTTGAAATGTACGTTTAAAATTCAATATAGTGATTTAAATGTAAATTAAACGGAAACTGATTCAAATGGTCAAATCAGCTTGCGATACATATCCCATTGTGTTCGAAATGGGGGTAAAACGCTATGGACGACAGGCGGTGGGCCTCGTTTCGAGGTCGTATGTGAAAGTCAACTTTTAGAAATTAAATAATATAAAATAAAATAAAATAATAAAAAAAAAAATATTCCCTCCTCCCCTTTTATCCTCCTGCCCCCCCCCCCCCCCGTTCGTTTTAATTTCAAACTAATAATAATAAAAAAAAAAAGAGAACCGAATCCCTAATCGACGTTGACCACCGCTACACCCTCCGGCTCAGGCGTCCACAACTCCACCTCCTCCCAAGTCGTCGACGATGATCCCCTCCTTCCTCTGGAACCCGCCGCAACTTCGGAAGTCGCGCCCAAATCGCGAGGCCATCGAGGCGTCGAGTTCAACCGTGGGTGGTGGCGCCGGAGCAGGGAAGAATGGCGGAGGTCGTGGCGGCATCAAATTGAGGCCTCGCGCCTCGAGATGCGTGAAATCTGAAGCCCTAGGGGTTGAGAGTCTTCGACAGGCAACGTCCAGAACTGGAAGGAGGAAAGGGTAATTAAAACTTTGTTTTATTTATTTAGAAACATTATTTTTGAATCTGAAAGCATTATTTTTAAATCTGAAAATGTGGTCTTTAAAATTGAAATTTGAAAATAAAAATAAGCATTGTTTTTGAAAATAAAAATAAGCATTGTTTTTGAAAATGAAAAAAAAGAGATTTTAAAAACTGATTTAAAAATTTGAAAACTGGATTTTTAAGAGATTTAAAAACTGTATTTAAAAAGAATAAAAAAAGAGATTTTTAAAGGTGAAAAGGCGAGATTTTTAATATGGAAAAAGATTAGAACTTTGAAAGGTGAAAAGATAGGATTTTTATTTGGTAAAAGGTATAATCTTTATATGAAGAATAAGGTGATAAAAATATAATCTTTATCTATATAGAGCGTGATAGTAAAAATATGATTTTTATATATTGAATAGCATAGAAAAAAATTCGATTTTTAAATATATGAAGTGATTATAAAAATAGGATTTCTAAATTGAAAGAGAATAAATAAAAATGTGATTTTTATTTTAAAGACATCGAAATATAAAAATGTGTGATTTTTATATATATAGTGACAACGGGCAACGAAGATGACGAAGATGCGATAGCGATGAAGTTTTCTATCAGTGAAGTGCCGTGGAGCTAGGATAGCTAAAAGTGAGAATTTCTCACCTTTCAATTTCATTTCTATTTATATATATATACTAGGATGTAGACGGTGCTTAGTAGCACCCGACACAATCGTCCACAGACCATGGACTTGTTTGTTTGGTTGCATAGATTAGTTGAATTATTTGTTTGAATTGAATTGTTTGGTGAGATGATATTGATTTGATTGATGTGTGAATGGCGTGGGCCTTCACTAGACCGGGGATAAGGCTAGGCCTTGTCCCGTTTCTAGTATCGTGCCGTTATGCCGCCGAAATTTTCTAAAATATGTTAGAAAAATAAAAATATCATTTTATTTAAGGAATGAACTGAATAAAATTCATATGTTGGAATAAAATGTTTTGTCGTTAAAAATATAATTTTTAACGTGAATGTGAATAAATGAATATTCATTTACAAACCAGACGGTTTGTTTATGTACACTTATTTGAAGGACATTGATTGGGTCGATAAAATTTTACACATCGCCCAACAGCACAAATAAAATATGTGTTTGATTGTTTGAAACCCCACACGGGTGTTAGGATGAAATTTGAAGTTCACTCATCCTGATTGATTAAATATGTCGATCGATTGATTGACATGCTGTTATAAGCGTTAGATATCTTTATTTGATGCTTATACAGTGTAGTGCACTTTGGTTGATGGTTGATTATTTTTCAATGCTATTATATACATGTGTTGTATGAAAATCCATATAATTAATTTTATATGGTAATTGATTGGGCCTCATTCCAGTTTAGAAATAGAAATATTTGAAATAGAAATATTTGAAATAGAAATATTTGAAATAGAATATTTGAAAATAGAAATTTATGAAGCCGTGTTGATTAGATTGACGCCATTTTGACGTGAACGATATTTATATCGATTTTAAACGATTTCGAAATGAATTGAATTGAAAACGATTTCGAAATGAATTGAATTGAAACGATTTCGAAATGAATTGAATTGAAAGTGATTTCGAAATGAATTGAATTGAAAGTGATTTCGAAATGAATTGAATTGAAAACGATTTCGAAATGAATTGAATTGAAAACGAATTCAAATTGAATTGAAACGATTTCGAAATGAATTGAATTGAAAGTGATTTCGAAATGAATTGAATTGAAAACGATTTCGAAATGAATTGAATTGAAAACGAATTCAAATTGAATTGAAAGCAAATTGAAATGAATTCAAATTGAATTGAAATTTGAATTGAATAGAAATGAATTTTAAAACGAATTTATAGAGAAGAATTCAATTTTGCTTTGAATTGAGATGGAAGTTGAAATAGATTTTGAAACGAATTTTAAAACTATTTATATAATTCGTTTTAAATAGAAATCGACGAAATATATATTATATATATTATATATAATATAATGGCCTAAATAGAACGCGCCGCGCTGCGGCAGTTCGCGAATTTCGACCATTGATTTCAAATGGACATTACGGGAGATCCGACCGTCGGATTCTCCTAAAACCGGAACCGTTGGGTTCATATCGAAAAGAGCTTTCTAGCGAATGTTAGAAATTTGAAATCTAACGGTTGGATTTGGAATTATGTCCAAATCAAATTTGAAAAAGGTCGCTGTAAGTGCAGTTCGATGGCCATTGATGGAAATCGACTGTACGGGCCTTGATAAAATTATTAAAAATAGTAATAATTTGTGTAAAATCATAAGAAATGATTTGTGAAGATTTGGGATGAAAAACTTCATGTTTGAAAAGATAAAAATAGATTTTTATCGAAATGAACTAGTTTTGAACTAGAATTATAATTCTATTTATTTTTAAATGAATAAATTGAATTTGGAATGGTTTTGAAAATAACCAGAATTTCCAATGATTGCATTGGAGTGGATTTGAATCGAAATTATCTTCGGAATATTTCGATGTTGGAATTCGTGATTATACAGATGTTGTTATGGGAATTTGAAAGATATACATTTATATCGTTATTTCAATACGACATTTGTTAATCGTAGAATTTGATATTGAATATAAGCCGATATATTTTCTATTCAGAGCCTTGTATTGAATATCAAATGTGATTTGGGTTAGTCGTGAATGGTGTCTTCACTAACACTGTTCTTGAACCCAGTTGTGAAAAGATTAAATCTTTTTATTTAGATTTAATGAAGTGTACCAATTGAATGATATTTAATTGGAATTGAAGTGATATTGATTTTTGGGTTTATCGTGAACAGTGTTTTAAATAACACTCGTTCTTTAACCCGATAATTAATGGAATGTGATTTTGGGTTTATCGTGAACCGTGTTTTAAATGACACTGATTCTTTGACCCAGCCGAAGATTAAAACTAAGTGGAGTTTTAATGAATCTTTAATTAGATTGAAAAGATCGAGAATGGAGTATCACCAGTTTTACTCCAAGCGATAGTTAAATCTTTAATTAGATTTGAACGTGAAATGGTAATTGAATTTACCGATAACACTGTGGTGTTAGATATGAAGTATCACCAGTTTTACTTCATGGGATGAATAGTTTGAGATTTGGGAAATAAAATAAATGATTACTTCGGTGTGGTTCGCTAATCCCGACTAGTTTGAATTGATATTCAAAGGAGATTAAAGAATAAATTCAAGAATTTATCTTTGATAAAATTAATGGGAACTTTTCCCAAAGTATAGGAATATTTGAATAAAAGAATATTCTGAATTGGAATGAGGCGTATGTTGTGTTTGTGTAACACTTTTATAATATATACGCGAGTTATTCAGAAAGACCGGGTTTATCCCATTCTGAATAACTGATTCGACGTGGTGTCGAAGATGAAGACGATGGTCGAAGACCGGAAGTCTTCACGTCGTTTGGGTGATAACTGATGATCTTGATTGGGCTGTACACCCAAGAAGATGGAAACAGTTGGTGATCGTGCAGACGTACTTGGAGATCGATGGATATGCGGGGTACTAGGTGCCTCCGGTTTCGTTCAGACCCAGAACGGACTTGTAAATGGACTGTGTGTCTGACATTGGATTTTAGTCTGTGTGATTGATCTCTATTAAATACATATCTGTTTGGCGGCGGAGAATTTATTCTCTTGCTTAACGCCCTTCTCTGAGACGTACGAGCTCAGGGGTTATATATTGATGGATATCAAACGCATGGAGTGAATTGCCTGTGTGGCATGCCTAAGTGGCAATTGATCGAGGCTTCTGTTGAAAAGCAAAGTCTCGTGGTGATGATCAAAGCACAGCCTGTGTGGCACAGCTTTGTGTAACGTGAATTCGCGAGCCTCACACCCCGGTTGTGAACCAAAAACGGGAGAGGACGTCAGGGAGGGCATGCGTTTCTTTCTAGCTAGAAGTGGCATCAGTGGTTTTACACGCCCTGACGAGTTTGACTTATGTGGTTGTTGCTGTTGCGAGGCGCCTCGGTTATATCGGTTTCGGCCGATGCATTCTGGTCGGCTGACGGACCAGACTTACACCCCATAGGGTGGGGAGACGTAGTGTTCAGGCATAATAATCCACATTGGTGGACCGGCCCTGAGGATCCAGGGGGCAGTTGCGGCTGTTCCTGAGGGGCGGGCTAGAGCGTCTCGAATCGGTTGAGGACTATCTTTTGCCTCGGTTCATAGACGGAAATCCAATTTCCAAATACGTGACATTTGCGGTTTTAATTGTAGAACCTAGTATGGTGACATAGTGGGATGGGGCATTCATGCCGCCTATGATTGATACTTATGATTTGAAGTTGTTTATACACTATGCACTTATAATAGTATCAAACGATTTGTTTTAAACGTATCAAGCATTCTTTGGCTGTTATAAGGGAAAACCCTATCCTCGGCTGCGTTGCATTGTGTGATGGGACCTAGGTCTTATAACAGCTTCATTCTTCTTTATTTAGCATTGCGCTGTTGTTTTATGCACTGGTATTCTTGGGAGGAAACCCGTTCCGTGTTATACGGCGTGGTCCCTTGATTTACCTTTAAAAACAAAGATTAAAAACTGTTTTAGTTCTCACACCAGTCACATGACTGACCTGGAGTTTATTGTTTTAACCTAAACTCTGGGTGCCCTTATTTTGACACGGGCAGCTAGTAGTTTTGGTTTTGCAGATTTATATTCACAGGATCCTGGTTTACAGCTGGAACGATATCCGGAAAGCTTTGTATCCGTATATCCCTTCTAGTTGTGTATTGTATTATTTTCCGCTGCCATGTATTTAAATGTAATTTAAATCTCTGATATTTCTGTGTAATATTTATTCGTACTCTGTATATTCTTGTAATCTGATGCATTGTTGTAATATACAATGAAATGTTCTTTTGTATGTGTTCTGTTGTGGTTTGTTCTCGAACTATCCGACGCTTTCCTTTACGGGGAAGTTGCGGGCTGTTTCAATATGTAATTGGGAATTTTGGGTAATTGACATAATTAGCCTAAAATTGGCATAAATTGCAAATGAATAAATTGGCTAAGATAAGCATGCTGGGACACGAGGTTAGACTCTGTTTGCGGTTGAAGCCTGCCCGGAACCAACCGGCTAACCAGCAACCGCAAACGGTCAGTTTAATGTGAGAGGTCGTAGGCATAACTA
Organism: Allium sativum; assembly: GCA_030737875.1. Classification (NCBI taxonomy): domain Eukaryota; kingdom Viridiplantae; phylum Streptophyta; class Magnoliopsida; order Asparagales; family Amaryllidaceae; genus Allium; species Allium sativum. The sequence goes on from CM060922.1 coordinate 924,625,183, forward strand.
AAAGATGCTTAGACATGAAGTTAAGTCTTGCTTGCGGTGGAAGTCTGTCCAGAACGACCCAGCATATCTAGCAGTCACAAGCAATCGACTTAATGTGAGAGGTTTGTGCATTAATAACTAATTAATGCTGATCAAAGATGAATATGATACCTAAAACGTGTTAGGTGGATAGGGTTAAGTTAACCTGTGTAAGATGACAACTTAACAATAATACATGAACAAAGTGGATAGGGTTAAGGAAAGCTTAACCAAGAATGCATATTAATTTGATAAGTGGATGGGGTTAAGTCAACTGGACGGATAGACAACACTTAACCAATATAAGTCAGGTTAGGATAAACCCTGGGGAAAAACCTAGTAGCGGTAGGGACCCTTTTTAGTCAGTAACCCACTTAGAGGTATCGGTAACCATGAGCTAGGCAAGGTTGGGGCATCTTACTAGGCTGATTACAGGCGGTCAAATAGGAGCAAGGGTGTTCCGACGGGTTCGTTAAGTGTGCAAAAAGGTGTTCCTGGGATTGGCAGATTTAGCCACTGTACACCAGTAGGTATGAAGCTATGCAGCAAAGGGTTGCCACTTACGAAGTGATACACCCTAAGCTGGGGCCCGCACAGGTATCTGCAACTTAGGGAGCCGATCGATTAGGGTAGTGTGGGGACATCTGGTATCTATTATGGATAAGTAGGTTGTCAAAGATTGTATGGGGTGGATACCTCTTACTAGATATTATGCCTGAGGGCTACCAATTACGGGATTGGGATCATTTCGTTAAGAATTACTAACAGGTGGTGCAGAGAATTAAATTAAGTAAGAAATCTTGAAAGCGCACTAGACATTTCCTTCATATTCATCCTGTTATCTAGCTTTACCTTATGTCATGGTTATACTTTCCACCCTGTTTATTCCTGTCATATTGCTTTACTTATTTTCATGCTAAAAGTAGCTGGACTCACCAGGCTTTATGTCTGACCTTTTTGTTTTCGCCTCTTTTTCTTCCGTTTCCCCTTTAGGTTCTCAGGGAGGAAAGAATGAAGCTTGACTTGGATTTCTTTCTACTTGAAGTGCTTGGAAGTGTTGAGAGTAATGCTCAGCTTTATCTCTTTTCATTATGATTATTTGGAGTGGGATTATGATTTTACTTTTATGTACTCTTATAATAATTTTGTTCAAGATGGAAATTTATGTACTTGATTCTAGTATGTGTTTTTGATGTTGTAACCAAACATGTTTTTCTTTTCCGCTGCAATGAATAAAGTTTGAATTTTCTTAAGTACCATCTATATATCTGTCTTGTGATATTCTGCTCTATACTCTTATTATACTCCATGGAAATTAATGCATTCCCTTAGTGAGTCACATCAATGGACGTGGGGTGTTACAGATTGGCCAGTTATCATCGAAGATTTATTCAAGATTGCTCACCATTTAACCAAGTTAGCTATAAAAGTTGCAAAGTTTGAACGAAAACCAAAGAGTGAGGGATCCTTTCTAGAATAAAAGAACAGGCTAACCATGGCCCCAATTCTAACTATCATTGAAGAAAGAGGTGGTATAACCATATATATAGATGTTTGTGGAGAAGGAGTAGGAACAGTACTCATGTAGCATGGGAAGGTCATTGCATACTCCAGTAGACAACTAAAGATGCATGAAAGTAATTATGCAACACATGACTTGAAGTTAATAGCCATGGTGTTTGTACTAAAAATGTGGTGGCATTACTTACTAGGTGAAAAGTTTAAGCTATTTACAGGCCACAATTATGTGAAATATCTTTTTACTTAGAAGAAATTGAATATGAGGCAAAAATGCTGGCTATAGTTTCTAGCATCTTATGATCATGATATTCTTTATACACCTAGGAAATCCAATGTTATGGCTGATGCATTAAGTAGAATGCATGCCATCATTGTGCGACGGTCCGTCCCGCACCAGCCTGCATTTCCTCCGAAAGTGCGCTGTACACATGCCCAGCTAGCACAGAACGGTCGTCAGAAGAAAAGAAAGAAGAGAATGAACTAATCAAGGAACCTGTAGAATGTCTCACAGCGCATGGGATAAAATATAATAATAACATATTTGACATAAAACAGGCGAGACAGTGCATAAGCTGATAACAAAATCAACATCAATCATCAGAGCAGCGGAAATCCATATACAGCTTATTACAATTTTCCAAATTTACTGTCTCTAAACAAAAGAAAGCTAAAGTAGAAGATACACCAACAATGCCCAAGCAGTGATCTTCAACAACACAGGGAGAATATTATGTATATAGTACGTGGAAGCCTCCTTCTCGTCTCCGGATCATCTACCCGTGCATCACCAGCTAACCTGTCTCTAGTCTGCTCGTGTGAGCACCCAGAGTAATAAGAGGAGACATAAAACTCTGGGTCAGACATAAAGCCTGGTATGAGCGATAAGCATCTAAACAGAATAATAACGGGTATACTAAGCCATACCTGAACCTGGACCTGCAACCAAAGAGTTAGTACCACATACCGTACAGTACTCCAAGGTGCCATAATAAATAGTGTAAGAATACGGGGGTGGGGTGTGCATGTCACAATGATAGCAAACAAATCATCCATAGCAACCATCCTCACATCTCTCACTCAGTGCGTAAAGCGTACGGCATCTACCACTTTGGAACACTAGACAAACTGAGGTAACGACGAATCCCGACTTGTAGAAACCCTGCTGTGACCAAGCCAAACACTTGGAGTCATGACCAAACATTTCAATGACCCACTTCATTGGTCGTAGCCCTTGGTTCTACCAATGCCATAATGGCCCTGAATCCGCCTTCGTACCTCCTACCATAGTGGTCCAAAGCTATAGACGTCGATAACTCCTTAGCACGCGTCCCGCAGCAAAGCCCAACCATGAAGCGAACTCGTTGATTCCCATCTGAATCTTGAGCTCTAACTTCTCATTTGGACTTCCTATGCATCTCGGGTTTGGTCGAATTGGAGTTGGTCTTCAAAAGAGTCGTCGCGTAATCGCAGCTCCAATCCGGTTCGGTGCTCCTTTGGTTCGGGTCCTCCACTCGGTTCGGTTCGGGTGTCTTGCTCCTGCTGCCGTTTCTTCAACCACTTCCGAGTCCTTCAGAGTCGCGGTCCGGGTCTCCCTTGTTGTCCCTGAAGTTCCATGCTGCTGGAGATGCCACCACCTTGGTTCAGTTCGGCTACCCGACCCGATCCCCTTATCCGATCCGATCCCACTCTCTTTAGCTTACTCCGATCCGATCCCACTCTTTAGCTTATTCCGATCCGATCCGATTCTGCTCCATAGCTCCGATCCTAAGTAAACGGCTTTCCTTCTCGCCAAGTATCCTCCAGTGGCAAGTTCCAATCCAGTTCGAATTCCCTTGGTCAGTTCACAAATCCGATCTGACCCCTTTCTCCGATCCGAACCGGTTCGGAACCTGCACACTTCTGCAACTTTCCAGCGAGCTTTCTACGCCATTCGACGACGTTTTCGACCAATTTAACTATTCTAGTCAATCATGAAACATACCATAGAGTCATAGCACATGTAACATCAATTGCAAACACCATAACAATAATTTGATAGATTTAAAATGGATCAAACATAGCTAGGACTCCTCATTTTCCCCTAATCACTCTTAATCATGTTCAAGCATACAATTAACAAAACACATCGAAATTAACCCAAATTTCTAACAGAGCCTTAAAACATTATTTTAGAATTTTAAGGATTTTTCCAGAATTTATTTACGTATAAATTCGCTAATCTTCACTAATTACCCTTAATCACCGTAATTAGTGCAAAAACTATGCAAATCACTCACCTTGGCCACAAATGAAACACCAAATCTGAAGTATCCTCTGTTTGGGTCGAATTCCTATGTATAGCAGCAGCCCCAACCTTGCTTTGTTGCTATTTGGCCTTGCTTTGATGTAGTTTAGGCTTAATCTTCACTAAAATGTGTTTTGGAGTGGTTTTAGAGGATGGAAGCCATTACTAAGGTCTCAAGAAGGTTTGTGGCGGCTCAAAACTGAAATGAGAGTGATAACCTAACCCTAATCAGTCGTCCTATACCTCTAAACCCGAAATTCCTCTTGGGCCTAGCTGCTAATCACCCGGTTAAGCCCAATTAAGCTGTTTTTCACCGTCTGAAACTTGTTTCAGCCATATCTCCCAAACGGTGAGTCCGTTTGACTAATGTGACCACTCTACGGAAAGAGAAACCATCATTCGAAGCCAATGGGAGTGGTTTCAAGTCAAAATTCATTTCCAGTCAAAAGTTATGGCCAAAACAGTGCCAACTAGGGGTAAAATGGTCATCTAAAAATCGGGAAAAATCATGAATATGGGAAATGACCCCAATAGTCGTCTCCCAAAGTTACATGACCATACGACTTCGTATGTGACAAAAATAAATATTGTACGATCCTATGATGCGTAGAATGCGGGTCGTTACACTCCCCCCCCCCCCCCCCTTAAGAAATTTCGTCCCCGAAATTCCTTAACCCAAAACATACAAGGGATCCCGCATGCCTAACAACCATATACAACATTAAAATATGCAAAACAAGCAAACAAGCCTATCCTAGCATGCAGAAAACTAAATCGAAGTCAAAATCTTACCAGGTAAAGAGTTCTGGGTGTGTCTTCCTAATGCTCTCTTCTGTCTCCCAAGTACAGTCATTCTCGTCCTCGCCCCACTGAACCTTGACTAGCTTCACCGCCTTTCTTCGAAGTTGCTTCATGTCGTGCTCGACAATACGGGCCGGCTTACGGTTCCCAACCGCCTCGGGTTCTACTTCGAAGTCCTCTAACTGATCAGGTGAAATAGTCATATTTGAGTCGTGAACGAACTTCCTTAGTTGGGAAACATGAAATACGTTATGAACTCCCGCCATCTTCTCCGGTAAGTCAATTTTGTATGCCAAATTCCCGACTAGTTCAAGAACAGGGAATGGGCCAACAAATCTTGGTGCCAACTTGCCTCTCCTTCCAAATCGTATTACTCTCTTTAACGGAGAAATCTTGACAAACACCAAGTCACCAACGGAGAATTTTAGGTCTCTTCTCCTCTTATCAGCATAACTTTTCTGCCTATCTTGGGCAGCCTTCATTCGTTGTTGAATGATCTTGATCTTATCCGACGTTTCTCTCACCACATCTGGTCCAAGCACAAACTTCTCGCCAGTCTCTATCCAACATGATGGTGAGTTGCACGGTCTTCCGTACAAAGCTTCAAACGGAGCCATACCGATACTGGATTGGTAGCTATTATTATATGCAAACTCCACTAGATGCAAATGGCCATCCCATGATCCACCAAAATCCAATATACACGCTCTCAAGAGATCTTCCAAAATACGATTCACCCTCTCCGTCTGACCGTCGGTCTGAGGATGATATGCGGTACTGAGATGTAACTCTGACCCTAGAGCCTCTTGTAAGCTCTTCCAAAACCCACTAGTAAACAATGGGTCTCGGTCACTCACAATGCTTTTAGGTACTCCATGGAATCTCACTACCCACTTCATATACAATTCTGCCAACTTGGCTGCTGTTCTGGTCGATTTGACTGGTATAAACCTTGCGCTTTTAGTCAATCGATCCACAATCACCCAAATGCTATCATGTCCCGATCTAGTCCTTGGTAAACCATCGATGAAATCCATCGAGACTTGCTCCCATTTCCATTCGGGGATTTCTAAAGGCTGTAACAACCCACTAGGCTTCTTTTGCTCGGCTTTTAATAGCTGGCAATTCATGCACTTGGATATAAACTTCCCAACGTCTCTTTTCATCCCTTCCCAGTAGTAAGTCTGCTTCATATCTCGATACATCTTATTACCACCGGGGTGTAGAGTCAGCTTTGAGTGATGGCATTCTCTAAGCACTTCATCTCTCAATCCATTGACATTGGGTACAACAAGCTTTCCATTCTTTCTAAGCCATTTATCTCGATCAAGCCCATACTTGTTCATCTCCTCATCGATACCCATCTCTAACTTGGAGATGATTTCCAATAGGTTAGGATCGTCCCTCTGACTAGAGCCGATCCGCTCAATCAAAGTGGGTCTGATCGTCAAACTTGCTAACATTTCTGGATCCAATTCGCACTTTGGTTTGAAATCGAACCCCGCGATAAACTCCAGTTGCTCCCATTTAAGGAACATAGCCCCTAAGCTGGCATGTCTTCTGCTCAATGCATCAGCCACCGCATTGCCCTTTCCTGGTGTGTATGCGATGTCAAAATCATAGGAAGCTAAGAACTCTAACCATCTCTGCTGACGGAGATTCAGATCTTTCTGAGAGAAGAGATACTTTAACGACTTATGATCTGTAAACAGCTCAAATCTTTCTCCCAAGAGATAGTGTCTCCACATCTTTAACGCGAACACGATTGCTGCCAATTCTAAATCATGGGTAGGGTATCTTCTCTCGTGCGGTTTCAATTGCCGACTTGCGTAAGCTACAACCCTACCGCCTTGCATCAATACAGCACCCAGTCCGGTACCACATGCATCCGTGTATACCGTCATCTCTTCATCCCCCTTAGGAATGACTAACACTGGTGCGCTTGTCAACTTGTCCTTTAGACTTCTGAATGCATTCTCGCACCTTTCATCCCAGACAAAAGCTTGATTCTTCTTGGTCAACTGGGTTAATGGTGCTGCTATCTTGGAGAAACCTTGGATAAACTTACGATAATATCCCGCTAACCCCAAGAAACTTCTTACATTCGTTGCATTCTTGGGCGTAGGCCAATCCTGTACCGTAGCTACCTTTGCCGGGTCCACGGCAACACCATTTTCTGATACAACATGGCCCAAAAACCTCACTTCCCTCTTCCAGAAGTGACACTTCGAAAACTTTGCTTTCAATTGGTGTTTTCTCAACACCTCCATCACTATTCTTAAATGTCCCTTGTGTTCTTCCTCTGTCCTTGAGTAGACCAAAATATCATCAACGAACACAAGGACAAACTTATTCAACTGATCCCTGAATACCCTATTCATAAGATCCACAAAATATGCTGGGGCATTGGTCAGCCCAAATGGCATAACCAACCACTCATAAAACCCAGACGGCGTCCGAAATGCCGTTTTAGCTATACTCTCAGCTTCCACTCTAAGCTGATGAAAACCCGTCGCGAGGTCCAACTGAGAAAATATTCTTGCGCCACTCAACTGATCGAACAAATCATCTATCCGCGGTAGAGGATACTTATTCTTCCTCGTCACTTTATTCAACTCGCGGTAGTCTACACACAAACGAAGGGAACCATCCGCCTTGGTAGCAAACACAACTGGTGCTCCCCATTCAGAAACACTCCTTCTGATAAATCCCTTCTTCAAAAGATCGCTGACTTGCACCTCGAGCTCTCGTTGCTCCCTTGGTGCCATACGACGAAGTGGCATCACTATAGGTCTGGCATCTTTTACCAAATCAATACGGAACTCAATCTCTCGGTGTGGTGGAAGTCCGGTCACTTCTTCGAAAACATCCGGATACTGGCCAACCACGGGCAAACCTGACAACTCACTATGCGGAATGTCGAGGGAGTTTAGAAAACTAGCCAATACCCCCTTACTGGGTAGACCACCAAACACTATCCTCCGCCCATCACCCGCTCTAGCTGTCACCAAAAAGCCCTCACAGTCTACCACCACCCCGTATCTTTGGAGCCAATCTACTCCCAAAATAATGCCAAACCCAGTAAAGCCCAAAATAAAGCAATCACAAACAAACATGCATCCATGACTCGATAAGACCACATTACGACAAATCATGCTAAGGCTAGTCGAACCGCCAATCGGGTTCGTCACTACTAAAGGTCTATCGACAATCTCGGGCTCCAATCCCAATCTATCTACCAGGTCACTAGATATGAAAGAACTGGAAGCTCCGGTATCAAACAAAACTCTAACAGGAACATCATAAACAGAAAGCATACCTTGAATGACGATATTCTTTCCCTTCTCCGCCACAGTTGGGGCATTCGACGAAGAAGGAATAGCATTAAGAGCGTAGGCTTTCACCATTTGCTTTTCCTTAGGGGGCTGTGGACACTTGTCCTTGTGATGTCCCAATTGGCCGCAATTGAAGCACTTCCTATCCGCTGGCTTGGCCCGACAATTACTAGCATAATGGCCCTTCTTACCACAGCTGAAGCACTCCACATCCTGCTTATTCTTTTTCTTCTGGTCATCCTTAGCCTGATTCTGCTTTCTCTTATGCTGGGAACCACCTTTGCCTCCACCACTTGCTTGTGGCTTTGGCTCATCTGCGGATGCAACCTCAGTCTTCGGCTTAGGGTAGAGGCTCTCTGATCTTAACGCTTTCCCCACAATCGATTCAAATGTCTCATCGATGTGGTTAATAAGTTTTTCCCCCAAGTACTGATCCAAACCAGTTATGAATTTCTCATTCTTCTTCTCGGCAGTATCAATAAGAGATAACCCATACTTTGACAAAGTGTCGAATTCAGCAATGTACTCCGAGACAGCTCTGCCATTCTGCTTGAGCTCCAAGAATTTCTTAAATAGCACTGACTTCTGGGCAGCTGGAATGAACTTCTCGCTAAAGCGAGCTTTAAACTGCTCCCAAGTAATCTGATCTTCGGGAGTAGCTGCCTTTATAGCATTCCACCAATTCATTGCCCGCCCTTGCAGTTGACGGGACGCTAGCTTTCTCTTCATCGCATCCTCGATACCCAAATCCTCGAAGATACGTTCGCAACTATCCAACCAATCTTGAACATCTGTGGCCGATTCCGTTCCGTGGAACGGCTTCCCACCAAGGCTAGTATAATCCTTATTCAGCTTGGCGAAGTCGACTCTTGGCGCCTGCACTATTGGACCACCACCATTTCCACCATTGGGAGCTGCCCTCTGTACATCTCTAAGCATCTCTCTCATGAGGTCAGTAAACATTGTCCTCATGTCAGCAGCATTCCCATTATTGGCTCCCCTACCAGCACCTCTAGTATCTCGGCTCATCGTCAATCTGAAAAAGGAAACGATTAACGATTCCATAGTGGTGCTAGTGCAGTACGACTTCATTCTTATACTACTAATAGTATATATATAGCTTTTGAAAACCAAAGTAATCACAAATACGCTCTCTCGTATACGTATATTATCTCTCCCTGGTAAATTCCCTAGGTTAACTACGCAACCTAGAGCTCTGATACCAAGTGTGACGGTCCGTCCCGCACCAGCCTGCATTTCCTCCGAAAGTGCGCTGTACACATGCCCAGCTAGCACAGAACGGTCGTCAGAAGAAAAGAAAGAAGAGAATGAACTAATCAAGGAACCTGTAGAATGTCTCACAGCGCATGGGATAAAATATAATAATAACATATTTGACATAAAACAGGCGAGACAGTGCATAAGCTGATAACAAAATCAACATCAATCATCAGAGCAGCGGAAATCCATATACAGCTTATTACAATTTTCCAAATTTACTGTCTCTAAACAAAAGAAAGCTAAAGTAGAAGATACACCAACAATGCCCAAGCAGTGATCTTCAACAACACAGGGAGAATATTATGTATATAGTACGTGGAAGCCTCCTGCTCGTCTCCGGATCATCTACCCGTGCATCACCAGCTAACATGTCTCTAGTCTGCTCGTGTGAGCACCCAGAGTAATAAGAGGAGACATAAAACTCTGGGTCAGACATAAAGCCTGGTATGAGCGATAAGCATCTAAACAGAATAATAACGGGTATACTAAGCCATACCTGAACCTGGACCTGCAACCAAAGAGTTAGTACCACATACCGTACAGTACTCCAAGGTGCCATAATAAATAGTGTAAGAATACGGGGGTGGGGTGTGCATGTCACAATGATAGCAAACAAATCATCCATATCAACCATCCTCACATCTCTCACTCAGTGCGTAAAGCGTACGGCATCTACCACTTTGGAACACTAGACAAACTGAGGTAACGACGAATCCTGACTTGTAGAAACCCTGCTGTGACCAAGCCAAACACTTGGAGTCATGACCAAACATTTCAATGACCCACTTCATTGGTCGTAGCCCTTGGTTCTACCAATGCCATAATGGCCCTGAATCCGCCTTCGTACCTCCTACCATAGTGGTCCAAAGCTATAGACGTCGATAACTCCTTAGCACGCGTCCCGCAGCAAAGCCCAACCATGAAGCGAACTCGTTGATTCCCATCTGAATCTTGAGCTCTAACTTCTCATTTGGACTTCCTTTGCATCTCGGGTTTGGTCGAATTGGAGTTGGTCTTCAAAAGAGTCGTCGCGTAATCGCAGCTCCAATCCGGTTCGGTGCTCCTTTGGTTCGGGTCCTCCACTCGGTTCGGTTCGGGTGTCTTGCTCCTGCTGCCGTTTCTTCAACCACTTCCGAGTCCTTCAGAGTCGTGGTCCGGGTCTCCCTTGTTGTCCCTGAAGTTCCATGCTGCTGGAGATGCCACCACCTTGGTTCAGTTTGGCTACCCGACCCGATCCCCTTATCCGATCCGATCCCACTCTCTTTAGCTTACTCCGATCCGATCCCACTCTTTAGCTTATTCCGATCCGATCTGATTCTGCTCCATAGCTCCGATCCTAAGTAAATGGCCTTCCTTCTCGCCAAGTATCCTCCAGTGGCAAGTTCCAATCCAGTTCGAATTCCCTTGGTCAGTTCACAAATCCGATCTGACCCCTTTCTCCGATCCGAACCGGTTCGGAACCTGCACACTTCTGCAACTTTCCAGCGAGCTTTCTACGCCATTCGACGACGTTTTCGACCAATTTAACTATTCTAGTCAATCATGAAACATACCATAGAGTCATAGCACATGTAACATCAATTGCAAACACCATAACAACAATTTGATAGATTTAAAATGGATCAAACATAGCTAGGACTCCTCATTTTCCCCTAATCACTCTTAATCATGTTCAAGCATACAATTAACAAAACACATCGAAATTAACCCAAATTTCTAACAGAGCCTTAAAACATTATTTTAGAATTTTAAGGATTTTTCCAGAATTTATTTACGTATAAATTCGCTAATCTTCACTAATTACCCTTAATCACCGTAATTAGTGCAAAAACTATGCAAATCACTTACCTTGGCCACAAATGAAACACCAAATCTGAAGTATCCTCTGTTTGGGTCGAATTCCTATGTATAGCAGCAGCCCCAACCTTGCTTTGTTGCTATTTGGCCTTGCTTTGATGTAGTTTAGGCTTAATCTTCACTAAAATGTGTTTTGGAGTGGTTTTAGAGGATGGAAGCCATTACTAAGGTCTCAAGAAGGTTTGTGGCGGCTCAAAACTGAAATGAGAGTGATAACCTAACCCTAATCAGTCCTCCTATACCTCTAAACCCGAAATTCCTCTTGGGCCTAGCTGCTAATCACCCGGTTAAGCCCAATTAAGCTGTTTTTCACCGTCTGAAACTTGTTTCAGCCATATCTCCCAAACGGTGAGTCCGTTTGACTAATGTGACCACTCTACGGAAAGAGAAACCATCATCCGAAGCCAATGGGAGTGGTTTCAAGTCAAAATTCATTTCCAGTCAAAAGTTATGGCCAAAACAGTGCCAACTAGGGGTAAAATGGTCATCTAAAAATCGGGAAAAATCATGAACATGGGAAATGACCCCAATAGTCGTCTCCCAAAGTTACATGACCATACGACTTCGTATGTGACAAAAATAAATATTCTACGATCCTATGATGCGTAGAATGCGGGTCGTTACACATTGCATATTTGGTAGTGACACCAACACTTTTAGAAAAGATACCTAATAAGCAAGAGAAAGATGCAAAGTTTAAGAAGATTATCAAGAGCTTAGGACTTAGATATAACTCTAGCTTAACGATGGACAAAAAGAAAATATTAAGACTACGTGGAAGGATTTGTGTTTCAAAGATGGATACCTTATGTTAGGAGGTGTTAAACGAATGCCATGAGTCAAAGCTAAATATCCATCTAGGTGTTAGTAAAACGTATCATGATATGAAAAAGACCTTTTGGTAGAGAAGCATGAAGTGGGATACCTCTACACTTGTTAGCAGATGTGCGAATTGAGCGACTAATAGAAGGCTGCTGGATTATACAAATTGCTTGAAGTTTTGACATATAATTAGGATCATATATTGATAGATTTCATCGATTGAATAAAGGAAATGAAATCATTTAGGTTATAGTCAATAAATTAAACAAGTTTTCACATTTTATTCTCGTAAAATTAACCAGAACCGCTACCAGTTTGGTAGAAATATATATGAGGGAGATAGTACAAATAATGGAATTGCTAGTAATATTGTCAGCAATCGAGACCCCATTTTTACCATCAAATTTTGGAATACATTGCAAACAACTTTGGGAACGAAGTTAAGTATTAGTACAACATATCATCCTCAGAAAGATAGTCAAATGGAAAGAGTGAGCCGAATTTTGGAAGATCTTTTAAGAGCTTGTATCTTAGATTTTGGAGGATCATGGGAGAATTGCCTTCACTTGGTAGAATTCTCTTACAATAATTGCTACCAATCAAGCATTGGCATGGCACCATAGGTTTTATGGTCAGTATTGTAGATCCCTAACTTTTTGGATTAAGACTGGTGATCGATTGGTCCATGGCCCGAAGATAATTATTGAAGCCTCCGAGAAAGTATATGAAATAAGGAAGAGAATGAAGGAAGCACATAATAAATAGAAAATATATGAAAATCAAATACGAAGAGAATTAGAGTTTTCTATCGAATACAACATGTTTCTAAATATCTCACCCATGAGAGGAATAGTAAGGTACGGGTAACTAAGCTCCTCGTTGCATCGGACCTAATCTTATCTTGCAGCGGACTGACCCTTTAGCATACCAGGTAGAGTTACCAGTAAGATTGGCGGATGTGAATAATGTCTTCCACATATCTAATATGAGTAAGTAGTAGAATTGACTTCCCCATAAGATCTGGAGTTACAACCATATTTAGCTATGATTAGACAACAAATTAGGATTGTGGATCACGATGAGAAATGACTAAGGAAGGTGATCCGATTAGTCAAGATTCAGTGGAGTGGGGATCTAAATGATAGTACTTGGGAAGTGGAGGGAAGAAAAAAAAGAAGGCATACCCTAAGTTTAATCAAGTGTAAACTACGGTATGTACCATTTACAGTAAAAACATGTATCATGGTATGTCTATACTGATGAAATAAATAAACTTTTGGGTATCATTCCCTTATCGATAATTTTAAGGGCAAAATTCTTTTAAAGGAGAGGGGTGGAGTGAAACAACCTGAAAATTGAACTACGAATTTAAGGATTTAGATAAAGGAGGTCCCGATTTCGTTTTTTAAGAATAATAATTATTAATGTGATTTAATAAAAAAAAATCATAAGGCTAACAAATTTATTTCTACATGAACAAAATTACAGAAGTGTTAATACAAAAATATGCAATAGTAAAACATTATACAACATCTCTACTCAACTGCTTTATACAATATAAAAAATGACAATCACAAAACAAAAATCTGAAACTACCAAAACCCTGCTACCAATCCAATCATAGTCCAAGTCTGAAACTCTTCATCAAGCCTTTGTGAAAACAACTGTAGAGCTCATTTGCATTATATACTCCATGACCGAATGCTCTTATATTCCTTTCCCCTAAACCTCATAAATAAATTCCTACAAAAGTATCAATAGAATCTTTTATCTCTCATTCCTCTACCTAGTAGCTTTGTAAATATTGTACCACTCCATTCGACTATCATTAACTGGCTTGTGAAAATTTCCAGCAGCTAAAAATCTCCTCCAAACTTGAAATACATAGCTACATTCAAAAAACGAGTGAATATTTGATTCCACTGCAATTTTACATAGTAAACAAATGTTATCAGGAGCTACACCAATATTATACAGCTTGTCCTTTGTATTGATTGCATTGGCCATGATTTTCCACAAGAGCAAATTCTCTTTTGCTGAACTACATTTGTTCCAAATCCTTTGTGCCCATGGAAAGATCTGTTTTTCTCCTTGCAAAAGAGAATAAACTTAATTTGATAGAGTGTAATTTATTCTTCCATATTAAACTGCTTCCACCACTTACACTGAACGCATCCGCAATCTCAATCCATAATTCCCTTAAAAATGTTGAACTAGTATAAGGAAGAACTACCTTACCATCCTGAATGTAATCTTCTACCATTGATAATTCAGATATCCCAGATTGTCATCTCAAATTATAATCTGCTATGGAACTCAGTATCAAACCAAGACTCGCCCATGGTGAGTTCCAAAAGGACAACTTCTTTAGAACCAAACAATTGCACTAAATAAAAGGCAAAAACGTATTTCTTAGATTTAGAATATTACGCCAACTCCAACTAGGGTTTGCAGCACATCCATCATCCAGAAATACTTTTTAGCAATCAAGTTACGCTTAACCCACATTGACCATAAATTATCTTCACTAGAGAAAAGTTTATCAAAGTATGATGATATAGCTGCCTTGTTCCGAAGATATAGGTTTGTTATTCCTAAGCCACCATGCTCCTTATGATCAAATAATTTGTAGAAAGAATTTGGAATCATTTTCTTTGAATATGGGTCACCATGCCATAAAAATCTATTGAGTGCACCAACAATCATATTGATAATTTTGATTGGAGGAATATAATGACAAGTCCAATACGTTGTCATTGCTAAAGCTACTGACTATACCACAGTCAATCTGCCAGCTTATGAGAGTTTACATACTGGCCATTGACGCAATTTTGTAATAATCTTCTCAAATAGAGGAGTACATTTATGCTTTGTAATAAGAGAACTGGTTAAAGGCAGACCCAAATAATAAGAGTTCAGTGGAATTTCTACTAATCTTGATCTTTTAATTATATCTTTCTTTCTATCACTTGACAAACCAGCAACAAATATGTAAGACTTTTTTAGATTAATTTGAAGGCCAGTTATTGAATAGAATGAATAAATTATTTAAATAATACATTGAATATTATGCTCATAAGGCTTTGTGAAAATTACCAAATCGTCAGCAAAAAGAAAATGGGTTATCATAGGAGACTTACACATCGGATGAAGGTCCAGTTCCTTCTTGACAATTTAGTCAATTAGCAATGAATTAAGTAGATCCGTCATAATAATAAAAATGTATGGCGATATTGGATCTCCTTGTTGTACTCCTTGTGTTCCTCTAAAGAATCCATGCAAACTGCCATTCCTTACAATTAAATAGTTTGGATATGAAATACAAGAATGTATCAATGCAAGGAAAGGACGAGGAAAATTCAATCTAGCTAAAATAGCCAACACTAAATGTCATGCCACATAGTTGAAATCCTTTTTAATATCCAGTTTCATCATACATCTAGGTGAAATATTTTGTCTATTGTATCCAAATAATAACTCTTGTGTTAACCAAATTTTGTCTGAAATTGATTTGCCTCTAATGAATGTTGTTGATTTGAAGAGATGATGGAAGGTAAAACCATTTGGAGCCTGTTACAAAGGATTTTGGAAATCACTTTGTAAAAAATATTGCAACATGAAATTGGTCGGCATTCTGATACTGAAGAGGGATTATCCACTTTTGGAATTAAGGCTATATATGTTGCAGATAAACTCATTGCCAGTCGATTACTCATAAATAAGTGTTGAATTGCGTTCACTATATCCTCTCCAATAGTATTCTAATTTTGTTACAAAAAATAGGCACTAACGCCGTCTGGACTCCACAGCTATTAGAATCTAAGCTAAAAACAGCTTCTTTAATTTCTTGCCTAGTAACAACTTGTATTAAATCCTCAAACTATTGGGATGATAGGATTGGAAGGTTTATGTGAAAAAGAGGCTTCATATCAGCTATTGAGGAGCAAGGGTTTGCTAATATTGATGAAAAGTATTGGACAAAAGCTTCATTAGTCATTCTATTATCAAAGTGGATTACACCATTCATATCTTTAACCATAAAAACATAGTCGTTTGCCTTTTGAATTCTTAATGAATTGTGAAAGAAACATGTGTTTCTATCACCCTCCACCTAAATTCTAATAAAGGCATTTTGTCGTAAGGATTTCATTTCTGTATTCAGTACCGACTTTAATTTGCTATTCAGCTCAAGCTCTTATTGCTGCATTAAAATATCATACGGATTCTCTTGCACTTCCTGTTGAATACGAGCAAGTTCAGCCCTAATACTATTTGATTGCTTTGCTCCTTTGCCAAAATTTAGTGAGGACCAAGTTCTATGCTAAAACTTGAGCAATTTCATTTTATTTAAAATATTAGCCATAGGATTAGTACTCAACTGAGAATTCCAAACCTACATAAGAATGTTAGAAAATTTCGGAAGTTTACACCAAAAATTAAAAAAAAAATTAAAGACTTATTACCCTTGTTAATACCGTCTTTGTTTCCCCATTGAAATACTAAGGGATAGTGATCAGAAAAAATTAGAGGAATGATTTGATAGACAGCCTTAAACCAAAGGTTAAAAAGGGAAGAATTAGCAAAGAGGTGATCGAGTTTACATAGAGTGGGAGAGCCTGTTTTAGGACTACTAGACCAAGAAAAAGATAGTCCAAAACTTTGAATAGGTATAAGATTTGATTTAATAATCATTTGATTCAAAAGAAGCTATATCCTTGATTGACAATGAACAACCTCCAAATTTTTGAAAGCTACTATACATACAGTTGAAATCTCCACCCAACAGCCAAGGCTCATCTAAAGGATTTAGACTATTAACGTGAAAGTTTTCCGAAGGTTAAGAGAATTTTGATCATACACATACGTAAGAAGAAATTTGGAATTGGTGGGAAGAAAAGTATAGTTAAAATGGATATATTTATCAGATTCAAATAACTTGGTAAGGTTAAAGAAGATTAGATTCCATAAGGTTTGTAATCTACCAAAAGGTGCTTGAACCAGATTATGTTCATACAGCCAAGAAGGTGCAATGAATTTCATTGCTTTTTTAGTTGATACAGTGTCTAATTTTGTCTCTGATAAACACATCAATTGGATAGCATTTTCATTAATCAAATTCTCAATCTCACTTTGCTTTGAGGGAAAATTTGCGCCCCGAATATTCAAGAAACTAATTGTATTCATCATTTAAAAAGGAGAGGGTCAACCATGAAAATAGGATTACCCCTTGTGCGTCTTGATGAAATACTCTTTGAACTATTATGTGGACATACTTCATCTAGTCTATATTCCTTACCATCATTAAGATCATCAACTACCACTGACTTATCTCTATTGATTTTCTTCTTTTTCCCTCGTGTCTTTTTCTTAATTCCATGTAAAGAAGAATTTTCACCTAATTGAGAGGTAGAAATGTTTAGGGAAGATGAGGAGTTATTTGCTGGAGGTAGAAGAACAATGTAAGGAGGAGTGGACAGATGAGAATATGGTGATGTAGAATGGATACTAAAGCTAAAAGATGAACTAGAAGATAATTGTGAACTAGAGGAAGCAGCACATGATGAGGTGTTTAGGTTCAAAGATGAAAAGATAGAAGAAGACAAATTAGATAGAGAATTAACAGCTATCTTATTAGCTTGATCATTTAAGGTAGAAAATGGGTTACTCACATGAAATTCTTTCTCAACTGCATCCTTAAGCAAGTTTTTTAAACTTTGCCTATCAGAATTCAAAGTCTTCTGCACTAACTTTCCTTTTTCAACTGGAGATGCCTTGCTTTGCATAGTACGTTTACCATGCTCATTAACTATTACAATATTTGGATTATTCCTTCCCAAGATACCATTATTAACATCCATTGGTTCCTCATTGTTCATTTCACTATCCATATCCAAATTTCTAGTTCCTATAATCTTAATCACTTCATCCATTACTTTGTTAACAACATTTGTTACATCACATTTACTAACATTCTCCTTTTCTTCCAAATTTGCTTCTTCTTATTAACAACTTGTTTCCATCCCTGCTTATTGCCTTCTGAAGCTACATTTTCCTAACCTGTCTATCTTCCTTAAATTGATATGATGGATTTCCTACATTCATTTCATCATACTGAATTTCCCGATTCACTTCCTCTTTTTTTATTAATTCACATTTATTAGTTGCATGACCAAAAACCTTACAATGAGTGCATATCAATGACCTCCAATCATATGAAACTTTAACTGTTGGGCATCTTTCCCCTAAACCAGCCACCTCTATGTTCTCTGGCAACTCATAATCCGGTGTGATCTCTACCAAAGCCTTTGTGTATTTAAATCTTTGAAGCTTCTCAGTACTAGAATCGAAGCATGTTAATTTCCTTACTTGACAAGTCAACCAATTAATCCCAACTAACGTCCAAAGCAATAAAGGAATACGATAAAGATGTATCCAAATTGGTACTTTTTTTATCTGTGTTTTTGAATTTCCAATTGATGGATCCCAAGCAGTAATTATAAACATTCTTCCTTTTTTGAAGATAGGATCAAATTTAAAATTCTGTCTCTTTCCATGTCATTAGCAAACTCGAAAAAGAAGTTAACCCCATCCAATTTTATATCAACTTCACCTTTTAACTTCCAAAAATTAAGCAAAAAATTCACAACTGTAAGATAAGAGACAGTACCATCCAAAAAAAACCCACCAAATGATTTTGCCAGTACTTCAATCCTTCCACTTTAACCAGATCAGGGAAGACTTTTGGCTGACCATCTCTCACGGTATCGAACTGCATGGGTTTGTATGAGCCTGCGTTACGAGATAGCAATTTAAAAAGATAATCATATTTGGAGGGAGGTACATTTGAAACAGAGGTGCTCGGCAGAATGTAACAAGAAGGAATTCAAGAATTGATACTAGTTTAAGTATTTGTAACATCAGGAGGCTTAAAAGAACCCAAATTTACAGAATCAAGATTATAGATTGACCATTTGAATCAGGAGTAAAATATTTCAAGGTGTTTGACGAATTTACAAGATTTGAATTAACAAGATTTTCCTTGATAACATCAAAATTATCAAGATTTTCCTTGATAGTATCAGAATTTGCAAGATTTCAATTAGCAAGATCCAAAAGATTCTTAGAAATAGGAGGATCCAATGTCACATCAAATCTAGACAATGGAGACGTATTAACATTTGAAGACAATGCAATTGGTGGAGGATCCGGAGAAGGAGGACGAGTAGGGAGTGAAGGGAAGACTGACGAATCAAAAGAAAAAGAGGACGAAGAAAGAGATGGAATTGAAGAGGATGATGAAGCCATAATCGAAAATTTTCAATCATCATTCTGATGTTTTTTTATCTAATAAATTTTTAATCTTATTTTAATCATTTATAAGCTGTATGAAAATTATTTTCAAATTTTGTTTTCCCAGGAAATTAGTTTGACTCAAACCAGAATATGTAATCGATAATCGAATTCCTGATTCTCAACGGTTTGATGGATAAAAGTTGTACAAAGGTGTAATACACATGTACGCACATATGAGAATATAACAACATAGCTATAATAAGTTAACAAGAAGATTAATTAAGCTAAGAAGGGATTAGAAAAAGTAAGTATAAGAAGACAAAATGATTTATTTTATAAAATAATACCATACCCTACCATAATTACTCTTACATAACTGTCATAACACCTATAAAATTGGTCTTAAGCATAATGTGACAAGTCAAGGGGGTAGGGTAGGGGTATTTCGGTAATTTTCTCTTAAGATATTTTATTCTATGTTTTTCTTATAAATACCCACCCATTTCACCTCATTTCTTCACACCACTTTCTTCTCTTCTTCCTTTTCCTTAAGCTTTTTAATGGATTCTACATCTTAAGATAAAAATATAAAAAATAGAGAACTGTACTTACCACTCATCTAAGTACCTTAAGTCATCGAAACTATCATCAAACCACATCTTATCTTCATCTAAAAGTCACCACCATTCGACAAAGCTTGGAGATCCAAACCCACTCATACCACACCTAGGCCGTGAGAAACAAGTGAGAGGAGGGAACTTTAAGTCATTCGGGCTAGCAAAAGTGAAGTAGGAATGTGTCGAGATAGTCTAGGAAGAATTTTAGCAAGTTTCGATTGCGCTAAAATCCAATCAAGGGTAAGAAACTCAACCTTAAACAACCTTAACTATACACAATTAAATGGTTGATATGTGAATGCTAAACTATTGCTATATGAATATTAAATGATTCTTATGAATATTGTGATGTATGTTTACCAAGTTTGGATGCTTATATGTTTGACCATATGGATGTTTAACAAGGTACGTTAAATACATGTCGATAAACACAAAAGAAATCACTTTCCTTTCATTGTATAAAATAGTGAAAAATGGATTGTTGAACCTCTCAAAAATGATTTGAATGCTTTAGAAATGAAATATAAATGCTTCCAAGTGTAGAAATGATGTTGGGAAAGAACATGAATTTTAAAGTAATTTTTGTGTGCTACGAATCGGTAACTCGCAATTTCACTATTTGAAAAGTCAATCTTTTGTACCTTGAAATGTACGTATCCAAATTCTTTAAAGTAATATTTTTCCTGATCCTTATAACAATAGTTTTCCAATGAGTCAAAAAAATCATGACTCAACTGAATAGATTTTAAAATACTACGAAAACAATATTCGGAAAACATCGCGGTTCTGTAGTTTAAAATCATATAAACATGATTGTTAAAAAAATGAGATTTTTAATCTTTTAAAAATATGAAATAAATCTTATAAATCATTTAAAATATTTTAAAAGTGCTTTGAGTAGATTATATGAATCATAAAAGTCGTTTTAATAAATTAAGCTTAAATGACAATTTTTCATCGCTTTTGTGACACTTTTCAATAAAAATTGAAATTGAAGTTTAATCCTAACAAGTTTTCACCAAATTTTTAATGATTTTTTTAAAATGTTTAATGAAGTAATTTAGAGAATGTTTTGAAGATCTATAAATCAATTAAAGATATTAATTGATTGAATTAAATCAAATATGTAATGATTTAATCTTGGCTCTAATAGGCCGATGAGTAAACCTTATTTTTCTATTTTTGAGATTCGTATGTATGTGTTTAACTAAGGAGATATTCAAGAGAAACCAATGCCCTGGTTCACTTGGACATTCCCTAAACGAGCGATAGATAAGGTTGAAATGGCGGAAGCGAGATAAGTATAAAAGATCAATTTTCTTAAGATAAATGAATCAGATTTCTTAGAGATGGCCTTGTTGTATTTATTATCCAATTCCCTAGACGGAATAGTCCTTATTATCCATAAAAGTTTAATAGGTGTTTCCATCGTTATTCGTTGGATAGCGGGCTTCAACACGTAAATTGATATCGACGTAACAACCTAAATTTTAAATACAAAATGTTTAATTAAAAAATAATAAATTGAATAATAAGATGTAAAATTTTGGGAATTTAGCAACGATATTACACCATTGAGTCTGTTATGATTTTCTGGATCGAATGCATATTTGGTTTGCGTAAACCGGACTTAAAACAAAGGAGTTACGGCGATTTGAAGTTTGAAATAAAATTCATAATTTAAATAAAAAAGGATAGTTGCAAAGGACAACCCACAACAGTCGGGTCGACCCATGGGTCGACCAGGTTACGTTTAGGTCGACCCAGGTGGGGTCTAGGTCGAGCCAATGTGCCTGGCAGGTATGTTTGCCAAGCACGAAATCATTTGAACGAACCAAAAAATTTCGAGCTAATTTAGGCTGATGTATTTATTTTTGATTCTCTGATATGGTCACTCCGGATTGATCCAAGGATATGGTCGATTAAGATTTAAAACCTAAATCGAATAGTTGAGGGTCTTTTGCTCCACCTATAAATAAACCTTAGAACCCTCCTCATTTCTTCACAATGCATCTCTTCCCGCCTAGGCTATTCCCATTTTTGAGAGACAAGGCTAACCTAAAGATTAAATTTTAGGGGATTGAGTTTAAATAAAAATATTTTATATTTTATTTTCTTTTGAGGTTCTGCCAGTGCAGCAGGGAAAGAGTTTTGGGTGATTCTTATAATTACCAGATTTTTGTTAAGTTTAGGAAAATAGGAATAATAGTAGTTATTGGAATAGCTTTGTTCATAGTTCTTTAAAACACAACTAGTTTATAGTTTCTGTTTATTTCTATTTTTCTATAAGTTATTTCTATAATTTATCTATCTTTTCTTATAGTTTTTGTTTAATTACTATAAGTTTTGTTCTCAATCATCTTCCCCTTCTTCCTCATATTTTTTACAGTTTATTTTGATTATGCCTAAATATGCCAAAAAGGCATATGTATATGACTGAGTTAGGCATAAATTTATATGCCTAGTTGCCTACGACTGATTAGAATTCTTTTATTTTGCTCACGTTGGGAAATCTGATCAACTAGAATAGTTGAAAGGAAAGAATTGATAATTTGAGGCTAATTTGACATGTAATGTAAACTTTAATTAAAAGGGAATGTTGGAATCATATTAGGAAAATTTGACAAAGTTTGTAAAATGGCTATAGTACAGGTTATGGCATGAAAATGATCTGTAACATATATTTGCATAAATATGATAAACTGGGGAATCATAATAAACTAACATGGATTATTTGCAAATATGAATATGACATGAAATTAAAAATTACAATTAGGCTTAATATGAAATATAACTTAAAATGGTATTAAGTTATAAGCCTAAAACTATATTATTCTATGGTGGCCTTGTAATTATGGGATATTATATGGTGACCTTGTGACTAGGCAATATTTTATGGTGGCCTTGTAATTTGTCGATACTTTATGGTAGCCTTGTGATTAGGCTATATTCTATGGTGATCTTGCGATTAAGCGTTATTCTATGATAAATGAATGAACTGTTAGGCTTAATAAATATTGAACTTAAACCAAAAGCCTAAAAATGGTGTTTATCTTACTACTACTACTAAGAAATGGTCCTCACTCTTCAATGCAAAGCCCAAAAATGTTGGGTCCTTCTCCCCACCCCTCATTTATATTACTTTCTCAAACAAGATGCTTCTATCCACCGATGACATCATGAAAGCTGGAGCCGAGATAATGAGCAATTACCTTGTCGGGTTCTTCTTGGATCTACCTCTCTCCTACACTATTATCATCAATCATTTAAAGAAACACTGGAAACCTTCTAGAGCCATAAAGGTGAAGTCAAAAGGTAAAATGTTCTTTTTTTCATTTTTCTTGTGAAGCATATAGAATTAAGGTAGTTCAAGCAGACCCTCTGATCATAATAAACAAGATTTTTATTGTTCAACCATGGAAAACAGTGATAGGTAATGACAGTAGTAGTATTAAGAAAGTTCCAGTATAAAATATTCGGACATTTGCATGGTCGAAGTAAGGGATAGCTTGGCTTGCAACATGGGTAGGTAGTTTTCTATGTATGGACGAGTCCATAGAAAATTAAAAGGATAAAATATGCCAAATGTATGGTGGAAATAACCCCTGAACACGATCTGATTGATGAGTTTCCTATTCAGTTAACCGATGGTGCTAAGCACTTTTCAAAGTTCAATACTTATGAGAAACCTCTATATGTAATTATTGCAAAGTTTTTGGTCATACCGTGGAAATGTGTAAAAAAAATATCATATAATGACTTGAATATGGTTGGTTTTGGTATCTTATCCAAAGTTGAGGATGTTTTAGGCATATAAGTTGGTGTTCTTTCTCTGAATTGCAATGATTAAGTAGGTAGTAAAGTTAATGTCCCCATAGTCACAAAAAGAGCAAGCTTATAATTTTTTTTGACAAAAATTGGAAGTCAAGGACAAAATTAAGTAGCAGCGGTTACCTTGAAAAAACACAATAGAGAGCTCGGTGGGTTAGTTGTCGAGGAATTAGTTCCACCATTTGTTCAGTTGTTTGATAGTATGACTTTGGTTCAAGTAGGAGATGTAGGAAGTAAAGAGAAAATGAAAAAAAATTATATGTCTTTATCATATGAAAACTATGACAAAAGAATGACAATGAAAGGCAATGAAACTTTTAGCTTTACTAATACATTCGAGTTACTAAGAAGATGAATGATAGTGGTCAAGTTGAAGATTTCATCTTGCAAGGTACACTTGAAGAAGGAGAAATTAGATTAAAATTAAGGCAGATCGAGTAAAGGAAAAATTATTGAAAATGGTTTTAATGTCAGCAGTCCTGTCTCTTTTGAAAATGATGAGTTATCGAATGATATACAGTTGAGATAAAAAGCTCCTAGTGAGGCTAATATCGAGAGCATTAAATTTTCTAAACTTAAGGAAATAGACCTATAATTTAACAACAATGCACTGGTCTAGCCTCTGATAAATGTTGCATGCAACAATTCGATGTTACATAATGTGATTACTTCTCCTTCAATTAATACATTCCAGTTCAAACTTGGATTTTTGAACAAAATATCTGCTTCCCACAAATCAGCTAAGGCAACATCTTTGTTTCCATCTAGTTTGTCCCCTAACTTAGTGACCCCTACCCTGGTCAAAACTGCCAACTCCACCACTTCTACCAAGCAAAAATTCAAATAAAACTGTGAAAATCCTTGTGCACACATAGTTCCGTTAGCTTCTTATAAACCTTCACCACCCCTTGTTTTCTAGGAAATATAAGAGTTTGCAAGTTTCCCACTTTCAGCTCTACCAGGTTACATGGAGTTTAAGGCACCGGTCACTAGAAGGAAGAAAAAAGAATTGTTGTAGGGTCACCTCTTCAACAATGATTAAGTTAGTCAGATATGCCACTGCTTGGTCACATGGTAAATTTGTAATGCACTTCAAGTTATGTGAATTTATGCAATGTTGTATCAGGTCATGGTATTTTGTGATAGTTGGTTTTTCTAATATAAATGTTTATGTCACTGTTTTTAAACTGTCTTCTTCTTCCACTGTGTTCCATTTTATTTATGTCTTGTAAATCTTGGTCTCTGTGATATATATCTATCTTTATATATATATATATATATGCTTCATTTTACTTAACGGGATCCTACTTTGGGTAATGTTAAGGGGTGTAGGGTGTTTCATTCGGTACCAGAGCCTTAGGTTATATGATCACTATTTTTTTTTAAAGGAAGCACTTTTCTAAAGAAAACATATTTTCATAAATCAAAAGTTATTTTGAAAATAAAAGAATATCCTCTCAAGTCAGTTATAATCTTCATTTGATTTTCTCAAATTCTAAAATATCTAACTTTCTCTTTTGCACAGCATATCAGGGACCCCCAACCTTCCTAAGGGTGTCCTTATTCTTGGTTAGTTTTATTGATATTTAGAGGCTATGGCACCAGTCGAAGGAAAAGGGCATGTGCAGGATCCAACACCCATTGCAATGGTTCCTTTTAATCCACTAGCAGTCGCTGATTTTTCTAAACTCTGTAAGGATTTCTCGAATTTGGGAGGCAAGTCTTTCACGGGCTCAGAGACGTTTGTGGAGGCCCTTGTTTGGCTCAGAGGTGTAGAGTGGAATTTTGATTTATTGGATCTTAAGGATTAAAAGAGAGTTCGATCGGCCACCTAGCAACTTAAGGATAAGGCCATATTTTGTGGGAGATTGTGGATGCTGAATGGAAGCATATAGATTGGGCCAGATTCCGAGGTAGATTAAAAAGAAAGTTTCTATCACAAGCTGAGGAGGTTATGCTGTTGGAGCAGTTTCTTAATTTGAAGCAAGCATATATTTCAATCAAGAAGTACATTAATCATTTTAAAGAGATATTGAGTTTTGGAATGGACTTGATTAACACAAACAGCAAAAAAGCCGTTACATTTGTGAGAGGGTTGAGTCAACCTCTCCAAAGCTTGGCGATGAATCATATTATGATGGGAGCTCCTTTCGAGCTTTAATAGAGATGGCGTTAATGAACGAAGATAAAAGGGGAGAGGTTAAGGATGTTAAGATTGGAGCTTCTAAATTTTCTGGTTTTTAGAAGAAATGATGGGAAAAAAGAAAGGAAAGAAGAAGCAAGCCAGTAGTTCTCAAATTGGGCAGATTAAGATAGAGATTAAGTGTCATGGTTGTGGGATGACATGGCATTTCATGAAGGATTGCAAAAAATCAATGATGAAAGACAAGTGATTTAATTATGGGCATCCTGGGCATTTTACTAGGGCATGTCCACAAAAGGCTGGAGAAGGGATTGATACCTCAACAACAGAGGTTCATGTGTTGGAGGCAACTCTTACCTGAAATGGTCCAAATAAAGGTAGGAAAGTAACTGTAGAAGTTTTGATCTCTATTTCCAACTTTCCTATATGCACCCTTTTTGATTCTGGAGCATCTCATTCATTTCTAGTACTCGTTGATTGTTTGCACTTAGATATCTTACTTGTTACCGATCCCATAGTAGTTTCAAACCCCATGTGTGGTTCAGCGCATTTGTCTATGGTTTGTAGGGGTTTAAAAATTATATTTTAGGCATTGAGTTTGATTGTGATGCCTATGTGTTCGGATTCACTGGGTATGCTATGATATTAGGGATGCACCAGTTATCCATGTACAAGGATATCCTTGACTGCATTGAGAGACTCGTTCGTTTGATGACTTGTAGTAGTAGGACCCTAGAGATTTCTTATGACCCACGAAGCTCAGTCATGTTGAGTTTTCTTTATTTCCTAGATTCTTCTATTGATGATATTGATTCTGTACCTGTTGTCTATGAGTATCCAGTATTTAGGGAGGTGAGAGGGTTACCACCTAAGCAAGAGTTTGACTTCTAGATTTATCTTAATGGTAATGTTAAGCCAGTAGCATTGCCTATTCGTCATATGGATCTAAGGCAACGAAGGGAGCTTAGTAAGAACGTGGGTAACCTTTTGGAAAGGGGATTTATTATGTGGAGTATCTCTAATTGGGTAGCACGGGTTGTCTTTGCTACTAAGGCTGATGGTTCCTTTCGACTGTGTGTGGATTATAGATAATTGAATAAGATCATGAAGAATAATCGTTATCCACTACGCTGGATATATGATATGTTTGACTAGTTGGTGGGTACGTCTATATTTTCTTAGTCATATCTGACCAGTGGTTTTAATCATATTCGCATGCCAGATGATAGCTTTGATAAGACAACATTTCAGACTCCTAACGGTTTCTTTGAGTGGTTGGTTATGCCTTTTGGGCTGATCAATGCACCATCTTATTTCATGGATATGATGAGCAGTGTGTTCAGGGATAATTTGAATAAGTTTGTGGTTGTCTTTATGGATGATATTCTTGTATTCTCGAGGAATGAGGATGAGCATGCCTTACATTTGGGAGAGGTTCTCTATACTCTCTGAGCACACTTGCTCAATGCAAATTTCTCTAAGTGTCATTTTTGGCATAGAGAGGTGCATTTCTTGGGGCGTATGGTTTCCTAGGATGGATTAGCTTTAAATCCCGCCAAGATAGTGGCGGTGCAAGATTGGAACTCCCAAGAATGCAACCGAGGCGAGGAGCTTTCTTGTTCTAGTTGGAAACTATAAGAAGTTCATTAAGAATTTTGCATGGATTTTGGCATCGCTTATCCAACTTACGAAGAAGAATTTAGATTTTCCTTAGGATGGTGATTGTGAGGAATATTTTCTGAGATTGAAAAAGGCTCTTACTACTGCACCAATATTGGAACTTCCTGATGAATCTATGACATTTATCACATATACTGATGCGCATGGGACTGGCTTAGACATAGTGTTAATGTAGGACGGTAGGCTTTTGTGCTATGGTAGCTGACAACTGAGGATTCATGGAAGAAATTACGCTACTCATGATTTGGAGTTGGTTGTTATTATGTTTGCACTTATGTCTTGGAGACATTACCTACGAGGCGAGAGGTTCGAGTTTATATGTGTCATAAGTCTCTGAAATATTTGTTCTTGTAGGGGGACCTCAATCTGAGGCAGCAAAGATGGATGGAGATTTTAGCATCATACGACTTTGAGATTGCTTATATCCTAGGCAAGGGAAATGTAGTAACAGGTGCTCTGAGTAGGCAAAGGTTATCGTTGAGACCTTTGTTCGTAAAGTGGCAGAGCTTTGATTATATATATACATTCGATTTCAAACCATCTATGGATTATACTCCAGGATTATTGGCATCTTTGGAGGTGCAATCTACTAAGTTAGAGCAGGTTGGGTTGGGGCAGCGTGAGGATCCCATGCTAGTAATTACCCTAGACATACTTGGTAGAGAAGAGACTTGTGGACATCTTAGATATTTTATACATTTTAGAGGATGGTTGTGAGGCAATGGTAGACTTTATGTCCTCCACATGGGTGATTAAATGAGCGCAGTGTTGGCCGAAGCACATCACACTTGGATGACCATCTATCCCGTGCTATTAGTTACCCTAGACATGCTTGGTAGAGAAGAGACTTATGGACATCTTAGATATTTTATACATTTTAGAGGATGGTTGTGAGGCGATGGTAAACTTTATGTCCTCCACACGGGTGATTAAATGAGCGCAGTGTTGGCCGAAGCACATCACTCTTGGATGACCATCTATCCAGATGCTGATAAGATGTATCGAGAGATAAGAAGAGTCTTTTATAATAATGGCATGAAGAAAGATCTGGCTGAGTGTGTGGCAAGATGCATGACATGTCAAAGAGAAAAGGCACAACAAAAGAAGCCTGGTGGATTGCTCTAGCCTTTGGATATACCACTTTGGAAGTAGGAGAGCGTATTTATGGATTTCATAGACGGTTTACCTAGTTCGAGGAAGGGAAACACCAACATTTGAGTTTTTGTAGACCGATTGATGAAGTGCGCTCATTTCATCCCAGTTAAGAGTAAGAGGACGACTACACGGTTGGCTTCTGTGTACGTTTGAGAGACAGTTCGACTCCATGGTGTTCCTACGAGTATTGTGAGCAATGGAGAAACGATTTTCTCTAATGAGTTTTGGAGGAGTCTGCAGGAGGCTTTAGGGACATAACTCCGATTATGCATGGCTTACCACCCTCAGACTAATGGTAAGACAAAGAGGGTTAATAGGATTTTATTAGACCTACCGAGATTGTGTATCTTGGATTTCGGAGGGACATGAGAGGAGCATTTACACTTTGTGGAGTTCTTTTATAATAATATTTTCCAATCTAGCATCAGCATGGCACCATTCGAGGATATATATGGATGACCTTGTAGTTCTTCCTCATATTTGTGGGTGTCGGCAAATAGGATACTTCTTTGGAGAAACATGATCAGAGAGTCCTTTAATAAGATTGATTTGGTTAGGAGGAGGATGAAAGCGGCATAGGATCAACAAAAATCTTATGTAGATAAAAGGAGGATTGATCTGGACTTTTTTGTTAGACACTTAGTTTTCGTCAAGGTATCATAATTAAGGAATGTACTGAGGTTTGGCTCCATAGGCAAGTTCGCCCAAGGTTTGTTGGGCGATTCCTGGTTATAGAGAGAGTAGGGTAGATGACATATAGGGTTCAACTACCTGAGAGGCATTCTGGTATTCATGACCTTTTCATGTTTCATACTTGCAAAAGTGCTTACATGACTCAACAATGGTTATGGAGCCTAGTTTTTTGGAGGATGTGAAGATTGAGCGGAAGGCATCCATTCGGCGAGCCCTATGCGGATCTTACACTATGTGACAAGAGATTAAGGAGTAAGGAAGTGAGGCTTGGAAAGATTCAATAGGGAGATTATTCTATCGAAGCCACTTGGAAACTAGAGGGGAAGATTACCGTTCCTTATCCGTATCTTTCTAAAGGTACATTTTGATCCATTCCATCGTTAGTTTTTAAATAGGTTCTACCATTCCATTCCTTTGAATCAATAATATTAGGATAAGCCTTGGACGGCTGGATATGGTTAAAGCATGTTATAAAAACATGTTATGTTCATTGGAAGAAAATGGATGCGAGTGATTGCAAGTGGGTGTAGTGGATGCATACACACACACTAAGAACTATTGGTGATCGACTGATAGGACACTTTCATATGCATATGGATATATGCACATTTTACCTATTTCTATGGTTGTAATACATGGATGTTATCATATAGTTGTTGCATATGAGTGATGGATGAAGCACGCATTTAGAACTATCTATTATCAGTAGGATTCTTTTTACATACATTTATATGCATTGCATGAACATGATTGCTTAAAAGAGGAGGTCAACTAATCAGTAAACCGCCAGCTCTTTGCATTAGTCAGGTCCATACGAACCACACTATTGCATAAGTACATAATTTGCGTAAAAATTAAGGATAATGGTTGCTAATCGATGAAGGTTGAGTAGATGGATGTAGATATTTGTGTGATAACACTTATCTTACTCTACTGACTTAGAGATTTCTGGGACGATATCCTTTAAGGAGGTGAGAATGTAACAACCTAAATTTTAAATACACAATGATTAATTGAAAAATTAACAAATTAACTAATAAGTTGTAAACTTATGGGAATTTAGCAATAGGTATAGTGCCATTGAGTCTGGTATGACTTACTAGTTCAAATGCGTATTTGGTTTGCATAAAACAGACTTAAAACGTTGGAGTTATGGCGATTCAAAGTTTGAAATAAAAATTAGTATTTAAATAGAAAAAAAGGACCGTTGCATGGGATGACCCAGCAACAACCGGGTGGACCCAGGTTTCCTTTGGTTGACCCATATGTCGACCTTGCAGGAGCCTGGGTCGACCCATAGTGTCTAGCACGTATACTTTCCAGGCACAAAATCGTTTAAATGAGTGAGATTTTTCGGGTTGATTTAGGCTGATGTGTTTCGTTTTGATTCGATGATGTGGCCATTCTAGATTGATCCAAGGATATGGCCAGTTCAGAAATAAAACCTTAATCTAAAGGATGAGGGTCTTTTGCTTCCCCTGTAAATAAACCTTCAACCTCTCCCCATTTCTTAACAACACATCTCCTCCCCGCCTAGGCTAATGTCCTTTTTGAGAGACAAGGCCAACCTAAAAATTAAATTTTAGGGGATTGGGTTAAAATAAATGTATTTTCTATTTTATTTTCTTCTAGAGGTTCCGCTGGGACCACAAGGAAAGCTAGCGAGTCTTATGATTACCAGATTTTTGATTAAGTTTAGGCAAATAAGAATAATAGTAGTTATAGCCCTTGTTTTTTTCATGGTTTTTTTTTACTTACAAGTTGTTTACAATTTTTTTTTTTTTTTTGTAATTTCTTCATGTAAGTAGTTTCCGTAATTTTTTTCTTTATTTACAGTTTTTGTTTAATTACTATTCAAATTACTGTAAGTTATGTTCTTAATTCCCTTTCCGCTTTTCCATCGGAATTTTTTCACAGCTTATTTGATTATGTCCAAATAGGCCAAAATGGCATTTATATACGACTAATTTATGCATAAACTTATATGTCTACGATTGATTATAATTCTTTTATTTTGCGCACATTAGGAAATCTAATTAATTGGAATAGTTGAAAAGAAAGAATCGATAATTTGGGCTAATTTGACATGTAATGTAAACAATAATTAAAAAGGAACCTTGGATGATATTAAGCAAACTTGATTTTGTTTGTAAAATGGCTATAGTACAAATTATGATAGAAAATTGAACTGTAGCATATATTTGCGTAAATAGGATAAACTAAGGAATCTTAATAAACAAACATGGTCTATTTGCAAATATGAATATAACATGAATGAAAAAGGACAATTAGGCTTAATATTAAATTTTAACTAAAAATGGTATTATAAGCCTAAAACTATGTTATTCTTTGGTGGCCTTGTGATTAGGTGATATTCTATGGTGGCCTTATGATTAGGCGTTATTATATGATAAAAGAATGAACTATTAGGCTTAGTAAATATTGAACTTGAAATGACATTAAGTTAAAAGCCTAAATCTGTGGTTTCTGTAGAGGCCCAAATCAAAGGGAATTTGGATCGAGTATTATTTGTTTGTAGGGATCATACCTTTTATCACATACAGTTGGAGGAAAGGGCACGCACCATGTTGTGCTAGGTAGTAAGTTAGTCCAAGCTTGAGGTGGTCACGGATGCATTCCGGCATTTCACTGTGCATGCATTGAGACGACGAGGGAAAATAAGACACTGTAACACCTGTGATTAATGTTATGCCTTTTGCTGATGGGTCAGGCTGGATAATCCCATGGCCGTTAGTAGACATAGGTTATCACTCTATGGTATTAACAGCCGAGCAATGGGTAGTATTATGAAAATCTTCCTAATTATATTATGTTCTGAAATCTGTAGAAGAGAAAACAGTCAAAAGTGAATGAGAATAGTCAACCTTATCTGTAAGCTTTTATATCATCCTATATGTTCACCCTAGGTGTGCACAGATACTTACCCTATCCAACACTATAACTACTATTTGGTTTGTTTCCCTTGCTTATCAATCATGCTAGTAATCAGAACAACTCACCATAATATATGTCTGACTCATTTTCCCTTCATTTTTTCTCTTTTTTCCTCCCCCAGGCTCGTAGGGAGGAAGTGCGTAGTTCGGATTATTCATCTTATTCTGTTTTGAAGGATTTTCTTTGCAGTAGATGTATCACACTTTGTTATTTTCTCTTTTCCATGGTTTTTTGTATCTATTAACTATTTGAGGGATATTATTTATGTACTCTGATATTATTCATGACAGGGATTTTATCCTCATGAGGCATATATTTTGTGACAGTTAATTTTTTTGAAATAATTGGTTGTCACTATTTTAAAATTGTCATCTTCTTCCATCATGTTTCATTTTAATTATGTCTTTTGAATCTTAGTTTATGTGATGTATTTCAGTCCTTGTACTTATAACATTTCATATTCCTTAATGAGATCCTACTTTGGGCAACATTAAGGGGTGCAGGGAGTTTCAATCTAGTAAAATAATTGTGATTTCTTCGGATCTACTAAACCATCCAAATAACTTAATGAATAAGGTTTGATTATTCCATGTATACACCCAAAGAGTATTTGAAAGAAAAACATCTTAAAAGATGTTTTATGAAGTAGTGAATTAAAAAATGAACACTCAATACTACTTAAACAATATTTTTACGATGATTGATTCCAAGAGATCGGGAACAGATTTTGGGTGATTCCTATTTGAAAACCAGTTCGAATCAATCAAAGATTCAAAAGCAAGAATGATGGATGAGTAATGAACAAGAATGATGGAGACTGAATGTAGGGTAACTCTCACTAATCCTTGAGGGAAGTTTACTATGTTTAAAATGACTACGATTTCGCATTCAAATCTCAGATGCAAGGGCTACTTGGAGTTAAGTAAAACGATCTAATGAAGAGTAGTGCCTTAGGTTTATCCAACCCAGGATAACTTTTATGGAAGAATGTCTGGCGTTGCACTTTTAATATGCATATATTGATCTCCACGAATATACATCTATTTGGTGGCGAAGAATGCAACTTTTCTTAGCTTAACACCCATCTCTAAGACGTACGAGCTCATATATTGTGCATTAGTGGAAATTAGTTGTGCGTATTCGACGTGGCATCATGGCATTCAAAGTGAAAAATGTGCTTGATGAAAGGTAATCGTGACCTTTAACCTCATCGCTAAGTAATGGAAAAAACAGGGCCTACCTTTTGACTACGTGAATCACGTCCATTAGGATATGGTAATCACCTTTCTGGATTTCTCATTATATGTCGAGTATGTGGTGTATGCTAGTTACAGTCGGGTAATGTCATATTCGGTGTAGTGCATCACCTTCGGTTCTATGTAGTTGGGCTGCTCTTAGAGGGAAGGGCAGAATTACCAGAGTTAGGTAGCCCTGGGTGCATTCCAATAGAAATGCACTATATGGAAGGGACCTTGCCATTGTATAGAAATCCACTCTCCCTAAGAGCTGCGTATTCTATTGTAGATCCCATAATGGGTGTGGAATTTAATTAGAAAAAATTTCACATATTTTTGCAATTTATTTTAGATGAGTTTTTATCCCGCAAGTCATTAAAAATAATATCACAAGATTTTGACGTAAAATGATTTGGTTACCACAAGGTAAAAGCCACGTTCCATGTTTATGTGTGGTCGTGGTATAATAGGATACCTTCTATTTCCAAATGGCAAATTTAAGTTTCACACACTAGTCCCATGGCTTACCCAGAGATGTTTTCTCTTAAAGTCTGGGTGCCCCAATTTACTCCGGGAGGCCTAGAGATTCAGATGCATAACATCATTTTAGATCATAAAGCCATTCAATATTCTGAAGGCTATTGGAGCATAGAGCTTTTTGATCCTAGCCCTTTTGTTTACATATCATTTTCATGCATTTACATTTTCCAGCATTTGTACGAATGTGTCGTATTACCATTCTCGCTAGATTAGTATGTATCAGACTACTTGCACTTATTACCTGATATAAATTATTGAAGTTTAATAGAGATGTAACTACATATTAAACGTCAATAAATTACATCAGGTAAGGGTGCCATAAAACATGGAGCAGGTTTTCCCTTATGATTACCAGTGCAAAAAAATCATACATGCTTTTAGAAAATGAAGCTATCATAAGTCTCACCACATAACATACAATACAAGCGCACACATTTGGATGAATTTTGTCCATATGATAACCATGATTGCTTGATATGCGAAAACTGTTTGATATTAGTATTAGTGCATAATGTGGGAAATCATATCGCAAGTAAATGTATCAATCTAAGCCATCGTAGGTACCATATACTATGCTGATGTAATAGTTTAAAATTAAAACCGTAAAGGCTTGTATTGGAGAATGGGTTTCCATCATGATGGTTACTGATACGAAAGATCAATTGTGGACTCAAGACCTTTGCGCGTCACAGTACTCGCGGTTGCACTTCCAGACTTAGACACCATTATACTAGCCCATATAATATGAATCATGATATCCGACAAATAGCATCCCAGACGCGAGACTTCGTAATAGCCTTTCATCATCCTTCCTTGGTGCACTGAAACAAGCAACCACCAGTTTACCATCATACCAGGGTGTGAGGCTTGACGAGGTAATGTTACACAAAATTACGCTTTTACAAAGCCATGCTTTGATTATCCGTAGCTCATTCACATGGCATGACACATTGTCATTTCATAACATATGATTGCTAATCACTAACCATATCACCGTTGAGCTCGTCTATCTCAAAGAAGGGTGTAAAGCTAAGAGAACATATTCTCAGCCACCAACATAAACATGTATAGTAAAGATCAAGCAATATATTACAAAATACAATGTCAAATACACGTCCATACAAGTTTTCTCTAGGTATGAACGAAACCGTAGACGCTTTATTCCTCATCCAATTCAGGAGAGAAGCCCTTGCAAATACGGAAATCCTCAAAGTATGTTCAGACCACTGCTAAAATATGAGTTAAAATCTTAAGATGGAAGCTACCCACTTGAGGCCATTAGTGAGAAGTCCTTCCGATGTGAAGGTTCCTGGACTTCAACCACAATCTTCAAAAACGTCATTTGCTCTATTTCGTCATATCATTATTCGAAATGGTTCTCGGATAGAAATTTAATCCCGGTCTTGTCGAATAATTAGCGTAGTTTTAAAAACATTATGGAAATACATGAGTTGTTAAGTCTCTTTCCACTTTAATTAGTTAAATAAAATTTTCATTAACTTGATAGAATCTTAATTGTTAACAAAATCGTTTCATTAAACCTTTAATAAAGATTTATTAAATCTTAACAAAGATTTTATCTTAAACTTAATAATATTTGCATTAATCTAAATCAAAGATAAATTTATCCTTTAATTTTTCCATTCAAAACGCACGTTTAAAGATTATTCCAATATTAAATCTTAATTAAAATCTTTCCCAATTCTTAAATAAGCTTTCCTTCTTTATAATACAAATCAAAACCAATCGATATTAAATATAAGATTCGTAATTAAATCAGCTTGCAGGCGAAACTAAAACATATTGATATTAAATATAATATTAGTATAGAAATTATATCAGCTTATATCCAATATCTTTTCATAATCAATAATTACTGTAAGTGGAATAACGGTATAAATAACTTTTAGATTTCTGGAGTAGTATAAATTTAACTATGGATTTTACGTTGAATATCCGAAGGTTATTTCCGTCCTATTCCAGTTATTTATAATTGGAAAATCTTATCCTTATTAAGGTTATAAAAAATATCACAATTATCATTAAAACACTTCACTGCCTATTTTAAAATGTTTACAATGGGTTTGAATAATAATTCTTAAGTTAAAAACCATTATATTTCAAAAATGGTAAAAACGTTGCAAAACTGATGCAAAAGCATTACAAAAGTGCCAGTAAATAGTTTATATTAGCTATTTTGATTCAAATAACCTTTATATTATTAAAAACTATATATTTCCAATTCAAATCAATTTTACATAATTTGTAGTGATTTTACAAAAAAAAAAATCCATATTTTCATTTGAATAAAAATAGTTGTTTGTAGTTACGGTCAACGAACTGCACAAACGTGATTTTTGTTAAAAATTGATTTGGACATATCCTGAAAACTATAAACTAAAATTTGAAAAATTCTTTCTTAATTGGAAACAAACATTTTCGTTTCAAGGAAATCCGATTTAAATTGCATTCGTTATATTCATTTGAAGTTAAAGTATTTTCACTTCATATTAAAATTAATCCGATTTGCTTCAAAATAGGTTAAAAATCCATTTTAAATATATATAAGACTTTTTCAAAACAATATTTTAATACTTCAACTTTAAATTCGAATATTTATTTTTAATGAATATTATATTTTTATTTAATGAATAAAATATTATTATTTTAGTATAATTGACACGATTAATCCTAAGTTTCACGTGTCTTCCCATATTAATCCGGAGTTTGGATTATTAGTAATTAATCCCAAGTTTGAGGGGTCCCTTCCAATATTGATCTCATTTACCTATTGACTTGTTTAGCCGGTTTCCCATATTATCTCCCCCCGCACATTATTATGTTTAACAACATTCAAACATTCACTGAAGCTCCACACTGTTGGATCGAGATTAACCCTAGAGGGGGGTGAATAGGGTTTATTGAATTTTATCGTGATATTAAAAGATATCACAACACAGATTGCAGTAGAGAAAGTCAATGTAGAAAGAAAATAACACAGATTTTACCCAAATTCGGCAAACCCTGCCTACTGCTGCATTCCCCAAGGTTTTTTACTAGAATTAAAAACAAACTCCCGCATACAAAAACCTATAAACTCGCGACTCCCTCGCAACCACCTATACAGTCTTGTACACTTGCAAAACTTGATGTTGTTCTAATTTTATGCTCAAAACCCTGTGATGATCCAGAACCCTAAGATCAGACTTACGCGAATTACAATCCCGTAATTTGTAACCCCAGTTATAAATCCTATAACCAGACAATCTCTAGTTTTATTAAAAAAAACTATAAAAGCAAATCGAATGATTTACAAAATAAAGTAAAAACCACTCAAAATAAAAAAAAATTAAATATAAACCCCTTTTGTTAAATTTAAAAACAAGGATGGCCCTTTTATAATTTTTCTTTGCTTTGGTTCTTCAAAGAAATCGGCTTGCTCTTTCTTTGTCACCTCAATGGATGACTTAATCAAAAAATTAGGGTTTTGTTTTGATTCCTCTGTCCAATTCGAGATCTCGATGCTCTGAAAAAATTGCTCTCGGTTGCTTTAATCACTAGGTGTTCATGGTCAAATGATTTGGACTTCAATCAATCGAAAAATAGTGTGTATTATGCTTTGATTTTTCTCTATGCTATCAAGTTTTTTTTTGTTGCTTGTTTTTCGATACCCTACCAATGATGAATGGTGTGTATAAATAGGGTTTAGAAAACCCCTAAATTTAATTTCTGATTTCTTGTATGGCTTCATATGATTTGGTTGATTGTTTCCTTTGTTTGGATTTATCTCCTTCAGCTTTGAAATGCTGCCTGATTTATCTGCCATGATATCTTGCGTGAATTGTTGCCTTGTGTGAATTAAATCTACTTTGAAAAATTGTGAAATTCTGTAGACATGACATATGATGTGTGGCCTCTTGTATGCTATGAATTCGATGATTGAAAACTGGAAATAATTTAATGCAGTTCTTGCCCAAAATGGTTTTGCCTACTGCGCGATTTTTGGAGATATTTTGTATGTATTCTGCCCAATGTTGTTTTATGAGATTCTGGAAATAAACAATTGTGATTAATCTTGTAGTCCCCTTGAATTTTGCACGCTGTATTTTTGGCAATCAATTTCTCGACACAAAAAAAACTTGCCAGAATTTGCATACTTGAAAAACCGGAATTGTGTTTATCAATGGATATATTTGTAGAAAAAAGGCTGAATTGATTTTGTGGATTCTTCCCCAAAATGTTGTTGCCAAAAACAGTTGACTTGATCTTTGCTAGGTTTTATTGAATGATAGCAGGAAACAAAATCTTCTCACATGAACACTTGATTGATTTAGGATTTCACCAATATGTGCTCTGTCTCCTAACAAAAATATGCCTTGACTTTGTATTCATTAATTCTGGAAACAATTAAACTTGTTTGGTTGCTCTTTGATGACTTGCATGCTTGCACATGCATTATGTTCGGCCATGTTGCCAAATAGACAGGAAACACTTGAAATTTTTGTCTGTGCTAACTTTTTGTTTGCTTGTGTTGACCTGTTTTGTTGCACCTTGGCATGCATATTATTTCCTTGTACATGCAATTTTGTATTCCCTGTTCCTTGCTGCATGTACAAATATCTTCCATTTGACCACTTTTGCATGACTTGTTCTTTACTTGACTTGGCTTGAATTGTTGTCTTTCCACTTGCTTTATGTCGGCTTGTACAAGTATATGAAACTGATGCACTCCATTTTCTTGGCATTGCATTTGCACACATGAGTTGCTATGTTATTTGACCTGCATTGCACTTGAGCCGTTGCACCATTCTTGATTCACCTGTGTATATGCTGCTAGTATGCTTATTTGCTCCATTGAGTTTCCATACATGTTGAAACTTGGTTTGCTTTGAACTACTTTGGGATGTAGTAGGCTCGACCATTTTTAGATGCACTTGAAGTTGTATCTGCTTGCATTCGAGACAATTGAACCATGTATGTATATAAATATACAAACATGCATGTGTATATATATATATACACACACACACACACGTGTGTCTCTATTGTATGTATCCTCTCGTGTGTTCTGCCATGTCATTGATATCGCTTTGCGTTATTCATGGACAGTTGACCCATGCACCATTCATGTGTGTCAGGCTTCACCTGAACACGACTTGCTTGATATATTTGTCCCTTCCTGACTATATTTCCGCTGCATAAAACATATGTGTATATACATACACATGTATGTGCATACATGTATAGTGCATGTGCAGTGTGTGTGTGTGTGTGTATATTGTTAAACCTGTCATAAGAAGAACTCCTGCATTTTCCATGAATGATAAATCTCAATATGAGCATGCATGGACAAGCAAAGTGCAAAAACCCATTCAGACATTCTGCCAAACAAGATAAGTGCACTACATCAAACCACTGGTTAAGCAACCGTTGGGTCGACCACCACCTGGAAGTGGACCGAGCAGTCATCACCTGGAAGTGGGTCGAGCATGTATGAAATCTAACAATAAAGGTCAGCCATAATAGTATGGAGTACGCATAAGATGGACACGAAATACCAATATATTACGTACTATTGTCTGTGTAATGAAGTACACTTGACTTCATGGGATGGCAGCGCAATGCATGAGAAGGGGACCACGTGGCATCTCACGAAGTAATGTAATATGTAGAAGTATGGATGTGCACCATTTAAGAATCACATAACTTGGTAAATATATGGGAACTTTTACATTGGCGGCTTCAGGAAAACAGTGCACGAGTCGGTCACAAATGAGTTGCTGACTGGATTGGCTTCAAGCAAAAGACGACGCCATTTCTGTTAGTCAAGTATGGATCGATCATTAAAAATGAAGTGATGGCATATTTGTAATAAGTTGGGTCAGTTCCATTTTAATCTGGGTCGGTCAGATGGCCTTCCACGTGGACCTATAATGGAGTAATAAAGAGGGTTGGTCAACATTCAAATTCCTAGTCGCGCATGTCTTAATAAGAGGTCGGTC
The DNA here is from genome assembly GCA_030737875.1 of Allium sativum. Classification (NCBI taxonomy): domain Eukaryota; kingdom Viridiplantae; phylum Streptophyta; class Magnoliopsida; order Asparagales; family Amaryllidaceae; genus Allium; species Allium sativum. The sequence goes on from CM060922.1 coordinate 924,665,246, forward strand.
ACATATTGCATATTCTGCTCGTTCATGAAATCTTAGTCATGCATATGATGCAGTGCTCACTCGTGCATCAATGTTGTGCGAAACAATGCGCGGGAGCTCGCTATGCGAGATAATGCACAGGAGTTCGTTACGCAAAGCAATGCAACCTCACCCAAACGTCGCAGGAATTCGTTGTGCGAAACGATGTGTGGGAGCTCGCTATGCGAGACAATGCACGGGAGTTCGTTACGGGAAGCGATGCAACTTCACCCGAAGGTCGCGGGAGTTCATTTTGCGAAACGAAGCGTGGGAGTTTGCTATGCGAAACGATGCACGGAAGTTTGTATGCGAAACAATGCGACCTCACCCAAAGGAAGCGGGAGTTCATTGTGCGAAACGAAGCGCGGGAGTTCGCTATGCGAAATGATGTGCAGGAGTTCATCATGTGAAACGATGCAACCTCGCCCAAAGGAAGAGGGAATTCATTATGCAAAACGAAGCACGGGAGTTCGTTGTGCAAAACAATGCGTGAGATTTTGTTACGCGAAACAATGCAACCCCACCCATAGGAAGAGGGAGTTCACTATGCGAAATGATGCACGGGAATTTGTTACGCAAAACGATGCAACCTCACCCAAAGGATGCGGGAGTTCATTGTGCAAAACTAAGCGTAGAAGTTCGCTATGCGAAATGATGCGCGATAGTTTGTTACGCGAAACGATGCAACCTCACCCAAAGGAAGTGGGAGTTTGTTGTGTGAAACGAAGCACGGGAGTTTGCTACGCGAAACGATACGCAGAAGTTCGTAATGCGAAACGATGCGACCTCACCCAAACCTCGCGGGATTTTGTTACACGAAACGATGCAAACTCAACCAAAAAATCCTTTCCATAGAGAAAGCAGTCTCTCCACGGAAGAGATGAACTATCCTCAGTGAAGTATATAATGTCGATTCAGCCGACAGGAGAAGACAAACTTTGGGTTATAAATTGCCTCTCGATTGTAGGGGCATCCAATGGAATCTCCGACGTCAGAACTGATAGACAAAGCAAACGAACATTAAGCAGAAAAAGTCTGTCCCATATTGGAGACTAATGGTGACCTCTTAGGTAGGGGAACGAATATCCAAAGCTTCTCCAAAATGAAGCAGAAATTAAATCATAGATACGTATTTCCTAAATGTCATACATCATCGTATATGTCGTTAAAGCAATGATGCTTGAAATCGACAGTCGGCTTATGTCGATTATATGATCTTGAGCGTCAACGCGAATTCAAATTAGAATATCGTGTTCGTACAGATAATATTCCACAGACTATAAAACGTTGAATAAAACAATTTTGTATCAACACTTCATTCAATTCATAACAGAAATTCGTTATAACTAGATTTTTTAATCGACTAATTTGTTATCAATGTGGGCAGTCGATAGCAAAATATTTAACCAAAAATATGCAATATTTTTCTATTATTACGAAACTGGGCATATCACTGAAGAAGCGTGTTTGAATTCAAATCATCAGCAGCAAGTTCTTAAGTGCTTGGCATTTCAAAACTTGGCAAGTTAGAGATCAAAGAATCCGACAAGACGAGATTAAAAGCTTGCAAAATTCTTTCAAAGAGTTTCAAGTCAAGATGCAACAAATTGAAGCATCATAAATTATATGCAAATTAACGGGCATAACTAGCTACATTCAAAGGAATAAAGCTCCACAAAACTTGACACCAGATGCTGATGCAGCCGGACCCAACTTTTGATCTTTACTGACTCATTAAGAGAAAAGTCCCATGTCCTATCAGTGTTGTCTTGTATAGTTCCAGTGGCGAGGATTCATTCTGATCCAGCAACGGTGAATGTTAGCAGTCCATCGATACACTTAATGTAAATTATAGCAATCACATTCATTACGAAGTTCGCATTTTTCACGAATAAAAATACAAGCTTCGAGGAGCAAATGTTAACCCTTTCATAAGCCGAACTGCTACATTTTCCATGAATGATAAATATCAGTATGAACATACTGTTGACGTCAAAAGTTGTCACTAGTGACGTTCAACCTCAATCATGTGGAAATCACACGAACAACGATATAAAATGCAAAAAAGTAAAGAAAACAGGGGACACGCAAAACTTTTTATAGTGGTTTGGCCAAGATGGTGCCTACGTCAACTTTTTATGTATTAATTTACTTTAGATTACAAGTACAATGCTTTTGATCTTTTTAAAGAAAGATGGGAGGTGAGATTTTTTTTAGAAAGATGGTGCTAACGTCCACTTTATAGTGGCTTGGACGTGTGGAGTTCATTCCTTGGATAAAGTACGGCTTGAAGACTGACTCCACTATTCATCAATAGTATTTTCGAAAATCATGGCTACGTGGCATCCAAGGTGAGGTGTATTAAAAGTAGAGCTTTGTCCGGACATTGTTGCTCTTCTTCATTTCCTTGAGAATTGGTATGAGTAATGAATGATCCAGCTAGATATTTCCAGGTGAGCCCAAGTACTCGATCAATCCGCTTTTGATGGAAGCCTTTGACTTGGTCGATTGAGAGCGATTCTCCCAGGCTCGATGAGTTGAATCTTGAAGATAATTAGACGGAGTTGGAATTGATTTGGGCCAGCCTCGAAGGAAGCTGGTTTGGGACGAACCTTGTCTGGGCCTTCTGGAGCGTGAGCAGCTATATCGGCTGATGAAACGAAGTTGAAGAGAGCTTCTGGATGTTGGTCTTCGATCCGTTGAACCGTGACAGCTTTTGCCAAAAAAATAATTCAATAGTTTGCCCCTCAGAATATATCTTTCTTGGTAAAGGGGACGTGTTCTGAATCTTGCATCGAAGTCCAATGCGTAAAAAGCGATGGTTGCGCCGAACCATATTAAGGCCAGAAGACCGACGACCCTGATGTTTATATTAAGGCCGGAAAACAGACGACCGAAAAAGGTCGTATTAAGGCCAGAAACCTGACAACCATTGAAGACCGTATTAAGGCCTAGAGAGTAACCGTGAATTCTGGTTGTGAGGATTAGTACCTGAAAAAATAGTAGAAGCCATTCACGGTCTAGTGAAGGTTTTTAGTTTCATCTAATCGAGCATTAGTCTTGTTCGACTCGAAGACAGGCCCAGGTATTCGAGTAGTAGTTACACTTGGCTTAGAGGGGTGATGAGTGTTAACCATACTTGGCTAACGTAGGTGGCGAGTATTAACCGTACTCGGCTTACGGAGGTTGCGAGTATTAACCATACTCGGCTTACGAAGGTGGCGTGTATTAACTGTACTCAGCTTGTGGCAAGTGTTATCCATGCTCGATTTATGTAAGATTATTCGATAAGAATTAAAAGGGGCGAGTATAGCCCATACTCGGCTTAAGGAGATATGACTGTACTCGGCTCAAGGAGCAGGTTTTCATAAATGGTGGTAGGCTTTCACGCTGACCACATTCGGAGGGGTGAGCGTCAGTCATGCTCGACTTAAGTTACTCGAACATAATTCATATTTGCAAAAGAAAGTTCATAGTTGCTAAGGAACTGTTACAAAAGAATAAAAGTAAAATCTAAGAGGATGATCTTTGATTCCAGAGCATGCCTAGGAGCTAAATCCTAACCCCATACATGTGCACATCAAAGTGTCCATTTTATTGGAAGGAAAAGAAATACATTGAAAAGAAATCTTAAACATAATTAATGATAATGCTGCGTGTGCTAGTCTTGGGGTCCTTTCCGTTTCTAGGAGCACGAGGACCGTCCTAAGGAGCTTGGACATAAGATTATGGCGGCATGGCCTGTAGATTCTTCTTGACATATTCGGGAAGCTCCCCTCGCCTAACCCTGTCCTCGATGAGATCGCGTAAGTGCCTGCATTCATTGGTACTGTGACCAACGATGTTGTGGAACATGGAGTGCTTTCTAGATTCGAGCTCTTTCTGGGTCGGCTCTCTTCGAGAAGGTCTTGTGAAAGGTAGGGACCCTCATACGTCAAGGTAGATATCGAGCAAAGAAGAATTGAGATCGGTATACTGATCATATTTATTTTCCCTTTAAAGTCGCACGTTGTGCTCGTTCATTTCCGGGGCCTTTCCTCTTCCTTTATTATGGCCATTGGTGTTGGATGGACCTCTATGTTTGGTGGCTAAGACCTCGAGACTCTCCATCTCAATGCTGGCATCTTGTTGTCAGAGGAATCGCTTGGCCTCAGCATAGAAATTTTCTATATCTTTGGAGGATTTCTGGTTAAAGAGATCGAGAATTCTGATCGCTTTTGAACTCCTGCAACAGTGGCTATAAGCACCATCGATGGCTCAGGTCGATCGACTGATGCTACGGCCGCGTTGAATATTTCGAGAAAGGATAGAAGTGTCTCTCTCGGTTGCTGCTTGATGGTGGTCAGGAACATGACGCTCTTTGGTCGGGAGATGTGTACCCTGAATTGCTCGATGAAGCGGGTGACCGGCGTATTTCAACTACTGATCGACTCTGTAGTTAGCTGCCAAAACCACATGCCAGCTATATCTGTGAGTAAGTGTGGGAAGAACTTGGCCATAACATTGGTCGATGCTCCGAGCACTTCCATGTGACACATGTATCGCATGAGACAGATGGTTGGGTCGGTCCAACCATTATAGGGCTCGATAGCTCGAAACTTGAAGTCCAGAGGGTTGCAGGAGTTCCTGGTCCTCCTAGTGAAGGGGCTGCAGTGAATGTTATCTATATCTTGCTGAGAAGAATTGCCTCGGGTGAAGCATCGGGCTATGCTTGGAAGTAGGCTACCATCTCCGAGGAGTCACTGCCATGAATCCAGCTCTGCATTTGGGAGAGTTCCAGTAAGGGGTCCGACAAAAGCATGCTCGGAAGAGTGGCCGTTGGCTGGGCTCGACCTCCGAGAGTTGAGTGAAGGTGAGTGAGAGGGTCCATCGCAGTTGTTGGTTCTGAGGAGAATGATGGCTCTTGAACCTGATGAGAGATGATTCGGATTGTGTCTGAGATGGAAGGTCCGGGCTGATCCAGCATAGCATGTGATGTTCGGGGTTCTTCAGTGCCCCTTTCGGAACCATGTTAGGAAGGTCAACGGTAGCGTTTTCCTCTGCCAATCTGGGAACTGGTACGGTAGAGCGGTCTCCCTGGTTCGTAGGGAAAGCTCCACCAGCTTTCGCTGAAAGAAAGGTGGCATAAGACGAGTTTGTGGTAAGATACTGGGATGTAATGAGAATGGCATTGATTTTGGCTGACCCAGTGGTTTCTCGATCGGTCCGGGGGTTCGAGTCATCCCCAAGAGTGGAGGAAAAGTGGTCAAACGACCTAGATCTTGATCGCGGGCCTCTTTTGAATCTGCAGTTGTGGTTGCGTTGGTCACTGGAAGCGATACTCTTGGCTGAAATTTATTCAGGGGGTGGAGCCGAGCCAGGAGGAAGAAAAGGTGGGATCCGATCAGTGGCCTGATTCTGTGCAGACCGAAGATCAGTTGCTGCCCTTGTCCCGGTTGGTGGAGGAATTGATGTCGAAGACTTAAACCCCATCTCCACTCGATCAAGAAGGTGATCCATCAACGGTTGATGTCGTTCAAGGAGTTTACCCTGAGATGTCATATGGTCTCTGAACTCGACCATAATTTTATCCACGTCGTCCCGTGTAAGATATCGGGACATGTCTTCATGAGAGGAGGCTTCTTGACTTGCCTCTGCAGCGTTTGTATCAATTGCATCGGCATTCGTGGAATGAGAGGATGTTGCATCTTTCTTTCGTTTGTTTGCCATGGATTGGAACTCGCTGTAGGTCGTAGAGTATGTCGGTGCATGTCCCCCTTCCTAGCGCGCCACAGTGTTGACCTCAAAAGCTGGTCACTAGTGACGCACAACCTCCAATCGTGTGGAGAGCACATGAATAATGATTATACAATGCAAGAAAGTAAAGAAACTAGGGAACACACAAGACTTTTTATAGTGGTTCGGCCAAGATGGTGCCTACGTCCACTTTATATGTATTGATTTACTTTAGATTACAAGTACAATGCTTTTGATCTTTTTGGAGAAAGATGGGAGGTGAGAAGTTTTTTAAAGGAATAAGAGTTGGCTATTTAAGGAATAAGCCGAAAGTCTTCTTTTTCCAGAGCTCGAAGTACCCAAAAAAATGGCGTCGGTTTCCCAAAATTAACATGTGATCTTTTTCTTCTTTGGGGAAGAAGGTATTTATAGATGGGAAAGTAGGCAAAGGCTAGTGTGACGTGGCCCACCCTTTCTGGGAAAGCTTGGATGTATGGAGTTCATTCCTTGGGCAGAAGTGCAGCTGGAAGACTGACTCCACTATTCATCAATAGTATCTTCGAAAATCGTGGCTTAGGTGGCATCCAAGGTGAGGTGTGTTAAGAGGAGAGCTTTGTCCGGACATGGTTGACCGTCTTCGTTGCCTTGAGAATTGGTCTGAGTAATGAATGATCCGGGTAGATATTTCCATGTGAGCCCGAGATACTCGGTCGATTCGCTTTTGATGGAAGCCTCTGACTCGGTCGATTGAGAGCGACTCTCTCAGGCTCGATGAGTTGAAACTTGAAGATAATCAAAAGGAGTTGAAATTGATTCGGGCCAGCCTCGTAGGAAGCTGGTTTGGGCCAAACCTTGTTTGGGCCTTTTGGAGAGTGAACGATTATATAGGCTGATGGGCCGAAGTTGAAGAGAGCTTATGGATGTTGGGCTTCGATCCGTGACATCTTTTGCAAAATAGTTGGTCAACACATACATGGACCAATAAAGTGTAAAAACTCATTCAAACATTCTTCCAAATAAGATAAGTGCACTACATCAAACCACCGATCAAGCAATCGTTGGGTTGAGCACCACCTTGAAGTGGGTCGAGCAGTCATCACATGGAAGTGGGTCGGCCATGTATGAAATCTAACAATACAGGTCAGCCATAATAGTATGGAGTGTACGCATAGGATGGAGCGAAATACCAGTATATTAAATGCTATTGTTTGTGTAATGAAGTACACGTAACTTCATGGGATGGTAGCGCAATGCATGAGAAGAGGACCATGTGGCAGCTCATGAAGGAATGTAATATGTAGAAGTATGGATGTGCACCATTTAAGAATCACATAACTTGGCAAATATATGGGAACTTTATATTGGTGGCTTCAGGAAAATAGTGCATGAGTCGATCACAAATGAGTTGTTAATTGGATTGGCTTCAAGTAAAAGATGGCGCCATTTCTGTTAGTCAAGTATGGATCGTTCATTAAAAATAAAGTGATGGCATACTTGTAACAAGTTGGGTCGGTTCCATTTTAATCTGGGTCGGTCAGATGGCCTTCCATGTGGACCTGTAATGGAGTAATAAAGAGGATCGGTCAGCATTCAAATTCCTAGTTGCGCATGTCTTAATAAGGGGTCGGTCACGTATTGCATATTCTGCTCATTCATGAAATCCTAGTCGTGCATATAAAGCAGTGCTCGCTCGTGAATCAATATGTGGGTCGCAAATACCCTGGTCACACAGTACCCTGAACGCACAATGTTTTGGTCGAGCGAACATGTCCCGTCGATCATACAGCTGGCTCCAGCTGTCCAGTGGCATTTTCGTAAATACATATGTGAACGACCCATACCCTGCACACCTAAATTACAACAGTGCCACTACCCTAAACAGTACCTATAAATACCCCACTTTTCTACCATTCAAGGGACCGATTTTTGGACCCCGAAGGGCTGTCCAAATCATTTCTCCACCACTCTCAAGCACTCAAAGCTCCCTTAATGGCTTCTCAAGCTCACTACACCTTTCTCCGACAACAAATGGATCAAATCTTTTCTAAACTCCAATAGAAATTGCTCAATTTTAATTCAAGCTTCTCTAATCTCAATCAATCCTCTTCAAAGCCTAGATCTAACACAAAACCGTCATGGAATCAAGGAAAATTACTCAAGTGTTCAAGTGTTGAAGATATTCATCAATCTCCAACATACTTAGAGAGATCAAACAATTCCTTTGATATATTCAAGTAATATCTAGATCAAAGAGAGAGAAAAGAGAGAAATATCATAAAATGAGTGAAATGTATAAAGCGATGTACTTTGTAAACTCAAGTATGATAATGAGAAGTGATTCCATAGTGGACGTAGATCTAAATTGACCTAACCTCCCGTCTAATGTGTGTTTCTTCTGTGGTAGGTAAGAAGAAGACAAGACTGACTATGAGGCTGATAGGAGATAGAAGAGAAGACTGTGTCAGTGTGTCAATGTAAATATAACAAAGAGTAAAAATAAAATAGTGATAGAGTGGAATGTATGTGTATATGTGTTTGTACAACTGAGTGACTAAGTGAACTGTAACACCCCGCATCTTATGACAATTAAATATTTAAATAGTGCATTTGTGTAAATATATGCATATACATAAATATGTAAAAGAAAAATAAAATAGCGGTAATGTATGATTGCATGTGATAAATACATGAATTGAAAAGAAGAAAAGATTAATGCAAATAACAATACAATGAATGCGTTAAAAGAAAGAAGAAATTGGTTGCATGTAGCGTAATTATGTTGCTTGCAATTATTTACAAATGTTATGCATTAATATGAAGAGAAAAATGAAAGAAAAATATGCATGCAAAATGATAAGGTTACGTGAAATAGTTTTAATAAAAGATTACAACGAACATAAAAAGAAGGTAAAAGAAAAAGAACAATGACCACCATTGTCTTAAGCCTTGTTAACAAAAAGCCTATGTAGTCCTGTTGATTAGAGTATGTGACTTCCATGAGAGTGGTGCAAGTTCGTTCCCCATAGGCGCCATATTTTTATTTTATAGGAACGGCTAAAATAATACATCTTCTAAAGAGAAATTATATATAAAAGCACATATAAGGAAACTTATACATAAAAGGAAGTAGTATGTATTGTTTAAGTCAAAAATTGATCAAACACCAATGGTGCTCTTGGAGCACTTCACCAAATGCTTAGAATTAGGAAAATGAGGCCACAATCACAAAATAAAGAGCAAAAAGTAAAGAACAAGGAATTTTTAGAGTGGTTCGGTCAATTTCGACCTAAGTCCACTATGGAATCACTTCTCATTACCGTACTTTGTTTTACAATATACATGGATTCACTCATGTTGTTCATATCTCTCTTTTCCCTTTTTTAATGAGCTAGATTTCACTTGAATTCGCAAAGGAATCGGTGAGATCTCTTGCTTTGTGCTGATGAATGCGTGGATCTTCGATCACTTTAGCAATTGAATGATCTTCATGAATTGCATGGTGATATAGCGTTAAATCTAGGCTTTAAATAAGCTTAGCGGAGATTAGAGAAGCTTTAATTGAATTTCAGAGAACTCTAATGGCATTTGGAATAGATTTGATCCATTTGTTGTTGGAGCGGAGTTGTTTGATCTTTGGAAGCCATTATTGGAGCTTGAAAGGAAGCTTGGAGTGTTGGAGAAATGATTCGGTGGCCCTTCAAGGTCCAATTTTCTGTCCCTTGAATGGTGGAAAAGTGGGCTATTTATAGGTGTAGTTTGGGGGTAGTGGCAAAGTTGAAATTATGGTGTGCAGGGTACCGATCAACCAAAAAAATATTTATGGAACTGCCACTGGGTTACAGTTGTATCCAGCTGACATTCGAGTACCGATCGTCTTAATTTCAACAACTGATAGGCACATACTTTGACAACCGTCTGGTGCTGCTCTCACACTACCGATCGTTCTCATCTTCAAACAACCGATCGGTCCTATTTTATTCTTCTTGGTCGATCGTATTTCTGTTTTGATGCCACTCCCACATATTTACGTCTTTGCCATTTTGTCCTCTTGCACTGGTCTTCATATTTTCTAAAAGCACTAGTGATGCGTCCACTTATGAAACAATCTACACAATCACGTTGTCCATGCAAAAATAAATGTGCCATTGTAATATATCTTGTAACTAGGCCATGTTTGCAACATTAATACCAACCTCTATTGTAACTTTTAGTACCTATCGGTTTATACTTTGATGATCCCACTTTGAGAAGCTGCCTTGCCATTGCCACATGGCACAGTTACATGGGTCAATATATTCTGCATGTAGCCTGTTACCAAGATACGTTTCCACACTGTTGTGTTATTTCCTTCATGATCACGTCCATTCCTTTTTATATACCAGTCAGTTGCTGCTGTGATCGATCCAATGATTTGTAACATGAGATGTCGATCCCTTATAATTTTCCCTGAAGCCACACGTTATTTGCATGTAACCATCCCATGTCTTATCTGAAGGTGACACGTCATCAACTATAAAGGAAGTGCCGGATTCATATATTCACGTGTGCCATGCACTACTTGTTTAAGCTTCAGCTGGACATCACATATGAACTGATCCGTATAGAATGATGGAAGCTTCATTGTCTTTGTGAATGTTCCATATTTTAGCCATTTTAGTTAAGCTGCGTGGAACCCTTCATGCATAAGTGTTTGGGTGACGCATATTATTCGAGACGTGTTGGCCTGTAACCTACATACAAGTGATCCATGCACACACTTTGTCATACATTGAAGTACTATTGCTACCACTTAAGACCGATCTATCTATGTAAATATGTCTGATCCATATATAATAATTGTACCGACCGACCCACGAAACTAGTGTTGACCGACCCGAAGCCAATGTGTCGATCCGATGATACCATTGGTCCGTGTGGCATTGAGACCGACTGACTAGAGTGGTGTACGACTGATCCGATATTATTGCGCACGACCAATCGCTTCACTAGACGGTCGACATGCCAATCTCTAAACCAAGTTAATAACGGGCTTAACATTTATGTATGTATATGTAAATATATACGTATATATGTGCAGAAATATATATATAAGAGAAAAGTTCAAAATAAGGCTACAACCAAAGAAACCTGGTAAGAATTAAATAACGGCATAACACTATTTGAATTTTTAAAACTTAATAAAAGTTAAGCATAAATATATATGTGTAAAATGGGCATTGGAAGTTTTGTATACATATAAGAAGATTATACGTAAATATAATATATAAAATAAATCAAAGAAAGTATAACGGGATAATAATCAAACATTTAAAATCAAAAAGTTAAAATGGTAAAAATCTACCCAAAATTACTCGCGGGACCCGGGGGGTCGACCTTGGGTCGGCACACCCATAGGGGGGTCGACCTACCCCAGATCTAGGTAGATTCGTTAATGAACCTGGACTATTTTATGAACCATGTTTTTTGCTGACTTAGCGTTGCGTGTACAATAAGATCCTAAACACCTATAAATAGGCGAGTATAGCCTAGCCTAAATCTCACATTTTCTGAGAAGCTGCCTAAGCTCTGCCATTCTTCTTCCTCCTCAAATCTCTTTAGAAAAATAGAATAATTAGTTTAGGGAAATTTTGATTCAAGATCTAGAGGACAATAATGTATATTAATAAAGAAGGTGTTCAGAATTCTATTCACAGTAAGGTAAATTATTGGATCTAGTCAATTTAAATTTCTCCTCTTTCTTCCCTTTTTCTTTTGGTTGAGAATTGTGGATCCATGGTTTTTTAGGTTCTAAATTCAGTTAGAAGAACCATGGAATGCTAGATCTGGACCAGATTCATGAATTCGAAAGCAATTAGGTGAGTGGATTTAAGTTATACCTTTTTGATAATGGTATATTTATCGTTTGACATTCCCCGTTAATATGAAATGTAAATCTGTTAGGATGATTAATTTGTTGAAATCTAAACTTGTTAAAAATGTGGAAACGATTACTGTTGTATACATGCATGTTCTAATAACTTGTTAATCGGATGTTGTAAGTTAAGTTACATTCAAATTGGGATAATTACATGTTAATTTTTTTGATTGGAATAATTACATGATTGATGATTACATGCTATTCTTTTAAAATGAAGTTAATTACATTTTGGGAAGAACATGAGACATGATAATAGACTTAATATGATATTAAGTGTGACATATAAAAATAGTATTAAAGTAAAATTTTGGAAGAATGGATATGCCTAAATTATATGGAAAATTTATGGTAACTGAGAAATGGTAACCGCACTTAGACATGAGGTTAAATTCAAGTTGTGGTAGAAGTATGCCCAGAACTGCCAGCAAATCCAACATCCACAAATTGTTAATTTAATGTGAGGGGTCTAGTGCATAAATGTACATGTAACAGTGCTAAGACACGAGGTTAAGTCCAACTTGTGGTAGAAGTCTGCCCAGAACCGCCCGGCAAATCCAACATCCACAAGTGGTCGACTTAAAGTGAGAGGTATGGTGCGTAAACATATATATAAATGTATGTATATAAAAAGATTGAAATAAAAGGCACTAATTGTGATTAATGGAAATGAATGAAAGTTACAACAGAAAAAGGATTGGAATGAACGGGGAATGATAATAACCTACTGTAATTAATTACATTCATAAGAATGTTATATAATAGGTAGGCTTGTCCTAGGGAAAAGTGGGAATTATAACATAAGTTATAATAAATGAAGAATAAACTTATTAGTAAACCTTAGTTAAAAGAATTAAGTAATAAGTAAACAATAACAGGTTGTAATGGCAGTATAAGATGGAATTATGATTAAATAAAAAAGAACAAGGTGAATATACGGGATGAAATAAGTTATGTTTAATCATACATAATAAGTGACATGTTAAAATGAAAACATGTGGATTGAGATAATTAATTATATATTAAGTAGGACATGTTATTGTAACTAGGGAATTGGACAATGAATTACATGGGAATAATATAAAGATATTGTAGATTACGGACCTTAGATTACAATCTAGAATATAACATATTATGTGCTTAATAGACTTAAATGGATTAAGTTATAACTGAAATTAATAAGCAAGAGGGTTCCATTCCTTAGAGATATAAGAGGCTTGGAAAGAACTTGGTAACTTGAATAATAAGTTAATATAATTGGAAATAACCAAGTTAACTCGAAATCAGATGAGGTAAAGCAAGCATGTAATTAAAGCTTTAGGCATAAGGTCTAATAATACATTAGCGTGATGCGCTTGGTCCAGTCCGCACGTCTGAAGGTGAAGAACCCAACGGGGTATATCATCGGGGTGTCTAGAGGCATGGAAGGACCAAGTCCTCTTGATTTCTTGGTGAGGCTGGAGGGAAGCATGTGGCTTCCGAGGGATGTGGTAGGGTACTCTGGGGTGGTCCTCTATGTGGTGGCAGTGTTTAGGTTATGCTCGCAGGGGGATGGGTCTGCGCGTTATGACCCGGTGAGTATGCCTTGACTGCAAAAGTAGCTTTGCAGTCAGAAGGCTGTGACGAGATGACACTAGGGTGATTCGGCGATCGCCTCAGAGGGAGGCTGGGTCAGGACCAACGCATGATAGTAAGTCGTCGGGTACCCGTCATCGGCAGCCAGTGGGATGCGAAAAGACTAGAGCTAAAACCAAGATGCCATCAACCTTTCACTATCAAGGCATGGTGGTTGAGGGATATGCCAACTGGATGTTTATATTGTTTGTTAGGGGCAAGTCACTTGGCTCTTGTAGTCTTTACTATTTGAGGGAGGGGCCGAGGTGGGGCCATAGCCACCATGAAAAGCAGACTATACTCGATATCTATATTGTATGCCCTTAAAGGCGGGCCTGTACAGATATGGAAAAGCTCCCGACCGAGTTCCGTTTTTCTTGTACCACCCTGTTACGGAACTCGGTGCATAGTAGATAATACGTGCGGTTAAGACATCAAGTACGGTTGATGATACATACGTGAGAAAGTCTAGATACATGCATGTCTGCTCCGGGTGGTGTATCGTAGACGATAAGGCATTACTTCATGTCATGACTAAGCTTGGTCGAGAAGTTTGGATATAGAGATTCGTACGTCGCTCTGGCATAGGATGAAGAGTTGTATACGCTTCCGTAGCATGACGGCGTAGACCGTGTGAGAAGGGTACCATGGGAGATGCCTTGATATTGGGGGTAGCTACATATATTATATTAGGTTAACCTACTGGGAGGTTGATGGGTACGACGTGTGTGTAAATCCTTGAGTGCTATTAACCCAAAGTAACCTAATATGTAAGAAAACATAATTGAACAGTATATGTAGGGTTATCCAAAATGTGTAGTTTAAATCCAGTCACCAGAACTTGTGTTCTGACCCCCTCCTCATAACATACTCGCGGTTAGATTTGTGGTAGAGATATGATAGCTTTGGATACTGGATAGGCAGTATTGTTATCATTGTAAGGCTATATTACAATTATATTTTATTTTATCCATTACACTGTGAGATGTTTTCTGAGCTCTGATACATTTTATATCTCTTTCTTTTCTGCAGGATACCAGACAAACCAAAACGAGTTTCGTTGGATTAGAATTTTGAAAAAAATTCGGTCTATCGGAATTCGGGTTGTTACATGAACTGTAGTGAGGTACAGTGTAACAAATGAAACTGAATGTGAATGTATTGTATTTCAGTGAAATGTACAAATAGTGGAGTTATGAAATCTATACTATTCAATTGTAGAAATAAAATATTATATTTTAATAAAATACTGTTTGAATATTTAAATTCTTGTGCAGTAGTATTTTGTATAAATATAAGTATTTTATTCTGTTTGAGATGTAACGAAATAGCACTATTACAAACAAATTTATAATAATAAATATATATTTGTTATCATCAAAAAAATCATAGAATTGTTATATAGAACACACACTACCGTCACCATTCAATACTCTAACATATCAACCTATGCATTAGAAATTTATTCGGGTAAATAGCTTATAGTGGAGCTTTTCAAAATATGCACTGAAGGTAAAACCACAGTATTAGAAGTCTGCAAAACTTGATGTGGCATACTAGAGACGATGCTCGGTCCAACATTCTATTCATTGCTGACAGCTAAAGACTGGCTGTGCATAAAACCATAACTTGAAATTCCATTGTTAAATCTGTCGCTCAACATTTTATCATTTATCTCCTTGTTGCTACATGTTGAAGTCTTGGCAACACTATCGTTAACATCTACACTGACTTCATTCTCAACTCCACTTAAAGCATCAAAGCCATTCTTAATTAAATGCATAAGGTCACTACTTGTAAGTTCATTGTTATTTCTGTCTTCGTTTACATTTAAAGTCTTCTCAATTGGCTTCTTGTTGATATTTTTTGATGCCTTGTAATCACTATCATTATTCAATACATCATTTATTGTGTGAACTTCACTTAACACATCAAATCCTTTCCTAGATAAAACTGAATTTAACAACAAGCTTTTTGTAGCAGCACCACTAACCGCTGGAGATTCACCGTCACCCTCATATTGAATTACAACATTTGTAATTTCACCACCCTCTCGGGTATCCAATGCGTCATGCTCCCCATTGTTACACAGGTCTGAACTCCTTTCTGTTAAGGGAGAAATATTACACCTTACAACTGTATCACTACTAAGCAAAGGCCATTCGCACACCTTGTTGCGTCTATCTGTTTTCACCTGCTTACCCCTAGCTTCCGTCGCATTAGTTTGAATAGCTACAGAAATAAGCTTCCTCGGATTATCTCTTTTTTCTATTAGCCTTAGACCCTGCTACAACCACATCAGGCAATGGCTTCATGTCCTCAAGATCAAAGATTGGGGAAATTTCAACTGGGTTCTATGTATTTTTGTTGTATTGGCATCTTCTTGAAAATAGAGATCCAGCTAGGTTGTGTTACATCGCTATAGTGTTAATGAACTCTGAAGAGGGTTTTGGATCTGATGGAGCTGGTGGCGGAGGAGATCGAGGAGGAAAATTGGCATAGACGACAGGGGAGGGGGCTCGATGAACAAGGAACGACAGGAGAAGGGAGACGAGTATGGGAAAGATTTTTGCATACGAGTTGGAGAGGGAGTGGTTAAGGAGGTTGCAAGACCAGGTGACTGTGATAAGACAGGAGTAGCTGTGGGTTTTGGACAGAGATGTTTGATTTGGGAATGTTAAACTTTGAGACCGGCTAAACAGGTCAGCCGGTAAATGGGATCAATATAGGAAGGAACCCCCCAAACTTGGGATTAATCAAACATAATCCAAACTCTGGATTAATATGGAAAGACACAAGAAACTTGGATTAATCATGTCAATTTTTCCTATTATTTTTCAAAAATTAACTTTTTGAAATCCAAACTTTGCAAAAATCAAATTAAAAATTATATGACTATTGGAACAATCAATTTGAGTTTTAAACATCGTTTTACCTTTCTACTTAAATTCATTTTCAAAATCAAAATCGATTTAATTGAACAAGCCATTTTATATCAAATCCTTGTTCAAATTAATTTTCATCTTTACAAAAGTTTTTCATAAACACTTTAATTTCGTTTACATCCGGTTTCGAATATAAAATTCCACTTTTGTTCTTTCGCCTTATTTTCACTTAAATGGATATTCAATTATATTGTCCAAATGGAACGAGACTTAACAAATGACCATATACTCTGTATATGTGGGTGTAGTGTGTTATAGTATTAATAATAACGATCATAATAATATTCATAACAATCATTCATCCATCATACCATATTTATAACGTAAGCGTTTACAATAGTGAACACTTATATGTACATGAGTGATAATAACTGTAATGCATCCATAACAACCATGAACCAGCCACAACCACCAAAAAGCATCCATATAATCGTACCATAATTAAAATAAGTATCAAAATAGTTCCCGAGGGTTCCAATCTACCAATCTTTATAGTAGGGGAGCCTAGCTAACTGTTATCGTACTGAACCGACTTTTGCTTCTACGGATAGTATTTTCACACTGACTTCTTTGAAAAATACTATATATATTACATAAATAGGAGGAGGAGGGTTGGCTCAAGGGGGTGGTGATGGAAGGGGATAGGGTCGTAGGTAGGTGGTGGTGTGGAGGCCGAGGAGGAGGGGTTTTGGTGGTGGGTTGGTGGAGGCACTTAGGCGTGAAGTGCAGCCGAGATAAAGGGTTTTGGGTGGAAGAAGGTGAGGCCGAGGTAGGGTGGTGGTGAAGGGGGTGGAGGTCGATCTAGTAGAGGAAGAAGGAAGTTGGGATGGAGGTGGAATGAGGGAGGGGATCATGGATAAAAAGAGGTCGAATTGAGGAAGAGAGGAGGGGAGAAGAAGGAGGAAAAGAGGGCGAAAGGAGGAGGAGGAGATGGCTTTAGGAAGCCATCAGAGAAGGAAGACAGAAGCTTAACAGGAAGGAGGAAGAAGTAGAAATGGTGGAATGAAGAGATGAGAGAAGGATGGTGCCTTATCTAGGCTTAAAGTGAGGGTATTGTGGTAAAAAGGCTTTCACAAAACCATGTGCCAAAAGCAAAACCATAGGACATGAGAACACGATATCGTTTAACCATTTCAATATACGACGATTACTGTTGTCAAATCACGGCGATGTTTATTCTTCTTTAGTAATTCCAAAACAATTATTTATTTGATAATTTAGATTTAAGATTTACATTTAACTAAAGAAGATCATATTTAAAAATAGCTTTATTAATACGTATTTCAACAACTAATTTTGACAAAAGCTGATATATTTTACAGTTATATTATATAGTTTTAAACAACTATTTTTTTATTCAAATTCAAAACCCAACTTAGAATTATCACAATAAAATTTCAAAGATTAATCCAAACCAAATTTGTCAAGTTATAAAATTCTATTCTGATTTGAAATTTGGGTTAAACACTATAAATTGACAAAACCCGTTTTACAAATACGCTTTTGGAAAATTCATAATAAAAAATGCTGATAAATTCTCACTAGTATTTTACCATTATATTTGATAATTTTAAATATCTAAATTTATCGCTTAAGCCATATTTATATAAAAAAATTATTTTATATATTCAAAATCCTAATTTAAGATTCGTCAGAAATCCTGAATCGTTGCAATCTCCCCACTTAACACTTTTCATCCTCGAAAAGGAGAGAAAAATGTATATATAACCAATCTCATTTATAAAGTAACTTATAAGTTTTCGAACTCCTAATGGACGATTTTCTCATTTAAAAGTTTCCAAGGATTTAGAGTTAGAAAATTTCATCTTCCTAAGGTTTAATCTTATCTTTCTATCCTTTATAATCTATTACTTAAACAAGAAAACATGAAACCCAGACTATGTACATGGCACTCTACTTTCCAAGTATTACAAAATGATGAAACTTCAACAACCTTTTATGTAACAACCCGTAAAATCTGTGCCAGTTTAAAATTTTTATTTTGGCAATTTTAATGAATTTTGAATATTTAAAATGAATTATTTTAAATAATAACAATGAGAAATTTATTTTGAATAGAATTAGAACGTATACATTTACATACGTCGTCGTTAGAATATAAATTTTTATTTTAAATTATAAAAGGAATTGAAAATGGCGCGGTAGTTCGATAATTCGATTTCAAAGTTCAAATGAATGTACAGGATTCAAATCAAACTGGATTTTAGTGAAACCAAAATTATTTGAATCTAATTGTGAATATCTTTCCAACGAATCTGAAAAATCGAAATTTCATAGTGGGAATCAAAAGATATGTCCAGTTGAAAATTCAGAGTAGTCGCTATGGAATTCTGGTCCTTAAAAATGGAAATTTTGCAAACGACCTCGGATTTCGACGAAACCACTTTTGTTGGATCCGTGATGTCAAGTAATTGCTAGATTCCAATTTTCGTAATTTTCTGAATCAATATGTGAACGTGGCGAAGGAAAACACGTTTGACCTGTTTCAGTTGATTTTAATCGACTGGAAAATGACCATTTTTCAAACGGTCTCAAAATTCGACGAAATTAGTCCTGCTAGGACCGTATCGTCAATACAAAACTAGAAATATTTTTTTTGTAATTTTTCGAGTTCGTATATGGCCCGGGTAAATTAAAATGTGCGCTAAAATTTAATATATACTGATTTATATTTTAAAATTGACAAAAACCTATCGTAACAGTCGAATGGGGTTACGAAACATATCCCATTGTGTTCGAAATGAGGGTAATTAGCTAGAGACGACAGTCATTGGGCCTCGTTTCGAGTTCGAGAGAGAAGTCAACTTTAATGGAATATTAAATTAAATTAAATAATTAAATTATAATATTTATTCTCTTACACCCCTCCCTTCCTCCTTATCCCCCCGTTAGTTTCAGAAGAATAAATCGAAATAAAATAAAACCCTGCTTGCCCTCGTCGTTCAACCCTAGCCTCGTAAGAAGCGCCGCCGCCCCTGTTCCTGAAGCCGTCGGCCTCATCCGCAACCACCCTCCCTTCGCTCCGCTTCCACTTCCTCCAGCCCCCTCCATCGAAGACCGCGATACCCCCTCGCTCGATCCCATCGACGGAGACCCCATCGCAGCCACCACCACCCTCCGAAGCACCACCGCCTGCAGTCGACCGCCACCACCCTCTTGCACCTCCTCCAGGCCGTGTAGCAACAAACCCCCCCCCTCTCGCAGTCAACAGCAGAAAACCCACCCGGCGAATGTAAAGGGTAATTTTTATACAATAAACATTGTTCTCCTTTAAATTCAATTTTTATTTATATGTTTTCAAGATAATAAAAATATAATTTTTATATGTGTAGTAAAGTAAAAATATGATTTTTAGTGAAGATAAAAATTCGATTCTTATATACATGAAAGGATATACATGAAAGATATGATCTTTATTTGTTTTAAAATTTGGTTTTCATATGCTTAGCACAATAAAAATTCGATTTTTATCTATGTAGAGTAGCGATAAAAATGTATAGAGCGATATAAAAATATAATTTTTATACGTGAAGTGAGAATATAAAAATGTGATTTTTATATATGTAGTGAATACGGGCAACGAAAGTGACAAAAGACGAAAAGGTGAAGATTTCCTACATAAGAAGACTCGCGGTGAATGGATTTAGCTTTGGTGAGAACTCCTCACTTTTATTTTTAATTTTCTAGTTTAAAATATATACTAGGATGCAGACGGTGCTTAGTAGCACCCGACACCCGTCGTCTACAGACCATGGATGACTTGTTTGTTTGGTTGCTATGTTGTGAAATTGGATTGTGTGATGTGGAAAGAAATAAAATATTTTATAGTGGAAACTATTTTATAGTTAAAAATAGATTTTTTTAACGTGTATATGAAATAAACATTTATAAACAAATCGGACAGTTTGTTTATATACACATATTTGACTGATATTGATTGGGACGATAAATTTTACACATCGCCCAACTACACAAAAAATATTCAGTGTTTGTTGATTTGAAACCCCACACGGGTATTGGGATAATATATGACATACACTAATCCCAATAATTGGTTGTATGTCGATCGATGGATTGACAGACTGTTATAAGCATTAGATATCTATATTTGATGCTTATACAGTGTAGTGCACTTTGGATGATGGTTGATTATTTATCGTTGCTATTATATACATGTGTTGTATGGAATCCATATAATTAACGTTATATGGTAATTGATTGGGCCTCATTCCAATTTAGAAAATAAAGAATATTATAAAATAAAGGTTCATGTGTTGACAGTACTCATCTGTTGAGATTAGTCATGTGTTGAACGAAATATTTTAACAATAAAATTTACATCTTTATCATATATAAAATTAGAAACTAACTGGAAAATAGATAAGATGAGTGGTCTCCTGGATATTGATCTGATGTTGGTTTCGGCCTTCGGGGTTAATATTTAGGAAATCGTTCTCTTACTAATTTACGGTTGGAGTCTGATTTGAAATCAAACGATAGATACCATAATTTTTATAAAATATATTAAATAACAAAAATAGTCGCGTGTTGACAGTACTCATCCGTTGAGATTAGTCATGTATTGAAAGAAATATAGATTCATTTGTTGAATAGAATGACGATGTTATTGAAAAATATAAAGCCGTGTTGATTAGAGATGCGCTATTTTGACGCGAACGATATTTATATCGATTATATTCGTTTTTATAATGAATACTGAAAAGAGATTTAAAAATTGAATATTTAGAAAAATGAATTTGAATTGAATTTAATAGAAAACGAATTTGAATTGAATTGAATTGAATAGAAAACGAATTCGAATTGAATTGAATAGAAAATGAATTTGAATTGAATTTAATAGAAAACGAATTCGAATTGAATTGAATAGAAAACGAATTTGAATTGAATTTAATAGAAAACGAATTTGAATTGAATTGAATAGAAAACGAATTCGAATTGAATTGAATAGAAAACGAATTTGAATCGAATT
The DNA here is from genome assembly GCA_030737875.1 of Allium sativum. NCBI lineage: Eukaryota > Viridiplantae > Streptophyta > Magnoliopsida > Asparagales > Amaryllidaceae > Allium > Allium sativum. The sequence goes on from CM060922.1 coordinate 924,686,463, forward strand.
GAATAGAAAACGAATTTGAATTGAATTTAATAGAAAACGAATTTGGATTGAATTTAATAGAAAATGAATTTGAATTGAATTGAATAGAAAACGAATTCGAATTGAATTTAATAGAAAACGAATTTGAATTGAATTGAATAGAAAACGAATTTGAATTGAATTGAATTCAATTGAAAAGGAACAGAAATAGAATTGAAATCGATTTGAATTGAAATCAAATAGAAATCAATGTAAAAAGAATTTATAAGGGAAAATTCAATTTTGATTTGAATTTGAAATGAAGGTTGAAATTGTTTTTGAAACAAATTTGAAACGATTTATAAAATTCGTTTTAAAAAGGGAAATCGACGAAATATATATATATATAATGGCCTGAATAGAACGCGCCGCGCCGCTGCAGTTCGTAAATTTCGACCATTGACTTCGAACGGACATTACGGGAGATCTGACCGTCGGATTCTCCTAAAACCGGAACCGTTGGGTTCATATCGAAAAGAGCTTTCTAACGAATATTAGAAATTTGAAATCTAACGGTTGGATTTGGAGATATGTCCAAATCAATTTCAGAAAAGGTCGCTGTAGGTGCAGTTCGATGGTCGTTGATGGAAATCGACTGTACGGGCCTTGATAAAATTATTAAAAATATCAATAATTTGTGTAAAATCATAAGAAATGATTTGTGAAGAGCTGGGATGGAAAATCCCACATTTGTAAAGATAAAAATAGATTTTTATCGAAATGAACTAGTTTTGAACTAAATTTAAAACCCAATTACTTTTAAATAAATAAATTGGATTTAAAAAGGGGTTTTAAATAATCGGAATTTCTAATATATTTGATTGAAATTGAATTAGAAGTGATTTGGGTTTATCGTGAACCGTGTTTTAAATGACATTGGTTCTTTAACCCAGTTAAAGATTAAAACTAAGAAGGGTTTTAATGAATCTTTAATTAGATTGAAATATGAATTGATGATTTAAATTATCAAATTTGGAAAGTGAGCGAGAAAGGAGTATCACCAGTTTTGCTCCAAAGCGATAGTTAAATCTTTAATTAGATTTGAACGTGGAATGGTAATTAGTTTTACCGATAACACCGTGGTGTTAGATATGGAGTATTACCAGTTTTGCTTCATGGGATGAATAGGTTGGGATTGGGAAATAAAATAAATAATTACTTCGGTGTGGTTCGCTAATCCCGACTAGTTTGAAATGACATCTAAAGGAAGATTAAAGAATAAATTTCAAGGAATTTATCTTTGATAAAATTAATGGGAACCTTTCCCTAAGAATGTGAAATTTAGAAACTAACTGTAGGTTAGCCAAGAAGGATGGTTTTCTGGGTATTGATCTGATGTTGGTTTCGGCCTTCGGGGTTAATATTTGGGAAATTGTTCCCTTGCTAATTTACGATTAGTGACTGCTGAATTGGAATGAGGCGTATGTTATGTTTGTGTAACATTTATTTACTATATACGCGGGTCATTCAGAAAGGCCGGGTTTATACCCATTTTGAATAACCGATTCGACGATATGTCGAAGATGATGACGGTAGTCGAAGACCGGAAGTCTTCACATCGTTTGGGTGATTACTGATGATCTTGATTGGGCTGTACACCCAAGATGAGGGAATCAGTTGGTGGTCGTCCAGACGTACTTGGAGATCGATGGATATGCGAGGAAAGTGCCTCCGGTTTCGTTCAGACCCAGAATGAACTTGTAAATGGACTGTGTGTCTGACATTGGATTTTATTCTGTGTTGATTGATCTCCATTAAATATACATCTGTTTGGCGGCGGAGAATTTATTCTCTTGCTTAATTCCCTTCTCTGAGATGTACGAGCTCAGAGGTTGTATATCGATGGACATCAGTCGCATGGCATGAATTACCTGTGTGGCACGCCTAAGTGGCAATTGATCAAGGCTTCTGTTGAAAAGCAAAGTCTTGTGGTTGATGATCAAAGCACGGCCTTTGTGGCGCAACTTTGTGTATAATGTGAATTCGCGAGCCTCACATCTCGGTATGAGTCAAAAACGGGATACAGACCGTTGGGAGAACACGACGTTTCTTTCTAGCTATGGGTGGTGTCAGTGCTTAAACTGGCTGGCATTTATATACTTTTCACCTTTGTGGTTGTTGGAATGAGGCGCCTCGATATTAGGTCTGATAGGACCGGGAAACGTGTGTTCAGGAATTGCCAATCCTCAAACGTAACGGAGGACCGGCCCAACCAATCCAAGTGGCTGCCCAGAGTGTGTAGTCCTGAGACATTTGCTAGAGTGTCTCGAATCGGAGAGGAGCTTTCCCCTTGCCTCGACTCATGATAGAAATCCAATTTCCAATACGTGATATTGCGGTTTTATTTATAGAGCCTAGTATGGCGACATAGTGGGATGGGGCACTTATGCCGTCTATGATTGATATTTATGGTTGAAATTGTTTTGACACTATACACTTATAATAGTATCAAATAATGTGTTTTTAACGTATCAAGCATGCTTTGGCTATTATAAGGTAAAAACCCTATCCTCCGGCTTGCGTTGCATTGTGTGATGGGACCTGGGTCTTATAATAGCTTCATTTTTCTTTATTTAGCATTGCGCTGTTTGTTTTATGCACTGGTATTCTTGGGAGGAAACCCGTTCCGTGTTATACGGCGTGGTCCCTTGATTTACCGAACTTTAAAACCAATATTAATAACTGTTTTAGTTCTCACACCAGTCACATGACTGACCTGGAGTTTATTGTTTTAACCTAAACTCTGGGTGCCCCTATTTTCCACATGGGCAGCTAGTAGTTTTGGTTTTACAGATTTATATTCACAGGGTCCTGATTTACAGCTGGAATGATGCTCAGAAAGCTCTGTATCCGTGTATCACTTTCAGTTGTGTTTTGTATATTTTTCCGCTGCTATGTAATTTATTGTAATCTCTGATATTCATCGAATGTATTTTATTCATTTATACTCTGTATATTCTTATATCTGATAGAATTGTTGTAATAACAATGAAATGTTCTTCCGTCTGCGTTCTTTTGTGTGTTGTTCTCAAAGTATCCGCTCTTTCCTTCACGGGGAAGTTACGGGTTCTTACAGTTGGTATCAGAGCTTTGGTTTACAGAGCTCGAGAACAAGACACATTAGAACCATACGAAAGAATTCATTAGATATTGGATTAGTAATATCCAATTAGAATGACTCGTTAGAGATAGGATCAGTAGTATCCTAGAACGAGTGTGAAGAGTATGTTTTCAAATGAAAACAAATTTTGTTTTGGAATTTAAATTGTTTTAAATGTATTTGGATATTTATTTATTTTGGATTTGGACAATCCAATATATAAAGATTTCGCGTATACGCGTCATGAGCGTATATTCGAAGTTTTAATATACTGGATAGATATAGAATCACATTCTAGACACTCGGGGATAATTCTGATGATGTGGCCACATCATCAGTATTTATGTTCGTGTTTCGAAGGTGTGATATCTATATATTTCCATTAGACTGGTGTGAGAACCAAAATATAGCTAGAATACACTGTTGTGATTTGGCATCAAAAACATGACTTTTTGTATGTATCAAAATTATGAATTTGAAATGTTAATCCAATAGTTGATTGATGGTTGTGTTGTTTGTTCATTTGTTTGATAATTTTGAACCATTTAGCCTAATTGTATCGAATAGTGAATTGTATTGAAAATTGGTCACATTTGCTTGCATATACATGTACTTACATTGAACAGGTCATAGCAAGGAGGCTAGAGCAGAAGAATAAAATTTGTTTGCCTGACAAATAGGTACATGTTTACTATAATTTACTGTTTTGTTTGGGTGATGATGATTTTATGAGCCGATTGGCTTTTTCTTTTTCTTTTTGAGATCAGAGGGCCTGTATGGCAATTTCGGGATTTTCCCGGTGCTCCCGGTGCAGGGGAGGTTATGGCGAATTTTATTGAAAATTTAGGGTGTTAGCCAAAATTTTGAAAAGTTCTTAGAAACTGAAAAGTTGAAGAACTTAAGCCGTAACGAAAATTATGTAAGTTGAGTTGATTTGTTAAACAACTTTCAGCTTCGTTCCTTTTCGGGGATGAAAAGTTTTAAGTGGGGGAGATTGTAACAACCCGTAAAATCTGGGCCAGTTTAAAATTTTTATTTTGGCAATTTCAATGAATTTTTAATATTTTAAATGAATTATTTTAAATAATAACGATGAGAAATTTATTTTGAATAGAATTAGAACGTATACATTTACATACGTCGTCGTTAGAATAAAAAATTTTATTTTAAATTATAAAAGGAATTGAAAATGGCGCGGTAGTTCGATAATTCGATTTCAAAGTTCAAATAAATGTATAGGATTCAAAACAAACTGGATTTTAGTGAAACCAAAAATATTTGAATCTAATTGTGAATATCTTTCCAACGAATCCGAAAAATCGAAATTTCATAGTGGAAATCAAAAGATATGTCCAGTTGAAAATTCAGAATAGTCGCTATGGAATTCTGGCCCTTAAAAATGGAAATTTTGCAAATGACCTCGGATTTCGACGAAACCACTTTTGTTGGATTCGTGATGTCAAGTAATTGCTAGATTCCAATTTTCGTAATTTTTCGAATCAATATGTGAGCGTGGCGAAGGAAAACGCGTTTGACCAGTTTTAGTTGATTTTAATCGACTGGAAAATGGCCATTTTTCAAACGGTCTTAGAATTCGACGAAATTAGTCTTGTTAGGACCGTATCGTCAATACGAAGCTAGAAATATTTTTTCTGTAATTTTTCGAGTTCGTATGTGGCCCCGGTAAATTAAAATGTGCGTTAAAATTTAATATATACTGATTTATATTTTAAAATTGACGAAAACCTATCATAATAGTCGAATGGGGTTACGAAACATATCCCATTGTGTTCGTAATGGGGTTAATTAGCTAGAGACGGCAGTCATTTGGCCTCGTTTCGAGTTCGAGAGAGAAGTTAACTTTAATGGAATAATAAATTAAATTAAATAATTAAATTATAATATTTATTCTCTTACTTCCTCCCTTCCTTCTTATCCCCCTGTTAGTTTCAGAAGAATAAATTGAAATAAAAAAACCTGCTTGCCCTCGTCGTTCAACCCTAGCCTCGTAAGAAGCGCCGCCGCCCCTGTTCCTGACACCGTCAGCCTCATCCGCAACCACCCTCCCTTCGCTCTGCTTCCACTTCCTCCAGCCCCCTCCATCGAAGACCGCGATACCCCCTCGCTCGATCCCATCAACGGAGACCCTATCGCAGCCACCACCACCCTCCGGAGCACCATCGCCTGCAGTCGACCGCCACCACCCTCTTGCACCTCCTCCAGGCCGTGTAGCAGCAACCCCCCCCCCCCCTCTCGCAGTCAACAGCAGAAAACCCACCCGGCGAATGTAAAGGGTAATTTTTATACAATAAACATTGTTCTCCTTTAAATTCGATTTTTATTTATAAGTTTGCAAGATTATAAAAATATAATTTTTATATGTGTAGTAAAGTAAAAATATGATTTTTAGTGAAGATAAAAATTCGATTCTTATATACATGAAAGGATATACATGAAAGATATGATCTTTATTTGTTTTAAAATTTGGTTTTCATATGCTTAGCACAATAAAAATTCGATTTTTATTTATGTAGAGTAGCGATAAAAATGTATAGAGCGATATAAAAATATAATTTTTATACGTGAAGTGAGAATATAGAAATGTGATTTTTATATATGTAGTGAATACGGGCAACGAAAGTGACAAAAGACGAAAAGGTGAAGATTTCCTACATAAGAAGAGTCGCGGTGAATGGATTTAGCTTTGGTGAGAACTCCTCACTTTTATTTTTAATTTTCTAGTTTAAAATATATACTAGGATGTAGACGGTGCTTAGTAGCACCCGACACCTGTCGTCCACAGACCATGGATGACTTGTTTTTTTGGTTGCTATGTTGTGAAATTGGATTGTGTGATGTGGAAAGAAATAAAATATTTTATAGTGGAAAATATTTTATAGTTAAAAATAGATTTTTTTAACGTGTATATGAAATAAACATTTATAAACAAATCGGACGGTTTGTTTATATACACATATTTGACTGATATTGATTGGGACGATAAATTTTACACATCGCCCGACTGCACAAATAATATTCAGTGTTTGTTGATTTGAAACCCCACACGGGTATTGAGATAATATACGACATACACTAATCCCAATAATTGGCTGTATGCCGATCGATGGATTGACAGACTGTTATAAGCGTTAGATATCTATATTTGATGCTTATACAGTGTAGTGCACTTTGGATGATGGTTGATTATTTATCGTTGCTATTATATACATGTGTTGTATGGAATCCATATAATTAACGTTATATGGTAATTGATTGGGCCTCATTCCAATTTAGAAAATAAAGAATATTATAAAATAAAGGTTCATGTGTTGACAGTACTCATCCGTTGAGATTAGTCATGTGTTGAACGAAATATTTTAACAATAAAATTTACATCTTTATCATATATAAAATTAGAAACTAACTGGAAAATAGATAAGATGAGTGGTCTCCTGGATATTGATCTGATGTTGGTTTCGGCCTTCGGGGTTAATATTTAGGAAATCGTTCTCTTACTAATTTACGGTTGGAGTCTGATTTGAAATCAAACGATAGATACCATAATTTTTATAAAATATATTAAATAATAAAAATAGTCGCGTGTTGACAGTACTCATCCGTTGAGATTAGTCATGTGTTGAACGAAATATTTTAACAATAAAATTTACATCTTTATCATATATAAAATTAGAAACTAACTGGAAAATAGATAAGATGAGTGGTCTCCTGGATATTGATCTGATGTTGGTTTCGGCCTTCGGGGTTAATATTTAGGAAATCGTTCTCTTACTAATTTACGGTTGGAGTCTGATTTGAAATCAAACGATAGATACCATAATTTTTATAAAATATATTAAATAACAAAAATAGTCGCGTGTTGACAGTACTCATCCGTTGAGATTAGTCATGTATTGAAAGAAATATAGATTCATTTGTTGAATAGAATAACGATGTTATTGAAAAATATAAAGCCGTGTTGATTAGAGATGCGCTATTTTGACGCGAACGATGTTTTTATCGATTATATTCGTTTTTATAATGAATATTGAAAAGAGATTTAAAAATCGAATATTTAGAAAAACGAATTTGAATTGAATTTAATAGAAAACGAATTTGAATTGAATTGAATAGAAAACGAATTCGAATTGAATAGAAAACGAATTTGAATTGAATTTAATAGAAAACGAATTCGAATTGAATAGAAAACGAATTTGAATTGAATTTAATAGAAAACGAATTTGAATTGAATTGAATAGAAAACGAATTCGAATTGAATAGAAAACGAATTCGAATTGAATAGAAAACGAATTTGAATTGAATTGAATAGAAAACGAATTTGAATTGAATTTAATAGAAAATGAATTTGAATTGAATTTAATAGAAAACAAATTTGAATTGAATTGAATAGAAAACGAATTCGAATTGAATTTAATAGAAAACGAATTTGAATTGAATAGAATAGAAAACGAATTTGAATTGAATTGAATTCAATTGAAAACGAACTGAAATAGAATTGAAATCGATTTGAATTGAAATCAAAAAGAAATGAATGTAAAAAGAATTTATAAGGGAAAATTCATTTTTGATTTGAATTTGAAATGAAGGTTGAAATTGTTTTTGAAACAAATTTGACACGATCTATAAAATTCATTTTAAAAAGGGAAATCGACGAAATACATATAATATATATATATTATATATATATATATATATATATAATGGCCTGAATAGAACGCGTCGCGCCGCAGCAGTTCGTAAATTTCGACCATTGACTTCGAACGGACATTACGGGAGATCCGACCGTCGGATTCTCCTAAAACGGGAACCGTTGGGTTCGTATCGAAAAGATCTTTCTAACGAATATTAGAAATTTGAAATCTAACAGTTGGATATGGAGATATGTCCAAATCAATTTCAGAAAAGGTCGCTGTAAGTGCAGTTCGATGGCCGTTGATGGAAATCGACTGTACGGGCCTTGATAAAATTATTAAAAATATCAATAATTTGTGTAAAATCATAAGAAATGATTTTTGAAGAACTGGGATGAAAAATCCCACATTTGTAAAGATAAAAATAGATTTTTATCGAAATGAACTAGTTTTGAACTAAATTTAAAACCCAATTACTTTTAAATAAATAAATTGGATTTAAAAAGGGGTTTTAAATAATCGGAATTTCTAATATATTTGATTGAAATTGAATTAGAAATGATTTGGGTTTATCGTGAACCGTGTTTTAAATGACATTGGTTCTTTAACCCAGTTAAAGATTAAAACTAAGAAGGGTTCTAATGAATCTTTAATTAGATTGAAATGTGAATTGATGATTTAAATTATCAAATTTGGAAAGTGAGCGAGAACGGAGTATCACCAGTTTTGCTCCAAAGCGATAGTTAAATCTTTAATTAGATTTGAACGTGGAATGGTAATTAATTTTACCGATAACACCGTGGTGTTAGATATGGAGTATTACCAGTTTTGCTTCATGGGATGAATAGGTTGGGATTGGGAAATAAAATAAATAATTACTACGGTGTGGTACGCTAATCCCGACTAGTTTGAAATGACATCTAAAGGGTGATTAAAGAATAAATTTCAAGGAATTTATCTTTGATAAAATTAATGGGAACCTTTCCCTAAGAATGTGAAATTTAGAAACTAACTGTAGGTTAGCCAAGAAGGATGGTTTTCTTGGTATTGATCTGATGTTGGTTTCGGCCTTCAGGGTTAATATTTGGGAAATTGTTCCCTTGCTAATTTACGATTAGTGACTGCTGAATTGGAATGAGGCGTATGTTATGTTTGTGTAACATTTATTTACTATACACGCGGGTCATTCAGAAAGGCCGGGTTTATACCCATTCTGAATAACCGATTCGACGATATGTCGAAGATGATGACGGTAGTCGAAGACCGGAAGTCTTCACATCGTTTGGGTGATTACTGATGATCTTGATTGGGCAGTACACCCAAGATGAGGGAATCAGTTGGTGGTCGTCCAGACGTACTTGGAGATCGATGGACATGCGAGGAAAGTGCCTCCGGTTTCGTTCAGACCCAGAACGAACTTGTAAATGGACTGTGTGTCTGACATTGGATTTTATTCTGTGTTGATTGATCTCCATTAAATATACATCTGTTTGGCGGCGGAGAATTTATTCTCTTTCTTAACGCCCTTCTCTGAGACGTACGAGCTCAGAGGTTGTATATCGATGGACATCAGTCGCATGGCATGAATTGCCTGTGTGGCATGCCTAAGTGGCAATTGATCAAGGCTTCTGTTGAAAAGCAAAGTCTTGTGGTTGATGATCAAAGCACGACCTTTATGGCGCAGCTTCGTGTATAACGTGAATTCGCGAGCCTCACACCTCGGTATGAGTCAAAAACGGGATACGGACCGTTGGGAGAATACGACGTTTCTTTCTAGCTATGAGTGGTGTCAGTGCTTAAACTGGCTGACATTTATATACTTTTCACCTTTGTGGTTGTTGGAATGAGGCGCCTCGATATTAGGTCTGATAGGACCGGGAAACGTGTGTTCAGGAATTGCCAATCCTCAAACGTAACGGAGGACCGGCCCAACCGATCCAAGTGGCTGCCCAGAGTGTGTAGTCCTGAGACATTTGCTAGAGTGTCTCGAATCGGAGAGGAGCTTGCCCCTTGCCTCGACTCATGACGGAAATCCAATTTCCAATACGTGATATTGCGGTTTTATTTGTAGAGCCTAGTATGGCGACATAGTGGGATGGGGCACTTATGCCGTCTATGATTGATATTTATGATTGAAATTGTTTTGACACTATACACTTATAATAGTATCAAATAATGTGTTTTTAACGTATCAAGCATGCTTTGGCTATTATAAGGTAAAAACCCTATCCTCCGGCTTGCGTTGCATTGTGTGATGGGACCTGGGTCTTATAATAGCTTCATATTTCTTTATTTAGCATTGCGCTGTTTGTTTTATGCACTGGTATTCTTGGGAGGAAACCAGTTCCGTGTTATACGGCGTTGTCCCTTGATTTACCGAACTTAAAACCAATATTAATAACTGTTTTAGTTCTCACACCAGTCACATGACTGACCTGGAGTTTATTGTTTTAACCTAAACTTTGGGTGCCCCTATTTTCCACACGGGCAGCTAGTAGTTTTGGTTTTGCAGATTTATATTCACAGGGTCCTGATTTACAGATGGAACGATGCTCGGAAAGCTCTGTATGCGTGTATCACTTTCAGTTGTGTTTTGTATATTTTTCCGCTACTATGTAATTTATTGTAATCTCTGATATTCATCGAATGTATTTTATTCATTTATACTCTGTATATTCTTGTATCTGATGGAATTGTTGTAATAACAATGAAATGTTCTTCCGTATGCGTTCTTTTGTGTGTTTTTCTCAAAGTATCCGCTCTTTCCTTCACGGGGAAGTTACGGGTTCTTACATTTTATTTTTTACATCTCCTCGGCCCGTTATCTTTTCCCTTTCCTCGACATCTGCAAACAAATCAGTTTCCCCTATTCAATCCACCCGCACTATTCCTCTCTTCCTCTCCAAATTTTTTGGTATCCTCCCCTTTTCACTAGATTCCTAAACAAATATGAATCTTTTTTTCAATCCATCCACCCATCCCTCCCGTCTTCCCCAAATTATTTCCGAACTAGTCTTCTCTTTCTCCCTCACACGCTGCCAATGTTTCCAGCATACCGTATATGATAACTGGTCATTGTTTAACACAAACTCTTCTTGTTGAACCGTAATCGAAGACATTATAATCAGAAGCACTACCATTATTCTACATCCGTAGTTCCTACTCTTCTTCCTTAAATAGCCATTACCCCTCACCGGCAACCCTCACTTGAACGGCCTTCGACCACGACTGATTGCGATTCCACTGTCAACCTACCGAATGCAGCCGGTCCCTAAAATCGCATTAGACAAGTCTAACTTCCGTCGTGATCATCAAACCAAAGGTTTGCACTCCTCTACCATATGTTGTTCCCGTAATTTGATTGATATTACTATGCTATTTTCTATTGATGACGATTGATAAATTAGTGAAATCGTGTAGATGAGTCCCTGAAATTACTCTGGATAGCTTCTAATTTCCATCAAAATCACCAATATAAAGGTTTTAACTCCACCAACTTGCACTGTTCTTGTAGTTTGTTTGACACACATAAAGAAAGACCAATTTACTTTATATTCATATAAATTGTTAATATCACAGTTGTTAATTTCACACTCATTATGCTTCACACCGGGGCAGTAAATAGTACAATTTTGATTTGAATTTCACCTAATGTTGGATGTGTCACAATTATTACATCATATTTTCAAAGCATTTGGTAGTTAACTTTTACCATCTACATACCCCATTTTTCTTCTTCTAACCATTGGGTAATGGAACTTAAATAACATTTCCATTTGTTATGCATTCACCGTAATTTGTTATATTATGTTATCTTCTACCATTATTCCTATAATCTAACTGCAAGCTAACATAACTTCAAATTTGGTTTGTTTGCTTTTACAAAAGAAATTTGGTGACTGTACAAATTACAGCCTAAGATTGATTGCAACTTAATCTTGCATGTGTCACAAATATTACTTTAAAGTTGAAGATCCATTTGTTTTAAACAACATTTCGAAGTTAGATGTGATTCTATTTTGGTGACATCATTCGTCTGTAAATAAATTTCTTCCATGTTACGGTCGCACGGCTGTCATTAGTCTATAAATAAATTTCTTTTACTCCCCTATATATATTCTTTCCTAATTGACTGTCTGTGTCATTTATCTGAAAATCAGTACCATTTCCAGGCATCAACCCCTAAATCTGCAGTTTAATTATTATGTGGAGCTTTCTAAATTTGCAAATATAAATGATTCATATAATTTTGTAATGTACCATATTTGACGGGTGTGACATTGATCTGCTACCTCAAACAACGATCAAATATATTTACCTACAACTCCAACGAATAGAATGCTACCACTGACAAAATTTTAGGTAATAACAGTGGGATAATGGCATCTGCCTTGGATTTAAACATTAAAAAAACCTGTACATTTGACTTCCAAAAAATCATTTTCAATTTAATTATGTTGTGTCAAAATTTCTTTGTTGATTCGTATAATCTTTTACTTCATTCAAGCTTCATGTCAACTGATAATGAAAAATTTAATGCTTGCCTACCAGCAGCGGACTTTATAAAGTACAGAAGAAGCGAATTTCTTATTCTAATACAATGCTTAAGACTGCAAAACATACAAATTATTTTATGCCTATTCTCATTGTTTATCTATTTCAACATGTGTACGTCATTCACAAATGATTTATGCACCTCCAAATTTTCTTTCATTAACGTACTATGTTACATGGGTCAAATAATATGTTTATGTTTTTCTTTATTAAAAACCAATGTACTTATAAAAGTGCTACAATAAGTATACATATATGAAAACAACAAATAACATGATAACGTCAAAGATATTATTAAAACTTCAACGCTCGTTAGTATTTGTTACGTAATATTGACGGCCATCAAATTTTTTAACAGTAGATACAAGTTGTGTAATGCAAAGGCAGAAGAAAGGCTTGGAGGCACAAGGAAAGCAGTTAGAAGACAATAATACAAATGGTATGTTTTTATGTTTACCTTTCTGTATATGTCTACATAATTTTTTTGAATGATTAGATTATGCTTGCTCGGTCAATAACGATTTAGAATGCAGAAATCAGTTTTTCCTTCTATGTTCTTTTTACTTAATTGTGTCAACCCTAAAAAATTGTTGCTGATTTTTTCAAATTCAAACTAAAAATAACCATTCAAAATCTAAAATGTTAACTTTAGGTAGCACACATAAACCCTCATGTACTAAAGTAAGATGATTGTTTATAATCTAATTTTATTTTTATCTTAACCATCAATTATAGCTACTCGGACATCATTCTGAACATCTAATTTAGTGGGAGATGAAGATTGGCAGTCTACTACATCGGTATTGTCACATAACTGTTTGTATTCCATGTAGATCAAATCCTAACTTCATCTCTCAGATGCCTAATTTATAGCTTTTCCCCGTATGTTTAATTTATCACATGTGACTCTTTATAAGTTTGTTCTTCACATTGCGTTGCCACTCAGTCTGTCATTGTGTTTCAATTCATATGACTTTTTTGGTTTATATTGACAGATTATACAAATGACAGGATATTTGGTGTGATTTTTTGTGCAAAGTATACATTCAACAAATAGATGTATTGTTATCATCCGATTTTTATGTATATCGTAACTGGAATTTTGTTTCTTCATATATGTTCACCAAAAAGATTTAGAAGTAGATGTTCCTGAATTTAAAGACCACTAAAATTAAAACTTATTTTTTTCATTTCCCCTACTATTGATCAGCGGCCGATTACGTTGACCCTCAAGATCTACAAGCAAAAGCTTCTCATTTGATTAATTTACATTTCTACAAACTAAGTTCACATAATATGATAGTTTAACATAATAGCATTTTATTGGATTCATTTCTATTAACTGATTTTGTATGAGTATTGATCCCCTGAAATGGATACATCTAACTGCAATTTATCTTCTGCCTTATATTTTTAATCATTGCTTTTCCCTCCACAAAACATTTGCAATTCTGTTTCCATCAACAAAATTCAAGCATTTATCCTACCTCTTTACTAGAAATGGGTTATTATCTTTTTTTAAAATATCATTTAGGTTTTTCATTATCAAAATTTCTAACATTCTAATACTTTGTATTAATTAACTTATTCATATGGAACTGACTGTGGTTGTAGCCAACTATTTATTTTTCCTATCTGTAAAGCCTAACCTTATGCTCTCTCTGCTTGAGTGATTGGAGTTGATGTTAAACACTATATGCGGTATATCACCCCATACTTTTCATACCCTATGTCCTGCTCTTAGTTAAGATCAGGTGTAATTGAAACAAAGCGTCCAACACAAATTCCATTATGAAAATGAGCTTTTAACCGGGCTGACATTATCAAAATGACCAAAACTAATGCAGGTGTTTCAGTTGTTCAAACTGTCTGGTTGTCTAGACGTAGATTAGAAAAAACAATTGCCTTTCGGTTGTATTATGAATTGGCTATGTTATATGTATCATTTTGTATCAACCAATTATTATCTTTAAAATTCGCTATATTAATAGTTACACATATTTAGTTTCAGATGAAGATAATGTTTGTATTTAAAAGGATATTACATGTAATCGCATAAAATAATCCTAGAAAAAAGAAAATAAAATAATGATATTTTTTAATACATATGTGGTGTTTAAGTAAAATAAAAAATCAAATTCATATTATGTCAGTTGATGAAATTGAATTATGGAATCCTATGACATACTGAAATTGCTTCTATGTTAAACAGCTTATCATGTTAATAATGGTATAACTATTCTTGTTAGCTTAGATATTGCTACGCAACCAACTCCATCATCCGGAAATTGGATAACAAAGACTACACAGGATACATTTAACAAAAAATTATGTTATCCACAACCCGTGTGCGAATAACCTGCGTTAATTATATAATAACATTCGTATGTACGTTTTGTGCATTAGTACATTAGCTGGTGGACAGATTCACCATAAGCACACATCTGTCATATTCATTCAAATGCAACTACATAGTTTATCAACAAACTGCAGTTATTGTACAGTAACTTATGTACTCATCACATGTGCTAATACATTGCTATTTTACAGGTAACGTTCGGATGGAATCTATTCGCACTGACGAACATCATGACAGTAGTTGCAAGGCTCTGGTAACTAACTATGTACAACAACCTATTTTAACCTTTAGCATTAAATTTTAAGCAGTCATACTGAGTTCTCTAAATATCTACTCATCATGACAATCACTGCTGCTTAGTCCACTGAAACATCACATACGATCCCACCTCCTCAGTAGTAACATGAAAAATCATTGTTGAAATGACCCATTCTCACACTCACATTATTTTGAGAATCGTCAAAAATTACTCCTCTGAACCATTGCAACAATTGCTACTGCTCGCCTGACGATGACCGCTTGGTACATAACTTTGCTTGGAAATGCGGCCACTTCCCCACACTGTAGTTTACCAATTGTTTGATTTCGAACAATAGTTTTGTATAAGCTACCACTCTTACGGTTATGTTGACTACTACACAAGTATACGCTTTCCAAATTAAACCAGGGCCAAACTGTAAAGGTTATTAAATGTTCCTAAAGTTTATTGGATGAAACTATTTAATATTATTTATTTTATCTCATTTACCATACTAACAAAAAATGCGGCGAATAATAATTTACATTACCAACTATATGAACAGAATTGCTACAATGCTAGAGCTAGGAGAAGGATATTACTAGGAAGAAAAAGGATGGTACATAATGTCCAACAGCCAGTCAACATATGTAGAGAATGCAAACATCCACCCGTAGGAGAGGATAACAATTACAGTTTGTCAGCTCTATGTGCAAACCATATGCATATGGTTGGCAGCATGAACCTGCAAATTAAGAATCACAGAAAACAAGGTTTTCCCTATTCTCTTTATTCGTTATGCAAGGCCAAATAGGATGCTTACATGTTATTCTACCCAGCAGTGTGCCACCTCAATCGAGCACCTAGGCATCACCGACTCAAGAATAAGAATACTAAACTTTCATTTGCAGGTGAATGCACAGTACAATTTCCAATTACCCACAAATTTCAGTTATATAGTCCTACATTGCACATTGAATGATATTTATTCAATTTCTTAACTTCAATTGTTTTACTCTAAACAGATGCAAGGCAAGCACCCCGTTGCTGTCCACCTAACTCATTCCCTTTGCTAAACTACTCTACCAACCTACGACCCACTTCTAATTCAAATGCGGCGAATACACGAAAACTACCAGAAGTAGCAACTGAAAATCGACATAATACTACCTGCACTCATAAATTGTTTTACATGATCTTAGTTTTTATTTTTTTCAATGACTGAACAGTAGTAAATGTTGCAAGTAAAATGATGGTACCATCCAATTTTGGTCCTTCAACATCTGCCTGCTCATTTTGTGGAGCTACACGCTGGTATGAGGAATGGATAAAAAAAAACTAGAACAACAACTTGTCTTAAGTTTTCCATCTGTTGTCAACAAAGTCGGGACCAACTACCAAGGTACAAGGAAAGCCCATATTATTTGAGATTTTTGCTAGTTACAAGTAATGTCCAACAACATAGGAAATTCTGGGAGAACATAGGGTCTTATAACTCTATTTTTGCATTTACTTCAATGGGTGGTCAGATTGACAATACCATCAACAACGGTTATGCACCATATATTTTTTGAATAATTGGTCAAAACCATCACCGAATAAGTTCACTAATACCTACACCAGTAAACCAAAATTTGCACAACTATACTTTTACGACACAAACAATGAGAATAAAATAGGTTGTCTGCTTGTGGAGAATTCAACAATCACAATTTGGGTGAAACTATAGTCCGAAACTTGCTAGCAATGTTTGATGAATGCAATGAATTAGTGAAAATTTTCAGAATGGCAAGAGACAGATTTCACGCAACTGAATATCAACCAATAACCATCATATTATATGAAAGGAGACCTAGGGATGGTAGACAGTACAATCTTCCAATGTCTTCTGAGATAGCAGCACTTACATCCACTTTTAACTCCGAGTCCTATGGGGTAAGAGATGTTGTAATCGAAGAGAGAAGTGGTGTTCATAAACGAATCAATGAAAAACTCCCTTCGTTTATGTCAATGCAATATCCGTTGTTGTTCCCGTATGGTGAGGATGGCTATAGAACCAATATTGAGTACAGAGAGCAAGAAGTGGCTAGGACAACAAAGAGAAGACTGGTTACCATGCGAGAATATTATGCATACCTACTCCAATATAGACCAGATGATGGCACCCTTATGCTGTATGAAGGAAGAATTTTTCAACAGTTCATTGTCGCTGCCTACACATGCATCGAGGAGAAGCAATTAGCGTGGATTTGATGCAATCAACACACGCTAAGGTGTGAGATTTACAATTATTTACATGACGCAGTTGACCATGATGACACTTCTGCCAACATTATGGGACGTAAAGTTATTTTACTATCCTCTTTTACTGGTAGTCCAAGATACATGGTTCAAAATTATCAAGATGCAATGACCATATGTCGATGGGCAGGATGTCCTGATTTTTTTCTTACATTTACTTGCAATCCAAAGTGGCCTGAGATTGATAGTGCTTTGCAGCTTACACCCCACTTACGTTCGACTACAGGCCAGATTTGGTATCTCGGGTATTCCACCTGGAACTAATTCAACTTATTTCAGATTTAAAGGAGGGTTGTCATTTTGGAAGAGTCGAAGCAAGTAAGATCTACCTTTCATTGCAATTTTCCATGACAATAATTTTTTTTTTCTCTTCACTTTAATGCAACAAATTAACCTTGTATACTTTTGTGTCTAGTAATTTACACCATCGAGTGGCAAAAGAGAGGACTACCACATGCACACATTCTTTTATTTTTACACGCATTTGACGGGCTAATTAATCCGATTGATATTGATAGTGTTGTTAGTGCTAAAATTCCAGATGCCAACAAGGATGCAATTGCATACCATTTTGTTTATCAATTTATGATTCATGGTCCATGTGGTGATGAAAACCCATCTTGTCCATGCATGATTGGTAATAAGTGTTCAAAGAGATATCCTAAAGACTATTGCTGTGAAACTACATTCGACAAACAAGGTTTTCTTATTTATAGGCGAAGAGATAACGGTTGGAGCACTAGATCTGAAAGTAGCTACAAGCAGGACAACCGTTTGGTAGTGCCGCACAACGTCGATTTAGTTGTAAAATATCAGTCACATATCAATGTTGAAGTATGCCCAATCAATTAAATACTTATTCAAATACATAAAAAAGGGGCATGATAGGGAAAGCGTTGTAATCGAGAACAATAATGGTGAGGAACAGATCTTCAAAAATGAATTTGATGAAGTAAAAACTTATTTGGACTACAGGTACCTTTCATCTTCTGAGGCAAGTTGGAGAATATTTTAGTTTGACATTCAATATCGTACTCCATCTATGGAAAGATTAATGTATCATTTGCCAGGAGAGCATAATGTGTACTTCAATGATGTGGATGATTTGACATTAACCAGTCGGAGGCATAACGTAGAAAAAATAATGTCTACCGAATGGTTTCGTATAAATCAAAACTGTGCTGAAACTGGTGAATTAACTTATGTCGAGTTTCATACAAGATGGGTGTGGGATAGGGACAAAAAGGAATGGAAAAAAAGACAAAAAGGAGATGTAATTGGCAGAATTTATTATGCTCACCCTACTTCTGGAGAAAGATTTTATCTATGTATGTTGTTAAATATTGTCAAAAGGGCGAAGATTTATGAAGAACTAAGAACGGTGGATGGTGTAGTAATGGACTGCTTCAAGTCTGCATGCCTCGCTAGAGGGCCTTTGTAAGATGACAAAGAATGGGATCAAGCAATCTACGATGCAAGTGTATGGGCATCCCCATCTTCACTCAGAGAAATGTTTGCCACGATGCTTCTATTTTGTGAAATCTCAAACCCGGAATTGTTATGGAATAATCATTGGGAGGCGATGGCAGAAGATGTCACTTGGCATACAGGGCATAATTGCAACCTTTCATGTGCTGCAAGCTTTGAGGCTGAAGTAAAATTTCGAACCCTTATGAAAATAGAGCAAATTCTTAATAAAAATAGTAGATCATTAAAGGAGTTTTGGTCTACTATGACAAACGAATATATGTACCAGCAACCGACATCCAATGCATTAATTTTGGATGAAGGAGGTTATGACATTACCATGTTACAAGATGAACTTTAGGACATGCTTCCACTTTTAAATGACGATCAAAGGGAGGTGTTTGATGTAGACCAAAGTAGGCAAGCACCTTCGGTTGCCTATTGGCATGAGCCAAAGAGGCTTCTGTCCAACGTCAGCTACGCTACCTTCGGTCTAGAAACAACATAGTCCTTATTCGTTTGTTCAGTCTGGTTCATCAAGACTTATACTTCTCATTTCCTTATCCATGTTTAACCGTCTGTGCTTCGTGTGTATTGCATCACTGCTTTTGCCTGGTGGTCGGACTGCACATTCAAATTTTAAAATTTTAATAAATGTTGATGACTGCTCCACTTGCAATATCGCAAAACAGTCCTTTTTGGCTAATTTACTACGACATACAAATTTGATTATATGGGATGAAGCTCCCATGGTACATTAATAATCTTATGATAAAATATAACTAATTCCTATCTACTTTTTTTATTTTAACAATGCATATTCTATTTTCAACGTACGTTGTTGTTATATTACTAATAATTGTTATAACAAAAGAACAATTTATAATTGCAGTATAATAGCATCTATATCATTTTTTTAGGTAATATTATTTGAGTATCTTATTTAATTTTTATTCATTAGTTTACGCTGATGTTTGGTTAATGCTTTTCATTAACGTAAAATTGAAATATTCATACAGCTAGAAACCAACCTTTAAATTTAGCGTTACACTGTGTTTTCTTTTTAAGTGACAATTTCAAAGAATTATAACTTGATTGTGATGAAAGTAATTGTCTTATTTGATTTTTAATATAGGATCAAACCAAATCAAATCAAAACCGGACCGTATTCAATAAAACCAAACTGTAACCGAACTGTTAGTACAATGACTACTTTTTTTGATTAACTGTTTGATGCTATGCGGAAGCGGTTTGGGCTCAAACTGCACCAAGCCAAAGCGCGCCGACCCCTGATTCATCTCATCAATATACCTAGACGTTAAACAATAGTCGTTCATTCTAAAATAGTTTATTCAAATAACTGCATGCATAGAGATTAAGTGGAGCTTATACTTTTTGTCATGTCACTTATTGGCCTTAAATTAATTTGAGCATTATGTTCGAAATTTTTGAGACATGAAATTATGGTAACGGTGCATCAGTTCGTTATATAATTAAATACAAAACTGGGTAAAGTGTACGCCTACTATACATGAGTATATTGACGTCAGCTAAACGAAAACTGGTGCATTATGCTGAATGCAAATATTTGTCACCCACATTTATTTGAAAATGTTTTAAAAAAAAAAAAATTAAACGGCTATGTACTGCATGGCACTATGAATTAATAACTCGAATCTCTTCTGTACCGCCTAAGTACTCCAACGAAAGGTTGGTTACTGATTCAAATACATCTCTCAAACAATATTCAAATACATCCTTCAACCAAAAAGCAACACGTGCCAAAAAGCAACACGTGGCAAGTACTACATAGGCGATTACTAATAAATATGATCGTTACATAGAGACGGTTGGATATATTTGAATTAGTTACAAAATCCGACAGTTTGTTTAGATAATAAATGCCCACACTATACTATAAATATACAAAAATGCCCCTGTGACAAAAACAATTTTTGTCAAAAAATACACCAAAGACAAGAAAATAGAAGGTCCACCCCTTGAATTACACAAATACCGATCTGAATTCAATGCATACCACCCTTGAATTCCGGATTTATCCCTATTTCTTACTTTTTAACAAAATATAACATCCTTATATCCTCCGTCAACACTTTTTCCATTCAACATTCACAAAATACTTCTCCCTACAACAATAGCAGGTCTACGCTTTTGCCACTGCAATTATTTATACGATCCACACGATGATCTGAACCATCTTCTCTAGTCCCCTGCATATACCTTCAGTACAGTTAAATGATTAAGATGTTTGCTTTACCACTAACCATTTTTTTTCACTTGATGTAGGAAAATGGATCAGAATGTGGAACTGTTAAATAATATAGTATACGGACCAAACTGGGCAATAGTAAGAGTAGCCTGAATGTAACAACCCGGAAAATCAGAACCAATTTAAAATTTTTATTTTGACAATTTTAATGAATTTTGAATATTTAAAATGATTTATTTTAAATAATAACGACTAGAAATTTATTTTGAACAGAATTAGAACGTATATATTTATATAAATCGAAGTTAGAATAAAAATATTTATTTTAATTATAAAAGGAACTGGAAATGGCGCGGTGGTCTGAAAATTCGATTTCAAAATTCAAATGAATGTACAGGATTCAAAATAAACCGGATTTTAGTGAAACCAGAAATATTTGAATCTGTTTGAAAATATCTTTCCAACGAATCTGAAAAATCCACATTTCATAACAGAAATAAAAAGTTATGCCTAGTTGAAAATTCAGAATACTCGTTATGGAAATATAGCCCTTAAAAATAGCGATTTTGCAAACGACCACCATTTTCGACGAGACCACTTTTGTTGGATCCGAAATGTTAAATTATCGCTAGATTCCAATTTTCATAATTTTTGGAATAAAAAATGTGAGCGTGGTGGATTTAAATTTGTTTGGTCATTTCAGTTTGAATTTAACCGACTGGAAACTGACTGTTTTTCAAACGGTCTCCAAATTCGACGAAATTAGTTTTGTTAGGACTGTATCGTCAAACAAAGCTAGAAATAATTTTTCGGGAATTTTTAGAGTTAGTATGTGGCTCCGGTAAATTAAAATGTACGTTAAAGTCAAATTTAAACGTTATATTAATTTTGATGGAAATTGATCGAAACGATAGAATTGGCTAACGGGACATATTCCATTGTGTTCGGAATAGGGGTAGTTAGGAACGACAGTCGGTCGGTTCGATTTGGGGTTCAAAGGAAAAAGTAACTTTTTGGACTAGAAAATAAATAAATATCTAAATTATAAAATACCCCTCCCCTTATTTCTCTCTCCCCATTCTCAGCCAATGCCCCTCTTACCGTTCAAATCGATTACAGAAAGAAAAAAAAACCCGTGACTCCCTAGCCCCTTCCCGTTCGCCGCTGTCGCGACGAGCTTCACCATTGGAGGCACCTCTCCGACGCCCCTCCCCCTCCTTCTCCAATCGTCTTTAACCTCCAAGCCTCCCCCAAATCGAGATACACAGTCGCCGCCACCCTCCTCTGTCCCCACCGCCGATAGAGCACCGCCGCCACCGCCTAAGGCCTGGCGCCGCCGTCTCAGCAACTCCGACCCCCCTCCCCTCGCTGAAACCTGTAAGTAATTTTTTTTTTATTAAAAGCTTTTGTTTTAAAATGTTAATTCTTTATATGAATTGGTTTAAATTAAAAATAGGATTTTTTATGTATGTGATGACATGAAAAGATTAGATTTTTAATTTGAAAAGCTAAGATTTTTATTCATGGAAAGTTTTGAGTTTTAAAACAAGGAAGTTTTGATTTTTAAAAAACAAGAAAAATGAGATTTTTAAATAAGGAAAGACGAGATTTTTAAATATGAAAAAAATGAGATTTTTAAATAACAAAAAGATTTGATTTTTGAAACCAAAAAGGTTTGATTTTTATATAATAGAGAATATAAAAATATTCTTTTTATATGAGTAGCGAATAAAAATAGGATTTGTATATAATAGAGAATATAAAAATATGATTTTTATATATGTAGCGTTATAAAAAATGTGATCTTATATATATATGTATATATATATATATATATATGTATATATATATACAGCGAAATATGATTTTTAATGTACAAACATCATATTAAAAATGTGATTTTTACTATGAATAGCGTGTAAAAGTTTGAGTTGGAGTTTCAGGCAAATTCGAACCGTTCAGAAATAAGGAATGGAGGAGTGGATCCCAAAGGTGAGAACTCCTCACTATAATTTTCTTTATACAGTTATTTATTTTATAACTGCATATATGAACTATTCACCGTCATTCACAGACCATAGACGACTTGTTTGGTTGTGTGGTTGATTAGCTTATTTGTTTGAATTTGGTTGTTTGGGTGAAATGAATTGATTAGAATTGGTATGTACATGGCGCGAGCCATTAATAGGCGAGGGATAAGGCTAGACCTTATTCCGGTTCTAGTATCGCGCCGTTGTGCTGCCAAAATTTTCTAAAAATATTAGAACAATAAAAATATCACTAGTGTGAACCCGTCACTACACCAAAACAGCCAATTTGGCGCACCAGGATGCGGATATTTGATACGGTTTTAAGCCGTATCAAAGTTGATTGGGCTTATGGCCGTATCAAATTTGATAAGCCGTATCAAACTTTCTTTTGCAATCCGCATCCTCTCCAATGCTATAGATCTCACCCTAGATCTTGAAGGGTTCGGATCGGTTCATTTTGAATGTGCTTGAACCCGTATCAAAATTCCAATGGGAATTTCCCCCTTTCTGTGTCATTCATTTTTGGTTTCTCCCTCTCCTCTTTTCTATTTCGGCCGAACCAAAAAGAATTCCCAAACGAAAAAAAATTGGTGAATCCCTAAATTTACAAAGACAGCGCTGAGTTTATCTCCATTAACTACCTGCAGGCTTCGATCATCTCATCTGTCTCAAGAGATATTCAAATCGCACTAAAGCTTTCCAATTGCAAACCCTAATTTCAGTTTCAGAATTTATCCCCAAATCAAGGTTTGGATCTAGTCTCAACAAAATCAAAATGGGTCTTTCAAGCGGAACCAAAGTGGTTCAAGTTTCAAGCGGAACCAAAGCGGAACCAAGGTATGTATTTTTTTAATACAAGTTATAAGAAGACACTTGAGAAAACTTGAATGTTAGTTTCACTTTGGTTTGAAGTAGGAACAGAGGGCATTTATAAGTAAGGAATGCATATGATTTAAAAGACAAGTTGCTTTGATATATATATTTGTTGAATTCTTAAAGAATATGGAACTCAAATGATGGAACAACTGAGATAAACAGTCAATGTTGGCTTTCCTAAAATGATTACAGGTATCAGATATAGAAATGCTTGTTGAAGCTTAGTAAATTTAATAAGATGGTTTGAGTATAGGTGAGTATTATTAAGCTTATATTCAGAATTTAGTCTTCAGGTATAATAAAGTCTCCAACCGTTTTGATGAATTTCTCCCTCCCTGAATTTTCACATTTACTTTTTTGCTTGTCCTCGATTTAACTATCCCAATTGTACAGGATTGACCAAGGCTACTAGAGCAAGTGGAGGAAGCAACACATAGAGCAAGATTAACCAAGGCTACTATAAGAGTCCGCTTCCCTGATGATTACATTCTCGAGGCTTGTTTTCATCCATCAGAAATAATACATAGCCTCTACGATCTTCTCAGTAAAGTTATTGCATGTCCGCTGTGTTCGTAAGTTCCATAATATCTTCTTTATTTTATTATTGATAAGTAAATTACATGCATTGCAGATGAGAACTTAACCATGAGAACTGAGATTATATTTTCACGCTTTATTGATGAACCAACTTCACAATATATTTCGGATGCATTCATTATCCGTCTTTCATACTTTGTATCGTACTTAATTTCTTCTATTGTACCAAGATGGATAATTGTCGAGCCCATGCAACTTAATTTCTTCTATTCCCCCGGTCCTAATCATTGTTTCCATGAATTTGATCTCTGTAAAATGTGTACAAGGATGTGTGAGTTCTCCACACTAACTGTAGGCGTAGTAGAATCCTTAATTCTATTTTCGTAAAAAACCTTCAAATCATCAACTTTGTTTTGATAAATAAGCCACCAATTCTTTTTTCCATTGTGGGGCCGCTTCACTACTTAAAATGGAAGAAGAAACCGTAGCTGCCTTAGAAGAGGATGCCTTAGGAGGAGCAATACTGTAAGAAGGACTACCTTCTCCAACTAATTCATCCTCATAAGAAAATCTACACAATCCTTTGGCATCTTTCGACAACTTCTCTAATTTAGCGATGCGATCCTACATGGTCTTTAGGTCATCATCCAGCTCTTGTAATTTCTGCAAATGTTGTGTCAGCCTTTTGTTTACTGATGCAAATATAATTTCGAACGCTGGTCTATTTAAGCTCTATAAGTTATCGCATTTTAGTGAGTCGCCTGCTTGCTTGCTTGCTGAATTAATCGGGACATGTACGAGATGTGGCATCTTTATGTACTTGGCTGCACTAATTAGTTTACTACTTGGCCTTGCATCTCTTTATATTTATATCTTGCTATTACTTAGCTTTGCGCATTTGTTAATCAAATCTGGTCTGATTGTGATACTTTACCACTGTGTTTGAATTTGCCCCGGTCTTGATCCTTGTTTCCGTGAATTTGATCTCTGTAAAATGTGTACAAGGATGTGTGAGTTCTCCATACTAACTATAGGCGTAGTAGAATCCTTAATTCTACTTTCGTAAAAAACCTTCAAATCATCAACTTTGTTTTGATAAATAAGCTAACAATTCTTTTTTCCATTATGGGGCCGCTTCACTACTTAAAATGGAAGAATAAATAATAGTTGTCTCAGAAGAGGATGCCTTAGGAGGAGCAATATTGTAAGAAGGAGCAATTAGTAATTGAAAAAATGCAAGAGTCCAAGCAATCACAACATAAATAGTTGAAGAAAAATGGTTATGCAAATAAAGCGCATAAAACAAATTAAAATGGGTAAAATGAAAAAAGATTAAAATAAAATGTATAGAACAAGATAATGATGATGGCATAGTTTCATTCATTTATCCATCAATGTGCGGCAACCACAAATTCCTTAACCCTTCCATATGAATGCAAATAAGGCAGGTCTCATTAGAGCCATAATTATTTAAAATCAGTAAGTTTTACCAGGCACTTTGTGCGCAGTCTTCTGTCAATCAATGTAGTGTTGACACTTACCAAGCAATTTACGATTTATTTTAGTCTTGATTAAGGAGTTGCTGGAAGTCCTACAAA
This sequence comes from Allium sativum, assembly GCA_030737875.1. NCBI lineage: Eukaryota > Viridiplantae > Streptophyta > Magnoliopsida > Asparagales > Amaryllidaceae > Allium > Allium sativum. The sequence goes on from CM060922.1 coordinate 924,712,420, forward strand.
TACCATCCTATGTGACTTTGAATATAAGGTGGCCAATCATATGACTACAAATACCAATGTATTTTACATAAACTATGTATACATTATATTTTGCTGCATCGGCATAAAAATCACAGTTCAAATGGGACACGAGCAGGAAAATAGGATATAGTTTAGTATACTGATAGAACAATGGAACTTCAAATTTTAACTAACTCATGCATAGTGTATGTAAAATTCAAGAAGCATTTCGATGGCATGAATAAAAAGCAGAAAGATACCTCAATTTAGATATGCATCTATGTCTTCAATTTAAATTTTGCCTGCTACTACTTTTTATACTTATATTTTGATCAACAAAACATTACCTATTAGATAAAAATGAACATGAGTTCAAGTCATTCTGGTTCCAGTCTTTGCAGGAATCATTAATTCTATCTGTCTTTGTATTTTACCTATTATTTTCATATATCATTGCCAAGCATCCTGTCCTTATATGCATTTTTCCTCCTTATAAACCATCCTACTTTATTTTCTGAAACAAGTTAAAACTGACTTCTTATTCATTCATAATATATCAACTATAGCTTACACTTAAAATAATTAATTCTGGCGTAGTTCATACTGCATGTAAAAATATGTCCAAATCATTTTTAATTATTCATCATTCCATAGCGCAGATTAGTGCTAACATTTTGTTAATTTTGCGTTATTTGGTATTTTGCATTATTTGGTATTATTCATCATTCCATAGCGCAAATATGCCTGACTTTATACTGTTACCGTGTAAATTAAGTGTGTACTGACTTTACTTTCTTTCCTATATATCTGCAGGAGCTGCTTGTGCATTGAACTTGATTTTTTTGCTTTGTTGTAGTTCTGAAGTGCGTCCTCCAATCGAGGTAACTCCTGTCTTTCTATTTTTAACTTATTTCTTGTTTGACGTTATACTATCTTGTGCTGTCTATGATATTATTATGATGTTTTTCAAGAAGGCGAATATTATATAGATCTGCCTGATCTAGCAGTTAATCCACCTTCTTCTAATCGTCAAGTTGGAAATACATACAAATGAAAAAACGAAGATTGCCGAATTTAATTCCTTTTTCTTCTCATTATAATGCATTGCGAAGAGGATTACATGCAAATTTGAAATAAAAAAATAGAAGGTTTACTGTCGCTGACTGTCAATGCATCAGTGTGCATCTGTAGTAACTGCAGCCTTAACTGGTTTGGTATTAGCATTTAGTATTGTTGATATCATGGGGAGAACTGAAGACCTGAACTAATGGTCACTTCAGTGATGTATTTCATTGCAGCTCTTGTGACAGCTTTAGCTCCTAGTTTTCCTCTTATCGTGATTGGGTGGTTATTATTTGCTGTAGGAACTGTGCAGGCTATGCATGCAACTCCAATGTATATAGAAAAAAATGCCGCATCCTAAATAAGAGGCACACTAATAACCTTAAACAAGTTTTTCCCAGTTAACCGTAAATAATTTTGTAGTTATAGTTAGATTCAAATTCAGATGTTCCTTAATCCTTATAGTGTTGATTCCTGCACATTTCAATTCAGTATAGTTCCTTTAAATTCTGCAAAATTTAGCTTAGTTTTGTTATGGTTTGTTATTTCAAATTCTTGTTATGTTTGTGCATGTGTTCATCTGTCAATTCATGTAAATTCTTGTTATGTTTGTTTAAAGGACTAATAACAAAAACCCAATTTATTTATTGACGAGCGTTATGTGGTTTGTATTAGTTTGATACGAAAACCACAAAACACATTCACACAAAGTAGAAATCAAAGTCGACTAAATTTTTCACATATATCTGCCATTTGATATCATTAGGATAAATGATAAATATTTTGTAGCCTCAAGATTCATACGAATAACAATTACAACCCAAAATGAATGACATCCTCGGTCTGTCGTTGTGCAGTTCGAATATAGTAATAGTAAAAATGACACCCAATATTTACATTTGTAAATCCAATAATAATCAGAATGTTAAATGGAAAATAAAAAGAGTAATATCCAATAGTAGAAGAAAAATAAAAGATCTGAGAACTATTTGATCTGAAAGTGATAAATCTAACTAAATTACAAATCTACTTAAAAAAGGGGAAATCTGAATACAAACATTTCTTACTTCGATTTCTTTTGCACACGTTCGACTACTTACTCTTTGTATTGCATCTCAGATTCTTCTCTATTTTTATGTTGAAGTGGATGGTGTAATTTAGGATTCCACAAAATTTTGAGGATGAGAGGCGCATGACTGGAGCGTAACATGGTGAGTGGGAGTAACGGGGGATGTTGATTCAGGTACCTTTCTACCCCACATACATATGAATTATATTAGCAATAACATGGAAGTTGTTGAGTTTAATGGTTGAAAACTGTTAGTGTTCCTTGGATGATGTTATGTCTGGAAATGAACACTTTGTTTTTCCGAATTTTACACATCAACAATACCTCACCTAGATAATTTTAACCCCTGTCATCAACCCGGAACTTGTACATCGGTCAGTCAGTCAAGTATGCAACACAATTAATCTTGGTGTATAGGTGGAAACCATTAAGAAGTAGTAAAATAGAACGCATGATTTGACGCAATAAATCTTGTTCGTTGGATTTTTTTCTTTGCATAAAAGGTGAAAATCAGGATAAGTTCTAACCATCAAGATTATGTTATATCTTTTGTCTAAATATAATTTCCCATATATATTGGTGCATCATGATCCTGTCACCACATAATTTAGTCAAACAACACAGAGTTTTAATAAGCGCTTTGGAAACATAAGTAGTCTCAGTATCATGTAAAGAAATTCATTCCTGATAATGAAGTAGCAGTGAATCCAAATGAGATTAAAAAAAGCATTTGATTATAATCTATGGACCACCCTAATTATATAAAAATCAATGGACTTTTCAAGTTGCATGATTCTTCTTCAATGGGTTTATTGAAATATCCACTTGTATCTTCGTTCTTTGATTAGTATGAAGTTAGTGGACACCTTGGCACATTTCATGTTATGATCATGGAAATGCAGATTCTACTGCATAGATACCCTGGCATAGCTTTAATGCAATTAAATGGATGACACAAGGAATACTAGCTATATATTTCTTAGCCCTTTTTCTTGATAAAAGCTACCTTTTTATGGGGGTAATTACGGCTCAGTTTTGTTGAGCGTTACGCTCAGCTGAAACTAAGCCTTACGCTCAGTTTCACTGAGCGTAAGGCTCAGCTGAAACTGAGCCTTACAAGGCTCAGTTTCGCTGAGCGTTAAGCTCAGCTGAAACTAACACAGTTTCGCTGAGCGTTACGCTCAGCTGAAACTGAGCCTTACGCTCAGCCGAAACTGACATGGACTAACATCTTATTTATTTGTGGAGACTTATTTAAAGTATGTATTGTTGTTGTGGAGACTTAGTTATTTGATCAATACTTATTTATTTGAAATGTAGAGACTAACATGGACAGTGCTTGCATGAATACTTATTTATTTGATCAATACACAATCGGCTGATGTTTGTTATTTTAATTTCTTTTCAGGCTTTGGAACAAGCATGAGTTGTATAGGCTCGACAACTGCAGTTTTGTTGTCTTTTTTCTTAGAGCAAGAACTGTGAACATTATGCTTTGTACATATTGTGTTATGTGGTTTGTATTAACTGAAGTTATGGTTTATGTATTAATCGAATTATGCTTAGCATATCTTCTTTATATACTGTTATATGGTTGTAGCGTATCTTCTTTATTGTGCGTATATATATATATATATATATATATATATATATATATATATATATACATATATATATATCAATGGGTGCAGTGTTTTTGTATATTGCATTTATGATATACCGGTTTTGATACGGTTAAAAGCCGTATCTAATTTATTGTTATCATTGTAGGAATGAGGCATTAAACACGGTTTTAAACCATATCAGTACACCAGTTTAATACGGTTTTAAGCCGTATCCATATACCAATTTGATACGGCTTGAAACCGTATCTATCTATGAATTTGACGGTGCCAGCAAACCAATTGGACAGTGCCCTCATGCTACTTTGATACGGTTTTAAGCCGTATCAATTGATGAATATGATACGGCTTAAAACCGTATCATATGCATGAATTGATACGGCTTTAAACCGTATCATATTCATAAATTGGTACGGGTAAAAACCGTATCAAATTATCAATTTGATACGGTTTTTACCCGTACCAATTTATGAATATGATACGGTTTAAAGCCGTATCAAAGCAACAGAGACACCATTTTTTGATACGGTCCAGAGCACTGCCAAATCGATTTTGATACGGCCATGAGCACTGCCAAATTGGCATTTTTGGTGTAGTGCGTGCTACACGCACGGTTTTCATCTAAAGGCAACACTTGCTTCCAATACATATATCAAACACAATGGTACTTCTATCATATATCACCATACAATGATACTTCTAGGTCGTCAATGACATCAAACACAATGGAATGAGAAATACCATGCTTACTCGTATTTAACAGAATGTACGCATCATCAACCATTTTACCAAAGCGGAGTAAAATAAGACAACATTTTCCTTTCGCTAGTTAAATCATAAAACACTTTAAAACATTCAAGAAATTTGTTACAAGTGTTAAAGGAAAATGACTAAAAGACCGCTTGTAATCAGCAAATAAGACAACATATATTGGGCCATCTTTTAGAAAGTCCATTGATATGCATAAATTAATATAAAAATATGCTACTCCATAATAGGGGTGAGCATTATTTGATTAAACCAAATAAACCAACCAAACCAATTTATTTTGGTCGGTTTGGTTTGATTTTGAAATTAGATCGTTCAAAAAATATATTTAATTTGGTTATCGGTTTAATCAAATTAACCGAACTTTTATTAAATTTTCAAAATTACCAATATTTTAATAAATATTTTATGTTAGTTAGTTATCCAAGTAATTTTTAATCATCACGTATGTGTCCAAATTACTTTTAGAAAGCATAAGAATCACAAAAAATAATACTCTAATCATATATTTATGATATATTTCAAATTATAGTTAATATTACAAACATAACGTCTAAAATATTATTATTTCGGTTAAATCGGATAACCAACTGAACCAACCAAACTTAATTTGGTTAGTTTAGTTTGGTTTTCATTTTTATCAGTTTTAGTTTGGTTTAGCAATTTTATCATCGGATAAACCAAACCAACCAAATGCACACTCCTACTCCATAACAATCCACGAACATTAATTAGACATTTTCTGCAGGCGAAATATATTACAAAATCAAATGACCATGGAGTCTAATAGCGGAGAGAGAGAATTAATTTACTGAACTAAATATAAAATATAACATGAATATTCTATGAAATAAAAAATATCTAAGCAGACTTAAGTCTTAAAATTCTTAAATTTCCCTCACTGACGATAATTATTTGCCCACAGACGATCCTTCTGTATGATTACGTATCACATTGGTTAATCGAAATGTTTGCTTTTATCACTTCATCTAACCACTGCTGCCAAAAACAAAGATACATATCAAATTATGTGAATAGTAAAAATGTTCATAAAGAGCAAGGTTATTATATAAGAATAATGTTTTTTAGGTTATGCACCTCTAGTGTGAGATCCTACACGTAAAGGATAAAAATATAAACTTGATCTTGGTTAACATTCATAAAGGTCCACTATGGTTGTTAATAGAAGTTTAAAACATAAAAGTATGCCTAATGAGTAGTGAATTTGCGATCGAATATGCAAATAACATGTGAGTATAAAACTTGAGCACGTGACTATTACTACAGAAATCCAAAAATATCATTAGCTTGAAACGTGGTAAGCAACCTGACAATTGATGTGACCAAATTATATATTAAAAAAATGTAAATGCAACATATAGTTGTAAAGGTTTAAAAGAAAAATCGTTTTGGTTGCAAAAGACACATGCTTAGGATTTCCCAAGTTCACTCACTTTGCAATAGTAAAATGAAGAATGGTATTTATAATGGCAATGAAGTATAAATAATACATGAATTATCAGAACACAAAGGGTAAATGCTGATTTAAGGAAAAAGATACAGAGCAATCTCATTGCAAATAAGATTGTAGTGCTATATAAATTCCTCATGGTTCTTTAATCACAACAATGTCACTAATAATAATTCATTTTATACACAAATTTTGTTACAATTCCATCAAAAAGGAGAGAAGTTGCATAGACTATAATATTGTTGGGGTTTTGTGTGCAGCAGAAGTTTTGACAAAACACCCAAAAACAAAATGAATCTTTTTCACCCAATCACTTGAATATGAATGTGATTGAATAACAAACAACAACACAAAAAAATATCGGAAATATGAACACACGATATTCCACCCAACCACCCTCTTTATTGATTCACCAAATGTTTACAACCGATCTCAACTATCGTTAAACAAACACAACTTGAATCAATAACCTTATTGAGAAATAGGTAGAGAATATCTAATGGCTAAACAATTTGAGGAGAAAGATAATGAAGAACAATGGCAAATTTTTCCACCACATAATGAAGATATCATGTAGGCCTTTTATAGAGTAACTTGTCACCCAAATTATCCTCATATATCTCAAATATATCCTCATATATCTCAAATATATCTATTTGGATAAGCACCAAATAATCCTTGTCTTCATTTTCAAATATCCCACAAAAGTAGCAACAAATATCTCCACCAAAAATGGATCCACATAGAAAATTTGTTGCCTACAATTTTGTGATTTGCGTATCACAAATCTCAACACTCCACCTTGATACCAAATCACAACATCTCCTCCACTCAACACTAGCCAACTTAGCTCTCACTTTCAACCTTCTTTTCTCAATTAACATCATTACAAACCTCCACCATCGCCTACTAATGGTGCACCTCCCTCATCCGTGCACCACACCAATAGCGATCTTCAAAAGCGTTTGTAATACCACAAAGACCTCCATCTTGTCTTTGTGGATTTCACAACTCGACATCCGTCTTCCGCTTGACATGATCTCTTCATCTCCGGGATCCCTCGAGCATCATCAACATCTAGACCCTTGTCGATACCATGATCCTCCACCTTAGGACCATCAGCAGTGACCATATTAACCTCTCCACCTTGCTGTGGACTAGGTTCTTCAACCGTCACCCGCCTTCCACTGTTGACCACTGAACCGACCAAACTATATAGGTTCCCCTCCTCCAAAACTCCTCGCATCATCACACGACCACCCTTCTTCACTCTCAAAACTCCACCTCGAGTCTCATAAGTGCAACCACGGTGATCTAACTGACCGAGAGATATGAGGTTATGCGAACAAGTGGGTATGTGCCTCACACCGGCAACTTCTCTCTCCACTCCATCATGCATCCGAAACCTAACAGCTCCAACTCCACAAATTGGTAGCTCTACTCCATTGGCCGTCTTTATCATGCCAACACTCTTCTCATACGAAGAAAAACTTTTCACATCTCGACATATGTGAAAACTGGCTCCTGAATCCATCTTCCAAGGCTCCACAACACTAAGTAGGACATCACATGAAGAATTGCCTTCGGTACCTTCAGCAAAGTATGCCTGTGCCTCATCACTATTATTATCACCTTGCGCCTTCTTCTTTTTCATATCTCGTATATATGAATAGCAATCATTGCGCTTGTGGCCTTTCTTACCACAATAATGACAAAAGATAGCACCTTTCTTCTTCCTTGTATCTTTACCTGAGTCCCTTGCTACCATCGCCTTAGTTTGAACCGATTTCAACTCCGACCCTTTTCTCCTTAGCTCCTCATTCAAAAGACTGCTTCGAACCGTTTCCAAAGAGATAGTTCCATTAGCATTGGAATTACTCAATGAAACAACCAAAGTCTCCCAACTTTCCGAAAGAGAACTCATCAACAAAAGAGCCTGCAACTCATCATCAAAATTGACCTTCATGTTTGCCAATTGATTGATGACATCTTGAAACTCGTTTCAAATGCTCTCCAATAGACTTCTCCTCATCCAATCGAAGTTACACCAACTTTCGAACCAGAAAAGCCTTGCTTGTAGCACTCTTTGACTCATACAGCGATACTAATTTGTCCCACAACGCCTTTGCGGATTCACAACTAGCCACATGGTGGAACACAGAATCATCCAAATATTGGCGAATCAACGCAATCGCCTTTTTGTCCATTTTCTTTCACTTTCCCTCATCCATATTCGAGGGCTTTTCCCCATTTCCATCAATGGGATCATGAAAATCATTGAGATATAGAACGTCCCCCATCTTCGGCTTCCATATACCCCAATTCCTCCCATTCAAAATAGCCATCTTCGACAACGTCATCATCTCTGACATCAAAAAATCAATTTTTTTCAAACAAAAAATCAATTTTTTTTTCAATCCAACAAACACTCCAAGCTATGCGGTGATCTGAGCTCTGATACCAACTGTTGGGGTTTTGTGCGCAGTGGTAGTTTTGACAAAACACCCAAAAACAAAATGAATCTTTTTCACCCAATCACTTGAAGATGAATGTGATTGAATAACAAACAACAACACAAAAAAATATCGGAAATATGAACACACGATATTCCACCCAACCACCCTCTTTATTGATTCACCAAAATATTGTTTACAACCGATCTCAACTATCGTTAAACAAACACAACTTGAATCAATAACCTTATTGAGAAATAGGTAGAGAATATCTAATGGCTAAACAATTTGAGGAGAAAGATAATGAAGAACAATGGCAAATTTTTCCACCACATAATGAAGATATCATGTAGGTCTTTTATAGAGTAACTTGTCACCCAAATTATCCTCATATATCTCAAATATATCCTCATATATCTCAAATATATCTATTTGGATAAGCACCAAATAATCCTTGCCTTCATTTTCAAATATCCCACAAAAGTAGCAACAAATATCTCCACCAAAAATGGATCCACATAGAAAATTTGTTGCCTACAATTTTGTGATTTGCGTATCACAAATTTGTTGCCTACAATTTTGTGATTTGCGTATCACAAATCTCAACAAATATCTACCTCCATTTCATAAAGCCTAACTTTTTTCTAAAGGCAGTCCTACTAAATTAAAATTAAAATCAATATTTGAGTTTAAAATTTGTGCAATGAATTTATGTATTTTACAGACAAATACCTAAACTATCCATAGTATGGTTTGAGCGATTATATGCTCATGGCTGTTGGACATTGCCAGACTCACTGCAAAGAACACCAAATAATTGTTTCAATGTAAGAATAAAAAATTTAATTTGTATTACATTAGTCATAAAGATAACTTCATGATTATACCTCGTATTCTTTTTATTATGAGTGAACACAGAATCTTATGACTACGAAATGTTGTTTAGCTAAAATTGCAATAAATGTAGAACTGTGCATTAATAATAACATATTTCAAAGACCATATTCCTAGCTATATATAATTCGCCACTTGATTATTTCTAAGAACATAAAAAATGGGGATTAAATAACAACCTCTCAAACGAAGGGATAAGTCCTACAGAAGCAAGGTGATAAGTAATAGAAAATAGTATATTATAAAATAGGACACATGACAAAAGATTTATGTTAGTAGTCTAAAAGGTTCACGCTGCAAATATAACAGTTTACCTATCGTGTGCAACAACTCTTGGTTCCTCGTAATGTTGTGCAAGCAAAACACCTTAAATTTACATGGATCTCATGGTCCTCCGTTATTATATAGTAAGAAAGAAGAAACAAAATCAAAGTAGACATATTGAATTTTGCCCACACATTTCCTGACTCTGTTAAACATGAATATCCATTATAAGTTATCTATAAAGCTAAACTCACAAATTTCTTTAGAGGTTTATGTTTCATATTGACATCAAACATTTCCGTTTTCTTCATTATGTAATTATTTTGGTGAGGCGTTAGCAAATTCCCTCCACAAGTGTAAGCACATTGTTACAAAATTATTAGTATTCTTTTTCAAACAAATATTGCCGGTAGGATTTCAGTAATGTGAGATCATGAATTTTTGAGCTGTATAAAGCACAACGAAATGTTGGGGAAATCTCGGTCTTTCCCGCTTCGTGAAGTTAAGATAGGCAATTAAGATTAAAAGTAGCAACGGGTGCACAAGACTTTATAATTCTCCAATATGGAGATTCTTCCACTATACAAAGGAATAGTAGGATTACAAGAATTTGATTACAAAAGTAACTCACACTTGACTCAAGCTTAAGGATGGATACTTCTTAAGCTATCTCTCTTTTCTCTCAAAGAGGCTTACTAACTCTCAAGTATTTTTCTCACTCTAAGAAGTGGATTTCTTTCTTGGATTCTTGGATGACTAGTAATAGGGCTCCTTCTCCTATTTATACTACTCAACCTCCATAATAAATGGTGGAGATTACTTGCATCCGACGGTAGAGATTGATTCTCTAGAATGCTCCACACTCTCTAGGAATCTCTACACTCTTCCATTCCCTTCTTTATTCTTCCATACTCTTCCGTAAGGTTCCAGAAGGTTCCACATGTCTCCAGAATATTCTAGAGGATTCCACACTCTTCCACAAGCTTCTAGAGGGTTCTACACTTCTCTAGAGTTCTCCGGAACATTCTAGAAAATTCTAGATTTCTCTAGAAACGTCTAGAATTTTCTAGAAACTCTCCAATTAAGGAGGGATCCCAACAAATCTCCCCCTCCCGACTTAATTGGGGGGTAGTAGTACGCCGACACCTTGACAGCAATCTTCAAACTTCTTTGTTGGTACTACCTTGGTCATCATATCAGACCAGTTCTCATTCGTGTGAACCTTGTCAAGGTGTATTTGCTTTTCCTCGAGAACTCCTCGGATCCAGTGATATCTTGTATCAATGTGCTTTGTACGGGAATGAAATGTTGAATTCTTTGCCAAGTAAATTGCACTTTGATTGTCACACTTCAAGACGTACTTTTCTTGATCCACTCCCAATTCATGCAACAAGTTTTTCACCCATAACATCTCCTTGCAAGCTTCAGTAGCTGCGATATACTCTGCCTCTGTAGTGGATAATGCAATACACTTTTGCAGTTTTTATTGCCATGAAATAGCTCCCCCTGCAAAAGTGGTTAAGTATCCCGATGTTGGTTTCCTTGAATCAATGTCACCAGCCAAGTCTGCATCTGTATATCCTTCCAACACAGGTTTTCCTTTTCCAAAGCATAAACATCTTTTGGAAGTTCCACGTAGATATCGGAGGATCCATTTGGCTGCAACCCAATGATCATTCCCTGGGTTAGCCAAGAAGCGACTGATAACACCAACTGCATAAGCGATATCTGGTCTTGTGCATATCATTGCGTACATGAGACTGCCTACTACAGATGAGTATGGTTTCTTCTTCATCTCCTCCTTGTCTTTTTCACTTGTCGGACTCTGCTTCGAACTTAGCTTGAAGTGCCCAGCTAGTGGAGTGTTAACCGGTTTTGATTTGTGCATGTTGAACCTTTCCAACACTTTCTCGATATATCTCTTGGGATAGCCACAACAGTCTTTTTGATCTATCACGAGTTATTATCATTCCAAGGATTTGTTTAGCCGGTCCCAAATCTTTCATGGCAAAGCTCTTGCTTAGATCTTTCTTTAAAGCAACTATCTTTATGTGATCTTGTCCAATGATTAGCATATCATCAACATAGAGCAGAAGTATGAGAAAGTCACCACTTACATACCTCTTTATGAAGACACAATGATCGCTTTCCGTCTTTTTGAAGTCATGTTCTGCCATGAATGCATCGAACTTCTTGTACCATTGTCTTGGTGCTTGTTTAAGTCCATATAGACTCTTTGTGAGACGACACACTAGATCTTCTTTGCTTGGAACTTTGAATCCCTTAGGCTGTTCCATGTGGATCTCTTCCTCTAGGTCACCATGTAGAAATGCCGTCTTGACATCGAGTTGTTCAATCCCCAAATCTTGCACGGCTGCTAGGCTAAGGATAACCCGGATTGATGACATCTTTACCACGGGAGAAAATATCTCTTCAAAGTCAGTACCTTTTTCTTGTCCAAATCCTTTAACGACTAACCGAGCTTTGTAGCGAGGCTTTGAACAGTTCTCTTCGGTCTTGATTCTATAAACCCACTTATTCTTCAAAGCTCTTTTCCCTTTTGGTAGCTCCACTAGTTCATATGTATTATTCTCATGCAAGGATTGCATTTCTTCTTGCATGGCTATTCTCCACTCTTCTTTATGACAACCACTCATTGCTTCTTTATAGCTTTGAGGCTCCCCCTCATTAGTGAGCGTAACGTACTCCTGTGTTGTATCGGCTGGATGTTCTTCTGTCCCTTGAGGATTGTCTTGGCTCCGGTGCGATTGGAGTGCTAGATTGAGGTTCTTCCTGGACCGGTTCATCATGAGTTTCATGATCTTCAGCATCACAACTTTCTTGGGTGTTATTATCTTCATGTCGAACCAAAGTAGTTTCAGTATTCTTATAGCTTCTCAAACTTGGCCTCTCTGAATTCTTGATATCTTCAATTGTTTGGTCTTCGAAAAATACAACATCTCTACTGCGAATAACCTTCTTGTTAATTGGATCCCACAACCGGTACCCAAATTCATCCTTAAGTGAACGAAGATAGATACACTCCTTTGTCTTTGCATTAAGCTTAGCTCTCTCATCTTTTAGGATGTGAACAAATGCCCTGCACCTGAACACCTTGAGATGATTATATGAATCCCTCTTGCCCGTCCAAACTTCCTCAGGAATGGCCCCATCCAAAGGAACTGATGGTGTGAGGTTGACAATGTCGATCACAGCCATTATAGCTTCTCCCCAAAATGATTTGGGTAACTTAGCATGAGAGAGCACACAACGAACTCTTTCTTCAATGGTTCGATTCATTCTCTCAGCTAGCCCATTCAATTGTGGTGTCTTGGGTGGAGTCTTCTCTAGCCTAATGCCATATTTATTGCAATAGACTTCAAAAGGGCCTCTATAATCACCTCCGTTATCTGATCGTACACACTTGATCTTCCGTCCAGTCTCACGCTCCACTAGAGCATGGAATTCTTTGAAGGCATCAAGCACTTGATCTTTTGATTTTAACAGGTGCAACCATACTTTTCTTGAATGATCATCAATGAAGGTGACAAAATGTAGAGCACCACCAATGGATCTCTCAGACATCGAGCATACATCAGTGTGCACGAGGTCTAGAATGTTCTTTCTCCTTGTGGGCGGAGAAGATCTTTGGAAAGCAACCCTGTGTTGTTTTCCAGCTAAACAATGAGCACAAGGATGAAGTGGTTTACCTTTCACGTTAGGGAGGAGATGTTTCTGAATGAGTATGTGAAGACCTTTCTCACTAATGTGCCCAAGTCGTTGATGCCATATGTCCATATCATCAGTAGAGACATTTACTTCTTCTTTGCATAGCTTAGCTTGCATTACATACAATGAGCCTACCTTCTTTCCTCGAGCCAACGTCAAACTTCCTTTGGTGAGCTTCCACTTCCCCTCACCAAAGTAATTCATCAGACCATCATCATCTAGCTTTCCAGCGGAGAGAAGACTGAGGCGCATGGTTGGGACATGCCTCACATCTTTCAAAATAAGCTTGCACCCGGTGCTTGTCGTCAGAGTGATGTCTCCTATTCCAACAATCTTGCTTCAATCTTGATTTCCCATTTGCACCGTGCCAAAGTCACCTCTTTGGTAGGATGAGAAGAAGTTTTCATGTGGAGTAACATGGAAGGAAGCACCAGAATCAATAATCCAAGAACTTTCATCGCAAGCAATGTTTAGAATGTTACTTTCACCAAAGAGATATAGCAGATCTTCCTTCAATACTATGGCAGTAGTACTCTTTTCTTCTTGCTTCTTCGTTAGGCTTATTTGGTCAGGCTTAACATTACCGGCCTTTTGGTCTCTTTTGAAGCTTCGACATTCCATTTTCTTGTGACCTGTCTTTCCACAGTAATAGCATGTAATCTTCGAGCGTGACTTGGATCTTCCTCGAGATTGATGTGGATTTCGGCTCTTACTACGTCCACGAGTTTCATTCCTACCCGGATTGTCAACAACATTAGCTTCGGGATGAATAGACTCATCTCGTTCCATTCTCTTTGCTTCTTCACCAAGAAGGCCGTCACTGACGACATCCATAGTTAACTTTCCTTCTGGAGCTGAGTTACTAAGTGTAACAACAAGTGTGTCCCAACTTTCTGGTAAGGAACTGAGGAGTAGAAGAGCTTGTAACTCATCATCAATCTTCATATCAATTTTTGTTAGTTGATTTACTAGCCCCTTGAAGTTATTCAAGTGCTCAATCATACTATGACCATCCTTATACTCCAATTTCACCAACCGTCGAACTAAATTGGCCTTGTTGCGAGGCGTTTTCTTCTGAATCATGGACTCAAGCTTTGTCCATAATTAATAGGCATTTGTATAAGTAGAATCATGCTCGAAGAGAGTTTTGTCAATGTACTTACGGATCATAGCAACAGCCTTCCGGTTCAACGGTTCCCATTGAGCATCACTCTTCCCTGCCACCTTATCTTTGTAGATGATGGGCTCATGCAAATCCTTACAATACAAGTGGTCCTCCATCATTGGCTTCCAATAGGAGTAGTTGTTGGCTGTGAGCTTGAACATGTCTCCATCATGAGTGACATTATCCTCCATCTTGAACTTACACGAGCTTGATTACGGCTACGGATGAACCTCGCTCTGATACCACGGTTGGGGAAATCTCGGTCTTTCCCGCTTCGTGAAGTTAAGATAGGCAATTAAGATTAAAAGTAGCAACGAGTGCACAAGAGTTTATAATTCTCCAATATGGAGATTCTTCCACTATACAAAGGAATAGTAGGATTACAAGAATTTGATTACAAAAGTAACTCACACTTGACTCAAGCTTAAGGATGGATACTTCTTAAGCTATCTCTCTTTTCTCTCAAAGAGGCTTACTAACTCTCAAGTATTTTTCTCACTCTAAGAAGTGGATTTCTTTCTTGGATTCTTGAATGGCTAGTAATAGGGCTCCTTCTCCTATTTATACTACTCAACCTCCATAATGAATGGTGGAGATTACTTGCATCCGACGGTAGAGATTGATTCTCTAGAATGCTCCACACTCTCTAGGAATCTCTACACTCTTCCATTCCCTTCTTTATTCTTCCATACTCTTCCGTAAGGTTCCAGAAGGTTCCACACGTCTCCAGAATATTCTAGAGGGTTCCACACTCTTCCACAAGCTTCTAGAGGGTTCTACACTTCTCTAGAGTTCTCCGGAACATTCTGAAATTTCTAGATTTCTCTAGAAATGTCTAGAATTTTCTAGAAACTCTCCAATTAAAGAGGGATCCCAACACGAAAAAAGGCAATAAATATGGTATCTGTGTGAGTAAGAATAAAACCTTTAGCAAGACCATAAATAAACCATAGGAAAACTACGAAAAATCTTTTTCTACACCAGCATAATCTATGTGAAATTTGTGTCCATAAAAATATATGTAAAAGTACTGCTAGTGTGCATTAAAAAAGCAAACCAAACAAAGATAAAATTGAAAGGATAATGATCATATGTATTGGAGAACTAATTATCAGTCAAAATATATCTCATTAGACCATAGGCAAAAATGTAAAATTTGGAGGAATTTTTATTCGTTAACTTACCATATACACACGGATTTATGCCTCTAACGTGAAAAAGCAATGAAATGTCTGCAAGTTTCCCATTTGCAGCTTTTTTCAGCACTTGTATCAGAAGTATGAATTTAGTATAATTATCTATGTAAATGTCATATTCACACATGTAATACGAATACCATTCAATATGCTTTTGAGACATATAAGGGTAAGCCTCGCCACTAAAAAATGGCAGCTTGTGCAGAATATGTAGGTCCGAATGTGTTGTATTTGCATTATCTGATTCATAGTTTTCCACATAAGAGGACAATAATATTGGCCACCAAAGTGGCTACTGGTTAGCTCACATAGTATGTATTATTTATTACAAATATACCAAAGAGTCAATTATTATTACAAATCAACTTTTTGTGGCAACATATATACAAATGAAAATGTGTTGATGTAACAAATATAAATCAAGTTACACAGAACGTGTAAGTTGCTAACAATTTGAAAATATTATTAGCAGATGCTAGTTCCGCGAAATACAAATTTGGTAATTATCTTTCTTGTTTTAGAATATGTAAAGAACTCATGATCAAATTTGATTTTACAGGTAAGTTATTATCTTTAACTGAACAAAGTGGTTTCAAGTGTACGTGGGTTTCTTAACTAAATGTTTCATATGTTAGCACATTAATCAAGCGACTCACTAAAAATGATTGAAATATTGTATATGTTAAAAATATCGGTTAAGAGATGACTAATGAACTTGAATGTAGGAGATTTTATTTACCTAAGAACAACATAAGTACATACTAATTTCAATACTCATGCCATCTAGATCAGTTCATAAATTAAAATGAAATGAACCAAGTGGAGTAGGTTAAAAACAATCTAAGTTTAAAAACAGAACTCTTATTGAGAGATAAAATTAGGTGGATACCCAATGCCGAAGGCTCCTGTACTCAAGCGTGAGGACTTCCTAGACATTCTCCCATCCGGTACTATTCTCACGGCTTTCCGGGCTCTGGGGGTGGTCGATTAGTACGCGCAGCCTTTCCCTCACATTATGTGAAGAGGCCCGGGCTCGAACCTGTGCGCTCCAGATTACCAGTCCGGTAACCTTACCGTTTGCGCCAGGCACCACCTTATTGAGAGATAAAATTGATCTAAATAAATTTTAATAGTAAATACCATAGATATAGACATACGGTAAAAATAAGTAAATATGTATAAAATGTAGCATTTGATCAAAATGTATTTTATAGCTTATATGATCCAAATTGCTAATGTTGAATATCATTACACAACATTATAATTAAGTTTGCAAAATACTCAACTTGTACAGGTTACGATCAACATGCGATTTTAGACAAAACTATACATGGAAGACTATATACAATATAAGTTAATAAATTATAAAGAGATAAAGTATTGACTATAAAATTCAATCGTTCATGTGCTGATTATGTATTATCAATCTTCCCTCATTTTTCGTGCATAATTATATAACCAATTTCTCAAGTGTTAGAGTTTACTGAAATTAATGTATAAGACTTATAAGCCAAAAGATAACGTATCAAATTAAACAAATTAAAACTTACCAAAGTTTCACATGCCTTGTACAGACAGTGTCTCCTGAAATACTCCTTGCACACTTCATCAACGCATATTGCATATTTGTACATCTTCTTCCTTGGATACCCAAAGCCCACAACATCCATAGTATTACACTATAAACGGGGCTGAACTTTTCATCAGGCCATCTTCACTCATTCTTAGCTATAGCCACCAGTCCTTTAGCAAGTCTCTCATGCAATCTCTATGCAACTTACATATTACTGCAGTTAAACAATGCAAGTTATATAAAGTGAGAAGAAAGATGCATCTAGAATAAAAATCAAAGGGAAAGCAACTATGCCATTAGCTTGCAAGTGTTTCAAAACCTATTGCTTAACCACACTATATAAACTTATCTCCCTGAAGTAGCGAATCAAATATTGTTATGTGCATGTTTATACATTCAAGTCCATCAATTTATAGTAGCAACAATCAATTTTCAGTCAAAAAGTAGCTAGCAAATTCAGCAATTGTTGCCATAGCATACATAGTTTGACCTGTTATTTTCACAAAGCATAATAAAATATGAACAAAAATCATAAACATCCTTGGATGTGTTTCGCTTTAATACATATCACTATTATGACATTTGTTCTAGATTTCATAATTCAGGTTAATTTTGTTGTACAAAATATTGATTGACGATTGTATTATATTGTGTTTAGTTATAGTTTAACTCATTTTACGACATTTAAATGTGAAGATATCTAATGGTTGTAATTTAGTATATTAATTATGAGGCGGGCATGTTGCTTGATGTTACCAATTCAATCGGTATTACAACCAACAGACGAATTGTGTATTACCGGTTAGTAAAACGGTATTGCTTAAACAATATAACGTAAGCTGACATACTTGGTCAGGTAAATCATGCCTAAAGGAAGTATATAACACTGGTTCAGTTACATGACATGCATGTTAGAAGCATTTGGTATTAATGAAGTAGGTAGTAGAGTAAGGAGAAAATTAAAGACCAGGAGACACAAAGGACAAAGTGGATGCATTTAGCATGCTCTTAAGTATTAGGTATTAATTATTTTATAGGCTTATCTTATTGAAAATAGAACATGTATAGAACAAAGTCAATCAAAGTGGAATTTAACAATAAGACGGAATACTCAAAAATAAAAATGAATAATTCAAGGGTAAAAAATATTGATCTACACTACTCAAAACAACCCTTTTATACTTTGAAACAGTTAATGTATAACTAACAATATCAAAGAAACAACCAAAGAAATTTGTCCAAAGGAGAAATGGATGATTAGATCAACGAAAACGACATAGCATTCTACTATCATAAAAACAGTTGGTTCTGGGACTGTTTAATTTGCTAGAGAACTCTGCACAAACGGTTGAAAATGTTTAGTCGAAGCAGATTTCAAAGTACTCTCTAAAAAAATGGGATTCATAGGAAACAACGACACAACAGTATGATTAATATGGTCCGTTGTGGAGATATTTGAAATAATTAGTTTGAATAATAGTATTCAATGTAAAATGCTTCTCATAACTACGAAGAAAAGTTACGTAAATATAAGCTTAAAATGATACAGTTCAATTTAATGAAGAACACTTATTTATTCAAAATTAAACATTTAGTCATAGTCCATTATTATCACAGTTGCAAATTTATTGAAATGTGAAAGGTAAAGATTATTTCTAGGACCATTGGATTCAATTCGATCAGGGCCGGTCCAAGGAAATGGGTTGCCCGAGGCGACTGCAGTATCCGTTGCCCACTTAATTGAAAACAAAATCAAAATTACCATTAAGACATTGTTCACTTACCCGAAATATAAAAAATCAAGTGCAAAATATATTTCGACAAAAAGATAATGACATGATAAATTTACAACAAATCTAAAATATACATTGGTTTAGAAAACACATTATAAATCAGAAATCATGGTTAAATATGGTGTTTCAAGATAACAATAATTTAATTTACTGACGTTCCAATCCTAATGTCATAAAAATGATAGTCTGTGCTGCAAATCAGCTTTTTAATGTCATAATTTAATTTGCTGCCCTTCCTAATGTCAACAAATCGGCTTTTAAATAATTATCGTTATTTCTCCATAGACCATTCATCTAAAAAGTAAGAATATAGTATATACTACGGAGAATATATAGTACGGTAGGAAGGTAAAACCTAACAAATAGGAAATAGCATACACATACCGAATATTGATCGTCCAGGTTCTAATGGAGGCGCACGCAGCTGAAGCAACGAAGGCGGACGGCGAACTAATGGAAGAGCCGAAGAGATCCGTGTTTGTTTTGAATTGCGATTAGCAGCAAAATCGTATTTAAAAAAAAAAATCTAGGTTTTGATTCCGTTTTTGCTTGCCCCTTATGTGGGGTTGCCCAAGGCAAAAGGTTGATGGGCCTAGTGCAAGGACCGGGTCTGAATTCGATGCATTCATTATTGAATGAGAGGAACAACAAAGGAAAATTAGCCATTTTAATTAAGAAGTTCAAAAGCTAGTAAGCAATTTAAAATTTAACATTTTAAACATTTAGAGAACTCCATGACATCCATATTCGAAGGAAAACAGTCCATTACTTTCAATTTATATATTGTGTAAAGGAAAATAAAGTGTTAAAAAGTCAGTAAATGAACACTCGTAATACATCAAGTAATTCAATCACATTCAACTAACCATGATGCTATTATATTGGCAGTTGACATACAGTTCCAACATTGTTCGCATGTATATGAAGGTGGGCAGAAGATTTTTTTTTTTTAACCTTTGCCCAATCTTTTTTCTAACAAAAGAAAACAATAAAAGACAATGTAAATGAGTGACATAGATATGAAGACGTATAAATCGTGGAAGATGAAACTACAATTTTGAAAGGTTAAGGATTTTATATCAACATAATATGATGACCAGTGATGTAAGAAAAAGGAAATTCAGATTTAATACCATTAAGCATATTTTATCATTTTCAAGTAACGTAGAGAATATTTACATGGTTGAAAATCACCAAACAATTGATTTTGATTTTGATTTATTACACAATTGATTTTTTAACGATGAAAAGATTAACGAGTCAAAACGTCCAAATGCATTATTTTATATTAATTATGAACTTGAAATCCTAATAACATAATCTTTGACGAAAGAGGCCATAAAAGATCACACCAACTATGTATAATGATAGATTATTATGGTTAGTTGAGGCCATAACATACATTTCAATTGCCGAGTGTAATTCACATGTTACGATGCTACGTAGATCGAAACATAAGCAGATACAACCTTCCCTAAGTTTAAAAGTTGGTGATGTAAGTTGGAATGAATCAATTACAAAATCTCACGGTTAACATGCAAGCTACTGTGACTTAGAATTTATTTCACATCAAAAGAAAACCAATACATTATGCAACTAACAGAAGACCTCTTTATTTTGTGCTAAATCCAAAACCGTGTTCTTGATTTGATGTTGCTATTATGGCTGCTTCATAAACTACATATGCTTTTAATGTAAAGTATGACATAATTATTATATAATTATGTTTATGGTTGGTAGAAAACAACTTTAATCTTTTAATGAAGCAACATTAATAATTATGATACACTACAACCACAGATCTTCGATGCGGGTAGGTGAAAGCCATTATTTGTTATAGGATATATCCACTTATAGAGTTAACATCACAGGCATGTCAAACATATATTATATTACTTAGGGTGATCAAATTTCTCTTGTTTGTCTTAATATTAAAATTTATAAAGACCGACTGATTTTCTTCAAGGAATTAAATTATATAAAGAAGCCATTAAGAAAAGGAGAAAGCACTGGCTGCTGCTAACAGTAGCAGCATGACAGATGCTGCAATTCAGCAGCTGCTCATGTGTGTGGCATAAGCGCATGAGTGTGCCAATTTTCTAAGTGTGTATATGGTGGCAGTGTTCAACTACGGGAATGCCTACGCCTATATTTGCCTGAGGCAGAATTGTGTGTGGTTGTAGGTATGAGTGGCATCATGCTTGTTTGTGATAAAAACATAAGCATGTCCCTATGTGTCTATAGGTGTTTTCATGGGCCTATGAATCATGAGGTAGGCTGGTATGTTGTCCAAATTTGCTTGTATGTGAAAGATGCCCTGATCTTGCTTATATGTGAAAAGTAAATAAAGCGATTAAAAAAAGCAAATCTCACATGTTGACTTTGCGTTATTTCTCTTTAATAATCTTTTACGACTCTACATGGAAGGAAAAAGGATGATTAGGATGATATTGGACATACACTAATCCCAATATTTAGTTGTAGATCAATCGATGGGTTGACAGACTGTTGTAAGCGCTAATTATTTATATTTAACACTTATGCAGTGTAGGATGCACTTTGGATGATGGTTGATTGTTTATCATTGTTGTTCGATACATGTGTTGTATGAAATCCATATAAATAACATTATATGGTAATTGACTGTGTCGGATTCCAGTTAAGAAAGAAGGAATATTTTAAAATAATATTTAGTTAAAGATCAAAATTTGATTTTAATGTCCGATTTGGGATGGACACAAGTATATTTAAATATATAAAGCCGTGTTGATCAGATGTGCGCCATTTTGACGCGAACGATATTTATATCGATTTTATTCATTTTTAAAATGAATATCGAAAAGGAATTGATTTCAAAATCTAATGTTTTGAAAATATTATAATTTATATATTAATGATATGGAATATTCAATTTTGATTCAAAATTGAATATGAAATTGAAATCGTTTTCAAAACAAATTTAAAATGATTTATAAAATACATTTTGAATGGAAATCGATGAAATATATATAATATATATTTAATGGTCTGAATAGAACGCGCCGCGCCGCGGCAGTTCGCGAATTTCGACCATTGACTTCGAGTTGATGTTACGGGAGATCTGACCATCGGATTCTCCTAAAACCTGAACCAATGGGTTCATATCGAAAAGAGATTTCTAATTAATATAAGAGATTTGAAATCTAACGGTTGGATTTGGAATTATGTCCAAATCAAATTTGGAAAAGGTCGTTGTAAATGCAGTTCGATGACCGTTTATGAAAATCGACTGTACGGGCCTTGATAAAATTGTTAAAAATATTAATAATTTGTGTAAAATCACAATAAATGATTTGGAAAGAATTAGGATGAAAAATTCCATATCTGAAAAGATAAAAATATATTTTTATCGAAATGAACTAGTTATGAACTATAATTATAATCCAATATTTTTAAATAAATAAATTGGATTTGATATGGTTTTAAAAATAACCAGAATTTCCACTACATGAATTGGAATGGATTTCTCATTGGAATATTTGGATGTTGGATTTGGGATTATACGGATATTGTTATGGAAATTTGGAAGATATATTTTATATCGTTATTTCCAAAACAATATTTGTTGGTTTCAGAATTTGATATTGAATATAAGTTGGTATAATTTCTATTCAGAGCCTTGTATTTAATATTGAATTAGATTTTTGGTTTGTCATCAATAATGTCTTAAATAACACTATTCTTAAACCCCGTGTGAAAAAAATAAATCTTTTAATTAAGATTATTAGAGTTTCTAGTTAATTAACATTTAATTGGAATAAAATGGGATGTGAATTGGGTGTATTGTGAACTGTGTTTTTAACGACATTTGTTCTTTAACCCGAGTTACAGTGAAATGTGATTTGGAATTTATAAATTTTTTTATTAAGATTTAACGGGAATTTTCCAAAGTAAAGTTTTCCAATATAATATATTAAACTGGAATTGAATGGAATTCGATTTGATAATAATCGAACTGAGCTTCTGTGGAGGAAGACTGTTAATACATATGGAATTTAAAAGGCTTGGTCGTTATTCCATTTATATTATTAGTCGGATACAGAAATTGATATCGATTATTATCGATTTTTTTCTGTGAAGATTCCATAATTAATGGAATGTGATTTGGGTTTATCGTGAACTATGTTTTAAATGACATTAGTTCTTTAACCCAATTAAAGGCAGGATTACATGTCTATCATTGTATTTCGAACTGTATGGTTGATCTCTGCTAAATATGTATCTGCTTGGTGGCGAATAATTTATTCTCTTGATTAACACCCTTCTCTGAGACGTACGAGCTCAGAGGTTACATATAGGCAGAAATCAATACTATGGTGTAGATTGTCGATGCGACATGTTTGTGTTTCCAAAGTTAAATAATCATTAATATTGATTTTTGAGAAGATTAAAACTAAGTGGAGTTTTAATGAATCTTTAATTTGATTGAAATGTGAATTGATAATTTAAATTATCAAATTTGGGAAGTGATCAAGAGTGGAGTATCACCAGTTTTTCTCCAAGCGATAGTTAAATTGTTAATTAGATTTGAATGGGAAATGGTAATTAAATTTATTGATAACACCGCGGTGTTAGTTATGGGATAATACCAGTTTTGCTCCATGGGATGAATAGGTTAGGATTGGGAAATTAAATAAATGGTTACTTCGGTAAGATGCGTTGATCCCGACTAGTTTGGAAAACCTTAATATGGTTTGAATTGATATTCAAAAGAAGATTAAAGAATAAATTTAAAAGAATTTATCTTTGATAAAATTAATGGGAACATATCCCTAAGAATGTGAATATTTGAATTAAAGAATATTCTAAATTGGAATGAGGCGTATGTTGTGTTTTATAACACTTGTTTATAATATACGCGAGTTATTCGGAAAGGCCGGGTTTATACACATTCTGAATAACTGATTCAACGATAAGTCGACGATGAAGATTGTGGTTAAAGACCGAAGGTCTTCACATCGTTTGGATGATTAATGATGTTTGATTGGGCTGTACACCCAAGACAAGGTAATAAGTGGTGATTGTCCAGACATACTTAGAGATCAACCGGATATGCGAGGACCTCTCTCCTGCATTGGACATATGGGACGAGGAATAAGATGCCTTCGGTTTCGTTCAGACCCAGAATGAACTTGTAAATGGATGTGTGTCTGATATTGGATTTTATTCTGTATTGATTGATCTTTATTAAATATATATCTGCTTGGCAGCAGAGAATTTATGCTCTTGCTTAATGCCCTTCTCTGAGACGTACGAGCTCAGAGGTTATATATCGATAGACATCAGTCGCATGGCGTGAATTACCTGTGTGGAATGCTGAGATGCAAATGATCAAGGCTTCTATTGAATAGCAGAATCTTGTGGTTGATGATCAAAGCACGACTTTAATATAGCACAGCTTTGTGTATAGCGTTAGTCTGCGAGCCTCACACCTTGGTATGAGTTAAAAACGGGATAAGAGACCCATGGAGAACATGACGTTTCTTTCTAGCTATGGGTGGTGCTAGGGTGCTACACGCCCTGACATTTATATTATTTTTACTTATGTGGTTGTTGGAATGCGAGGCGCCTCGGATATATCGGTTACTACGGAGCCGATGGATAATTCCTATAGGATCGGAAAATGTGTGTTCAGGAATAACTAATCCACTAACGTAAGTGTGGACCGGCCTTGGAGGATCTAGGGTTGCCCAGAGTGTGCAGTCCCGAGACATTCGCTGGAGTGTCTCGAAGCAGAAAGGAGTACATCCGTTGTCTAGACTCACGACGGAAATCCAATTTCCAATACATGACATTTCAGTTTTGTTTTTAGAGCCTGGTATAGCGACATAGTGGGATGGGGCACTATGCCATCGATGATTGATACATTTATATTTGAAGTTGTTTTCATACACTTTACACTATAATAGTATCAAAATGATTTGTTTTAAACGTTCCAAGCATGTTTGGCTATTATAAGGTAAAACTTTATCCTCCGGCTTGCGTTGCATTGTGTGATGGGACCTGAGTCTTGTAATTGCTTCATTTTTTCAAAAAGCATTGCGCTGTTTGTTTTATGCACTGGTATTCTTGGGAGGAAACCCGTTCCGCGTTATACGGCGTGGTCCCTTGATTTACTCCATTTTAAAGTAAAGATTTAATAGCTGTTTTAGTTCTCACACCAGTCACATGACTGACCTGGAGTTTATTATTCTAAACTAAACTCTGGGTGCCCTTATTTCCACACGGGCAGTTAGTAGTTTTGATTTTACAGATTTATATTCACAGGATCTTAGTTTACAGCTAGAACGATATTCGGAAAGTTCTGTATCCGTGTATCTCTTCCAGTTGTGTTTGTGTTACTTTTCTGCTTCTATGTAATGTATTGTAATATCTGATACTTATCAAATGTACATTATTTGTTCATACTCTGTTTATTCTTGTACTCTGATGTAAATTGTTGTAATAAACAATGAAATGTTCTTCTGTTTGTGTTCTGATTTGTCATGTTCTCAACTCAATCTGGGCTTTCCTTTATGGGGAAGTTTGGGTCATGTCAGTTTGGTATCGGAGCTTTGGTTAACAGAGCTCGAGAACAAGACATATTAGAACCTAACGAAAGAATTCGTCAGAGATTGGATTAGGAAAATCCAATGAGAATGACTCGTTAGAGATGGGATCAGTAGTATTCTAGAATGAGTTGAAAGAGTGTTATTTTCAAAATAAAAGTGAAAACAAATATGGTTTTGAAAATTTAAACCTTATTCAACGTATTTGAATATTTATTTTAAATTGATTTGGACAATCTAGTATATGAAGATTTTGCATATATGCCTTGCAGACATATATTCGAAGTTTTAATATACTGGATAGATATAGAATCACACTCTAGTCGCCCGGGGATAATTCTGATAAAGTTGCAGCGTTATCAGTTTTTATGTTCGAGTTTCGAAAAGTGGGGTATCTATATATTTCCAATTGATTGGTGTGAGAACCAAAACTAGATAGGGTTTATTGTTGTGAATTGGCATCAAAAACATGATTTTCTGTATATATATCAAAGTTATGAATTTGAAAATTTATCAACAATTGATTGCTAGTTGTGTTGTATGATTATTGGTTTGATTAATTAAAATTTTGAATCATTAGCCAAATCGAATCAAAATATTGAACTGACTTGAAAATTGTTTGAGATTGCCCGCATATACATGTATATGTGTGAACATGTCATAGCAAGGAGGCTAGAGAAGAGGAATAAAATTGTATGCCCGACAGATAGGTACATGTTTACTAATTTATTGGGTTTGGATGATTTTATGAGCCGATTGGCTAGCCGCTTGGCTTTTTCTTTTTCTTTTTGAGATGAGAGGGCATGTGTGGCGGTTTGGGGATTTTCCCGATGCTCCCCGCACAAAAGAGGTTATGGCGAAATTTTTCGAAAATTTAGGATGTTAGCCAAATTTTTGAAAAAAATAGAAATTCTTATAAACTAAAAAGTTGAAGAATGAAAGTTGAGTTGATTAGTTAAAAAACTTTCAGCTCCGTTCCTTTTCGAGGACGAAAAGATTCTAAGTAGGGGAGATTGTAACAACCCGGAAAATCAGAACCAATTTAAAATTTTTATTTTGGCAATTTTAATGAATTTTGAATATTTAAAATGATTTATTTTAAATAATAACGACTAGAAATTTATTTTGAATACGTATATATTTATCTAAATCGAAATTAGAATATAAATATTTATTTTAATTATAAAAGGAATTGGAAATGGCGCAGTAGTTTGAAAATTCGATTCCAAATTTCAAATGAATGTACAAGATTCAAAAAAAACGGATTTTAGTGAAACCAGAAATATTTGAATATGCTTGAAAATATCTTTCCAACGAATTTGAAAAATCCAAATTTCATAATGGGAATAAAAAATTATGCCTAGTTGAAAATTCAGAATAGTCGCTATGGAAATATAACCCTTAAAAATAGCGATTTTGCAAATGACCTTCGTTTTCGACGATACCACTTTTGTTGGATCCGGAATGTCAAATTATCGCTAGATTCCAATTTTCACAATTTTTGGAATAAAAAACATGAGCGTGGTGGATTTAAACGTATTTGGTCATTTCAATTTGAATTTAATCGATTGGAAAATGACCGTTTTTCGAACGGTCTCCAAATTCTCCAAAATTAATTTTGTTAGGACCATATCGTCAAAACAAAGCTAGAAATAATTTTTCGGGAATTTTTAGAGTCAGTATGTGGCCCCAGTAAATTAAAATGTACGTTAAAGTCAAATTTGAACGCTATATTAATTTATATTTTAATTTTGATGGAAACTGATCGAAACGATAGAATTGGCTAGTGGGACATATTCCATTGTGTTCAGAATTGGGATAATTAGTTAGGGATGATAGTCGGTGGGTTCGATTTGGGGTTCAAAGGAAAAAGTAACCTTTTGGACTAGAAAATAAATAAAAATATAGATTATAAAATAACCCTCCCCTTATTTCTCTCTCCCCATTCTCAGTCAACGCCTCTCTTACCATTCAAATCAATTACAGAAAGAGAAAAAACAAAACAAAACCCATGACTCCCCAGCCCCTCCCTGTTTGCCGCCGTCGCAGCGAGCTTCACCATCGGAGGCGCCCTCTCCGACGCTTCTCCCCATCCTACTCTGATCGTCTTCAACCCCCAAGCTTCCCCCCAAATCGAAATACACAGTTGCCGCCACCCTCCTCTGTCCCCACCGCAGATAGAGCACCGCCGCAACCGCCTGAAGGCCTGGCGTCGCCGTCTCAACAACTCCGACCCCCTCCCCTCGCTGAAACCTGCAAGTATTTTTTTATATATTAAAAGCATTTGTTTTAAAATGTTAATTCTTTATATGAAATGGTTTAAATTAAAAATAGGATTTTAATATATGTGATGGCATGAAAAGATTAGATTTTTAATTTGAAAAGTTAATATTTTTATTCATGGAAAGTTTTGATTTTTAAAACAAGAAAGTTTTTATTTTTAAAAAACAAGAAAAATGAGATTTTTAAATAAGGAAAGACGAGATTTTTAAATATTGATAAAATGAGATTTTTAAGTAACAAAAAGATTTGATTTTTGAAACAAAAAAGATTTGATTCTTATATAATAGAGAATATAAAAATATTATTTTTATATGAGTAGCGAATCAAAAATAGGATTTTTGTATAATACCGAATATAAAAATTTGATTTTTATATATGTAGCTATATCAAAAATGTGATCTTATATATATATATATATATATATATATATATATATAGAGAGAGAGAGAGAGAGAGAGAGAGAGAGAGAAAAATATGATTTTTAATGTATAAACATAAATTAAAAATGTGATTTTTACTATGAACAACGTGGAAAAGTTGGAGTTGGAGTTTCAGGCAAATCCGAACCGTTCAGAAATAAGGAATGGAGGAGTGGGCCCTAAAGGTGAGAACTCCTCACTATAGTTTTCTTTATACAGTTATTTATTTTATAACTGCATATATGAACTGTTCCCCGTCGTCCACAGACCATGGACGACTTGTTTGTTTGGTTGTGTGGTTGATTGGATTATTTGTTTGAATTTGGTGGTTTGGGTGAAATGAATTGATTAGAATTGATATGTACATGGCGCGAGCCATTAATAGGCGAGGGATAAGGTTAGACCTTATTCCGGTTCTAGTATCGCGCCGTTGTGCTGCCGAAATTTTCTAAAAATATTAAAACAATAAAAATATCATTTTTATTATATAAATGAACTGTATAAAATATTCATGAGTGAAATAAGTATTTTATAGTTGAAAATATAATTTTTAACAAGTATATGAATAAAATAAATATTCAGTTATAAATTAGACGATTTGTTTATGTACACACATTTGACTGATATTGATTGGGACGATAAAATTTTACACATCGCCCAAATGTACAAATAATACTCAGTATTCGTTGGTTGAAACCCCACACGGGTATTGGGATGATATTGGACATACACTAATCCCAATATTTAGTTGTAGGTCAATCGATGGGTTGACAGGCTGTTGTAAGCGCTAATTATTTATATTTAACGCTTATGGAGTGTAGGATGCACTTTGGATGATGGCTGATTGGTTATCATTGTTGTTCGATACATGTGTTGTATGAAATCCATATAAATAACATTATATGGTAATTATCTGTGTCTGATTCCAGTTCAGAAAGAAAGAATATTTTAAAATAACGAATATTTTAAAATAATATTAAGTAAAAGATCAAAAATTGATTTTGATGTCCGATTTGGGATGGACACGAATATATTTATATATATGAAGCCGTGTAGATTAGATGTGCGCCATTTTAACGCGAACGATATTTATATCGATTTTATTCATTTTTAAAATGAATATCGAAAAGAAATTTATTTCAAAATCTAATGTTTTGAAAATATTATAATTTATATATTAATGATATGGAATATTCAATTTTGATTCAAAATTGAATATGAAGTTGAAATCGTTTTCAAAACGAATTAAACCGATTTATAAAATATGTTTTGAATGGAAATCTACGAAATATATATAATATATATTTTATATATATTTAATGGCCTGAATAGAACACGCCGCGCTGCAGCAGTTCGCGAATTTCGACCATTGACTTTGAATTGACGTTACGGGAGATCCGAGCGTTGGATTCTCCTAAAATCAAAACCGTTGGGTTCGTATCAAAATGAGATTTCCAATGAATATATGAGATTTGAAATCTAACGATTGGATTTGGAATTATGTCGAAATCAAATTTGGAAAAGGTCATTGTAAGTGCAGTTCGATGACTGTTTATGGAAAACGACTGTACGGGCCGTGATAAAATTACCAAAAATATTAATAATTTGTGTAAAATCATAATAAATGGTTTGGAAAGAATTGGGATGAAAAATCGATATTTGAAAAGATAAAAATATAATTTTTATCGAAATGAACTAGTTACTAACTAGAATTATAATCCAATATTTTTAAATAAATAAATTGGATTTGAAATGGTTTTAAAAATATCCAGAATTTCCACTATATGAATTGGAATGCATTTGAATCGAAATTATCATCTGAAAATTTCGATGTTGGATTTGGGATTATACGGATATTGTTATGGAAATTCAGAAGATATATTTTATATCGTTATTTCCAAAACATTATTTGTTGGTTTCAGAATTTAATATTGAATATAAGCTGGTCTAATTTCTATTCAGAGTCTAGTATTTAATGTTGAATTGGATTTTGGGTTTGTCGTGAATCGTGTCTTAAATAACACTATTCTTAAACCCCGTGTGAAAAGAATAAATCTTTTAATTAAGATTATTAGAGTTTCTAGTTAATTAACATTTAGTTGGAATAAAATGGGATGTGAATTGGGTTTATTGTGAACAATATTTTAACGACATTCGCTCTTTAATCCGATTTACAGTGAAATGTGGTTTGGAATTTATAAATCTTTTTATTAAGATTTAATGGAAAATTTCCAAAGTAAAGTTTTCCAGTTTAATATATTAAATTGGAATTGAATGGAATTCGATTTGATAATAATCGAAATGAGCTTTTGTAGAGGAAGACTGTTAATACATATGGAATTTAAAAGGCTTGGCCGTTATTCCATTTATATTATTAGTCGGATGCGGAAATTGATATCGATTATTATTGATTTGTTTTTCCGTGGAGATTCCATAATTAATGGAATGTGATTTGGGTTTATCTTGAACTGTATTTTAAATGACATTAGTTCTTTAACCCAGTTAAAGGCAGGATTACATATTTGTCATTGTATTTCGATCTATATGGTTGATCTCTGCTAAATATGTATCTGTTTGGTGGCAGAGAATTTATTCTCTTGCTTAACACCCTTCTCTGAGATGTACGAGCTCAGAGGTTATATATAGGCAGAAATCAATAGTACGGTGTAGATTGTCGATGCGGCATGTTTGTGTTTCCAAAGTTAAATAATCACTAATATTGATTTTTGGAAAGATTAAAACAAAGTGGAGTTTTAATGAATCTTTAATTAGATTGAAATTTGAATTGATAAATTAAATTATCAAATTTGGGAAGTGATCGAGAGTGGAGTATCACCAGTTTTGCTCCAAGCGATAGTTAAATCTTTAATTAGATTTGAACGGGAAATGGTAATTAAATTTATCGATAATACCATGGTGTTAGTTATAGGGTAATACCGGTTTTGCTCCATGGGATTAATAGGTTGAGATTGGGAAATTAAATAAATGGTTACTTCGGTAAGGTGCGTTGATCCCGACTAGTTTGGAAAACCTTAATATGGTTTGAATTGATATTCAAAAGAAGATTAAAAAATAAATTTAAAAGAATTTATCTTTGATAAAATTAATGGGAACATATCCCTAAGAATGTGAATATTTGAATAAAAGAATATTCTGAATTGGAATGAGGCGTATGTTGTGTTTTATAACACTTGTTTATTATATACACGAGTTATTCGGAAAGGCCGGGTTTATACCCATTCTGAATAACTGATTCGACGGTAAGTCAACGATGAAGACGGTGGTTAAAGACCGGAGGTCTTCACATTATTTGGATAATTACTGATGTCTTGACTGGGTTGTAAACCCAAGACAAGGTAATGAGTGGTGATTGTCCAGATGTACTTGGAGATCGACTGGATATGCGAGTGCCTCTCTCCTTTATTGGACATACAGGACGAGGAATAAGGTGCCTCCAGTTTCGTTCAGACCCAAAACGAACTTGTAAATGGATGTGTGTCTGACATTGGATTTTATTCTGTGTTGATTGATCTCTATTAAATATATATCTATTTGGTAGCGGAGAATTTATTCTCTTGCTTAACGCCCTTCTCTGAGACTTACGAGCTCAGAGGTTATATATATCGATAGACATCGCATGGCATGAATTGCCTGTGTGGCATGCTAAGATGCAAATGATCAAGGCTTCTGTTGAAAAGCAGAGTCTTGTGGTTGATGATCAAAGCACGACTTTGATATAGCATAGCTTTGTGTATATCGTTAATTCGCGAGCCTTACACCGCGGTATGAGTTGAATTGGGATAAGGGACCCAAGGAGAACATGACGTTTTTTTCTAGCTATGGGTGGTGCCAGGGTTTTACACGCCCAGACATTTATATTATTTTTACCTATGTGGTTGTTGAAATGGGAGACGCCTCGGATATATCGGTTACTACAGAGCCGATGGATAGGTCCTATAGGATCGGGAAACATGTGTTCAAGAATAACTAATCCACTAACGTAAGTGTGGACTGGCCTTGGAGGATCCAGGGGTTGCCCAGAGTGTGCAGTCCCGACACATTTGCTGGAGTGTCTCGAAGCGGAAAAGAGTACATCCCTTGCCTAGACTCATGACGGAAATCCAATTTCCAATACGTGACATTTCGGTTTTATTTGTAGAGCCTAGTACAACGACATAGTGGGATGGAGCACTATGTTGTCTATGATTGATACATTTATATTTGAAGTTGTTTTCATACGCTTTACACTATAATAGTATCAAAATGATTTGTTATAAACGTACCAATCATGTTTGGCTATTATAAGGTAAAACTCTATCCTCCGGCTTGCGTTGCATTGTGTGATGGGACCTGAGTCTTATAATAGCTTCATTTTTCCAAAAAGCATTGTGCTGTTTGTTTTATGCACTGGTATTCGTGGGGGGAAACCCGTTCCGTGTTATATGGTGTGGTCCCTTGATTTACTCCATTTTAAAGTAAAGATTTAACAACTGTTTTCGTTCTCACACTAGTCACATGACTGACCTAGAGTTTATTGTTTTAACCTAAACTTTGGGTGCCCCTATTTCCACATGGGCAGCTAGTAGTTTTGGTTTTGCAGATTTATATTCATAGGATTCTGGTTTACAGCTGGAACGATATTCGAAAAGCTCTGTACCCATGTATCTCTTTCAGTTGTGTTTGTATTATTTTTCTGCTGCTATGTAATGTATTGTAATCTCTGATACTTATCAAATGTATATTATTTGTTCATACTCTGTATATTCTTATACTCTGACGTAAATTGTTGTAATAAACAATGAAATGTTCTTCTGTTTGTGTTTTGATTTGTCATGTTCTCAACTCAATCCGAGCTTTCCTTTACGCGGAAGTTCGGGTCGTGTCACTGAATATGGAAACTCATTAGCCAACTCTCTAAGGAAGCATATGGAATTAACATGTAACTACTGGACAACGAAGTGCATCCGATTCTTTGTGCTATTATTTCATTAATTTTTCCAAATCTCAACCATTTTCACCATATTGATATAACAGTACATAGGATGTTATGTTGTAGATTACTATGATTGTCAGTTTACTAATTATTTCAGGTATACTGTTGAAGGGAAATGAGCGCCTCGTGGCAATTCGAAGACACCTCCTAGGTCAATTTGAGAATATGTTCGCAGAACAAGGAATTTATGACATCAACCGATTCAATGTACAAGATTCAGATCCTACTTACCAAAAAATTGACGAACCACTAATGATAGTCATTCGAACTAATACCACAGTTACCAAAGTGAATGAAGAGATGGACAATATACCGAAATACAAATTTCATTTTGTGCCTGACTCTATTATGCCATCACGAGTGCACAAACGCAGCCAATTTACAGGTTTTTTCTTCAACTTACTTGACAGACATTAATACGGTATATTATCATACAATATTAATGTAGATGTTGGAGGCATATTACGGAAGATCTCATATAACATACAAATTACAAAAAGTGATGGCACACAGGCCTTCAAGCGCAAATTACATGTAGAAACCTTAAGGTAATGGTTCAGAGTCAACAAAAAAAATTCGATATGCAACAAAAATAATTCTTTCGTACACAATACAGCAGCTCACCCTCCACCATTTCACTTTGGTCGAAAAAGGCAGCTTTAGTAGATGAAACAGTGCAAAATATGTATGATACCCCACTACCTATTGTGGTCACTTCAACGACCATCTCTATTTATGGACGTGAGTAATTTATTTATTAGGTACCTACTAATCAATTAGATTGACTTTTACGTACCCTATAGAATCTTTCACTTTTGATTCCATGAAAGCTACTACAATATACTTAGATATCAAATACCCAGATGTTGATGCTGCATTAATGAGGTAAAGAAACATGAATAAAAATTACTGCACGTCATATATTTTTTCATCCCCGTATTAAATTTCCTATAACCCTTAATGCAGGTCCACAAACAATCCAATGTCAAAAATTAATTTGCTAGAAAATAATTCATATAAACAAGATGCTGAGGAAACCACTGAAAGCACAATAAAGGAATTACTGCATGATTTAAGAAACACGGATTGCTGGTAAAATCTGCATTCTTTATTGCAATACTGAAATGGACTACACCAATATACTGCAAATCTAATCATATGCAGGGAAAGAAATATGTAGTTGCTACAACCATCGCTAGGTTACGCAACTCAGCCCCTTGGTGTTATCTATCATGTGCCAAATGCAAAGGATCTGTTCATTCAAATAGTTCAACTTCCACATGCAACAATTCCCCTTAAATGTGTGACGATCCAATATATAGGTATCCCAATATAACTACATGTTTTACCATCGCATATCACCATATATAAACTACACAATGAAACAGATATCGGCTTAATGCTGACGTATTGGACAGTACTGCATCAACCACTATCACCGCATTTGATAGAGAGGTAGAACAACCAATTAGGAAAGACGTTGACAAAATGCTATCGATTTCTAAAATGGTCAAGCTTTCTATTTGCAACCTTGAAACTACACAATTATTAACATTCTGCATATAAAGATCCATCTGCTACTAAGTCATATATAACTAACTCTACCTTACAATGGTATCAAGAAAATGGAACAAGCAAGATTGAAAACGTATTCCAAAAATCAATTGGAGTTGATGCGTTATTGAATTATGTCCACCAAACTACGAGATTAACAATCCGGATACTTTCTTAACAGCGAGAAAGATCACCAAGAAATCTGGTGTTGTTGACAAACTTACAGTTAAAGAGGTAACGTTGACAGAGAAACTGAGTCATATACTCTACACTTTTTTTATTTATTTACTACTGCTAGCATGTTCAAACATGATAAACAACTGCCACTTTATAATGTCTTTTTTGGAAATAGTCAAGTGATGATCACATGGATAACACGGGAAGTGACCAACAAGTCGTGTCAGTCAACTACAAAGGGAAGAAAATTGCTGAACAGGTTCAACAATCAAATTGATAACCAAGTCATTAAATCACTTTTCAAATTTACTTAGCAAGTTGTACAGGACGATGACCCAACAAAGAGCATGGAGAAAATGAAGCACCAAACAAAAGCACAAACTGGACGCAACTACCGCCGTTCAGGATTGTAATCAACGTAAGCCTGCTGCATCACTTAAAAATATCTTCTCAAACAAATAGTTGACATGTGTTATAAATATAATAACTTATTTGGTTATATACCTTGGTGATATATAATAGGATGGGGACCGTGCAACAGTAGTTGATATGGCAAACAACAATAACAAACAACCCACAAAACATAGAAAAATGGTGCGTGCACCTCCGATTATGAAGCTGCCTAAATGTGTGCTCAATGTTAATAGCCACGTACGTAGCGGACCTGAGCTATTTCATTTAACATTATAAATACGTGTGTGTTGTATATGTAGTCAAACCTATTTCCATAGTGTGTCCAATGTACATTAAGTTTGAATTGTTCTGTAACTTATTGAATGATTACCTATACTACTTGACTAAATTTTTATGTTGTTGCTCACTCAATCTTGCCCACCATGCATGGATTTCTTGCCCACCATGCATGGATTAGTTACTACATAGTTTGCTATTGCATACTTCTGCTTTTATGTAAGGCACCCGTTCTCGAACTGCGTCCCAGCAACATCTTCTTCTAAATGTATTACTCTTGACTTTTAACCTATGGCCTGTTTTATAATGATATTGTTACTTTGGTTGACATGAGGTGCTCAAGATTCCTTCACCTTAATCCATAAATTTAACTTAACATGTTTCCATGCCTCATTTTGTTTCATCAATCACTTCAAAAAGGGCATATTCCCTTGTGTTTTGTTATTGATTTACTCACTATCCTATCTATTTTAATAGGTTATAGGAAAAAAGTTTGATATTATGGATGACATAAGCATAAGTGGTTTATGTAAAACCTATATAGATTGTCTGATGACTATAAAACTATAGTAATGGCTCAAAATTTTATAATATCCGAGGTTCAATTGTTTATAAGTATCTTACACTCTTTCCATTCAATAATCACTAGAAACAGAGAAAAATTTCCTGCCTTTCTATTTAATTTAGTCACAATCCTATTTGTTTTTCATATGTTTATATGGTAAAATTTTTAGTTTGGGAGACCTGGAAATACACCTTAAATATAAATCCTATATACGTGTAAATCAACATGTTGCACAACCAAAAAAATATGGGTACTTCCCTTTTCTTGTTCCATTAATGCATTTAAATAGATATTACGTGACTTTGAGCATATTCTTATCTCTTCATACAAAAATAATACCCATCTCCCATCAACACCTTGAATGTAAAAAAATTGTGGTAACTTGCTATTCCAATTCTTCCTCAACCAACACCCAGAAACTATTTATGTGTACCAGTACGCTACCGCAGAGACCACTTCACATACCACTAATATTACATGCATACCAGAGTCACTCCCCAGTCGCCACTTACTTCCAACACGCTAACCCCAAATATGCATGTCACAAGGAAAGTCCATGAAAAAAACAGTGGCTCGTATGCGAAGCATGGGCCTCATTCTAGTTATTCCTAATTCAATGCCATGAAACTTATTTTCTAAAAATTTCAATGTTTCCAAAAATAATTAAGATTTATCCCTTATATATTTTTATTTTACACATATGGAAGAATTCTTCTATCTTAACTTATACAAATACTTGATTTTGACAAATACCTGGCCTTTACTAGATATGGAAAGGTCACAATTGTTGGATATGTGGATTAAGGATCTTAAGGCAAGTTAAACAATATAGGGGGTGAATAATGTTTAATGGTTTTTTAATTAAATTTTCTGAAATATTTTTGAATCAAACAAACCATATACAGATCACACATATTTACTAACACAGAATCAATTATAGAATGTAGAAAGTAAAAGTAAAAGAAATAAAAGGAAAGTACACACCAGGATTTTATACTGGTTCGGGACTTCCCTACAATTCGTCCCACACAAGCTAGGTTGATGTGGATTTTTATTCAACCAATCCAATTAGAATCCTTGATTTCTAGGTTACAAGGGCAAACCCCAACTGATTCCAACTATAGTGTGACTTAGTTGATTTTTTGGGCTATAACTTTACACCCAATCGATTTTTGGGACACAATTGCAACCTGTCACTTTTAAATGGGACAGGACCACACCCTTCTCTTATCAGTTTTGTAGTATTGTCTCGATAGGACTTGATCTTGAGATCTTTGATTACAAACAACCTATAACTCTTATGGAGGAGAAGGATAAAGAGGATGACAAACCAAGTTTTCTTCGAACTTTGCCAAAGAACTTTATCATTTTAATAGAAATCATTTCAAATTTCTTACTAAATGATCTGTTAAGCATCTTTTGGTTCTTAGCGAAAATATTTTGATTTTAGGGAATGGTTTTCTTGGAGGGGTTGGTAGGAACTTCAATGCTTTCTAAAGAGGTATCTTCTTCCTTTTCTTCAATATCCATTTCTTCTTTTTGTTCAATTCGTGCTCGTTTTTTCGCATATGTTTCAAATGGATGAAACACAAGTGGGATCTTCATAAGAGAAATATTTCCCACATTAATTTTTTTTTCTAAAAATGAAACTCTTTTCCTTTGAAATTGACTCCAAAATATTTGAAAATATGTGTGAGGTAAACTCCATGATA
This sequence comes from Allium sativum, assembly GCA_030737875.1. Classification (NCBI taxonomy): domain Eukaryota; kingdom Viridiplantae; phylum Streptophyta; class Magnoliopsida; order Asparagales; family Amaryllidaceae; genus Allium; species Allium sativum. Next base: position 924,750,459 of record CM060922.1, read on the forward strand.
TAACGTATTTTCCTTTGTCAAATTTTTTTTGGTTGTAACTCACTTAAAATTACTTTTGCCCTATTAATTTCATAATTGCGAAAGATAGCTAAAAGGGCCTTGTTAACTTTCATGGTAGGGTTATTGAAATTTTCGGATCGAGGGATGATGGTATGTTGAAGTAGTAAATTGATAATTCTAGCTTTTGGGTGATAAAAATGATTTTTGAATTCCAATTTTTCATCTTTTTCGAAAATGTGATAAAAAGTTCCCAAATCTCTTTCGTTGATATTAAAATCCGAAAAATCTACCCCCGTATTCTTGCAACCCAAAATGGTACTTAATACATCATAATCTAAAACATTTTGAGTTCCTTTAAAATTACCACAAATTTCATCTTCGCTTCCCTGAAAAAACTCGCTATTCAAATTTGCATAAAACATGGTCAGAAGATTAGGATAACAAACCTTATCATTATCCCGAGAATCAATAAGACTCAAAATTCCATTTTGATGAAAAATAGGTTCTAGTTCATAAGAAGAAAAATCACTAAAGATAGCAAATTTTCATATGTCTACTTCTCCAAAATTTACACACTAATGTAATCTTGGATAGCGTTTGGGTTATTGAAAAGAAAACTTCGATAGTCTTGGTTAATCTCATGGTTTTTGGAGTGCTTGAGGAGGACATTAGAATGTTTATGAAGAGTATAGTAATATAAAGAATAGTTTTGAATTTTGAAATAAAGATGGAAAAGAAATGAAAGGGATAGGTAGTAAATATAGATAGTCAAAGGATAATTCGCTGGTTTAAAGGACACATTTTCAGTCATATAGAAGTTGTTGGGAATTTCAAAAGTTTGAATTTCAAATTTTGAAATTCAAATTTGACTTTTCTGGTATATGTCGACATAGGCAAAAGGTCATGTCGACATAACCCTTTACATTTGCATGGTGACTTTTGAATTTTGACTTTTTTAATTATTTATAATCCTATATTCTTATTTAATTATTTTTTGGAATAATGTTTATTATAAAAATGCTATTTATGCTATTATATTATTAAATAATTATATATTCAAATCTAAATTTTGAATAAAAATCCAATTTTCAAACAAAACAAATAGTCAAACAATCAAGCAAGCAATCAAACAATTCATAATTATTAAGACGTACATATTTTAGATTCGTTTTTCGATTTCTTCTAATTCGTGAATTGATGTGAAACACATATTCGAATTATTCATTTCCTGCTCTTCATCACTTGAAGATGGAATATGAATCGTTTAAAGTTACTGCATATGCTCTTTTTCCTTTTTTTGAGGAACTGCCGTTAATAGGTTGATTTTATTTCTCTGGATATGGACATAACCTTTTTAGATGGCCTAATTCGTCGTTGTCATAAAATCTGATATTACTTAGATTTTCATTATTATTTTTCACCTGATTTCTCTACTCATTCCTTTTGAAATTATTCCTTTTTTTGTATCTTAGAAATTTTCTAAAATTCCTTGTCATTAGTGATGTCTCTTTATCATCGTCACTATCCGAATCTTCAATTGATGCCTTAAATGTTATTGATTTGTTTTCTTAGTTTAATTTGAACTTTCAATGATATTATATTACCGATTAGTTCCTTAATTTTCATTGTATTGATGTCAGTGGCTTCTTCGATGGCAAAATTCTTTTGACCCCAATCAAATGTTAATGAATTCAGAATTTTTCTGACTTGATCTTCCTTAGAATATGATTTTCCTAACGCCATTACTGAATGCACGATTTCTTGGAACCTACAGTACATATCGGAGATAGACTCATTCTGATTCATTTTAAATAACTCAAACTGATTGGTTAACATGGATATTTTGGCCTGTTTGACTTTGCTTTTCCCTTCATGAGTTACTTGCAAAGTTTTCTAGATTTCATATGCAGATTTACAAACAGATGCCCTATTAAATTCGTTCCTATCTAATGAACAAAATAAAATATTCATAGCCTTAGAATTATCTTGGGCAGTGGCTTTCTGGTCATTAGTCCATTGTGTGAAATTAACAGTAGGTTCAACATATTTATTTTGTGCGATATTCCAAGTGTCTAATCCTACAGATTGTAAATAAATTTTCATTCTGCATGTCCAAATGCATAATTACTACCACTAAAAGTGGTGGTCTAATAGCGGAATGACCCTCTATAAATGAACTACCATTAGTGACAATTCTAGTGTTGGTTCCTATTTAAACCTTTCAAAATTTAGATTATGAAAACATTGAAAACCAATTCTTAGATACCAATTATTGGAGTCGCAGATTAAGGGTCTTAAGGCAAGTTAAACACTAGATGGGAGTGAATAGTTTTTAATAGATTTTATTAAATTTCTTGAAATCTTATTGAATCAAACACAGTATACGTATCACAGATATTACTAACACAGAATCAATCACAGAATGCCGAAAGTAAAAGTATAAGCAACAAAAGAAAAGTACACACTAGGATTTTATACTGGTTCGAGACTCCCCTACAACAAGTCCCACACAATGCTGGGTTGATGTGGATTTTTATTCAACAAATCAAATTACAATCCTTGATTTCAGGGCTAAGAGGGAACACCCCAGTTGATTCCAAGTACAGTGAGACTTAGTTGATTTTTTGGACTATAACTTAACACCTAATCGATTTCCGAGACAGAATAGCACCCAATCACTTTAAATGGGACAGGACCACACCCTTCTCTTATCAGTTTTTGTACTATTGACTCTATAGGACTTGATCTTGAGATCTTTGATTACAAACAGCCTATAACTCTTGAGAAGCACTTGAATTCAGAGATATTTTGATTTAGAATTGAAAGAGAAGAAGAGTGATATGAAATCTATTGAAATCGACAGAGTATAAGTGCAGAAAATCAAGAATTAAAGTATTAAAATGGTAGGATGTTAAGAGAGGAAGAAGAAGATGAAAAGATGTTAAAAAATCCAGGAAGGTATTTATAGGTTTCCAATAGTCATAACATTTTTGAAAGGATTTGAATTTAAAAGACGCCTCTTTTCAAAATTTAAAAAAACCCTATATCGACATGCCTAAATGCATATGTCTACATATGCTAGTGTAAAATCAAAAAATAGATTTTAAAACAAAGTAAACGATGTTAAAATAAACTATGGTGAATCCAGAGTTAAAAAAAATCCCCTATATTTAAACATTCTTTTCAAAGTAAAATATTTTTTAAAACTTATATAAAGATATACTAAAATTAATCAAATATAAAATGATATAAAAGTATAAATATAACAAAATATATTTGTATTAAAAACTTGTTAAAAACAAGAAGGTTAAACAATATAAGTAATTATAAAACAAGTAAAACTTAAGTTCAAAATCTATAAAACATAAATTTGAATATAAACTAGCTTTCAGTGGTTTAGAAAATAACTATCAGGAGTTAAAATATTTATTAAAACATAGAAGCATATATTCTGAATAAATTAATTTTGAAATTGTTTGAAAACAGGATTTAAAATCAAGTAAATAAATTTGAAATTATTTTGAAATCAAGTTTAAAATCAGGGTTTGAATTTGAAAATTGAATCAAGTGCTACCTAGAGTTTTAATAGAATTTCTAAACACATTGACTTTATGATTCTTAAACTCTTGAACTCTTGATACTCATTAGTCTTGAAACTTGAACTCTTCTATTTGAAATCTTGATTCTTGTAAACTGTATAGTCTTCAGGTATAAAATACTACATAGATTTCTTGTATACACACACATATATATTCTAGAAATTGTGTTAGTATATATTTTATAACAATAATAATTGAAGCAGAGTAGAAACAAGGTTGTTCTCATAAATCATCATCATCAACAACCTAGTCCTTAACAACAATACCTTAAGCTTAGATAAACTCTTAACTTTAAATTTATTTAACAAATACCCTTCAATCAAAATTGTGGAATTAATTCAACTGGTATCTATACTCACTTACCTAATTTACTTTACTTTCTTTCATGTTCAAAATTTGTCAAAATCTTTGAGGATCTTGTTCTCTTATCCAAATCCTAATGTTTTTACATGTACTCTAACTCTTAATTCATTGGTTTATCTGACATAGTTCTCATAATTTTTACCAAAATTTCAAGATCTCGCTTATCTTCAAATCCCTTATAGTCAGATTGTAAAATTGAATTCACAAGGTATTTGCACTTGTATTACTTATCCTAATCCTTTGGGGAGGACTAATTTCTATGCCATATGAAATTAAATTGTAAAATAATAAGTGATGGCCCGTTCCGACAATGGCAGCTGATTAAGGAAAAATAAGCGGCCAACTAAGGCTAATAAAAATAATAATTGAATGTATAATAAATAATCTAATGTTTAATTTTATTAGCAATGTAGTAAGTAAAACAAGCACTTAGTTGAAGATTAGATGTAGGATCTAATAACGTAATGATGAGGTGCGCGTAGACCAGTCCGTAAGTATTTAGGATGAAGAGCTCAATGGGACATATCATCGTGGGTGTCTGGAGACACAAGGGAAGCACATCCAGCTTATTCGAAAGGACTGGAAGTAAGTGAGAGTCTTCTACGGGACATGAGTATACTCCATGATGGCCCTCTATGGTAGGCCTAATGAAGCTGTATCCACAGAGGTGTGGTCAGCACGGTTCTATTAAGTGAGTATGCCTTGGCTGATTCTTGGATGATGGACAACCTAAAGATTGATTGGGATAATCTTAGGGTGATTCGACTGCTACCTCAACGAGGGAGGCTTCCTGATCTAGACCCAACAAGAATATTAGATCGTTGGATACCTTTCATAATCATTCGAGGCGCGTGCGGTAAAGATTGGTGCTAAGCCAATATGCCAATGATCTTTTACTATCCGGTCATTGGACAAGGGACCGCATGTTTGTTTAGATTGGATGGTAGAGCACTCATTTATCTCTTTTGAATAGTCTTTCATTAGATTGGGGAGTAGGCTGGAGTAGGGCCTTGGAGAACCACCGAAGCGACAGATCTAAATTTGGATACTATATTGTAGGCCTTACGAGGTTGTCCTCTAAAGGTATGTGTAAAGCCCCAACTGAATTTCGTGGAGAAACTCAGGGATTAGGGTGCCCTTATGGCATAGAGATAGTAGCTAATTCTCTTTCACAGCACAGTCTAGTACGCTTTCATGACATGACATTGGAGACTTGTTTTGCCTTTGTAGCATAGTTTAGTATGCTTTTGTAGCGTAGAGATGTAGGTCCAATCTGTTTTCGTAGAACGGTGATAGGGACCACTCGAGGAGGGTACTATGGGAAGTACCTCGATATTGGGTATATAGCTACATATATATATATATATATATATTATTTATTAGGTAGTTTACTAGAGAGTAGATGGGTATGATTTACGCGAAATCAAAATGTGTATTGTGAAATAAACCCAAACAACTTAATATATATGAACCAGTGATAGAATGGTATATATGTAGTGTTAGAAAGTATAATTTATCCATTCACAAGAACATTTTTTTGATCCCCTCTTCATAACAAACCTGCACATTAGATAGGTGGTTGAGTATCTGCAGCTTAGAGACACTTTGTAATAACTCGGAATTTCTGAACTAATTTAAAAAGAAATTTGGCTATTTTAATTTATTTTGGATATTTAATATGATTTATTTTAAATAATAACGACTAGAAATTTATTTTGAATAGAAATAGAACGTATAAATTTATTTTAATTATATAACGAACCTGAAATGGCGCGGTAGTCTGAAAATTCGATTTCTAACTTTAAGTGAATGTACATAATTCAAAATAAATCGGATTTCAGTAAAACAAGAAAAATTTGAATCTGTTTAATTGTATCTTTCTAACGAATGTGAAAAACTGAGATTTCATAATGTGAATTGAAAGTTATGTCCAGTTTAAAATTTAGAATAGTCGCTATGGAATTTACATACATTTCCCATATATATAAAGCCCTTAAAATAGCCATTTTGCGAACGACCACCACTTTCGACGAAACCACTTTTGTTGGATCTGGTATGTCAGATTATTGCTATATTCCAATTTTCATAATTTTTGGAACTAATATGTGAGCGTGGTGAATTTAAACGCGTCTGGTACTTTCAGTATGAATTTAATCAACTAGAAAATGGCCATTTTTCATACGATCTCCAAATTCGACAAAATTAGTTTTTTTAGGACCGTATCATCAAAACATAGCTAGAAATATTTTTTCTGTAATTTTTGGAGTTAGAATGTAGCCCTGTAAACTAAAACGTATGTTTAAAAGTTAATATATTGATTTATATTTTAATTTTGATAAAAACAGATTAAAACAGTCGAACTGGCTTATGAAACATATCCCATTGTGTCCAGAATAGGGGTATTTGGCTGGGGCGACAGTCGCTGGGTTTTATTTGGAGTTCATTTGCGATTTTGACATTAAAGATGATTATAATAGTAATATAATTTTCTATAAAAAGGGGCCAAAGTCAAAAACCCTAGCCAACATAATTACCCAGGTCAAAATTCTCATTGCCGCCCCGATGTCTTAAAACAGACGATTAAAAAGCTCTGAATTAAATCTCTCCAAATCTCTTGATCCATCAGGTATTTCGCAAAGATAATAAAACAAAAATTGTTCCCCTTGGTGAGTACTACATTCCCAACGGCAGAGATGGGTTATCATGCCTCGAGTGGTCTGAATTTGGGCTGAAGCCACCGCCATTTCACCTGAGATTGCGAAGAAGTGGGGCACTCAAGCTGGACAATGGGGGGTGGCGGAGGAAGCTCAAGCAACAGGCCACAACGTGGCAGCTAATGATCGGTCTCTGTGTGGTGGTTGAAGAGCTAGCGGTGGGATTTCATGGTGAAGAAGTGTTCGTGTTTTTCAGTCACGGAGAAGACGGGTGCAGGGTAATTAACGAGGTTAATTAAATTTTAATTATAATATAATTATTTAATCAAGTAATAAAATGTCATTAACGCGTCAAATATCACAACTTTTTCATACAATGTCCAAATCGTGCGAAACTAGATCCGTTGCGATCGTGGGGATGAGAGCTTCACAACAAGACTAATTGGGTCCAATTTGGAGCAAGTTAGGATTTAGGGTAGATTAAATCCGAACCGTCTAGATAATGAATGACAGAGTGGATCCAAATGTGGTAACTCCTTCTCACTCAAATTAATTTATAGTTAAATATATCCTTGGTTGTAGACGAGGCTTATTAGCTCCTGACACTACTTATTTGTACAAATCATGATTTTTCGTTTGTATGGATTCAATTGTGGTTGTAAATTTGATTGTGTTGAGAAATGGATTGTATTGTGATTTTGGATTGATTGATGATTATGTATGGCGCGAGCCAGTATCAGGAGAGGGGTAATGCTAGACATTACTCCGATTCTAATATCGTGCCGTTATAATATCAAATTTTTATGAAACTAAAATATATATGAAATTTTCTAAAATAAATTATATAAAATATTCATGTGTTGAATAAAATGTTTGAACAATAAAAATATCATTTTTATTGAATGTATGAACTATGTAAAATAGTCAAGTGTTGAAATAAATATTTTATCGTTAAAAATATAATTTTTAACGTATATATGAACGACATAGCATTCTCCTGAAATGCAAATAAATATACATTTACAAATCGAACGATTTGTTTATGCACACTCATTTAACTGACATCGATTGGGATGGTAAATTTTACACATCGTCCAACTGCACAAATAATATTCAATATTTGTTGGTTGAAACCTCAACGGGTATTGCGATGATATTTGACGTACACAAATCCCAATTGTTTAGTTGTATGTCAATCGATTGGTTAATAGACTGTTGTAAGCATTAATTATTTATATTTAATGCTTATGCGGTCGTGTAATGCACTCTGAATGATGGATGATTGTATATCATTGTTGTTGTGTACATGTGCTGTATGAAATCCATATAAATAACATTATATGGTAATTGATTGTGTCTGATTCCAATTCAGGAATAACGAATATTTTAAGATAAATAATATTTTAAAATAATATTTAGTAAAGGATTAAAATGTAAATTTGATGTCCGATTTTGGATGGACACGAAAATATTGAAATATGTGAAGCCATGTTGATTAGATATGCGCCATTTTAGCGCGAACGATATTTATATCGATTTTATTCATTTTTATAATGTATATCGAAAAGGAAATGATTTCAAAATCTGATATTTTAAAAATATTATCATTTAAATATTATAATTATAAGGAGTATTCAATTTTGGCTTAAAATTGAAATGAAAGTGGGAATCGTTTCTAGAACGAATTTATAAAATACGTTTTGAATGAAATGTATTATATATATATATATATATATATATATATATATATGGTTTGAATAGAACCTTTCGCGCCGCGACCGTTTGCGAATTTCAACCATTGACTTCGAATCGATGTAACGAGAGATCCGACTGTCGGATTCTCCTAAAACCAGAACCGTTGGGTTTATACCGAAAAGATCTTTCCAATGACTATAAGAGATTTGAAATCTAATGGTTGGATTTGGAATTATGTCCAAGTCAAATTCGGAAAAGGTGGCTATGGATGTAGTTCGGTGGCCGTTATTGGAAACCGACTGTACGGACCTTGGTAAAACTATTAAAACTATTATTAATTTTTGTAAAATAATAATAAATGATTTGGAAAGAATTTGGATGAAAAAATCCACGTTTGTATAGAGAAAAAGATATTTTTTATCAAAATGAACTAGTTATTGACTAAAATGATAATCCAACATTTTTAAGTAAATAAATTGGATTTGTGAATGGTTTTAATCCAACCTGATTTTTCCAATATATGAACTGGATTGGAATTGAACGAAAATCATATTTGGGAGATTTCGATAATGGATTTCGTGATTATAACAATATTGTGGAGGAGTTTGGAAGATAGATATGTATCGTTATTCCCCATACGATATATGTTGGTTTCAGAATTTGATATTGAATATAAGTCGATATAATTTCTATTTAGAGCCTTACATGATATATCAAATTGGATTGTGGGTTTGTCGTGAATAGTCTCTTTAGTAACACAAATCATAAATCTCATGGTGAAAAGAATAAATCTTTTAATTAAGATTATTAGAGTTTCCAATTATATTTAGTAATTGGAATAAACTGGAATGTGATTTTGAGTTTATCTTGAACTGTGTTTTAAATGACATTGGTTTTTAACCCAGTTAAAGACAGATTACATGTCTAACATTGTGTTTCGAACTGTATTGTTGATCCTTGCTAAATATATATATCTGTTTGGTGGCGGAGAATTTATTCTCTTGCTTAACACTCTTCTCTAAGACTTACGAGCTTAGAGGTTATATATCGGCAGAAATCAATGGTACGGTGTAGATTGTCGATGTGGCATGTTTGTGTTTCCAAAGTTAAATAGTCATTAAATAATGAATGTTGGAAGATTAAACTAAGTGGAGTTTTAATGAACTTTTAATAGATTGAAATGTGAATGTGATAATTTAAATTATCAAATGTGGGAAATGATCGAGAATGGAGTATCACCAGTTTTGCTCCAAGCGATAGTTAAATCTTTAATTAGAACTGAACGTGAATTAGTAATTAATTTTACCGTTAACACTGTCGTGTTAGATATAGAGTATTACCAATTTTGCTCCATGGGATGAATAGATTGGGATTACGAAATATAAAAAAAATGATTACTTCGATAAGGTTCGCTAATCCCGATTAGTTTGGAAAACCTTAATTTGGTTTAAATTGTGAAAAGAATATTTGAATAAAAGAATATTCTAGATTGGAATGAGGCGTATGTTGTGTTTTTATATCACTTGTTTATACGATACGAAAGACCGGGTTTATCCCATTCTGAATAATTGATACGACGATTAAATGTTAAGGATGAAGACGGTGGTTGAAGACTGGAGATCTTCACATCATTTGGATTATTATTGATGTCTTAATTGGGCTGTACACCCGAGACAAGGTAATAAGTGGTGATCATCCAGACGTACTTGGAGATTGACGTGATATGCGAGGACCTCTCTCCTGTATTGGACATATGGGACGAGGAATAAGGTGCCTCCGGTTTTGTTCAGACCCAGAACGGACTTGCAAATGGATGGTATGTCTGACATTATATTCCTTTATACTGTACTCATTGATCTCTGCTAAATATATATCTGTTTGGTGGCATAGAATTTATTCTCTTTCTTAACACCCTTCTTTGAGACGTATGAGCTTAGAGGTTATAAATTGGTGGAAATCAGTGGTACGGTATGGAGTGGCAGTGTGACATGCTAAGTGGCATGTGATCAAGGCTTTTGTTGAAAAGCAAGGCCTTGTGGTTGATGATCAAAGCACGACTTTAAATAGCATTGATTTGTGCAGCATTAATTTGTAGGATCTAAATTAACCCTAAAGGGGGGAGGGGATGAATAGGGTTTATTGCAAATTAAATGAATTTAAAATAAAATAAAATATCATAGAAAAATTGCAGAAAGAAAATCACACACAGAAGATACCCAGCTTCGACAAAATTGTACATACTGATGCATTCAAGGTTTCTACTAGGAATTATAAACAATCTCTTCGCTTATAGACTCTTGTAAACTCGCGACCTTCGCTCCCGACTGTTTAAACCCTAAGCTCAAGACCTTGACACAACTCGATCTGTTAAGTTGTGATTTTTCTAACTACAGACACTAGTAGTTATCGACTCTAAAAAAAACATGAATTTTGAATAAACAATGCTAAAGAAACCTAGGAGTTAAAGTTAAGGGTTATCCCCCTTTCTATATTAAAAGATGGCCGACCTCTTTTCTATTTGGTTCAACCAGTTCTCTTTTCAATTGAAAATGGCGGCGGCGGCAACATTTCAACCTAGGGTTTTCAAATGAGTTCCCAAATCGATTTTGATTGCTTGAGTTGATGGAATGATGTAATCCCAGATGACCTTCTCGTGATGTTGTTCTCTGTTGCTTCGATTTCTGGAATTTCTCTCTTCGGCTCTCAAAAAGTGAGTAAATCTATCGATTTCTGCACTCTTAGATTTGGGTTATGTATTTTCGAATTTTTCTTCTTGACTTCCTGTTATGAAATGTGTGTATTTATAGGGTTATAAAACCCTAGAATCTCTGATTCTAGATAATACGTGATCCTTGAATTGCTCTTAAGATTTGTGTTTCTACTTTGAATTTGTCTTTTGAAATTTCCTTTAATTTGAGCTTTGCCGTATATTCTGAAATAAGTATCGATTTTCATTATCTTCTAGAACTTTGAATCGGTCTTGAAAAAACTACTTGCGTGTTATTTAAATTGGTAAATTCATTGGCAAGTTTGATCAGTTCAAAATTGCCAGTTTTGCCTTGCCATATATGAATTAAAAAACTAAAATCTTGGACCCATTAAAAGACTTGCCAAACATTGCATTCTGATATGCTTTAATATGTATTTTTGCGGACTTGAACTATCCTTGCAGTTTTGCCTTGAGTTAACTGATTTCTACACTCACATTAATCTTGTGTGATTTCTTAAAAACTTGCCAATAAATTGTTGAGTTGCAACCACACCACTTAATACACTGTTTCTTTGGGATGCCATGAACATGATTTGTTGAAAATAATAATCTGGACTAACTTGTATGTTGTTACCATTTGTACTTTGTTGCTTTGTGCACTTCACCTTTTTATGTCGCTGCACTTTTGGTGCCATGTCTTGGTTCAAATATATATATATATATATATATATATATATCTTTGCCTTGACATGCTGTATTGCCTTGTCGTTTATACACAGTGCCCCCCTGAACCATTGTATTAGCGTGGCTTGACCATGCTGCACCGTTACTGAACCATGAACCTTGCTGCTGCTTCTTTAGTTCATTTGACATTTGATCTCTGTTTCCATCATGTTGATATGTTTTGCTTTGCACACATGAACGCATGCTATTTGAAATTTGTACTTGAGCTTGCTATTTTTTTTTACTTTGCCAAAAACTTGGCTATTGCTGAAAGTCATTTGTCTAAAACTGAAAAGTGTTTTTCCCTTCCTGAAACAGTCCTGACCCTCTAATTTAATCATTTGTATTTGGTAATCTTGGCTTTGATTGTTGTTTGAGTCAAAATGAAATGCCACACCATAGTTTTGCACAGATTTGAATCAACACTGCTACTTCATGCTCCATACATTTCTGAGTGCATGTTCACCATTGTTGTTTAAACATGGACTGCATATATCTTATGTATTTTCTCCAATATGTAGTTGTTGTGTCATTGCTGAGTAGATCATATGTGCAACATGCTTCATCCCTTGTGCTCGACCACATGCTTGCTTATACTTGTTATCTGACTTCACCATGTTTATATGTTTTGACCACTGTTTTGACCATGCTTTCACTGTGGCTAGTATTTTGTCTTTACTTAATCATGCCTCGACTATTGGCTTTGAAATACCTTGCTGAAATATTTGCAAACTGTTTTGCATTTTGCACTGAGACGAGACAGTCCGTGTGGCTACTCCTCAGTCGCACACTGGATTGGCGAGGTAGTGCACATGCATATATATATATATATATACACACACATGTGTATATGCAGTCATCCCGACAAGCTTTTCTGTTCCTGCATTGAGATATTTTGCATATCTACTGACTTTCTTGTGGTATTTACAGTGAATCACTGTAAATATCATAAGTAGTCTGTACTAGATCTAGAAAATGATGAGAAACACAGCAAAATTCTGAGGCAAATAAAATTTAAAATAAATTTTTATTTGCATGTGTTCAGTTTTATTTTCATTGCAGTATCCTCTGTGTGTGTGTTTCTTGTGGCAGGTACGTAGACAGGACTTGACTCAAAGCTGTGAAGACAGAAGTTGGAAGACAAAAGACAGTGAAAAATAATAGCGTCAATGTATGAGTTAAATGAGAGTGTCTGTATATGTGAATGTAAATGTAGTTGTATAGAGTGAGTGACAGAGTTGTAATGAAGATGAATAAAATGTAGTATATCAAATAGAGGAGTTATAAAAGATGTATTGTTTGAAATAAAATATTTTTATTTAAATAAAATACTGTGTGAATATTTAGATTTCTATATAGTTGTATTTTATTTAAATAGAAATATTATATTCCCGTCTGTTGTGTAGTATATTAGTACAGTTACAAGCACATTTAATAATAATATATATTTGTTTGTTATCATCAAACAAAAATCATATAATTGTGTATACAGCACCGTTATATACAACAATCTCCCCCTTTTGATGATGACAAACAAATGCTAAGATTTTGAATATGATAAATGTGTTTGATTGTAAAACATAGTACCCCCCCTATTTGTATGCTCCCCCTACAACTAAGCTTCCCTTATTGATGCATAGATTTGAAAATTTTGAAATTAACTAATCAAAACACCAAATTTCAAAAAAAAAATCTATAAATGTTTTACTCATCCATCAAAATGTTGACCATTCTCCCCCTTTTGTTATCATCAAAAGAATAATAGAAATTAAAACAGTGATGAATATAGACTAGAAATATAAATTCAAATCAAGAGGGAAAATATATTCTTCAAATCTCATTTAATCAAACAAAAATCATAATATTCAACAAAAAACAGAAACAAAATTCACTTATTAGAATGATGGATTAACGATTGATTTTATAAAAATGAGGAGAGTTCAATAAAATTGAATATTTGAATTTCAAAAGATTTAAATAGGCTCAAAAAGTGTTAAGCACTTGCTAACCACACATAGCCCAAAGGTCTTTTAAATGGGGTTAGTAGTAACTTAGCTCTATCCTCTCAATGAGTTCTATCCATGCACAGCCCAAAGGTCTTTTAAGTAAGAATAGAAGCACATAGAGATTAAGGTAATTCACCCATGCATAACCGCGAGGACTTTTAAATGGGAGTGAATACCAGGGATAAACTATTATTGTTATTATTATTATTATTATATATATATATTTCATGATTTTCTTTATTCTTAAAAAAATTAAACTCCCCACATTATATAAAATCACGATGAATGTCAGAAGGATGGAAGTAGTAGAAAATGATCGTGAAAATTGTACCAATTTTAGAGATATTATAAAATTTGTTCAACCGTCATGAGAATTTAATAATATTTCCTCATGATATGAAAAAATATTGTAGGCACTACTCATCACAATTTAAGATCTGACATAATTTCAACGAGCTCCAAAATAGTTCAAATGGTCAATCATTTAACTTTTGAATAACCATTTAAGAATATTTTTAAAAAACGGATAATGATTAATCAGTTTCTATGATTCCCAAATCTAAGCATAATCGTGAAAATCTATCTTCGGGAAGAGGTTTTGTAAAAATATCGACAAGTTGACAATCAGTTGAAATAAACTCAATACAAACATCTTCTCGTGAAATGTGATCTCTAATAAAATGGTGTCTCACATCTATGTGTTTAGTGCATGAATGGTGAACAGGATTATTAGACAAATCTATAGCACTTTTACTGTCACATTTTAGTGGTACTTTTTTATAAATTAGACCAAAATCTGAAAGAGTTTGCATCGTCCATAGTATTTGTGCACAACAACTTCCTAAAACAATGTATCCAGCCTCAGTTGTGGATAAAGCAACACAATTTTGTTTTCGACTTGACCATGAAACTAATGAATGTCCTAGCATAAAACAAGTTCCACTAGTGCTTTTTCTATCCACAAGGGATCCAGCATAACCGGCATCAGAATATCCAATTAATTCAAAATTATTGCATGTGGGGTACCATAAACCAAATTTGTGTGTGTGCAAAATATACATCAATATTCTTTTTGTGGCTTTTAAGTGAAATTCTTTTGGATTAGACTGAAAGTGTGCACATAAACAAACAACAAACATAAAATCAGGCCTAGATGCAGCGAGAAAAAGAAGTAACCAATTATTCCACGATATTTTTTCTGATTAACTGCAACTCCTTTTTCGTCTTTGTCAAGCTTAGTTAAAGGACTCATTGGTGTTCTGAGTGGTTTTTCGTTTTCTAATCCAAAATCTTTTCAGCAATTTAGCGATGTATTTTGTTTGTGATATGAAAACACCCTTGGTGCTTTGTTTGATTTGAAATCCAAGGAAGTACTTTAATTCTCCTACTAAGCTCATTTTGAATTTATCCTACATGACTTTTTCAAATTTCTCACAAAGACGATCAATAGTAGCACCATATATAATATCATCAACATAAATTTGGACTATTAAGAAATCATTACCTTCATGTAATAGAAATAATGTAGTGTCAGCACTGCCCTTTTTAAAACCGTTTTCCAAAAGATATGCACTTAAACAATTGTACCAAGCTCTAGGAGCCTGTTTAAGACCATATAATGCTTTTTCAAGTTTAAATACATGATTTTCAAAACTAGGGGGTTGTTCCACAAAAACTTCTTCTTTTAATTCACCGTTTAAAAATGCACTTTTTATGTCCATTTGTTAAAGTTTGAAACCTTTATAACATGCAAAACTTAGCAAAATTCTAATGGCTTCTAACCTAGCTACTGGTGCAAATGTCTCATCAAAATCAATGCCTTCAATTTGATTATATCCTTTTGCAACCAACCTAGCTTTGTTTCTAATTACATTTCCGGATTCATCAAAGTTTATTTTTGAACACCCATTTAGTTCCTACTACTGGATAGTCATTTGGTCTAGGAACTAATTTCCAAACTTTATTCCGTTCAAATTGATTAAGTTCTTCTTGCATTGCTAAATCCAACTTTCATCACTAAGTGCAATTTCAACATCTTTAGGTTCAGTTTCAGAGATAAAACAGTCGTGAATACAAAAAGCACAGATATCTTTATTAAATGATGAACGAGTTCGTATACCTGCCGTTGGATTTCCTATTACCAATTCTATAGGATGGTTGGCTTTGAATTTCAACTTCTCGACTTCAAATGTTTGTCTTGTTGGATCATCACTACCAGTCTTCTCTTTGCTATTTTCTTTTTCACCCTCATATGTAATTCCCTCATTGTTTTTCTCTTTGTCCACCGTATCCAGATCTGATTCATCAAATTTCACATTTATGGTTTCAGCAATAGTTTTTGATCGTTTGTTGAAGATTCGATAAGCCTTGCTTCTTGAAGAGTAACCCATGAAAATTCCCTCATCGGCCTTCGATTCAAACTTACTAAGATGATCACCTGTATTAAGATGATAACAAGGGCATCCAAAAACTCTAAAATATGAAATGTTTGGTTTTCTGTCATACCACAATTCATAGGAAGTTTTGTTAAGTATTGGTCTAATCATTACTCTGTTCATTACATGGAAGGATGTATTAACTGCCTCTGCCCAAAAAGTGAAAGACAATTCATATTCACTTAACATAGATCTAGCCAATTCCTATAATGTACGATTTTTCCTTTCGACTACCCCATTTTGTTGAGGTGTTCTAGGAGCAGAAAACTCGTGTTTAAAACCATTTTCTTCACAAAAAATTTCAAAACCCAAATTTTCAAATTCACCACCATGATCACTTCTTAAAGTTTTTATTGAAACACCTTTTTCATTTTGAACGAGTTTTGCAAATTTTGAAAAGTAATCAAACGTTTTGAATTTTTTGGCTAGAAAATAAACCCATGTAAATCTCGAATAATCATCAACCAACACATAACAATAACGTTTTCCATTCAAGCTAGCAATTTCATTTGGTCCAAATAAATCCATGTGAATCAATTCAACTACCCTATTAGTACTAACAACATTTTTGGGGCGAAATGATGATCTACTGAATTTTCCCATAGTACCTGATTTGCACACTTTGTTACTTTTATATTTTTGATGTGGTAATCCCCTTACCAGTTCTTTTGATTCAATTTTTTCTAAGAGACTCATACTAGCGTGACCCATTCTCGTATGCCATTAGAAAACTTCTTCATCCGTAGCTACTAAACATCGTGAGAGAGTCAAATCATCAAATGAAAGTGTATAAACATTTCCTTTTCTTTTTCCCGTAAACACAATATTATTAGTGGATTTTTTCAATAGTTTTGCAAGATTCACTATCAAGTATCACACTCATTCCTTTGTCACAAAGTTGGCTTATGGAAATGAGATTATGATGCAAGTTTTCAACATATAAAACATCAGTTAAAGAGAAAGTACTATTACCTACTTTACCTTTACCATTAATTTTACATTTTCTGTTATCGCCCATTACCACACTTCCACCTTTATGTTTTTCA
The DNA here is from genome assembly GCA_030737875.1 of Allium sativum. Classification (NCBI taxonomy): domain Eukaryota; kingdom Viridiplantae; phylum Streptophyta; class Magnoliopsida; order Asparagales; family Amaryllidaceae; genus Allium; species Allium sativum. Next base: position 924,767,690 of record CM060922.1, read on the forward strand.
AGGCTAAGGAACTTTGATTTATCTCCTGTCATATGTTTGGAACAACCTAAATCCAAGTACCATACTTGTTGCTCCTTAGCCCGCCAACATACCTACACAAGAGAAAAAGAGAATGACCTAGAGAAACTCATAGGTCTAATAAAATTAGTAACTGAATTTTTTTTGATTTTGAACAGCAGATCCTTTTGGAATCCAAATTTGTTTATTCTTGCTAAGTCCAAATCTATAACAATTGCTTGTCAACCCTTTTGGAACCCATATTTGTATGTTTTTTTTATTATTATTACTACTTTCACATTTTTCATAGCTATGTCTGATTTTTCCACATTTTATACATTTAGGAAAAACACTTCTACCTTTCGCATTATCATTTATATTAATGTGTTTTCCCAAATTCTAATCCTTTTCTACTGTTAGCATATAATTGATTTCCAAGCAGCATCTGAAATGACTTTTCTCCTTTTAAAAACTTACTCAATGTTATTTCAAGATTTTTTACTTTGGTTTTAAGCGTTTGTATTTTCATTCACAAGTGAGGTGCATCTGTTTATGAAGATCTTTCTTTTCGTGTCATCACTTTCTTTAAAAGCCAAATGTTCTTGTTTTAGCTTATCAAAATTTTCTTTAAATTCTGTTTGCTCTAGTTTTAAAAGCTTGCAATTTTCACAATCAAGGGTTTTGGATATTTGAAACTTTTTCAAGCTCAGTTTCTAACCTATTGTTTTCATGAACTAATTTTAACCTACCAGATTTTAATTCTTAACTTTTAGTTCAAGAGAATCAAAAGTTTTGGTAAGATCATGACACATTAAAATTAAATCTTTGTAAGTGTAGTATGGTACCTCACTGGAGTCTTCTTTGCTACTTTCTGAATCTGACTGTTCTATAAGGCATAAATTGGCTTCCTCTTTATCACTGTCAGAGTTTTCTTCTTCTCCTTCTTCATCGTCCCATGTAGCGGCAAAAGCTTTCTTTTTCTTCTTTCTTTCTTTCTTTCTGAAGTAGTGGACAATTTGGTTTGATATGGCCTGGTTTATTGCAATTGTAGCATATGACTTCATCGTCTGAGTTGTTTGAATTCTTTGATTTGTTGGATTTTGAATTCTTCTTTCATGACTTGTGTTACTTGTTAGATCACTTTTTAAGAACCATGGCCAATTATTTAATGGGATTCTCAGCTTCATCATTACTTTCAACGGTGTTCTTTAGAGCAATTGTCTTTTTCTTTGATTCTGAGTCATCGCGTCCTTCTTTGGCTTTTAACTCCATTTCATAAGCGATCAAGTTTCCAATCAATTCTTCTATTTTCAACTTACTTAGGTCTTTCGATTCTTGAATAACTGTTACTTTGGCTTTAAATTTCATTGGTAGTACTCTCAGTATTTTGCGTATTAATTCCACTTCAGTGTAGATTTTACCAAGAGCCCTTGCATTATATACTAGTGTGGAGAATCGACCATACATCTCTTTTATATCTTCATCTTTACGCATCGTGAAATTTTCATATTCATTGCAGAGTAGCGCAAGACATGATTCCTTGACTTGAGATGTCCCTTCATGTGTAACTTCCAAAGTTTGCCAAATTTCCTATGCAGTTAAACAGTGAGATAAATGGTTAAACTCAGTTTTATCACGAGCACAAATTAAAGCGTTCATTGCTTTGGCATCAGTGGAGAATAATTTTTTATCATTAGCATCCCACTTATCTTTTGGTTTGGGAATTTCAATAAGATTAATAATCGTAACATGAGGTTTGTAGCCTGTTTCAACAATATCCCATACATCATGATCGAATGAACTCAAATAAATTTTCATCCTAGCTTTCCAATAGGCATAATCAGTTCCATTAAACATTGGTGGCCTAGCTATGGACTGACCCTAAGAAAAGCAATGTTAGACAAATTCATGATTCTAGAGCTAAAACTACCCGCTCTGATACCACTTGTAGGATCTAAATTAACCCTAGAGGGGGGTGAATAGGGTTTATTGCAAATTAAATGAATTTAAAATAAAATAAAATATCATAGAAAAATTGCAGGAAGAAAATCACACACAGAAGATACCCAGCTTCGGTAAAACTGTGCCTACTGCTGCATTCAAGGTTTCTACTAGGAATTATAAACAATCTCTTCGCTTACAGACTCTTGTAAACTCACGACCTTCGCTCCCGACTGTTTAAACCCTACGCTCGAGACCTTGACACAACTCGATCCATTAAGTTTGATTTTTCTAACTACAGACACTAGTAGTTATCGACTCTAAAAAAACTTGAATTTTGAATAAACAAAGCTAAAGAACCCTAGGAGTTAAAGTTAAGGGTTATCCCCCTTTCTAAATTAAAAGATGGCCGACCTCTTTTCTATTTGGTTTAACCAGTTCTCTTTTCTATTGAAAATGGCAGCGGCGGCAGCTTTTCAACCTAGGGTTTTCAAATGAATTCCCAAATCGATTTTGATTGCTTGAGTTGTTGGAACGATGTAATCCCTGATGACCTTCTCATGATGTTTTCTTTATTGCTTCGATTTCTATAATTTCTCTCTTCGGCTCTTAAAAAGTGAGTAAATCTATCAATTTCTGCAATCTTAGATTTGGATTATGTATTTTCGAATTTCTCTTCTTGACTTCCTGTGATGAAACGTGTGTATTTATAGGGTTTTAAAATCCTAGAATATATGATTCTAGATAATTCGTGATCCTTGAATTGCTCTTAAGATTTGGGTTTCTACTTTGAATTTGTCTTCCGAAATTTCTTTTAATTTGAGCTTTGCCGCATATTCTGAAATAAGTATCGATTTTCATTATCTTCTGGAACATTGAATCGGTCTTGAAAAAACTACTTGCGTGTTATTTAAATTGGTAAAGTCATTGCCAAGTTTGATTGGTTCAAAATTGCTAGTTTTGCCTTGCCATATATGAATTAAAAAACTGAAATCTTGGACCGATTAAAAGACTTGCCAAATATTGCATTCTGATATGCTTCATTATGTATTTCTGCGGACTTGAACTATCCTTGCAGTTTTTCCTTGAGTTAACTGATTTCTACACTCACATTGATTTTGTGTGATTTCTTAAAAACTTGCCAATAAATTGTTGAGTTGCAACCACACCACTTAATACACTGTTTCTTTGTGATGCCATGAACATGATTTGTTGAATAAAAATAATCTGGCCTGACTTGTATGTTGTTACCATTTGTACTTTGTTGCTTTGTGCACTTCACCTTTTTATGTCGCTGCACTTTTGGTGCCATGTCTTGGTTCAAAAATATATATATATATATCTTTGCCTTGACATGCCGTATTGCCTTGTCATATATACACTGTGCTCCCCTGAACCATTATATTAGCGTGGCTTGACCATGCTGCACCATTACTGAACCATGAACCTTGCTGTTGCTTCTTTAGTTCATTTGACATTTGATCTCTGGCTCCATCATGTAGATATGTTTTGCTTTGCACACATGAACACATGCTACTTTAAATTTGTTCTTGAGCTTGCTATTTTTTTTACTTTTCCAAAAACTTGGCTATTGCTGAAAGTCATTTGCCTAAAAATGAAAACTGTTTTTCCCTTCCTGAAACAGTCCCGACCCTCTAATTTAATCCTTTGTATTTAATTATCTTGGCTTTGATTGTTGTTTGAGTCAAAATGAAATGCTGCACCATAATTTTGCAACAGATTTGAATCAACACTGCTACTTCATGCTCCATACATTTCTGAGTGCATGTTCACCGTTGTTGTTTAAACATGGACTGCATATATCTTATGTATTTGCTCCAATATGTAGCTGTTATGCCATTGCTGAGTAGATTGTATGTGCACCATGCTTCGTCCCTTGTGCTTGACCACATGCTTACTTATACTTGTTTTCTAACTTCACCATGTTGATATGTTTTGACCACTGTTTTGGCCATGCTTTCACTATGGCTAGCATTTTGTCTTTACTTGATCATGCCTCCACTATTGGCTTTGAAATACCATGCTGAAATATTTGCACACTGTTTAGCATTTTGCTTTGAGTTGAGACGGTCCATGTTGCAACTCCTCATTCGCACACTGGATTAGCAAGGCAGTGCACATGTGTATATATATACACATGTGTATATATAGCCATCCAGACAAGCTTTTCAGTCCCTGCATTGAGATATTTTGCATATATACTGAATTTTCTTTGGTATTCATAGTGAATCACTGTAAATATCATAAGCAGTCTTTACTAGATCTAGAAAATGATGAGAAACACACCAAAATTCTGAGGCAAATAAAATTTAAAATAAAATTTTGTTTGCATATGTTAAGTTTATTTCCATTGCAGTATACTCTGTGTGTGTGTTTCTTGTGACAGGTATGAAGACATGACTTGACTGAAAGCTGTTGAAACACCCCACCTCCGTTAGGGTCACTCACAAAGGGAATGCCCTAATTTTGGTGGAGGTTTTTAAGTATAAGTCACAGATACACAAGACAGATATAAATACGCATATTTTTAAACAGCGGAAAACACAGCAACTTTTATTTCATCAAAATACGTGTCATACAAACCATAGCATAATTGTCTTACAATACTTCCAAAAACATTACATTTCCATAACTGTCTTAATTATCAAAGAAGCATAAAACATAAAATAAAGCAGCAAAATCCCCATAATGGTATCCAAAGCCATGATCCAAACAAAAGAGATCCAAACCGTACATCTACTGTCTTCAAGCTTGCAAAAGAGTCTGACTAAGCTGAGTCGTTTCCTCCCTGTGGACCTTGGGGGGGGGGGCAGCGAAAGAAAAGTAGATGAAAAGAAAAACGGAGTCAGACATAAAGCCTGAGTTAATCTAGTGACTTTTCAGTATGTGAATAAGAAAAGGATATGATATACATAAACTGAAAACAGGATAGTATCATAACTAAGGGAGTGTAGTCCAGAATCGAATATACTATCGGACCCACACTATATCTCTGCATTTACTAGGATTATTCTAACTGGCACCCCATACTGAGGGTGAAGTGATCCTTTTTGTTTTTACTAAAGATCGGCTCCTACTCGTACGTGTGTCTTACGACTACCCCAAGGAGTGTAGATACCTATGCTGGTCCCACCATGGGGTGTATCAAGACCATGGTGGCGGCCCCGACACAATTACTAGAAGACATATGTTATACTACTGGTGCCCCCAGTGCCCTGCTTGTCTGCTCCGGAGTGCGTGCAAGACCACACACCGTTAGACCTACACTGTGCACCCAACATTTGTCGTTATTTGACCGCTTACAATCAGCCTAGTAATCGTGCCCCACCCTGCCTAGTTTCAGGGTATCGTTGATACCTAAATTGGGTTACTGCTGAAACGTGTCCCTACGTTACCAGGTTTTTCTAGTCAAACATGTTAAGTGGTTAAGTGTCTGTATATACCTAACCCCACCCATCAATATTTGTTAACATGTTTAATCTTTGGTTAAGTGTTTTCAGTTGACTTAACCCTACCACCTGTCCTTAGCCTTTTAGAGCACCGACCACTCATATTAGACAGATATCACTACGGTTACTGGATGTGCCGGTTGGTTCCGGGCAGGTTTACACCGTAGTTCAGTCTAACCTCGGGTCTTTATTGGGCTCAATGTTTAACCACCCACATTGGATAGGTATTGTTGTGACTACTGGATAGCCGGGCAGGCCGGGGCAGGTTTATGTCACAACTCAATCCAACCTCGGGTCAAATATGTCGTCTTTTCTAGATTTACATATTTTATTATTTATGTAAACGTCATGTCGTCTTTTAATTTGGGTATAACAATTTATACCGCTAAAATGCCACAGTCGTTGGCACGCGCCAAACATGCCAATATATTTATTATATCATGTTTTTACACCCAACGCTATTACCCCCGTTTGTACGTACTAATATTGGGCTCGACACAATTCAGCCCAACTTGATAAACGTGAGAAAAGGGGAAATCCAGAACATATAATATTTCTATGATACATAGAAGGTGTAGCGCATGAACTTGCAAATTGGCGTTAACATAAACATTGGATCATGTGAACTTGCATTCAAAATTGGCATACAACTAAATGGGTGTCACATAGGATGGCATATGTAGATTTATACAAACTTGGGTTTTAACATATTAACTTGGCATAATGTCGAACACAATACTAGCATGTTGTAAATTAACCCAAAAATGTCCAAATCTAATATATAGTATATTTCCACATGAACTTGCGTAGTTTATGTAACCCAAACTGCATTTAACATAGTTCTAATCATACTTGTAATGGATCTAAGATGTATACATAAGTTTTGAGTCATGTAGGCATAAAAGATCTCAGATCTAGGATATGTTTACATAAGTATATGGCCCATGATATCAACATAAACATAAAAAGGATATTAACATAAACATAAGAGGGATCTAATCATAGATTTTGCCACAAACTTGCAATTGCAATTAATTTCATATACAATCGTATAATAAACTTGCATCGACCCATTTATGCCACTAATCAATACACATAATCACGATAGAAACATCACAATACACAAGATCTACATCATTATACAACAACAATACAATTCTATTCTCAATTACATCGTATCACATCATAATTTTATTCAGATTCTAAAAGACCACTATACTTACAACGTGTGACGAGATCTTGTTTTCTGATTTCTGTTTTCTGAATTTGGAGGTGCTCTCCTTTGGGTAGCAATTTGTTGATTGATTTGATTAGACTTTAATTTGCTTCTTAGTTTGATTCTTGGCGGCTACGATCAACTCCTTCCCGACAGCCCGACGACTCCTCTCTTATTTTCTTATGTGAATTAGTTGAGTCTTAGGGTGTATTTATAGAGTTTTCAAGTTAATTTGAGCCGTCAGATGCAAACAGGGAGGGAAATCAGACCGTACAGCACACCAGAAGTCGAACCAGGGTCAGACCCACCTGGTCAGGTCGACCGGGCAAGTCGACCTGCAGATCGACACCCAAGTCGACTGCGCAGTCGACTTGGGGGGGGGCAGGCCGACTGCCCAGTCGACACTAGTGTCGACCTGGTCATTGGGCGGGAATTTTCCCGCCCAGCCCAGTTTGAACTCGAATTTTAAAACCTGTTCTGAGCTGTTTTTGAATTTCAAATTTATTCTGAAACTTCCAGAGATCATAACTCCTTCATACGGAGTCCGTTTCACGCAAACTCGGACTCTATCTCAACCAGAATTCCGAGACGAACGCAATGGTGTAAGCCGTTTCCCTTAATTCTTTCATTAGAATTAATTATACTTTTAATTTATTAATTTCACTATTATAGAATATATGGGGTGTTACATTCTCCCCCATTTAAAAGGATTTCGTCCCCGAAATCTTTAAGCTAGGAAGAACGTATATCCTTACCATCCAATCATCCATCTACTCAACCAACAAACACAGGTGTCCATTGTCCTTAAAGACTTCTAATGTTTTATGATCATATGCATTGTGTGTATGAATGTCCCTATCTAATGTAGAAATCAGGCGGTCGACTGATTCAGTTGACCTCCTAAATGCGAATCATGTAAGTATCATGAATCCATTATGTATGCAAATTTTTTCCTACCTATAATTCTACATGAGTGCACAACAATTCATACGAATGTGATAACCATACGATAACATATAAAATTTCAACCATATGTGAACGAGAATACATATATGCATATGCAGTATGAAGTGACTGAGCCGATCTAAATCCTAGGGTGTGTGTGTATATGGATCCACAAGCAACCACTAGCAATCACTTGCAACCACTTGCAGCCATAATCCATAACATGTTTTCAAATACATGTTTGCATCCATTTGTTTTCTACCTAAGGAGTTAAGGAGAAAGGGCCGAGGAAATATGCCTAAAAGATAGATAAAGCATAACTTAAGGAAAAAAAAGAGATCAAAAGATGTACCCTCAAAAAGAAAAGGGTAGACTGCACGTATTCTAGCCTCAGTTTCCCAAGTCGCGTCTTCCTCGGCGTCGCTCCACTGAACTTTGACGAGCTTGACTTCGTGGTTGCGTAGCTTTTTCACTTCAGTTCCTAAGATGCATGTTGGAACTCTTCTCACAGTTTCTTCACGTTCCACTTCGCCTTCTTCTAGAATGCTAGGCTCTACTATTTCAGCAGACTCGTGTAAACACTTCCGGAGGTGAGAAACATGAAAGACGTTGTGAACTCCGGCCAGTTTTTCGGGTAGCTCTAATCTATAGGCCATCTTCCCAACCTTCTCGATGATAGGAAATGGTCCTACAAATCTCGGTGCTAGCTTTCCAGTGGATCCAAAACGAACAACGTTCCTTAGAGGAGATACCTTAAGAAAAACTCTGTCCCCAACCTCAAACTCAAGGTCGTCCTTCTCTTGTCGGCGTAGGATTTCTGTCTATATTGGGCCGTCTTCATCCTTCTTCGTATCAAGTCCACTTTTTCTGAAGTTTCTCTGATCATGTCTGGACCAAGAATAACCTTATCTGTAGACTCCCACCAACAAGTTGGTGACTTGCACGGTCTTCCATACAATGCTTCGAAGGGTGCCATGCCTATGGTAGCTTGGAAGCTATTGTTGTAAGTAAACTCCACTAAGGGAAGGTGATCCTCCCATGTCCCTCCAAAGTCAAGAACACAAAGTCTCAAAAGATCCTCTAAAACTCTATTCACCCTTTCCGTCTGGTCATCGGTCTGAGGGTGATAGGTCGTGCTTAAACATAACTGAGTGCCTACAGCTTCTTGCAAACTTCGCCAAAACTCGCTTGTGAAGATAGGGTCTCGGTCACTAACAATGCTGGAGGGTATCCCATGGAGTCGAACTATCTCCTTGATGTAAAGAGACGCTAGGGATGAGGCGGTCCTTCTATTCTTGACAGGTAAAAAGTGGGCGCTCTTTGTAAGCCTATCCACTATTACCCAAATGCTAGTATTGCCCCATCTCGACCTAGGCAGCCCATCAACGAAGTCCATTGAAATGCTATCCCACTTCCACTGTGGGACCTCTAGGGGATGAAGCAGTCCTCCAGGCTTTTTCTGTTCCGCTTTAACTTGTTGGCATACCATACACTTAGAAACGAAATCTGCCACGTCCTTCTTCATGCCGTTCCAAAAGAAAACTCTTTTCATGTCCTTGTACATTTTGTCTCCGCCTGGGTGTATTGTCATCTTGGAACGATGTGCTTCCTCGAGAACCTTCTTTATCAACTCCCTTGCTTGTGGAATGCATAGTCTTCCATCGCGTATCAGCCAGCCTTTATCATCGATAAAGTATCTACTGAGGTGACTAGAAGTCTCACCCCTAATTAGATTATCAACCACTTCAACTAGCTGAGGGTCCTCACGTTGTGCCGTCCCTATTGTGTCCAAAAGAGTAGGGCGCACCTCAAGAGATGCTAACAAACCCGGTACGAAATCAGAGGAGGGCCTAAAGTTAAAACTGGCTATATACCCTAGGCTTTGCCTTTCTACAAAGAGTGGGCTGAGGGTCAATTTCTTTCTACTCAAGGCGTCTGCCACCACATTGCCCTTGCCCGGAGTATAGGAAATCTCGAAGTCATACGAGGCAAGGAACTCCATCCATCTTTGTTGCCTCAGATTAAGGTCTTTCTGCGAGAAAAGATATTTCAACGATTTATGGTCAGTGTAAAGTTCGAACTTCTCACCTAGGAGATAATGGCGCCAAGACTTAAGTGCAAAGACGATGGCGGCTAACTCAAGATCGTGGGTCGGGTAGTTCTTTTCATGAACTTTCAATTGCCTTCCACCATAAGCTACTACCCTTCCTTCTTGCATCAAGACAGCGCCTAGCCTTGTCCCACATGCATCTGTATAAACTGTGAACATCTTTCTTCCGTCTGGTAGAGTCAGGACTGGGGCTATTGTAAGAGCCCTTTTTAGGCGTTGGAAAGTGAACTCGCAATCCAAGTCCCAATTGAACATTAGATTCTTCTTTGTCAGCCTTGTGAGTGGAGCTGAGATTTTTGCAAAATCCCTTATGAACTTCCAGTAGAAACCTGCTAGTCCTAGAAAACTTCGGACCTCAGTTGCATTCTTTGGTGCCTTCCAGTCTTGCACCGCAACTACCTTCGCGGGGTCTATGGCCAGCCCTTCTTTAGATACAACATGCCCAAGAAATCTTACTTCTTCCCTCCAAAAATGGCATTTTGAAAACTTTGCCTTTAGCTGGTGTGATCGGAGAGTATCCATGATTTCTTTCAGATGTTGAGCATGCTCTTCCCCACTCTTTGAAAAGATCAAGATATCGTCTACGAAGATAACCACAAATTTGTTGAGGAATTCTCTGAACACTCTGCTCATTAGGTCCACGAAGTAAGCGGGTGCATTTGTCAGGCCAAAAGGCATGACAAGCCACTCAAAGAAACCGTCTGGGGTTCTGAACGCCGTTTTATCAATACTATCCTCAGCTACTCTTAGCTGATGGAACCCAGTTGCCAGATCAAGTTGGGAGAAAACCGATGCACCTACAAGCTGATCAAACAAATCGTCGATTCGGGGAAGAGGGTGCCTATTTTTCTTGGTCAATTTGTTTAACTCCCTATAGTCAACACATAGGCGAAGCGAACCGTCTGCTTTGGTTGCGAACACCACTGGAGCACCACATTCTGAAATGCTCCTTCAAATGAACCCCTTCTCAAGAAGTTCTTTAACCTGCTTACTGAGCTCCTTTCTCTCTTTTGGAGCCATATGTCTGACAGGTAAAGCTACGGGCATTGCGTTATCCACAAGATAGATTCGAAAGTCTATTTCCCGCTTCGGAGGTAAGCCTTTCACCTCCTCGAAGACATCCGGATATTCCCAGACTACTCTAACCGAATTGCTAACTATCAATAGAAGCATGAAGCGACTCTGGATAACTAAGCATAATAGCATTCAAAGGATTACAGGAAATTTCTAGAGTGTTACCAAGCCGAGTCAAGAGTCTAACTACTCTTTTCTCACAATCAAGAATGGCACCGTTACTGGATAACCAGTCCATGCCTAAGATCAAACCATATCCCGAGAAGCCTAAGACAAAGGCATCACAACTAAACTCAACACTGAGAATAGAGATTTTCAAACCCAAACAAACCATTGACAAGTAAGCGGAGCCCCCAATTGGATTTGAAACTACTAAGGGATCCTCAACCATACTAGTGTCTAGATGCAGAGATTCTACTAAGGTAGATGAAATAAAGGAGTGTGATGCACCAGAGTCAAAATGTGTGCGAACTGGATGATCATAAAGATAGACTACACTTTCTACAGAAATATTACTACCTCGTTCCTGTGGAGGTGCTGTCAGAGCATGAACTTGACCCCTTGAAGTAGATCTAGCTTTCTGTCCCTGTCCTTTCTTCTTTGGACAGTCCCTAGCTTGGTGCCCAGTCTCCCCGCAATGGAAGCAACCACCCGTCTTTGCCTTCTTCTTCCGACGGTCTTTCCCTATATGCCCAACTATGCCACAGAAATGGCACTTTCTTTTTTCATGGGACTTCTTGTTCTTTCCTCCTTTCTTAAAGTATGTCTTCTTAGCCTGTAAACCTTCTTTCTTTTCCTCAGCCTTAGTCTCCTTCTTACCGTGGTCTTCCTCATGTAGCCACGCCATATCTACCAAGCTTTCATAAGTCGCTCCCGTGGACACATGGGTCATGGCAAGGCTATGTATAGGCTCATTCAGACCTTTGACGAAGCGAAGCGCCTTCTTGTGTTGGGTATTTACTAAGTCCAGCCCAAATTTGGCCAGCTGATTGAACTGATTAACGTACTCCCTGACCGTCATGCTTCCCTGATTAAGATTTAAGAACTTCTCTATTTGCAGGCTCAGTTTAGCTTGGGAGAGGAATTTCAACTCAAACCTTATCCTAAAATCATCCCAAGTTTCTACTGCCCTTTGAGCACTAGTGATCTCCCACCAATAGGAAGCTTCATCTTTGAGCAACCACACTGCTAGCTGTATCTTTTGCCTATAATCAAATCCGAAGATGTCAAACAGATCCTCGGTCTCCTTTAGCCAATTTCTTGCTCCTACAAAGGGTTCAGTTCCATGGAAGTCTTTTCCACCGATAGACTTGAAGTCTCTACATGTTTTGGCAAAAGCATTTCCAAGGGGAGGAGCAGGAGGAGGAGGAACTGGTGCTATTGGGGGAGGAAGGATATCTGTCGGGCCCGCGCCATTTGTGGCCCTAGCTTCTAAGAACCTCCTAAACCAACCGGGTATCGGTACTCCTTCAGGAATGTTAAGGTCTCCAGACATGCTGAAACAGAAAGGAAAGATTCAAAACGAAGGATAGAGAGAGATAGTACACATGGCTTTGGGGGATCATGCCTTTTAAAATATAACACTTTTCCTAAAAAAAATGCTTCTTTAAACTTTCTTTTGAAAATAATATCAAAAACTTTATCTTATCTGGTAAACCTATGCTCTGATACCAAGTGAAACACCCCACCTCCGTTAGGGTCACTCACAAAGGGAATGCCCTTATTTTGGTGGAGGTTTTTAAGTATAAGTCACAGATACACAAGACAGATATAAATACGCATATTTTTAAACAGCGGAAAACACAGCAACTTTTATTTCATCAAAATACGTGTCATACAAACCATAGTATAATTGTCTTACAATACTTCCAAAAACATTACATTTCCATAACTGTCTTGATTATCAAAGAACCATAAAACATAAAATAAAGCAGCAAAATCCCCATAATGGTATCCAAAGCCATGATCCAAACAAAAGAGATCCAAACCGTACATCTACTGTCTTCAAGCTTGCAAAAGAGTCTGACTAAGCTGATTTGTTTCCTCCCTGTGAACCTGAGGGGGGGCAACGAAAGAAAAGAAGACGAAAAGAAAAACGGAGTCAGACATAAAGCCTGAGTAAATCTAGTGACTTTTCAGTATGTGAATAACAAAAAGGATATGATAGACATAAACTGAAAACATGATAGTATCATAACTAAGGGAGTGTAGTCCAGAATCGAATATACTATCGAACCCACACTATATCTCTGCATTTACTAGGATTATTCTAACTGGCACCCCGTGCTGAGGGTGAAGTGATCCTTTTTGTTTTTACTAAAGATCGGCTCCTACTCGTACGTGTGTCTTACGGCTACCCCCAGGAGTGTAGATACCTATACTGGTCCCACCATGGGGTGTATCAAGACCCATGGTTGCGGCCCCGACACAATTACTAGAAGGCATAGGTTATACTACCGGTGCCCCCAGTGCCCTGCTTGTCTGCTCCAGAGTGCGTGCACGACCACACACCGTTAGACCTACACTGTGCACCCAACATTTGCCGTTATTTGACCGCTTACAATCAGTCCAGTAATCGTGCCCCACCCTGCCTAGTTTCAGGGTACCGTTGATACCTAAATTGGGTTACTGCTGAAACGTGTCCCTACGTTACCAGGTTTTTCTAGTCAAACATGTTAAGTGGTTAAGTGTCTGTATATACCTAACCCCACCCATCAATATTTGTTAACATGTTGAATCTTTGGTTAAGTGTTTTCAGTTGACTTAACCCTACCACCTGTCCTTAGCCTTTTAGAGCACTGACCACTCACATTAGACAGATATCACTACAGTTACTGGATGTGCCGGTTGGTTTCGGGCAGGTTTACACCGTAGTTCAGTCTAACCTCGGTTCTTTATTGGGCTCAATGTTTAACCACCCACATTGGATAGGTATTGCTGTGACTACTTGACAACAGGGCGGGTCCGGGCAGGTTTATGTCACAACTCAATCCAACCTCGGGTCAAACATGTCGTCTTTTCTAGATTTACATATTTTATTATTTATGTAAACGTAATGTCGTCTTTTAATTTGGGTATAACAATTTATACCGCTATAATGCCACAGTCGTTGGCACGCGCCAAACATGCCAACGTATTTATTATATCATGTTTTTACACACAACGCTATTACCCCCGTTTGTACGTATTAATGTTGGGCTCCACACAATTCAGCCCAACTTGATTAACGTGAGAAAAGGGGAAATCCAGAACATATAATATTTCTATGATACATAGAAGGTGTAGCGCATGAACTTGCAAATTGGCGTTAACATAAACATTGGATCATGTGAACTTGCATTCAAAATTGGCATACAACTAAATGGGTGTCACATAGGATGGCATATGTAGATTTATACAAACTTGGGTTTTAACATATTAACTTGGCATAATGTCGAACACAAAACTAGCATGTTGTAAATTAACCCAAAAATGTCCAAATCTAATATATAGACTATTTCCACATGAACTTGCGTAGTTTATGTAACCCAAACTGCATTTAACATAGTTCTAATCATACTTGTAATGGATCTAAGATGTATACATAAGTTTTGAGTCCTGTAGGCATAAAAGATCTCAGATCTAGGATATGTTTACATAAGTATATGGCCCATGATATCAACATAAACATAAAGGGGATATTAACATAAACATAAGAGGGATCTAATCATAGATTTTGCCACAAACTTGCAATTGCAATTACTTTCATATACAATCATATAATAAACTTGCATCGACCCATTTATGCCACTAATCAATACACATAATCACGATAGAAACATCACAATACACAAGATCTACATCATTATACAACAACAATACAATTCTATTCTCAATTACATCGTATCACATCATAATTTTATTCAGATTCTGAAAGACCACTATACTTACAACGTGTGACGAGATCTTGTTTTCTGATTTCTGTTTTCTGAATTTGGAGGTGCTCTCCTTTGGGTAGCAATTTGTTGATTGATTTGATTAGACTTTAATTTGCTTCTTAGTTTGATTCTTGGCGGCTACGATCAACTCCTTCCCGGCAGCACGACGACTCCTCTCTTATTTTCTTATGTGAATTAGTTGAGTCTTAGGGTGTATTTATAGAGTTTTCAAGTTAATTTGAGCCGTCAGATGCAAACAGGGAGGGAAATCAGACCGTACAGCACACCAGAAGTCGAACCAGGGTCAGACCCACCTAGTCAGGCCGACCGGGAAAGTCGACCTGCAGGACGACACCCAAGTCGACTGCGCAGTCGACTTGGGGGGGCCAGGTCGACTGCCCAGTCGACACTAGTGTCGACCTGGTCACTGGGCGGGAATTTTCCTGCCCAGCCCAGTTTGAACTCGAATTCGAATTTTAAAACCTGTTCTGAGCTGTTTTTGAATTTCAAATTTATTATGAAACTTCCGGAGATCATAACTCCTTCATACGGAGTCCGTTTCACGCAAACTCGGACTCTATCTCAACCAGAATTCTGAGATAAACGCAATGGCGTAAGCCATTTCTCTTAATTCTTTCATTAGAATTAATTATACTTTTAATTTATGAATTTCACTGTTATAGAATATATGGGGTGTTACAGCTGTGAAGACAGTAGATGGAAGATAGAAGACGGTGAAAAATAACAGTGTCAATGTATGAGTTAAATGAGAGTGTCTGTATATGTGAATGTAAATGTAGTTGTATAGAGTGAGTGACAGAGCTGTAATGAAGATGAATAAAATGTAGTATGTCAAATAGAGGAGTTATAAAAGATGTATTCTTTGAAATAAAATATTTTTATTTAAATAAAATACTGTGTGAATATTTAGATTTCTATACAGTTGTATTTTATTTAAATAGAAATATTATATTTCCGTTTGTTGTGTAGTATATTATTATAGTTACAAACACACTTAATAATAATATATATTTGTTTGTTATCATCAAACAAAAATATATAATTGTGTATACAACACCGTTATATACAACATAATTCGCGAGTGTAACACCCCATGGCCATTAATGTCACTCACAAAGGGAATGCATTAATGTCATGAAGCGTTATAGTAGTATATAATAGATAAATTAAAAGAATAAATAAATAAAACACAGCGGAAGATAAAACTTATTTCGTAGCATCATAACTTCAAAACAAGCTTACATAAGTAGTCTCCGAAAATCATTACAACCGAATCAATTGTCTTTTCCAAAAACTTCAAAGTACATAAAGAGGCAAATACTTAAATAACATAAATGCATAAAACTCCACTGAGCATAAGCAAAGCCATAAAGATGAGAGAGTCCAAAGCGATACATCTACTCTCTTCAAGCAACTGAAAGAAATCGGCACTAAGCTGTAGTATTCCCTTCTTGCAAACCTGAGAGGGGGGGGGGGAGGAAAGAAAAGAGGTGGAAACAAAACGGGTCAGACATAAAGTCTGGCGAGTCCAGTAACTTTAACAAATAATAGGTAAGGTAAATGATCAAGACATAAATAGGTATCATGATATGGCTGTAGCATAGATAAGGTAGATAAAAAGGATGGACAATATGATTCCGTTCCTAAGTACTAAGACAATCCCACACCTTGGCTAAGCGAACAACCCTCCAAGTACTAACCCCGAAGACCGAAGTCAACATCAGACTAGCACCGAAAGGACTATCCAACTCAACCAACATGTATTTCATTACACCGCACTTTTGCTAAGTTACACCACATTACTTAATTACACCGCACATCTACTAGTCTCTATTTACTAAAGATTGATCCCTTCCCACTAACTGTACCCACATGACAAACTTGGTAGTTACTTATACCTAACTGCTATCGTAGGTGCCGGCTTGCTCCTACCATACCCTAACTCTACCCATTCGATCGGCTCCCTAAACCCCGTAGGCACCCGTACTGGCCCCACAGTAGGGTGTATCACTCCCCAAAGTGGCAACCCGATACCAATATAAAATGCACGGCCATACCTACACGATGCAACAACGTCTTACATACCATCCCGGACCCATGCAAGCACATGAACCCGTTGGACACGCGTTGCCACCGCTATTCACGTTTTGACTTCTTACATTCAAGTCCAGTAAGCGTGCCCAACCCCGACCTAGTACCGGGCCCAATTAGATACTTAAACGGGTTACTGGTTGAAACGGGTCCCCATCTGACACAAGTCTCCCACCTATGCTTGGTCCACACTAGGTTTTTCTCCCACTTCACCATTTTAATTTAAATGTTCAAGTCTTACACATGCTACGGTTAAGTCCATACTTACATGTCATAATTTACATGTCTTATCTTATTCCGGTTAAGTCCATATTTACATGTCATAATTTACATGTCACCTCACTTAACCCTCTAACCATACCCATGAATTATTATGGTTAGTATTCCTTAATTCATTCCTTATGACGAACGATGCATGACCACCCACATTAGACCGAACACTTTATGGCCGCTGGATTTGTCGGGCGGTTCCGGGCAGTCTTACGCCACAAACCGGGTCTAACCTCGTGTCATTAACCGTTACGCCTACAATTCATTTCTTTGTCCTCTCACATTAGACGTCCAATTGTGGCAGCTGGATTTGCCGCGTGGTTCCGGGCTGTCTTACGCCACAATTGCGCCTAACCTCGTGTCAAAGGTTTATTAATAATTGTATTTCACCCATACCCAATTTTCATGTCATGTATATCCAATTAAACATATGATCATGTTTATAATATTGCCTATTCCAAATTGTTACTAATTACATATTAAATAGCCTCAATTACAAATTTACAATTATAGGCAATTTCATCGATTCCATGTAATTCATACCCAAAAATGCCAATTTCACATATTATCCAATTATCCAATAATATCCAATTTTCCATATTTCACATATTCCCATCGTTCCCACGTATTCGCATTCGCGCGTATTTTTAACATAGGCTCGAAGGTAGCCTAGATCCAAAAATAAAAGGAATAGGGATAAGAAGAGAAAATCAAATCACAGAAAATTGGAATTAACACAACATCATGAAATAAAGGGGCATGTAAACTGGCATAGAGGCATAATGACAGATTCAACATGAATAAACTGATAAAAGGTATGAACTTTACATAGAAACATAGGCATATGATGACATGAATCAAAAAGGTAAAGACTTGGATGAGATTTAAATTACATACATACATATGAATCCTCTTTACAACTTCATCATGTTACTTTTAATCCCATTATATTGTGAAAATCACCTTACTCACCTTTCGTGGTTAAAGAATAGAATTATGCGCTGAAATCAGTGTAGAAACATTGCCGTGTTGCTGATTTATCTTCATAAATTGTTGTAGAAGCTCTAATCTTTAATTTGAGTTAAAGTTGAATACTTGAGATTTGATTTTGAGGCAGCGGCTAGGGTTTAATAGAGAGTTTGCCAGCATAATGGTGTCATAGATAATATTTATGAATTATGGTTAGGTCTTAGGGTGTATATATAGATGTAGGAAGTTATTTAGGCCTTAGGATTAACCCTAGAACTGATCTGGACCACTCAGATGCCATATCAGCCCTTAGGGCGAATTGGCAGCCAAACACCCTTGATTGACCTCTAGTCGACCCAGCGGGGCCTGGGCCGACTCCAAAAATGGTGCAGTTCGGCTATTCCCCCTCCCGGTTCACTGTTTTGAACTTTTTTTTTCGTATTTATTTATTTAATTATATATATATATCTTTCATATGCATACAAACTTCAAGGCTTAATAACATCTTCATAAGGTATCCGTTTTGTGCAAACCACATGTCTATTTTGACCCAAAATTTTGAAACGAACATAATAGCGCAACCCATTTCACTTAATTCTTTTCTAAAAATTAAGTATACTTTAATTTGTGAATTTTAATGTTATAAAATTACGGGGTGTTACATTCTCCCCTCCTTAAAGGATTTCGTCCCAGAAATCTCGAAGTTAAGAAGAATGTATCCTACTATCCAATCATCCATCTACTCAACCATCATCCACAAGCATCCATTGTCCTTAAAAGATTACTAATGATTTTCATGTACATATGCATAGTGTATGTATATGTCCGTATACTAATGCAAAATCAGACGGTCCACTGATTCAGTCGACCTCCTTAATGCAAATAATGATAGTGCCATGTATCCATCATGTATGCAAAGAACCCTATACATATCATTACTACATGTGTGAACAATCACTCATTTAAATGCAACATCCATATGATACACACATTCAATGTACATTCATTTTACTAAATACATCCATTTATATGCAATATGCAATATGAAAGTGACTGAGCTGATCTAGTGCCTAAAGTGTGTGTATATGCATCCACGAGCAACCGCTAGCAAACACTTGCATCCGCATGCATCCACCATACATAACATGTCTCAAACACATGTTTCGACCATAGGACTGCCCTATATAAAGGTCAAAGATACTAGCGAGAGGACATGCTAAAGATAGAACAAGTACAAGCTAAGCGATAAAGGAGAAATTAAAAGACATACCCTCAAGAAGAAAAGGGTACAATGAACGTATCTTCTCTTCTGTCTCCCAAGTAACGTCGCTCTCATCATCTCCCCATTGCACTTTGACTAGCTTGACCTCTCGATTCCTCAACTTCTTAATCGCCGATCCAAGAATGCATGTAGGAGCTCGTCGCATCACGCTCTATTTCCACCTCTCTAAGCAAGCTCTTCCAAAACTCGCTAGTAAAGATAGGATCGCGATCGCTCACTATGCTATAAGGAACACCGTGCAAACGAGCCATCTCTCGAATGTATACAGAGGCTAACCATGGAGCAGTCCTCTTACTCTTCACGGGATTGAAATGGGCGCTCTTAGTAAGTCTGTCTACCACGATCCAAATCCCCGTATTACCCTTCCTTGATCTTGGTAACCCATCAACAAAGTCCATCGAGACACTCTCCCTCTTCCATTGTGGGACCTCCAATGGGTGAAGCAACCCACCGGGCTTCTTTTTCTCTGCTTTTACTTGTTGGCACACCAAGCATCTAGCGACAAACTCGGCCACATCCTTCTTCATACTGACCCAAAAGTAAACCCGTCTCATGTCCATGTACATCTTGTCCCCGCCGGAATGAATGGTCATCTTCGAACGATGTGCATCATCAAGAATGGTCTTCCTCAAGTTCTCGTCTCGTGGTACACAAAGTCTACCATCCCTACGTAACCAACCCTTATCATCTAGGGTATACCTACTGAGATGGCTCAATGACTCCCCCTTATGAGCTTCTCTACTAACTCAACCAACTGTGGGTCATCTCGCTGTGCCTCACCAATCCGTCCCAAAAGCGTAGGTCTGACCTCTAAGGATGCTAGCAAACCGGGTACAAAGTCAATGGAAGGTCTAAAGTCAAACGTAGAGATAAACTCTAAGCTTCGCCGCTCAACAAACAACGGACTCAAGGACAACCTTTTCCTACTTAAGGCATCTGCCAACACATTACCCTTGCCAGGGGTATATGCTATCTCGAAATCGTAGGACGCTAAGAATTCCATCCACCTTTGCTGCCTTAAGTTCAAGTCCTTCTGAGAGAACAAGTATTTTAGCGATTTGTGGTCTATAAACAATTCGAATTTCTCGCTAAGAAGATAATGGCGCCAAGACTTAAGCGCGAAAACAATAGCGGCCAACTCTAGGTCTTGTATAGGGTAATTTTTCTCATGCACTCTCAACTGCCTTCCTCCATAGGCTATTACCCTCCCCTCTTGCATTAAGACTGCGCCTAGTCCTGTCCCACAAGCATCGGTACAAATGATAAATTTCTTGCTCCCATCTGGCAACACTAAGACTGGGGCTGTAGTCAAAGCTCTCTTTAAACGCTGGAACGCATCATCACAATCTACATCCCATGTGAAAACTAGGTTCTTCTTCGTCAAGCGTGTCAATGGGGCTGATATCTTCGTGAAGTCCTTGATAAACTTCCTATAGTAGCCAGTCAACCTCAAGAAACTCCTCACCTCGGTAGCATTTTTAGAGACCTTCCAATCTTGGATGGCCACCACCTTCGCGGGATCCACAGCTATCCCTACTTTGGAAACCACGTGCCGTAAGAATCTCACTTCCTTTCTCCAAAAGTGACATTTAGAAAATTTAGCTTTAAGGTTATGCGCTCGAAGGGTCTCGAACACTTCCCTAAGATGTAGGGCATGCTCTTCCTCGCTCTTAGAAAAGATCAAGATGTCATCCACAAAGACCACTACGAATTTATTAAGGTACTCCCTAAACACCCTACTCATCAAGTCAACAAAGTATGCGGGGGCGTTTGTCAAACCGAAGGGCATCACAAGCCACTCATAGAAACCGTCCAGAGTCCTAAAGGCAGTCTTGTCTATGCTATCCTCAGCCACTCTCAATCGATGGGAACTAGTGGCTAAGTTCAAGTGCGAAAACACCGAGGTGCCAACTAACTGATCGAAGAGATCGTCAATCCTCAATAGTGGGTGCCTATTCTTCTTAGTAAGCTTATTAAGTTCTCTATAGTCTACACAAAGTCTAAGGGACCCATCCGCCTTCGTGGAAAATACTACTGGAGCACCCCACTCCGATATACTACGTCTTATGAACCCCTTCTCAAGCAACTCCCCTACTTGCTTATTGAGTTCCGTCCTCTCACGAGGATCCATGTGGCGTACTGGTAGAGATACGGGTTTTGCATTGTCTACAAGATAAATACGAAATTCTATCTCACGTTTTGGGGGTAGACCCCTCACCTCATCGAAGACATCGACATATTCACGGACTATAAGAACAGAACATAAATCATCATTGGATGCGTCAAGTGACTCAAGATAACTAAGCATCACCGATCCTCTAGGGTCACAAGAAATATCAAGGGTCTTTCCACTACGAGTCAACAATTTTACTACCCTTCGTTCACAATCTAGGATGGCACCATGTCTAGCTAGCCAATCCATCCCTAGAATCAACCCATAGCCCACGAAACTAAGCACAAAAGCATTACATTCAAAACCAATGCCTAAGATAGACAATGTCAAATCCCTACAAACCATGGATAAATGAGCCGACCCACCAATAGGATTTGAGACTACAATGGGATCCACAACGAGAATAGTATTTAAGTGCAGTGTTTCAACTAATGATGTATAGATAAACGAATGTGATGCGCCAGAATCAAATAAAGTACGAACAGGATGATCAAATAAGAAAATCAAACTTTCGACAAAAAAAATTCTACCTCCTTCCTGTCCCGGAGCCATGAGAGCGTGAACCTGCCTTCTGCCCTTGCTTCTTAGGACAGTCCTTGACAGCATGACCTGGATCACCATAATGATAACAAGCGAACTTCTTCTTCTTCCTACAGTCTTTCTTCAAATGGCTGGGTATCCCATAGTTGTGACACTTCCTCTTTTCTTTACCACCTTTATTTTGTTGTTGGGCTTTCTTTGGATCCTCCTTCTTATCTTGTGGTCTAAAAGTACTTACACCCTTCTCTTCTTCATGCATGTATGCCATATCAACAAGCTTTTCATACGTAGCCCCCATTGGAATGTGGAACATAGCCAAACTGTGAAGCGGTTCATTTAGGCCCTTTGCAAACCTCAAGGCCTTCTTGTGAGGCATATTCACCAACTCTAGATCAAATCTCGCTTACTTATTAAATTCGGTCACATACTCCTTTACGGTCAAGTTTTTCTGCTTCAATGTCAAGAACCTCTCCATGTACATACTCTCCTCAGCTTGAGAAAGGAATTTCAACTCAAACCTTCCCCTCAAATCTGCCTGCGTCTCTACAACACGCTCTCCATTAGTAACCTCCCACCAAAACGAAGCTTCGTCCTTCATCAACCAAGCATCCAGTTGGACCTTCCTACAATCGTCCAAATCGAAAATGCCAAACAGATTCTCCACTTATTTCAACCAATTTCTAGCTTCAACGAATGTTTCAGACCGACTAAAAGGTTTTCCATCCATCGAACGAAAGTCTTTACATATCTTGGAGAAAGCATCTCCACGCAGAGGAATGACTGGAGCTGGGGGAGCAGGAGGAGGAACGTCGGCCGGACCCGCGACAACGGCCCTAGCCTCGAGATATTGACGAAACTAACCGGGTACATGAACACCCTCTGGTATCTCAGATGCTCTAGACATGCTGAAAAGAAAAGGAAAGAGTTTCAAAACAAGGGAAGTGAAAGAGAGATGTATGGCTTGCGCGGATTATGCACTTTAAAGTAAACTTTCCTTGAAAATAGCTTCTTTAAAACAAGTTTTTGAAAATACTTTCTATGAAAATAATACTTTTGAAAACACTTTTCAAAACTTTTTATATGTTCTTGTAACCATAGCTCTGATATCATGTGTAACACCCCATGGCCATTAATGTCACTCACAAAGGGAATGCATTAATGTCATGAAGCGTTATAGTAGTATAGAACAGATAAATTAAAAGAATAAATAAATAAAACACAGTGGAAGCTAAAACTTATTTCATAGCATCATAACTTCAAAACAAGCTTACATTAGTAGTCTCCAAAAACCATTACAACAGGATCAATTGTCTTTTCCAAAAACTTCAAAGTACATAAAGAAGCAAATACTTAAATAACATAAATGCATA
Organism: Allium sativum; assembly: GCA_030737875.1. Classification (NCBI taxonomy): domain Eukaryota; kingdom Viridiplantae; phylum Streptophyta; class Magnoliopsida; order Asparagales; family Amaryllidaceae; genus Allium; species Allium sativum. The sequence goes on from CM060922.1 coordinate 924,791,076, forward strand.
AAACCCCACTGATCATAAGCAAAGCCATAAAGAAGAGAGAGTCCAAAGCGATACATCTACTCTCTTCAAGCAACTGAAAGAAATCAGCATTAAGCTGTAGTATTCCCTCCTTGCAAACCTGAGGGGGGGGGGGAGGGGAGGAAAGAAAAGAGGTGGAAACAAAACGGGTCAGACATAAAGTCTCGCGAGTCTAGTAATTTTAACAAATAATAGGTAAGGTAAATGATCAAGACATAAATAGGTATCATGATATGGCTGTAGCATAGATAAGGTAGATAAAAAGGATGGACAAGATGATTCCGTTCCTAAGTACTAAGACAATCCTACACCTTGGCTAAGCGAACAACCCTCCAAGTACTAACCCCGAAGACCGAAGTCAACATCAGACTAGCACCCAAAGGACTATCCAACTCAACCAACATGTATTTCGTTACATCGCACTTTTGCTAAATTACACCACATTACTTAAATACACCGCACATCTACTTGTCTCTATTTACTAAAGGTTAATCCCTTCCCACTAACTGTACCCACATGACAAACTTGGTAGTTACTTGTACCTAGCTGCTATCGTAGGTGCCGGCTTGCTCCTACCACTGCTAAGGTACCCTAACTCTACCCATTCGATCGGCTCCCAAAACCCCGTAGGCACCCGTGCTGGACCCACAGTGGGGTGTATCACTCCACAAAGTAGCAACCCCGATACCAGCATAAAATGCACGACCATACCTACACGATGCAACAATGTCTTACCTACCAGCCCGGACCCATGCATGCACATGAACCCATTGGACACGCATTGCCACCACTATTCACATTTTGACCTCTTACATTCAAGTCCAGTAAGCGTGCCTCAACCCCCGCCTAGTACCAGGCCCACTTAGATACTCAAACGGGTTACTGGTTGAAATGGGTCCCCATCCGACACAAGCCTCCCACTTATGCTTGGTCCCCACTAGGTTTTTCTCCCACTTAACCATTTTAATCTAAATGTCTATGTCTTACACATGCTACGGTTAAGTCCATACTTACATGTCATAATTTACATGTCTTATCTTATTCCGGTTAAGTCCATAATTACATGTCATAATTTACATGTCATTCCACTTAACCCTCTAACCATACCCATGTCTTATTATGGTTAGTATTCCTTAATTCATTCCTTATGACGAACGACGGATGACCTCCCACATTAGACCGAACACTTTGTGGCTGCTGGATTTGCCGGGCGGTTCCGGGCAGTCTTACGCCACAAACCGGGTCTAACCTCGTGTCATTAACCGTTACGCCTACAATTCATTCCTTTGACCTCTCACATTAGACGTCCAATTGTGGCAGCTGTATTTGCCGGGTGGTTCCGGGCAGTCTTACGCCAGTATTGCGCCTAACCTCGTGTCAAAGGTTTATAAATAATCGTATTTCACCCATACCCAATTTTCATGTCATGTATATCCAATTATACATATGATCATGTTTATAATATTGCCTATTCCAAATTGTCATTAATTACATATTAATTAGCCTCAATTACAAATTTACAATTATAGGCAATTTAATCAATTCCATGTAAGTCATACCCAAATATGTCAATTTCACATATTATCCAATTATCCATAATATCCAATAATATCCAATTTTCCATATTTCACATATTCCCATCGTTCCCATGTATTCTCATTCTCGCGTATTTTTAACATAGGCTCGAAGGTAGCCTAGATCAAAAAATAAAAGGAATAGGGATAAGAAGAGATAATCAAATCACAGAAAATTGGAATTAACACAACATCATGAAATAAAGGGGCATGTAAACTGGCATAAAGGCATAATGACAGATTCAACATGAATAAACTGACAAAAGGTATGAACTTTACATAGAAACATAAGCATATGATGACATGAATAAAAAATGTGAAGTCTTGGATGAGATTTAAATTACATACATACATATGAATCCTCTTTACAACTTCATCATGTTACTTTTAATCCCATTATATTGTGAAAATCACCGTACTCACCTTTCGTGGTTGAAGAATAGAATTATGCATTGAAATTGGTGTAGAAACGTTGCGGTGTTGCTGATTTATCTTCTTGAATTGTTGTAGAAGCTCTAATATTTAATTTGAGTTGAAGTTGAATACTTGAGATTTGATTTAGAGGCAGCGGCTAGGGTTTAATAGAGAGTTTGACAGCATAATGGTGTCATAGATAATATTTATGAATTAGGGTTAGGTCTTAGGGTGTATATATAGGTGTAGGAAGTTATTTAGGCCTTAGGATTAACCCTAGAACTGATCTGGACCACTCAGATGCCATATCAGCCCTTAGGGCGATTCAGGCCACTGGTTGGCAGCCAAACACCCTTGATTGACCTCTAGTCGACCCAGCGGGGCTCGGGTCGACTCCAAAAATGGTGCGATTCGGCTATTCCCCCTCCCGATTCGCTGTTTTGAACTTTTTTTTCATATTTACTTATTTAATTATATATATATATATATCTATCTATATATATTTCTCTCATATGTATACAAACTTCAAGGCTTAATAACATCTTCATAAGGTATCCGTTTTGTGCAAACCAAATGTCTATCTTGACCCAAAATTTTGAAATTAACATAACAGTGCAACCCATTTCACTTAATTCTTTTCAATAAATTAAGTATACTTTAATTTGTGAATTTTAATGTTATAAAATTACGGGGTGTTACATTGAGCCTCACACCCCGGTATGAACCAGAAATGGGAGAGGACCCCAGCAAGGACATGCGTTTCCTTCTAGCTAGGATTGGTGTTGTAACGAATTGGTATTTTCGACTCCGAAAATACACACAAAACTACCACGTTGACTATTCAGACATCGGAAATACCTGATCATTAATAGAAAGAAGTTGGAGGGTGAGAATTGATAAGATAGAAAATTATAATAGAAGAAGAAGAAGATCACCACAGAACAAAATCAGAGTAATACGAATCTCACAGCGGAATGAATAAAATATAATATATATATAACATAACTTTGCAATAAAACAGTATATATAAAGTAATAACATTATCATATACAACACTTACACACAGTGGAAATAACAATAACTATATAATCCTGAAGTCTCCTGCTTCAAGCTCCTCCAAGTATATCTGTAAAGACCTGAACTACTTGACTGTCCGTACAAATTTGGGCACCCAAGAGTTTAGGGAAACAAAAACAAATTAAATTCTGGGTCAGTCATGGGACTGGTGCGAGTAAACTCAAATCATTTGGTTTAACTTTTCAAAATTCTTTTTAAAAGAAAAGATAATCGTAAGACCGATCCACACATAAACATGGATGGTTTTTACCTTACAATAACCCAAAACAATTTTAGAAATCAATACTTTTCTGATATTATAATAACGTCTAATCACAAGTAAATAACAATCTAGCAGAAAGCTTGCATCTCACGTTCCACATATATTTTGTATACAAATCAAAATCGCGGGCTCTTATTGGGGATTGGATTCCGACTATGACAAGGTATGGGACCACCTGCCGATAGTGTATCTCTAGAGGCGAATACACTGGGTTCAACAAGAACATCTTGAAACCCGGCCCACACATGACTGACCATTCATTTCGCTTGAGTGTATCGAATGTATTTCACCAACGGTTAGGAGCTACCCACTGTTTCCCAAAAAGGGATAACATCGAAATAGATAAAATAATGAAATGGATTTTCTCTAGATAGGTGATATACACCCTATTGGGAACGACCCACCTAGCCATGCTGCCTGCCCGATTTTTGTCATTTCCCGGTTGATGAGGCTTGAGGCCATAACGTATCTTTGGAACACCTGACCACCATTCACTTTGAATGCTGCATCGTCATACCCGCCAAATCACAAATTGATTTCCCTAAAAATACCATGGGTATAAAGCTAAGAGAAACAAATTCCTTCACCACCAAACGTAAGTACGTTTGAAGAGATCAACTTATGCGATCCATTAAATATACTTTGTCAAACATTCGTCTATTCACGTTGTCCTGGGACTGGAAAAACCGACTATTCTGTAAACAGGATAGCCCTTGCATAACTCCGTCTTCACTTATTTCCATCATATTTGATCGCAACGCTAACATCCATACAGAGTGGTTTTCAGATGATGAATCTGATCCCGGTCTCTCCGTATTGACGACGGAAAAATGGTCAAAAACTTCGATAGTCGGTGATTTAACTATCAAAGAAAAATAGATGTACAACCAACGACCTTATTTCCAGATAGCAATTCGATTGATCAATCATCAATCAACACTGATCTCTATTCGATAACTCCTTTTCGAATAAACTATATTCGATAACTCTTTCTTCGAATAACTATATTCGATAATCTCTCTTCAAATAACTATATTCGATTAACTCTCTTCGAATGCTTTACATTCTATTAACTCTCTTCGAATGATTTACATTCGATTAACTCTCTTCGAATGTTTTACATTCGATTAACTCTCTTCGAATGATTTACATTCGATTAATCTCCTTTCAAATAAACTATATTCGATTAACTCCTTTTAACTCTATTCGAATAACTAATATTCGATAGCTCCTTTTAACTCTATTCGAATAACTAATATTCGATAACTCCTTTTTAACTCTATTAGAATAACTAATATTCGATAACCTCTTTTCGAAAAATCTCTATTCGAATTATTCTCTTCTTCGATTAACTCTAACTGATTAACTCTAACTGGTTAACTCTAACTAGTTAACTCTATCTGATTAAATCTATCCAATTTACTCTTCGTCCATATTCAGTTTCAAATATCGATGTTGAAATCGATTCTTACTTCTCTATATAAGTCCTGACTTATATATTCTATTTATCCAACGATAAATATTTTTCTTAATTTATAAAACCTTATTTATAACTTAGTCTTCTTGCTTTATCTGTTAAAACAGATTTCTCTTAAATGTTCACTTTGAATTCATATTCTGTTATACCCGTGTGCGAAGCACGGGTCTAAACCTTCCTAGTGTAAAATTCTCTTTTTATACAATTCTATTCATTTTTCAAGTATTTCTTTTTTTATAATCTATTTATTTCCAAAATAAATATTTCCTTTATAATTCTACTTATTTTCTAAATAAATATTTCTTTTTATAACTCTATCTATTTCATAGATAAATATTTCTATTTACAACCTATTTGTAAATGTTTTACAAATATTTCCTTTTCAATTCTATTTATAATTGTTTTTCAAATACCTCCTTTTTTCTATTTGTTTCACAAATATTTTCCTTTTCTATTTGGTTTACAAATCTTTTCCTTTTCTATTTGTTTTACAAATATTTTCCTTTTCAATTTGCTTTACAAATATTTTCCTTTTTTATGTATATAAAATCCAATGATTTTATATAAATAATACATTTTTAAAATACACTTTGAAAATTCCCTTTTCTAAATTTCCAATATTTCTTACGGTATCTAAAATACCAAATAACAATGATTGATATCATTCAAACACGCACAATCTGTAACAACCTGGGATTTTCGGACGACAAGTAAAATACGTCAGAACTAAAATTTTTGCAATACATTGATAATTTAGTTATTAATGTGGATATTCATTTGAATGACCCGAAAATTTGTGATAAAGATTATTTATTACATCATAAATCGTCGCTAAAACTTAACAACTTTTGGCGTAACTAAATTCTGTAGTAAACAACAATAGTAGTAGTAGTAGAACTCTATAGCAGCGTTAGGGAAGCGCTATAGAAAAGCGTTACTAAAGGAACTATAACTAAAGCGTCGAAAACCTTCGACTTGAGAAATCGATCGTTTGGAGAAATAATTCCAACAACAACTTAAAGAGAAATTAATCAGATGATAACTAGACTACTGTAGGACCTTAGTGCAACTTGTTTTAGACATGACTTAGCAGAGAATTTTGGAGAACCAATAGACTAAGTCGAGTACACATGTGCTAGTGTAAACACATGTTCTACGTACAACTTGAAGGCCATAGTTCAAGACTATCCTCGACCAATCAAAAGAAAAGTTCTGCTGTGACTTTTAACCAATCATACGTACTAGATAATGGAAACAACTTATAGCACGACTTTGCAGAAAATATTAAAGAAAACACAGGGTCCAAAACGTGAAGACAAGCTAATGTAAATAGCCATTTACATGCAACATTCAAGGCCTAGAACCAAACTATTCTGGAGCAAAGTTAACAAAACGTTTTTCTTTGATTTCTAGCCCATCATACATACGTGTTAATGCACCAATAAGATAGCATAGCTTTGCATCAAAATTTAGAGAAATCGTGTGGCTAAAAACACTACAACTTGCTAGTATAAATAACCAATGTTTTCATGCAACTTCAAGCCAACCATTCAACCAATTATTGTGCCTAGAACTAAGAAAAACTGATGTGATTTAAGACCCTAAACAAGTGAACTTATAAGCTATTATATCACCATAGAATCATGCAACCACTAAAAGGAAAAACAGCCCAAAACTGTCCACTTTTGTGCAAGGGAAAAACAGCCCAAAACAGTCCATTTTTGCGCAAAGTAGAACAGCCAAAACAGCCCACAAACCTGCGCAAGAGAACAGCCCAAAACAGCCATGAACAGCCCATCCTTGCGCAAAGAACAACAGCCCAAACCCATGCAAGAACGTGCCAATTTAGTGTAGATGATCCATGTTAAAACTAGTGTATCCTAGAGTGATGGTGACATGAATAAATAGTTTAATACTAAGTATAAATGAAGATATGATAAGAGATATGCGCCAGCTATATAGTGATGTATCAAGCTAGAATGAAAAATATATACATTATTCAATGCATTTCTAGAAGCTAAGTACACACTATGATAGTGATGTTTGCTATGGATAGAAACATTGCATGGATCTCATCCATCCACCGAGATTCATGCATGTAAACCAAGACAAGTATGTAGCTTTCATCCAAGATATTGTAAGATATGGCGCAGGCAATATAGTTGATGAATCATGCTAGGATGAAACCATTGTTTAATTCCCCTTCTAGAAACCAAGTACCATGCTATGATAGTGATGTTTGTGTAGTTTAGAACCAATGAAGGGCTCTCATTTATCCACCACATCCAATTCCATGCAAAACAAAAGAGAGGTTGCTTTCACCATATATATTTTGTTGTACATGTCTTGCGCAAATCTTTTAGATTAGGGAAGATTATGAATTGAACTATATATGAGCATATACAAATGGTTGGCTACCTTTCTTCCACATAAGCTTGTGCATGCAAAACAAAATGAAATGTTGCTTTCAATATATATATATATATATATATATTGCTGTACCATATCTCCTGCGTAAGGATTTGTGATGGAAATAGATTTAGATTTAGTGAATTAAACTAAATAATAAACCAATATTAAACTATATAGCTAAGCCTATATATATATGAATCCTTCTCCATTTTGCACTACTGTCAACCCGCAAGCCAAAGAGAAAATGAAAACATAAAAACTGTCAAAATCGCAAGCAAAGGGTGAAAAAAAGAACCCATTATTTCTGCTGTTAAACCCGCAAGAAAAGGAGAGATTCTTCTCCAATTTGTTGCACCTTAAAACCTAAAAAGCCGTGAGCAACAGGAGAGAAAAATGAAACCACTTATACACTGTAAAACCGTAAGCCAGTAGACCAAAACTGGGAATACTTGAGCTGTTAAACCGCAAGCTTTGAAAGAGAATGGAAACATGAAACTGCTGTTAAGATCCGAGAGCAAGAAGGAAGAAGATCTAGAAATACTAAGCTCCTTTTCAGCCATATTTGTGAGTAAACCTCACTCTATATGATCTTATTTCATGCACATGGAAGTTGAACTTAAGTATGTTTATATGTTGGATGTTTACCGTTTATTTGCTTGTTAAAAACACTTGAAATTCTTGAACTGTTTATGTTGTTATATTGCCTTGGAACACCATGATAATCATGCTCATAAATATCCCTTGTTCATGCTTGAGAGTAATCACAAAGTCATATTTTGTTTGCTAGCTCCTACTGGTTAAACATGGAAATGATAACCTGCTTAAGCTTGTCTAATTTCGGTTTTCACATGAAATGCTTACTGTCCACTTTGATTTTTGTTGGTGCTTTATACATGGATGTATATATTTAGTTCATGACCCTTGCATGCTTGAGTAATAGCTCACAACATACATATAGTTGCTGTTGAACTAAGAATATATTGCATTGTTTTAGGAACATGAAAAAAAACATGCTACTGTCAAACCAACTCGAAAACCCAACATGCAAATAAATGAATTTCAGGGTCATGAGGGGTTGCGCAATATGATTATAGGATTTTACAAACAAACGGTATAATTTTTAATGCTTTAGATAAAGAGAACGAACTGTTTTGTCGGCAGAAGGGTTTTGACCGATCATGGGTGATCCACGCGAAAACGAAGACGAACGGACTTGCAGATAGGGGTTTGACGAACTCCAGATTTCAGAAAAAAAAATATATATTAGATTTTTAAATGCATAGTTTTCGAGTAGGAGGTGTTTTGAGACTTTCGAGTCCAACCGAAACAGTCGGTCTTTGAGACCGAACTGCTCCTCGTCGGAGCAAGGAGGGACCGCCGCGCCGGCGGTGAAGGGGGCGGCAGGTCGTGGGCTGTCGGGGGTTGAAGTTTCCGACGATCTGATGGCAAGGGGAGTGAAGGCGGGTTGGTTTCTTCGATCTGAAGGGCTGGGCGAACGAACGGGTGCATGGAAGAAAAGGTGACAGTATTTATATTTTCTGCTGTTCATTTTGATCCGAGAATCACGCCTATTCTTGCTGAAGTGAGGTAGTAGGAAAATTTGTTTAGAATTTAATTAATTTGTTTAAGTTAATTAATTAATTAAATAAATTTAAATAAGTAGGACTGGAATTATTTTATAGATCAGGGAACATGATAAGTATGTAGTGACAGAACACTGTGTTTGGCGCGGACAGATTGCGTGACTCCGATGATCCGAGGAGACGGCGTTTTAAGAAACAAGAAGTTGGAATTATTATTATTTTAAAGTGATTAGTTATTTAATTTATTAAATAATTAAATCAGCAAGACTTAAATAAATTATGTAAATCAGGGATAATTTACATAACGTAGTGACAAACACTGTTAGCATATACAGATGAGAAATCAGAATTATAAATTATAAATGTGGAGTTTTAAATAAATAAATAAAGGATTTATTTTATTTCATCAAGTCAAGTGATAAATAAAATAAGATTAGATCAAGAGAAGGGATTAACTGTCAATATTAGATCCAAACCATGTCGACTCAGATTGTATAGAAAGAGGATTGTTATATTAGTAAAGTTTAGCCCGTGCTCCGCGCACGAATATAAAATGAAGTAAATTAAAAGAAGATTTTTCACTTGAAAGGATTAAAGCCCGTGCTCCGCACACGGTATAACATGATATGAAATAAAGAGGTTAAGTTAATATTTTTCGAAATAAAAATATTAAAGGAACATGAATTCTTGAAAATAAGAATTTCAAATGAAGTTACTGAAATTAGAAACTGACTTGAATTAATAAGTTGAATGATTTTCTGAGGATTTATCTGATGTTGGTTTTCGGCCTTCGGGGTTTATACTTAGGAAATTGTTCTCTTAATGATTACAGTCAACGACTGATTGATGTGAAGGGATAGTGATACGTAAACACAGAAATATCAATATATATATATATATATATATACACACATATATGATGATTGATCAAATAGGAATTTCAATTCGAAATAAGATTGTTGTGTGCACACGTATTTTCATTTGATAGTTAAGTCATCGACTATCAAAGTTTGACCATTTTAACGTTGTTAATATGGAGAGACCGGTTGGATTATTATCCGAAGAACCACTCCGTATTGGCATAAGCGTTGCGAGTCAAGAAATGCTGAATATTGAAGACGGAGTAAAATGCAAGGGCTATTGTATAAATCTTAGATAACAGTGCCTAAGATGGTTGTACGGAATAGTACCTTCGGTTTGTCCAGTCCCAGGACAACTTGTATGGACGAACGTCTGACGAAGTACTCCTAACTAATCACGTACGTTGATCTTTTCAAACGTAGTTATAAGTGGTAGAGAAATTCGTTTCTCTTACTTTATACTTGTAATATACTTTTGGGGAAGTCAATTAGTCGATTAGCGGGTTTGACGATGTAACGTTCAAAGCAAATCAAAAGAGTGTCAGGGTACGTTTAGCTTCAAGCTTCACAACCGGAAATGACAAAAAAAAAATCGGGTAGGCAGCATGGCTATATGGGTAGCTCCCATTAGGATGTATCATCATCTGATCTAGAGTTTCATTTACTTCTTAAAAATCTATTGTCGATTCTGACCCATTTCGGGAAACGGTTGGCTTGCTACCACCGTTGGTGATATACATTCGATACACTCAAGAGAAATGAGTGGTCGGTCATGTGTGGCTGGGTTACAAGATGTTCTTGTTGAACCCGTGTATTCGTATCTAGAGATACACCTCCGGAAGGTGATTCCATACCTCATCATAGTTGGGAACCCAATATCCATAAGCACTTAACGGTTTTTGTTTGTATACTATTAGTAGAATGTGAGATGAAAGCATTCTACTAGATTATGAATTATTTGTGGACACCTTAGACATTATCATAATATCTGTTTAAATATGCAAACTGTTTTGATCTCATAAGGTAAAAACCCGTTCCGAATGCACGGCGTGGTCTTATGAATCATTGTGATTTATTAAACTTGTTTATAAATCGTTTACTCATACCAGTCTATGACTGACCCGGAGTTTATTTTCTGTGTTTTCCTTAAACTCTTGGGTACTCATAATATTTATTATGAGTAGACAAGTGATCCAGGTTCTAAAGTAACTTTGGAGTAGCTGGATGGCAGGATCTGAAGTGTTGGCTTATCTATCATATGTTATGTAGAATTATCTACAAGTTAGTATCACAAGTGTTAAGTATGTAATTGTGATGACATGTATCCCTATGTATGAAGTATTTCAATGTACTTGACTTATGTTATGTAATATTTTGGGTTATAATATTATGTTCCAAGTTCCGCTGTGAGATTCTGATGTCTTTTCTTAGTTCTATTCTTCTATCTATTTCTTTTCTTTCATAATTATCTGGATTTTGTCGACTCTTGGACGCTCGATATGTGAGATATATCGGATATCCAAGGTCTCTGAAATCCGGGTCGTTACACAATCAACACAAATTATATATCACATCATATATTTCAATATATGAAAACAACAGTATTATAAATATTGAGGAATCCAGTTGGATCCCTCCAACCTGTTTCCCTGCATCCACAGATGTTAAACAATATAGTAACATCGATTTCATTTCAATATGAAGTATTCTGATCAACAGAATCAATATATATTTAACGATTTATATATATAATTTCAACCAACTGACTAGCAGTTCATTTAAACAGTCAACACACAACAACCAATCAATATTTATCAGTTCTAAAAATACGTTATAAAATATAAACTGTTCAGAGTTAGTGAGATTTACTCACATTGGACGATTATCGTTAAATAACGATAATTGGTCATTGATTTGATTTAGGCGTTTAATTTCACCATAAATCCAAACGAGCTCCAATTCACTCCCGGTCAGTTTCATTTTGAATCTCTCGTCCATACGATCCAAACGGATCTTGTTTCGCTCAATTCTGATAACGTATGAGAAAGTTTTCATTTTAATAAGTTTACGTACTATTATAAACTGAATTTAACTAACTTATTATTTAATCGGGCCTCATTGTTTGAATTCGACCTATTCAACCCTTTAAGAACTCAGCCTGTGATGCCTCCATCTTCCTCAATACCAAAACGCAAGCTTCAGAAAATCGTAAATAACCATTACAGAAATTACTCCCCCAGCCGCTCCTTCCTCTTTTCATTAAATCCAAAATAAATTTAACCAAACTTCTTCTCATCAAATCCTAATCAACCCCGCACCAGTTTCTCCAAGCTCGCACCTCCCTGCTCCACTTTAGTTCTTCAGGAAAACCGCATGCCAACAGTTACCCTCGTCACTTTTATGTGATCGAACTCCCCACAAATACTCCAACTAGTGCGGTTCTCCCCTCTAATCATAAATCCGACACTCAAAACACACATCGATGCTTACATCTTGTCGTTTACGAAACCCTAGGCTCACTGAAGAACAGACGGCCAAAATAGGGGCGTCGAACTTGTTCAAACAGATATCGGATTGAAGAGAACACGATTATGAAACCAAATATAAGTATATAATGATTTATAGGATTCGATTTGTATTTATTCTTGATTTTAGAAGATCAAAATATTTTTCCTTTAAAGAAAAAGTTACGGCGGATTGTTGTTTGACCACCGAAGGAATTAGTCTAGGATTGAAGGGTGTTGGAGTATTTATAGAGATATTTAAACATTTATTTATTCAAATATTATATTGAATTTTAAGCAAACACTATTTTTATTTGTCCTCTAAAATTCCTGTAATCACACATGACACCCAAAAATCACGAAACTGGACATGCAGTTACAGTTCGACATTACGGACCAAACGAAATTTGTTTCGTCGAATTCCAACTCCGTTTGCTCATACAGCATATTTTTAACCATCAAAATACTGACTATTTTTCACATTAAAAATCCGTATGGCCACACAGTGACTCTAAAAATCACGAAAACTGAAATCTAGCAATAATTTAATATTGCGGATCCAACAAAATTAGTTTCGTCGAAAAGGGATTTTGTTTGAAAAACAGGCTATTTTTAAAGCTCTAAATAACCCATTTAAATATATAAATATATTTAAAAATAATTAAATTTAATATTCAAAAATAAATATTATCGTATATATTCACAATAGAATATCATACAGCTCCAATTGGATTTATAAGTCGATTTTCAAAATTCCCAGTTATATCGATATTCGATTTATATTAAAATTCCTTTTATAATATAAAAATATATTTATAAATTTCAAAGGAATTCCATAGAGACTTTTCTAAAATTTGATTTGGAAATAACTCAAAATCTACACAACGAAATCCCAATTTTTCTCTTCCACTAGAAAAATATACTTCACCAGCTCCTAACGTTTCTTGTTTCACAGGAATCTGATTTAAAACGAATTTTGTATATCCATTTGAAGTTCAAATCGCCAAATAGCGAACTACCGCGCCATTTTTAGCTCGATTATAATTATATTATAATTCTACGTTCAAACTTCGTTTAAATAAAATATTCATTACTCAAATTCAATTCCAAACTGAATTATATATTTTAAATTGCCCAATTCACACAATACTGTGAATTCTATTATTTCCGATTATTTCAGAAATTAAATATAATACTCTATTATTTAATTTAATTTAATATTCACTATTATTTAATTAAACAACGATTTAATTCCCTAAATCACTATTTAAATAATTAAATGAATTAATTATTATATCGCTGAAAATACGGGTTGTAACATTCTTTCCCCCTTAAAATAATTCTGTCCTCGGAATTGCTAAGGTAGAAAACTAACCCTAATAACTGGTTAAAAATTATTTGTTTACTTCTTTAACTTCAGTTTCAGCTGAACCAATTAATTTCAATTAAAATATTAATTAATTCTTATCAATGAAAATTTTCAAAAATCTTGAAAATTTTCTAACACCTTAACTTTTCGAAAAATTTCGCCAGCACCTCCTTTGTACTGGTCAATCGGTACAACTACAACTCACCTCTCTGGACCTTCTCCTACCCAAAAGAAAATCAAACAGCCAAGCGGCTTGCCAACTCGGCTCATAGAAATCTCATGCTTATATCAAATATAAACTTGTACCTTTTTTTGGGGCATATCACTATGTCCTTTGCATTTGTTACCAACTCAACATATACCAATGTTATCCCAACCAATTTCCAATCATTATCTGTTCAACACAGCTATTTGCTTATATCCAAACCAAATTTTATTTCAAACTCCTATCTCAAATTCCAAACTCTTAACTTATCCATCCAGTATCATTTCAAATTCCTATATCACATATCAAATTTTATTCGATATTTTCTCTTTCATTTTAATTTCTGCTTAACTGGTTTCACTTCAATTCCAATTCGCTTTCACAACTTTCTATTTAAATTTGTTTTTAATTCAAGCAATATCTCCTTGAGAGTTTTAAACAACTTTTCTTTTCTAAAACCAAATATTCCTTTTTGGATTTCAACAACTTGTTTCTCTCAAACCAATTTAAAAACAAAATCTTTTTGGTAGTAATCCGTTACTTAAAAACTCGAAAATGAATACTTATAATGCTGCAGTCATTATCAGAATTATTTCCCAGTGATCGGAGTGAGTTGAAAACTATATCACTTTCAAAATCCAACTTTTAACATTTCCATTTTGAAATTCATTTCAAAATACCATTTTCAACGCTTGTAACAAATTTAAAATCTCCCAGGATTTCAAATTCTCTTATATTCAATTCAAATCCATTTAAAAACATTTTTTCAAATTTCCAGGGTTTTAATTTCAATTTTGGTTTAAATTCAGATTTAATTCAATTCGATTTCATATATTTCACTTATGTGAATTCTGATTGGTTATATATATAACCATTCCAATTATAATCTTACTCGATTATAATAACAACCAATATATCAAATACATTATAATCAGTCCAATATAAATCCTTTATATCAAAATATAATTTGGGAAAAATTATTTCATTTACCCTTTTTCAAAACATACTGTGTCGGTTCATCATATTCGAGTGTTTATAAACCCCTACCGAAACAGTGGATCAAACTGATCGACCTGAATTCATAAACTACTCAACCAATGAATTTCCACAATATAAAACAATTTTATATCAAATCACAAATACATGCTCATATATATACACTCAACTCAATCTAGGGTATTACTAACCCATCTCTACTGAGTCACGCCACAAAGCCAAGGTAATTACATAACCTTCAGCTCTGATACCGCTGTAATGAACTGGGATTTTCGAAAATCAACACAAAACTACCACGTTGACTATTCAGACATCGGAAATACCTGATCATTAGTAGAAAGAGGTTAGAGGGTGAGAATAGATAAGATAGAAAATTAGAATAGAAGAAGAAGAAGATCACCATAGAACAGAATCAGAGTAATACGAATCTCACAGCGGAACGAATAAAATATAATATATAACATAACTTTGCAATAAAACATTATATATATACACAATAATATTATCATAGTACAACACTTACACACAGCGGAAATAACAATAACTATATAATCCTGAAGTCTCCTGCTTCAAGCTCCTCCAAGTATATTTGTAAAGACCTGAACTACTTGACTGCCCGTACAAATTTGGGCACCTAAGAGTTTAGGGAAACAAAAACAAATTAAACTCTGGGTCAGTCATGGGACCGGTGCGAGTAAAATCAAATCATTTGGTTTAACTTTTCAAAATTCTTTTTAAAAGAAAAGATAATCGTAAGACCAATCCACACATAAACATGGATGGTTTTTACCTTACGATAACCCAAAACAGTTTTGGAAATCAATACTTTCCTGATGTTATAATAATGTCTAATCACAAGTAAATAACAATCTAGCAGAATGCTTGCATCTCACGTTCCACATATATAGTATACAAATCAAAATCGCAGGCTCTTATTGGGGATTGGATTCCGACTATGACAAGGTATGGGACCACCTCCGATAGTGTATCTCTAGAGACGAATACACTAGGTTCAATAAGAACATCTTGCAACCTGGCCCACATATGACCGACCACTCATTTCGCTTGAGTGTATCGAATTTATATCACCAACGGTTGGGAGCTACCCACCGGTTCCCGAAAAGGGACAGCATCGAAATAGATAAAAGAATGAAATGGATTTTCTCTAGATATGTGATATACACCCTAATGGGAGCGACCCACCTAGCCATGCTGCCTGCCCGCTTTCTGTCATTTCCCGGTTGATGAGGCTTGAGGTCATAATGTATCTTTGGAACACCTGACCACCACTCACTTTGAATGCTACGTCGTCATACCCGCCAAATCACAAATTGATTTCCCCAAAAATACTGCGGTATAAAGCTAAGAGAAGCGAATTCCTCCACCACCAAACTTAAGTACATTTGAAGAGATCAACTTACACGATCCTTTAGATATACTTTGTCAAACATTCGTCCATTCACGTTGTCCCGGGACTGGACAAACCGAAGGTGCTATTCTGTAAATAGGATAGCCCTTGCATAACACCGTCTTTACTTATTTCCATCATATTTGATTGCAATGCTAACGCCCATACAGAGTGGTTTTCAGATGATGAATATGATCCCGGTCTCTCCGTATTGACAATCGAAAAATGGTCAAAAACTTCGATAGTCGGTGATTTGACTAACAAAGAAAAATAGGAGTACAACCAACGATCTTATTTCCAGATAGAAATTCGATCAATCATCAATCAACACTGATCTCCTTTAATTTAATTTATCATTAATTTATTCATTTCCCATTTCTATATATTTGTAAATTCTTATTTTCCAAATTTATGAAATGTACTTTATTAATCATTTGAAAACATCTCCATATTTACTCCCATTTCTTGTTTCCTATATTAGAAAACATTTCTGATTCTTTTATTTGGAAAACATTTCCAAAACTCTTTCATTTGTTTTAAACAAATGTTTAAATATAATGTCGCTATACAAACTTGAACCATTACACTCATCAACTAAATTCACTTAGCCAACCTTCACTATCGAACCCTACCCATTCCTTAGTTAAAATCGATTCAATCAAGTTGGGGTATAACTACCTCTCAGACCTTAACTGAACAACAATTCTGACCTCAAAACAGACAAAGTTCACCTTCTAAATCTTTTAACCAACTTCCTTATGCAACTCGGATTCTATTTATGAATCCACTTGTTTATTTTGAAACATTGATTATAACTATATCGTTATAATCCCTTCTTCTTAAAGATCTAACTTCAAAATATAACTTTTATAGATTAATTAAACTAAATAACTAAATAGACAATTTATGAAGAAATCATTAAATCTTGATTAAAAACGGAAAGTGTACTTTCCCGAATTCGATATAATCGAATTTCAACGTATAACTCTCTTTTGAAAAATCTCTATTCGATAACCCATTTTCGAATAAACTATATTCGATAGATCTTTCTACGAATAACTATATTCGATAATCTCTCTTCGAATAACTATATTCGATTAACTCTCTTCAAATGCTTTACATTCGATTAACTCTCTTCGAATGATTTACCTTCGATTAACTCTCTTCGAATTCTTTATATTCGATTAACTCTCTTCGAATGATTTACATTCGATTAATCTCCTTTCGAATAAACTATATTCGATTAACTCCTTTTAACTGTATTCGAATAACTAATATGCAGTAACTCCTTTTAACTCTATTCGAATAACTAATATTTGATAACTCCTTTTTAACTCTATTCGAATAAATAATATTCGATAACCTCTTTTCGAAAAATCTCTATTCGATTTATTCTATTCTTCGATTAACTCTAACTGATTAACTCTAACTGGTTAACTCTAACTGGTTAACTCTAACGGTTAACTCTAACTGATTAACTCTATCTGATTAACTCTATCCAATTTACTCTTCGTCCATATTTAGTTTCAAATATCAATGTTGAAATCGATTCTTTCTTCTCTATATAAGTCCTGACTTATATATTCTATTTATCCAATGGTAAAAAAGTTTCTTAATTTATAAAACCTTATTTATAAATTAGTCTTCTTACTTTATCTGTTAAAACAGATTTCTCTTAAATGTTCACTTTGAATTCATATTCTGTTATACCTGTGTGCGAAGCACGAGTCTAAACCTTCCTAGTGTAAAATTCTCTTTTTATACAATTCTATTCATTTTTCAAGTATTTCTTTTCTTATAATCTATTTGTTTTCGAAATAAATATTTCCTTTATAATTCTATTTATTTTCTAAATAAATATTGCTTTTATAACTCTATCTATTTAATAGATAAATATTTCTATTTATAATCTATTTGTAAATGTTTTACAAATATTTCCTTTTCAATTCTATTTATAATTGTTTTTCAAATACCTCCTTTTTTCTATTTGTTTCACAAATATTTTCCTTTTCTATTTGTTTTACAAATCTTTTCCTTTTCTATTTGTTTTACAAATATTTTCCTTTTCTATTTGTTTTACAAATACTTTCCATTTATATATATATAATCCATTGATTTTATATAAATAATACATTTTTAAAATACACTTTGAAAATCCCCTTTCCTACATTTCCAGTATTTCTTACGGTATCTAAAATACCAAATAACAATGATTGATATCATTCAAACTCGCACAATCAACACACATTATATATCACATCATGTATTTCAATATATGAAAACAACAATATTATAAATATTGAGGAATCCAGTTGGATCCCTCCAACCTGTTCCCTGCATCCACAGATGTTAAACAATATAATAACATCGATTTCATTTTAATATGAAGTATTCTGATCAACAAAATCAATATATATTTAACGACTTACATATATATAATTTCAACCAACTGACTAGCAGTTCATCCAAACAGTCAACACACAGCAATCAACCAATATTTATCAGTTCTAAAAATACGTTATAAAATGTAAACTGTTCAGAGTTAGTGAGATTTACTCACATTGGATGGTTATCGTTAAATAACGATAATTGGTCATTGATTTGATTCAGGCGTTTAATTTCACCATAAATCCAAACGAGCTCCAATTCACTTCCGGCCAGTTCCATTTTGAAGCTTTCGTCCATACGGTCCCAGCGGATCTTGTTTCGCTCAATTCTGATAACGTATGAGAAAGTTGTCAATTTAATAAATTTACGTACTATTATAAGTTGAATTTAACTAACTAATTATTTAATCGAGCCTCATTGTTTTAATTCAGCCAACTCAACCCTTCAAGAACTCAGCCCGTGATGCCTCCGTCTTCCTCAATACCAAAACGCAAGCTTTAGGAAATCGTAAACAACCATTACTGAAATTACTCCCCCAACCGCTCCTTCTTCTTTTCATTAAATCCCAAATAAATTTAACCAAACTTCTTCTCATCAAATCCTGTTCAACCCCGCACTAGTTTCTCCAAGCTCGCACCTCCCTGCTCCACTTCCGTTCTTCAGGAAAACAGCATGCCAACAATAACCCTCGTCACTTTTATGTGATCGAACTCTCCACAAATACTCCAACTAGTGCGGTTCTCCCCTCTAATCACAAATCCGACACTCAAAACACACATCAATGATTACATCTTGGCGTTTCCCAAACCTTAGGCTCACTGAAGAACAGACGGCCAAAATAGTGGCGTGGAACTTGCTCACACAGATATCGGATTGAAGAGAACATGATTGTTAAACCAAATATAAGTATATAATGATTTATAGGATTTGATTTGTATTTATTCTTGATTTTAGAAGATCAAAATATTTTTCCTTGGAAGAAAAAGTTACGACGGATTGTTGTTTGACCACCAAAGGAATTAGTCTAGGGTTATGAAGAGTGTTGGAGTATTTATAGAGATTTTTAAATATTTATTTATACGAATATTATATTGAATTTTAAGCAATCTATATTTTTATTTGTCCTCTAAAATTCCTTTAATCACACATGACACCCAAAAATCACGAAACTAGACATGTAGTTACAGTTCGACATTACAGACCCAACAAAACTGGTTTCGTCGAATTCCAACTCCATTTGCTCACAAAGCGTATTTTTAACCGTCAAAATACTGGCTATTTTTCACATTAAAAATCCGTACGGCCACACAATGACTCTAAAAACCACGTAAATTGGAATCTAGCAATAATTTAATATTGCAGATCTAACAAAATTAGTATCATTGAAAACGGAGTTTGTTTGCAAAACTGGCTATTTTTAAAGCTCTAAATAACCCATTTAAATATATAAATATATTTAAAATAATTAAATTTAATATTTAAAAATAAATATTATCGTATATGTTCACAATAGAATATCATACAACTCCAATTGGATTTATAACTCGATATTTCAAAATTCCCAGTTATATCGATATTCGATTTATATTAAAATTCCTTTTATAATATAAAAATATATTTATAAATTTCAAAGGAATTCCATTGCGACTTTTCTAAAATTTGATAACACCTTAACTTTTCGAAAAATTTCGCCAGCACCTCCTTTGTACTAGTCAATTGGTACAACTACAACTCACCTCTTTGGGCCTTCTCCAACCTAAAAGAAAATCAAACGGCCAAGCGGCTTGCCAATTCGGCTCATAGAAATCTCATGCCTATATCAAATATGAACTTGTACCTTTTTGTAGGGTATATCACTATGTCCTTTGCATTTGTTTTCAACTCAACATATACCAATGTTATCCCAAACAATTTCCAATCAGTATCTGTTCAACACAGCTATTTGCTTATATCCAGACCAAATTACATTTCAAACACCTATCTCAAATTCCAAACTCTTAACTTATCCATCCAATATCATTTCAAATTTCTATGTCACACATAAAATTTTATTCGATGTTTTCTCTTTTAACTTAATTTCTTCTTAACTGGTTTCACTTCAATTCCAATTCTCTTTCACAAATTTCAATTTAAATTTGTTTTTAATTCAAGCAATCTCTCCTTAGGAGTTTTAAACAGCTTTGCTTTTCTAAAACCAAATATTCCTTTTTAGATTCCAACAACTTGTTTCTCTCAAACCAATTCAAAAACAAAATCTTTTCGGTAGTAATCCGTGACTTAAAAACTCGAAAATTAATACTGATGATGCTGCAGTCATTATCAGAATTATTTCCTAGTGATCGAAGTGAGTTCAATACTATATCACTTTCAAAATCCAACTTTTAACACTTCCATTTTGAAATTCATTTCAAAATACCATTTTCAATGC
This sequence comes from Allium sativum, assembly GCA_030737875.1. Lineage (NCBI taxonomy): Eukaryota > Viridiplantae > Streptophyta > Magnoliopsida > Asparagales > Amaryllidaceae > Allium > Allium sativum. Next base: position 924,812,051 of record CM060922.1, read on the forward strand.
TTGTAACAAATTTAAAATCTCCCAGGATTTTAAAATTCTCTTATTATTCAATTCAAATCCATTTAAAAACACTTTTTCAAATTTCCAGGGTTTTAATTACAATTCTGATGTATTTTATTTATTCATACTCTATTATATTCTTGTACTCTGATGTAAATTGTTGTAACAACAACGAAGTGTTCTATTGTTTGCATTCTAATTTGTCGTGTTCTCATTACAACCCATGTTTTCTAGTCTCCTTGAAGGCTAGCGAATTCGGGTCATAACATTTTTGGTATCAGAGCTTTTGTTTACAGAGCTCAAGAATAAGACAAATTAGAACCGAACGAAAAAATTCATCAGAGATAGGATCAGTAGTATCCTAGAATGAGTTAGAAGAGTATTATTTATTAAAAACAAATTTAGTTTTGAAAATTTTATCTTATCATACGTATTTGAGTACTTTATTTTATATTGAATTTGGATAATCAAGTATATGAAGATTTTGCATGTACGCGTCATGAACATATATTCGAAGTCTCAAATATACTGGGTAGATATAGAATCACACTCTAGTCGTCCAGAGATGATTCTGATGACAGTCTGGACAATATCAACGTTTATGTTCAAGTTTCGAAGGTGGGATATCTATATATTTCCAATTGATTGGTGTGAGAAACAAAACTTAGAATTTATTGTTTGGGACTTGGCATCAAAAATGTGATTTTTGACTATATAAAAATTACATATTTGAAAATTTAATCAAGTAATTGATTGCTGGTTATGATGTGTAATTATTAGTTCAACTAATTAAAATATTGGAAAGGTAAAACCAATTAGCGAATGAAAAGGTAAAATTTAGCCAAATCAAATATTGAATTAAATTGAAAATTGATTGGAATTGCATACATGTGTATATATATATTTTTTAAACAGGTCATAGCATGGAAGCTAAGAAAAGGAATAAAATTGTATGCCTGTCAAATAGGTACATGTTTATTGTATTTATTAGGTTTTTAATGATTTTATGAGCCGATTAGCAAGCCGCTTGGCCTTTTCTTTTCCTTTTGGATTGATGAGGACCTTGTGAGGCAAGTTGCGGTTTTAAAGGTCTCCTCGTACAAAAGAGGTTATGGTGAAATTTTTCGAAAATTTAGGGTGTTAGCCAAATTTTTGAGAAATTAGAAAATTCTTAGAAACTGAAAAGTTGAAGAATGAAAGCCAGAATGGAAGTTGAGTTGGTAAGTTAAATAACTTTCAGTTCCATTCCTTTTCGAGGACGAAAGGATTTTAAGTGAGGGAGATTGTAACAACCTGAAATTTCTGAACCAATTAAATTTTTTCATTTTGGCTATTTTAATGGATTTTGGATATTTAAAATGACGTATTTTAAATAATAACGACTAGAAATTTATTTTGAACAGAATTAGAATGTGTAAATTTATTTTAATTATATAACGAGCCTAAAATGGCGCGGTAGTTTGAAAATTTGATTTCCAACTTTAAATGAATGTATAGAATCCAAAATATATCGGATTTCAGTAAAACAAGAAACATTTGAATCTGTTTAATTATATCTTTCTAACGAATGTGAAAAACTGAGATTTCATAATGTAAATTGAAAGTTATGTCCAGTTTAAAATTTAGAATAGTCTCTATTAAATTTATATATATTTCCAATATATATAGAACCCTTAAAATAGCCATTTTGTAAACGACCACCGTTTTCGACAAATCCACTTTTGTTGGATCCGGAATGTCAAATTATTGGTATATTCCAATTTTCATAATTTTTGGAATTAGTATGTGAGCGTGGTGAATTTAAACACATTTGATACTTTTAGTTTGAATTTAATCGACAGGAAAATGTCCATTTTTCAAACGTTCTCTAAAGTCGATGAAACTAGTTTTGTTAGGACCGTATCGGTAAAACATAACTAGACATAATTTTTCTGTAATTTTTGGAGCCAGTATGTGACCCCGGTAAGTTAAAATGTACATTTAAAAGTTAATGTATTAATTTATATTTTAATTTTGATAAAAACAGATCAAAACAGTCGAATTGGCTTATGAAACATATCCCATTATGTACGAAACGGCGGTTTTTGGCTAGGGTCGATAGTCGTTGGGTTTGATTTGGAGTTCGTTTGCGATTTTAACATTAAAGATGATTAAAATAACAATATAATTTTCCATAAAAAGGGGCCAAAGTCAAAAACCTTAGTCAACATAATTGCCCCGGTCAAATTCTCGTTACCGCTCCTATCCCTTGAAACCAACAATTAAAAAGATTTGAAGTAAATCTCTCCAAATCTCTCAATCCATCAGGTATTTCGCAAAGATTATAAAACAAAAATCGTTCCCTTTGGTGAGTACTACATTCCCAACAGTGGAGATGGGTTATCGTGCCTTGAGATGGCCTGAATTCGGGCTGAAGTCGTTGTCGTTTCACTTGGGACTGCGAAGAAGTGAAGTCCTCGAGCTGGTCAATGGGGGTGGCGGAGGAAGCCCAGGCGACGGGCTACGATGTGGTAGCTAATGATCGGTCTCTGGTGTGGTGGTTGAAGAGCTGGCAGCGGGATTTCATGTTGAAGAAGGGTTCGTCTTTTTCAGTCACGAAGAAGACAGGTGCAGGGTAATTAACAATGTTAATTAATTTTTAATTATTATTTAATTATTTAATCAAGTAATAAAATGTCATTAACGCATTAAATATCACAACTTTTTCATACGATGTAACGTCCCGCATTTTTGATAGTCGAATATTTAATATATTTCATTGTTCAAAATATCGATTTGGAATTTTAAATGGATTTATAATATATAATTGATTTATTAAACATTATATGGACATGTAATTTATATTAAAACGAACTCGAAATGGTGCGGTAGTTCATATTTTTTGATTTATACTTCAATTGAATATACAGAATCCATTTTAAGCCGGAATTCTGTAAAACAAGTGCAACGTCTCGGATTTTTAACGATTTAATAATTAATTAATTCAATTATTAATAGTTGATTTAGAGATATAAACGATATGAATTCCATTATTTTGAATATTTAATTAATAAATAATGGTATAATATATTTAATTTCCGAAAAAGTCGAAAATAGTTGAATTCGCAATATTTTGTGAATTGAATAATTTAAAAAGATTTAACGAAGTTTAAATTGGCCCGCAGAAGATTCACTGCCAACGCTGCTTCCATTCATTTTCAAGAGTCTTTTCGATCTGATCCACTATTTATCGATCAGTATACTGGATGCTGGCTCACATTCGTTTCAAGTCGGGATACATCAATGTATAGATTTTTGGATACTAAGGCTACAAAATGAAATATATTCTATAAAAGTAAATGATATTTCTTATAATGGTACAACAAATGCATTTAATAACTAGTTGACTTGTTTGTAGATTCAAGGAGCATATTATATATGTTGAATGACATGCATATATATTGAATTCTAATACTTGTCCTTTTGCAATGAAGAATGTCGTGTATTGTCATTGCATAAAAGAAGAAAAATGAAAGAAACCACATCCAATAAGCCAATGGTTAAAAAACGCCATACATAAAACGGTTATACTGTTCAATAGAAATACTACTATACATCAAGTTTATAAGCAACCGATATACATATGATTAAACTAATAAACTAACCCGAAGAATATTATCATATATTTATATGTGTGTGAATTTCACATAAATATTGAATTCGCATGCCTATTCCTAAACCCGAGCCGACAAACTCATTTGGTACTAGCTGCAAAAGTGGAAAAGAAACAATGCCAAAGCCATTTAATAAAATATACATAAAACTTTATCTTCATTCAACAGCGTTGATGTCAAGCAAATGGAAGCCGTGTATGCCAAGCTACAATACGCCTTGCGTGCCAAGAAAATTTCAATCCCGTGCTCTCCACGTTTTACTTTCCATGCCTGCCAAACTTGCTTTTCATTTAAATACTGGTATACACATATATTTGGTTTTTTCATCTTCAGACAAGAGAACGAGAGCAACCAACTTCATAAATAAATTGAAAATTGAAAACTTATTATAAATCCAAAATTTCAGATCCCCTAGAATCGCAAGACGAAGGGCCTTAATCTCATATCAATTGTTTATGGTTCGGTCAACTTACGGGAGTTTGAAGACTTCACCATGGCTTTATGGTTGAACTGCGTGACCAATAGAGGAAGGAATGGATAAAAAGGAGTATGGGTTCAGAGTTATTGGGTTTTTTTTGGCTCGAGGGGATGACCTGGGGGTTCGTCGTTGTTGGCGTTAGCATAGCTTGGAGAGGCGGTGACCAGGGTGAGGTCGCAGTGGCCGTTGCTGATGAGGCGGCGGATCTGTGGATAGAAGTGACGGTGTGGGGATGAATGGAGATGTTGAGTCCTTTGTTAGGAGCATATAGGAGGGAGTATGGTCATCAGTTTTGGGTGTTGGATGGCATCGATCGTATGGCACACAGTTCGGAGTAGGGGAAGAAGCATGAATCACGTTCTTTTTAAGAGGATGCTGTAGTTTCGAATTGGAGAAAAACAGTAGCAGATGCAGTGCGGTTCTTATTTTGGCTTGTTGAAGATAGTAAGGGAAAGAATTGATGTCAAGATATTGTTTGGGTTTTCATGCACTAAAAAGAGAAGTTTAGAAGCGAGGGGGTTAAGGATTTTAACGTGGGAATGGTTTTTGATTTCAGCTGCGTGAATGAATACTGTGAGGAGGAAGTCTAACGGCCCAGACTTTTTACTGTTTAATTTAATGTTTAAATTTGTTTTAAACGTTGATTCGAATTTGAATAACTGAATTTAATAATTTGAAATATATTATTAATATAAATAATATAATAAATTAGTTTGAAGAGTCAAAATCTGTTGAAATAGCAATATTGTTTGAATTGACAATAGATGAGAAGTTAATTCAGTTCAGTTTTGAGTTATATTAACGAGATTTAATTTTTTTTGTATGATTTCTAATTTTTGTTACAATCAGAGTTCGTATGGGATCGTACGAACTATAAGCATCGCACATCGTACACTGTAGAATATTGCTAGTTGGTTTCAACAAAATATCGTTTGTCGCTTCAAACAAAATATCCCTATGCTACAGTGAAAACCAGAAGCCGAACCCGATTGTTACTTCATATTTTCTAAGGACGGCGGTTAATAAAAAAAATAAAAATAAAATAAAAAAAATCTCTATATCTCCTGTATCCCCGACATTTTGCAGCCATCACTTGAATACAGCACATCCATGTGCAAAACTGAAAACATAAGGAAAGTGAATGGCATGACCATGTGAAAATCTGCACGCAAAAGTCTGCCATGTGGAAGTCTGCACATACAATATCCCTGCTACAAATTCTGACTTTTGGTTCCTAAATAACCCCATAAGTAATCTAAAATATGAATAAATAATAGTTGATGTCATTTCACTATACCATGTTACCTTGGATTTATCACCTGGAAATAGAAAGGCTACGATCTTTCAATTTGAAATTTTAAATATCAATTAACCAGATAACCAATTCTTTTGACTTCCAAACCCATCCATTTTTCATACCGCAATTCACCTTGAGTTCATAAATTTCAAAGATACAACCTATCTCTAGAGCTCTTGGTAATTCATATTCCACGCATTCTCCATTTAGTCCTTTAAGAGATGTTTGTCAAGGACATCTCTATCAAGAGTTGCAAAGTATCGAAAAGGGTGTTTCAGCTCACAAAGCTGGTTTTGCCCTTTTTGGTCTCCCAAATTAGTATTATTATTATAGTTTATATATCATATAGATTAAATCGGTTCATCTTAGTAATAGTAAAGAACGATACTTACAATCAGATATGAAGTGATATAATATCTTTGACAAGAGAATTAAAAATCGAAAGAAAATATCAGCCGATTTTGATACAGTTGCACGAAGTCTTAAACAAATGTCAGCGTATCGGACCAAATGAAAATTGTACAAGCACAGCCTATCACAGACTATGCAAATCTAGGAAAAAAAAATCTTTGAAATATATTTGGTTTCAGAAACGCTTGTACTCAACAAAATATTCGTATACGTCACTGTTCATTCTGACATTAGTTCCCTTCCTGTCAAGGTGTTGCCTTTATAAATAGCACTCTCCCCTTGTCTTCTGCAACACAGTATGTTTACAAACCAATAACATATAATCATCAATCAGGAAACCCAGAAGAAAATCGATCAAAGGAAAAAAATATGGCGGTGGTGTCCAGATTTTCGAATACAACGCTGTGGCAAAAAATGGGAGGATGCGGTGAGTGTTTTTGTGTGAGGTTATGTGGAGTTCAAATTTGCTGAAGGTGGGATCAAAATCGGGTTCAGTGTATAAGAAACCTGGAAGTCAAGAGTGGAGAGTAGGAGTTAGGATACTGGCATTATTCAGACAAAAGTTGTAACACCCCACCTCCGTTAGGTCACTCGCAAAGGGAATGCCTTAACTTTGGTGGAGCGTTTTTAGTAGACAGAACAGAAATTTACAAGACAGATAAAGTAGTACTTGAAAATTTTATAACTTTATTACAACAAAAACAAAAATAAGTTTGGTTACATCTTTCAAAAATCTCAATATCGGAATTCAAGTACATAAATATCGGTCTTGTACAAAAGCCTTCAGAATGCATAGTTTTTAAAGCCATAATCCCCAACATAAACTGCCATGGAAAGATAGAGCCAAAGCCAAGCAATACTTCAAACACTTCATGCAGAGAGAATCTGAATCAAGCTCCTATGTTTCCATCCTGAAAACCTTGGGGGGGGGGGGGGAGGGACGGAAAGAAAAGAGGCGAAACAAACTAGGTCAGACATAAGTCTGCTGATTCCAGTGACCTTCAACATATAAATAGATAATAGTATCATGACATGTAAATAAATTTAGATGAGAGATAACCGTAACAGGAATAGCAGGTTAACAGAAGAAACGGAATGATGTAGGCTAAGCCAAGCTTTTCACTTCTCTGCACTAATACCAGTATAACTAGATTAGGTGTTACCCTAGTGTCTAAACTGAAACAGAAACGGAAACAGAATAATCTCTACAGAAACAGAATGCTTGTAATGGGCCTTTACCACACGAACAAACCGAAGGTATAGAAGCATAATACTGATAATGGGCTTTTACCACCACAACAGACAGAAGGTACGGAAACAGAATATTAATAATTGGTCTTTGCCACCCAACTAATGGCCCTTACCATCCCAACAGACAGAAGGTATAGAAACAGAATCGGAAACGGAATCAGAGATGGAAACAGAATAATCCTTATAGAAACAGAATGTTAGAATTAGGCGTACACTAGTAATGGGCCTTTACCACGCGAACAGACGGTACCACGCAGAAACAGGTAGGTGTTACCACCCAACAGAAACAGAAGGTACCCGCAGAACAGACATAACTAGGTGTACCCGAATGTCTAAACTGAAACAGAAACGGAAATAGAATAATCTCTACAGAACAGAATGCTAGAATTAGGTGTACACTAGTAATGGGCCTTTACCACCCGAATAGGCGGTGCCACGCAGAAACAGACAGGTGTTATCACCCAACAGAAATAGATAGAACTAAGTGTTCTCTGAGTCCTACCCCCAAGCGATCGGCTCCCTAATACATAAATACCCGTGTCGGCCCCATAATAGGGTGTATCACTCCCTAAAGTGGCAACCTATTGGCACAGACCTATTTACAGATGTCACGTTGTCTTACATCTTCACAGCAGACCGGATCCATGCACGCACATGATCCAGTTGGAACACACCATCAACACCCCTCGCCATTTTCAGAATAAACCGCTTATAATTAGTTCAGTAAGCGCGCCCGGACCCCTGCGTAGCGTGGGGTCAAAGTTTTAATACCAGAAAGGGTTACTGACTAAAATGGGTTCCACACAACATATGACACCAGTAATTCCCCTCCTAACCTTGTGTCCCCAGACTAACAGATTTCAGATTAACTTGTTTATAGATTTCAGACAGAGTTCAGATTACTAGTTCACAGATCAGACAATCAAATTAACAAGTTTTCAGATTAACAGATCAGATGTACGGATTTAACAAACTTATAGATTGTCTAACTTTGTATTGGGCCTACAGATTCACGAAACGGGTTTATTAGATTCATCAGTCAAGTTGGTTTAACCCTATCCACCCAACACGTTTTTAGACACCACATTTCTCTTAAATTTGCATTAATTAAATATTAATGCATAGACCTCTCACATTAGGTCGGTAGCTTGTGGCCATTGGATATGCCGGGCGGTTCCGGGCAGACTTCTGCCACAAGCCAGACCTAACCTCATGTTTAAGCATATTTTAGTTATGCCTACAACCTCTCACATTAGACTGAAAATTTGCGGTTGCTAGTTAAGCCGGTTGGTTCTGGGCAGGCTTATACCGCAAACAGAGTCTAACCTCGTGTCATAGACTATTCCAAAACAGATTATACAGATATCAGACTAATTATATCCATTCATCAAATTAAACTTAGTTAGAGCAGATTAATCAAATTTCCATATTTTTACTCAATCTTAGATCGAGCCTACGGATTTTCATACCCAAATTTCAATTATTTAGCTTTCAACAGATTAGGCAATTCAATAGATAACAGATCTAGCATATTAGGCGATTCAACAGATTAGCAGATTAGGAAATTCAACAGATAACAGATCTAGCAGATTAGGCGATTCAACAGATTAGCAGATTAGGCGATTCAATAGATTTAGCAGATAACAGATTTAGCAGATTAGGCAATTCAACAGATTTAGCAGATAACAAATTTAGCAGATTATATATTTCCAAAATTCTATTTACATATCTTGCCTAATCATAAATGAAGCCTAAACTTTCATGCCTAAATCATGGTCATAATTCATAATACAACATATGCCCAAATTTTTAGTTAAACTTTGCACAGTACAAAATATTCTCTAAAAAGCCCCAAATCATGATATACTCTATGAATTATGCCAAGTTATATCCTTTAATGACAAGTATCCAAAAATCCACTTTTAGGCGTATTCACATTGATAGTTATCCTTGTATAATATGGGTCTCTACGCCTAAGTCACATATTCTTTTTTTTCCAACTCATGAATCGTTACATAAAAATATGCCCAAAAATCTAGATCTTTAAATTATAACATCTCAAAATCAGATCTTAATTTTAAACATGCGTTATGTCCCCAAGTTTAAAGTCACATGTTATCATACAATGATTTCTCTTCTTCCAAATTACAGAGTATACACAGATCTAGATTTAATTTACAGCATATGTCCATTTCTCAAATCAGTCAAAGATCAGTCATGTCCAATTATGCATTATCCATTATTTGCCCCAAAATTTTGCGTTTATGCGCTAGTCTCTTATAAGATTTGGTGCAGGCTCGTGGTAGCCTGGCTATAAACAAAAAGGAAGGAAAGAGGGAACAAATGCAGAACAGTCACAATCAAGAAAGATCCACAGAAAAGTATGCATAAGCTCAGATCCAGATTCGCAAAAATGTCAAGATAATTATTAAATTTCATATCTGAAAATAACTGTACTCACAAAAAGGGAACGATTCTTGATTTCTGGGATCTATATTCTGACACTGAATAACGCTCCTTTGGCGTAGACTATCGATTAGATTAGAAAGTGGTTATTCTCTTTTAACTCTATTTAGATTGGAAGAAGATGCACTAGTTCTAGTTTTGATTTTAGCAGAGTAGCGATGCCATTTTTATTTTTAATTAGAATAGAGGCAGAGTATTGGCAGAATGAAATTGTGTGGAGAGAAAGCTAGGTTTGGGGTGTTTAAATAGGCTAGAGCTCACGAATCTGGTCAAAAAGGCGTCCAAGTGCAGAAAAATGGATCTATCTCCAGATCCGGAAAAGGTGGGAGGTCGACCCTAAGGTCGACCCTAGTGTCGACCGCCATGTCGACCCTAGTGTCGACCTGGGCCCTGGGTGGGAATTTTGCGGCCCAGCCCGGGTGGCTGTTTTGAATTTCGAAATCTGATTTTTGAATTTCGGGCTGGTTTTTTACTGAAACTTCTGAAGGCCATATCTTCTTCATACGGAGTCCGATTTACGCAAACTTGGACTCTATTCCAAGCAGAATTTCAAGACGAACGCAATGGAGTAACCCATTTCCCTTAATTATTATGTTACAATTTAATTATTCTCTGATTTGTCATTCTTATGTTCAATAAAAATACAGGGTGTTACATTCTTCCCTCCTTAAAGGATTTCGTCCCCGAAATCTTCAAGTTAAGAAGAATGTGTCCTACCATCCAATACCCATCTACTCAACCATCATCCATAAGCATCCATTGTCCTTAGAAAACTTATAATGTTGTATGAACATATGCAAAATTGTGTGTATATGTTCCTTATTTAATGCAAAGATCAGACGGTCCACTGATTCAGTTGACCTCCTTAATGCGAATGATGTTAGTGCCATGAGTCTAACATGTATGCAATTTTCCTTTTTGATACATATCATTTCTACATGAGTGCATAACCGTTCATTCATATGCAACATCCATGTTCTGAGCCAACCATTTTTCATTAAAAAATTTGAAAAATGCACACACATCCATATGCAGTATGAGAGTGTTTTTGAGCCGATCTAGTGCCTAGTGTGTGTATATGCATCCACGAGCAACCACTAGCAACCACTTGCATCTACTTGCAACCATCAAACATAACATGTCTTAAACACATGTTTATACCCATTAGTTTCTACCTAAGGGTCGAAGATTTGATCGATAGGATACAACCGAGGGATAGAAGCAAGTACAATTAAAACAAAAGCTTTGTTCCTACCAGACAACGGTTTAAGAGAATACCCCCCTAAGTATCTACCCCGAAGACCGAATTCAACATCAGATTGACACTCAGAGAATCACTTCCATTAAACAAATGTCCAACTGGAAATCTACTTCATGCTTTGAACAAAAACCCCTATCCTTTTTAGAAATATTCAGACACTTACAGACTACTGGTATAGATCAGATTATCAAATATTATCAGAAAAATAAGCATGATAAAATCCTACTATATCCCACAAAACACCAGAATGTATGCATCACAGTCAACTTTAACGCCCAACACAGATACCCTCAAACCCCAACTTATCACAAACAAATGAGTCATAACCCTTATGGGTCTGAGTCCACAGCGGGATCAGAAACAAGACTAGTATTAAAGTGCAGAGTTTCAATTACAGAATCAAAATGCAAGAATCAGAAAGAGTTTTAACTCCACAATCGGATAAGGAAATTAAACCTTCTACAAAAAGTTTTCCTATTTCTATCATATCCACGAGCCTCGAGGGTATTCGCCTGCCCTCCAGAAGTTGGTCCTGCCCTTGTCCTCGTTTCTTTGGGCAGTCCCTAGTGAAGTGCCCCATTTCTCCACAGTTGAAGCAAGTGCCCTTCCTTTTTCTGCAATCCTTGTTCAGATGGGTCGAGCTTCCACAAGTAAAGCACTTCTTCTCCTCCTTATCTTCGGACTTCTCATCCTTCTTCTGTGTTTCCTTTTTGGGCCCCGCCTTCTTGTTATGTGGTCCTTCAAGCTTTCCTTCTTTCTTCTCACTTTTGGTTTCCTCTTCATGCATCAATGCCATGTCAACTAATTTCTCGAAGGTAACCCCCATAGGAATGCGGGACATTGCCAATCCGTGTAGCAGCTCATTCAAACCTTTAGCAATACTTAGTGCCTTCTTATGCGATGTATTTACCCAATCTAAGCCGAATCTCGCCAACTGATTAAACTTGTTGGCATACTCTCTCATTGATAAATTCTCCTGCTTCAACGCCAAGAACCTCTCTACATATAGACTCTCTTCCGCTCGTGAGAGAAATTTCATCTCGAACCTATGCCTGAAATCCATCCATGTCTCTACCGGACGCCCTCCATTTGTGACTTCCCACCAAAAAGAAGCTTCGTCCTTAAGCAACCATACCGCCAACTGTATCTTCTGCCTATCATCCACCTTGAAGATAACGAACAAATCCTTAGTTTCTTTGAGCCAGTTCCTTGCTTCCACGAAGGATTCAGTTCCATTAAAGTTCTTCCCACCCATGGCTCGAAAGTCTCTATATATCTTCGGGAAAGTATTCACGTTCGGAGGAGGAGGAGGAGGAACCGCTGCAGCTGGGGGAGGAGGGACCTTTACTAGGCCTGCATCATTAGCCCTAGCTTCTAGGTACCTCCTGAACCAGCCAGATACTGGTATGCCCTCAGGAAGGTTAAGATCCCCAGACATGCTGAAATGAAAGAAAAGGAAAGATTCAAAACAAAGGATAGAAAGATAGGTATATGGCTTTGGGGAATATGTTTTTCAAAATAAACCCTACTTTTTAAAATACTTCCTTTTTAAACCTTTTTGAAAATAGTTTTCAAAAACTTTTTATCAAATCTGGTAACCTTCAGCTCTGATACCAAGTGTAACACCCCAACTCCATTAAGGTCACTCGCAAAGGGAATGCCTTAACTTTGGTGGAGCGTTTTTAGTAGATAGAATAGAAAATTACAAGACAAATAAAGTAGTACTTGAAAATTTTATAACTTTATTACAACAGAAACAGAAATAAGTTTGGTTAGATCTTTCAAAAATCACAATATCGGAATTCAAGTACATAAATATCGGTCTTGTACAAAAGCCTTCAGAATGCATAGTTTTTAAAGCCATAATCCCCAACATAAACTACCATGGAAAGATAGAGCCAAAGCCAAGCAATACTTCAAACACTTTGTAACAACCCTGATTTTTGGGGCCAATTTAAAATTTTATTTTAAGTGATTTTAATGATTTTTCGATATTTAAAATAATTTATTTAAAATAAAAATGATTGAAAGTTGATTTAAATCGAAGTTAGAATGAATAATTTAATTTTAATTATAAAAAAGTTAGAAATAGCGTGGTAGTTTGAAAAGTCAAACTTGAACTTTGACTGATCGTACAGGATGCAAAATTTAACGGATTTTAGTGAAACCAAAAATATTAGAATCTATTTAAAAATATCTTTCTAATGAATATGAACAATCGAAATTTCCTAGCGGGAATCAAAAGTTATGCCCAAATTAAAATTTAGAAAGGTCGCTATGAAATTTATAAAGGTCAAAATGCTACTTTTTGCATATGAAGGAATTTGGACTCAAAACCACTTCCATTGAGTTCAGAATGATGTTTCTGCATTGAAAAACAGTAAATACTTATATATTTCGAGTTTCGGAAATTGTTTGTTTAAAAATGTATTTTTAATATTAAATATATTCGCCTTGAAAAAGACTATTTTTCAAATAAGCTCAGAATTGAACGAAATTAATTTTTCTAGGTTCGCAGCATCAAAACATACCTAAATATACTTTTCGGGAATTTTTGAAGTTAATTTGTGGCCCCGGTGAATTTATTTGTACGGCTGAATTAAAAATAAAGGACTTAAAATTTAAATCTTAAAAACGGAGGCCAAGATGACCATTTGGGCTAACGGGACAGGTCCAAATGAGTTCGGAATGGGGGCTATTAGGTATAAACGGAAGTCGTTGGGCTGGAATTGAAAAAGTTGCAAAACGGGCCTTTTAGTGAATAAAATAATATAAAATATACCATCTTTCACAGAAATCGAGACGCTCCTTCTTCTCAAAACTCACGCACGCTGAAACCCATCACCCGCCTCCCCCTTGCCACCTTCTCTCCTCCCTATCTCCTAATCCACTCACTTTTAGACTCAGCCGTAGTTAAACTTTTTGTAGTTCTCCTCAATCTCTTCGATTCTAGACAAGTTTCACATCAAACCGTTGCCCGTAGCTCTCGAATCACCTCTCCAAACCTGCTGACTTCATGGACCCTCTGCCACCAGCACGTGCCACCGCACCTCTCCCTATTCCCGGCGTGGATGCACCCCTCCAAGCTCTCCAATCTCCAACAAACGGCACCCAAAACCGATGATCCAATCTCAAGTTATCGCGATTCGAAGTTTTGAACAATTCAAAGGTTATATAAATTTTAATTTTATTGATTTGCAATACTTGATTTCGTTGCTGACTTTAATTTCAATTATTAAAAACATGTTTTGATCCAATTCGATGCAGAACTTGACAAATTTGACAATCTTGGAACAACGTGACATAACACAACATCATAGATATGTGTGAACAAGTTACTGACTTTCAATTCGTTCTAGATCTGACAAATACAAAGGTGAGAATTTCTGATCTATTTTTAATTAAAATTTAATTTTAATTTATTTTCTTGAATAAAATAATATTCTGTATATCTGTATACGTGCAATAATTTAGATCAGTGCTGTGATGGATTGTACTTCTTTATTCCGATTTGTTTGTGCGCTACTATTGTTTCATTCATTATTTCATGTACATCGCGTTGTTATTATGACGTTCATTATTTTCTGTATGCACTGCAATCAAGATATTGCTTTATTTCATTTGAACACACGCTGTTATTTTTATCTATTATTTTCTGATCTATTCTTTAAGATCGGAAACTACGACACCGCTATTCAGTATTTATTTATTCGTAGATAATGAAAGTTTGGTCCTTTTATTTTGATTCACAAAATAATGGAAGTTTAGATCTTTATTTTTATATATAATTAATGATAGGATCTTTTTGAAATAAATTTGGATCTTTATTTTTTAATAAAGAAAGAATGAAAGTTTCGATCTTGGTTTCTTAATTAAGAAAATAATAAGTTGAAATTTTAAGATTTATTCTTTTATTTTGATTTTGATTTACCACTTAAATAAAGATTTATTCTTTTATTTTGATTTATCAAGTAAATAGGATTTAGATCTTTGTTTTAAAATAAATAGAGTTAATAAAGACTAGATCTTTAATTTGAAAAGATGGAAACTTTGTTTGTAAAAATAAATTACATTTTTATTTGTAATTAAAGAATAAGATTTTACATTGTAAAATAACATTACATTTTTATATGTAATTATAGAATGAGAATCTGCACTGGAAGACAAAATTACATTTTTATATGTAATTAAAGAAATAAGGTTTGGCTTTTATTTTGAAATAAAAGGAATGAAATAAAGATTGAATCTTTATTCTGATTCATAAAATATAAATAAGTTTGGATCTTTTATTTTGATTCATAAAATAAATAAAGTTTGGTTCTTTTATTTTGGTTCATGAAAACTTAACATTAAATGGTATGTTGTTATTGTATGGATTGACATGAAACTTGACACTAATTTGTATGTGATTACTGTATGGTTTGACATGAAAAATTAGCACCGAATAATATATAGCTACGGTATGTGTTGTCATGAAATTAGCGTTGTGTATTTTTATGAGTTATAAACATAAAATTTGTGTGGTATATGTTATGAATTATGAACAGAAGATTAGTGTTGAGTATTTACGCTAAAACAAGTATAGACAAGTATGAGTCCTGAATTTTTTGTCGTTCTTATGAAATGCAAGTATAATTTTAGCATTGATAAAAAATAATATGAAATGTAAGTATAATTTTAGCGTTAATGAGATATATGAATTGTAGATGTATTTTTAGCGTTTAGGGAAGATATGTAAAGTGATTATAAAACTAATTTTGTCGTTATGTCATTTTATTGAAAATGAATCATATTTTAGCGTCGTGTTAAAATAATGCTTACATTAGAAAAAATGTTGACATTAGAAAATCTGTTTACATTAGGAAAAAAATGTTGAAATTAGAAAATGAGACTTATTTACACCGTTATGTTTAAATTAGAAAAGTTTTACCTTTTTCTTAATGTAAATAAGAATTAGAACAAAATTACATTTTTATGTAATCAAGTTAGAGAACATAAAAATTATGTTTTTATGTAATTAAGCCAATTTCCATGTGAATTAGAATTGACAAAATAGAATTGTCACCTTTATTATGAATGTTATATTAGTATAAATTGTCATGTATGTTAATTAGAATTGACAAATCATAAATGTCACATGTGTTTAATTATAAATGTCATATGTGCTAAATTAGAGTTGACAAAATATAATTGTCATTTATGTTAAATTGGTATTGACAAAATATATTTGTCATTTGTGGTAAATTAGATTTGTATGAAATCATAATTATCATTTTGGATAGAACATGTTATGTTAAAAATATCATGTTAAATAAGGTCATGTTAAAAATGTCATTTATGCTAAAGCATGTTATGTAAATAGACATGTCATTTAGGTTAAGATCATGTTTAACCAATTAGAATTGACAATTATAATTGCCATGTTAACAAATTAGAAAATAGTAGACAGTAAAATTTACACTTTTATTGTAATATGGATCATTTAAAAAGAACACGTTTTATTTGCGCTCTTAGTTGCAAATAAAACATGAAAATCTTTTTATTTGTGTTCCTTAACACAAATAAAACATAGAATTAAAAGTTGTCTTTTTATTTGTGTTCCTAAACACAAATAAAACACGAAATTAAAAAGTACATTTTAATTTGCATTCCATAATGCAAATAAAAATGATAAAAATAAAAGTACATTTTTATTTGCTTTCCACAATGCGAACAAGACATAGAAAAATATTCATTGATATGATATTTGAAAGATAGAAAAATGTGAACATAGAAATTATTCTTCTATATGTTATTAGAAAACATAGAAATCAAAGTGACTCTTGTATCTACATTTTAGTGGTAAATAAACATATCAATTTATAAAGTACATTTTTATTTACATTTTAGATGTAGATAAAAACATAGAAATAAAAGTGACACTTGTACTTGCATTTTACATGTGAATGAAAGAATGAATATAAAAAGATTACATTTATATGTAATGAAAGAATGAATAGAGATTTACATTTTTCAATGTAAATAAAGGATGAATAGGAATTTACATTCTATATGTAAATAGAATATGAAATAGACATTTACATTTTCAATGTAAAATAAAAGAATACATTTATTTACATTTATTTTGTAAATAGGATAAAGAAAAGAATAATTTATTCACAATTAGTGTCAATAAACATGACATAAAAGAAAAGGACATTTTATTTCCATTAGTGTAAATAAAACATGATATAAGAAAAGGGACATTTTTATTTACTATTTAGTGTAAATACAATACAAAACATAGAAAAAGTATTACATATTTTTGTTTGCATTTCTAGATGCAAACAAAATATAGAAAAAGAACTACATATGTTGTTTGCCTTTTTATATGTAAACAAACATAGAAGAAAAGGAATTATATTTCTTATTTGCATTTTTGGATTTTGAGAAATGTGAAATTCAAAATTTCACAAAAGCAGCGCTAAAACCTTATATGACCTGAAACGTCGTTTTTTTAAAACGAGTTATTTTTATTGAAATAAGTAGGATTAAAATTGTTATAAATTATTAATAACAATATGAAATGGGTTTTCAAATTAATATGCGAGAGTTATTTGGAAAGTCCGAGTTTATCTCATTCCAAATAATTAAACGACGTTTAAAAATCCAAAATTGGAAGACGGTGATTGAAGACCGTCAATCTTCACATCGAATGGACGATGATGACTGTTGCCTTAGAATGGTTCGCTACCATGATATGGTTAATAGTAGGAGTTGCCCAAACGTAGTGCGGATTTGTACGGATTTGGCTTTCGCTCAGACCTAGAGCATAAGCTTATAAATGGATGTGTGTCTGATATCGTACTCCATTAAATATCATGCTATTAATCTTCTGTCGAATGTATGGATGTTTGGTGGCGGAGAATTTATTCTCTTGCTTAACACCCATTCATATATTTCAGTAAAGGATTGGTAGTGTGATATGGAGTGATGATGTAGCATGCTAAGATGCATATGATCAAGGCTTTGTTGAAAAGCAGGCCTTGTGGGATGATCAAAGCATAGCCTGTTTAGGCATAGCTTTGTGTATAGCATGACTTCGCGAGCCTCACACACCGGCGGAGTCTAAAACGGGAGAAGGGAACGCAGGGAGAGCAGCACGTTTCTTTCTAGCTAGAAGTGGTGATTGGGCTTTAACACGGCCCGACATTTTACTTATGTGGATGATGGAATGAGGCGCCTCAGATGATAGGTCCTATAGGACTGGGAAACGTGTGCTTAGGAATAACTAATCCGCAACTCGTATGGTGGACCGGCCCTGCAGCTTTCCAAGGGTTCACTGCGGGGGATCCTGAGACATTAGCTAGAGTGTCTCGAATCGGTAAGGAGCTCCTCCCTAGCCTTGACTCATGATGGAAACCAAAATCCAAATACGACCCTACGAATTTGGTTGTATTACTAGTATGGAGGCATAGTAGTATGGGATACTATTCTCCCTAGGATTTATACATTTACTTTGAAATGTTTTGATATATACTAATAATAATATTAAACTCGTATTTGCCGTATTTAGCATGTTTAATCACTATAAGGTAAAACCCTATCCTCTGGTTTGTGTTGCATTGTGTGATGGGACCTGGGTCTTATGGTGATTCCATTTTTCTCAAAAGCATGACGTTGTTGTACGATTTGCTTATTATTTGTTCCGACACATTTATGCACCGGCAATCCGTTGGAGTAAACCCGTTCCGCGTTAGCGGCGTGGTCCTTGGATTTCCCTTATTATATTAGTTAAATTAGTTAAGAATTCTCACACCAGTCCCATGACTGACCCGTTGTTTGTTTCCACCTTTACAAACTCGAGTTCCCTCTTTCCACACGCGTAGTCGAGTAGTTTGTCTACAGGTTCTTATTTCGAGCAGGATTCTGGATTGAAGCCTAAAGCTGTGTCCAGAGTATAGTTGTTTCCGCTGCCTTAGTTATTTTGTTTCCGCTGCAATGTATTATAATAATGTAATTTATCTTCCGCTATAATTTTATTCAATGTACTCTGATATTCTGTACTCTGATGTAACATTTATTATTGATGTTATAAAAGTCTGTTGTTATTCTTCTTATGTGTTGTATTCCCAAAGTTAATGTAGGCGGGATTTGAACGGTTTTGGTCGATTTTGCGATCGATTAAGGCCGAGAAAAATCCGACTCGTTACACACTTCAAGCAGAGAGAATCTGAATCAAGCTCCTATGTTTCCACCCTAAAAACCTAGGGGAGAGGAACAAAAAGAAAAGAGGCGAAACAAACTAGGTCATACATTAGTCTGGTGAGTCCAGTGACTTTCAGTATATAAACATATAATAGTATCATGACATGTAAATAAAACTGGACGAGAGATAACCATAATAGGAATAACAGGTTAACAGAAGAAACGGAATGATATAGGCTAAGCTAAGCTTTTCACTTCTCTGCACTAATACTAGTATAACCGGATTAGGTGTTACCCTAATGTCTAAACTGAAACAGAAACAGAAACAGAAACAGAATAATATCTACAGAAACACAATGCTAGTAGTGGGCCTTTACCGCCTGAACAGACAGAAGGTAC
Organism: Allium sativum; assembly: GCA_030737875.1. Taxonomy (NCBI): domain Eukaryota; kingdom Viridiplantae; phylum Streptophyta; class Magnoliopsida; order Asparagales; family Amaryllidaceae; genus Allium; species Allium sativum. The sequence continues at coordinate 924,831,454 of CM060922.1, forward strand.
AAAAGCAGAATACTAATAATGGGTTTTAACCACCCCAACAGACAGAAGGTACGGAAACAGAATACTAATAATGGGCCTTTGGCACCCAACTAATAGCCTTTACCACCCAAACTGACAGAAGGTATAGAAACAGAATCTGAAACGGAATCAGCGACGGAAATAAAATAATCCTTATGGAAGCAAAATGTTAGAATTAGGTGTATACTAGTAATGGGCCTTTACCACCCGAACAGACGGTACCACGTAGAAACAGACAGGTGTTACCACCCAACAGAAACAGACGGTACCCACAGAACAGACAGAACTAGGTGTACCCTAATGTCTAAACTGAAACAGAAATGGAAACAGAATAATCTCTACAGAACAGAATGCTAGAATTAGGTGTACACTAGTAATGGGCCTTTACCACCCAAACGGACGGTACCATGCAGAAACAGACAGGTGTTACCACCCAACAGAAATAGGCGGTACCCACAGAAATAGACAGAACTAAGTGTACCCTAAGTCCTACCCCCAAGCGATCGGCTTCCTAATACGTAAATACCCTGTGTTGGCCCCACAATAGGGTGTATCACTCCCTAAAGTGGCAACCTATTGGCACAAACCTATTTGCAGATGTCACAGTGTGTTACATCCTCAGAGCAGACCGGATCCATGCACGCACATAACCCAGTAGGAACGCACCATCAACACCCCTCGCCATTTCCAGAATGAACCGCTTATAATTAGTTCAGTAAGCGTGACCGGGCCCCTACGTAGCATGGGGTCAATGTTTTGGTGCCCGAAAGGGTTGTCGACTAATATGGGTTACACACAACATATAACACAAGTAATTCCCCCCTAACCTTGTGTCCCCAGACTAACAAATTTCAGATTAATTTGTTTATAGATTTCAGACAGAGTTCAGATTACTAGTTCACGGACCAAACAATCAAGTTAACAAGTTTTCAGATTAACAGCTCAGATGTACGGATTTAACAGACTTATATATTGTCTAACTTTGTATTGGGCCTACAGATTCATGAAACGGGTTTATTAGATTCATCAGTCCAGTTGGTTTAACCCTACCCACCCAACACATTTTTAGACACCACATTTCTCTTAAATTTGCATTAATTAGATATTAATGTATAGACCTCTCATATTAGGTCGGTAGCTTGTGGCCGCTGGATATGCCGGGCGGTTCCAGGCAGACTTCTACCACAAGCCAGACCTAACCTCGTGTCTAAGCATATTTTAGTTATGCCTACGACCCCTCACATTAGACTGACAGTTTGCGGTTGCTGGTTAAGCCGGTTGGTTCCGGGCAGACTTCTACCACAAACAGAGTCTAACCTCGTGTCATAGCCAATTTATTCCAATACAGAATATACAGATATCAGACTAATTATGTCCATCTATCAGATTAAACTTGGTTACAGAAGATTAATCAAATTTCCATATTTTTACTCAATCTTAGATCGAGCATACGGATTTTCATAACCAAATTTCAATTATTTAGCTTTCAACAGATTAGGCAATTCAACATATAAAAGATCTAGCAGATTAGGCGATTCAACAGATTAACAGATTAGGCAATTCAACAGATAACAGATCTAGCAGATTATGAGATTCAACAGATTAGGCAATTCAACAGATTTAGCAGATTAAGCAATTCAACAGATTTAGCAGATAACAGATTTAGCATATTATATATTTCCAAAATTCTATTTACATATATTGCCTAATCATAAATTAAGCCTAACCTTTCATGCCTAAATCATGGTCATAATTCATAATACAACATATGCCCAAATTTTTAGTTAAACTTTGCACAGTACAGAATATTCTCTAAAAAGCCCAAAATCATGATATACTCTATGAATTATGCAAAGTTATATCTTTAATGCCAATTATCCAAAAATCCACTTTTAGGCGTATTCACATTAATAGTTATCCTAGTATAATATGGATTTCTACGCCTAAGTCACATATTCTTTTTTTTCAAATCATGAATCGTTACATAAAAATATGCCTAAAAATCTAGATCTTTAAACTATAACATCTCAAAATCAGATCTTAATTTTAAAGCATTAAGTCCCTAAGTTTCAACTCACATGTTATCATACAATGATTTCTCTTCTTCCAAATTACAGAGTATACACATATCTAGATTTAATTTACAACATATGTCCATTTCTCAAATCAGTCAAAGATCAGTCATGTCCAATTATGCATTATCCATTATTTGTCCCAAAATTTAGCGTTTATGCGTTAATCCCTTATGTGATTTGGCACAGGCTCGTGGTAGCCTGGCTATAAACAAAAAAGAAGGAAAGAGGGAACAGATACAGAACAATTACAATCAAGATAGATCCACAGAAAAGTATGCATAACCTCAGATCCAGATTCACAAAAATGTCAAGATAATTATTAAATTTCATATCTGAAAATAACTGTACTCACAAAAAGGGAACGATTCTTGATTTTTGGGATCTGTATTCTGACACTGAATAACGCTCCTTTGGCGTAGACTATCGATTAGAGTAGAAAATAGTTGTTCTCTTTTAACTCTATTTAGATTGGAAGAAGATGCACTAGTTCAGTTTTGATTCTAGCAGAGTAGCGACACCATTTTTATTTTAAATTATAATAGAGGCAGAGTATTTGCAGAATGAAATTGTGTGGAGAGAAAGCTAGGTTTGGGGGTGTTTAAATAGGTTAGAGCTCACGAATCCGGTTAGAAAGGCGTCCAGGTGCAGAAAAATGGATATGTCTCCAAATCTGGAAAAAGGGGGGAGGTCGACCCTAAGCTCGACCCTAGTGTCGACCTGTTTACCCAGGTCAACCCCCAGGTCGACCCTAGTGTCGACCTGGGCCCTAGGAGGGAATTTTCCTGCCCAGCTCGGGTGTTTGTTTTGAATTTTGAAATCTGATTTTTGAATTTCGGGCTGGTCTTTTACTTAAACTTCTGAAGGCCATATCTTCTTCATACGGAGTCCGATTTACACAAACTTGGACTCTATTCCAAGCAGAATTTCAAGATGAAACGCAATGGGATGACCCATTTCCCTTAATTATTCTGTTACAATTTAATTATTCTCTGATTTTTCATTCTTATGTTCACAGAAAATAAGGGGTGTTACAAAAGTGGGGTTGAGTTTTTGCATGGCAAGTTAAGTTGCAAGTGGCGTGAAGAGTTTGAAATTGTGCAGGTAGTTTGTTAACATAGGAGCAGTATTTTGTGTATTTTGTAGGAGGAAGTGACATTGTATGTGATGGGGCTCGGTGGTGATTTTTGCATGAAGAATGGATGTTGTCAGGCGGTTAGGAACGACAACAGTGGACCCTTAATGTCGTCGGTCAGTGTGTAGAGAAGGAGGTAAAATTATGGAATGCTAGCGGGTATATCATGGAAGAAAAGGAGTATATATGGGGTTACGTGATCAAGGAGGAAGATGGGGAAAATCGGGTTTGCATCGATCTGTTGGAAGTAACCGCGTGGGGCCAGAGAGAGTCTTACCACATGTTCAGCAAATTTATTGGTAATTAAAATCTAAATTTGTTAATAGTTAATTATTAATAATAGGTTAGTTTACAATATTTACATTCAATTTTATAAAATCCATATCTCGTTTATTCGTTATCAGATTCAATCCATATCTCGTTTATTCGTTATCAGATTCAAGTGAAACTGGGTCCGTTGGGTGGATATGCAACCAAGCTAGAACGAACGCAATCAGAATTTCGTTTAATTTTAAATGAATGTTTAAAATGAAATGAAACAAAGCTCAACCGTAAAATGAAAAATAAGGTGAGTTAATTATCACACTTTTCTGGACTACTAGGATGTGTTAAATTCATATAACCAAAATTTATAGTTAATTGAATGTTTGGATGCCTTGATTGCTATTGATTGTCGTTGACATCTACATTAGTATCATATTGGATGAATTATTTTAAATTATTCACTCCATCTGCAGTTAATATATGAATGATTATTTGTGATGCAGGGAAGAACAGATCGGAGGGATCCGACCAGATTCCTCAAATATTTTGTGTGTTGTTTATTTTTTTCATATTATCTAAATATGAACAATTTATCCCCAAACATTGTTCTATTCTGATTGAATGTTAATGGTTAATTATATATTTAACGTTGAACTGAAATTCAATGCTGATGGGATATTCATAATCAATAAATGGTATTTATTAAGTTATTGACAACAAATGATCTATACGTTGTTTTTGAGACGTTAGTTCACCATCAGGTGAACTGACGTAATTAAAGTCATAATTTTTTTATATTTGAAGTGTAGTTTTAAATTATATTTAAAATCAAGTTTCAAAAAAAATCAATATTTATAAAGGGTTTCAATGTTTTAACAAATTGAACCTATGGATTTATATTTGAAGATTACCGTTTGAAAAAAAAACGGTTAAGTGATAATTAGATTTATTATACTAATATAATGAGAGGAACGAGTGAATTTAGTAAATCAATAGCTGATGCTTAAAATTGACAAAGTCAATTGTTTAATTGGAAATAAATGATTAGAATGATCGACCTTCGATTAATCTAATAAAAATGGTTTAACAAATCATTGGTTCGATAATATTTCTAAAATATTAATTATTTTCTTATTTATGATATTTAAAAATATTTATGAAATCACAAGTGAAGTAGTTATTATCTGATAATGTCGTTAAGCGATCAACCGATCTATTCTTATGAAGTTAACTATAATATAATTCAATTAATAATAAAATTAATTATTTTAATAATGATTAAGGTAATGTACCTTGTTAAATGGAAGTCAATTTGGAAATGTTAAGTTTTAAATGAATCGTGTTAAGAACGAGTTATACCAAAGTTATAAAAACAAGTTTGAAGCTAACTGTTGGCTTTAAGTAATTGTTACTTAATGATTGGATTTGGTATAAGCTAGGGAATTGGAAAGAGATTTCGTAAGAGATGTGATAATGAAATCAAAGTATAATAGGGAGTTTATAAAGAGACAAGTAATGCAAAGATTTCAATAAGATTTGTTTTTACTTAAATATTTAATTAAGTAAAAAAATAAAATAAAGTAAAATGTGATTTCAAAGAGGGGAAATGATAAATAGGTTCCATAAGAAGATTTAGGATTTGAATTCAAGTTAAGTAAATTGAAGAGGAGATTGGTAAGCGAATACCAAGTTTATAAAGGAATAAAAATCCAAGCGATGAATTTGAAATAAGGTTTACTTAAATTAAATAAATGAGTATGAGTTGAAAGAAGATTTGCAAGGGTATGAGGCATAGTAGAATTTGTGTAAAAGACTTAGTAAATGGTTTTGAAGCAAAACCAAATGAGTTATATTTCCAGGTTTCAAAGCAAAAGGGACGTTATGTTAGTTAAAAGGGTTAAAGAGTTAAATTGGGAATAAATGTGGCAAATACAAGGAACGGTTATTAAAACGATATTTTTGTAAATAGTAAATGGAATGGTAGGTTTATGTTGCAAACTTTTATTCATTCTAAGATAAAAACGTCGTCGATCAAGGTCTGAGAGGTAATTAGAATATCCCAAATTGAACGACTTTGCTATTATCAAGGGATAATATTGGTTTGTGATGGTAAATGTGTGAAGATTTGTTTAAGAGGATATTGCAACGTTTTTGCAAGACTTTGAATGTAATGAGACTGATTGTTTTAAAGTAAAACGATGTATAAATAAACATCGTTTGGCTCAAGTTATGAAGCGGAAATATATTGGAATTAAATATATCTATATGTAGTGATTTTTCAGAAATAAAGGAAATAAGGATTAGTGAATATAGTGATGTTTTCAAAGCAAAGTAGTGGAGTCAAAGATATATTATCGTGTTTCAATGGAACGAAAATAATGGAAACTGATGTAAGAATATAAATCGATTTTTAAGAATTGACTATATAGTTTTAATGAATAAATTAGAGCTGCCAATATACTTGACCGTATAGTTTTGACATTGATAGTTAAAATACCAAACTATCAATAAAATACATTATACCTTTTTGATGGGTTGTTTCGAAGAGACCGTGATGGGATCTAGACCCAAAACCACTTCGAATCAACGTTACATATGGGACTAACTTACATCAAATGAAGATGGAGCAATTGAAGACCGTGGATCTTCATGAAATGAAAGAACTACTTAGAATCTCTGGGTCGCTCCCAAAGATAAACTATGGTTCTGTCGTGATTGAAATCTACGGATTTGCAAGGACCACTCGCTACTGATCTATTGGGTGATTCCTAGGATGCAGTAGGAGGGTGCCTTCGGTTCATCCTGTTCCTGGATGACTTGTATGGACGAATGTTTGACATGGTATTTCCTTAAGAGTCACGTGTGTTGGTTTTTACAAATATATCAAGTTTGGTGGTGGATAAATTCTCTTGCCTAACGCTAAGAGTATATTTATGGACGTCAATTAATGATTTAACGAATTTAACAATGTGGCATTCAAAGTGAATGATGGCCAGATGTTCTAAGAAAATAAACGTAGCCTCAAGCCTCAAAACCGGGAAATGACAAAAATCGGGCAGGCAGCATGACTAGGTGGGTCATTCCCAAGCAGGGTGTATTGTCATCAATCTAGAGAACATCCATATTTGTTACTTCTTTTCATTTCTGTATCTCCCGGGAACTTCAGTGGTCATGAAAAAAGCCGAAAGGGTGACAATATATTTGATACACTCAAGTTAAATGAGTGGTCGGTCATGTGTGGGCCGGGTTGCAAGACGTTCTTGTTGAACCCAGTGTATTCCACTCTTGAGATACACTGTCGGCAGGTGGTTCCATACCTTGTCATAGTCGGAATCCAATCTCCAATAAGCCCCTTGCGGTTTTTGATTTTATAATAAATATGTAGAGCTTGAGATGCAAGTGTTCTGCTAAATGGTTATTTATTTGTGATTTGATAGACACTATTATAATATCACCGGATTTTGATATATCAAAACTGTTTTGGGTTATAGTAACGTAAAAACCATCCATGTTTATGCGTGGGTTGGTCTTACTATTATTTTTTCTTTCAAAAAGGATTTTCAAAGTTAAACAAGTTGTTTGTGCTGTGAATTTATCACTGAAAGTATTCCAGACTGATCCGGGTGAATTTTGCTTTGCTTCAAATGTGCTCAGGTCAGACCGAGTATATTCCAGGTGAGGTTTCTCTTGGAGTTATCAGAAGAGGAGTTGGAGCTGAGACGTATTCCACATATTGACTGGTACTAATTTATTCCGTTGTGTGTATTGATTGATGGGAATGTATACTCTGATGTTGTAATCATATATGTACTATTTCATTTTGTATAAAGAGTTTTGATATATTATATTTTGTTCGTTCCGCTGTGAGATTCTGATCTTCTTATTCTCCTATTCTAATATTTCTTTATTTCTCCTCTTACCCTCTAATTTCTTTCTTTAACGTCCTGGAATTTAATACATGGATTTTTGGCAAGTAATACGAAGTTATGTATTATTGTCAAAAATTCGAGCGTCGAATTTTCCGGGTCGTTACAGGAAGTAAGTGGTTTGATGATGGTATCTTGGCGAACCGTGAAGTGTGAAAGGAGGTGCCATGATTATCGGTTCGAAGTCAGAAACTAAAACTGTCGCCGTTCTTACTGCCACTGTGAGTGGAGCTGATGAACGCAACTTTTTTTGGGTTTTTGGGTGGTGATGGAATGTTGACATATGAAAGAGGACTGACGTGAGAAGATGTCTGTGAGGATGGGTCCTTGTTTAAAGTGTGAGCTTTCATTAAAGGGAGGAGGAACAACATAATCATTAAAATGAAAATGGGAGAAGCATGAATGGTGATATTTGTTTTGTAAAGCATGGGGTTTGGTTCATGGTACAGGAGTTGGATTTGGACGAGAAGAAGGGTATCAAAAGTAAAACATGAAGTATGAGAGGAGTTGAGTGGCTCGAAGGTTACAACAATGGAGAAGGGACGGGGTCAAAGCGCTGGGAGGAAGAAATGTAGCAGAGCGGTTAAGCTAATTAAGTAAGGGGGATTATTGATCCGTAGATAATGGGTTCATGTGGGTAATCGTGCCATTTTGCCAAAACAATTAACAGTGAGATAGGCATTCATGATTTAATCACTGGTTATGCAGTCCTCTTTGGTTAAGGTAAATTAGTATAATAATATAATTAAATAATTAATTATAGTTAAATTATATAATATTCATTAAACCTGGTAAAGTGTATAATTTTGTTCGTCTGCTATCAGAATCTGACGAAATCGGCCACATTAGAATCGCAGCGACGTGGTCTACGTTGTGGGACTAATGTAGCGAAGAACAGAGTCAATGGAATTACGTACAAAAATTGAACGTCTGTTTCATTTTGAATGAAATAAAAGTAGAACCGTCAACTGCAAACCGAGGTGAGTAAACTCACTCTGGCTCGTTTATACTTTTATAAATGAGTTTTAAATTATTTATAGTAATTTTATAACTCGTATGATGGTTGTTTGGATGAGTGTTGGTTGAATGGTTGATATAGTTATATCGTTGATCGATTATTAATTCCGTTTCCTATGATATTTCATATTGATGTGAAATTCATATTATTGATGTTGATTAACATCTGTGGATGCAGGGAAACAGGTTAGAGGGATCCAACTGGATTCCTCAACATTTTATTTACTGTTTTGTTTGTTTATTGTGATATATGTTGTGATATATACACTATGTTAGTTATGTTACACTGGCCCTAGAATTTCGGTATTTAAATACCATAAATATTATCAAATGAAGAAAAATGATTTGAGATTTAAATGGAAAATTTATTCCTAAAATAGCAAAATTTAATTTCAAATAAATTTGAAAATAGAAACATATTTTAAATGGATAAGACAAGAAGTTGATTATAAACGAGTTTATAAATTAAGTGAATTATTTACCATTGATAAATTGAAATGTAAATCCAAGTTTGAATCTATATAGAAAAGTGAAAGTCGGTTTTGACAACGATATGCAGATTTAAGATTAGAAGTTCTAAAGAAATTATAAATTGGTTTATAAATGTTTAGAATGAAAATAATATAAAATAAAATGAAATTTACTATGAAAAATTCTAAATAGACGTTATAAATGGGATTGGATTTGATAGGTTATTTACAAGTATAAAATCAAACGGATTTGATTGTATATAAAAGAAATATATTTACGATTAAAGAAATAGTGGTTTAAAGTCAATATTTTGTAAATAAAATATCTGTGAAGGAAATTTAGATTTGAAATATGAATCCAAAATGGAGTTTGAATAAGGAAGGGAAATGGAAAATGATGAGCTTCATTCCAAAATTCGGAATATGAAATAAATTATGATAACGGATTGTAGTCTGGAATAGTTATAAAGGAGTTTGGTAATGATTGGAAAGGATAAATTCAAAAGTGAATTTGGAATTTGAATTAACCCGAAATGTAGATAAATTCAGAAGCTCGGAATATAAATCAAATATAGATTATTCGAGATCGATTATATCGAATTTAGGGAAGTAGTTATTTTTACTTTCTGTTTTGAATGAAATCTATTTATTTATTTATTGAATTAATAAGTACAAATTATAATTTTATATACCAATTATTTGGGAACAGCGATTTTAGCACTATCGTTATAATAAATGTTTTATAAATCTAAACAGCGATTTTGGCGTTGTCGTTATAATAAATGTTTTATAAATCTAAACAGCAATTTTAACGCCGTCGTTATAATAAATGACTTATTAATCAAATATTTGGAAACAACGATTATAACGCTACTATTATAATCAATGTTTCTCCGTAAAGGAAGTGGATTCTTAGATTGAATCTGAGAGTTGCGTAAGCGATATTCTGTTTGAAGTTATGAGCTTTGACTATTTCAAAGATGAGAATGTTGTTCAATGAAGGTCTGAGAGGTAATTATACCCTAACTTGATTGACTTCATGATTGATGGAGAAATGGTTAGGGTTCAATAGTGAAGATTGATTAGCAATATTGTTAGTTAATGAATGATTAATGGTTTGAGTTATAATAACGATGTTTTATAACATCACGCTAATTTAAAGGATTTTGAAATGTTTCCCCAAATAAAATAAGAAAATGAAATGAATTGGTCAACCAGGAATTAAGAAATGGAATATGGAAGTATTTTCGGATATTAATAAAGTATATTTTTGAATATAGAAAATAAGGAATCATGAATATGTAGAATTGTTTTCTAACTAGAATAAGAGATATTTTCTCGAATAAAGAATTAGGATATTGAAAATGTTTTACAAGCATCGAGCTTTGAAAAGACAGGGAAGATGGAAATTTGGAACTGATAACAAAATAAGGAATTTATATAAATAGGGGCCAATATTACTTGATGGTTGATCAGTAGAATTTCCATTTGGAAATAGGGTCGTTGGTTGAATGGATGTTCCTTTGATAGTTAAATCACCGATTATCAATGTTTTGATTTATTTTATACCTCTGTTGTCAATATAGAGAGACCGGGATCAGATTTAATATCTGAAAACCACTCCGTATTGGCGTAAGCGTTACGAATCAACTTATGTTGAAGAGATTATGAAGATGGAGTAAGGTGCAAGGGATGTTCTGTTAATCCTAAGTAGAAATTGCCTAAGATGGATTAATAGAATGGTGCCTTCAGTTTATCCAGACCCCGGACAACTTGTAAGGACGAGTGTCTGACAGAGTATTTCCAAAGGGATTACGTACGTAGATTCCTTCAAACGTACGAAGTTGGTGGCAAAGAAGGGAAACTTCTTTAGCCTAACAATCTGAGTATTTTTGTGGGAATCAATTAGTGATTTCCGATGGATCTGAAGATGTGGCATTCAAAGTGAATGGTGGCCAGATGTTCTGGAAGATAATTGTAACAACCCGAAGTTGGGAGAAAAGAATGAAGCTTGTGCTCCGATCCGAACCATTACAAGCTGGAACATGAAGCGCGACCCGAACCCGATGACACCCTCCGATCCGATCCGAAGAAGCTTGGCACGAATCGATCCAGTGGGGGATACTGAAGGCCGAACCGAACCGATGGCTATGAGGAGATCTGAATCGATCCGGTGATGACCAATAACCTGAGATGCAAAGGTAGTCCAAATGGAAGTTAGAGCTCAGGATCCAGTTGGGAACCAATGAGTTCACTCCATGATTGGGCTTTGCTGCGGGACGTGTGCTAAGGAGTTGTCGACGTTCATAACTTCAATTCACCACAGAAAAGGAATGATGGGCTACGTATCAGTGCAGTAGAGTCATCATGACTCGAGGGGCAAAGTGATCGTAGCAAGACTGTGAGCTAGTGCAGTGGAGCCATTGTGACTCCATGGGGCAGAGTGGACATAGTAAAGGATTAGTAAGGCTATGAGCCAGTGCAGTGGGGTGTGTACGACTCCATGGGGCAAAGTGGACATAGCGAAGGATTAGTGGCTATGGATTAATGCAATGAAGCCGTTGTGACTTCATGGGGCAGAGTGATCATAGCAAAATATTGGGTGGTCGAAGTGGTGGATATCGTATGCTTTACGCACTGAGTGAGAGATGTGAGGATGGTTGCTATGCTTGATTGTTTGCCATCACTATGACATGCACACCCCCATCCCCGTATGCTTGTATACCATATGTTAGTGGCACCTTAGAGTGTTGTACAGTATGTAGTGCTAACTCTTTGGTTGCAGATCCAGGTTCAGGTATTGTTTAGTATACCTGTTTTTGTTCTGCTTAGCTGCTTATCGCTCATACTAGACTTTTTGTCTGACCCAAAGTTTTATGTCTCTTCTTATTACTCTGGGTGCTCTCACGAGCAGACTAGAGACAGGTTAGCTGGTGATGCGTGAGTAGCAGATTCGGAGGTGAGCAGGAGGCTTCCACATATGATATACATATATCCTCCCTGTGTCGTTGCTGGTCACTACTTTGGGCATTAGTAGTGTACCTTTCTTGTTTAGCTTTTTGAGACAGTTTTTAAAAGTTGTAATAATGTTGGTTTTGGATCATAAGCTGTACTTTGGATTTTCCGCTGCTATGATAGTTTGTTTCAGCTTATATACTGTCTCACCTGTTTTATGTCAAGTATGTTGTTATTATATTTTGTTCCATGCGCTGTGAGACATTCTACAGGTTCTTTGTTGATTCTTTGTCTTCTTCCTTTCCTTCTGACGACCGTCCCGTGCTAACTGGACATGTGTACAGCGCACTTTTGGAGTAAATGTCGGTTGGTGCGGGGCGGGCCGTCACATTTGGTATCAGAACTCAAGGTTGCGTAGTTAACCTAGGAAAAGACACTAGGGAGAGATAGTACGTGTATGAGAGTGCGTATTTGTCATTACTTTGGTTTTCAAAAGCTATATATATACTATTAGTATAGCTAAGGATGAAGTCGCACTGCACTAGCACCACTATGGAGATGGTTAATTGTTTTCTCTTTACAGATTGAACGATGAGCCGATACGCAAGAGGTGCTGGTAGAGGGGCCAATAATGGGAATGCTGCTAACATGAGGACGATGTTTACTGACCTCATGAGAGAGATACTTAGGGATGTGCAGGGGTCAGCTCCCAATGCCGGTAATGGTGGTGGTCCAGTAGTGCAGGCGCCTAGGCCCGATTTCGCCAAGCTGTGCAAGGATTACACTAACCTTGGTGGGAAGCCGTTCCACGGAACGGAGTCGGCCACGGATGTTTAGGATTGGTTGGATAACTGTGATCGTATCTTCGATGACTTGGGTATCGAGGATACGATGAAGAGAAGGCTAGCGTCTCGTCAGCTGCAATGACGAGCGATTAATTGGTCGAATGCTATTAAGACAGCCATTCCAGAGGATCAGATTACTTGGGATCAGTTTAAGGCTCGCTTTAGCGACAAGATTATCCCAACTGCTCAGAAGTTGGAATTGTTTAGGAAGTTCTTGGAGCTTAAACAGAATGGTAGAGCCATCTTGGACTATATTGCTGAGTTCGACACTTTATCGAAGTATGGATTATCCCTTATCGATACTCCTGAGAAGAAGAATGAGAAGTTCATTACTGGTTTGGACGGATACTTGGGGAATGGCTTATCAACCACATCGATGAGACTTTTGAATCGATTGTGGGGAAAGCTTTGAGATCAGAGAGTCTTTACCCTAAGTCAAGTACTGAGGTTGCATCTGCAGAAGGGCTGAAGCCACAATTAGGCGGTAGAGGCAAGAATAACTCTCAGAACAAGAGGAAGCGGAACCAAACTAAGGATGGCCAGAAAAAGAGCAAGAAAGATGTTGAGTGCTTCAGATGTGGTAAGAAGGGCCATTATGCCAAAGAATGTCGGGGCAAGCCAGCGGATAGGAAGTGCTACAACTGTGGCCAAGTGGGACATCATAAGGATAAATGTGCACAACCTCTTAAAGAGAAGAAGATTGTGAAAGCATATGCTATTAATGTTGTTCCTTCTTCGTCGAATGCCCCAATTGTGGCGGAGAAAGGAAAGAATGTCGTCATTCAAGGTATGCTTTCTATTTATGATGTACCTGTTCGAGTTTTGTTTGATACCGGGGCTTCCCGTTCCTTCACATCCAGTGACCTGGTAGATAGGTTGGGACTGGAACCCGAGATAGTCGACAGATCGTTGGTTGTGACGAAACCGATTGGTGGTTCGACTAACCTTAGTATGATTTGCCGAAATTTGGTCTTATCGAGTCATGGATGTATGTTTGTTTGTGATTGTTTTATTTTGGGCTTTACTGGGTATGGCATTATATTGGGGGTCGATTGGCTCCAAAGATACGGGGTGGTGGTAGACTGTGAGGGCTTTTTGGTGACAGTTAGGGCGGATGATGGGCGGAGGGTAGTGTTTGGTAGTCTACCTAGTGATGGGGTAATGGCTAGTTTTATAAATTCCCTCGACATCCCGCATGATGAGTTGTCAGATGTGCCCGTGGTTGGCCAGTATCCGGACGTCTTCGAGGAAGTGGCCGGAATTCCACCGCACGGAGAGATTGAGTTCCGTATTGATTTAGTGAAAGATGACAGACCTATAGTAATAATGCCACTTCGTCATATGGCACCAAGGGAGCAGCAAGAGCTCGGGGTGCAAGTAAGCGATCTTTTGAAGAAGTGGTTTATTAGAAGAAGTGTCTCCGAGTGGGGAGCACCAGTTGTGTTTGCCACTAAGGCTGATGGTTCCCTTCGGTTGTGTGTGGACTATCGTGAGTTGAATAAGGTGACGAGGAAGAATAAGTATCCTCTACCGTGGATAGATGATTGTTTGATTAACTGGAAGGAGCAAGAGTGTTCTCCCAGTTGGACCTAGCGACAGGATTTCATCAGCTCTGAGTAGTGGCTGAGAGTGTTCCAAAAATGGCATTTAGGACGCCGTCTAGATTCTATGAGTGGTTGGTTATTCTATTTGGGTTGACCAATGCACCATCATACTTTGTGGATCTTATAAATTGGGTATTCAGAGATCAACTGAATAAGTTTGTTCTTGTGTTCGTAGACGACATCCTTGTTTATTCAAGGACAGAGGAAGAACACAAGGGACATTTGAGAATAGTGATGGAGGTGTTAAGAAAACACCAATTGAAAGCAAAATTTTCTAAGTGTCACTTCCGGAGGAGGGAAGTGAGATTCTTGGGCCATGTTGTTTCAGAGAATGGTATCGCCGTGGACCCTGCAAAGGTGGCTACGGTACAGGATTGGCCTACACCCAAGAATGCAACAAACGTAAGAAGTTTCTTGGGGTTAGCTGGATATTATCATAAGTTTATCCATGACTTCTCCAAGATAGCAGCACCGTTGACTCAGTTGACTAAGAAGAATCAAGCCTTCGTTTGGGACAAAGTGTGTGAGAATGCATTCAAGAGTCTAAAAGAAAAGTTGACGCGTGCGCCAGTGTTAGTCATTCCTAAGGGGAATAAAGAGATGACGGTGTACACGGATGCTTGTGGTACCGGACTAGGTGCTGTGTTGATGCAAGGAGGTAGGGTTGTAGCTTATGCTAGTTGGCAACTAATGCCGCATGAGAAAAGGTATCCTACCCATGATTTGGAACTGGTAGCGATTGTGTTCGCGTTGAAGATGTAGGGACATTATCTCTTAGGAGAGAGATTTGAGTTATTTACTGATCATAAATCATTAAGGTATCTCTTCTCTCAGAAGGATCTGAATCTCCGTCGGCAAAGATGATTAGAGTTCTTGGCTTCGTATGATTTTGATATCGCATATACACCTGGGAAAGGCAATGCGGTAGCCAATGCCTTGATTAGGAGACATGCCAGTTTACGGGCTATGTTTCTTGAATGGAAGCAACTGGAGTATATCGCAGGGTATGATTTCAGACCAAAGTGTGAATTGGATCCAGAGATATTAGCTAGTTTGACGGTCAGACCCACCGTGATTGAGCGGATTGGTTCCAGTCAGAGGGACGATCCTAATCTATTGGAAATCATCTCCAAGTTAGAGATGAATATCGATGGTGAGGAGATGAGTTTGTGTGGGCTTGATCAAGAAGGATGGCTTCGAAAGAATGGAAGACTAGTTGTACCCAACGTGAATGGTTTGAGAGATGAAGTGCTTAGGGAATGTCATCACTCAAAACTGACTATGCACCCTGGTGGTGATAAGATGTACCGAGACATGAAGCAGACTTACAACTGGGAAGGGATGAAAAGAGACGTTGGGAAGTTTATATCCAAGTGCATGAATTGCCAGCTAGTTAAAGCCGAGCAAAAGAAGCCTAGTGGTTTGTTGCAACCATTAGAAGTTACCGAATGGAAATGGGAACAAGTCTCAATGGATTTCATTGATGGTTTACCAAGAACTAGATCGGGACATGATAGCATTTGGGTAATTGTGGATCGATTGACTAAGAGTGCAAGATTTACACCAGTCAAATTGACCAGAACGGTAGCTAAGTTAGCAGAACTGTATATGAAGTGGGTAGTGAGATTTCATGGAGTACCTAAAAGCATTATGAGTGACCGAGACCCGTTGTTCACTAGTGGGTTTTGGAAGAGCTTACAAGAGGCTCTAGGGTCGGAATTATATCTCAGTACCGCGTATCATCCTCAAACCGATGGTCAGACAGAGAGGGTGAATCATATATTGGAAGATCTCTTGAGAGCTTGTATATTGGATTTTGGTGGATCATGGGATGACCATTTGCATCTACTAGAGTTTGCATATAATAATAGCTACCAATCCAGAATCGGTATGGCTCCATATGAAGCTTTGTATGGAAGACCGTGCAACTCACCATCATGTTGGATAGGGACCGGTGAGAAGTTTGTGCTTGGACCAGATGTGGTAGGGGAAACTTCAGATAAGATTAAGATCATTCAACAATGAATGAAAGCTGCCCAGGATAGGTAGAAGAGTTATGCTGATAAGAGGAGAAGAGACTTAAAATTCTCTGTTGGTGACTTGGTGTTTGTCAAGGTTTCTCCGTTGAAGAGCGTGATACGATTTGGCAGGAGAGGCAAGTTGACACCAAGATTTGTTGGACCATTCCCAGTTCTCGAACAAGTTGGGAATTTGGCATATAGAATTGAATTACCAGAGAAGATGGCGGGAGTTCACAATGTATTTCATGTTTCCCAGCTAAGGAAGTTTGTGCACGACCCAGATATGACTATTCCACCTGATCAGTTAGAGGACTTCGAAGTGGAACCCGAGGCGTTTGGGAACCGCAAGCCGATTCCTATTGTCGAGCACGATACGAAGCGACTTCGAAGGAAGGCGGTGAAGCTAGTCAAAGTTCAGTGGGGCGAGAACGAGAATGACTGTACTTGGGAGACAGAGGAGAGCATTAGGAAAACGTACCCAGAACTCTTTGCCTGGTAAGATTTACTTTGCAAATTAGTTATTCTGCATGCTAGGATAGACTTGTTTTGCATGTTTGATTGTTGTTTTATGGCTGATAGGCATGCGGGACCTTTTGTGTGTTTTGGTTAGGGAATTTCGGGGGCGAAATTTCTTAAGGGGGGAAGAATGTAACAACCCGCATTCTACACATCGGAGGATCGTAGAATATTTATTTCTTTCTTATATGAAGTCTTATGGTCATCTGGCTTTGGGAAACGACCATTGGGGTCATTTCCCATGTTCATGATTTTTTCCGATTTTTAAATGTCCATTTTACCCCTAGCTTATCTTGTTTTGGCCATAACTTTTGATTGGAAAGGAATTTTGACCTGAAACGACTTCCATTAGATTTGTTTGATGGTTTACCTTTCCGTAGTGTGGTCATAATAGCCAAACGGACTTACCATTTGGGAGATATGACTGAAATATGGTTTGGAAGGTGAAAAACTGCTTAACCGGGCCAAATAGGGGGATTAGTGAATGGGCCCATAACCCATTTCGGGATTAGGGTTATGGGGAGGCTGAAAAGAGTTAGGGTTTCATTCCATTTCAGTTTTCTAGCCTCTACTTACCTCTTAGAAACCCTAAAAATGGCCTCCAACCTCTAAATCACCTCCAAATCACATCCTAATCAAGGATTAAGCTTAGCAACATCAAATCAAGGGAGATCTTCATCAAATCAAGATTAGAGCTGCTGTTTAGCATTGGTATTCGTGCCATAACAGAGATTTATTTTAGATCTAAGGTTTATTTGTGGCTAAGGTGAGTGATTTGCATAGTTCCTCACTAATTATGGTCAATTAAGGGTAAATAGTGTTAATTAGCGAATTTAAACATGATAAAATTCTGGAAAAATATTTATAAATTCTTATATGATGTTATAGACATCAGATATGAACTTGGGTTAATTTGGTTAAGTTTTCTTAATCCTATCATTAGTTTTGCCTAAACATGCTTAAGGGAAAATATGGGGTTTTGGCTATGTTTGATCCATTTTAACCTATCATATTGATGTTTTGGTGTTTGACGTCACTTCTATTTTTTGCTATGACTTTGTGGTATGCTTTGTGATTGATTAGAATAGTTAGAGTGGTCGAAAACACCGTCGAATGGCGTAAACAACTCGCTAGACAAAATGCAGGGAACGCATCAGATCGGATGGGGAGGTCCGAACCAAACCGTTCGTGTGGCCCATCCACGATCCGCCCCCTTGCATCTGAACCGAGCCTACATGCCACGAGCTGACTTGAGACTTGGAGGAGTTTTCCGACCCGAACCCATAGATGGAGGTGGACATGGAGACCCCGACCCGACCCGTTGAGGGTGTTGATGATCCGAACCGCCAGAAGCACCCTGACCCGATCCGTTTGCGGAGATAGAGACCGATCCGAAGTTGGCAGAAAAGAAAGAAGCTTGTGCTCCGATCCGAACCACTACAAGCTGGAACATGAAGCGCGACCCAAACCCGATGACACCCTCCGATCCGATCCGAAGAAGCTTGGCACGAATCGATCCAGTGGGGGATACTGAAGGCTGAACCGAACCGATGGCTGTGAGGAGATCCGAACCGATCCGGTGATACCCAATAACCCGAGATGCAAAGGTAGTCCAAATGGAAGTTAGGGCTCATGATCCAGTTGGGAACCAATGAGTTCACTTAATGATTGGGCTTTGCTGCGGGACGTGTGCTAAGGAGTTGTTGACGTTCATAACTTCGATTCACCACAGAAAAGGAATGATGGGCTACGTATCAGTGCAGTAGAGTCATCATGACTCGAGGGGCAAAGTAATCGTAGCAAGACTATGAGCCAGTGCAGTGGAGCCATTGTGACTCCATGGGGCAGAGCATACATAGTAAAGGATTAGTAAGGCTATGAGCCAGTGCAGTGGGGTGTGTACGACTCCATGGGGCAAAGTGGACATAGGGAAGGATTAGTGGCTATAGATCAGTGCAATGAAGCCGTTGTGACTTCATGGGGCAGAGTGATCATAGAAAAATATTGGGTGATCGAAGTGGTGGATATCGTATGCTTTACGCACTGAGTGAGAGATGTGAGGATGGTTGCTATGCTTAATTGTTTGCCATCACTATGACATGCACACCCCCACCCCCGTATGCTTGTACACCAAATGTTAGTGGCACCTTAGAGTGTTGTATAGTATGTAGTGCTAACTCTTTGGTTGCAGGTCTAGGTTCAGGTACGGTTTAGTATGCATGTTTTTGTTCTGTTTAGCTACTTATCGCTCATACCATACTTTTTGTCTGACCCAGAGTTTTATGTCTTTTCTTATTACTCTGGGTGCTCTCACGAGAAGACTAGAGACAGGTTAGCTGGTGATGCGCGAGTAGCAGTTTCGGAGGCGAGCAGGAGGCTTCCATGTATGATATATATAGATATCCTCCATGTGTCGTTGCTGGTCATTACTTTGGGCATTAGTAGTGTACCTTTCTTGTTTAGCTTTTTGAGACAGTTTTTAAAAGTTGTAATAATGTTGGTTTTGGATCATAAGCTGTACTTTGGATTTTCCGCTGCTATGATAGTTTGTTTCAGCTTATACACTGTCTCACCTGTTTTATGTCAAGTATGTTGTTATTATATTTTGTTCCATGCGCTGTGAGACATTCTACAGGTTCTTTGTTGATTCTTCGTCTTCTTCCTTTCCTTCTGACGACCGTCCCGTGCAAACTGGACATGTGTACAGCTCACTTTTGGAGTAAATGTCGGTTGGTGCGGGGCGGGCCGTTACAATAATTCAAACCTCAAGCCTCACAACTGGGAATTGACAAACATCGGGCAGGCAGCATGGCTAGGTGGGTCGCTCCCATTAGGATGTATAATCACCTATCTAGAGAAATTCCATTTGCTTCTTTAATCTATCGATGCTGTCCCTTTCGGGAAACGGTTGCTGATCCCAATTGTTGGTGATATACATTCGATACACTCAAGCGAAATGAGTGGTCGGTCATGTGTGGGCTGGGTTGCAAGATGTTCTTGTTGAACCCATTGTATTCCCCTCTAGAGATACAGTATCGGAAGGTGGTTCCATACCTTGTCATGTTGGAAATCAAATCTCCAATAAGCACCCTGCGGTTTTTGATTTAATATTATATATGGAGCGTTAGATGCAAGCATTGCGCTAGATTTCTATTTTTTTGATTTAGACATATTATAATATCATCGGATTTGATATCAAAAATATTTTGGTTATTGTAGGGTAAAAACTATCCATGTTTATGTGTGGATTGGTCTTATGATTATTATTTCTTTCGAAAAGATTATAAACAAATGGTTGGAGTTTACTCACACCAGTCCCATGACTGACCTAGAGTTTATTTTGTTTTGTTTTCCCTAAACTCTTAGGTGCCCAGATTTGTATGGGCAGTCAAGAGTTGGGATTTTACATATTCAATTGGAGGAGCTTGAAGCAGGAGGCTTCATCAGTTAGCTATAGACTATCATATATTCCGTTGTGCACTACGTTATATCTGGAAACATATGTTTATAACTGTTCCAGGAATAACTGTTGTGCTCTGATAATGGTCTGTTTATACAGTTACTGATTTGTATTTCAAAAGTTATGTTATTAATATATTTTATTCGTTCTGCTGTGAGATTTGTGTTCTTCGTTTTTCTTCTATTCTAACTTTTCTTTCTTTCTATTTCTTCATCCTCTAACTTCTTTCTACTAATGATTCGTATTTCTGTGTCATTTGGGTTGGACGTGTGTTGTTATTAGTCAACTCAAAAGGTACGGAAATTCGGGCCATTACATTTGGTATCAGAAATGTAGGTTGAGTAGTAACCTTGGCTCTATGGCGTAACTCAATAGAGATGGGATTAGTAATGCCTTAAATTAAATTGAGTTTGAGTGTATATATGTAAGCGCGTATTTGTAGTGGATATAAAATTGTTTTGTATTGTGTTGATTGATTTGTTGTGTAGTTTATGAATTCTGGTCGATACAGAATGTACAACTGTATTGATAGGTGTTTCTAAACTCTCGAACAAAGCAATTCGGTACAATATTGTTTTAAAATGGGTAAATGAATTAATTTAGCCCAAAACTATTTTTGATATAAAACGAATAATTTTCTGAAATTATTGATTTGGTTGATTATTATTGTAATCAAATGGGATTATAATATTGAAATGGTTATATATAACCAAGTATAAATTGTATATGGATAATGTATACAAATAAGATGAACTCGAATTAGATTCAGACCAAAATTTGGAACTTTAAATCCCGAATGTTTCAAAATATTTTCTGAAGTATCTTTAAAGGTAATATAATATTACTTTAAAGGATTTTTTTATTAAAATGGTTTTAAATGGATTTTGAATGTGATTAAGCACTGAAATCAAGTCAATGGCGAGAAAATAATTCTGATAATGGGTCGCAACATTATCGGTATTCATTTTCAAGTTTCTAAGTGATGGATTGCTACCATAATAGATTTATTAATGGAAATTGTTTGAGAAAAATAGAGTTGTTTTAGAAATTCAAATGTTTTGAATTGAGTTGATTATAAATATATGTATATAAATATATATGATTTCAAACTAATTTGAAGTAAAACCCAGGAATTTTAATTCTAGAATTAAAATTTAGCTTGTATAAGTTGAACAGATTGAAATGGTAAAAATGTATCAAATGAATTGAAATTTAACTTAAGTTAAATAAAATTGGATTGAATTAGAAATAATTTCGAATGAAATTAAATAAAGAAAAATGTTGAGATTCGAATTACTAATATGAATCCGACTTTGAATAAGCAAGTTGAATATAGATTGGATGTTGTTAATTGAAATTAAATTGTGATAAATTTGGATTCAAGTATAATAAGTGGATTGAC
The DNA here is from genome assembly GCA_030737875.1 of Allium sativum. NCBI lineage: Eukaryota > Viridiplantae > Streptophyta > Magnoliopsida > Asparagales > Amaryllidaceae > Allium > Allium sativum. Next base: position 924,853,159 of record CM060922.1, read on the forward strand.
TTAAATACAAATCAGATTGAATTTATATAATGGAATTGAACTAATTAGAAGTTGATTAGAGTGTTAAGAACTGGAAGTTGGATTGATTTGAAACCAACTGGAAATGGATATATGTATGCTGAGCAGATATTGAATGGAAGCAAATGCAAGAGATAGAATTATGCCCAACAAAAAGGTATATGTTTACAATATTACTTGGGTTTGATGATTTTATAAGCCTATGGGGCAAGCCGCTTGGCTTTTGATTTTCTTTGGATTGGAGAAGGCCTAGAAAGGCGAGTTGTGATTGTATCGGTTGAGCCGCGCAGGGGAGAAGCTGGCGAATTTTTTCGAAAATTTAAAGAGTTAGAATTTTTTTTCAAGAAACTTTTTGATAATTTAAAATCGAGTTGTTAATAGTAATCGAAATAAGAAAACCAGAATTGATTAATAAAATTTCAGGTGGAATAATGAAATTGATAAACGGATTTAAAATCAGTTGGAATGGGTGTGGATATGAAGAAGAGCATATGGAGTGAAAAGAAGAAAGTGATGATGGATTATCCAAAAATGGTGGACAAATCATTTGGAAAGAATTATGAATGGTCGAGTATTGGGATGAGAATTCGAAGGTAGGGTAAGAACTGGGTTATGACGGTATGGAATATATGATTTTAACTAAGTAGGTTATGAGGAGTTCGAGTTATAGCATTTTTGCTGCTTTGCAATTTTGAGAACGAAATTCTTTTAAGGGGGGAGGAATGTAATGTCCCGAATTTTTAACGATTTAATAATTAATTAATTTAACTATTAATAGTTGATTAGAGAAATAAACAACTTGAATTCCATTATTTTGATTATTTAATTAATAAATAATGGTATAGTATATTTAATTTCTGAAATAGTCGAAAATAGTTGAATTTGCAATAATTTGTGAATTGAATAATTTAAAAAGATTTAATAAAGTTTAAATTGGCCGGCACAAGATTCGCTGCCAACGCTGCTTCCATTCGTTTTCAAGAGTCTTTTCGATCTGATCCACTATTTATCGATCAGTATACTGGATGCTGGATCACATTCATTTCAAGCTGGGATAAATCAATGTATAGATTTTTGGATACTAAGGCTATAAAATGAAATATATTCTATAAAAGTAAATGATATTTCTGATAATGGTACAACAAATGCATTTAATAACTAGTTGACCTGTTTGTAGATTCAAGGAGCATATTATATATGTTGAATGACATGCATATATATTGAATTCTGAAACTTGCCTTTTTGCAATGAAGAATGTCATGTATTGTCATTGCATAAAAGAAGAAAAATGAAAGAAACTACATCCAGTAAGCCAATAGTTAAAAACGCCATACATAAAACGGTTATAATGTTCAATAGAAATACTACTATATACATCAAGTTTATAAGCAACCGATATACATATGATTAAACTACTTAACTAACCCGAAGAGCATCATCATATATTTATGTGTGTGAATTTCACATAAAGATTGAATTCGCATGCCTATTCCTAAACCCGAGCCGACAAACTCATTTGGTACTAGCTGCAAAAGTGGAAAGAAACAATACCAAAGCCATTTAATAAAATATACATAAGACTTTGTCTTCATTCAACAGCGTTGACGTCAAGCAAATGAAAGCCGTGTATGCCAAGCTACAATACGCCTTGCGTGCCAAGAAAATTTCAATCCCGTGCTCTCCACGTTTTAATTGTCGTGCCTGCCAAACTGGCTTTTCATTTAAATACTGTTATACACATATATTTGGTCTTTTCCATCTTCAGACAAGAGAATGAGAGCAACCTACTTCATAAATCAATTAAAAATAGAAAACTTAATATAAATCCAAAATTTCATATCCCTTAGAATCGCAAGACGAAGGACCTTAATCTCATATCAATTGTTTATGGTTCGATCAACTTACGGGAGTTTAAAAACTTCACCATGGCTTTATGGTTGAACTGCATGACCAATAGAGAAAGGAATGGATAAAAAGGAGTGTAGCATAGGGTTTTGAGTTATTGGGTTTTTTTGGCTCGAGGGGATGACCTGGGGGTTCATCGTTGTTGGAGTTAGCATAGCTTGGAGAGGCGGTGACCAGGGTGGGGTCGCGGTGGCTGTTGCTAATGGGGCGGAAGATCTGTGGATAGAAGTGACGGTGTGGGGATGAATAGAGACATTGAGTCCTTCATTAGGAGCATGGAGGAGGGAGCACAGTCATCAGTTTTGGGCGTTGGATGGCATCGATCGTATGGCACACAGTTCGGAGTAGGGGAAGAAGCATGAATCGCGTTCTTTTTAATAGGATGTTATAGTTTCGAATTAGAGAAAAACAGTGGCAGATGCTATGCAATTCTTATTCTGGCTTGATGAAGTTAATAAGGGAAAGAATTGATGTCAAGATATTGTTTGGGTTTTCACGCACTGAAAATAGAAGTTCAGAAGCGAGGGGTTTAAGGATTTTAACATGGGAATGGTTTTTGACTACAGCTGTGTGAATGAATACTGTGAGGAGGAAGTAAGTGGTTTGATGATAGTATCTTGGAGAACCGTGAAGTGTGAAAGGAGGTGCCATGATTATCGGTTCGAAGTCAGCAACTAAAATTGTCGTAGTTCTTACTACCACCGTGAGTGGAGCTGAAGAACGCAACCTTTTTTGGGTTTTTGGGTGGTGATGGAATGTTGACATATTAAAGAGGACCAACGTGAGAAGATGGCTATGAGGATGGGTCCTTGTTTAGAGCGTGAGCTTTCATTAAAGGAAGGAGGAACAACAGAATCATTAAAATGAAAATAGGAGAAGCATGAATGGTGATATTTGTTTTGTAAAGCATGGGGTTTGGTTCATGGTACAGGAGTTGGATTTGGACGGGAAGAAGGGTATCAAAAGTAAAACATGAAGTATGAGAGGAGTTGAGCGGCTCGAAGATTACAACAATGGAGAAGGGACGGGGTCAAAGCGCTGGGAGGAAGAAATGTTGCAGAGGGGTTAAGCTAATTAAATAAGGGGGATTACTGATCCGTAGATAATGGGTTCATGTGGGTAATTGTGCCATTTTGCCAAAACAATTAACAGTGAGATGGGCATTCATGATTTAATCACTGGTTATGCAGTCCTCTTTGGTTAAGGTATATTAATATAATAATATAAATAAATAAATAATTATAGTTAAATTATATAATATTCATTAAACCTGGTAAAGTGTATAATTTTGTTTGTCTGCTATCAGAATCTGACGAAATCGGCCATATTAGAATCGTAGCGACGTGGTCTATGTTGTGGGACTAATTTAGCAAAGAACAGAGTCAATGGAATTACGAATAAAAATCGAACGTCTGTTTCGTTTTCAATGAAATAAAAGTAGAACCATCAACTGCAAACCGAGGTAAGTAAACTCACTCTGGCTCATTTATACCTTTATAAATGAGTTTTAAATTATTTACAGTGATTTTATAACTCGTATGATGGTTGTCTGGATGAATGTTGGTTGAATGGTTGATATAGTTATATCGTTGATCGATTATTAATTTTGTTTACTATGACATTTCATATTGATGTGAAATTCATATTATTGATGTTGATTAATATCTGTGGATGTAGGGAAACAGGTTGGAGGGACCCAACTGGATTCCTCAACATTTTATTTACTGTTTTGTTTGTTTATTGTGATATATGTTGTGATATATACACTGTGTTAATTATGTTACACTGGCCCTAGAATTTCGGTATTTAAATACCATAAATATTATCAAATGTAGAAAAAGGATTTGAGATTTAAATGGAAAATTTATTCCTAAAATAGCAAAATTAATTTCAAAAAATTTGAAAATAGAAACTTATTTTAAATGGATAAGACAAGAAGTTGGTTATAAACAAGTTTATAAATTAAGTGAATTATTGACCATTGATAAACTGAAATGTAAATCCAAGTCTAAATCTATATAGAAAAGTGAAAGTCGGTTTTGACAAAGAAATGTAGATTTGAGCTTAGAAGTTCTAAAGAAATTATAAATGGGTTTATAAATGTTTGGAATGAAAATAAAATGAAATTTACTATGAAATTTTTTAAATAGACGTTATAAATGGAATTGGATTTGATAGGTTATTTACAAGTATAAAATCAAACGGATTTGATTGTATATAAAAGAAATATATTTAGATTAAAGAAATAGTGGTTTAAAGCCAATATTTTGTAAATAAAATATCTATGAAGGAGATCTAGATTTGAAATTTGAATCCAAATTAGAGATTGAATAAGGAAGGGAAATGAGTAACTATTTCAAAAGAAAATAATGAGCTCATTCCAAAATTCGGAATATGAAATAAATTATGATAACGGATTGTAGTCTGGAATAGTTATAAAGGAATTTGGTAATGATTGGAAAGGATAAATTCAAAAGTGAATTTGGAATTTGAATTAACCTGAAATGGTAGATAAATTCCGAAGTTCGGAATATGAATCAAATATAGATTATTCGAGAGAAAGTTATTTATTGGAATTCGATTATATCGAATTTAGGGAAGTATTTATTTTTACTTTCCGTTTTGAATCAAATCTATTTATTTATTGAATTAATAAGTACAAATTATATTTTTGTATACCAATTATTTGGGAACAGCAATTTTAGCGCTGTCGTTATAATAAATGTTTCATAAATCTAAACAGTGATTTTAGCGCTGTCGTTATAATAAATGTTTTATAAATCTAAACAGCGATTTTAGCGCTGTCGTTATAATAAATGTTTTGTAAATCTATACAACGATTTTAGCACTGTCGTTATAATAAATGACTTATAAATCAAATATTTGGAAACAGGGATTATAACGCTACCATTATAATCAATGTTTTTCCGTGAAGGAAGTGGATTCTTAGATTGAATCTGAGAGTCGCGTAAGCGATATTCTGTTTGAAGTTGTGAGCTTTGACTATTTCAAAGTTGTGAATGTTGTTCAATTAAGGTCTGAGAGGTAATTATACCCTAACTTGATTGACTTCATGATTGATGGAGAAATGGTTAGGGTTCGATAGTGAAGATTGGTTAGAAATATGGTTAGTTAATAAATGATTAATGGTTTGAGTTATAATAACAATGTTTTATAACATCGCGCTAATTTAAAGGATTTTGAAATGTTTCCCCAAATAAAATATGAAAATGAAATGAATTGGTCAATCAGGAATTAAGAAATGGAATATGGAAGTATTTTCGGATAATAATAAAGTATATTTTCTAAATATAGAAAATAAGGAATTGTGAATATATAGAATTGTTTTCTAACTATAATAAGAGATATTTTCTTGAATAAAGAATTAGGATATTGAAAATATTTTACAAGAATCGAGAGAGAAAATCGAGCTTTGAAAAGATAGGAAAGATGGAAATTTGGAATTGATAATAAAATAAGGAATTTATATAAATAGGGGCTAGTATTGTTTGATGGTTGATCAGTAGAATTTCCATTTGGAAATAGGGTCGTTGGTTGAATGGATGTTCCTTTGATAGTTAAATCACCGACTATCAAAGTTTTGATTTATTTTATACCTCCATTGTCAATACAGAGAGACCGGGATCAGATTTAATATCTGAAAACCACATTGTATTTTCATAAGAGCTACAAATCAACTTATGTTGAAGAGATTATGAAGATGGAGTAAAGTGCAATGGCTGTTCTGTTAATCCTAGGTAGAAATTACCTAAGATGGATTAATAGAATGGTGCCTTCGGTTTGTCCAGACCCAGGACAACTTGTAAGAACGAGTGACTGACAGAGTATTTCCAAAGGGATTGCGTACATTGATTCCTTTAAACGTATGAAGTTGGTGGAAAAGAAGGGAAACTTCTTTAGCCTAACAATCTGAGTATTTTTGTGTGAATCGATTAGTGATTTTCAATGGATCCGACGATGTGGCATTCAAAGTGAATGGTGGCCAGATATTCTGGAAGATAATTCAAACCTCAAGCCTCACAACCGGGAATTGACAAAAATCGGGCAGGCAGCATGACTAGGTGGGTCGCTCCCATTAGGATGTATAATCACCTATCTAGAGAAATTCCATTTGCTTCTTTAATTTGTCGATGCTGTCCCTTTCAGGAAATGGTTGCTGATCCCAACCGTCGGTGATATGCATTCGATACACTCAAGCGAAATGAGTGGTCGGTCATGTGTGGGCCAGGTTGCAAGATGTTCTTATTGAACCCAGTGTATTCCCCTCTAGAGATACACTATCGGAAGGTGGTTCCATACCTTGTCATGTTGGAAATGAAATCTCTAATAAGCGCCCTGCGGTTTTTGATTTAATATTATATATGGAGCGTGAGATGCAAGCGTTCCGTTAGATTTCTATTTTGATTCAGACACTATTATAATATCATCGAATTTGATATCAAAAATATTTTGGTTATCATAAGGTAAAAAACATCCATGTTTATGTGTGGATTGGTCTTACGATTATTATTTCTTTCGAAAAGATTTTGAAAGTTAAACAAATGGTTGGAGTTTACTCACACCTGTCCCATGACTGACCCAGAGTTTATTTTGTTTTGTTTTCCCTAAACTCTTGGGTGCCCAAATTTGTATGGGCAGTCAAGTAGTCGACATTTTACAGATTCAATTGGAGGAGCTTGAAGCAGGAGGCTTCATCAGTTAGCTATAGACTATCGTATATTCCGCTGTGTACTATGTTATATCTGGAAACAAGTGTTTATAATTGTTCCAGGAATAACTGTTGTGCTCTAATAATGGTATGTATATACAGTTACTGATTTGTATTTCAAAAGTTATGTTATTAATATATTTTATTCGTTCTATTGTGAGATATGTGTTCTACGTTTTTCTTCTATTCTATCTTTTCTTTCTATTTCCTCATCCTCTAACTTTTTTCTACTAATGATTCGTATTTCTATGTCATTTGTGTTCGACGTGTGGTGTTATTAGTCAACTCAAAAGGTACGGAAATTCAGGCCATTACAACAAGAATCGTCAAGATCAATTTGATTATAATTTTCTAATGTAAGGGAAAAATGGAGATTTCAGCTTATAAATTGTTGTTATTTCCAGTTCAAATTTTCAAACAGTCGCTGTGGAATTTGTTAATAAACGATAACGTTTATTTAATAATTATAATAGGATTTGCAATATAATTTGAATATCATTTATATAATGTGGAGTTTAAGATATATATATATCAGTTTATTTTAAAGCAGTAAAATATTTTATTTAGAGAAAATTTATGATATCATTATTTAAATTAATTTGTTTTGAATTTAATTATATTCTATCGATATTAAATAGGCCTTAAAATAGTTTTCTTTTCAAACGGTCTCCGTTTTCGACAAAACGAATTTTATTGGAATGCGTATAATTAACTATTGTTAGTTTTCCAGTTTGGAGTCAAACGATGTTGTTTTGTCGGTAGACGAAAATTTAAGGGTGAATCGACGAACAAATTGAGATCTAAATAGCGTTGTTTTTGCAAACGAAGACCATTTTCAACGAAATCAATTTCATTGGGGCCGCAATGTCAAGATGTACAGGTGTATTTATTTTCATGGAGTTTAGAATCAGAGTTTGATGGTGCATATTTTTAACGGTTATCGGTAAACAGCGGTAAGCGGTAGAATTAAAATATCGGACTAGAATAAAATAATATATAAATAAGTTCATGTCTAAGTAAATGAGTACACGCACAGCTAAGAACTTACCAACACCCAACCTATATCAGAGCTATCCTATATATTGAAGCACGCAGACTAATGAATGGACAACTCAACACAGTCACCCAATATAGTATTGTTTTCAAACCGAACAGCTAGCTGTGAAGTGAAATTGCATAGACCGAGCTACCCCAGCTACATATATATTACAACTACACTGTTACCTCCTCCCCTATTTCTATATCTCATTTCCATCAACCAATCTATATGAATTGATAACTCATGAAGGAGACTACTCTGTTCTTTCTTCTAACCTATGGTTTTAAATCAACTGGCTGTAAAATGGAAAAACTAGCCTAATCATCCTACCATTCTAAATCTTCTCTTCGAAGCCTCTGCATCTATATAAACGAACCACTTCCCACCTTAAGTCACGAAAGCTCTAGGATGAACACTTCGCTCATTTTCAAAACAATTATACCATAAGCCTCTTATAAAACAATAACGGGATCAGTGGGAAGAAATTATGGTGTTCATGGGCGCATGCTGTTATAATTTAGTGTAGGAAGAATCAACAGCAAGGCTTGAAGTGGGTTGGTAGGGGATGGATATGTGAAGTAGCGGAATAAGGTAGCGAGCTGGAGAAGCTCGCGGAATTGGTTGTGTGAAGCAAAAAGAAGACGGTGAAGTGGTAGAAAGGTGGTCGGTGGATTCAGTTTCGGAACAAAAGGCTTGCGGCATAGTTTGGTTTCAGGAGATGGACGGTCGGAGAGGGAGTGCGTACTGGAGGTGGGTACGGCGATGCATCGGTGTCGGAGATAGAACAGTGGTGAACTTGGAGGCGTCGGTTTTGGTTCCAGTGAGAAAGGGAAGGTAGTAGTTCGAATAATATTAAGAAGGCCGGAGGAGAACTTTAACAACCCGGAAAATCAAAACCAATTTAAAAATTTTATTTTGGATATTTTAATGAATTTTGAGTATATTTAAAATGATTTATTTTAAATAATAACGACTAGAAATTTATTTTGAATAGAATTAGAACATATATATTATTTAAATCGAAGTTAGAATATAAATATTTATTTTAATTATAAAAGGAAAGGGAAGTGGCGTGGTAATTTGAAAATTCGATTTCAAATTTCAATTGAATGTACAGGATTCAAAATAAACCGGATTTTAGTAAAACCAGAAATATTTGAATCTGTTTGAAATTATCTTTTCAATGAAAGTGAAAAATCCAGATTTCATAGCAGGAATAAAAAGTTATGTCCAGCTGAAGATTCAGAATAGTCGCTATGGAATTTTATATAATATATAGCCCCTAAAAATAGCGATTTCGCAAACGACCTTCATTTTCAATGAAACCACTTTTATTGGATCCGGAATGTCGAATTATTGCTAGATAACAATTTTCATAATTTTTGGAATCAATACGTGAGCGTGGCGGATTTAAACGTGTTAGGTCAATTCAGTTTGAATTTAATCGACAAGAAAATGACTGTTTTTCAAACCATCTCCAAATTCGACGAAATTAGTTTTGTTAGGACCGTATAGTCAAAACATAGTCAGGTTTATTTTTCTGGAATTTTTGGAGTCAGTATGTAGCCCCATTAATTGAAATGTACGTTTAAATTAAATATATAATGATTTATATTTTAATTTTGATGAAAACTGATCGTAACAGTCGAATTGGCTTACCGGACCTATCCAATTGTGCTCGGAATAGGGGTATTTAGTTAAGGGTGACATTCGTTGGGTTCGATTTGGAGTTCGAAATAAAAAAAGTAACTTTATTGAAATAAATTAATATATATATAAAGGAAAGGTCAACCCCCCTTTCTTGTATCTCAGTCGTTCAAACGAGATTTAGAAAGAAAAAAAAGCTGACGATCGTGCCACCCACTGGCCACGCCGCCACCGCCGTTCTCCCCCTAGGCCCGCTGCCCCTCGGCTAAGATCGTCGAACCCTCCCCCTCGCGCCACCTCTACCTCCTCCTTCTCCTTATCTCAAAATCGAAACCCCCAAAGCCCCCACAGCAAAAGACTGCCACCGTGGGCCCAGTGCCACCACCCGCCACCCTTTGCCTCCCCCCGTTGACCAGTACGCCCCTTCCTTTTCCCTCTCTCTCTCCTTCTTCCTCCTTAAAGCTACAGCCCCCAAATCAGCCCAATCCCGCCTCCATGGCCAAACCCTAGCCATCGCGTGAGCTACCTCGAGAGCAAAGCCACTGTGACGGTCAACGTGAGATGCAGCAGCCTCCTCCTCTGAAGATTTGATTTTTATATACGAAAAGATTTGATTTTTACAAAATAAAAAGATTTGATTTTTATATATGAATAGCGATATAAAAATATTATTTTTTAGTAGATAAAAATATTATTTTTAGTTAGATAAAAATATAATTTTTATCGTATGTATGAAATACTATTCTGATAGGATAAAAATAGAATTTTTACATATGTAGTAGAAATAAAAGTATGATTTTTATTATATATGAAGCGAAATAATAATTTGATTTTTATTATATATGAAGCGAAATAAAATTATGATTTTTATATATGAAGTGGCGCTATAAAAATGCAAATTTTTGTATATGAAGTAGCATTATAAAAATATGATTTTTATAATATAATAGCGGTTAAAAAAAATATGGTTTTTATTATATGAATAACATTGTAAAAATATGATTTTTAATGTATACACAGCATTTTAAAGATGTTATTTTTAGATAATATAGCGTTATTAAAAATGAGTTTTTTTAATATAAACCGCGTGAAACAGATTGCGACGGAACTGGCTGGAAACAAATCCAAATCTGAACCGTTCAAAAATAAAGAATGGAGGAATGGATTCCAAAGGTGAGAACTTCTCACTCTAACTTTATTTTCTATTTAAATATATATACTAGGATGCAGATGGTGCTTAGTAGCACCCGACACCTTCGTTTGAAACCATGTTTGTTTGGTTGTTTGATTGATTGTATTATTTTTTTGAATTTGGTTTGGGAAGTGAAATGAATCGATTAGAATTTGGTTTGTATATGGCGCGAGCCATTATTACACGAGCGATGAGGCTAGACCTTATTCCGATTCTAGTATCGCGCCATTATGCTGTCGAAGTTTTCTAAAAATGTTATAACAATATAAATATCATTTTTATTGTATAAATGAACTGTATAAAAATATTCATGTGCTGAAATAAATATTTTATCATTAAAAATATAAGTTTTAATGAGTGTATGAATGAAAATAAATATTCATTTACAAATCGGATGATTTGTTTGTGTACTCACATTTAACTGATATTGATTGGGATGATATATTTTACACATCGCCCAACTGCACAAATAAAATCGATGTGTGTTGATTGAAACCCCACACGGGTATTGGGATGCTATTTGACATACACTAATCCCAATTGTTTAGTTGTATGTCAATCGTTTGGTTGACAGACTACTGTACGTGGTAATTATTCATATTTAACGCTTATGCAGTTGTGTAATGCTCTCTGGATGATAGTTGACTGTGTTTGATTATTGCTGTGTACGTATGTGTATGAAATCCATATACTTAAAATTATATGGTAATTGACCGTGTCTGATTCCAATTCGAAAAGAACGAATATTTTAAATTAAAGAATATTTTAAAATGATGAGTAATGAATATTTTAAAATATCTAATATTTTAAAATAATATTCAGTAATGGATCAATATATGATTTTGATGTCCGATTTGGGATGGACACAAAAATATTGAAATATATGAAGCCGTGTTGATTAGATTAACGACATTTTGACGTGAATGATATTTATATCGATTTTATTCATTTTTATAATGAATATAAAAAAGAAAATGATTTCAAAATCTGATATTTTGGAAATATTATTATTTATATATTATAATGATAAAAAAATTCAATTTTGATTTAAAATTGAAAATGAAGTTAGAACAGTTTTAAAACGAATTTATAAAATACGTTTTAAATGGAAATCGACAATATATATATAATATATATTATATATATTTAATGGCCTGAACGTGCCGCGCCGTAGCAATTTGCGGGTTTCAATCATTGACTTCGAATTGATATTACGGGAGATCCGACCGTCGGATTCTCCTAAAACTGGAACCGTTGGATTCGTATCGAAAAGAGCTTTCCAATGAATATAAAAGATTTGAAATCTAACGGTTGGATTTGGAATTATGCCCAAATCAAATTTGGAAAAGGTCACTATAAGTGCAGTTCGATGACCGTTTAGGGAAATCGACTGTATGGGCCTTGATAAAATTATTAAAAATATCAATAATTTGTGTAAAATCATAATAAATGATTTGGAAAGAATTTGGTGAAAAAAATCCACATTTGTAAAGATAAAAATATATTTTTATCAGAATGAACTAGTTATGAACTAGAATTACAATCCAATATTTTTAAATAAATTAATTGGATTTGAAATGGTTTTAAAAATAACCAGAATTTCCAATATAAGAATTATAATGGATTAGAATTGAAATTATCTTTGGAATATTTCGATATGGGATTCCGTGATTAGATGGATATTATGGAGGAATTTGGAAGATATATATATATCGTTATTCCCAACACGATATTTGTTGATTTCAGAATTTGATATTGAATATAAGCCGATATAATTTCTATTCAGAGCCATGTATTTATTATTGAATTGGATTTTGGGTTTGCTGTGAATGGTGTCTTCATTAACATTGTTCTTAAACCCAGTTGAGAAAAGAATAAATCTTTAATTAAGATTTAGTGAAGTTTTTCCAATTAATTAACATTTAATTGGAATTAAATAAAAGAATTGGATTTTGGGTTTGTCATGAATGGTGTCTTAAATAAAACTGTTCTTAAACCCCATGTGAAAAGAATAAATCTTTTAATTAAGAATATTAGAGTTTCCAGTTAATTAACATTTAATTGGAATAAAAAGGTATGTGAATTGGGTTTATTGTGAACTGTGTTTTTAACTACATTCTTTCTTTAACCCGATTTACAGTGAAATGTGATTAGGAATTTATAAATCTTTTTATTACGATTTAATGGAAAATTTCCAAAGTAAAGTTTTCCAGTTTAATATATTAAATGGAATTCGATTTGATAATAATTGAAATGAGTTTCTGTGGAGGAAGACTATTAATATATATGGAATTTAAAAGGCTTTGTCGTTATTCCATTTATATTATTAGTCGGATATGGAAATTGATATCGATTATATATTGATCTGTTTTCCGTGAAGATTCCATAATTAATGGAATGTGATTTTGGGTTTATTGTGAACTGTGTTTTAAATGACATTAGTTCTTTAACCCAGATAAAGACAGGATTACATGTCTAACATTGTATTTCAAACTATATGGTTGACCTTTGCTAAATATATATCTGTTTGGTGGAGGAGAATTTATTCTCTTGCTTAACACCCTTCTCTAAGACGTACAAGCTTAGAGGTTATATATTGGCAGAAATCAATAGTACGATGTAGATTGTCGATGTGACGTATTTGTGTTTCCAAAGTTAAATAATCATTAATATTGATTTTTGGGAAGATTAAAACTAAGTGGAGTTTTAATGAATCTTTAATTAGATTGAAAAGAGAATGTGATAATTTAAATTATCAAATTCGGGAAATGATCGAGAATGGAGTAGCACCAGTTTTGCTCCAAGCGATAATTAAATCTTTAATTAGATTTGATTGGGAAATGGAAATTAATTTTACCCATAACACCGTGGTGTTAGATATGAATTAATGCCAGTTTTTCTTCATGGGGTGAATAGGTTGGGATTGGGAAATAAAATAAATGATTACTTCATTAAGGATCACTTATCCCGACTAGTTTTGATAAACCTTAATTTGGTTTGAATTAATATCTAAAGGAGGATTAAAGAATAAATTTAAAGAATTTATCTTTGATAAAATTAATGGGAACCTTTCCCAAAGAATATGAATATTTAAATAAAAGAATATTCAGAATTGGAATGAGGCGTATGTTCTGTTTTATAGCACTTGTTTATAATATACGCGAGTTATTCGGAAAGGTCGGGTTTATACCCATTTTGAATAACTGATTCGACGATAAGTTGAAGATGAAGACGGTGGTCGAAGACTGGAGGTCTTCACATCGTTTGGATGATTACTGATGTCTTGATTGGGCTGTACACACAAGACAAGGTAATAAGTGGTGATCGTCCAGATGTAATTGGAGATCGACCGGATATGCGAGGACCTCTCTCCCGTATTAGATATATGGGACGAGGAATAATGTGCCTCCGGTTTCGTTCAGACCCAAAATGAACTAATAAATGGATGTGTGTCTGACATTGGATTTTATTCTGTGTTGATTGATCTCTATTAAATATATATCTGTTTAGCGGCGGAGAATTCATTCTCTTTCTTAATGCCCTTTTCCGAGATGTACGTGCTCAGAGGTTATATATCGATAGACATTAGTTGCATGGCGTGAATTGCCGGTGTGGCATGCTAGGATGCAAATGATCAAGGCTTCTGTTGAAAAGCAGAGTCTTGTGGTTGATGATCAAAGCACGGCCTTAAAGGACAAAGCTTTGCGTAGAGCGTTAATTCGCGAGCCTCACACCTCGGTATGAGTAAAAAACTGGATCAGGGACGTGGGGAGGACATGACGTTTCCTTCTAGCTATGGGTGGTGTCATGGTTTGGAGCCCAAACATTTATATATTTTTAACTACGTGGATGACGGATAGCGAGGCGCCTCAGATATATCGGTTACTACGCAGCCGATGGATATTTCCTATAGGACCGGGAAACGAGTTTTCAGGAATAACTAATCCTCAAAAGTAAGGGAGGACCGACCCTACAGGAACCAAGGGTTGCCCAGAGTGTGTAGTCCTGAGGCATTTGCTAGAGTGTCTCGAAGCGGTGAGGAGCCATCCCTTGCCTCGACTCATGACGGGAATACAATTTCCAATACGTGAAATTTCGGTTTTAATTGTAGCGCCTAATATGGCGACATAGTGGCATAGGATACTATGTCGTCTATGATTGATACATTTATATTTGAAGCTGTTTCGACACTATAAACTTATTATAGTATCAAATGATTTGTTTTAAACGTACCAAGCATGTTTGGATATTATAAGGGAAAACCATATCCTCCGGCTTGCATTGCATTGTGTGATGGAGCCTGGGTCGTATAATAGCTTCATTTTTCCAAAAAGCATTACGGTGTTTGTTTTGTGCACTGGTATTCTTGGGAGGAAACCTGTTCCGTGTTATACGGCATGGTCCCTTGATTTACCCATTTTAAAGTAAAGTTTTAAATAACTGTTTTAGTTGTCACGCCAATCACATGACTGAGCTGGAGTTTATTGTTTTAACCTAAACTCTGGGTACCCCTATTTTCCACATGGGCAACTAGTAGTTTGGTTTTGTAGGTATTATATTCACAGGATCCTGGATTTACAGCTGTAACTGTAACACCCCACCTCCGCCAGGGTGGCTCTTGCAAGCACTCTGACTTTGGAGGGGCGTTTGAATCAGGTAAACATGCATAATGATATATCAAGGCAGAACAAGAACATATGTATATATGTAAACAGAGTAAATAACATAGATAAAACAGCGGAAGATTTTAAACCATTTCAAAACAAGTCTGGTACAACATAATGTCAATTTTCCAAATAAACAAGTCTAGTACATAAAACTGGAAGCTGAAAAGGAAAACATAAAGTAGCTATCCCCAAAGTGGAAAACCATAGCAAGCTCAAATCCAAAGCATACGTGAGCTATCCAAGAAAAGCAGCTAAGATCCAAGCTAGGCTCCTGTATTCCCTCCCTGAGAACCTGGGGGGGGGGGGGGAAACGGAAGAAAAGAGGCGAAACAAAACGGGTCAGTCAAAAAGACTGAGTAAGCCCTGCTACGATCAGTCTATAAACTAATAAAGTTAACATCATGATGGAAACTGAGATATAGCTAACAACATACGGGCATGATAAAGTAACTACAAGATAGATAGAGGTGTCATCGCATAAAACAAGGTTAAGTTTTTGCACCACGGTGTACTAGCAACCCAACAGAACAGGTATTGATCCCTTGGCCCAAGCTTTGGCCCAATAACATGAAGTGACCTTAGTATAAGGTCCAACCCAACGGTCTAGTCGATCGGCTCCCTATAAGCCTAACACGTCAAGTGTTGATGTCCATACGGCCCACATATGGATGTAGGTAGTCTGTGCTGGGCCCACCTTTGGGTGTATCAAGCCCTCGGTTGTCGACCCCGGACACTTAAGCAATAATGCACAGCCCTAACCTACTGGTACCCGTGCCTCGAGTTTGTCCAACATCGGACTACGTGCACGTCCGTAGCCCGCCGGACCCGCACCGCTGTACCACTCGGCCATCGCCCTTGGGTCGCTTACATCCGTCCAGTAATCGTGCCCCGCCCTAGCCTAGTCTCTAGGGTTGTGATGATACCAAACTGGGATTACTGCCGGAACAGACCCGCCGCTAGGGTTTCCTAAGAGGGTTAGGTGTGATTTAACCCTTCACTAATCCTGGATTAAACTGGTTAAGTGTGGCTTAACCCCGTTCTAATCCCTTGAACTCCCAAATGGATTAAACTAGTTAAGTGTAACCAACGGTTCAGAACTTAACCACATTCTAATCCCTCGAATCCCCAAATTGGTTAAGTATTAGTGGACCCTGACTTAACCCTAATCACGAGGCATTAATTAATTTAATGCACCTTAACCTCTCACATTAGACCTTGTTGTGGTTACTAGTTAGGCCGGGCGGGTCCGGGTAGCTTTACACCACAACTTGGTCTAACCTCGGGTCTTGGCACCCCATGACCAACTTCTCACATTGGGTCCTATTGTTTGTAGCCACTAGTTAAGCCGGTCGGTTCCGGGTAGAATTACGCTACAAACTCAACCCAACCTCGAGTTGGCCACACTTATGTTTTCTAAGTGTCATGTCCACTTTATTTCAAAACATAATCACAAGTCAAACAATTACTTGGGTAGACCTAACTTAATAGGTAAATTCCCAAGGGGTAGACCTAACTTAATAGGTAAATTCCCAATCTTATATTTTCATGTATTTTAAGTTTACCCCAAAACCCCCAACGTCATTCTATCGCTTACATATTCGTTGTAACGCATAAAGGATAGGAAGAGGGAACTTGGCACAACATACATGATAAACTTGCACAACAATCATGCATAACATGTTAGACTTGCACAACTTAGCATAGTGATCTTGCATATTACCATAAACATGCATAACATGTTAAACTTGCATAACTTAGCATAGTGAACTTGCATATTACCTTAATCATGCATAACTTGTCAAACATGCACAACTTGCCATTTTAAACTTGCATAAGCATGCATAACTTGTCAACATGCACAACTAGTCATTTTAAACTTGCATAAACATGCACAACTTGTCAAACATGCACAACTTGTCAAAACATGCACAACTTGTCATTTTAAACTTGCATAAACATGCATAACTTAATAAACATACAAATCATGGCTTAACAAACTTGCATAAACATGCATAACTTAATAAACATACAAATCATGGCTTAACAAACTTGCATGAACATGCATAACTTATAAATCTTGCAAATCATGGCTTAGTATACATGCATAACTCAATAGATTTGCAAATCATGGCTTAGTACCCTTGCATAACATGCACAACTCAATAAACTTACATAAGCCCCAACTTTCATCACACACTAACTTTAGAGTTTCTAAAATGAAGGTAAGAGGGCTTACAATGCTTTTGCGGACTCAAATGAGTATAACAAATGCAAGAAACCCCTTATGCAACTAATTAAAACCCCCCAAATGCAAGCAAACTTGATCAAGACTTCTCCTTTATGATGCCAATTGAAAAACAAGCCTTTAATGCAAGCTAAGGAGGATCATACAAGCCTAAATACCCTTGTATGCATGGAAATCTCTTAGGAATTAATTTAGGAATTGTATGAAGAGGGTGGAGGCCATGAGAGGATGAATTTTGGCATAGTTTAGTTACTAGGATGAATAATGAATGATTTAGGGTAGGTTAGGGTCTTATTTATAGATTAGGTTAGTGATTTGAACCATAGGATTAACCCTAGATTCAATTAGGGCCATCAGATCCCGGAACTCTCTAGAAACCAGCCACAAGACCCAACCCCAATCAGAAATGGTGCACCAGGCTAATCAGCCGGGCACCCCCTGTCGACAGGGCTGTCGACAGGGCAGTCGACTCCTTGGGGACCCTGTCGACAGGCCTGTCGACATGGGGCCCCTGGCGGGAATTCTCCCGCCTTGGACCAGCTGGCCCAATTCCTTAAATTTGAATCTGATTTTAAAACTTGAATTTTCTGCAAACTTCAATGGGCCTTAACTGGGTCATACGGATTCCGATTTTCGAAAACTCGGACTCTATTTCGCGTATTTTTCCGAGACGAACGCAATGGCATAGCCCGTTTCCCTTGATTCACATTTTATAATTTAATTCTGCCTCAATTTTCATTATTACTGGTTATTGAAAATACGGGTTGTTACATTCTCCCTTCCTTAAAGGATTTCGTCCCCGAAATCTTCAAGTTAGGAAGAACGTATCCTACCATCCAATCATCCATCTACTCAAAGCATCATCCACGAGCAATCATTGTCCTTACAAGATTCTAAATGCTGGATGAACATATGCAAAAGTGTGTGTATATGTACTTATCTAATGCAAAAATCAGGCGGTTACTGATACAGTAAACCTCCTTAATGCATATGTATGTAAATCAGGCGGCTACTGATACAGTAAACCTCCTTAATGCATATGTATGTCGGTGAAATGAATCCATATGTATGCAGATTCCTAAATTCATAGTATCTATATGAGTGCACATAACATTCATCCATATGCAACATCCATGTGATAACACAACAAGTTTCAACCATGAATAAGTGTAAGCACTCATGCATATGCAACATGAAGAGTGTGCGAGCCGATCTAGTGCCTAATCGTGTATAATGCATCCACGAGCAACCACTTGCAAACACTTGCAGCCACTTGCAACCATCAAACATAACATGTTTCAAACACATGTTTCATCCAAAGGGTTTCTACCTAAGGACCTCATGACACGATAAACCAGATAAACTAGATAAACTCCTTTTTGGATTACAAGAAATCCATTCAAACTTTGACATTCAGTACTAACCGATGAGCCTTAACCCCCTTATGGAGTTTACAACAGAAATAAGATCAAGAATGGGATCGAGAGGACATATACAAAAGATAACTTGCAAGCAAGCTCCACAGGAAAACAAGGATCAAAGATGCACTCTTAAAAAGAGATATGATGCGCGTATCTAGTCTTCACTTTCCTTAGTCACGTTTCCTTGAGCTTAACTCCACTGTGCTTTGACTATCTTCCACTTCATGATTCCTTGGCTTCCTAACTCCTATTTCCCAAATTCGAGTTGGAACTCATTTCATTATTGCCTCTCGTCTTTCTTTCCCACTTATTCTTCCTTCTGTATACTTGGCCTAACCATACTATAACCTTATGATTTTATGCAAGCTCTCCAAAATTCACCAGTGAATCCTGGATCTCGTCTTCTTACCATAAGGTATTCCATGCAGCAGAACTTTTCTTGGAAATACCACTCCACGTTGCCGATTGCCCTTATAAACGTGATTTCCTATAACTCAGGCTTAATCGACATGAACCATCCGCCTATAGGCCGTACCTAGATTCAGTTGCCTACCCATGGCTTTCTGTAGGCTATTTCAGAACTGGCTAACTTCTTGAGGGTAAACCGTTGCTGACCATGATACAGTCCTCTCGCTCTTCACCGGACTGAAATGAGCACTCTTCGTGAGTCTACCTATTATGACCCTCATACCCGTATTCTCTTTCTTGGATCTAGGTAGTCTATCCACATAATCTATCGAGATGTTTCCACACTTCCCTTGCGAAACTTCCAATGGAGGTAATGGCCCACTGGGCTTCTATGACTTGGCCTCAACCTGGTGGCACAACATGTATTCTGAAACCAACTCGGCCACCTCCTCGAGTGATGCGCATCTTCAAGAACCTTCTTTACCAAGTCTTTCACTCGAGGAACGCATAATCTCTTGTCGCGCCTTAGTCATCCTTTATACTATATCTAGCGAGGTGACCTAACATCTTGCCTCGAGTCGACTGGTCCATGTTCTGGACCAACTGCGGGTCTTCTTCCCGTGAAACTCCCTTCTTGATCCAGAAGAGTAAGTCTAAGCTCCGGGAATGCTAACTAACCAGCCAAACGGAGAAAGCTTCTTACTTCAATTGCCCTTCTCAGAGCTTTCCGGTCTTAAACCGCAACCTCTTCAGCGGAATCCACCGCTAAGCCTTACTTAAGAACTATGTGCCCAAGAAATCCAACTTCTTTCCTCCAAAGTGACATTTGGAGAATTTGACCTTCAACTGGCGGCTCTAAGCGTATCCATCTCCTTCTTGAGATGTCTTAACATGCTCTTCCTCGTTCTTTTGAGGAGATCAAATACCGTCTACTACGACCCGGACAAACTTGTTCAAGGACTCCCTAGACACCCTACCCATCAAAATCACGTAATATGCGGGTGCCTTAGTCAAACCAAATAGCATGACTAACCATTCTAAAACCCATCCAGAGTCCTAAACGCAGTCTTGTCGATTCCATCCTCAGCCATCCTAAGCTGATGGAATCCGGTAGCTAGATCAAAAGAAAGCGGATGCTCCTACAAGCTGATCAGACAAATCATTGATCCTTGGTAACGGTTACCTATTCTTCTTACGAAGATCAACACATAAGCGAAGCAAACCGTCCACATTAGTAACGAATGCTACTGGAGCACTCTACTCGAAAATGCTTCGTCTTAGGAAGTTCTTCTCAAGCAACTCCTTGACTTGCTTTCTTAACTCTCATTTCGTGAGGTCATGTGCCTAATCGGCCACGAAACTGGCTTGGCATTACCAACCAGATAATACGGAAATCTATCCCATGTCTAGGGATAACCCCTTTACCTTCCCCAAAATACCAGGATATTCTCGGACCACCCTCACCGATTTCAAACTATCGATAGACGAGTTGAGGGATTCAAGATAACATAACATGACGGGACCCATAGGGTTACTAGGAATTTCTAGGGTATTACCGAGGCGGATCATGAGCCTCACAACCCTATATACAAAAACCAAGAATGGCTTCAAAACAGGACAACCATTCCATGCCCAAAGCCAACCCATATCCCCTGAAACCGAGAATATAAACATCCCACGAGAATTCTATACTTAAGATAGAAATTTTCAAATCCACTCAGACCATAGACAAACGGGCAGAACCCCCAATTGGATTTGAAACACATACGGGATCATCAACTACACTAGTACTTAGGTGCAAAACTTTCAACTAGATCAGATAAAATAAAACTATGCGATGTGCCAGAATCAAACAAAGTTCGAACAGGGAAAATCAGAAAATGTAAACAAGATTTTTAACAGAAACACTACCTCTATCATGAGCTGGAAGAACGGGGTTGAGGGGATGAATTCGCCCTCCAGATAGTCCTGCATACTGAGTCTGACCTTGCCCTTGTTTCCTCGGGCAATCCTTGCTGAAATGTCCAAACTCACCACAATCAAAGCATTCGCCCCGCTTTCTCTTCTCCTTCTTCCTACATTCCCTGGCTATATGTCCAACTTTACCACAGAAGTTACATTTCATATTCTTGCCCCGTTTCCCGGAATTTACTCTTTTGCCTTGAGACTCATTTGCCTTGACCTCTTTCTTATCATTGCTACCTTCTTCTTGAAGTAGGGCCAAATTCACTAAACTCTCGAAAGTCGCCCCCAAGGGTATATGAGACAGGGCCAAATCATGTAATGGCTCATTTAATCCTAGAGCAAAGTGTAGGGCCTTCTTCTGAGCTGTATTAACCAAGTCTAAATCGCCCTGAGCCAGTTGATTAAACTTATCTATGTATTCCCTAATAGTCATGTCCCCTTGCTTTAGTGATAAGAATCTCAGTCCAAACCTTCCTCTAAAGTCATCCCAAGTCTCAATTGGCCTGGTCGCGGTGGTGACTACCCACCAACGTGCAGCTTCTTCCTTTAGCAACCATACTGCTAGTAAAACCTTCCTGCGGTCACCTATATCAAAGGTGGCTAAAAGATCTTCGGTCTCTTTCAACCAATTCCCTGCTTCTACAAAAGTCTCTGTTCCATAAAAATTCTTGCCACCCATCCTCTTAAAGTTCTTGCAAGTTTCCCCGAAATCCGCTTGTGGAGGCTGAGGGGGAAGAGGAACATCAGCTACGGGAGGAGGAGGAGGAACAGTGGCTTCGGCTGGGGGGACAACATTAGGGACACCCGGGACCGGTGCCGTGACTTCCAAGTACCGACGAAACCAATTGGGTATCGTTACTCCTCCGGGCAAGATGAGATTATCAGACATGCTGGAAACGAAAAGAAAAGAGTTCAAACGAGGAGTCAAAGGATAGTGCTAATGGCTTTTGGGGAATAGCCTTTTAAAAATAACTAGACTTTTCTTTGGAAAATACTTTATACTTGGTTTTGAAAGTGGTTTTTCAAAAGTTTTAAAAACCTTTTTATCCCTTCTCGTAAACCTGGCTCTGATACCAAATGTAACACCCCACCTCCGCCAGGGTGGCTCTTGCAAGCACTCTGACTTTGGAGGGGCGTTTGAATCAGGTAAACATGCATAATGATATATCAAGGCAGAACAAGAACATATGTATATATGTAAACAGAGTAAATAACATAGATAAAACAGCGGAAGATTTTAAACCATTTCAAAACAAGTCTGGTACAACATAATGTCAATTTTCCAAATAAACAAGTCTAGTACATAAAACTGGAAGCTGAAAAGGAAAACATAAAGTAGCTATCCCCAAAGTGGAAAACCATAGCAAGCTCAAATCCAAAGCATACGTGAGCTATCCAAGAAAAGCAGCTAAGATCCAAGCTAGGCTCCTGTATTCCCTCCCTGAGAACCTGGGGGGGGGGGGGGGAAACGGAAGAAAAGAGGCGAAACAAAACGGGTCAGTCAAAAAGACTGAGTAAGCCCTGCTACGATCAGTCTATAAACTAATAAAGTTAACATCATGATGGAAACTGAGATATAGCTAACAACATACGGGCATGATAAAGTAACTACAAGATAGATAGAGGTGTCATCGCATAAAACAAGGTTAAGTTTTTGCACCACGGTGTACTAGCAACCCAACAGAACAGGTATTGATCCCTTGGCCCAAGCTTTGGCCCAATAACATGAAGTGACCTTAGTATAAGGTCCAACCCAACGGTCTAGTCGATCGGCTCCCTATAAGCCTAACACGTCAAGTGTTGATGTCCATACGGCCCACATATGGATGTAGGTAGTCTGTGCTGGGCCCACCTTTGGGTGTATCAAGCCCTCGGTTGTCGACCCCGGACACTTAAGCAATAATGCACAGCCCTAACCTACTGGTACCCGTGCCTCGAGTTTGTCCAACATCGGACTACGTGCACGTCCGTAGCCCGCCGGACCCGCACCGCTGTACCACTCGGCCATCGCCCTTGGGTCGCTTACATCCGTCCAGTAATCGTGCCCCGCCCTAGCCTAGTCTCTAGGGTTGTGATGATACCAAACTGGGATTACTGCCGGAACAGACCCGCCGCTAGGGTTTCCTAAGAGGGTTAGGTGTGATTTAACCCTTCACTAATCCTGCATTAAACTGGTTAAGTGTGGCTTAACCCCGTTCTAATCCCTTGAACTCCCAAATGGATTAAACTAGTTAAGTGTAACCAACGGTTCAGAACTTAACCACATTCTAATCCCTCGAATCCCCAAATTGGTTAAGTATTAGTGGACCCTGACTTAACCCTAATCACGAGGCATTAATTAATTTAATGCACCTTAACCTCTCACATTAGACCTTGTTGTGGTTACTAGTTAGGCCGGGCGGGTCCGGGTAGCTTTACACCACAACTTGGTCTAACCTCGGGTCTTGGCACCCCATGACCAACTTCTCACATTGGGTCCTATTGTTTGTAGCCACTAGTTAAGCCGGTCGGTTCCGGGTAGAATTACGCTACAAACTCAACCCAACCTCGAGTTGGCCACACTTATGTTTTCTAAGTGTCATGTCCACTTTATTTCAAAACATAATCACAAGTCAAACAATTACTTGGGTAGACCTAACTTAATAGGTAAATTCCCAAGGGGTAGACCTAACTTAATAGGTAAATTCCCAATCTTATATTTTCATGTATTTTAAGTTTACCCCAAAACCCCCAACGTCATTCTATCGCTTACATATTCGTTGTAACGCATAAAGGATAGGAAGAGGGAACTTGGCACAACATACATGATAAACTTGCACAACAATCATGCATAACATGTTAGACTTGCACAACTTAGCATAGTGATCTTGCATATTACCATAAACATGCATAACATGTTAAACTTGCATAACTTAGCATAGTGAACTTGCATATTACCTTAATCATGCATAACTTGTCAAACATGCACAACTTGCCATTTTAAACTTGCATAAGCATGCATAACTTGTCAACATGCACAACTAGTCATTTTAAACTTGCATAAACATGCACAACTTGTCAAACATGCACAACTTGTCAAAACATGCACAACTTGTCATTTTAAACTTGCATAAACATGCATAACTTAATAAACATACAAATCATGGCTTAACAAACTTGCATAAACATGCATAACTTAATAAACATACAAATCATGGCTTAACAAACTTGCATGAACATGCATAACTTATAAATCTTGCAAATCATGGCTTAGTATACATGCATAACTCAATAGATTTGCAAATCATGGCTTAGTACCCTTGCATAACATGCACAACTCAATAAACTTACATAAGCCCCAACTTTCATCACACACTAACTTTAGAGTTTCTAAAATGAAGGTAAGAGGGCTTACAATGCTTTTGCGGACTCAAATGAGTATAACAAATGCAAGAAACCCCTTATGCAACTAATTAAAACCCCCCAAATGCAAGCAAACTTGATCAAGACTTCTCCTTTATGATGCCAATTGAAAAACAAGCCTTTAATGCAAGCTAAGGAGGATCATACAAGCCTAAATACCCTTGTATGCATGGAAATCTCTTAGGAATTAATTTAGGAATTGTATGAAGAGGGTGGAGGCCATGAGAGGATGAATTTTGGCATAGTTTAGTTACTAGGATGAATAATGAATGATTTAGGGTAGGTTAGGGTCTTATTTATAGATTAGGTTAGTGATTTGAACCATAGGATTAACCCTAGATTCAATTAGGGCCATCAGATCCCGGAACTCTCTAGAAACCAGCCACAAGACCCAACCCCAATCAGAAATGGTGCACCAGGCTAATCAGCCGGGCACCCCCTGTCGACAGGGCTGTCGACAGGGCAGTCGACTCCTTGGGGACCCTGTCGACAGGCCTGTCGACATGGGGCCCCTGGCGGGAATTCTCCCGCCTTGGCCCAGCTGGCCCAATTCCTTAAATTTGAATCTGATTTTAAAACTTGAATTTTCTGCAAACTTCAATGGGCCTTAACTGGGTCATACGGATTCCGATTTTCGAAAACTCGGACTCTATTTCGCGTATTTTTCCGAGACGAACGCAATGGCATAGCCCGTTTCCCTTGATTCACATTTTATAATTTAATTCTGCCTCAATTTTCATTATTACTGGTTATTGAAAATACGGGTTGTTACAGTAACTATACTCGGAAAGCTCTGTATCCGTGTATTTCTTTCAGTTGTGTTATGTATTATTTTTCCGCTGCATTGTAATTTTAAATCTCTGACATTTATCAAGTGTATATTATCTGTTCATACTCTGTATATTCTTGTACTCTGATGTAAATTGTTGTAATAAGCAATGAAATGTTCTTCTATTTGCGTTCTGATTTGTCGTGTTCTCAACTCAATCCACTCTTTCTCTTCTCTTCGGAGACCGGGGAGATTCGGCTCGTCACATTTTGGTATCAGAGCGTTGGTTTACAGAGCTCTAGAACTAGGCATATTAGAACCAAACGAAAGAATTCATCAGGGGTTGGATTAGTAATATCCAATAAGAATGACTCGTTAGAGATGGTATTAGTAGTATCCTAGAACGAGTGAGAAGAGTATTATTTATAAAAACAACTTTTGTTTTGAAAATTTAAACCATTTTATACGTATTTGAATATTTATTTTAAATTGAATTTGGACTATCGAGTATATAAAGGTTTTGCATATACGCCTTGCAAACATATATTCGAAGTTTTAATATACAGGATAGATATAGAATCACACTCTAGTCACCCGGGCATGATTCTGATGATGAAGTATACTATCACCAGTTTTTATGTTCGAGTTTCGAAAGTGGGATATCTATATATTTCCAATTGGCTGGTGTGAGAACCAGAACTAGATAGGGTTATTGTTGTAATTTGGCATCAAAAACACGATTTTGAGTATATGTATTAAAGATATATGAATGAAAAACTAATCAACTAATTGATTGCTGATTGTGTTGTTTGATTATTAGTTGAGCTAATTACCATATTGGAACAATAAAACCAATAGGAGAAATTAAGCCAATTTGAATCAAATATTGAACTGAACTGAAATTGGTTGAAATTGCATACATGTACATGCATATATATTGGACATGTCATAGCAAGGAGGCTAGAGAAGAGGAATAAAATTGTATGCCCGACAAATAGGTACATGTTTACAAATTAATTGGGTTTCGATGATTTTATGAGCCGACTGGCTTTTTTTTTTTGGTTGATGAGGGCCCTGCGTGGCTAGTTGCAGTTTAAAATGTCTCCCTGTACAAAGGAGGTTATGGCGAAATTTTTCAAAAATTTAGGGTGTTAGCCAAATTTTTGAAAAATTAGAAATTCTTCGAAACTAAAAAGTTGAAGAATGAAAGCCAGATTGAAAGTTAAGTTGATTAGTAAAACAACTTTCAGCTCGTTCCTTTTCGAGGACGAAAAGATTTTAAGTGGGGGAGATTGTAACAACCTGGAAAATCAGAACCAACATAAAAATTTTATTTTGGCTATTTTAATTAATTTTGAGTATTTAAAATGATTTATATTAAATAATAACGACTAGAAATTTATTTTGAATAGAATTAGAATGTATATATTTATTTAGATCGAAGTTAGAATATAAATAATTATTTTAATTATAAAAGGAATTAGAAATGGAGCGGTAGTATGAAAATTTGATTTCAAATTTCAATTGAATGTATAGGATTCAAAATAAACTAGATTTTAGTAAAACCAGAAATATTTGAATGTATTTGAAATTATCTTTCCAACGAATGTGAAAAATCCAGATTTCATAGCGGGAATAAAAAGTTATGTCCAGTTGAGGATTCAGAATAGTCGCTATGGAATTTTATATAATATATAGCCCTTAAAAATAGCGATTTTGCAAACGACCTCCATTTTCGAAGAAACCACTTTTGTTGGATCCGGAATGTCGAATTATTACCAGATTCCAATTTTCATAATTTTTGGAATCAATACGTGAGCGTGGAGGATTTAAATGTGTTTAGTCAATTCAGTTTGAATTTAATCGACTGGAATATGACCATTTTTCAAACGGTCTCCAAATTCGACGAAAATAGTTTTGTTATGACCATATCATCAAAACATAACCATTATTTTTCTGGAATTTTTGGAGTCAGTATGTGGCCCCAATAAATTGAAATATACGTTTAAATTGAATATATAATGATTTATATTTTAGTTTTGATGAAAACCGGTCGCAATAGTCGAATTGGCTTACCGGACATATCCCACTGTGTCCGGAATAGGGGTATTTAGTTAGGGGCGACGGTCGTTGGATTCGGTTTGGAGTTCGAAATAAAAAAAAGTAAGTTTACTGAAATAAATTAATATAAATATATATGTTTATATAAAGAAAAGGTCAACCCCCCATTTTTTATCTTAGTCGTTCAAACGAGATTTAGAAGAAAAAAAACTAACGATTGCGCCAGCCCCTGGCCATGTCGCCGCCGCCATTCTCCTCCCCAAGCCCGCCGCCCCTCGGCTAAGATTGTCGGACCGTCCCCCTCGCACCACATGCACCTCCTCCTCCCCCTTATCTCCAAATCGAAACCCCCAAAGCCCCACAGCAGAAGACCGCCGCCGTGGGCCCAGCGCCACCACCAGCCACCCTTTGCCGCCTCCCATTGACCAGCGCGCCCTTCCTTTTCCCTCTCTCTCTCCTTCTTCCTCCTTAAAGCTACAGCCCCCAAATCAGCCCAACCTTGCCTCCATGGCCAAACCCTAACCACCTCGCGAGCAAAGCCACTGTGACGGTCAACATGAGATGCAACAGCCACCTCCTCCTTTGAAGATTTGATTTTTATATATGAAAAGATTTGATTTTTATAAAATAAAAAGATTTTATTTTTATATATGATAGCGATATAAAAATATTATTTTTAGTAGATAAAAATATTATTTTTAGTTAGATAAAAATATAATTTGTATCGTATGTATGAAATATTATTTTGAGTAGGATAAAAATAGAATTTTTACATATGTAGTAGAAATAAAAATATGATTTTTATTATACATGAAGCGAAATAAAAATTCAATTTTTATTATATATTAAGCGAAATAAAAATATTATTTCTATATATGAAGTAGCAATATAAAAATGCAAATTTTTGTATATGAAGTAGCATTATAAAATTTTGATTTTTATAATATAATAGCGGTTTAAGAAAATATGGTTTTTATTATATGAATAACATTATAAAAATACGATTTTTAATGTATACATGGCATTGTAAAGATGTGATTTTTAAATAATATAACGTTATTAAAAATGAGTTTTTTATATAAATCGCGTGAAACAGATTGCGATGGAACTGGTTGGAAACAAATCCAAATCTAAACCGTTCAGTAATAAAGAATCAAGGAGTGGATCTCAAAGGTGAGAACTTCTCACTCTAACTTTATTTTCTAGTTAAATATATATACTAGGATGCAGACGGTGTTTGGTTGATTGTGTTAATTGTTTGAATTTGGTTTGGGAAGTGAAATGAATTGATTAGAATTTGGTTTGTATATGGCACGAGCCATTATTAGGCGAGGGATAAGGCTAGACCTTATTCCGGTTCTGGTATCGCGCCGTTATGCTGTCGAAATTTTCTAAAAATGTTAAAACAATAAAAATATCATTTTTATTGTATAAATGAACTGTATAAAATATTCAGGTGTTGAAATAAATATTTTATTGTTAAAAATATAATTTTTAACGAGTATATGAATGAAAATAAATATTCATTTGCAAATCGGACGAGTTGCTTATGTACACACATTTAACTGATATTGATTGGGATGTTATATTTTACACATCGTCCAACAGCACAAATAAAATCGGTGTGTGTTGATTGAAACCCCACACGAGTATTGGGATGATATTTGACATACACCAATCCCAATTATTTAGTTGTATGTCAATCGATTGGTTGACAGACTGTTGTAAGCGTTAATTATTCATATATTACACTTATGCAGTTGTGTAATGCACTCTGGATGATGGTTGACCTTGTTTGATTATTGTTGTGTACATGTATGTATGAAATCCACATATATATAATTATATGGTAATTGACTATGTCTGATTCCAATTCGGAAAGAACGAATATTTTAAATTAAAGAATATTTTAAAATGACGAGTAATGAATATTTTAAAATATCTAATATTTTAAAATAATATTCAGTAATGGATCAAAAAATTGATTTTTATGTCCGATTTGGGATGGACACGAAAATATTGAAATATATGAAGCCGTATTGATGAGATTAACGCCATTTTGACGTGAATGATATTTATATCGATTTTATTCATTTATAATGAATATCGAAAAGGAAATGATTTCAAAATCTGATATTTTGAAAATATTATCATTTATATATTATAATGGTAAGGAAAATTCAATTTTGATTTAAAATTGAAAATAAAGTTAGAGCCGTTTTAAATCGAATTTATAAAATACGTTTTAAATGGAAATCGACGAAATATTTATAATATATATTATATATATTTAATGGTCTTAATAGAATGCACCGCGCCGAGGCAGTTCATGAATTTCGACCATTGAGTTCTAATTGATATTACGGGAGATCCGACCGTCGGATTCTCCTAAAACCAAAACTGTTGGGTTCGTATCGAAAAGAGCTTTCCAATGAATATAAGAGATTTGAAATCTAACGGTTGGAATTAGAATTATGTCCAAATCAAATTTAGAAAAGGTTGCTGTAAGTGCAGTTTGATGACAATTTATGGAAGTCGACTGTATGGGCCTTGATAAAATTATTAAAAATATCAATAATTTGTGTAAAATCATAATAAATGATTCGGAAAGAATTTTCATGAAAAATTCCATGTTTCTAAAGATAAAAATATATTTTTATCAGAATGAACTAGTTACGAACAAGAATTATAATCCAATGTTTTTTAAAAAATAAATTGGATTTGAAATGGTTTTAAAAATAACCAGAATTTCCAATATAAGAATGGAATGGAATGGATTGGAATCAAAATTATCTTCGGAATATTTCGATATGGGATTCCGTGATTATACGGATATTGTGGAGGAATTTGGAAGATATATATATATTGTTTTTCCCAACACGATATTTGTTGATTTCAGAATTTGATATTGAATATTAGCCGATATAATTTCTATTCAGAGCCTTGTATTTAATATTGAATTAGATTTTGTGTCTGTCGTGAATGGTGTCTTCATTAACACTGTTCGTAAACCTAGTTGAGAAAAGAATAAATCTTTAATTAAGATTTAGTGAAGTTTTTCTAATTAAATAACATTTAATTGGAATTGAATAAAAGAATTGGATTTTTGGTTTTATCGTGAATGGTGTCTTAAATAACACTGTTCTTAAACCCCGTATGAAAAAAATAAATCTCTTAATTAAGATTATTAGAGTTTCCAGTCAATTAACATTTAATTAGAATAAAATGGGATGTGAATGGTGTCTTAACCCAGTTAGAGACAGGATTACATGTCTAACATTGTATTTTGAACTGTATGGTTGACCTCTGCTAAATATATATATATATATATATATATGTTTGGTGGTGGAGAATTTATTCTCTTGCTTAACGCCCTTCTCTAAGACGTACGAGCATAGAGGTTATATATCGGCAGAAATCAATAGTATGATGTAGATTGTCAATGCGGCAGTTTGTGTTTCCAAAGTTACATATTCATTAACATTGATTTTTGGGAAGATTAAAACTAAGTGGAGTAGCACCAGTTTTGCTCCAAGCGATAGTTAAATCTTTAATTAGATTTGAACGAGAAATGACAATTAATTTTACCCATAACACCGTGGTGTTAGATATGAAGTATTACCAGTTTTGCTTTATGGGGTGAATAGATTGGGATTGGGAAATAAAATAAATAATTACTTCAGTAAGGATTGCTAATCCCGACTAGTTTTGATAAACCTTAATTTGGTTTGAATTAATATCCAAAGGAAGATTAAAGAATAAATTTAAAGAAATTATCTTTGATAAAATTAATGGGAACCTTTCCTAAAGAATATGAATATTTAAATAAAAGAATATTCAGAATTGGAATGAGGCGTATGTTTTGTTTTATAGCACTTGTTTATAATATACGCGAGTTATTCGGAAAGGTCGGGTTTATACCCATTTTGAATAATTGATTCGACGATAAGTCGATGATGAAGACGGTGGTTGAAGACCGGAGGTCTTCACATCATTTAGATGATTACTGATGTCTTGATTGGGTTATACACCCAAGACGAGGTAATAAGTGGTGATCGTCCAGAAGTTCTTGGAGATTGACCGGATATGCGAGGAGCTCTCTCCTGTATTGGACATATGGGACGAGGAATAGGGTGCCTCCAGTTTTGTTCAGACCCAGAACGAACTAATAAATGGATGTGTGTCTGACATTGGATTTTATTCTGTGTTGATTGATCTCTATTAAATATTTATCCATTTGGTGGCGGAGAATTTATTCTCTTGCTTAACTCCCTTCTATGAGACATACAAGCTCAGAGTTTATATATCGATAGACATCAGTTGCATGGCTTGAATTGCCGGTGTGGCATACTGAGATGCAAATGATCAAGGCTTCTGTTGAAAAGCAGAGTCTTGTGGTTGATGATCAAAGCACGGCGTTAAAGGGCATATCTTTGTGTATAGCGTTAATTTGCGAGCCTCACACCTCGGTAAGGGAAAAAGGGAGGACATGACGTTTCCTTCTAGTTATGGGTGGTGTCATGGTATAGAGCCCATACATTTATATATTTTTACCTATGTGGATGATGGATAGCGAGGCGCCCCGGATATATCCGTTACTACAGAGCCGATGGATAGGTCCTATAGGACCGGGAAATGTGTGTTCAGGAATAACTAATCCTCAAACGTAAGGGAGGACCGGCCCTGCCGGAACCAAGGGTTGCCCAGAGTGTGTAGTCCTGAGGCATTTGCTAGAGTGTCTCGAAGCGGTGAGGAGCCATCCCTTGCCTCGACTCATGATGGAAATCCAATTTCCAATACGTGATATTTCGGTTTTAATTGTAGAGCCTAATATGGAGACATAGTAGCATGGGATACTATGCCATCTATGATTGACACATTTATATTTGAAGCTGTTTTGGCACTATACGGTTATTATAGTATCAAATGATTTGTTTTAAACGTACCAATGATGTTTGGCTATTATTAGGGAAAACCCTATCCTCCGGCTTGCGTTGCATTGTGTGATGGGGCCTAGGTCTTATAATAGCTTCATTTTTCCAAAAAACATTGCGCTGTTTGTTTTATGCATTGGTATTCTTGGGAGGAAACACATTCCCTGTTATACGATGTGGTCTCTTGATTTACCCCATTTTAAAGTAAAGTTTTAAATAACTGTTTCAGTTCTCACACCAGTCATATGACTGACCAGGAGTTTATTGTTTTAACCTAAACTATGTAGGATATAAATTAACCCTAGAGGGGGGTAAATTGGGTTTACTGCAATTTAAGTAAATTTAAAACTAAATAAAATTAAAATAAAATAATAGAATAACTTGCAGAAAAAAAATCACACACAGAAGATACCCAGCTTCGACAAAACTCTGCCTACTGCTGCATTCAAGGTTTCTCCTAGGAGTTATAAACAATCTCTACGCTTATAGACCCTTGTAAACTCGCAACTCTTGCTCCCGACTATTTAAACCCTATGCTTAAGACCTTGACACAACTTGTTCTCTTAAGCTGTGATTTTTCTAACTACTAACACTAGTGGTTATCGACTTCCTTTTAAAACTTAAAGCAAACTTAAAAAACAAAACAAAATAAAAACCCTAGTTTAAAAAGAATTTAAAAGAAATCTCCTTTCTCTAATATGAACTTGGCAGGCCACTTTCATTTGTATTGCACCCAATCTCTTTAGTCCTGTTCTCTTTTCTTTGTTGAAAAAAAATGGCGACTCCGGAAATTTGCTAGGGTTTCTTCTGATTTCCCAAATCGATTGACGACTTCTGGAATTGATGAAAAAGACTTCTCTGTTGATCGAATTAACTTGTGCTCGTTCTTGACCTCGGATTTGGGATAACTTGCGATCGAAAACAGTAAGTAATACTGATTTGATTTCTTCGATTTTCTCTTTAAACTATTGGGTTGGTTTTCGATTTTTTTATAATCTGCCGATGATGTTATGGGTGTCAATTTATAGGGTCATTCGAACCCTAAATATCTCTGATTCTAGAACTTCGTCCTCCTTGAATTGCTCTTGTGATTTTTATTACCAATTTGAATTGTTGAATTTCGCCGTATATTTTGAAATAAGGACCCATTTCCATTGGCTTCTGGAACTTTGAATCGGTCTTGAATTTTTGGAAAAAATAACTTGCGTTAATTGTTGGGATATTGCAGACTTTTTCCATGGTTACAGTTATATATTTTGGAGTTTGAAATCTTTCTGGTGGTTGTTGCATTGCTCTTTTGACATTTCTGTTACGTCCAGAATTGCATTTGCTAACTGAATTGAGCACTAACCCTTGTTGCACCACGTTGAGAAATTTGAAACTTGGTTCGACTCATGTATATTTTCTATGACCCTTGTACTTGCTGAACCATTAGTGCATGACCATAAAGCATGCTGAAAATACTTGTTTGCCAAAAATAAAATGTTCCTTGATTAAAACCATTTCTGAAAATAAGGATTTCTTGGCCAAAAAAAAAACTTTTTTCTTATACATGATTGTTGCTCCCAGCCATAGTCATTTTAGCTTGAATCTGGCTTGTGCTTAACACTTGATTTTTGTTGCATTACTACTTCCTTGAAAATGTTGAAAACTGAAATTCCTAGTAACTTGGGCTACATGCATCACTTTATTTTTATTTGAATTCGCATCGACTTTGAAATTATCATATAGGTTATGCCTTACTTGATCATGCTACTGCACTTTCCTTTGTATTGCGCTTGTTTTGCTTGTGTACTTTGACTGGTCCGACCATCTCGAACCAGTCTTGATCATGAACTTGTTTACTATCTTGCCATGTTGATTTGTCCACTTGAACACTTTGATTTGCATCTTGGCTGTGTTGAGCTTGTAGCTGCACCATCAAATATATTGTTGCTTTGCCTTCAAACCATGCTGCTATGATGTCTTCACCAGTTTCATGTTTGCACTAGCTCGACCAAGTTTAATTGATCCATTCATGTTGCATGTATGCTGTTGCCAATTTAACTATGCTGATTTGAATACTTGTTCATGCATCATTGCTTGACCATTCGACCACTTTTGTTTGTTCATGTGCTTGAACAGACCAGTTCGCATTAGTGCTCGGCCATTTGTGTTGAGCTGCCTCGACCACTTTGATATATGTTAACTATGTTGACCATACTACACTGAGTTGAGATGGTCCATGTGGCTACTCCTCATTTGCACACTGGATTGGCAAGGCAATGCACACGTGCATATATATACACTTGTGTATATGCAGCCATTCAGAAAATATTCTTGTCCCTGCACTGAAATATTTTGTATATATATACTGACTCTCTTGTGGTATTTACAGTGAATCACTATAAATATCATAAGCAGTCTGTATTATAGAATTCGTTCTAGATCTAGAAAATGATGAGAAACACACCAAAATTCTGAGGCAAATAAAATTTAAAATAAATTTTTATTTGCATGTGTTCAGTTTTGTTTTCTATTGCAATATACTGTGTGTGTGTGTTTCATGTGACAGGTAAGCAGATGATGACTGGACTGACAGTGAGCTGTGAAGACAAAAAAACAGAAGACTGTGTCATTGTTTAAAATATACAAAATGAATGTATGAGTGTAAAACAGAGTGACGGTGTAAGAGTGCTGTAGAGAGAACATGATATGTAAATGAAATTGTTATGAAATGAAGTGTGTTAGTGGAATATATAAATAGCGGAGTTGTAAAAAAACTTGTACTGTTTGAATATTGAAATAAAACACTATATTTAAATTAAAACACTGTATGAATATTTAAATTCTTAAATATAAATATTATATTTCTGTCAATAAAGTAACAAATACATTTATAAATATATATTTGGTTGTTATCATAAAAAAAAATCATATAATTGTGTATACAACACTTTTATAGACAACAATCTCCCCCTTTTGATGATAACAAACAATTATTAAGATTTTGAATATAATAAATGTGTTTGACAATGAATATTGAAACTCCCCCTATTTGAATGCTCCCCCACAACTGAACTCTCCCTATATTGATGCTTAAATTTGAAAATTAGAAATTTATCTACCATAACACTAATAATTATTTTAAAAGTTCTATAAATGTTT
The DNA here is from genome assembly GCA_030737875.1 of Allium sativum. NCBI lineage: Eukaryota > Viridiplantae > Streptophyta > Magnoliopsida > Asparagales > Amaryllidaceae > Allium > Allium sativum. The sequence continues at coordinate 924,888,708 of CM060922.1, forward strand.
ACTCATCCATCAAAAACTTGATCATTCTCTCCCTTTTGTTATCATCAAAAGAATAACAGAAATTGAAACAGTGATAAATCCAAATTAGAAATATAAATTCAAATCAAGAGGGGAAATATACCGTAAGTCTCATTTAATCAAACAAAAACCATAATATTCTTCAAATTAGAAGCAAAATTCACTTTTTAAAATGATGGATTTACGATTGACTTTATAAAAATGAGGCAAGTTCAATAAAATTGAATATTTCAAAAGATTTTAAATAAGCTCAAAAATGTGTTAAGCACTTGCTAACCACGCATAGCCCAAAGGTCTTTTAAATGGGGTTAGTAGTAACTTAACTTTATCCTCTCAATGTGTTCTATCCATGCACAGCCCAAAGGTCTTTTAAGTGAGAATAGAAGCACATAGAGATTAAGGTAATTCACCCATGCATAACCGCGAGGACTTTTAATTAGAAGTGAATACCAAGGATAAATTTTTATTATTACTATATATTATATATATTTCAAGATTTTCTTTATTCTCAAAAAAAATTAAACTCCCCACATTATATAAAATCACAATGAATGCCAGAAGGATGGATGTAGTATAAAATGATCGTGAAAAATGCACCAATTTCAAAGATATTGTAAAAATTGTTCAATCGTCATGAGAATTAATAATATGTCCTCATGTTATGAAAAAATATTATAGTCAGTACTCATCAAATTTCAAGATTTTACATAATTTCAACGAGTTCCAAAATAGTTCAAATGGTCAATCATTTAACTTTTGAATAACCATTTAAGAATATTTTTAAAGAAAAACTGGATAATGATCAATCAATTTCTATGATTCCTAAATCTAAGCGTAATCGTGAAAATCTATCTTCGGGAAGAGGTTTTGTAAAGAAGCATTTTTTACAGGTCCCTATTAAGGTTTAAAATTAGGCTCACATCCGGTCATAGTTTATAATACATTTTCGCCCCCCGTTTTTGGATTGCCGCTTCCTTTTTTTTTTTTGAACCACTTCCTCCTTTTATGGTCGGCCTCCTCCTGCTCATTTCCTTTTGTCTCCTTCATTTTGGACCTAAAAAAAGTGCGGCACTGGTTAAAAAAAAGAAATTTAAAATATGGAAATAATCACAGAAGTCCATGCCAAAAAAAGTTTCATATATGTATGCAAGTATTGCTAACACTTATATGCAATTATTGCATAAAGGAAATAATGCTAATGGTTTGCCTATAGGTATGTTGCATATATGTGTGCATGTTTCAGATTTACTTGCACAATTGAATGCAAACAAAAAAGAACTGAGTTGCACTGTTATGAAATATTGCATATTTTCATGCAAGAATGATGCGATACTTGCACAGAAATATGCAAAAAATCAAACGCGGATGCAAACACTGGAGTACTTGCACATATATATGCAAGAAATTAGAATTCTTGCATAAGATTATGCATTTAACTATATTTTTTGCTGTTTTATTTTTTTCTGTGTTTTTTGATTTTTTTTTAGCGAGTTTTTTGACGACTGCATAATTTATTTAAATAATAATTTTTGTATTTTTTTTATTTTTTATTCATTTTTTTGCTACTTTTGAAAAATAGGGACCTAATTTATAATAAGTTTATGACCGGATGTGAGCCTAATTAAGTTTGATTTTAGGGATGTGTGCCTAATTTTCATTTTTGTAAAAATATCAGCAAGTTGACAATCAGTTGAAATAAACTCAATACAAATATCTTCTCGTGAAATGTGATCTCTAATAAAATGGTGTCTCACATCTATGTGTTTAGTGCGTAAATGGTGGACATGATTATTAGACAAATCTATAGCACTTTTACTATCACATTTTAGTGGTACTTTTTTATAAATTAAACCAAAATCTGAAAGAGTTTGCATCATCCATAGTATTTGTGCACAATAACTTCCTAAAGCAATGTACTCAGCCTCAGTTGTGGATAAAGAAACACAATTTTATTTTCGACCTGACTATGAAACTAACAAGTGTCCTAGCATAAAACAAGTTCCACTAGTACTTTTTCTATCCACAAGGGATCCAGCATAATTGTAACACCCCACATCCATTAATGTCACTTACAAAGGGAATGCATCAATGTCCATGAAGCGTTATTGTTCTATAGAACAGATAAATTACAAGAATAAATAAATAAAACAACACAGCGAAAGATAAAACTTATTTCATTTCATCATACTCAAAACGAGTTTACATAAGTAGTTTCCAAAGCCATTACAACAGGATCAGTAGTCTTTTCCAAAAACTTCAAATTCATAAAGAAGAAAATACTTAAATGACATAAATGCATAAATCCCCACTGAGCATAAGCAAAGCCATAAAGATGAGAGAGTCCCAAGCGATACATCTACTCTCTTCAAGCAACTGGAAGAAATCGGCACTAAGCTATAGTATTCCCTCCTTGCAAACCCGAGGGGGGGAAAGGAAGAAAAGAGGTGGAAAGAAAAGGGGGTCAGACATATAAAGTCTGACGAGTGTGATAACTTTAACAATATAATTATCAAAATAACTAGGATAAGGCATAAGCTGGGAAAATAAGGAAATGACTGTGAACAATTGGGTATGACAGAACAAACAAGGAAATAAGACGAACAAAGATAACGTTAAAGGCGCCCCTAATCACTATAAGATAATTACTACACTGCACCACTGCTAGTCACCCTAAAGGTTGATCCCGCCTAGAAAACTTAATAATGATAATGGTAGTTTAGTGTACCCCTAGCTATCTTCATAGGTGTCGTCTGCCCCTATCTCCACTAGGCCCACTACCCCCATTCGATCGGCTCCCTAACTCGTAGATACCCATGTTGGCCCCACAGTGTGGTGTATCACTCCCCAAAGTGGCAACCCGATACAACCAAAAATGCACGACTTATATCTACACGATGCAACAACGTCTTACCTACCAGCTCGGGCCCACACACACATATGAACCCGTTGGACTTGCGTTGTCACCGCTGACCCGTTTTGACCTCTTACAATCAAACCCAGTACGCGTGTCCCGTCCTCGACTTGGGTCGAGCCCACAAAGATACTTAATGGGTTACTGGTTTGAAAAGGGACCCCATGCATGACACAAGCTTTCCACCTACGCTTGGTCCCCTCTAAGGTTTTTCCCCATTTAACCTCATTCTTAATCATGCCTTTTTACATGTTTCAATCTTGGTTAAGTGCATCTAATCATATTTCAAATGCCACCCAAGGCACCCACTTAATTCCACATGCCACCCAAGGCACCCACTTAACCCCATCATGTCCCACTACATGTTCATCTGGTTAAGTGTTTCTTAATTCATTAAGACCATAACCTTGTAAAGACCACCCACATTAAACTGGCATTTGTGGCAGCTGGGTTTGTCGGGCGGGTCCGGGCAGTCTTAACCCCAAATGAGCCTAACCTCGTGTCTTTACAACGGTTACGCATTTAAGTTACGCCTAAGACCTCCCAATTAGACAGGCATTTGTGGCCGTTGGATTTGCCAGGCGGGTCCAAGCAGTCTTACACCACAAAAGAGTCTAACCTCCTGTCTTAGGCGATTAATTACACATAATTAATTATCCCTAATTTGAATTAATTTCCCTATTCAAATTGCCAATCAATTACAAATTTAACTATGTCCATAATTGACTCAATTATGTCCATCTATTTATGGTATATAAAATTATACCAATTAACATCACATTTAAGGCACTTATGCCAATTCTCAATATTTAATCTCTTAATGTTATCCCATTGCCCCATGATGTACGTTCGTTAGTTTAACATAAAATATACGTTATACTCGAATAGTCTAACTTATGGAATAAAGAGAAAACATCACAACATGCATAGAATAAAAACTAGATCTAAACATAAGGGGTGAATTTGCATATGTGAATAAGGTTTTTCTTCCAAAAACTTGCATAGGCCAAAGTTACAAACTTGCATAAACTATGGATGTCATAGATATAATCATAAGGTGTAAACTTGCATAGGCAATAATTACGAACTTTACATTACATGATTCATACTCCAACATATATATACTTGCATGTGTGATTTATACAACATAGACTATGATGTAAACTTGCATCTAACTCACACATGTCATGGCCTAACTTTAGATCCAATTTACACATAAAATAGATGTCATGAAACATGTAAGGTTGTATATGATTCTCACTAACTTGCATATGATTCATATCTAAATTAACATCTAAACTTGCATACATACATATGATTTAACATATGAATCAGTTCTAACAACATAACCAACTAGCATATGAAACATCATTATGAATTGATTGTACATAAGCCAACAATTAACATAGATTTACAACATAGATAATAACATCACAGCTTTACAACATAGATAATAACATCATAGATTTACAACATAGATAATAACATAACGGTCAATGATTCACAACATAACCATATAATCCAAATCATAACTCAACCCAATTAAATTGTTAATTATCTTATTAAAGAAATCGAACTCACAAAAAGAAGGTCTTGCGTTCTGAAATCTGAGTTCTGAAATTGATTTAGCTCGCCTTTGTAGTAGATTCGTTATTGTTTAGATTAGAGTTGAATAGAATTGAGTTGATTAGCTTTTCTTCCTCTCTAATTGGTGGCGGCTACTCTATGTTACAAGATGACAGCATGACGACCATAGTTCCAATTTTTATTTTGATTTAGGGTTTGAGTCTACCCATGTTTATATAGATTTTTAATTTAATTATAGCCGTCGGATGATCTTAGGGCTAATCAAAATCATTCAGTCGGGATAGGGTGACACCTCAGCCCTAATGACTCAGCAAGGAGTCAGAAAGGACTCAGCAATGAGTCACAATATGGATCAGATCACACCAGAAAGTTGTGCAGGCTTCCTGCTCGGCCTGGGCACACTTGGCAGGTGCGCCCGTGCAACATTTATACTGGCGCACTTCCCAAGTGCGCCAGTGCAATTATTATTATTTTTTCTGATTCTTTCGCCTAACTTCGTTCGTCCATACCTCCTTCATCCGTTTTACGCAAACTCGGTCTCTATCTCAACCAGAATTCTAAGATGAACACAATGGCGCAACCCATTTTCCTTAATTCTTACATCTGAGATTAATTATTCTTGAATTTAGTTAATTCGATTATTCAAAAATTCGGGGTGTTACATTCTCCCCTACTTAAAGGATTTCATCCTTGAAATTTCTAAGTCAAGAAGAACGTATCCCTCCATCAGTCATCCATCTACTCAACCATCAACCACTAGCAACCATAGTCCTTAAAAGATTTCTAATGCTTTTCATGTACATATGCATAGTGTGTGTATATGTACGTATACTAATGCTAAATCAGGCGGTCCACTGATTCAGTCGACCTCCTTAATGCAAATAATGATAGTGCCATGTATCCATCATGTATGCAAAGAACCCTACACATATCATTACTACATGTGTGCACAACCATCCATTTAAATGCAACATCCATATGATACACACATTCAATGTACATTCATTTTACTAAATACATCCATTTATGCAATATGCAATATGAAAGTGACTGAGCCGATCTAGTGCCTAAAGTGTGTGTATATGCATCCACGAGCAACCACTAGCAAACACTTGCATCCACGTGCATCCATCATACATAACATGTCCCAAACACATGTTTCAACCATAGGACTTCTCTATCTAAAGGTCAAAGATACTAGCGAGAGGACATACTAAGGATAAAACAAGTACAAGCTAAGCGATAAAGGAGAAATTAAAAGACATACCCTGGAAAAGAAAAGGGTACAATGAACGCATCTTCTCTTCCGTCTCCCACGTAGCGTTGCTCTCATCATTTCCCCATTGCACTTTGACTAGCTTGACCTCTCGATTCCTCAACTTCTTAATCTCCGACCCAAGAATGCATGTAGGAGCTCGTCGAATCGTCGCGTCATGCTCTATTTCCACCTTTCTAAGCAAGATTGGCTCTACCACTTCCGCGGTCTCGTGCAAGCATTTCCTCAAATGTGATACATGGAATACGTCGTGTACACCACTGAGTCTCTCGGGCAACTCCACTCTATACGCCATCTGTCCAATCCTCTCATTAATAGGAAACGACCCTACGAATCTTGGTGCTAACTTCCCAATGGACCCAAAGCGAACAACATTCCGTAATGGAGACACCATGATAAAGACCATGTCCCTAATATCAAACTCAAGATCTGTCCCCCTCTTGTCTGCATAAGATTTCTGCCTATCTTGCGCCGTCTTCATCCTCCTTTGAATCAAATCGATCTTTTCCGAAGTCTCTCTAATCATATCGGGCCCAAGTAAGATCTTATCCATAGATTCCCACCAACATACAGGCTAACGACACGGCCATCCATAAAGAGCCTCGAAAGGTGCCATGCCAATGCTAGACTGAAAGGTATTATTATATGTGAACTCTACCAAAGGAAGATTCTCCTCCCATGTACCTCCGAAGTCTAAAACACATAGCCTCAAAAGGTCCTCTAGAATACAATTAACCCTCTCGGTCTGGCCGTCCGTCTGAGGATGATATGCGGTGCTCAAACATAACTGAGTCCCTACCGCCTCTTGCAAGCTCCTCCAAAACTCACTAGTAAAGATAGGATCACGATCGCTCACTATGCTAGAAGGAACACGGTGCAAACGGACCATCTCTCAAATGTATACGGAGGCTAACCATGGAGCAGTCCTCTTACTCTTCACGGGAATGAAATGGGCGCTCTTAGTAAGTCTGTCTACCATGACCCAAATCCCCGTATTACCCTTCCTCGATCTCGGTAACCCGTCAACAAAGTCCATCGAGACACTCTCCCACTTCCATTGTGGGATCTCCAATGGGTGAAGCAACCCACCGGGCTTCTTTTGCTCTGCTTTTACTTGTTGGCACATCAAGCATCTAGCAACGAACTCGAGCACATCCCTCTTCATACCGGCCCAAAAGTAAACTCGTCTCATGTCCATGTACATCTTTTCCCCGTCGGGATGAATGGTCATCTTCGAACGATGTGCATCATCAAGAATGGTCTTTTTCAAATTCTCATCTCCTGGTACCCAAAGTCTACCGTCCCTACGTAACCAACACTTATCATCTACGGTATGCCTACTGAGATGGGTCGATGACTCCCCTCTTATGAGCTTCTCTACCAACTCAACCAACTGTGGGTCATCTCGTTGTGCCTCACCAATCCATCCCGAAAGCGTAGGTCTGACCTCTAAGGATGCTAGCAAACTGGGTACAAAGTCAATGGAAGATCTAAACTCAAACATAGAGATGAACTCTAAGCTTCGCCACTCAACAAACAACGGACTCAAGGACAACCTTTTCCTACTTAAGGCGTCTGCCACCACGTTACCCTAGCCAGGGGTATATGTTATCTCGAAATCGTAGGACGTTAAGAATTCCATCCACATTTGCTGCCTTAAGTTCAAGTCCTTCTGAGAGAACAAGTATTTTAGTGATTTGTGGTCAGTAAACAATTCGAATTTCTCGCCAAGAAGACAATGGTGCCAAGACTAAAGCGCGAAAACAATAGCGGCCAACTCTAGGTCATGCGTAGGGTAATTTCTCTCATGTACTCTCAACTGCCTTCCTCTATAGGCTATTATCCTTCCCTCTTGTATTAAGACTGCGCCTAGTTCTGTCCCACAAGCATCGGCATAAAATGTAAATGGCTTACTCCCATCTGACAATACTAAGACTGGGGTTGTGGTCAAAGCTCTCTTTAAATGTTGGAACACATCATCACAATCTATGTCCCACGTAAAAACTAGGTTCTTCTTCGTCAAATGCGTTAATGGGGCTGATATTTTTGCGAGTCCTTGATAAACTTCCTATAGTAGCTAGCCAACCCCAAGAAACTTCTCACCTCGGTAGCATTTTTAGGGACCTTCCAATCTTGGATGGCCACCACCTTCACGGGATCCAAAGCTATCCCTTCTTTGGAAACCACGTGCCCTAAGAATCACCCTTCCTTCCTCCAAAAGTGACATTTAAAAAATTTAGCTTTAAGGTTATGCGCTCGAAGGGTATCCAACACTTCCCTAAGATGTAGGGCATGCTCTTCCTCGCTCTTAGAAAAGACCAAGATGTCATCCACGAAGACCACCACGAATTTATTAAGGTACTCCCTAAACACCCTACTCATCAAGTCAACAAAGTATGCGGGGGCGTTTGTCAAACCGAAGGACATTACAAGCCATTCATAGAAACCGTCCGAAGTCCTAAAGGCAATCTTGTCTATGCTATCCTCAGCCACTCTCAACTGATGGAAACCAGTGGCTAAGTCCAACTGCAAAAACACTGAGGCGCCAACTAACTGATCGAAGAGATCGTCAATCCTCGGCAGTGGGTGCCTATCCTTCTTAGTAAATTTATTAAGTTCTCTATAGTCCACATAAAGTCTAAGGGACCCATCCACCTTCGTGGAAAATACTACTGGAGCACCCCACTCCGATATACTACGTCTTATGAACCCTTTCTCAAGCAACTCCCCTACTTGCTTATTGAGTTCCCTCCTCTCATGTGGAGTCATGTGGCGTACTGGCAGAGATACTACTTTTGCATTGTCTACAAGATAAATACGAAAGTCTATCTCACGTTTTGGAGGTAGACCCCTCACCTCATCGAAGACATCAACATATTCACGGACTATACGAACAGAATGTAAATCATCATTGGATGCGTCAAGTGACTCAAGATAACTAAGCATCACCGATCCTCTAAGGTCACAAGAAATATCAAGGGTCTTTCCACTACGAGTCAACAATTTTACTACCCTTCGTTCACAATCTAGAATGGCGCCATATCGGGCTAGCCAATCCATCCCTAGAATCAACCCATAGCCTATGAAACCAAGCACAAAAGTATTACATTCAAAACCAACGCCTAAGATAGACTATCTCAAATCCCTACAAACCATGGATAAATGAGCCGACCCACTAGTAGGAGTTGAGACTACAATGGGATCCACAACAAGACTACTACCTAAGTGCAGTGTTTCAAATAATGATGTAGAGATAAACGAATGTGATGCGCCAAAATCGAATAAAGTACGGACATGATGATCAAACAGAAAAACTAATCTCTCAACGGAAATGTTTCTACCTCGTTCTTGCAGTGGTGAGACCGCGAGAGCCTAGACCTGCTCCCTTGCCTACCCTGGTGCCATAAGAGCCTGAAGCTGCCCTCCAAAAGTTCTTTGCCCTTGCCTCTGTTTCCTTGGGCAGTCCTTAACTAGATGACCAGCCTCTCCACAGTGGAAACAACCAGTCTTCTTCTTTTTCCTACAGTCTTTACTCAGATGGCCCGGTGTCCCACAATTAAAGCACTTCTTCTTTCATTTTCCATTATTGTTCTTCCCGCCTTTCTTGTTTTGTTGTTGTTGCTGCGGTTTCTTTGGATCCCTTTTCTTCTCAGGTGCCTTATTAGCGTTGGCGCCCTTCTCCTCTTCATGCATAAGCGCCATATCAACTAGCCTCTCAAAGGTGGCCCCCATAGGGATGTGGGTCATAGCTAACCCATGTACTGGCTCGTTCAAACCCTTAACAAATCTCACGGCCTTCTTTTCGGGTGTATTCACCAAGTCCAAGCCAAATCTCGCCAACTGATTAAACTTGTTGATGTACTCTTTTACTGACAGATTCTCTTGCTTCAACGCCAAAAATCTTTCCATATATAAATTCTCTTCGGCCCGTGAGAGAAACTTTGCCTCAAACCTACGCCTGAAATCCAGCCATGTATCAACTGGACGCTCTCCATTAGTGACCTCCCACCAAAACGAAGCTTCGTACTTCATCAACCAAGCAGCCAATTGGACCTTCTTACAATCGTCCAAATCGAAAATGCCAAACAAATCATCCACTTCTTTCAACCAATTTCTAGCTTCAATGAACGTTTCAGACCCCACTAAAAGATTTTCCACCCATCGAACGAAAGTCTTTACATATCTTAGAGAAAGTATCTCCACACGGAGGAATGACTGGAGCTGGGGGAGGAGGAGGAGGAACGTTGGCCGGACCCGCGGCAGCGGCCCTAGCCTCGAGATATTGACGAAACCAACCGGGTACATGAACACCCTCTGGTATCTCAGGTGCTACAGACATGCTGAAAAGAAAAAGAAAGAGTTTTAAAACAAGGGAAGCGAAAGAGAGATGTACGGCTTGTGGGGATTACGCTCTTTAAAGTAAACTTTCCTTGAAAATTTGCTTCTTTAAAACAAGTTTTTGAAAATACTTTCTAGGAAAATAATACTTTTGAAAACACTTTTCAAAACTTTATATCTGTTCTTGTAACCATAGCTCTGATACCACGTGTAACACCCCACGTCCATTAATGTCACTCACAAAGGGAATGCATCAATGTCCATGAAGCATTATTGTTGTATAGAACAGATAAATTACAAGAATAAATAAATAAATCAACACAGCGGAAGATAAAACTTATTTTATTTCATCATACTCAAAACAAGTTTACATAAGTAGTTTCCAAAGCCATTACAACAGGATCAGTAGTCTTTTCCAAAAACTTCAAAGTACATAAAGAAGCAAATACTTAAATAACATAAATGCATAAATCCCCACTAAGCATAAGCAAAGCCATAAAGATGAGAGAGTCCCAAGCGATACATCTACTCTCTTCAAGCAACTAGAAGAAATCAGCACTAAGTTGTAGTATTCCCTCCTTGCAAACCCGAGGGGGGGAAAGGAAGAAAAGAGGTGGAAAGAAAAGGGGGTCAGACATAAATCTGGCAAGTGCGATAATTTTAACAATATAATTATCAAAATAACTAGAATAAGGCATAAGCTGGGAAAATAAGGAAATGACTGTGAACAATTGGGTATGACAGAACAAACAAGGAAATAAGACGAACAAAGATAACGTTAAAGGCGCCCCTGATCACTATAAGATAATTACTACACTACATCACTACTAGTCACCCTAAAGTTTGATCCCGCCTACAAAACTTAATAATGATAATGGTAGTTTAGTGTACCCCTAGCTACCTTCATAGGTGTCATCTGCCCCTATCTCCACTAGGTGCACCCACTACCCCCATTCAATCGGCTCCCTAACTCATAGATACCCATGCTGGCTCCACAATGGGGTGCATCACTCCCCAAAGTGACAACCCGATACAACCAAAAATGCACGGCTTATATCTACACGATGCAACGTCTTACCTACCAGCCCGAGCCCACACACGCATATGAACCCGTTGGACTTCCGTTGCCACCGATGACCCGTTTTGACCTCTTACAATCAAACCGAGTACGCATGTCCCGTCCTCGACTTGGGTCGAGCCCACAAAGATACTTAATGGGTTATTGGTTTGAAAAGGGGCCCCATGCATGACACAAGCTTTCCACCTACGCTTGGTCCCCTCAAAGGTTTTTCCCCACTTAACCGCATTCTTAATCATGTCTTCTTACATGTTTCAATCTTGGTTAAGTGCATCTAATCGTTTTTCAAATGCCACCCAAGGCACCCACTTAATTCCACATGCCACCCAAGGCACCCGCTTAACCCCCTCATGTCCCACTACATGTTTATCTGGTTAAGTGTTTCTTAATTCATTAAGACCATAAACTTGTAAAGACCTCCCACATTAGCATTTGTGGCAGCTGGATTTGCCGGGCGAGTCCGGGCAGTCTTGCACCACAAACGAGCCTAACCTCGTGTCTTTACAACTGTTACACATTTAATTTATGCCTAAGACCTCCCACATTAGACTGACATTTGTGGCAGCTGGATTTGCGTAGCGGGTCCGGGCAGTCTAACACCACAAAAGAGTCTAACCTCGTGTCTTAGGCGATTAATTACACATAATTAATTATCCCCAATTTGAATTAATTTCCCTATTCAAATTGCCAATCAATTACAAATTTAACTATGTCTATAATTGACTCAATTATGTCCATCTATTTATGCTATATAAAATTATACCAATTAACATCACATTTAAGGCATTTATGCCAATTCTCAATATTAAATCTCTTAATGTTATCCCATTGCACCACGTTGTACGTTCGTTAGTTTAACGTAAAACATACGTTAGACTTGAATAGTCTAACTTATGGAATAAAGAGAAACATCACAACATGCATAGAATAAAAACTAGATCTAAACATAAGGGGTGAACTTGCATGTGTGAATACGGTTTTTTTCCAAAAACTTGCATAGGCCAAAGTTACAAAATTGCATAAACTATGGATGTCATAGATCTAATCATAAGGTGTAAACTTGCATAGGCAATAGTTACAAACTTTACATTACATGATTCATACTCCAATATATATATATATATATATATATATATATATATATATATATACTTGCATGTGTGATTTATACAACATAGACTATGACGTAAACTTGCATCTAACTCACACATGTCATGGCCTAACTTTATATCCAATTTACACATAAAATAGATGTCATGAAACATGTAAGGTTGTATATGATTCTCACTAACTTGCATATGATTCATATCTAAATTAACATCTAAACTTGCATACATACATATGATTTAACATATGAACCAGTTCTAACAACATAACCAAACTAGCATATGAAACATCATTATGAATTGATTGTACATAAGCCAACAATTAACATAGATTTACAACATAGATGATAACATCACAGCTTTACAACATAGATAATAACATCATAGATTTACAATATAGATAATAACATAACGGTCTATGATTCACAACATAACCATATAATCCAAATCATAACTCAACCCAATTAAATTGTTAATTATCTTATTAAAGAAATCGAACTCACAAAAAGAAGGTCTTGCGTTCTGAAATATGAGTTTTGAAATTGATTTAGCTCGCCTTTGTAGTAGATTCGTTATTGTTTAGATTAGATTTGAATAGAATTGAGTTGATTAGTTTTTCTTCCTCTCTAATTGGTGGCGGCTACTCTAGGTTACAAGATGATAGCATGACGACCATAGTTCCAATTTTTATTTTGATTTAGGGTTTGAGTCTACCCATGTTTGTATAGAATTTTAATTTAATTATAGTCGTCGGATGATCTTAGGATTAATCAAAACCATTCAGTCGGGATAGGGTGACACCTCAGCCCTAATGACTCAACAAGGAGTCAGAAAGGACTCAGCAATGAGTCACAATATGGATCAGATCACACCAGAAATATGTGCAGGCTTCCTGCTCGGCCTGCGCACTTGGCAGGTGCGCCAGTGCAACATTTGTACTGACGCACTTCCCAAGTGCGCCAGTGCAATTAATTATTATTTTTGATTCTTCCGCCTAACTTCGTTCGCCCATATCTCCTTCATCCGGTATCCGTTTTACGCAAACGCAGACTCTATCTCAACAGAAATTCGAGACGAACACAATGGGGCAACCCATTTCCCTTAATTCTCAAATCTGAGATTAATTATTCTTGATTTTAGTTAATTCGATTATTCAAAAATTCATGGTGTTACAATAATCAGCATCAGAATATCCAATTAATTCAAAATTATTGCATGCATGATACCATAAGCCAAATTTGTGTGTGTGCAAAAGATATCTTTTTATTCTTTTTGTGGCTTTTAAGTGAGATGCTTTTGGATTAGACTGAAAGCGTGCACATAAACAAACAAAAAACATAATATCAGGCCTAGATGCGGTGAGATAAAGAAGTGAACCAATTATTCCACGATATTTTTTCTGATCAACTGCAACTCCTCTATCGTCTTTGTCAAGTTTGGTTGAAGGACTCATCAATGTTCTAAGTGGTTTTGCGTTTTCTAGTCCAAATCTTATCAACAATTCAGCGATGTATTTTGTTTGTGATATGAAAATACCCTTGGTGCTTTGTTTGATTTGAAATCCAAGGAAGTACTTCAATTCACCTACTAAGCTCATTTCGAATTTATCCTGCATGACTTTTTCAAATTTCTCACATAGACGATCATTAGTAGCACCATATATAATATCATCAACATAAATTTGGACTATCAAGAAATCGTCACCTTCATGTAATAGAAACAATGTCGTGTTAGCACTGCCCTTTTTAAAACTATTTTCCAAAAGATATGCACTTAAAAAATCGTTCCCAACTCTAGGAGCTTCTTTAAGACCATATAATGCTTTTACAAGTTTATATACATGATTTGGAAATTCATGATTTTCAAAACCAGGGGGTTCTTCCACAAAAACTTCTTTTAATTTTCCATTTAAAAATGCACTTTTTACGTCCATTTGTTTAAGTTTGAAACCTTTATAGCTTGCATAACTGAGCAAAATACTAATGGCTTATAACCTAGCTACTAGTGCAAGTGTCTCATCAAAATCAATGCCTTTAATTTGATTATATCCTTTTGCAACCAACCTAGCTTTGTTTCTAGTTACATTTCCGGATTCATCAAGTTTATTTTTGAAAACCCATTTAGTTCCTACTACGGGATAGTCATTTGGTCTAGGAACTAATTTCCAAACTTTATTCCTTTCAAATTGATTAAGTTCTTATTGCATCGCTAAAATCCAACTGTCATCACTAAGTGCAATTTCAACATTTTAGGTTCAGTTTCAAAGACAAAACAACTGCAAATACAAAAATCACAGATATCTTTATTAAATGATGAACGAGTTCGTATACCTGTCATTGGATTTCCTATTACCAATTTTGTAGGATGATTGGATTTGAATTTCAATTTCTCGACTTCAAATGTTAGTTTTGTTGGATCATCGCTGCAAGTCTTCTCTTTACTATTTTCTTTTTCACCCTCATATGCAATTCCCTCATCGTTTTTCTCTTTGTCCACTGTATCTAGATCCGATTCATCAAATTTCACGTTTATGGTTTCAACAATAATTTTTGATCGTTTGTTGAAGATTCTTAAGCCTTGCTTCTTAAAGAGTAACCCATGAAAATTCCATCATCATCCTTTGATTCAAACTTACCAAGATGATCACCTGTATTAAGAAGATAACAAGGGCATCCAAAAACTCTAAAATATGAAATTTTAGGCTTTCTGTCAAACCACAATTCGTAGGATGTTTTGTTAAGTATTGGTCTACTCATTACTCTGTTCATTACATGGAAGGATGTATTAACTACCTCTGCCCAAAAAGTCAAAGGCAATTTATATTCACTTAACGTAGATCTAGCAAATTCCTGTAATGTACGATTTTTCCTTTTGACTACCCCATTTTGTAGGGCTATTCGAGGAGCAGAAAATTTGTGTTTAAAACCATTTTCTTCACAAAAATTTTCAAAATCCAAAATTTCAAATTCACCACCGTGATCACTTCTTAAAGTTTTTATTGAAACACCTTTTTCATTTTGAATGAGTTTTGCAAACTTTGAAAAGTAATCAAAAGTTTCAGATTTTTTGGATAGAAAATAAACCCATATAAATCTAGAATAATCATCAACCAACACATAACAATAACGTTTTCCATTCAAGCTAGCAATTTCATTTAGTCCAAATAAATCCATGTGAATTAATTCAAGTACTCTATTAGTACTAACAATACTTTTGGGGTGAAATGATGATCGACTGAATTTTCCCATAGTACATGATTTCCACACTTTATTACTTCTATATTTCTGATGTGGTAATCCCCTTACCAATTTTTTTGATTCAAGTTTTTCTAAGAGACTCATACTAGCGTGACCCAATCTCCTATGCCATAAGAAAACTTCTTCATCCGTAGCTACTAAATATCGTGAGAGAGTCAAATCATCAAATGAAAGCATATAAACATTTCCTTTTCTTTTTCCTGTGAACGCAATATTGCTTGTGGATTGTTCAATAATTTTGCAAGATTCACTATCAAATATCACACTCATTCCTTTGTCACATAGCTGGCTTATGGAAATGAGATTGTGATGCAAGTTTTCAATATATAAAACATCAGTTAAGGAGATAGTACTGTTACCTACTTTACCTTTACCAATAATCTTACATTTACTGTTATCACCCATTATCACACTTCCACCTTTATGTTTTTCAAGGCTAAGGAACTTTGATTTATCTCCTGTCGTATGTTTGGAACAACCTGAATCCAAGTACCATTCTTGTTGCTCATTAGCCCGCCAACATACCTACACATGAGAAAAAGAGAATGACCTAGAGAAACACATAGGTCTAATAAAATTAGTAACTGAATTTTTTTGATTTTGAACAACAAATTCTTTTGGAATCCAATTTTTTTTATTCTTACCAAGTCCAAATCTATAACAATTGCATGTCGACCCTTTCGAAACCCAAATTTATATGAATTTTTTGTTGTTGTTCCTACTTTCACACTTTTCATAGCTATGTCCAATTTTTTCACATTTAGGAAAAACACTTCCACCTTTCGCATTATCATTCATTTTAATGTGTGTTTTCCCAAATCCTAATCCATTTCTATTATTTGCATATAATTGATTTCCAAGCAGCATCCTAAATGACTTTTCTCCTCTTGAAAACTTACTCAATGTTATTTCAAGATTTTTTACTTTGGTTTTAAGTGCTGCATTTTCGTTCACAAGTGAGGTGCATCTGTTAATGAAGTTATTTCTTTCTGTGTCATTGCTTTCCTTTAAAGCCAAATGTTCTTGTTTTAGTTTTTTCAAAATTTGCTTTAAATTCTATTTGCTCTAGCTTTAAAAGCTTGCAATTTTCACAATCAAGGGTTTGAATATTTGAAACTTTTTCGAGCTCAGTTTCTAACCTATTGTTTTCGTGAACTAATTTTAACCTATCATATTTTAATTTCTTAACTTTTAGTTCAAGAGAGTCAACGGTTTTTGTAAGATCATGACACATTAAAATTAAATCTTTGTAAGTGTAGTTCGATACCTCATTGGAGTCTTCTTCGCTACTTTCTGAATTGACTGTGCCATAAGACATAAATTGGCTTCCACTTTATCACTGTCAGAGTCTTCTTCTTCTCTTCTTCATTATCCCATGCAGCCGCAAAAGCCTTCTTTTTCTTCTTCTTTCTTTCTTTCTTTCTGAAGTAGTGGACAATTTGGTTTGATATGGCCTGGTTCATTGTAGTTGTAGCATATGACTTCTTCGTCTGAGTGGTATGAATTCTTGGATTTGTTGGATCTTGAATTCTTCTTTCGTGACTTTTATTTCTTGTTAGACCACCTTTTAAGATCCATGGCCAATTCTTCAATACGATTCTCGGCTTCATCATTACTTTCAACAGTGTTATTTGGAGCAATTGTCTTTTTCTTTGATTCTGAATCATCGCGTCCTTCTTTGGCTTTTAACTCCATTTCATAAGCGATCAAGTTTCCAATCAACTCTTCTATTCTCAACTTACTTTGGCCTTTCAATTTAAATAGCTGTTACTTTTGCTTCAAAGTTCATTGGTAGCACTCTCAGTATTTTGCGTATTAATTCCACTTTAGTGTAGACTTTGCCAAGAGCCCTTGCATTATAAACCGGTGTGGAGAATCTACCATACATCTCTTTTATATCTTCGTCTTTATGCATCGTGAAATTTTCATATTCGTTGCAGAGTAGCGCGAAACGAGATTCCTTGACTTGAGATGTCCCTTCATGTGTAACTTCCAAAGTTTGCCAAATTTCCTGCGCAGTTGAACAATGAGATATACGGTTAAACTCAGTTTTATCAAGAGCACAAATTAATGCATTCATTGCTTTGGCATCATTTGAGAATATTTTTTTATCATTAGAATCCCACTTATCTTTTGGCTTAGGAATTTCAATATCATTAATAATCATAACGGGAGGTTTGTAGCCTGCACTCAAATAATTTTCATCCTAGCTTTCCAATAGGCGAAATAAGTTCCATTAAACATTGGTGGCCTAGCTATGGACTGAACCTCAAAAAAAGCGTTGTTAGAAAAATTCATGACTCTAGAGTTAAAAATACCTGCTATAATACCACTTGTAGGATCTAAATTAACCTTAGAGGGGTGGTGAATAGGGTTTATTGCAATTTAAATAAAATTAAAACAGAATAATAGAATAAATTGTAGAAAGAAAATCACACACATAAGATACCCAGCTTTGCCAAAACTCTGCCTACTGCTGCATTCAAGGTTTCTACTAGGAGTTATAAACAATCTCTACACTTACAGACCCTTGTAAACTCGCAACTCTTGCTCCCAACTATTTAAACCCTACGCTCAAGACATTGACACAACTTGTTCTCTTAAGCTGTGATTTTTCTAACTACAAACACTAGTAGTTATCGACTTCCTTTTAAAACTTAAAGCAAACTTTAAAAAACAAAACAAAATAAAACCCAAGTTTAAAAAGAATTTAAATGAAATCCCCTTTCTCTAATATGAACTTGGCCGACCACTTTCATTTGTGTTGCACCCAATCTCTTTAGTGCCATTCTCTTTTCATTGTTGAAAAAATTGGTGACTCTAGAAATTTGCTCGGGTTTCTTCTGATTTCCCAAATCGATCGACGGCTTCTGGAATTGATGAAAAAGACTTCTCTGATGATCGGACTAACTTGTGCATGTTCTTAACGTCGAATTTGGGATAACTTGCGATCGAAAACAGTGAGTAATACTGATTTGATTTCTTCGATTTTCTCTTTGAATTATTGGGTTGGTTTTCGACTTTTTTTTGATAATCTACCGATAATGTTATGGGTGTCAATTTATAGGGTCATTCGAACCCTAGATATCTCTGATTCTATATACTATGTCCTCCTTGAATTGCTCTTGAGATTTTTATTGCCAAATGGAATTGTTGAACTTTGCTATATATTCTGAAATAATTATCGATTTCCATTGGCTTCTGGAACTTTGAATCGGTCTTGAATTTTTGGAAAAAACTTGCGTTATTTATTGGCATATTGCGGACCTTTTCCCTTGGTTACGGTTTTATATTTTGGAGTTTGAAATCTTTCTGGTGGTTGTTGCATTGCTCTTTTGACATATATGTTGCGTCCAGAATTGCATTTCCAAACTGAATTGTGCACTAACACTTGTTGCACTGCTTTGAGAAATTTGAAACTTGGTTCGACTCATGTATATTTGCCTTGAACCTTGTACTTGCTGAACCATTAGTGTATGACCATAAAGCATGCTGAAAATACTTGTTTGCCAAAAATAAAATGTCCCTTGATTAAAACCATTTCTGGAAATAAGGATTTCTTTGCAGAAAAAACATTTGTCTTGTACATGATTGTTGCTCCCGGCCATAGTCATTTGAGCTTGAATCTGGCTTGTTCTTGACACTTGAGTTTTGTTGCATTACTGCTTCCTTGAACAGGTTGAAAACTGAACTCCTTGTACACTTGGGCTACATACACCACTTTATTTTTCTTTGAATTCGCACCGACTTTGAAATTATCATCTAGGTTGTGCCTTACTTGATCATGCTACTGCACTTCCCTTTGTATTATGCCTGTTTTGCTTGTGCACTTGGACTGGTCTGACCATCACGAACCAGTCTTGATCATGCACTTGTTTACTGTCTTGCCATGTTGATTTGTCCACTTGAACACTTCAATTTGCATCTTGGTTGTGTTGAGCTTGTAGCTTCACCATCAAAATATTGCTTCTTTTCCTTCAAACCATGTTGTTATGGAGACTTCACCAGTTTTATGTTTGCACTAGCTCAACCATGTTTAATTGATCCATTCATGTTGCATGTATGTTGTTGCCAATTTAACTATGCTGATTTGAATACTTGTTCATGCATCGTTGCTTGACCACTCGACCATTTTTGTTTCTCCATGTACTTGAGCAGACCAGTTTGCATTAGTGCTCGGCCATTTGTGTTGAGTTGCCTCAACCACTTTGATGTGTCGACTATGTTGACCATGCTGCACTGAGTCAAGATGGTCCATGTGGCTACTCCTCAGTTGCACACTGGATTGGCGAGGCAATGCGCACATGTATATATATATACACACGTGTGTATGTGCAGCCATTCAGAAAATATTCTTGTCCCTACACTAAAATATTTTGTATAAATATACCGACTCTCTTGTGGTATTTACAGTGAATCACTGTGAATATCATAAGCAGTCTGTATTAGAGAATTCGTTTTAGATCTGGAAAATAATGAGAAACACACCAAAATTCTAAGGCAAATAAAATTTAAAATAAATTTTTATTTGCATGTGTTCAGTTTTATTTTCTATTGCAATATACTCTGTGTGTGTTTCATGTGACAGGTAAGCAGATGATGACTGGACTGACAGTGAGCTGTGAAGACAAAGAACAGAAGACTGTGTCATTGTATAAAATGAATGTATGAGTGTAAAACAGAGTGACAGTGTATGAGTGCGGTACAGAGAACATGATATGTAAATGAAATTGTTATGAAATGAAGTGTGCCGATGGAATATACAAATAGCAGAGTTATAAAAAAAATTGTACTGTTTGAATATTGAAATAACATATTATATTTAAATAAAAACACTGTATGAATATTTGAATTCTTAAATATAAATATTATATTTCTGTTAGTACAATAACAAACACATTTATAAATGTATATTTGGTTGTTATCATCAAACAAAAATCATATAATTGTGTATACAACACTGTTATATACAACAAACTCTGGGTGCCCCTATTTTCCATACGGGCAGCTAGTAGTTTGGTTTTGCAGATATTATATTCACAGGATCCTAGATTTACAGTTGGAACTATACTCGGAAAGCTCTGTATCTGTGTATTTCTTTCAGTTGTATTATGTATTATTTTTCCGCTGCATTGTAATTTTAAATCTCTGACATTTATCAAGTGTATATTATTTGTTCATACTTTGTATATTCTTGTACTCTGGTGTAAATTATTGTAATAAGCAATGAAATGTTCCTCTGTTTGCGTTTTGATTTCTCGTGTTCTCAACTCAATCCGTTCTTTTTCATCTCTTCGGAGGCCGGGGAGGTTCGGGTTGTCACAAGAACAGTAAAATGAAGAGGAGTTGTGCTCTAGTTAAGATGGTGAAGGATCACCGAAGATTAAGGCTTGGTCAGTGGCGTCAGGGTACGGTGTCAGTAGGAAGGCGCCTCGCGATCTGGTGAGAGCCTGAGTGGTCGAGGGCTCATGTATGCAGCTGTGGGTTTGAAAACGGATGGTAAGAAATGTGAGAAATATTAATGGTGAACACTATAGCTTTGGTGAATTTCAAAACTGCCAAATTCATAATTAATTCATTTAATCAAGTTTTAACGTTTGCCTGGGTAAATTAAAACGTAGTCTTGAACTTAATATATACCTAATCCAGAAACCAGTAGCATGGGCCAGTATATTCGAGGGTACCTAACCTATATTAAAACGTGGCTTTGATTTGTTTTAATATATAAAGTATTTAGTGAGTACTGTGTTCGAAAGAGAAGCAGGTAGGAAACGATTTTAACCATGCCCAATTTTTTTTGTATTAACATTTGCCTAACTCTTTGAATAAACGGATCAAATTTTGAAGTACATACACAGTCCAAATTTGTTCAATGAAAAGTTATAAAATGGTATGCGATATAGTATTTTAAATTAAGATGTTATACACAAGAGTCAGATTTTAGTCATGCTTAATCAAAAGATTTACGGGTGGCCACCACGAAATTAATGACCAATTATATTAAAACTCAATTAACATTAAATAGTATATTTAGTTAAGGTTTAATTAATTTAAAAATAAATGTAATTTATGTTGTGTATAACTTGTGTGTATATTAACAGAACTGGACAAAATAAGAGATGTTTAGGTCGTTTTGGCAACCGCTTCACTCTGAGATAATTTTGAACGCATCTGGATACAGCTAAAATTTTCATTTAAATTAAAAGTATGTTTAATTTGTCGGAAAGCAATCGATATCTCAAAGAAAGGATACCAAGGTAAGTTAAACTCACTCAGTTCTCCCCCCACTTATATTTTATATAAGTTGGGTTTTTAATTTTGTAATGACCCGCATTGGCAGAGGTATTATAATTAATTAATTTAATTATATATATCGTGAGGTAGGGAATTAAATCGCCGTTTAATTAAAATATAGTGAATATTTAATTAATTTAAATAATTAAATAATATATTTAATTCAGAAAATAACCAGAAATAGTGAATTGACAATATAATGTGAACTGGGTCATCCCCAAGATTTAGTTCAGCTTAGAGTTGAGATATATTAGCGAATATATTCAATCGACGACAGTTTGAATGTATAATTATATTATAATTAAAATCGAGCTTGAAATGGCGCTGCAGTTCGCTATTTGGCAATTTAAACTTCAACTGAATATACAGGGTCCTTTTGAAATCGGATTTCTGTGAAACAAGAAACGTGTGGAGCTGGTGGAGTATATCTTTCTAGTGGAAGAGAAAAATCGGGATTTCATCGTGTAGATTTTGAGTTACGTCCAAATCAAATTTCAGAAAAGTCGCTATGGAATTCATTTATAAATCGTAACGCTTTATATACGTTATAAAAGGGTTTTTCAATGTAAATTGAATATCGATTCAATCTGGACTCAGAATAGAGAGTATATAATTTTCCTGGAGCTGTATGGTATTCCACTATGAATATATACGATAATATAAATTTATTTATATTTAATTTAATTTATTTAAATATATTTATATATTTAAATAGATTATTCAAAGCGTTAAAAATAGCCACTTTTGCAAACTGAGTCGGAATTCGACGAAACTAATTTTGTTGGATCCGCAATGTGAAATAGTTGTTAGATTTCCAGTTTCGTGATTTTTAGAGTCACTGTGTAGTCGTACGGATTTTTAGAGTGAGAAACAGTCAGTATTTTGACGGTTAAAAATACGCTGTGTGAGCATACGGAGTCGGAATTCGACGAAACCAGTTTCGTTGGGACCGTAATGTCAAACTCTAGCAGTATGTCCAATTTGGTGATTTTTGGGCATCGTGTGTGATCACACAGATTTTTAGAAGTCAGAAACAAATATAAAAGATTAAATAAAATATTAAAATATTAATATAAAAATATCTAGATATTTTGTTGTCCTATATATACCCCCTCACAACAATTCCTTAAGACCTAATTTCCATTCATCAATCAACAAATGCGCCGCAGCATTTTTTTCTTTCTTACAGGAGGTTTCGATCCTCATAAAAAACAAATAGAAATCAAAGAAAATTCTATAAATCCTAATATACATATATTCGAGATGCTCAGGTCCTCCTCTTCGTTTCGATATGGCCTTTGAATGGTTCGACGTTCGCTGTCGTGACTGAGTTTTTCCAGCAGAGGTCTAGGGTTGACGATTCTAGGTGGTAGGAGCAGTGAGGTGGGATTTCGATGTTGGATTCGAGTTCGTTGTGGTTTGTAGTTTGGGTTTTGGGTTATTGGTGGATTCCGATCATGTATTTGGCCAGGCGATGTACTGTAGTCGCTGTTCGAGGCCGCCTCTACCAGGTAGCGCGAGTTGCTTGTTAAGGGTACAGGGAGGATGAGCTTTGGACGAGCAAGTGTTTGGAGGTTGTGGCATTTGAATCCGTTGAGAGGAGGAGGAGCAGTTGGGTGGAGGAGCTTCGAAAATGGCCAGGAGGTGTTACGGGTATGTCTTCAACGAAGGAGGAGGAAATATATTGTGCGGGTTTGGGCTTTTGAATAAATGGTGGGCCGATAGGTTTTAAAAGAGGCCCATATATATATATATATATATATATATATATTGACAAAAGAAAAAAATGTATGAAGTCTTCTTGAGATTCAAAGAAAAAGAAACAGGAAATGGTGAATTGGATGCAAAGGAGGAGCGGATTTAATTGCTTGGATCGGAGAAGAAAGTAGATACGGTCATGGGCTTCTAAAAGGATGATGGGCCGTTTGGAAAATATGGAGTCAGATTGACGAACCGTAAGTTACGTTGGGACCGTATGGACGGACACTACACAATGAGACTGACCGCGAGTCGATAGGATCAAGTTACAATTTATGGAGAAATAAATTGCCCGACTGGGTCGAATAATGCAAACCGTTATTCAATGGTTAACGCGCAACTGTGAGTAAATCTCACCAACTCTGAACAGTTTATAATTTCATGTTGTATTTTTAGAACTGTTAGAAATTGTCTGTTTGACTGTGTGTTGATTGTTTGATTGAACTGCTATTCAGTTAGTTAAATTTCTATATTAATTCTGTTTAACAGAATGTATCATATGGAACTGAAAATGATGTTATCTATATTGTGTAACATCTGTGGATGCAGGGAAACAGGTTGGAGGGACCCAACTGGGTTCCTCAATATTTATATACTGTTTTGTTTCATGTATTGAATAGATAATGTGATATATATAATCTGTTGGCGATTATATGTGTATGGAGATATTGAACATCGTGATTTGATATGATTGAATACTATAACATACGAGATGTTGATAAGGGAATTTTCAAAGTGATATTGAAAATAGCATATTTATAAAATGTGATATTTATAAATAAGAAATATTTACAAAGTGGAATATTTATAAAAAGAAATGTGTATAAATTGGAATATTTATAAATAGGAGGTTTTTGAAAAGGAAATAATTTCAAACCATTTTCTTTTTGAATGGAAAGGCCTGTGTGGCGAGTTTGGGGATTTTCCCGATGCTCCCGATACAAAGGAGGTTATGGCGAATTTTCCCCGGAATTTAAGGAGTTAGAATATTTCAAGAATAAATTTGAAAAGGGAATATTTGTAAACCATTTACAAATAGAATTGGAAAGGAACATTATAAAAAAGGAAATCATTTTTAAAGTGTAGAACCGTTATTTAAAAGTAAATCTTTTCAAATGAATAAAACGTTGTTAAAAAGGAAATCTTTATAAAGTGAATAAAGTTAATCGAATATGACATTCGAAAGGAGAAATCGAATATGGTATTCGAAGTTAGTTAATCGAATATGGTATTCGAAGTTAGTTAATCGAATATGGTATTCGAAGTTAGTTAATCGAATATGGTATTCGAAGTTAGTTAATCGAATATGGTATTCGAAGTTAGTTAATCGAATATGGTATTCGAAAGGAGAAATCGAATATGGTATTCGAAGTTAGTTAATCGAATATGGTATTCGAAAGGGG
Organism: Allium sativum; assembly: GCA_030737875.1. Taxonomy (NCBI): domain Eukaryota; kingdom Viridiplantae; phylum Streptophyta; class Magnoliopsida; order Asparagales; family Amaryllidaceae; genus Allium; species Allium sativum. The sequence goes on from CM060922.1 coordinate 924,913,734, forward strand.
TTAGTCAAGTCGAGTTAGTCAAATAGAGTTAATCAGTTAGAGTTAATCAGTTAGAGTTAACCAGTTAGAGTTAATCAGTTAGAGTTAACCAGTTGGAGTTAATTAGTTAGAGTTAATCGATTAGAGTTAAAACGAACTAGAGTTAATCAAATATAGTTATTTTAGACAGAGTTAGTCAAACATAGTTATTCAGGATAAGTTGCCATCTCGTACGACTGCTAGCGTAATTCGCAGCGCTGTAAATAGCCTACGGCGGTCGGATGTTTCTTGAGGGAATCAGGGGTAACCATTGTGATCGCTGCGATCTAGAGTCAAGCGAATGGAAGTAAATCGAATATTAGTTATTTGATAGGAGTTAATCCAGTTGAGTTAAGTAGGGTTAAATAAGTCAAGTTAGCCAATTGAGTTAGGTAAGTCAAGTAAACCAGTAGGGTTAAGTAAGTAGGGTTAATCGAGTGGAGTTATCGAATATCACTTATTCAAAGTAGATTTATCGAATATAGTGTACTCGAAGAGAAGAGTTATCGAATATAGTTTATTCGAGAAGAGAAATCGAATATAGTTCATTCGAGAAGAATTATCGAATATTGGTTATTCAAAGTGAGATAATCGAATATGAGTTATTCGAAGTAAGATAATCGAATATTGGTTATTCGAGAAGAAGTTACGAATCTAGACATTTGAAAGGAGCTAATCGAATATAGTTTATTCGAATAGAGTGAAAGGAGCTAATCGAATATAGTTTATTCGAATAGAGTGAAAGGAGCTAATCGAATATAGTTTATTCGAATAGAGTGAAAGGAGCTAATCGAATATAGTTTATTCGAATAGAGTTAAAGGAGTTAATCGAATATAGTTTATTCGAATAGAGTTAAAAGAGTTAATCGAATATAGTTTATTCGAATAGAGTTAGAGGAGTTATCGATGTTAGTTTCATCGAAAGGAGTTATCGATGTTAGTTTCATCGAAGGGAGTTATCGATTTTAGTTTAATCGAAATGAGATTTTCAAATATGAGATATTTGAAAAGGAAGAGTTATCGAATATTAGTTATTCGAAGAGGGATTATCGAATATCGTTTATTCGAGAAGAAGTTAATTGAATATAGGTTATTCGAAGAAGAGTTAATCAAATAGAGATTTCTCGAAGAGAGTTAATCGGAAATTCGATTATATCGAATTCGGGAAAGTACTTATACTTTTCAGTGTTTAAATAGAGATTTATTTATTTATAAATAAATAAGTGTTAGGTTAATTATTCACTAATAAGAATAGAAGTTATAATTAAAGTTAGATAATTCGAAAGTAGAGATTATAACGTTATCGTTATAACCAATGTTTTAAATATAGAAGCGTATTAGTAAAATTGAATCCGAGAAAGGCGTAAAGAAGTTGTTAAAGATTAAAAGATAAACTTTGACCATTTCGAAATTATAACGTTGTTCAGTTAAGGTCTGAGAGGTAATTATACCCCAACTTGAGTGACTTCCTTCTTAACTAAGAAATGGTAAGGTTTGATCATAAAGGAGTTTTGGAAATGTTTTCCAAACGAGAATCAGAAATGTTTTCTGATAAAAGAAAATAAGAATTTAGAATATAGGGAAACAAGAGATAAGTAGATAAATGAACTAAAGAGATTAATGTTAAATGATGTTTGTTCGATATAATTTCCATCTGGAAATAATATCGTTGTCTGCACACTTGTTTTTCTTTGATAGTTAACTCACCGACTATCAAAGTTTTGACCATTTTAACGTTGTTAATATGGAGAGACCGGTTGGATTATTATCCATAGAACCACTCTGTATTGGCATAAGCGTCGCGAATCATATATGCCAAAGATAATTGAAGACGGAGTAAAATGCAAGGGTTGTTGTATAAGTCTTAGATAACAGTGACTAAGATGGATATACAGAATAGTGCCTTCGGTTTGTCTAGTCCCAGGACAACTGGTATGGACGAAGGTCTGACAGAGTATATCCAATGGATCGCGTAAGTTGATCTGTTCAAACGTATTCACGTTTGGTGGCGGAGGAATTCGTTTCTCTTAGCTGTATACCCGTGTTATTTTTGGATAAGTCAATTTGTGATTTGGTGGGTATGACGATGTGACATTCTAAGTGAATGAGGATGACTTGTATGAATGAGTGTCTGACAAAGTATTTCCAGACGATCACGTACATTGATTTCTTCAACCGTACCAAGAGTGGAAGCGGAGAAGGAAACTTCTTTTAGCTGACACGTAATGTACTGTTGTGAACATCAATTAGTGATTTCGATGGATTTGACAATGTAGCATTCGAAGTGAGTCTGATGTAATGATAAAGCGTAGCTTCCAGCCTCATCAACCGGTAAATGACAGAAATCGGGCAGGCAGCATGGCTAAGTCAGTCGCACCGAAGTAGGGTGTATAATCACCTATCTAGTGAATATTCATTTGTTTCTTAAATCTATCAATGCTGTCCCATATATATACGGGAACGGTTGCTGATCCCAACCGTTGGTGATGTACATTCGATACACTCAAGCGAAATGAGTGGTCGGTCATGTGTGGCTGAGTTGCAAGATGTTCTTGTTGAAATCCAGTGTATCGTTCCTAGAGTACACTGATCGGAAGGTGGTTCCATACCTTGTCATAGTTGGAGATCCATTATCCAATACGTGCTTGCGATTTTGATTGTATACTATATATGTAGAACGTGAGATGAAAGCGTTTCTGCTAGTTGATATTTATTTATATATAGACATTATTATAATATCAAAAGGTTTTTTTGATATAAAGATATTTTGGATTCTCATAAGGGGAAAACCCGTTCCGTTCTGCGGCGTGGTCTTATGAGATATCGTTTACTTGTTCATATACCCGTTTTAAACTGTTTTTACTCACACCAGTCCCATGACTGACCCGGAGTTTATTTGTTTTGTTTTCCCTAAACTCTTGGGTGCCTAATTTTGTACGGGCATTCAAGTAGTCAGGAATTTACAGATATAGTTGAAGAGCTGGAGCAGGAGGCTTCTGGGTCATATAGCTATAGTTTATTTCCGCTGTGTTGTAAGTGTTGTACTCTGATAAGTTCTATTGTATACATAACTATTATATTTCAAAGTTATGTTATATATTATATGTTATTCGTTCCGCTGTGAGGTTCGTGTTACTCTGATGTTGTGTTCTTCTTCTTCTTCTTCTATTCTAAGTTTCTATCTTATCTAATCTTACCTTCTAATTACTTTCATTAATTATCGGGATTTTTCAATGTTTTGGTTATCGACATCGAGCTTATGTCGATAACCAAAGTCGCCGAAAATCCGGGTCGTTACAGTTGGTATCAGAGCTTAAGTTAAGTTTTACCTTGGCTCTGTGGCGTGACTCGGTAAAGATAGGGTTAGTATTACCCTAGATTGAGTTTGAGTGTATATATACGAGTGCGTATTTGTATTTGATATAAAAATGGTTTTATATTGTGGGGATTCATTGGCTGAGTTGTTTATGAATTCCGGTCGATCAGTTTGATCCACTGTATCGGTAGGAGTAAATAAATACTTGAATACGATGGACCGACACAGTATGGATATGTAATATATTATCATATATTTGATATATTGGTTGTAATTATAATCGAATGAGATTATAAAGTGAAATGGTTATATATAACCAATCAGAATCATATAAGTAAAGTATATGAAATAAGATGAATTAAATATGAATTTAAATCAGATTTGGAATTAAAATAAGGAAATTTTAAGTTCCTGGGAGATTTTGAAATGTTTTCAAAATGGAAGTATTCAGTAATGGTTTTGAAAATGATATAGTATTGAAGTCACTTGGGTCGCTGGAAAATAATCCCGATGATGACTGCGCAGTATCATCGGTGTGATTTTCGAGTTCTAAGTGGTGGATTACTACCAGAGATTTTGATTTGAATTGTTTTGAGGAAAAAGTTGTTCAGAAATTCAAAGGTTATGAATTGGTATTATGATTTCAAATTGATTTGAAATAAACCCAGGAATTTAAGTTCTGAAATTTAACTTAATTTATGGAGTTAAATAGATGGAGATGGTAAAAAGTGAATTAAGATTTAACTTGAACTAAGTTAAATAGAACTGAATGTGGTTATAGAATAATCCTGAATGAAATTTATTTGATAAGTTGAGAGTTTGGATTGTGAGATTGGAGTTGAATGGAATTCGACTTAGATATAACCAAATGATTCAGTTTGAGATAAACGTGATTTGAGTTTGATTGGGATAACATTGGTATATGCTGAGCTGATAGCATATGGAAGTAATAGAGTTGATATGCCCGACAAAAAGGTACCAGTTTATATTATATATGGGTTTGAGATTTTGATGAGCCGAATTGGCAAGCCGCTTGGTTGTTTGATTTTCTTTTGGATTGGAGAGGGCCTATGTGGCAAGGTTTGAATTTTTCCGGTAACCCCGTACAAAGGAAACGCTGGCGAAATTTTCCGAAAATTTAAAGTGTTAGAAAATTTTCAGAATTTTTGAAAATTTTAGTTAGTCGGAAGGAATTAATATTTTAGTCGATATTAATTGGTTCAGTTGAAATCAGAAATAAGAGGTAAATGGATCTTAGGAATTCCAATATATAGGGTCGTCCTCTAACTTAGCAATTTCGAGGACGAAATTATTTTAAGTGGGGAAGAATGTAATGACCCGCATTGGCAGAGGTATTATAATTAATTAATTTAATTATATATATCGTGAGGTAGGGAATTAAATCGTCGTTTAATTAAAATATAGTGAATATTTAATTAATTTAAATAATTAAATAATATATTTAATTCAGAAAATAACCAGAAATAGTGAATTGACAATATAATGTGAACTGGGTCATCCCCAAGATTTAGTTCAACTTAGAGTTGAGATATATTAGCGAATATATTCAATCGACGACAGTTTGAATGTATAATTATATTATAATTAAAATCGAGCTTGAAATGGCGCTGCAGTTCGCTATTTGGCGATTTGAACTTCAACTGAATATACAGGGTCCTTTTGAAATCGGATTTCTGTGAAACAAGAAACGTGTGGAGCTGGTGGAGTATATCTTTCTAGTGGAAGAGAAAAATCGGGATTTCATCGTGTAGATTTTGAGTTACGTCCAAATCAAATTTCTGAAAAGTCGCTATGGAATTCCTTTATAAATCTTAACGCTTTATATACGTTATAAAAGGGTTTTTCAATGTAAATTGAATATCGATTCAATCTGGACTCAGAATAGAGAGTATATAATTTTCCTGGAGCTGTATGGTATTCCACTATGAATATATACGATAATATAAATTTATTTATATTTAATTTAATTTATTTAAATATATTTATATATTTAAATAGATTATTCAGAGCGTTAAAAATAGCCACTTTTGCAAACGGAGTTGGAATTTGACGAAACTAATTTTGTTGGATCCGCAATGTCAAATAGTTGTTAGATTTCCAGTTTCGTGATTTTTAGAGTCACTGTGTAGTCGTATGGATTTTTAGAGTGAGAAACAGTCAGTATTTTGACGGTTAAAAATACGCTGTGTGAGCATACGGAGTCGAAATTCGACGAAACCAGTTTCGTTGGGACCGTAATGTCAAACTCTAGCAGTATGTCCAGTTTGGTGATTTTTGGGCATGTGTGTGATCACACAGATTTTTAGAAGTCAGAAACAAATATAAAAGATTAAATAAAATATTAAAATATTAATATAAAAATATCTAGATATTTTGTTGTCCTATATATACCCCCTCACAACAATTCCTTAAGACCTAATTTCCATTCCTCAATCAACAAATGCGCCGCAGCATTTTTTTTTTCTTACAGGAGGTTTCGATCCTCATAAAAAAACAAATAGAAATCAAAGAAAATTCTATAAATCCTAATATACATATATTCGAGATGCTCAGGTCCTCCTCTTCGTTTCGATATGGCCTTTGAATGGTTCGACGTTCGCTGTCGTGACTGAGTTTTTCCAGCAGAGGTCTAGGGTTGACGATTCTAGGTGGTAGGAGCAGTGAGGTGGGATTTCAATGTTGGATTCGAGTTCGGGGTGGTTTGTAGTTTGGGTTTTGGGTTATTGGTGGATTCCGATCATGTATTTGGCCAGGCGATGTACTGTAGTCGCTGTTCGAGGCAGCCTCTCGTTTCGTACCAGGTAGCGCGAGTTGCTTGTTAAAAGTACAGGGAGGATGAGCTTTGGGCGAGCAAGTGTTTGGAGGTCGTGGCATTTGAATCCGTTGAGAGGAGGAGGAGCAGTTGGGTGGAGGAGCTTCGAAAATGGCCAGGAGGTGTTACGGGTATGTCTTCAACGAAGGAGGAGGAAATATATTGTGCGGGTTTGGGCTTTTGAATAAATGGTGGGCCGATAGGTTTTAAAAGAGGCCCTTATATATATATATATTGATAAAAGAAAAAAAATGTATGAAGTCTTCTTGAGATTCAAAGAAAAAGAAACCAGAAATGGTGAATTGGATGCAAAGGAGGAGCGGATTTAATTGCTTGGATCGGAGAAGAAAGTAGATACGGTCATGGGCTTCTAAAAGGATGATGGGCCGTTTGGAAAATATGGAGTCGGATTGACGAACTGTAAGTTACGTTAGGACCGTATGGACGGACACTACACAATGAGACTGACCGCGAGTCGATAGGATCAAGTTACAATTTATGGAGAAATAAATTGCCCGACTGGGTCGAATAACGCAAACCGTTATTCAATGGTTAACGCGCAACTGTGAGTAAATCTCACCAACTCTGAACAGTTTATAATTTCATGTTGTATTTTTAGAACTGTTAGAAATTGTCTGTTTGATTGTGTGTTGACTGTTTGATTGAACTGCTAGTCAGGTAGTTAAATTTCTATATTAATTTTGTTTAACAGAATGTATCATATGGAACTGAAAATGATGTTATCTATATTGTGTAACATCTGTGGATGCAGGGAAACAGGTTGGAGGGATCCAACTGGGTTCCTCAATATTTATATACTGTTTTGTTTCATGTATTGAATATATAATGCGATATATATAATCTGTTGGCGATTATATGTGTATGGACGATATTGAACATCGTGATTTGATATGATTGAATACTATAACATACGAGATGTTGATAAGGGGATTTTCAAAGTGATATTGAAAATAGCATATTTATAAAATGGGATATTTATAAATAAGAAATATTTACAAAGTGGAATATTTATAAAAAGAAATGTGTATAAATTGGAATATTTATAAATAGGAGGTTTTTGAAAAGGAAATAATTTCAAACCATTTTCTTTTTGAATGGAAAGGCCTGTGTGGCGAGTTTGGGGATTTTCCCGATGCTCCCGATACAAAGGAGGTTATGGCGAATTTTCCCCGGAATTTAAGGAGTTAGAATATTTCAAGAATAAATTTGAAAAGGGAATATTTGTAAACCATTTACAAATAGAATTGGAAAGGGGACATTATAAAAAAGGAAATCATTTTTAAAGTGTAGAACCGTTATTTAAAAGTAAATCTTTTCAAATGAATAAAACGTTGTTAAAAAGGAAATCTTTATAAAGTGAATAAAGTTAATCGAATATGACATTCGAAAGGAGAAATCGAATATGGTATTCGAAGTTAGTTAATCGAATATGGTATTCGAAGTTAGTTAATCGAATATGGTATTCGAAGTTAGTTAATCGAATATGGTATTCGAAGTTAGTTAATCGAATATGGTATTCGAAGTTAGTTAATCGAATATGGTATTCGAAAGGAGAAATCGAATATGGTATTCGAAGTTAGTTAATCGAAAATGGTATTCGAAAGGGGTTAGTCAAGTCGAGTTAGTCAAATAGAGTTAACCAGTTAGAGTTAATCAGTTAGAGTTAACCAGTTAGAGTTAATCAGTTATAGTTAACCAGTTGGAGTTAATTAGTTAGAGTTAATCGATTAGAGTTAAAACAAACTAGAGTTAATCAAATATAGTTATTTGAGACAGAGTTAGTCAAACATAGTTATTCAGGATAAGTTGCCATCTCGTACGACTGCTAGCGTAATTCGCAGCGCTGTAAATAGCCTACGGCGGTCGGATGTTTCCTGAGGGAATCAGGCGTAACCATTGTGATCGCTGCGATCTAGAGTCAAGCGAATGGAAGTAAATTGAATATTAGTTATTTGATAGGAGTTAATCCAGTTGAGTTAAGTAGGGTTAAATAAGTCAAGTTAACCAATTGAGTTAGGTAAGTCAAGTAAACCAGTAGGGTTAAGTAAGTAGGGTTAATCGAGTGGAGTTATCGAATATCACTTATTCAAAGTAGATTTATCGAATATAGTGTACTCGAAGAGAAGAGTTATCGAATATAGTTTATTCGAGAAGAGAAATCGAATATAGTTCATTCGAGAAGAATTATCGAATATTGGTTATTCAAAGTGAGATAATCGAATATGAGTTATTCGAAGTAAGATAATCGAATATTGGTTATTCGAGAAGAAGTTACGAATCTAGACATTTGAAAGGATCTAATCGAATATAGTTTATTCGAATAGAGTGAAAGGAGCTAATCGAATATAGTTTATTCGAATAGAGTGAAAGGAGCTAATCGAATATAGTTTATTCGAATAGAGTGAAAGGAGCTAATCGAATATAGTTTATTCGAATAGAGTTAAAGGAGTTAATCGAATATAGTTTATTCGAATAGAGTTAAAAGAGTTAATCGAATATAGTTTATTCGAATAGATTTAGAGGAGTTATCGATGTTAGTTTCATCGAAAGGAGTTATCGATGTTAGTTTCATCGAAGGGAGTTATCGATTTTAGTTTAATCGAAATGAGATTTTCAAATATGAGATATTTGAAAAGGAAGAGTTATCGAATATTAGTTATTCGAAGAGGGATTATCGAATATCGTTTATTCGAGAAGAAGTTAATCGAATATAGGTTATTCGAAGAAGAGTTGATCAAATAGAGATTTCTCGAAGAGAGTTAATCGGAAATTCGATTATATCGAATTCGGGAAAGTACTTATACTTTTCAGTGTTTAAATAGAGATTTATTTATTTATAAATAAATAAGTGTTAGGTTAATTATTCACTAATAAGAATAGAAGTTATAATTAAAGTTAGATAATTCGAAAGTAGGGATTATAACGTTATCGTTATAACCAATGTTTTAAATATAGAAGTGTATTAGTAAAATTGAATCCGAGAAAGGCGTAAAGAAGTTGTTAAATATTAAAAGATAAACTTTGACCATTTCGAAGTTATAACGTTGTTCAGTTAAGGTCTGAGAGGTAATTATACCCCAACTTGAGTGACTTCCTTCTTAACTAAGAAATGGTAAGGTTTGATCATAAAGGAGTTTTGGAAATGTTTTCCAAACGAGAATCAGAAATGTTTTCTGATAAAAGAAAATAAGAATTTAAAATATAGGGAAACAGGAGATAAGTAGATAAATGAACTAAAGAGATTAATGTTAAATGATGTTTGTTCGATATAATTTCCATCTGGAAATAATATCGTTGTTTGCACACTTGTTTTTCTTTGATAGTTAACTCACCGACTATCGAAGTTTTGACCATTTTAACGTTGTTAATATGGAGAGACCGGTTGGATTATTATCCATAGAACCACTCTGTATTGGCATAAGCGTCGCGAATCATATATGCCAAAGATAATTGAAGACGGAGTAAAATGCAAGGGCTGTTGTATAAGTCTTAGATAACAGTGACTAAGATGGATATACAGAATAGTGCCTTCGGTTTGTCCAGTCCCAGGACAACTGGTATGGACGAAGGTCTGACAGAGTATATCCAATGGATCGCGTAAGTTGATCTATTCAAACGTATTCACGTTTGGTGGTGGAGGAATTCGTTTCTCTTAGCTGTATACCCGTGTTATTTTTGGATAAGTCAATTTGTGATTTGGCGGGTATGACGATGTGACATTCTAAGTGAATGAGGATGACTTGTATGAATGAGTGTCTGACAAAGTATTTCCAGACGATCACGTACATTGATTTCTTCAACCGTACCAAGAGTGGAAGCAGAGAAGGAAACTTCTTTTAGCTGACACGTAATGTACTGTTGTAAACGCCAATTAGTGATTTCGATGGATTTGACAATGTAGCATTCGATGTGAATCTGATGTAATGATAAAGCGTAGCTTCCAGCCTCATCAACCGGTAAATGACAGAAATCGGGCAGGCAGCATGGCTAAGTCGGTCGCACCGAAGTAGGGTGTATAATCACCTATCTAGTGAATATACACAAGCGATACACACAAGCGAAATGAGTGGTCGGTCATGTGTGGCTGAGTTGCAAGATGTTCTTGTTGAACTCCAGTGTATCGTTCCTAGAGTACACTGATCGGAAGGTGGTTCCATACCTTGTCATAGTTGGAAATCCATTATCCAATACGTGCTTGCGATTTTGATTGTATGCTATATATGTAGAAAGTGAGATGAAAGCGTTTCTGCTAGTTGATATTTATTTGTATATAGACATTATTATAATATCAAAAGGTTTTTTTGATATAAAGATATTTTGGATTCTCATAAGGGAAAAACCCGTTCCGTTCTGCGGCGTGGTCTTATGAGATATCGTTTACTTGTTCATATACCTATTTTAAACTGTTTTTACTCACACCAGTCCCATGACTGACCCGGAGTTTATTTGTTTTGTTTTCCCTAAACTCTTGGGTGCCTAATTTTGTACGGGCAGTCAAGTAGTCAGGAATTTACAGATATAGTTGAAGAGCTGGAGCAGGAGGCTTCTGGATCATATAGCTATAGTTTATTTCCGCTGTGTTGTAAGTGCTGTACTCTGATAAGTGCTATTGTATACATAACTGTTATATTTCAAAGTTATGTTATATATTATATGTTATTCGTTCCGCTGTGAGGTTCGTGTTACTCTGATGTTGTGTTCTTCTTCTTCTTCTATTCTAAGTTTCTATCTTATCTATTCTTACCTTCTAATTTCTTTCATTAATTACCGGGATTTTTTGATGTTTTGGTTATCGACATCGAGCTTATGTCGATAACCAAAGTCGCCGAAAATCCGGGTCGTTACAATTTTTATGTGTTATGGTTGCTAATGATTGACTGTTTGTTAATGATTTTCATATATTGTCTGAGCCGACGAAATTAAATGGTTGTTTAATTTCATTGAAAAACCAAATCGTTATTTTAACGATTGATCCCAATTAGGGTAACTTACCTTATGGGTCACGTTTATCAATAAACATGTTTAATTTAATGAATTACTTGAATTGTTATGGTTGTGCGAAATAAATTTGTTGATATTGAATTATCGTTATTGGCTGTTATGAAAAACATTATTTATTGAAACTAAATGATTGTATTTGAGATAACATATTTAATGTAGGGAAGAGCAGGTTGGAGGGATCCAATGGGATTTCTCAAATACATGATGTTCATTTTCATACTATCATTAAATGAACTACTCTGATCAGATGATTGATTTGGTTGTTTTAATATTCGTTTTATTTGAACCAATGGGTGATATTGGTTAAGTAATTGATAGTGTATGGCCTATAAATCAAACGTTTTTTTAAATATCGATTTACCGGAGGTAAATCGATGGGATGAAATTATAAAATTTATTTGGTAACTGAAGAAAGATTTTTAAGTCTGTATTTTGAATAAAAGTTTGATAAAAGGAAATAAATAGTTATTATTTATTATTTAAGGTTATGTTTAATTATTAAATGATTTATAAAGTAGATGCTGATTTTATTAGATTTATAAACAAGAGAGTATAAAATTTACCTAACGGTTAAGATTCTAGATAACTGTTTTTTTATAGAAATAATTAAATGAAATTATCTAAATTGGTTACATTTTTAATTAATTTAAATTGTGAATTAATTGGAAACGGTTAACGAAATAATCGTATTTTGAGTTGACCATTTTAAATTAGGATTGATTGTTAGATCAGTTTGTTATTGATAAATCTAATGAAATAATTTAATGAACATTTGTTTTAATTGTAATAAGATTTTTAAAATAGAAATTTTAAATTTTTAGTCAATAAAGAGGTTAAATACTTTTACAGTAGTTAATGATAAAGTAAATTATTATTTTCAAATATTAATTTGAGTATAGCTGTAATTGAATTGTGAAAGAAGTTCATGAGCAGGTTTATATAGAACCCGAGTTTTTATAACATAGTTGAAAAAGGAATTTTAAGCAATTGCGAGAGCATAAATTAATGTTTACTTAATGTTCGAATTAAGTAAAAAAGAAATCGATAATAAAGTGGTTTATATAAAACCATGATTTATAAGCGAAGTTTATAAAAAGGAGATGAGGTATAGAGCATTAATTAACATTACTTTATAATGGAATTAAGTAAAGTTGGTGAAATAAGATTTCAAGCGGGAGGGTTAAAAGTGAATTTGGTAGAGAAGTGAATAATAGGATTTTTGACAAAAATCTGAGTAATAAAATGTATTGTTTATAAAAAAATAAGGAAAGGTGATATTTTAGCAAGTAAATTCTTAATCAACGAATTAAGAAATAATAGTTATACTCGATAAGGAAATATTCAAAAGTAAGAAGTTTTATAAAACATGTTATAAATAAAATAGGTAAATGAAGCGTGTTTGGAATGAGAATAAATATCGGTTTTGAATTACAACTCTTTATCCGTGTATTTCTTTCAGTTGTGTTATGTATTATTTTCCCACTGCTATGTGATGTATTTTAATCTCTAATATTTTTCTGATGTATTCTATTTATTCATACTCTGTTATATTCTTGTACTCTAATGTAAATTGTTTTAACAACAATGAAGTGTTCTATTGTTTGCGTTCGAATATGTCGCGTTCTCATTACAATCCGCGTTTTCCGGTCTCCTCGGAGGCTAGTTAATCCTAGTCATAACACACTTGTTAGATAGTGTCATTATATTAGTAAGTACTTACTTACTATTGTATTTTATTCCCTTCCGCTATGAAATTTCTATTATGAGCTTTGATATAATTATCTTTGGCTTTCTATAGCATACCGGATAAACCAATTCTGGTTTCGATAGATTTGGATTTTGTATTTTTAAAATATAACTAAATTATATATAAATATATATCCATAGATGAACCCATTAGTTAAGTGAGCAACATATGAAGGAAGTTGGGGTTTTGGTCTTGTACACTAAGGAAATAGTTATTGAAGTTTGAGGATTATAGACCCATGAGTGGCTAGGATGGAAAGTGTACAAAATATTTGGAAAAAATTTCATGTGTAAATAATTGAAATTTTGGTGTTTTAGACTAGTAGATTAGGTCGTAAGTCCTTGTAGATTGATAAAAGATTAAGATAGAGAAAAATGGATTAGGAATTTATGTAAAAACATTTAGCGCAAAAATGACACTAGTCTTATCCTTCAGTCCAGACATAGTGTAGTAGGAATTTATGTAAAGAAGAATTTTTGGACAAATGTAATTTCGTGCAAGGAGTTTGGTCCGTTTGGCACAGGTCCCTATTAAGTTTCAAAATTAGGCACATGTCCAGTCATAAACTTATTGCAAATTAAGTCCCTATTTTTCTATTTAGAAAAATTGCATACATTTATGCAACAATTCATCAACGTTAGTTCAACTTTATTTGCATACATGTATGCAACAATTCATAATATTTGCATATATGTATGCAAATATTCGTTCAGAATAGTTGCATATATGTATGCAAAAATTCAAAATGTTTGCGTACATGTATGCAAATATTCGTTCAGAATAATTGCATACATGTATGCAAATATTTTGAATAGTTGCATACATGTGTGCAACTATTCTGAGAATATTTGCATACATGTATGCAAATATTCGTTCAGAATAGTTGCATACATGTATGCAAAAATTTAGAATATTTGCATACATGTATGCAAATATTCGTTCGGAATATTTGCATATATGTGTGCAAATATTCATCAGAATAGTTGCATATATGTATGCGAAAATTCAAAATATTTTCATACATGTATACGAATATTCATTTAGAATAGTTGCATACATGTATGCAAATTTTTTGAATATTTGCATACATGTATGCAAATGTTCGTTCAGAATAGTTGCATACATGTATGCAACTATTTTGAATATTTGCATACATGTATGCAACTATTCGTTCAGAATATTTGCATACATATATGCAACTATTCATCAGAATAGTTGCATACATGTATGCAAAAATTCAAAATATTTGCATACATGTATGCAAATATTCATTCATAATATTTGCATACATGTATGCAAATATTATGAATAACACGTAAAAATGAAAACAGGGACTAAATTTATAATAAGTTTATGACCGGATGTGAGCCTAATTTTGAAACTTAATAGGGATGTGACACTAATTTTCACTTTGGAAAATGCCAATTTTGTAAACCACTTTGTAATTAGGCCCACAATTAGAATTTTTAAAAAAGAACTTGAAAAAAATTGTAAGTGTAGAAAAAAATTCTTAAAAAGTTTTCAATTTTCAAAATTTTTAAAAATTACAATTTTATAAATTTGTTGGTTTGCTATGTTAAGAGTAGCATTTAAAGGGTTTCTGAGGTAATTGTGCAAACATGTTTTTAAAGTATTAGATATGTAAGCAAGTTGTGGGGTTATGTGACATAAGTGGTTAAGAGAAAGCCTGATTAAAGGAACTTGGCATATGAGGGTGCATAGGTGACCTTGAATGAAATAATTTATTGAAAATGGTCTCATTAGTGTGCATGGACAGTTAGTATAGTTTTGACGGAATTTTGAAAAAATGTTTCAAGTGGTTACCGTTTAATAAAAAAACAATATAATTTTAAAAAACTTGCATGGTTCAAGGAAAGAGGATAAAAACAAAATAAATGGGAAAAAACAAGTTGAGATATTTATAGGTACATGTATCGTAACGACCCAGATTTTGGGTCGATTTATTTTAAACACTTAAATTTATTTTAAATTTTGATTATATAAATGGATTTTTATTTAGAGTTTAACGGTTTAATAATCAAATACGATTTAATTTCAAGTATATTGAATTATCATGATACTAAAATCAAGTAATAATTGAATTTGAAGATAAAACTGAATCGAGCCAATTAGGATGATCAATTTAAATGGTATTTGACTATAAACGATAATAATAAATTATTATCAAGGAATTAATTTTTTTGAATTTAATATATATATATATTTAAATTGATATCTTCTCTATACGATCGAATGAGCTTTGAAACTTGTTCCAATGCGTTCAGAATAGTGGTATAACCCTAGGAACGTCGGTTGTTGTGCTCAAATAGAAGTTCGAATACACGAGATATTTTAATAAAATAAATTCACATTGGTTCAAATCAAACTAAATTAATAATATAAATACTTGTACCAAATTTCTTTTCTTTTTCCCTAAGCTACCCAACAAGAGTATGTTGTGAGCTGCCTATCACTGCAAGCCTAAACCTACTTGTACGTTGTTGAAAACTGACGTTGTTTCTATCCATTTATCCTTCATATATATATATATATATCATCCTATTTCTTCCTGTCTATTTCTATATCAACAAAGCTTAAGCCAATTCCCTCTTTTGTTTTGTTTTCTCTCTTCTCAGTGAAACGGGAAAAAAATCAAATCGAGCTGAGCCTTCAAAACATTTCAAAAACCAAATTCAAGTCTTTCCCTTCCATTTCCTTTTCCCGGTCTTACAAACCATTCCACCGATTCAAATCAAAAGAGAAAAAGGAAAAAAGAAATCAGAAATTGGAACTGCAATTTGAAATCGCCACCAAAGATCGACTTTAAGCCAGAGACTCGCGATTCAAAGAGGATCACAACTACTAATTGTTTGAAATGGGACGCACTGATTTCGTGAATGATGAGGTTCAGTTTCGTATAACCAAATCAAGGTGCGAACAGTTTTGGGTTAGCTCCATTTTCCGTAGCGTGGAATTCAATGATCTGGTTAATCGCGAATTCAGGGTTGAAGGTTAGGAATTAAGCTGCAATGAAGGGGATGTTGCATTTAAACTTTGCGTTCTTGCTTGTAAATGCCGAAGTCATAAATAGAAGATGATGTCGAGTTTGCTTCCATGGTATCAGGCGGGTTTGTTGAAAGTTGTCACTTGGGTTGATGAGACTAGCTTGGCTTCAACTGGTCGTTGGGAGGATATGGTCGTTGCAGGAGTACAATGATAGTGGTGTGGAGTTCAAGGATGACATTAAGCTACAGGGAAATGACTCATGATTGTTGAAAAGGGGAGTACCTATTCCAGTGTTTATTTTAGTAAGAATTAGTTAAATACTTTATTTTATATTATTTTTACTTAAATTCATTTAATTAAATGTATATATACATGACCTTTTTAGCTAAGGAATGTCATATTAAAGGTGTACGAGGTTTTGTAAAACATAGTCAGTCGAGTAGTTAGTTGCTGAGGATTGCATAATTAGGATTTAGAATTAAAATCGAATTAGATCTGGAAATAAAATTCAGGAGAGTAAACTCACTCACTGGATTCGTTTATAATTTTATTATAAACGAAATTTTATTTCAAATAATTTTTATATGATGTTTGTGGGTCGCTTGGTTGCATTGAAATATTTTTGTGACTATTATATATATTAGTTATATTTAGGCTTGGTGGTTGCGGGTATTATATGTATATATACATATATACATACATATATCTTTATAATAATAGGAATAGTTAAGGGATGGTGAAGCTTTTTTGGATTTCCTAATATGCCCTTTGTTTCATGCCGTTAACACTCATTTCCACCGAATTAAACGTAATTTGACTGACACCCACGTCCCCACTCTTTCCACGTCTCTCCCTTTTCTTCTGCTTTCCTCTCATTTCCATCGTCCGTAGTTATTATTTTCCCTAAAAGTTTTCACTCTTTTTCCATAGCTTTTCCGCCTCACAACCACCAGATCTTCCGCTTAATTGACATGCTGCTTCATCGTTCACCTGAACCCGTTAGGTCTCTCGCATCTATACTGCCTACAGTTTCTTCTCCGGCTACAACAGTACGAATCGGCAGTTACCACAACTACAGATCTTCTAATGGCGACGTACGCCATTTTGAGTTGCGAGATCTACAGATTTGATGATCCAGAAGTCGTCTCTCTCTATATTTTTTTAACGTAAGTGAATTATTTTTTAACCCATTTGAAATTTTCCCCCATTTTTCCTCTCAAAATCAACGGCTCGGGTATTTCTATCTCTTCAATCTCAGTATTTGAATCCTGTACTGAAAGAAAAATATTGATTTTCATTTTCATTTTTAACTGGCTTGAGATGAAAAGGTTGTTGCGATAATTGTAGGTGTAGAAGATGCAAGCTTGCAGACCTTTTTCGTCTCATAGATCGCCATCTCTTGCATTTTCTGGATCCGCGTCATCGTATTATGCTAGACTGGCAAAGAATCGGT
This sequence comes from Allium sativum, assembly GCA_030737875.1. Classification (NCBI taxonomy): domain Eukaryota; kingdom Viridiplantae; phylum Streptophyta; class Magnoliopsida; order Asparagales; family Amaryllidaceae; genus Allium; species Allium sativum. The sequence continues at coordinate 924,931,129 of CM060922.1, forward strand.
TTAATTGTAAGTGTAAATTCTCCTGATGTTTAAGTATTTGAATCCTATGTTTGTATGGTTTGCGCAGTACTGCAGGTACACTACCTATAAGTTTTGCTCACCAATGCGTGGTTATTGATATGTTAACCATTTTAATTCAGCTAAATTAGTTCCAATTGATGAGTTCATTTTCTGTTCTTTCTGTTCGCAAGGTAACGAAAAGGCTCTTCAGCTAAATTCGGTCAGAATGAAGGCAAAAGAAAGAGGTACCAAGTTGCTTTATTTCTCTACTCCTGTACGGGGTTTTAATTTCAGAGTTATCTTCATAGTATACTTATTCTATTTACTGCAAGCATTAGTTGTATAAATTGGAAACTTCTAATGACCAAAGCGTAGTTACTACAGGATGCCGCCATGAAAATTATGATGATATTTCTAGCTGTATTAAATATATTTGTTCGAGCTCTATATACTAATCTTATGGGTCGAATGTTCAATTAGGATCTATCAATTGACCAATAGTGTTGATTTTTGCATCTAAGATCTGATTGGAGGAAGATATAAATTTATATGTCGTGTGTGCTTTCATAGAGCCGTCTAACTTATAACCAGATTTTGCATTTGTGCCTTAAACTATGATCTTCCATTTCTTCTAATGTTTTTAAGTTTTATCTACCATTCACTATTGTTTATATGATTCTTAAAATGAACACCCCCCCTCCCTTAATGTTGCTATTTTGACAAAGGTAAATCCTTATGCTTTTATTACGTATTGAAGAAAAATATAGTTACCTATTGCACTACAATGTTTCCGCTCACACTGATTCCACTTTTTTTCATTTTGGCTACAACTTCTAAGCTTTCACCATTGTCCTTATTAAGGCCAATGCAGATTCTCAAGTCAGCTACTATGTGATTATTTCTTTATTTTCATCAATTATTTGGTTTACATATAATGAATGTGGTGCATTTGCATCGAGTTTATATTCACAACCGTAAAATATAATGTTCAACATGAATAGGGCCAATCTAGGAGAGGCTATCTTGGACTTGCCATATATATCACTTAAAAAAGGTACTAAGTTCCTCATTTTTGTGTACTGCCCTTTCTGAATTTTTATGATAGAATCAATTAGTTGTTAAATCATGACGCACATGTCTTACTTTTAGGTAGTCATAAGTAAACATCAACTGTGTATGTCTATGTTACAGAGAAATTATCTGTGAAAGCTACTATAAAAAAAGGTGCTTTGGATGCATAAGTTATGAGAAGGGAGGGCGATTGAATGTTTATAGTTCTAATGTAGTAGATATTTTCAATGCAGTATGAGATCAATGAGCATACGTGCATTTAATATCATTAGCCATAAATTCTTCACATTCAAGCTACCCAAATAACAATAATGTAGTATCAAAATGCATAAACAATTTAGTGACTCATAAATCATGGTACCCCATATCTAAAAGGTTACCATTGTATGATTATTTAGTAAACCCTTATGATTTTGCAGAGAAGAAATTATGAATAGAATTTGACAAAACACTTCAAAGATACTCAAACAAATTATTACCCTAATTACATCAACAAAAAATGAAAGCTCTATATTAGGCTCTTCTTTTTAACGGTACAATCTATAATATCTCCCAATTTTTTCTTTGTTTTTCTGACCTTTGGAACTATTATCTCTTACAAATAACTTCATTCCAAGACTGTAGTTCATGTTGTGATAATAACTGACCATTACCAAATATCTACACATTTTCTAACCCTTTTAACCCTTTCTGAATAATTTTCTAACTTATCTTCTATTACTTATACATCATTTTTCATTGCAGTTACATAAGTCATATTTTCGAATTGTATTTCAGTTTCTAGATATGTTTATATTACTTCCATTTGTTTCCTAACTTAGCAACAAGCTTTCTGACTAAAATCCCCTTTTTATATTTGTTAACCTTTCTTTGCATACAATTTCGATATTTTTCTACAACCAACAATAAGTTTGCTAAACAAAGTTCCTTTTCTTTGCTGTTAAATGCATTTATATTCTATTTTTTTAAACGTTTTCTTACTTCACAACGGGGAGTAAAAACATTTACTATTTAATAGGCATTAGTTAACCATTGCTTATATTGTTCATAACATCCTTTTTTTTAAGTTGCAACATACAAATTGTAACTTTTTTTCAAATTTAACAACTTGCCACCATTGAATGAAATTCTGTTTTTGCTTCTTTTATGTCCTCAAATTTAAATATATTTCAAAAATAACATTCCTTGATTGTTGCTTCACATTAAGAATATCATGCATTTTCTGTCAATGTGATTAATAAGTATGAAACGAAATATTGTGTGTTTTACTACAAAATCAGCGCTCACTATTAAACTTGGTTTCATTCATACTAGCTATGGTTTATTTTCTAATTTACTATTGCATTTTATAAAGTTAAGTATGTACATTAACTTTAGTTAGGCACGTTTATTTCAATTTGAAACATTTGATTTGCTCTTACCATCAGTTTATGTATTTTGTGCTCCTATGTTGTGGTTCCGATATTGATGGCTTAGGTGTAGTTCATTTCGTAGAAATATATTAGCTAGCATAGCCTCGATTGAATAAGCCCAACCTTCTTACTTCATTCACTTATCACTTTACTATTTTACTTCTCCACTGTATACTTACCTTTGTATGACTCCAGTTGTAAAACTAGGTTTTACACAGTTTTTTTTTCCCTCCTACAATACTGGATGGTTATTTATTTATTACCATTTTACCAGTATGTCCTGACTACTAATTATTCTTTCTTATCGATGTTCAATAGATGGTTCAACAATGAGTTGATTGGCACAATGAGCTCGGCGCAACAGGATGCATGCATCGTAATTTACTCCCTGCGGTTTGCATAAGGACATAATCGGAGATGATGCATGCTCAAGCCGCATGCTTCATTTATGACAGTTTGTATGCTTCCTTTGTGAAAGTCTGTATATTTCATGAAACTTTGACATTGTTCGCACCAGTCAGAATATGTACTATTATGAGCACTGATTTTACTTGATTGTAACAAATATTTCGATTTCAAATTCGTTTTTCTCTATTGCAAACACGTTTTGTTATTATTTTCTGTTTTTCGTGCTTCATGTACAACAGTTGGACGTGGGGGTTAACTTGCACCAATTTTCTTATGTACACGTGCAACGCGCGTGCCTTTGTACTGGTATATATATATATATATATCGGTGGTTGGATATTTTCCGCAGTACCATTAGCGGATTCCCGAAGTAGCATTAGCGGATGAGCCTATGCGCCCCCACAATATATTATAGTGGATGACCTTCTATACCGCGATATCCTTCCTTGAAGCAGGATGGAAATTATTTATGTTGGCTAACATCTGTGGATGCAGGAAAATAGGTTGGAGGGATCTAACAGGATTCCTCAAAATTTATTATTTGTTTGTTTTCATAGATATTACGATATATGCGATACTCCACGTCCGTTAATGTCACACACAAAGGGAATGCATTAAGTTTTGTGAAGCATTATAGTAAACAGAACGTAAATATTACAAGACAGACATATATAATAACAGCGGAATAAAAAACTTTATTTATCATAAGATTCCGTGGTCCAAAAACATCAAAACACAAAAGCCCATCACAACATAAAAGTTATTGTCTTGTACTTCAAAAATATCAGAGTACATAAAAGAAATAAAGTTCCCCAAAAAACATAGCGATAGCAACAAGGATAAGAGCTTGAGCCATACATATCTGCAACTCTAGCAAAAGTAAGCAGAATCACGATCAAACCTGAGTGTTTCCTCCCTGAGAACCTGGGGGGGGGGGGGATGGAAGAAAGAAGGAGAAACAAAAAGGGTAAGACATAAAGTCTGGCGAGTCTAGTTACTTTTAGCAAGTAAATAAATAGAAGTAGCATGACAGGCATATAAAGGGGATAAGAGAGAGATAACTACATAAAAGACAGGTGTGACAAGGTAGACAGGATAAGGTGTATACGCTTCCCTAATGATTACTCTGCACTGTTACTAGTATATACAGAATGAGATGATCCCTTCCACTATAAGGTGGTAGACTTAGTCACTTAGGCATACGTCCAAGTGTACCCTAACCACTATCCTAATCGATCAGCTCCATAATCCGTGTAGATAATCTGTGTCGGCCCACCGTAGGATGTATCACGTCCTAAAGCGGCAACCCAGCGCTGACATGCACAGCCCCATATCTACAGGTGTCATGGTCGTCTTATCCCCTTCTGCCCGGCTCATGTACGCACATGGCCCGGTCAGTTTGCGCCGCCCACACTGTCCTCCACGTTTGGACCTCTTACAGTCAGTCCAGTAAGTGTGCCCCTTCTCTAACCTAGTATGGAGTACATGTTTTGACACCTACTCCGTGTTACTGGATGAAACGGGTCTCATACAATTTGATGCAAGTTATCCCCTTTGTCTTGTATCCCCCACTAGGTGTCCATTTACTATGTATACCACTAGGTGTCTTTAATTACATAACTCATCATTTCCACTAGTTATGTTTACCCTAAAAGGTGTCTTTAATTACATAACTTTATTATTCTCCATGGTAATGTATACCACTAGGTGTCATTGATTACATAACCTTATCGGGTTAAGTATGTGGGCCTATATGAAAATATTACCCACCCCCTCAGTTTTGCTTAACCCACCCACTGTCCAACCAATTTTACTTAACCCTAACTTTAGTTCAATATCATACAATCCCTATGGATTAGATTAGGTTAAGTGGTCCAATTTATTACCTTGTCCATTTATGGTTTATAATGGGCTAAACCTCCCACATTAGGCCTACAAATTGTGGACACTAGATATGTCGGTCACGTCCGGGCAGACTTATTCCACAAGTTGGGCCTAACCTCGTGTCATAGCCCATCTCGTATTTGCACACTTAGACTTCTCACATTAGGTTCAACATTAGTGGTTGCTGGATATGTCGGTCGGGTCCGGGCAGACTTCCACCACTAATGCAACCTAACCTCATGTCATAAGTGCAATTACAATTTCTAATTGTAATTATTAGACATTTCATCCAGTTCTTACCTATGTCTTTATAGGTGATTATGCCCTTATTTCCCCTTTTTGAATTATATGTCCAATTCATATACACATTATTTAAATTATGCCAATTCTAACCATTTTCCCCCGTTCCTTAACTAACACATTCGCATATATTTGGCGGCATCTAGGCTAGAAAGTAGCCTAGTCATAAACAATAAAAAGGGAAAAGTGATGGGAATATGACAAAGGTGACTGTTTTGGCATAAACATAAACTACCATGGTGATAAGGTGGACATATAAGCATAAATCTGATGAACTTGTGGCAGTTAACTAATTCTAACATAACTATGATGTCATAATAAGCATAATAAGATCTAAATTAACAGTTTAGATGTCCAACTGGTTTAGATAGGCATAAGGTGATACACTAGATCTGATTAATAATTTAGATGTCCACATAATTCAGATCCAATAGTTAAAAATAGATCTAACATGAATAAGGTCAAGATCCACATCATAGCATGTCATAGAAATTACAATAGATCCGACAAGATAGAGATATAGATCCAATAGTTAGAAATAAATCTAACACAAATAAGGTCAAGATCCATATCATAGATTGCCACAAAAGTTACAATAGATCCGACAAGATAGAGATTTAGATCCATGTTATAATCAATATAGAATAGCGTATGTTCGCAATTTACAATGGATCCAGTATAACATAGGTACAAGAACAAATTTAACTATAGTCATATCATGTTTACTTTTAAATATTTAAATCTAAAAGAAACTAGGAACTCATAGAGTTTGGTTTAGAAAATAGAGAAAGAATGGATCTTGAATCTCTAACTGATTTGCTTAAGTTGATAGTTGTAGAAGATAACGGTTCCAGTTCAGTTCAGACACTGGTAGAGTTTGTCCCCCATGGATTCTCAATGAAGAAAACAGGAGAAATGACCATGTATTTATAGCTACCAGCCTCCTGAAACCGACTGCCACGTCATCCCTAGGGGTGTCAACACCCCTGTAGGGGGGTCAACCCAGGTGTCGACACCCCCCTAGTGGGCTCGACCCCTTGGAGCGGGAAATTTGCCGCCATAGGAAATTTTGATTTTTGAACGATTCTGGATAAGGTTCTGACTCATATATATATATATATATATATATCTTTTGCATGTATACAAACTTAAAACCCTCATAACTTCTTCATACAACGACCATTTTACGCAAACTAAATGTCTATCTTGACCAGAGTTTCGAGATGGACGCAATGGAGAAGTCCATTTCCCTTAATTCCGAATATTAAATTAATTACTATTTAATTTATCCTCTTTAATGTTAACAAAATTACAGGGTGTTACATTCCCCCTACTTAAAGGATTTCGTCCCCGAAATCTCCAAGTTGAGAAGAATGCATATCCTACCATCCATCATCCATCTACTCATCCATCAATCAATGGCATCCTTTGTCCTTTAAGATTTCTAATGCTTATATGAATATATGTAAAGGTGTGTGTATATGTCCCAATACTAATGCGGAGATCAGGCGGTCAACTGATTCAGTTGACCTCCTTAATGCAATGTATGATAGTGTCGTGTATCCAATATGTATGCAAATAATCCTATTATAACACGTGAGTTCTATATGTGTGCACACTCATTCGTACAAATGCAACATCCATATGCTAATACATCCATTTTCATCAATAAAAGAAAAGAAGATGCACACACATCCATATGCAGTATGAGAGTGATTGAGCCGATCTGGTGCCTAATGTGTGTATATGCATCCATAGGCAGCCACTAGCAAACACTTGTAGCCATCAAACATAACATGTATCAAACACATGTTTACATCCATATGATTCCTATCTAAAGGTCGAAAATACTATGGATAGGATATATTCAAATGATAGAAACAAGCACTAGATAAAATTCTAGAAAATGAGTTAAGAACATACCCTCGAAAAGAAAAGGGTACGAAGTTTGAATCTTGTCTTCGGTCTCCCAAGTCGCATCCTCTAGGTTATCTCCCCATTGAACCTTTATTAGCTTGATCTCTTTATTGCGTACCTTCTTAATTTCTAATCCAAGAATACGGGTAGGGACTCGTCTGACTGTCGCCTCCCGCTCTACTTCCACTTCTTCCAATATGCTTGGCTCAACCACTTCTGCGGTGTCATGCGAATGCTTCCGCAGATGAGAAACGCGGAAACATCACGAAGACCGGATAAATTTTCTGGAAGATTTACTCTATATGCCATTTGGCCAATCCTCTCGGTTATGGGAAATGGTCCCACAAACCTAGGTGCCAACTTCCCTACCGATCCAAAGCGAACCACATTCCTCAAAGGTGACAATTTATAAAAACTAAGTATCCCACCTCGAATTCGATGTCAGTCCTTCTCTTTTCTACGTATGATTTTTTTTCCTATCTCGGTCTGTCTTCATCTATTGTCGTATAAGGTCAATCTTCTCTGACGTTTCTCTAACCATATCTGGTCCAAGTAATAACCTTTCTGTAGATTCCCACCAACAAGTTGGTGATCTACTGGGTCGTTCGTACAATGCTTCGAAGGGTTCCATGTCGATGCTAGCTTGATAGCTATTGTTATAGGCAAAACTCTACTAAAGGAAGATTCTCTTCCCAAGTCCCTCTGAAGTCTAGGATACACAACCTTAAAAGATCTTCAAGAATTCTGTTACCCTCTCCGTCGGCCCATCGGTCTAAGGATGATAAGCGGTGCTCAAACACAATTGTGTACCTAATGCTTCTTGCAAGCTCCTCCAAAATTCACTGGTGAATGGGGTCACAATCACTCACGTTGCTGGAAGGTACCCCATGAATATGAACTTTCTCTCGGATAGACTGCTACCAACCATGATGTCGTCCCCTTAGTCTTAACTGGAATAAAGTGAGTGCTCTTAATGAGTCTATCTACCACAAATAGATATTGGTGCTGCCTTTCTTCGATCTAGGCAAACCATCTATGAAATCCATAGAAATGCTCTCCCATTTCCACTGTGGAACCTCCAAAGGGTGAAGTAAACCACCGGGCTTCTTTTTCTCAGCTTTAACTTGCTGGCAAACTAAACATTGAGAAACAAATTCGGCTACATCTTTCTTCATCCCGGCCCAAAAGAAAACCCTCTTCGTGTCTCTGTAAATCTTATCACCGCATGGATGAATAGTCATCTTAGAATGGCTAGCTTCTTCTAGGACCGCCTTTGTCAAGCTTCTAGTTTGAGGAACACAAAGCCTTCCATCTCGTCGCAACCACCCCTTTTCATCTATGGTATATCGACTGAGGTGACTAGAAGTCTCCCCTTTTCGGAGCTTAGCCATGATGTCTAAAATCTTTGGGTCACCTTGCTGCGAAGCTCCTATTTGATCCATAAGAGTTGGTTGTATCTCCAATGATGCAAACAAATCAGGAAAAATCTCGATGGAGGGTCTAAAGTCAAAGGTTGATATGAAATCCAAGCTTTTCGTCTCCACAAACAGAGGACTTAAGGCCATCCTCTGCCTACTTAGTGCGTCAGCCACCACACTACCCTTGCCAAGAGTATAAGAAATCTCAAAATCATAAGAAGCTAAGAACTCCATCCACCTTTATTGCCTTAAATTAAGATCCTTCTGTGAGAACAATACTTGAGAGATTTATGATTGGTGTATAACTCAAACTTCTCTCCAAGTAAATAATGACGCTACATTTTTAGCGTGAATACTATGGCAGCTAGCTCTAGATCATGGGTGAGGTAGTTCTTCTCATGAAATCTCAACTGTCTACCCCCATAACACACTACTTTCCCTTCTTGCATCAGAATGGCACCAAGCCCTGTACCACATGCATCAGTGTAAACTGTAAACACTTTGTTCCCATCGGGCAAAGTCAAGACTGGGGTTGTTGTAAGAGCCCTCTTCATACATTGGAAAGCAACTTCAAAATCTATATCCCATGAAAATGCCAAGTTCTTCTTCTTCAGCCTGGTGAGTGGGGCGGATATCTTTGCGAAGTCTTTAATGAACTTCCTATAATAACCTGCCAATCCAAAAAAGCTTCTCACCTCTGTTGCATTTTTAGGAATCTGCCAATCTTGCACCGCAACTACATTCGCGGGATCCACAGCTATCCCTTCTTTGGAGACTACATGCCCTAAGAATCTCACCTCCTTTCTCCAAAAATGGCATTTGGAGAACTTTGCCTTAAGCTGATGGTCACAGAGAGTTTTCAAAACTTCTCTCAAATGCTGGGCATGCTCTACTTCGCTCTTGGAGAAGATCAGAATATCATCAACAAAGACTACGACATATTTATTAGGAACTCCCGAAACACCCTACTCATCAGATCAACATAATAGGCGGGTGCATTCGTCAGCCCAAAAGGCATAACTATCCATTTAAAGAAACCACTCAGAGTCCTAAAAGCATTCTTGTCTACACTATCCTCCGCCACCCTCAACTGATGAAACCCCGTGGCCAAGTCTAACTGAGAGAATACCGAGGCCCCGACAAGCTGTTCAAACAAGTCGTCTATCCTTGGAAGTGGGTGCCTATTCTTCTTTGTGAGTTTGTTCAGTTCTCTATAGTCCACACACAAACAAAGCGAACCATCCACCTTAGTTGCGAATACAACTGGAGCACCCCATTTAGATATACTTCGTTTGATAAATCCTTTCTCAAGTAGCTACCCTACACGCTTATTCAGCTCGCTCCTCTCCCTTGGAGCCATATGACGCACTGGTAATGCAACTGGTTTTGCATTGTCCACCAGATATATACGAAAGTCGATCTCGCACCTCGGAGGTAAACCCCATAACTCATCAAAAACATCAGAATAATTTTGGACTACTGGAACAGATTACGGATCATTGATAGAAGCATCAAGAGACTCTAGGAAAATAAGCATAACAAACCCTTGGGGGTCACAAGAAATCTCGAGGGTCCTCCCATGACAAGTCAGAAGCCTAACGACCCTCTTCTCCCAATCCAGAATGGCACCATACATGGTAAGCCAATCCATTCCTAGAATCAACCCATAGCCCATAAACCTGAGCATATATGTGTCGCATTCAAACTCAACGCCCAACAAAGATATTTTGAAACCCCAACAAATCATAGATAAATGAGCCGAACCACCAATGGGGTTTGAAACAACTATGGGGTCCACTTCCATACTAGTAATTAAGTGTAGAGACTCAACCACAGAACTAGATATAAATGAATGTGAAGCGCCTAAATCAAAAAGTGTTATTATAGGATGGTTTGAAAGAGAAATTAAACCTTCCACATTAAATTTTCTACCGCTATCAGGAGCACTGATCGCGAGAGCATACACCTGCCCTCCAGAAGTTCCTGCCCTTTGACCTTGTCCCTGTTTCTTCGGGCACTCCCTAGCAAAGTGTCTGACTTCTCCACAATTAAAGAAAGTGTTCTTCCTTCTTTTACAGTCTTTGATCAAGTGACCTTCTTACCCACAACTGTGACACTTCTTTTTCTCCTTACCCTTTTCATTCTTTCCTCCTTTCTTCTGTTGTTGTTGTTGCTGCTGTCCTTTCTTAGGCTATGTCTTCTTGTTCTGCGTTGTTTCCTCAGCTTTAACCTCCTTCTTTTCCCTTTTCTCTTCCTCATACATCAAGGCCATATCAACAAGTCATTCAAAGGTGGCTCCCATCGGGATGTGGGACATGGCTAACCCATAAAGGGGTTCATTTAACCCTTTAGCAAACCGCAAAGCCTTCATATGCGGAGTGTCTACCAGTTCCAGACCAAATCTTTCCAGCTGGTTAAATTTGTTCACATACTCTTTAACCGTCATGTTCCCTTGTTTGTGTGTAAGAACCTCTCCATCTGCATGCTCTTCTCAACTTGGAAAAGGAATTTCATCTCAAACCTCTGTCTAAAGTCATCCCAAGTTTCCACCGGATGACCTGCTTAGGTTACCTCCCACAAAAATGAAGCTTCATCCTTCAATAGCCAAGCAGCTAACCGAATCTTTCTTCGATCCTCTACTTCAAAGATTACAAACAAGTCCTCGGTCTCCTTGAGCCGGTTCCTAGCTTCAAAAAATGTCTCGGTTTCATGGAATGACTTCCCTTCCATAGCACAATTTTTTTTGCAGATCTTTGAGAAGTTATCTACACGCGGAGGTGGAGAAGGAGGAACAACGTGTGAGGCTGGGGGAGGAACGTTTCCTTGGCCTTCGGCAGGCGCCGTGGCCTCTAGATACCTACGGAACCATCCTGGTATCGTAATGCCCTCTGGAATGTTGGGTTTCCCAAACATGCTAAAAAAGAAAAGGAAAGAGATTCAGACAAGGGATCGAAAGATATTACTTATGGATTTTGGGGAATGTTTTCCAAAACATTCATTTCTTTTTGAAAATGCTTTCTTTTAAAACCTTTTTGAAAATAGCTTTCAAACACTTTATCTAATCTGGTAACCTTCAGCACTGATACCAAGTGTGACACTCCATGTTCGTTAATGTCAATCACAAAAGGGAATGCATTAAGTTTCATGAAGCATTATAGTAAACAAAATGGAAATATTACAAGATAGACATATATAATAACAACGGAATAAAAAACTTTATTTATCATAAGATGCCATGGTCCAAAAACATCACATGTCTGAAAGTCAAAAGCCCATTACAACATAAAAGCTACTGTCTTGTACTTCAAAAATATCAGAGTGCATAAAGGAAATAAAATTCCGCAAAAACAAAATATAGCCATTGCAAAAAGGATAGGAGCTTCAGCCATACATATCAGCAGCTCTAGCAAAAGTAAGTAGAATCACGGTTAAGCCTGAGTGTTTCCTCCATGAGAACCTGGTGGGAAATGGAAAAAAGAAGGAGAAACAAAAAGGGCCAAACATGAAGTCTGGCTATTCTAATTAATTTTAGCAAGTAAATAAATTAAAGTAGCATGACAGGCATATAAAGTGGATAAGAGAGAGATAACTTCATAAAAGACAGGTGTGACAAGGTAGATGGGATAAGGTGTATATGCTTCCCTAATGATTACTCTGCACTGTTACTAGTATATCTAGAATGAGATGATCCCTTCCACTATAAGGTGGTATACTTAGGCATACGTCCAAGTGTACCCTAAATACTACCCTAATCGATCGGCTCCCTAATCCGCGTAGATACTCTATGCTGGCCCCACCGTAGGATGTATTACGTCCTAAAGTGGCAACCCTCCGCTGACATGCATAGCCCCATATATACAGGTATCACGGTCATCTTATCCCCTTTTACTTGGCTCATGCACACACATGGCTCGGTCGGTTTGCATCGCCCACACCGTCCCACGCGTTTGGATCTCTTACAATCAATCCAGTAAGTGTGCCCCTTCTTCGACCTAGTACGGAATACATGTTTTGATACCTACTCCGGGTTATTGGATGAAACGTGTCCCACACAATATGATACAAGTTCTCCCCTTTGTCTTGTATCGCCCACTACGTTTTCATCGGTTATGTATACCACTAGGTGTCTTTAATTACATAACCTTATCATTTCCACTAGTTATGTTTATCCTAAAAGGTGTCTTTAATTACATAACTTTATTATTCTCCCCGGTCATGTATACCACTAGGTGTCTTTAATTACATAACCTTATCGGGTTAAGTTTGTGGGCCTTTATGTAAAAATTACACAACCCCTCAGATTTGCTTAACCCACCCACTGTCCAACCAATTTTACTTAACCCTAACTTTAGTTCATTATCATACAATCCATATGGATTAGATTCAGTTAAGTAGTCCAATTTATTACCATGTCCATTTATGGTTTATAACGGGCTAGACCTCCCACATTAGGCCTACAAATTGTGGATGCTGGATATTTCGGTCGGGACCGGGCAGACTTATTCCACAATTTGGGCCTAACCTCGTGTCATAGCCCGTCTCATACTTGCGCACTTTGACCTCTGACATTAGGTTTAACATTAGTGGTTGCTGGATATACCGGTCGGGTCCGGGAAGACTTCCACCACAAATGCAACCTAACCTCGTGTCATAAGTGCAATTACAATTTCTAATTGTAATTATAAGACATTTCACCTAGTTCTTACCTATGTCTTTATAGGTGATTATGCCCCTGTTTCCACTTTTTGAATTATATGTCCAATTCATATAAACATTATTTAAATTATGCCAATTCTAACCTTTTTTTCCAGGTTCCCTAAATAACGCATTCGCATATATTTGGCGGCATCTAGGCTAGAAAGTAGCCTATTCATAATCATAAAAAGGGAAAAGTGATAGGAATATGACAAAGGTGATTGTTTTTTCATAAACATAAACTAGCATGGTGATAAGGTGGATATATAAGCATAAATCCGATGAACTTGTGGCAGTTAACTAATTCTAACATAACTATGATGTCATAATAAGCATAATAAGAACTAAATTAACAAATAAGATGTCTAAATGGTTTAGATAGGCATAAGATGATAAACTAGATCTGATTAATAATTTAGATGTCCACATAATTCATATCCAATAGTTAAAAATAGATCTAACACGAATAAGGTCAAGATCCACATCATAGCATGTCATAGAGATTACAATAGATCTTACAAGATAGAGATTTAGATCCAATTGTTAGAAATAGATCTAACACAAATAAGGCCAAGATCCACATCACAGAATTCCATAAAAATTATAATAGATCCGACAAGATAGAGATTTAGGTCCAAGTTATAATCAATTTAGAATGGCATATGTTCGCAATTTACAATGGATCTAGTATAACATAGGCACATGAACAAATCCAATTTATAGTCATATCACGTTTACTTTTAAATATTTAAATCTAAAAGCAATTAGGAACTCACAGAGTTTGTTTTAGAAAATAGAGAAAGAACGGATCTTGAATCTCTAACTGATTTGCTTAAGTTGATAGTTGTAGAAGATAACGGTTCCAGTTCAGTTCAAACACCGGTAGAGTTTGGCCCCCATGGACTCTCAACGAAGAAAACAGGAGAAATGACCATGTATTTATAGCTGCTAACTCCTCTGAAACCGACTGCCACGTCAGCCCTAGGGCTGTCAACACCCCTGTAGGGGGGTCGACCCCAGTGTCGACACCCTCTAGTGGGGTCGACCCCCTAGAGCGGGAAATTTGCCGTCATACGAAATTTTGATTTTTGAATGACTCTGGATAAGGTTCTAACTCAAATGTATTTATATATTTCTTATGCGCATATACAAACTTAAAACCCTCATAACTTCTTCATATGGTGTCCGTTTTACAAAATCAAATGTCTATCTTGGCCATAATTTCGAGACAGACGCGATGGCGCAGTCCGTTTCCCTTAATTTCAAATATTAAATTAATTATTATTTAATTTATCCTCTTTAATGTTAACAAAATTACAGGGAGTTACAATATATGATGCGTTAGAAAACCTGTGATTGATAACTGGGCGTTTTGAATGTTTGAATATCACTGGGCCTAAATATTGATATAAAAAAATTGTGAAAAGGATTTTTGAGATGCAAAAGAAAATATATTTTTTTTAAAATAGAATTTGAATTTCAAATTGGCTAGAAAATATAAACTTGTTTGATAATAATAACAAGTAGTTGAATTTATAAATGATGTTTATAAAAGGGAAGTAAATTATCATTGGATAATCTGAATATTAAAATTCAAATGTGAATTATAAATGGGAACTGGGAATTGTTTTAAAAAGAAACGATGAAATCTATTACGATGTTCAGAATGTAAGTTGAATTAAAATAAATCCATATGGATTTATGATTTTAATTCGACTATGTCGAATTTATAAAAATAAATTATTTCTAGAAAGAATATTTAAATTGTATTACATAGAAACTGAAATTAAATTCGAAAATCGATTCTATAATTATATATACAAGTTATAATAATAAAATATTCCAAAATAAGAATCAGATTTCGAATAGATTTTGAAATGGGACTTGTTTAATGTATAAAACAAGGAAGTAAAATTATAAATTATGTTTATAAATCTAGTGAAATAAATTATCATGTGATAATTTAGAATTATAAATTCAAGCATGAATTTAAAACGAATTGGAAATCGTTTCGAAAAGGGAACGACTGATTTTATTTCGAAATTTGGAATATAAACTAAATTGAGATAATTCGAAGGATATATTTAGAATTCGATCATATCGAATTTTATATAATAACTTATTCCCATATGAATTGGAATTTATTGTAGAAGATTGAATTGTAAATAAATTCGTAATTGAGTTATGAAATAATTTACTATTTAGGATAATTGGAATGTTTAATTTAAATTTGGAAAACTAGTTTAATTTATACTAAAAATATGAAAGGAATGAGATTGGAATTTATTTTATTAAACGAAGTTTAAATGTTTATATTTAAATTTAATTAAAAATGAACTAGCTGCAACGCAGTAGTTCGTAACTTGACGTTTCAAACTTCAATTGAGTATATAAAGCTCAATTTAAGTCGGAATTATCTGAAACAAGAATCGTCAGGACTGATTGAATAATAGTTTTCTAACGGAAGAGAAAAATATGGATTTCTTCTTATAGATTTTGAGTTGTCAAAATAAATTTCCAGAAAAATAGCGCTATAATCGTTACTAAACCATAACGGTTTATTTAATTAATAAAAGGATTTTAAGCAAATAAAACATAGGTTTCCATTAGATAAAACCCAGACTTGAGTTTAAAAATAAATATGAACTCAAATGGAGTAAATGGATTGATTTTTTGTAACAACCCGGAAAATGCGAGCCAATTTAAAAATTTTATTTTGGCAATTTAAGCGAATTTTGAACATTTAAAATGAATTATTTTAAATAAAATCGATGAGAAATTTATTTTGAATGGAATTAGAACGTATATATTATATAGATCGTCGTTAGAATATAAATATTTATTTTAATTATAAATAGAATTGAAAATGGCGCGGCAGTTTGATAATTCGATTTCAAACTTCATATGAACATACCGGATCCAGAATAAACCAGATTTTAGTGAAACCAAAAATATTAGAATCTAATTGAGAATATCTTTCCAACGAATCCGAAAAATCAAAATTTCATAGCGGGAATCAAAAGATATGTCCAGTTGAAAATTCCGAATAGTCGCTATAGAATTCAGGCCCTTAAAAATAGGAATTTTGCAAACGACCTCGGATTTCGACGAAACCACTTTTGCTGGATCCATGATGTCAAGTTATTACTAGATTCCAAATTTCATAATTTTTTGAATCAATATGTGAGCGTGGCAAAGGAAAACGCGTTTGACCAGTTTCAGTTGATTTTAATCGACTGGAAAATGGCCATTTTTCAAACGGTCTCAGAATTTGACGAAATTAATTTTGTTAGGACCGTATCATCAATACGCAGCTAGAAATAATTTTTCTGGAATTTTCTGAATTAGTATTTGGCCCTGGTAATTTAAAATGTACGTTCAAATTCAATATACATAGATTTATATTGTGATTCAAGTGAAAACCTATCGTAACGACCGAATTGGCTTACGATACATATCCCATTGTGTTTGGAACGGGGATATTACGCTAGGGCGACAGTCGGTTGGCTCAATTTTGAGTTCGAATTTTAAAGTAACCTTTTAGAGAATAAAATTAAAATAATTAAATAATAACTCCCCCCTTTTCTCCTTAACCCTCCTCCCCCCCTTTTTTTTCCACTGTCAGGTTAGGTTTTAAAATAAAAAAAAGAAAAAAAAAGAAAAAAAACGCAGTGCCACCCAGACCTGCCACCCCCTGGCCCCGCGCCACTGCCGGAGACGCACCGCCCCTCCTCCTCAATGCCCTCTGATCCTCCTCAGGCCAAACGTGAGAGACTTAGCCCCACCCATACCCAAATCGACGGAGAGACCCGAACCCTAGCCTCGAGGCCCAAAAATCCGCGCCTCTCTTCCTCTTCTTCCTCCTGTGCCGCGCGCCTGACCACCCGCGACCTCCCTCCTCTGTTGAACGCGCAACAGCGAGCCCCCCTTCCCATTTCAACAGTAAGTGTTTATTTCACTGATTTTTATTTTGATTTCAAAACTGATTTTTATTAGTTATAAAATTGGATTTTTTAGTCTATGAAAGGTCGGATTTTTAGCCTAGGAAAGGCGATATTTTTTAAGTATGAAAGACGATATTTTTATAGTGATGAAATGAAAAGGCGAAATCTTTATATTTGAAAAGGCGAAATCTTTATATAGAGAATAACATGATAAAAATATAATCTTTATTATATGAACATCGATGTAAAAATAGATTTTTTATCCATATGGAGTGATTATAAAAAAATGATTTTTATATACAGAACAACAATATAAAAATGTGATTTTTACATATGTAGTGGCTACGGGCAACGAAAGTGACAAAAGGCGGGAACGACGATGACTTCTACATAAGAAGAGTCGAGATGATTGGATTAGCTAGTCGGTGAGAACTTCTCACTCTAAATTTCTTTTTCTGGTTATATATATATACTAGGATGCAGACGGTGCTTAGCAGCACCCGACACCCGTTGTCCACAGACCATGGACGGCTTGTATGTTTGTTTGATGTGTTGTGAAATTTGTTTGTGATGTTGATGTGAAATCGACAATAAATTGTAGATGGTTAAAATAAATTAATTATCGTTAAAAATATAATTTTTAATGTGAATATGAATATAGTGAATGTGAATAAATAAATATTTATAAACAAATCGGCCGATTTGTTTATATACACTTATTTGACTGATATTGATTGGGATGATAAATTTTACACATCGCCCAACTGCACAAATAATATTCAGTGTTTGTTGATTTGAAACCCCACACGGGTGTTGGGATGATATTTGGAGTACACTAATCCCAATTATTTAATCGTATGTCGATCGATTGGTCGACAGGCCGTGTAAGCATTAATTATTTATATTTGATGCTTATGCAGTTGTGTGGTGCATTTTGGATGATGGTTGATTGTTTATCGTTGCTACTATATACATGTGTTGTATGGAGTCCATATAATTAACATTATATGGTAATTGATTGGGCCTCATTCCAATTGGGAAGATAAAGAAATTAGAATATAAAAATATTCATGTGTTGAAACTACTCATGTGTTGAGATTAGTCGTGTTTTGAAAGAAATATAGATTCATGTGTTGAATAGAATATATATTCATTTGCTGAATAGAATAACGAATTTATTAAAATATATAAAGCCGTGCTGATTAGAGTTGCGCTATTTTGACGTGAACGATATTTATATCGATTATATTCGTTTTTATAATGAATATAGAAAAGGTAGTGATTTCAAAATATAACGTTTTGAAAATATTATCATTTATATAGTAATGATATGAAATATTCAATTTTGATTTGAAATTGAATATAGAGTTGAAATGGTTTTGGAAACGAATTTAAAACGATTTATAAAATACGTTTTAAAAAGAAAATTGACGAAACATATAATATATATATATAATATATATATATATATATATATATATATATAATGGCCTGAATAGAACTCGCCGCGCCGCGGTAGTTCGTGAATTTCGACCATTGACTTCGAACGGACATTACGGGAGATCCGACCGTCGGATTCTCCTAAAACTGGAACCGTTGGGTTCGTATCGAAAAGATCTTTCCAATGAATATTAGAAATTTGAAATCCAACGGTTGTATTTGGAATTATGTCCAAATCAAATTTGGAAAAGGTCGTTGTAAGTGCAGTTCGATGGCCGTTGATGGAAATCGACTGTACGGGCCTTGATAAAATTATTAAAAATATCAGTAATTTGTTTAAAATCATAAGGAATGGTTTGGGAAAAATTGGGATGAAAAACTCCACATTTGAAAGGATAAAAATAGATTTTTATCGAAATGAACTAGTTTATAACTAGAAATAAAAATCCAATTATTTTTAAATAACTAAAATGGATTGAAAGTGGTTTTAAAAGTAATCAGAAATTCCAATATACGAATTGGAATGGGTTTGAATCGAAATTATCTTCGGAATATTTCGATGTTGGATTTCGTTATTATACAAATATGATTGTGGAAATTTGAAAGATATATTTTATATCGTTATTTCCAATACGATATTTGTTGGTTTAAGAATTTAATATTGAATATAAGCCGGTATATTTTACATTCAGAGCCTTGTATTTAATATCAAATGTGATTTGGGTTTATCGTGAATCGTGTTTTAGATGACATTGGTTCTTTAACCCAGTTAAAGGCAGGATGTTGATTTTTGAAAAGATTAAAACTAAGTGGACTTTTAATGAATCTTTAATTAGATTAAAATGTGAATTGATAATTTAAATTATCAAATCTGAAAGGTGATCGAGAATGGAGTACTACCAGTTTTGCTTCAAAACGATAGTTAAATCTTTAATTAGATTTGAACGTGAAATGGTAATTAATTTTACTGATAACACCGTGGTGTTAGTTATGGAGTATTACCAGTTTTGTTCCATGGGATGAATAGGTTGGGATTGGGAAATAAAATAAATAATTACTTCGGTGTGGTTCGCTAATCCCGACTAGTTTGGAAAACCATAATTTGGTTTGAAATGATATCCAAAGGAAGATTAAAGAATAAATTTAGCAGAATTTATCTTTGATAAAATTAGTGGGAACCTTTCCCTAAGAATGTGATTTTGTGAATAAAAGAATATTCTAAATTGGAATGAGGCGTATGTTGTGTTTGTGTAACACATGTTTATTATATACGCGGGTTATTCAGAAAGACTAGGTTTATCCCATTCTGAATAACTGATTCGACGTTGAGTCGAAGATGAAGACGGTGGTTGAAGACCGGAAGTCTTCACACCTTTTTGGTGATTGCTGATGATCTCGATTGGGCTGTACACCTAAGAGGAGAGAATCAGTTGGTGATCGTCCAGACATACTTGGAGATGGATGGATATGCGAGGAAAGTGCCTCCGGTTTCGTTCAGACCCAGAACGAACTTGTAAATGGACTGTGTGTCTGACATTGGATTTTATTCTATGTTGATTGATCTCTATTAAATATACATCTGTTTGGCAGCGGAGAATTTATTCTCTTGCTTAACGCCCTTCTCTGAGACGTACGAGCTCAGAGGTTGTATATCGATGGACATCAGTCGCATGGAGTGAATTGCCTAGGTGGCACGACTAAGTGGCAGATGATCAGGGCTTCTGTTGAAAAGCAAAGTCTTGTGGTTGATGATCAAAGCACAGCCTGTGTGGCATAACTTTGTGTATAACGTGAATTCTCGAGCCTCACACCTCGGGATGAGCCAAAAATGGGATACAGACCCTTGGGAGAACACGACGTTTCTTTCTAGCTAAGGGTGATGTCAGTGACCTACCAGTCCTGACATTTATATACTTTTTACCTGTGTGGATGTTGGAATGCGAGGCGCCTTGGATATAGGTCTGTTAGGACCGGGAAACTTGTGTTCAGGAATCACTAATCCTCCAAAGTTAGGTGAGGACCGGCCCAACCGATTCCAAGGATCATAGTGGGGTCCTGAGACATTTGCTAGAGTGTCTCGACCGAAGAGGAGCTTGCCCCTTGCCTCGACTCATGACGGAAATCCAATTTCCAATACGTGATATTGCGGTTTTATTTGTAGAACCTAGTATGGCGACATGATAGATGGTACCCATGCCGCCTATGATTGATATTTATGATTTGATTTGTTTTGACACTATACACTTATAATAGTATCAAATGATTTGTTTTTAACGTACCAAGCATGTTTGGCTATTATAAGGGAAAACCCTATCCTCCGGCTTGTGTTGCATTGTGTGATGGGACCTGGGTCTTATAATAGCTTCATTTTTCCAAAAAGCATTGCGTTGTTTTGTTATATGCACTAGTATTCTTGGAGGAAACCCGTTCCGTGTTATACGGCGTGGTCCCTTGAATTACTCTCTTTTAAAGTAAAGTTTTAAATAACTATTTTAGTTCTCACACCAGTCACATGACTGGCCTGGAGTTTATTGTTTTAACCTAAACTCTGGGTGCCTCTATTTTCTACACGGGCAGCTAGTAGTTTTGGTTTTGCAGATTTATATTCACAGGATCTTGATTTACAGCTGGAACGATACTCGGAAAGCTCTGTATCCGTGTATTACTTTCAGTTGTGTTTTATATTATTTTTCCACTGCAATGTAACTTATTGTAATCTCTGATATTCATCGAATGTATTTTATTCATGTATACTCTGTATATTCGTGTATCTGATGGAATTATTGTAATAACAATGAAATGTTCTTCTGTCTGCGTTCTGATTGGTCTTGTCGTCACAGTATCCGCTCTTTCCTTCATGGGGAAGTAACGGGTCATCACAGTGGTATCAGAGCTTTGGTTTACAGTGCTCGAGAACAAGATACATTAGAACCATACGAAAGAATTCATCAGATATTGGATTAGTAATATCCAATTAGAATGACTCGTTAGAGATAGGATCAGTAGTATCCTAGAACGAGTGTGAAGAGTATATTTTTCAAATGAAAACGAACTTTGTTTTGAAAATATAAATCATTTTAAACGTATTTGATTATTAATTTATATTGAATTTGGACAATCCAGTATATAAAGGTTTTGCATATACATGTCATGAACGTATATTCGAAGTTTTAATATACTGGATAGATATAGAATCATATTCTAGACACCCGAGGATGATTCTGATGATGGTGCGTCATCATCAGTATTCATATTCGAGTTTCGAAGGCGTGATTTCTATATATTTCCATTAGACTGGTGTGAGAACCAAAACTAGATTAGGTTTATTGTTGTGATCTGGCATCAAAAACATGATTTTCTGTATATATATCAAAATTATGAATTTGAAACGATAATCAACTAATTGATTGTTGGTTGTGTTGTTTGTTTATTTGTTTGATATTTTTAACCATTTTGCCTAATTGAACCAAATAGTAAACTGTATTGAAAAATGATTGCAATTGCTTGCATGTACATATATATGTGTGAACAGGTCATAGCAAGGAGGCTAGAGCAGAGAATAAAATTTGTTTGCTCGACAAATAGGTACGTGTTTACCATAATTTACTGTTTTGTATGGGTGATGATGATTTTATGAGCCGATTGGCTAGCCGCTTGGCCTTTTCTTTTCTTTTTGAGATCGGAGGGCCTGTATGGCAATTTCGGGATTTTCCCGGTGCTCCCGGTGCAGGGGAGGTTATGGCAAAAAAATTCGAAAATTTAGGGTGTTAGCCAAATTTTTGAAAATTTTGAAAAGTTCTTAGAAACTGAAGAGCTGAAGAACTTAAGCCGTAGTCAAAATACTGGAAGTTGAGTTGATTAGTAAAACAACTTTCGACTTTGTTCCTTTTCGGGGATGAAAAGTTTTAAGTGGGGGAGAATGTAACAACCCGGAAAATGCGAGCCAATTTAAAAAATTTATTTTGGCAATTTTAGCGAATTTTGAACATTTAAAATGAATTATTTTATATAAAATCGACGAGAAATTTATTTTGAATGGAATTAGAACGTATATATTATATATATCGTCATTAGAATATAAATATTTATTTTAATTATAAATAGAATTGAAAATGGCGTGGTAGTTCGATAATTCGATTTCAAACTTCAAATGAACATACAGAGTGCATAATAAACCGGATTTTAGTGAAACCAAAAATATTAGAATCTAATTGAGAATATCTTTCCAACGAATCCGAAAAATCAAAATTTCATAGCGAGAATCAAAAGATATGTCCAGTTGAAAATTCTAAATAGTCGCTATGGAATTCAGGCCCTTAAAAATAGGAATTTTGCAAACAACCTCGAATTTCGACGAAACCACTTTTGTTGGATCCGTGATGTCAAGTTATTGCCAGATTCCAAATTTCATAATTTTCGAATCAATATGTGAGCGTGGCAAAGCAAAATGCGTTTGACTAGTTTCAGTTGATTTTAATCGACCGGAAAATGGCCATTTTTCAAACGATCTCAGAATTTGACGAAATTAGTTTTGTTAGGACCGTATCGTTAATACGAAGCAAGAAATAATTTTTCTGGCATTTTATGAATCAGTATGTGGCCCCGATGATTTAAAATGTACGTTCAAATTCAATATACATAGATTTATATTGTGATTCAAGTGAAAACCTATCGTAACGACTGAATTGGCTTACGATACATATCCCATTGTGTTTGGAACGGGGGTATTACGCTAGGGGCGACAGTCGGTGGGCTCAATTTTGAGTTCGAATTTTAAAGTAACCTTTTAGAGAATAAAATTAAAATAATTAAATAATAACTCCCCCCTTTTCTCCTTAACCCTCCTCCCCCCCTTTTTTTCCACTGTCGGGTTAGGTTTTAAAATAAAAAAAAGAAAGAAAAAGAAAAAAAACGCAGCGCCGCCCTGACCTGCCACCCCCCTGGCCCCGCGCCACCGCCGGAGACGCGCCGCCCCTCCTCCTCAATGCCCTCTGATCCTCCTCAGGCCAAACGTGAGAGACTTAGCCCCCCCATACCCAAATCGACGGAGAGACCCGAACCCTAGCCTCGAGCCCCAAAAATCCGCGCCTCTCTTCCTCTTCTTCCTCCTGTGTCGTGCGCCTGACCACCCGCGACCTCCCTCCTCTGTTGAACGCGCAACAGCAAGCCCCCCTTCCCATTTCAACAGTAAGTGTTTATTTCATTGATTTTTATTTTGATTTCAAAGCTGATTTTTATTAGTTATAAAATCGGATTTCTTAGTCTATGAAAGGTCAGATTTTTAGTCTAGGAAAGGCGATATTTTTTAAGTATGAAAGACAATATTTTTATAGTGATGAAATGAAAAGGCAAAATCTTTATATTTGAAAAGGCGAAATCTTTATATTTGAAAAGGCGAAATCTTTATATTTGAAAAGGCGAAATCTTTATATAGAGAATAACGTGATAAAAATATAATCTTTATTATATGAACATCGATGTAAAAATAGAATTTTTATCCATATGGAGTGATTATAAAAATATGATTTTTATATACATAACAACAATATAAAAATGTGATTTTTACATATGTAGTGGCTACGGGCAACGAAAGTGACAAAAGGCGGGAACAGCGATGACTTCTACATAAGAAGAGTCGAGATGATTGGATTAGCTAGTCGGTGAGAACTTCTCACTCTAAATTTCTTTTTCTAGTTGTATATATATATACTAGGATGCATACGGTGCTTAGCAGCACCCGACACCCGTCGTCCACAGACCACGGACGGCTTGTATGTTTGTTTGATGTGTTGTGAAATTTGTTTGTGATGTTGATGTGAAATCGATAATAAATTGTAGATGGTTGAAATAAATTAATTATCGTTAAAAATATAATTTTTAACGTGAATATGAATATAGTGAATGTGAATAAATAAATATTTATAAACAAATCCGCCGATTTGTTTATATACAATGATTTGACTGATATTGATTGGGATGATAAATTTTACACCTCGCCCAACTGCACAAATAATATTCAGTGTTTGTTGATTTGAAACCCCACATGGGTGTTGGGATGATATTTGGAGTACACTAATCCCAATTATTTAATCATATGTCGATCGATTGGTCGACAGGCTGTGTAAGCGTTAATTATTTATATTTGATGCTTATGCAGTTGTGTGGTGCACTTTGGATGATGGTTGATTGTTTATCGTTGCTACTATATACATGTGTTTTATGGAATCCATATAATTAACATTATATGGTAATTGATTGGACCTCATTCCAATTGGGAAGATAAAGAAATTAGAATATAAAAATATTCATGTATTGAAACTACTCATGTGTTGAGATTAGTTGTGTGTTGAAAGAAATATAGATTCATGTGTTGAATAGAATATATATTCATTTGTTGAATAGAATAACGAATTTATTGAAATATATAAAGCCGTGTTGATTAGAGTTGCGCTATTTTGACGTGAACGATATTTATATCCATTATATTCGTTTTTATAATGAATATAGAAAAGGTAATGATTTCAAAATATAACGTTTTGAAAATATTATCATTTATATAGTAATGATATGAAATATTCAATTTTGATTTGAAATTGAATATAGAGTTGAAATGGTTTTGGAAACGAATTTAAAACGATTTATAAAATATGTTTTAAAAAGGAAATCGACAATATATATATATATATATATATATATATATATATATATATATATAATGGCCTGAAAAGAACGCGCCGCGGTAGTTCGTGAATTTCGACCATTGACTTCGAACGGACATTACGGGAGATCCGACCGTCGGATTCTCCAAAAACTGGAACCGCTGGGTTCGTATCGAAAAGAGCTTTCCAATGAATAATAGAAATTTGAAATCTAACGGTTGGATTTGGAATTCTGTCCAAATCAAATTTGGAAAAGGTTGCTGTAAGTGCAGTTCGATGGCCGTTGATGGAAATCGACTGTACGGGCCTTGATAAAATTATTAAAAATATCAATAATTTGTGTAAAATCATAAGGAATGATTTGGGAAAAATTGGGATGAAAAACTCCACATTTGAAAGGATAAAAATAGATTTTTATCGAAATGAACTAGTTTATAGCTAGAAATAAAAATCCAATTATTTTTAAATAACTAAAATGGATTGAAAGTGGTTTTAAAAGTAATCAGAAATTCCAATATACGAATTGGAATGGATTTGAATCGAAATTATCTTCGGAATATTTCGACATTGGATTTCGTGATTGTATAGATATGATTGTGGAAATTTGAAAGATATATTTTATATCGTTATTTCCAGTACGATATTTGTTGGTTTAAGAATTTGATATTGAATATAAGCCGGTATATTTTCTATTCAGAGCCTTTATTTAATATCAAATGTGATTTGGGTTTATCGTGAATCGTGTTTTAGATGACATTGGTTCTTTAACCCAGTTAAAGGCAGGATGTTGATTTTTGAAAAGATTAAAACTAAGTGGAGTTTTAATGAATCTCTAATTAGATTAAAATGTGAATTGATAATTTAAATTATCATATCTGAAAGGTGATCGAGAATGGAGTACCACCAGTTTTGCTCCAAAGCAATAGTTAAATCTTTAATTAGATTTGAACGTGAAATGGTAATTAATTTTACCGATAACACCGTGGTGTTAGATATGGAGTATTACCAGTTTTGCTCCATGGGATGAATAGGTTGGGATTGGGAAATAAAATAAATAATTACTTCGGTGTGGTTCGCTAATCCCGACTAGTTTGGAAAACCATAATTTGGTTTGAAATGATATCCAAAGGAAGATCAAAGAATAAATTTAGAAGAATTTATCTTTGATAAAATTAATGGGAACCTTTCCCTAAGAATGCAATTTTGTGAATAAAAGAATATTCTGAATTGGAATGAGGTGTATGTTGTGTTTGTGTAACATGTGTTTATTATATACGCAGGTTATTCAGAAAGACCGGGTTTATCCCATTCTGAATAACTAATTCGACGTTGAGTCGAAGACGAAGATGGTGGTTGAAGACCGGAAGTCTTCACATTGTTTGGGTGATTACTGATGATCTCGATTGGGCCGTACACCCAAGAGGAGAGAATCAGTTGGTGATCGTCCAGACGTACTTAGAGATGGATGGATATGCGAGGAAAGTGCCTCCGGTTTCGTTCAGACCCAGAACGAACTTGTAAATGGACTGTGTTTCTGACATTGGATTTTATTCTGTGTTGATTGATCTCTATTAAATTTACATCTATTTGGCGGTGGAGAATTTATTCTCTTGCTTAACGCCCTTCTCTGAGACGTACGAGCTCAGAGGTTGTATATCGATGGGCATCCGTCGCATGGAGTGAATTGCCTAGGTGGCACGCCTAAGTGGAAGATGATCAGGGCTTCTGTTGAAAAGCAAAGTCTTGTGGTTGATGATCAAAGCACAGCCTGTGTGGCATAGCTTTGTGTATAACGTGAATTCGCGAGCCTCACACCTCGGGATGAGTCAAAAACAGGATACAGACCGTTGGGAGAACACGACGTTTCTTTCTAGCTATGGGTGATGTCAGTGACCTACCAGCCCTAACATTTATATACTTTTTACCTGTGTGGATGTTGGAATGCGAGGCGCCTCGGATATAGGTCTGTTAGGACCGGGAAACGTGTGTTCAGGAATAACTAATCCTCCAAAGTTAGGTAAGGACCGGCCCAACCGATTCCAAGGATCATATTGGGGTCCTGAGACATTTGCTAGAGTGTCCCGAACGGAGAGGATCTTGCCCCTTGCCTCGACTCATGACAGAAATCTAATTTCCAATACGTGATATTGCGGTTTTATTTGTAGAACCTAGTATGGCGACATGATAGATGGTACCCATGCCGCCTATGATTGATATTTATGATTTGATTTGTTTTGACACTATACACTTATAATAGTATCAAATGATTTGTTTTTGACGTACCAAGCATGTTTGGCTATTATAAGGGAAAACCCTATCCTCCGGCTTGAGTTGCATTGTGTGATGGGACCTGGGTCTTATAATAGCTTCATTTTTCCAAAAAGCATTGCACTATTTTGTTATATGCACTAGTATTCTTAGGAGGAAACCCGTTCCGTGTTATATGGCGTGGTCCCTTGAATTACTCTCTTTTAAAGTAAAGTTTTAAATAACTGTTTTAGTTCTCACACCAGTCACATGACTGACCTAGAGTTTATTGTTTTAACCTAAACTCTGGGTGCCCCTATTTTCTACAAGGGCAGGTAGTAGTTTTGGTTTTGCAGATTTATATTCACAGGATCCTGATTTACAGCTGGAACGATACTCGAAAAGCTCTGTATCCGTGTATTACTTTCAGTTGTGTTTTATATTATTTTTCCGTTGCAATGTAACTTATTGTAATCTCTGATATTCATCGAATATATTTTATTCATTTATACTCTGTATATTCGTGTATCTGATGGAATTGTTGTAATAACAATGAAATGTTCTTCAGTCTGCGTTCTGATTGGTCTTGTCCTCAAAGTATCCGCTCTTTCCTTCACGGGGAAGTAACGGGTCATCACATTTTTGAATCAAAAATCAGTTTTTTATTTAATGAATAGAATTAACTAATTTGAAGAATAATAAGTTAATGGTTTTTTGAACCGAAATTGGGCTTGGGATAAGTGAATTGGATTTGTGAATTCATATTGGTAATCAGATAAGAAACTTGAATTGAAAATGGAATCCAATTGGTTTATAGGCAAATTAAAATTGTATATGAACGTGATATGTTCAAATAAAAAAATGAAACAAGGAAAAGAGCTAACTAAAGAATAAATTAGCAAATTGATTTAAAAATGATTGGTTTGAGTTGGAATAAATTGGGAATGGACGTATATATGTTAAATAGGTATGGAATGAAGAGAATGAAGATTATAATTCGAGTGCCCAACAAAAAGGTACATGTTTAAATTTGATATGAGATTTTATGAGCCTATTAGGCAAGCCACTTGGCTTTTTGATTTTCTTTTTGAATGGAAAGGGCCTAGAGAGGCGAGTTGGGGTTTGAGCTATTGAGCCATACAAAGGAGGTGTTGGCGAAATTTTCCAAAAATTTAAGGAGTTATAATATTTTTAAGAAAATTTGATAACTGGAAACCAATATATCAATATATATAGTAAGGAAACAAACTTAAAATAGAATATTATAAACAAAAAGAAAAACTTCAAATTTAAATCTAGTAAGAATAGAAACGGAAACATATACACGTTTAAAAAATTGGATAATTAGTTTTATATGATGTTGATTATTCGAGATAAGTAGTCTTGTCCATTTTGAAGTTAAGAATGTTATTCAGACAAGGTCTGAGAGGTAGTTATACCCCAACTTGATTGATTTTATTATTAACCGATAAATAGAAAGATTCAATCTCGAAGATCAATGTTTAAATAAGGTTTAGTTGAATGCAGTATTTTGGAATGTTTTCGAGTTATAAATAGAAGATATTTTCTAAGTATAGAAAATAAAAGAAGGTGATATATGAAAATGTTTTCTAAATAGCACAAGAAGCTAAGATGATTGTTGAAAATATTGGGTTAACATTGTTGAAGAGAAATTGGGAAATGATAAATTTAATTAATGAAATATTAATTAAGAGACCTAGTGATTGTCTGATGTTTTGGGTAAATGTTTGTTTTTCTTCGATAGTTAAATAATCGACTATCGAAATATTGGCCAATATCGTTGTCAATATGGAGAGACCAGTTGGATTATTATCCAAGAACCTCTTTGTATTTGGCAGTAGCGTTGCGAATTAGATTATATGAAGATAAATCAATGACGGAGTGAAGTGCAAGGGTGTGAAGTGCAAGGGATTTTTCTGTTAACCTTAGGTAGAAATTGCTTAAGATGGATTAATGGAAATTGTGCCTTTGGTTTCATTCAGTTCCAGAATGAACATATATGGACGAATGTCTAATAGAGTATTTCCAATGATCGCATATGTTGGTCTGTACAATTATACATCTGGTGGCGGAGAATTTATTCTCTTAGCATAATATCTAGAATAACTTTGTGCAAATCAATTAGTGATCAACAGATCTGACAATGTGGCATTCAAAGGGATTGTGCTATCAATGAAAGGTAAGTGATCGTAACTTCAAGCCTCACAACTGGGAAATGGTATAAAATCGGGTAGGTCATATGGCTAAGTGGGTCGCCCCCAATTAGTGTGTATTGTCAACTGATCTATAAAATCCTTTTACTTCTTATCTTTAACGCTGTTGTTGCTTCGGAACGGTTATTGATCCCAACCGTTGGTGATAATACATTTAGTACTCTCAAGCAAAGTGAGGGGTCGGTCATGTTTAGCCTAGGTTACAAGATGTTCTTGTTGAACCCGCTGTATTCCTCTTTAGAGATACACTTGTAACAACCCGGAAAATCAGAATCGATTTAAAATTTTATTTTAGAAATTTTAATGGATTTTGAATAGTTAAAATAATTTATTTTAAATAATGATGATTAAAAATTTATTTAAATCGAAGTTAAAAAGAATAAATTTAATTTAATTATAAAAGGAATTAGAAATAGTGCGGTAGTTTGAAATTTTGAACTTTGACTGACTGTACAGGATGCAAAATAAATAGAATTTTAGTGATACCAAAAATATTAGAATCTATTTAAAAATATCTTTCCAATGAATCCGAAAAATTGAAATTTCATAGCGGGAAATAAAAGTTATGCCCAATTTAAAATTCAGAATAGTCGCTTTAGAATATATATATACTAATATTAAAAATAGCCATTTTTCAAATGGCCCCGTTTTCGACAAAACCACTTTTGTTGGAACCGGAATGTCAAATTATTGCTAGGTTTCAATTTTCATAATTTTTGGAATTAATATGTGAGCTTGCAAAAGAAAACAAGTTTTTTTCAGTTTCAATCAAATCGGATCGACCAGAAAATGACCATTTTTCAAACTGTCTCGGAATTCGACGAAATTAGTTTTGTTAGGACCGTATCATCAAAACATAGTTAGATATAATTTTTCTGTAATTTTTAGAGTCAGTATGTGGCCTCGGTAAATTTAAATGTATGATCAAATTAAATAACTAAATGGTTTATGTTTTAATTTAAAAAAAAACATAGCGTAACAGCCGAATTGGGTTACGAAACATATTCCATTTGGTCCAGAACAGGGGTATTTAGCTAGGGCGATAGTCGTTGGGTTTGATTTGGAGTTAGCAGTGATAAACAAATAAGAATGAGAATTAAATATTAAAATAATATTAAAATATATTCTCTATAAATAACCTTAACCTAACAAACCCTAAACCTAATTCTGAAACAACCGTAGCTGCCATGAGCCTTTCAAAGCCTGAAATCATTCGAAATTGATCTCTTACTTTCTCTAAATATAAAACGAGTTAGAAGATGGAAACAGAACGAAGATAGAAGAGCTTCCTTTGCTCTTAAATTTGGTACGACTCAGATCGGAGTTTGATCATCGTGGTTGCGGGATTTTCAGCGCAAACAGTCGGAGTTCGTTAGCGGATTCCGGTCAGCATGGGGGCTCGGATCTCGAGATGCTTGGGGCGCTAGTGTGTTTTCGGGTGGCCGACGATGTAGCGGCGGGTGATGGTGGTCTGGCGGCTTCTTGGAGATGCGGCGGCGGATTCAAGGATGGAACAAATGGGTTAAAGCGAACGAGAAAGAAGAAGGGAGGAGCAACCCATTTTTTCCCTCTTAACCAATGTAATCAAAAATTAATTATAATTTTATTTCTTAATTTTGCAAGTAAAATTCAAACTGTCATATATTATTCAAATCTTTTCAGAATCGGACAAAATAAATTGCGTTGGTATCAAAAAAACCAGATCTACATTTCAGAACAGACCAAGCGGAGCGATCTAAAATTTTGAAGAATTCAGAAACCAATGTGAGATTTCTCGTTTTAAATTTAAAATAAAAATTATATATATATACATTTATATTGATTGTGATTGTCATACTATATGTGTTGGGCAAAATTTAGATTGGTTGATTGTGTTGATGATAATTTGTCTAAATATATTTTTTGTGTAAACAAAAATAACATGTTTGGATAGAATATTTATGTATGAACATTTGTGTAAATAAAAATAACATTTTGTTTAGGATCATGCTATGTAAATAAAAATGACATTTTGACATAAATGTAGCCTTAGATTAAAAATGACATTTTGGTTATAAAATGTTACGTTAGAAATAAAATTATCATTTTCGTTAAAAATGTCATGTTCGGAATTAAATTATCATTTTTGTTATAAATTGTCATGTTAGTTTAAAAATATCATTTTGTTACAAAATGTTACATTAAAATTTAAATATGTCATTTATATTAGAGATAATTATGTCATTTACATTAGTGTTAAATATGTCATTTATAATATGTCATTTACATTAGAGATAATTATGTTATTTACATTAGAGTTAAATATGTCATTAATATAAAGGTCGTTTACATAGGATTTGTTCATGATAAATAAAAAATGTCATTTTATTGTATTAAAATTGTCAAAAATATAAGCATTATTTATGTTCATATGGAATTGTCAACAATATAAGCATCATTTATGTTCATATATAATTGTTAGAAATATAAGTATCATTTATGTTCATATAAAATTTCAGAAAATGAAGTATCATTCATGTTCATTTGGAAATGTCATTTATGTCCATTTAGAATTGTCAAAGATAAAAGTTTCATTTTTATATATCATGTATACATTAGTTTTGTATACATATTAAAATTTACATTTTTATATGTCATATAGATTAGAACATATATTAGGTAAATAAAAAGGTCATTTATATTAGGAACATATTATGTAAATAAAAAGGTCATTTATGTTAGAATTATATGTACATTTTGATATAAAATGTAACATTGGAAATAAAAATAACATTTTTTATAAAATGTGCCATTAGATTTAAAATAACATTTTTGTTTAGAAACGTTTATTTAGATTAAAAACATCATTTTTGTTTAGAAATATTTATTTAGCTTTGTTTAGAAATGTTTATTTAGATTAAAAACATCACTTTGTTTAGAAATGTTTATTTAGATTAAAAACATCACTTTGTTTAGAGATGCCATTTTCGTTAGAAATGTTTATTTATATTAAACATGCCATTTGCATTAAAAATGTTTATTTAGACTTAAAATGTTATTTTCATTAAAAATGTTTATTTAGATTTAAAATGTCATTTTCATTAGAAATGTTTATCTAAATTAAAAATGTCATTACATTAGAAATGTGATATTAGATAAGAAATAACATTTTGTATAAAATGTTATACTAGAATAGAAATAACATTTCTTGTTATAAAAGGTTACATTAGAAAGAAATAACATTTCTTGTTATAAAATGTTACCTTAGGATAGAAATAAGACTTCTTGGTATAAAATCTCTTGTTAGAATAAAATAACATTTTTGTAATAAAATGTTGCATTAGAATAAAACTAGCATTTTTGTTATAAAAATGTCGCATTAAAATAAAAATATCATCTTTGTCATAGAATGTCGTGTTAGATAAAATAATCATCTTTATTAGAAATGATTATTTGGAATTAAAAGATCATCTTTATTAGAAATGATTATTCAGAATAAAAAGAGCATCTTTATTAGAAATGTGTATTTAGAATAAAAAGGTCAATTGGTTAGAATGTCATATTAGAAATAATAATGTCACTATTGATAGAAATGTCATTTTTGTATAAAATGTTTGATTAGAATAAAATGTCATTTTATTTAATAAATGCAATGTTAGAATATTAATGTCATTTTATTTAGAAGTGCATATAGAAATGATTAAAATGATCATTAGATAGAAATATAAAAACATGTTAAAGATAAATGTCATTTTGTTAGAATATTGTCATGTTAAATAATATGTCATTTATTTAGATTATATCCATGTTAAATGAATATGACATTTGTTTAGGATAATGTTTTGTGAAATAAAAATGTCATCATGTTAGACAAGGACAAAATAATTACTTGTCAAAATATATGGTAGTGGAAATTAAATTATAAATAGTCATTTATAATTTTAAATAGTGAAAATTGGTTAAAGTGAAAATAATTCAAACTGAATAATAATTGGTTAAATTTATTAACCAATGATTTATTTATATAAACTGCTGTTATTTGAAAATCCCATACAGGTATTGGGATGATATTTGACGTACACTAGTCCCAATATTTAATTGTATGTCAATCGATGGATTGACAGTCTGTGATGAGCATTAATTATTTGTTTATTTTAATGCTCACACAATTATAAATTTTACTCTGGATGTGAATGGATGTTAAATGAATATTTATCAATATTGTTATATACGTGCGATGTATGAAATCCATATAATTGAAATTATATGGTAATTAATTGAGCCACGTTCCGATTTAGAATATCTTTATATAAAGAATAATCAAAAATAAAGAATCTTTTAAAATAAAGAATATTTTAAAATAATAAATACTCAGTGAAGAAGAAAATTTTGAAGCCGAATTAAGTAGCAAACGCCATTTTTAACCCAAATGGGTTTATCGATTGATTTATTTCAATTTAAAATGAATATAAATAGGAGTGTTTAAAAAACATAATATTTTGAAATATTATTATTTTAATATGATAAAAATATAGAACATTCAATTTTGCTTTAAAATTGAAAAGGAGTTAAAAATCATTTTAAAATGAATTTATAAATATTTTATGAATACGTTTTAAAATGGAAATCGACGATATATAATATTATATATATATATATATATATATATATATATATATATATATATATATAATGGCCTGAATAGAATGGCCGCATAGCGATCGTTCGCGAAATTCGACCATTAACTTATAATTGATGTAGCGGGAGATCCGACCATCGGATTTTCCTAAAACAAGAACCGTTAGGTTCGTATCGAAAAAATCTTTCCAATGAATATAAGA
Organism: Allium sativum; assembly: GCA_030737875.1. Classification (NCBI taxonomy): domain Eukaryota; kingdom Viridiplantae; phylum Streptophyta; class Magnoliopsida; order Asparagales; family Amaryllidaceae; genus Allium; species Allium sativum. Next base: position 924,965,578 of record CM060922.1, read on the forward strand.
GTTTTGAAATCTAACGGATAGATTTGGAGTTATGTCCAAATCAATTTCAGAAAAGGTCGCTGTAAGTGCAGTTCGATGACCGTTCATGGAAATCGACTGTACAGGCCTTGATAAAATTATTAAAAATATTAATAAATTTTGTAAAATCATAATAAATGATTTAGAAAGATTTTAGATGAAAATTTCCATATTTGAAAGGACAAAAATATATTTTTATCGAATTGAACTAGTTATTAACTAGAATAAATCATTAAATTAAGATTTAATGAAGTTTCCCAATTAATTAATATTTAATTGGAATTAAATAAAATAAGTAGGATTTTTGAGTTTGTCGTGAATGTGTCTTAAATAACACTGTTCTTAAACCCCGTATGAAAAGAATAAATCTTTTAATTAAGATTATTAAAGTTTCCAATTATATTTAGTAATTGGAATAAAATAAAATGTGAATTGGGTTTATCGTGGACTGTGTTTTTAACGACATTTGTTCTTTAACCCGATTTACAGTGAAAATATAATTTGGAATTTATAAATCTATTTTAGATTTAATGGAAATTTTCCAAAATAAAGTTTTCCAATTTAGTATATTAAATTAGAATTGAATGGAATTCGATTTAATAATAATCGAGATGAGCTTCTGTAAAAGAAGCTGTTACTATAAATGGAATTTAAAAGGCTTTGCCGTTATTCCATTTATATTATTAGTCTGATACAGAAATGTATATCGATTATATATTGATTTGATTTCTATGAAAATTCCATATTTAATGGAAGATGATTTTGGGTTTTATCGTGAACTGTGTTTTAAATGACATTGGTTCTTTAACCCAGTTAAGGACAAGATAAATTTCTTAAAGTTGAATAATCATTAAATATTGATTTTTTGATATTAAAACCAAATTGGAGTTTTAATGAATCTATAAAAAGAAGATTAAAGGATAAATTTAAAGAACTTATCTTTGAAAGAATTAATGGGAACCTTTCCCTAATAATGTGAATATTTATTTAAAAGAATATTCTGAATTGGAATGTGGCGTATGATGTGCTTTTATAGTATTCTATTATTGATTATAAAATACATGAGTTATTCGAAAAGACTGGGTTTAACCCATTCTGAATAATTTCTATGACGGTTAAAAGTTGAAGATGAAGACGGTGGTTGAAGTCTGGAGGTCTTCACATCATTTGGATGATCACTGATCTCTTGATTGGAAGGCATCCCAAGACAAGATAATAAGTGATGATCGTCCAGACGTACTTGGAGATCAACCGGATATGCTAGCACCTCACTCCTGTATTGGACATATGGGACGAGAAATTAGGTGTCTTTGGTTTCGTTCAGACCTAAAACGGACTTGTAAATGGATGGTATATCTGATGTTGTATTCCTTTATGCTGTATTCGTTGATCTCTGCTACATATATATATATATATATATATATATATATATATATATGTTGGTGGCGGAGAATTTATTCTCTTGCATAACACCCTTCTCTGAGACGTACGAGCTTAGAGGTTATTTATTGGCAGAAATCAATGGTATGGTATGGATTGACAATGTGACATGCTAAGATGCAAATGATCAAGGCTTTTGTTGAAAAGCAGAGTCTTGTGGTCGATGATCAAAGCACAACCCATTTTAGGCATAGCTTTGTGTACCGATACTTCATGAGCCTCACACCCCGGTATAAACCAGAAACGAGAGATGGACCCCAGGAGGACATGCGTTTCTTTCTAGCTAGAAGTGGTGTCAGGGTTTTTGCAAGGCCCGATATTTTTACTTATGTGGATGATGGATTGCGAGGCACCTCGATATTTGAGTCCTTAGTGGCTCTATTTTATGCCCCATATGGCAGGGAAACGTGTTGTTCAAGCATAACAAATCTACTAACATATTTGTGGACCGGCCCTGGCGCTCCTAGGTGCAGTTGCGGCTGTACCCTGAGACATAGATTAGATTGTCTCGAATTCGGTAAGGAGTGTCTCTTGCCTTGGTTCATGATGGAAATCCAACTTCGAATACGATACCTTACGTTTTTGATTGTAAAACTAGTATGGCGACATAGTATATGGTAGCTATGCCGTCTATGATTGATACATTATGATTGAAAGATTTTTGAAACATATGTACACTAATAATAATATCAAATTCGTTTTATCATATCAAGCATTTTAGACCATTATAAGGTAAAACTTTATCCTTCGATTTGCATTGCATTGTGTGATAGGACTTGAGTCTTATAATGGTTTCATTTATCTAAAAAGCATTGCGTTGTTTAACAATTTACTTTACTTCATGCACTGGTAATCCAATGGTTTAAACCCGTTCCGCATTAACGGCGTGGTCCTGTGATTAGCCTTATTATTAGTTAAGTAAGATTTCTCATACTAGACCCATGACTAACTCGTAGTTTGTTTCACTTTGCAAACTCGGGTGCCCTCTTTTCCACACGGGCAGTCAAGTTGCTTGTTTTGCAGATATTTATCTTTTGAGAAAGATTCTGGATCGAAGCTTAAAGCTGTGTCCAGAGCATTGATAGTCATCCGCTGTATCAGTTTATTAGTTCCGCTGTAGTGTTTTACATTTATTGTAAAATAATCTTCCGCTGTATTTCTTTGACGTACTCTGATATTCTGTACTCTGATGTAACATTATTATGATGTTTATAAAAGTCTGTTGTTATTTGTTTTTAATGTGTTATATGCCCAAAGTTGACGTATCCGGGTTTTGAACGGTCTTGGTCGATTTAGCGATCGATTAGGTCCGGGCGAAATCCATGGTCGTTACAGTTGGTATTAGAGCTCTGGTTAACTAAAATCTTTGGGGTTCAACTTGTTAGAACTGAACGAAAGACTCATAAGAGGTAGGATTCGTAATATCCAATAAAAGAATACTCATTAGAAATAGGAGCAGTAGCATCCTAGAATGAGAAAACTCATTAGAGACGGGATCAGAAATGCCCTAGAATGAGTTTAGAGTGATAAGTTTATAATTAATGTATTTGTGATTATATATATAGTCCGATCTCAGAAAATATGATTTTTGAATGTATAAAAATTATATATATTTGGAAAGTTAATCAAAAAATAAAATTATTGAAAACAATAAAAGAATGAAAATTAAATTTGTTAATTAAACAACTTTTAGCTCCGTTACTTTTCGAGGACGAAAAGATTTTAAGTGGGGGAGATTGTAACAACATGGAAAATCAGAACCAATTTAAAAATTTTATTTTAGAAATTTAATGGATTTTGAATAGTTAAAATAATTTATTTTAAATAATGATGATTAAAAATTTATTTAAATCGAAGTTAAAACAAATAAATTTAATTTAATTATAAAAGGAATAAGAAATAGCGCGGTAGTTTGAAAATTTGAACTTTGACTGACTGTATTGGATGTAAAATAAATCGGATTTTAGTGAAACCAAAAATATTAGAATCTATTTAAAAATATCTTTCCAACGAATCCAAAAAATTGAAATTTCATAGCGGGAATCAAAAGTTATTCCCAGTTTAAAATTCAGAATAGTCGTTGTAGAATTTTTATATATATTTTAATATTAAAAATAGCCATTTTTAAAACGACCTCCGTTTTCGACAAAACTTCTTTTGTTGGAACCGTATTATTGCTAGGTTTCAATTTTCATAATTTTTGGAATTAATATGTGAACGCAGCAAAAGAAAATGTGTTTTGTCAATTTCTGTCAAATCGGATCTGGCCATTTTTAAAGCAGTCTCGAAATTTGACGAAATTAGTTTTGTTTGGACCATATCGTCAAAACATAGTTAGATATAATTTTTCTGTAATTCTTAAAGTCTGTATGTGTCCTCGGTAAATTTAAATGTACGATCAAATTAAATAATTAAATGGTTTATATTTTAATTTAAAGAAAAACATAGCATAACCGTCGAATTGGGTTACAAAACATATTCCATTGGGTCCGGAACGGGGGTATTTAGGTAGCGGTGACATTCATCGGGTTTGGTTTGGAGTTAACAGTGGTAAACAAATAAAAATGAGAATTGAATATTAAAATAATATTAAAATATATTATCTATAAATACCCTTAACCTAACGAACCCTAAACCTAATTCTGAAACAACCATAGTCGCCATGAGCCTTTCAAAGTCTGAAATCATTTGAAATTGATCTCTAAATCTAAAACAAATTAGAAGATGGAAACATAACGAAGATGGAAGAGCTTCCTTTGCTCTTTAATTTGGTACGGCTCAGATCGGAGTTTGATCATCGTAGTGGCGGGATTTTCAGCGCAAACAGTCGGAGTTTGTGAGAGGATTCCGGTCAGCATGGGGGTTCGGATCTCGAGATACTTGGGGCACTGGTGTGTCTTCGGGTGGCCGATGATGTGGCGGCGGGTGATGGTGGTCTGGCGGCTTCTTGGAGATGCGGCGGCGGATTCAAGGATGGAACAAATGGGTTCAAGCGAACGAGAAAGAAGAAGAGAGGAGCAACCCGTTTCTTTCCCTCTTAACCAATATAATTAAAAATTAATTATAATTTTATTTCTTAATTTTATAAGTAAAATTCAAACTGTCATATATTATTCAAATCTTATCAGAATCGGACAAAATAAATTGTGTTGGAATCAGAAAAACCAGATCTACATTCCAGAACCGACCAGATCTGAAGCGGAGAGGTCTAAAATTTTGAAGTATTCAAAAAACAATGTGAGATTTCTCATTTTAAATTTAAAATAAAAATTATATATATATATACACACATTTATATTGATTGTGATTGTCATACTATATGCATCTTGCAAAATTTAGATTGGTTGATTGTGTTGATGATAATTTGTCTAATTATATTCATGTGTAAACAAAAATAACATGTTTAGTTAGAATATTTATGTGTAAACATTTGTGTAAATAAAAATAACATTTTGTTTTGGATCATGCTATGTAAATAAAAATTACATTTTGATATAAAATGTTGCCTTTGATTAAAAATGACATTTTGGTTATAAAATGTTACATTAGAAATAAAATTATCATTGTAGTTAAAAATTTCATGTTAGGAATTAAATTATCATTTTTGTTATAAATTGTCATGTTAGTTTGAAAATATCATTTTGTTACAAAATGTTATATTGAAATTTAAATATGTCATTTGTATTAGAGATAATTATGTCATTTACATTAGTGTTAAATATGTCATTTATAATATGTCATTTATATTAGAGATAATTATGTCATTTACATTAGAGTTAAATATGTCATTTATATAAAGGTCATTTACATAGGATTTGTTCATGATAAATAAAAAAATGTCATTTTATTGCAATAAAATTGTCAAAAATACAAGCATCATTTATGTTCATATGGAATTGTAAAAAATATAAGCATCATTTACGTTCATATAGAATTGTTAGAAATATAAGTATCATTTATGTTCATATAAAATTGTCAGAAAACGAATTATCATTCATGTTCATTTGGAAATGTCATTTATGTCCATTTGGAATGTCAAAGATAAAAGTTTCATTTTTATATATGTGTGTACATTTGTTTTGTATACATATTAAAATTTACATTTTTATATGTCATATAGATTAGAACATATATTAGGTAAATAAAAAGGTCATTTATGTTAGGAACATATTATGTAAATAAAAAGGTCATTTATGTTAAAATTATAATTACATTTTGATATAAAATGTACCATTGGAAATATAAATAATTTTTTTATAAAATGTGTCATTAGATTTAAAATAACATTTTTGTTTAGAAAGGTTTATTTAAATTAAAAACATCATTTTTGTTTAGAAATGTTTATTTAGATTAAAAATGTCACTTTGTTTAGAAATGTTTATTTAGATTAAAAACATCACTTTGTTTAGAAATGTTTATTTAGATTAAAAACATCACCTTGTTTAGAGATGCCATTTTCATTAGAAATGTTTATTTAGATTAAACATGCCATTTGCATTAAAAATGGTTATTTAGACTTAAAATGTTATTTTCATTAAAAATGTTTATTTAGATTTAAAATGTCATTTTCATTAGAAATGTTTATCTAAATTAAAAATATCATTACATTAGATATGTGATATTAGATAAGAAATAACATTTTGTATAAAATGTTATATTAGAATAGAAATAACATTTCTTGTTATAAAAGGTTACACTAGAAAGAAATAACATTTCTTGTTATAAAATGTTACCTTAGGTTAGAAATAACACTTCTTGTTATAAAATGTTGCATTATAAAAGAAATAACATTTTTGTTATAAACTGTCATGTTAGAATAATATAACATTTTTGTTATAAAATGTTGCATTAGAATAAAAATAATATTTTTGTTATAAAAATGTCGCATTAAAATAAAAATATCATCTTTGTCATAGAATGTCATGTTAGATAAAATAATCATCTTTATTAGAAATGATTATATGGAATAAAAAGATCATCTTTATTAGAAATGATTATTTAGAATTAAAAGGTCATATTTATTAGAAATGTTTATTTAGAATAAAAGGTCAATTGGTTAGAAATGTCATATTAGTGTCATTATTGATAGAAATGTCATTTTTGTATAAAATGTTTGATTAGAATAAAATGTCAATTTATTTAATAAATTCCATGTTAGAATATTAATGTCAATTTATTTATAAGTGCATGTAGAGATGATTAAAATTATCATTAGATAGAAGTAAAAAAAAAAACATATTAAAGATAAATGTCATTTTGTTAGAATATTGTCATGTTAAATAATATGTCATTTATTTAGATTATATCCATGTTAAATGAATATGACATTTGTTTAGGATAATGTTTTGTGAAATAAAAATGTCATCATGTTAGACAAGGACAAAAATAATTACTTGTCAAAATATATGGTAGTGCAAATTAAATTATAAATAGTAGTTTATAATTTTAAATAGTGAAAGTTGGTTAAAGTGAAAATAATACAAACTGAATAATAATTGGTTAAATTTATTAACCAATGATTTATTTATATAAACTGTTGTTGTTTGAAAACCCCACATGAGTATTGGGATGATATTTGACATACGCTAGTCCCAAATTTTAGCTGTATGTCAATCGACGGATTGACAATCTGTGATGAGCATTAATTATTTATTTATTTTAATGCTCACACAATTATAAATTTCAATCTAGATGTGAAGTGAAACACCATATCTCCATTAAGTTCACTCACAAAGGGAATGCCTTAATTTTAGTGGAGCACTATAGGTAAAAGATACAGATAATTTACAAGACAGACATATAAACAGCGGAAAAACTAAATTTATTTCATAAGTACGTAGTTCAGATAAAACATTACAACAATTGTCTCAAACCAACTTCCACATTATTACAACAAAAACTCTGTCTTGAATTAAAATATAAAGAAGCATTAAAACAACAGTAAGGTAGCATAAATCCCCAATAAGAGAGTATCCAAAGCCATAGCCCAAGGAAAAAGATTCCAAGCAATACATCTACTTTCTTCAAGCTGGAAATGATCCGATCTAAGCTGAAGTATTCACTCCCTGCGGACCTGGGGTGGAGGAACGGATGGAAAGAAGACAAAAGAAAATGGGTCAGACATGAGCCTGGTAAGTCCAGTGACTATTTGGCATGTAAACAGGAAAAGGGTTATGACATGAATAAACTGAATCTAGGACAACACCCTAGAAATAAGATAATACGGCTGAATATGCTATCGCACCCATTTTACTTCTCTGCACCCCTTACAAGTGCTTCAACTAGCACCATGTGTTCAAGATAAATTATCCCCTTTTTATCGATCGGCTCCTACTCATATACGTTTACCACTTGTGTCATTCAGCCCCGCATGATTGTAGATACCTGTGCTAGTCCCACCATGGGGTGTATCAAATCCTATGGTGGCAACCTGACACAATTCAAGATGCACAGAGTATAACTACTGATGCCCAGTGCCTGCTTTTTCCATTCCGGAGTACGTGCATGACCGCACTCCGTCGGAACCTACGCTGACGCACCACCCGCCGTTGGTTTGACCGCTTATAATCAGCCCAGTAATCGTGCCCCACCCTGCCTAGTTCAAGATACCATGATACATCTATGTGGGTTACTGCTAAAATGGTCCCCGTTACTAGGGTTTCCTAATTAACATGTTAAAATGGTTAAGTGTTCTCAAATTAACCTAACCCCACCCATCAGTTTAGTTAACATGTTGCATTGGTTAAGTGTTGCCTTAATTAACTTAACCCTACCATTCTTGTCTTAGCTTTAATTTATTCATTAAAGCACCAACCACTCACATTAGATATGTAGTGTTGCGGTTGCTGGATGTGCCGGTCGGTTCTGGGCAGTCTTACACCGCAACTCAATCTAACCTCGCGTTCTTTTGGGCTTGATGCACTAACCTCTCACATTAGATACATATTGTTACGGTTGCTGGATGTGCCAGGCAGTTCCGGGCAGTCTTACACCGTAACTCAATCTAACCTCGGGTTAGACATAAGTCCTTTTACTTAATTTACATATTTACTTTTCATATTTATATGTAAATTTTCCACAATTATTTGTCGTTCAAGTCATGCCCAATTTTTCCTCTAAATCATATTCAAAATTTTTGGTATATAAATTATACCATTTTTATGCCACTAACCATTCATTTGTTTATGAGCCAGATTATGCCAATAATAATAATTTCTAAGGTTTTCCCAACATTACCCCCGTCATACGTTCGCAAAATTCACATAGATTGTTAGGCTCATAACTTAGCTTAACTTATATATAAAAAAGGGAAAGAAGGAGCATGTGTCATTCACACAACATAAAACAATAAGGATCTAACTAAATATGTGTCATGTGAACGCGGCATAAAATAATGAACTTACATTTTTTTGGATCCAATTAACAAGAGTCTTAGCATATGAAATTACCCAAATCCAACTAGGCTTGTAAATGTAATCTTGCAATTTGGATCCAAATAAATATAAATCTTAAGCACATAGAATTTCACAAGTTCAACTAGGCATGTGAATGTGAATTTGCAATTTGGGTCCAACTAAACATAAACCTTAAGCACATAGAATTACACAAGTTCAACTAGACATGTGAATGTGGACTTTTAATTTGGATCCAATAATCATGAATCTTAAACATATGGAATTACACAAGTTTAACAAGGCATGTAAATATGAACTTTTATTTTGGATCCAACAAACATGAATCTTAAACATATGGTTTTACACAAGTTTAACAAGGCATGTGAGTGTGAACTTCAATCTTGGATCCAATTTTCATAGATCTAAATGTAAATCTAAACATAATACATGTCTTGGCTTAATAACTTGCATGTTACATAACATGAATGAATCATCAATTTTACATGATTGGTTTACATCAACATAATAACCACATAGCCTAACAACCTGCATGAAACATAACATGAATAAGTCACCAAAATTTACATAATACATGATTGGTTTAACACCAACATAATAACCACAAAAATCTCATAAGCATATACGATATAATCGTTATAAGAATAGGCATGAATCAGCATCATCATTATCTTACAGCAAGGAATAACGCTAGTTTTCATTTTATTACAAATCATAACTTTTAATCGTTCACATCTAAATAATAACAGGACTTACAAAGAAAAGAAAGTCTTGTTTTCTGGGATCTGTTTTCTGCATTTGAAAAGCAATCCCTTGAAGAAGACTATCAATTTCTCTAAGTTAGTTTTGATTCGTAGCTTTTGACTCGTTTTCTAATTGAAGAAGGAATGGCGGCTAAGCTAGAACGAGCATGGACAACATGGTGGCTCCTTGGAATGAATTTGTTTGATTTAGGGTTTAAGGATTTAGGGTTGCTTTTATAGAAGTATAATCTTATGTGAGCCGTTTGATCATTTTAGGAGCAATCGCAACTGTCCAGACTAGATATGTAATGGCCAGTAAATCCGTACTATCTGAGTTGACAAATAACACCACACGTCCAACCCAAATTGCACAGAAATACGAATCATTTTTAGAAAGAAGTTAGAGGATGAGAAATAGAAAGAAAGAAAGGTTAGAATAGAAGAAAACAAAGAAGACAAATCTCACAGCGGAACGAATAAAATATATTATATAACATAACTTTTGAAATACAAATCAATAACTTTATATACATACCATAATCAGAGTACAACAATTATTCCTGGAACAGTTATAAACACCTGTTTCCAGATATAAACATGGTTCTCAGCGGAATATATGATAGTCTATAGCTAACCGGTGAAGCCTCCTGCTTCCAGCTCTTCCAAGTGAATCTGAAAAATCCCGAATACTTGACTGCCCGTACAAATTTGGGCACCCAAGAGTTTAGGGAAAACAAACAAAATAAACTCTGGGTCAGTCATGGGACTGGTGTGAGTAAACTCCAACCATTTGTTTAACTTTTAAAATCCTTTCGAAGGAAAAGATAATAGTAAGACCAGCCCACACATAAACATGGACGGTTTTTACCTTACTATAACCCAAAACACTTTGATACGAAAATCTAGTGCTATTATAATAGTGTCTAAATCAAATAAATAACCAAATAGGAGAATGCTTTCATCTCACGCTCCATATATATAGTATAAAATCAAAAACCGCATGGCGCTTATTGGAGATTGGATTTCCAACATGACAAGGTATGGAACCACCTTCCGATCAGTGTACTTTAGAGGCGATACACTTGGGTTCAACAAGAACATCTTGCAACCCGGCCCACACATGACCGACCACTCAGTTCGCTTGAGTGTATCGAATGTATATCACCAACGGTTGGGATCAGCAACCGTCTCCCGACTGGGACAGCATTGAATAGAATAAGAAATTAAATGAATCTCTAGATAGGTGATTATACACCCTAATGGGAGCGACCCACATAGCCATGCTGCCTGCCCGATTTTTGTCATTTCATGGTTGTTGAGGCCTGAGGCTACGATTACTTTCTATTCATTGATAGCACAATCACTTTGAATTCCACATCGTCAGATCCATTAATCACTAGTTGACTTGCACAAATATTCTGGATGATATGCTAAGGGAATAAATCCGTTGCAACCATATATATTTATACAGACCAACCCATTTGATCATTGGAAATACTTTGTCAGACATTCGTCCATATACGATCGTTCTGGGATTGAACGAAACCGAAGGCACAATTCCTATTAATAAAAAAAGCCCTTGCACTTTGCATCGTTCTTCAATTATCTTCATATAATCTGATTCGCAACGCTACTGCCAATACAGAGTGGTTCACGGATAATAATCCAACCGGTCTCTCCATATTGACAACGATGGTCAAAAAAAAAAACTTCGATAGTCTGTGATTTAACTATCGAATAAAAACAAGTGTTTCGATAGTTGATGATTTAACTATCGAAGAAAAACAAGTGTTCATCCAACATATCAAACAAATCACTGGGCTCTTTAATTAATATTTCATTAATTAAATCTCTTCTCCATTTCCCTATCAATATTTGTTAAACAAATATTTTCAATTATCATCACGGTTTCTTATGCCATTTGGAAAACGCTTCCAAATATCAACTTCTTTTATTTTCTATATATTAGAAAATGTCTCTATTTACAATTGAAGACAATTTCAATCACTTATCTCTATCCCGACTATTTTAATTATACTCAGGAAATATTTACTTTTATATTTCCAAAATTTCATCACTTGAGTTAGAACGAATGTTGTATACAACATCGTTACAAACAACCCAAAATATTTTATTCAACCAAACTATTATTCAAACACTTCTCTTCAAGACTGGATCTTGCTATTTATCAATTAAAAATGAAATCAATCAAGTTGGGGTAAAACTACCTCTCAGACCTTAACTGAAAATATCCTCAACTTCAAAACGGCAAAACCACTTAACCTCGAATAAACACACTATAGAACCCAATTATTCATTTTTAAAACATGTATATAGTTCGCTTTCTATTTCCAGCTTATCGATTTCCTTTTTGTTTACAATATTCTATTTTTAATTTGTTTCCTTAACGAATTCAATATATATTGGTATATTGATTTCTAACTATCAAAATTATCTTAAAAATATTCTAACTCCTTAAATTCCTGGAAAATTTTGCCATAACCTCCCTTGTACCGGGAGCTTCGGGATATTTCAAATAGCCTCCCATGGCCCTCACCAATTCAAAAGAAAAAGAAAAAGCCAAGCAGCTTGCCGATATGGCGCATAAAACCTCATATATGAATTTAAACATGTACCTTTTTGTCGGGCACATAAATAAAAATCTTCATATACTCCATCCCATACCTGTCTAACACATGATCACCTGTTTCTAATCTGTTCCAACTCAATATGGTCATTTTAACTCAATTCACTAATTTATCCTCTTATTAGATTCTTTTGCCTATTTTACTTTATATTTGAAAATAGCATGTTCAAATATCCTTTGATCTCGCTTATAAATTAATTTAATTCCATTCCCAACTCAAATTCCATATTCGATTCCGAATATATATTCACCAGTTCAATTTACTTAACCAAAACCCAAATTCGATTCAAAATCTCATTTAACTAAATATACTCCAGATTAGTTAGTTCTATCCAGTAGTTAAAAATCTGATTTTGTCTCAAAAATCATTTCACTTACTTCACTGGAGTTCATATTTATTTTATATCTCCAGTCTGGATTTTTCTAATGGAAATTCGGATTTTTATTTATAAAAATCCTTTTATTTATTTAAATAAACTATTATGGTTTTAAAATGGTTCTGGCGCAGTTTTTCTGAAAATTTGATTTTGACATAACTCAAAATCTATACAACGAAATCAAGATTTTTCTCCTCCATTAGAAAACTATTATCAAATCGGTCCTGACGTTTCTTGTTTCAAAGAATTCCGACTGCAATTGAGTTCTATATACTCAATTGAAGTTCGAAACGACAATTTACGAGCTACAGCGCTGCGGCGACCACGTTTTAATTATATTTATAAATATAAACGTTTTAACTTCGTTAAAATGAATTCAACTCCATTTTAACTCTATTCGAATTTTAATATTCAAACTCCATTTCATTTCTGTTTGAATTCTAATATTCAAAATTCAAATTTCACTTCTATTTGAATACTATATTTAAATTCCATATTTTAAATTCCATAGTTTAAAATTCCATTTGAATGCAATATTCAAATTTCTTTAGTTTAAAATCCATTTGAATTCTTTTAGAATTCTCCATTCAAATTCCCTATTTAAATTTCTTTGAATTCAAAATCCATATTTATTCTATTTGAATTTCAAATATTCAAATTCCTTTATAATTCTATTATTCAGATTCTATTTAAATCCTCTTATTCAAATTCTATTTCAAATTCCCTTATTCAAATTCTATATCAAATTCTATATCAAAATCCCTTATTCAAATTCTATATTTGAATTCCCTTTAAATTTTCTATATTCAACATCTATTTAAATTTCTATATTCAAATTCTAGATTTGAATTCTCTTTGAATTTCTATATTCAATTTCTATATTAAAATCTCATTAGAATCTCTATATTCAAATTCTATATTTAAACTCCGTTTGAATACCTATATTCAAATACTATATTTTTAATTTCATTTGAACTTCCTTTATTTAAATCCATTTGAATTCCTTTGAATTCAAATTACATTTCAATTCCTTTGAATTCAAATTCCATTTCAAATCTCCATTTGAATTCAAATTCTATTTCAAATCTCCATTTGAGTTTCTATATTCAAATCTATTTTCAAAACTTCATTTGAATTTCTATATTCAAATCTATTTTCAATCAAATTGAATTACCTATATTCAAATTCCATTTTTAAAATTTCTTTATTCAAATTCCAATTTACTTTCGATATTCAAATTCTATATTGAATTCCTTTATATTTTCTATATTCATTCTTTAAACATGTCTTGATTTCAATTCCTTTTGAAATCGATATTTCTACTTTTGGAAATTAGATTTCCTTTTTAATTTCACACTTGTATTTTCATTTCTGAATTATCCAATGGTAATTCTTTTTGCTTCATTTATGAACTGCGTTTATAAAAGAACTATTTATAAACTTCTTTTATAAAATAAATATTTGTTTTATTTTTTCAAACAAGTTTATTTTTTCAAATCTATTTAAAAATTCAAATTCTATTTTTCAAAAATAGAATTTCCCCTTTAAATCTCAAATACCCTTTCCACGATATTTTAAATAAATTAACACTTAGCCCAGTGATATTTAAAACAATCAAATCATCTAATTTTCAATCATTTGATTTCTAACATGTCATATATGAAATCAAGCAAACAAACAAACATATAATATATTTTTGAGGAATCCAGTTGGATTCCTCCAACCTGTTTTCCCTGCATCCACAGACGTTAGTTAACAGAAATATTACCCATCCTGCTTCGAGGCAGGATATCGCGGTATAAAAGGGGATCCACTTATATTCGTGGGCGTAGGGGGTCATCCGCTAATGATACCGCAGGCATCCGCTAATAATATTGCGGGAACCCAACCAATCACCAAACCCATATAATAGCAAGCCTATACAACTAATATTTTTAAATCAACCAGAAAGCATTCAAACAAGCAACAACAATTATTTTTAACAAATAAAAATAATTCTAAATAAAAGGTGAGTGAGATTTACTCACTTGGTTTATCCTTTGCCGAATATCCAATTTAATCCCATATCTGCGTCCATGAATTGACTCGGCTTCTCTTAATAAATTTATCAAGCTCAGCTCCTAATATTCCTGCAACCCTAGAACATCTGCAGTTTCACCGAAGAGGACCTATTCGATCATCACTCCAACAGTCGCCATTTATACAGCTTTGATTGCTTTCAACATCGCAGTGACCCTCACCCATTTGCATACCTCCCCAACACTTCCAACCGGGTCCGTTTGATCGCATCGTCGCCCATAGTCGTGAGTGCTCCAGTCACGATGTCGAGCTCGGTTCGCTTCTGAAATCTCGAGATCATCATCGAAATCCCTAAATCGAACGCACCCATTTCCTCGGATTCACGAGCGCCTCTTCGTTGCTGTCAAACTCGCGGTCTTCACTGCGATTCCCCTTTTAATTTCCTAGTGGATTCGAACTTTGATTTTTCCCTAAACCCATCGCGACTGTCACAAGCCATCGTTGCTCAAAAGTTGGCATCCCCATCATCAATTGATGAAGATCGATCTCCTTTCCTCCACACACTGCTACTCAGTTCGAACTCCGACTCCATCGCGACTGCGAAATCCCCAAAATTCCGAACGCGATGAACCCTTCTCCTTGATTCGATGGTGCCATCCTTCCGTTCTGAGAACTCGCGAGGATTCAATTAATTTTGAATTGAAAAGCTCGGCCATTTTATTTGAAGTTTTTCGGATGATTTTCAGAGGAAATGAAAGTGAAAGGAACAAGGGGTGGTATTGCGATGCATATATAGGCGATAAGGGGAACAGATCGTACACAGGCCATTGAATTGTTGTTTGTTAGATATCGAACATGGGAGATAAATTATACAGCTCGAGAAGAAGAAAATTAGCTGTGCGATTAACTCCTTAGGTCTGCGAAATGAAATTATATATATAGGTAGGACGGCTGATGGAAAATATTTATTTAATTTTCTTTAAAATATTTTGTGGTCCCTAACTCGAAGTCCCGAACCGCTATTCAACCGTAACGACTGATGTTTCCAACGTTATTCATTATTCTGAATTCAACGGAACGGTTTCTAAAATTTACTTCGACTGTATAGAAGGGATAACAATTTGAATTAACGTTTTAAATTAAATTCGTTTTAAAATATAAATCGATCTCAAACCATTAAATTCACCGATAATAAATTATTATTAACGTTCTAATTCAAATAGAATTTATATTAATCTATAGAATTATTTTGATACAGTTTTAACTCTGAATTCAATTGTTACTGTTTCATATTACGATAATTATCAAAATAAATCGTATTTCGATTATTTAATCGATAACCAAATAAAATACCATTTATATTATAAATTCACTATTTAAACCCATATTAAATATTTAAAATATATCGACCAAAAATCCGGGTCGTTACAAGATAGAGTTATCCAGAATTGCCACCTAAGCCCTAGTGACTCGGCATCAGGTTAGAAAGGACTCTGCAACTAGTCAGAATCGTCACATTTTCGGATCTGGGCGAGGGGGGTAGGTCGACCCCCAGGTTGGCCCCCTGGTCGACCTGTATAGGGGATGTCGACCCCTTGGTCGACCTGGCCATGGGCGGGAGAAATCCCGCCTAGCCCGCTTCTTTGCTCTTCTTTTGAATTTTGAATTTTAAACTGGACTGTTTTTTTATCTATAAAATTTTTCTGAAACTTCTAAGGGCCAAAACTTCCTCATACGAAGTCCGATTTACGAAAACTTGGACTCTATTCCAAGCAGAATTTCGAGACGAACCCAATGGCGTAACCCATTTCCCTTAATTCTCACTTTAAAATTAAGTATTATTTAATTCGTTCTTTTAATAGACATAGAAAATTCAGGGTGTTACATTCTCCCCTCCTTAAAGGATTTCGTCCTCGAAATCTTCAAGTCAAGAAGGATGTATATCCTACCATCCAATCGCCCATCTACTCAACCATCAAACATAGGCGTCCATTGTCCTTAAAAGACTACTAATGCTTTCATGATCATATGCATAGTGTGTGTATATGTCCTTGTCTAATGCAAAATCAGGCGGTCTACTAATTTAGTTGACCTCCTTAATGTGAATTATGTCAGTGCCATGAGTCCATTATGCATGCAATTATTCCTATTCGTACTTTCTACATGAGTGCTCAATCATTCATACAAATGCAACGTCCATATGATAACACATCAAGTTCCAATCCATATACAAATACAAATATGCATATGCAATATGAAAGTGACTGAGCCGATCTAGTACCTAATGTGCTTGTATATGCATCCACGAGCAACCACTTGCAACCACTCGCAACCATCAATCATAACATGTTTCAAATACATGTTTACATCCATTAATTTCTACCTAAGGATAAAGAATAGGGTCGAGGAGATATACAAAGATAGATATCAGCATGAATAAACTTATGGAAAAAGAGATCAAGGAGGTACCCTAAAAAAGAAAAGGGTAGGCTGCGCGTATTTTCCTCTTAGTTTCCCAAGTCGCGTCTTCCTCAGCGTCACTCCATTGAACTTTAACAAGCTTAACTTCTCGGTTGTGTATGCTTCCGTATCCAAGATACGAGTTGGAACTCTTCTCACAGTCGCTTCTCGTTCCACTTCCACTTCCTCTAGTATACTTGGCTCCAAAACTTCCGCAGACTCATGTAAGCACTTTCGTTGTTGAGAAACATGAAAAACATTATGAACTCCAGCCAGCCTTTCGGGTAGCTCTACTCTATAAGCCATCATCCCAATCCTTTCAATGATAGGAAATGGTCCTACAAATATTGGTGCTAGCTTTCCTACGGACCCAAAGCGAATGACATTCCTTAAAGGAGATACTTTAAGGAACACCTTATCTCCAACCTCAAACTCAAGGTCGGTCCTTATTTTGTCTGCGTAGGACTTCTGTCTATCTTGTGCAGCCTTCATCCGTCTTCCTATCAAGTCCAAATTTTCTGAGGTTTCTCTAATCATGTCGAAGTACGAGCTTGTCTGTAGACTCCCACCAACAAGTTGGTGATCGACATGGTCTTCCATATAAATCTTCGAAGGGTGCCATGCCTATGGTGGCTTGGTAGCTATTGTTGTAAGCGAATTCCACCAAAGGAAGATGATCTTCCCATGTTCCTCCAAAGTCGAGAATGCACAATCTCAAGAGGTCTTCCAATACTCTGTTCACCCTTTCCGTTTGACCATCGGTTTGGGGGTGATAGGTCGTGCTTAAGCATAATTGTGTGCCTACGGCCTCTTGCAAACTCTTCCAAAATTCGCTCGTAAAGATAGGATCTCGATCACTCACTATGCTGGAGGGTATCACATGGAGTCGAACTATCTCTTTAAGATAAATGGATGCTAGGGACGAGGCAGTCCTTCTAGTCTTAACAGGTATAAAGTGAGCGCTTTTAGTGAGCCTGTCCACTATTACCCAAATACTGGTATTGCCCCTTCTTGACCTAGGCAACCCATCAACAAGGTCCATCGAAATACTATTCACTTCCACTGTGGGACCTCTAGAGGATGAAGCAGACCACCAGGCTTCTTCTGCTCTGCTTTGACTTGCTGGCATATCAAGCACTTAGCGACGAACTCAGCTACATCCTTCTTCATGCCATTCCAAAAGAAAACCCTTTTATATCTTTATACATCTTGTCTCTGCCTGGGTGTATGGTTATCTTAGAATGGTGCACTTCTTTGAGAACCGTCTTCACTAAATCCCTTACTTGTGGGATGCATAGCCTTCCATCCCATCTCAACCAACCCTTATCATCGATGGAGTATCTGTTGAGGTGACTAGAAGTCTCACCACTAATTAGCTTATCCATCATATCAACTAGCTGAGGGTCTTTACGTTGCGCGGTTCCTATTGAGTCCAAAAGAGTAGGTCGCACCTCTAGTGATGCTAACAGACCAGGTACAATTTCAGAGGAGGGTCTAAAGTTAAAGTTTGCTATGTACTCCAAGCTTTGCCTTTCTACAAAGAGAGGACTTAAGGTCAGCATCTTTCTACTCAATGCATCTGCTACTACATTGCCCTTGCCAGGGGTATAGGAAATCTCAAAATCATATGAGGCCAGAAATTCCATCCATCTTTGTTGTCTTAAGTTAAAATCTTTTTGTGAGAAAAGGTACTTTAACTATTTATGGTCAGTAAACAATTCAAACCTTTCTCCTAGTAGATAATGACGCCATGACTTAAGAGCGAAAATAATGGCAGCTAGCTCGAAATCATGAGTTGGGTAGTTCTTCTCATGCACCTTCAATTGCCTTCCCCCATAACAAACTACCTTGCCTTCTTGCATCAAGACAACGCCTAATCCTGTACCGCATGCGTCTGTGTATACTGTAAACATTTTGCTCCCATCAGGCAATGTCAGAATCGGGGCTGTTGTTAGAGCCCTTTTCAAACGTTGGAAAGCAATATCGCAATCCAAATCCCAAGCGAAAGTTAGGTTCTTCTTTGTCAATCTTGTGAGTGGGACTAAGATTTTTGCAAAGTCTTTAACGGACTTTCGGTAAAATCCCGCTAGCCCGAGAAAGCTTCGGACTTCGGTTGCATTCCGTGGAACCTACCAATCTTGCACCGCAACTACTTTTGCGGGGTCCACAGCTATCCCATCTTTGGACACCACATATCCAAGAAACCTCACTTCTTCTCTCCAGAAATGGCATTTGGAGAATTTGGCTTTCAGCTGATGTGCACGAAGAGTATCCATGACTTCCTTTAAAGGCAAAGCATGCTCTTCTTCATTCTTCGAGAGAATCAAAATGTCGTCTACGAAGACCACCACAAACTTATTAAGGAACTCCCTGAATAACCTACTCATCAAGTCAACGAAGTAAGTGGGTGCGTTTGTCAAGTCGAAAGGCATGACAAGCCATTCAAAGAAACCATCCGGGGTTCTGAACGCGGTTTTATCAATGCTGTCTTCATCCACTCGTAGCTGATGAAACCCGGTAGCCAGACCTAGTTGGGAGAAAACCGACGCACCTACAAGCTAATCAAACAAGTCGTCTATTCTTGGAAGTGGGTGCCTATTCTTCTTGGTCAGCTTGTTTAGCTCCCTATAATCAATGCATAGGCGAAGTGAACCATCCGCTTTGGTTGTGAATACTACTAGAGCACCCCATTCAGAAATACTCTGTCTTATAAACCCTTTTTCGAGCAGCTCTTTGACTTGCTTGCTGAGCTCTTTTCTCTCCCTTGGAGCGATGTGTCTAACGGGTAGAGCTACAGATTTTGCATTATCAGCAAGGTATATGCGGAAGTTTATCTCCCGCTTCGGAGGTAAGCCCTTCACCTCTTCGAATACATCTGAGTATTCACGGACTAATCTAATAGACTGCAAGTTTTCAACAGACGCATCAAGAGATTCTGGGTAGCTAAGCATAACAGAGTGTATGGGATTACAAGAGATTTCGAGAGTGTTACTGAAGCAAGTTAAAAGTCTAACCACTCTCTTTTCACAATCGAGGATGGCACCGTTACCGGATAACCAATCCATGCCTAGAATCAACTCATAGCCCATGAAGCCCAAAACATAGGCATTACATCTAAACCCAACGCTTAGTATAGAAATTTCCAAATCCAAACAAATCATAGACAATAGGCCGAGCCCCCAATTGGATTTGAAACAACCAAGGGATCCTCTACTATACTGGTGTCTAGGTGCAGAGATTCAACTAAAGCAGTGGATATAAAAGAGTGCGATGCACCAGAATCAAATAGTGTACGAACAGGATGATCAAAAAGATAAACTAAACTCTCAACAAAAATATTTCTGTCTCGTTCTTATGGAGGTTCCATGAGAGCTTGAACCTGCCCTTCAGAAGTAGGTCCAGTCCTCTACCCTTGCCCTTGCTTTCTTGGATGGTCCTTAGCCATGTGTCATGTCTCGCCGCAGTGAAAACAACCACCCATCTTCCTCTTTTTCTTTCTGCAGTCCTTAATCAGATATCCAGGAATGCCACAAAAATTACACTTCCTCTTGTCACGGGGTATGTTGTTCTTCCCGCCCTTCTTTGATTCTGTCTTCTTATTCTGGGATCCCTCCACTTTCTTATTTTGAGGTACTTCCACCTTTGCCTCTTTCTTGCCATCCTTGTCTTCCTCCTGTAGTAGTGTCATGTCTACCAGTCTCTCATAAGTTGCACCCATAGGTATATGGGACATATCTAGGTTGTGCAGTGGCTCATTCAACCCTTTAACAAAACAGAGAGCCTTCTTATGGGGAGTATTCACTAACTCCAGTCCGAATCTATCCAGCTGGTTGAATTGGTTGACGTATTCCTTAACCGACATACTTCCCTGTTTGAGAGCTAAGAATTTCTCAATCTGTAGGCTACGTTCAGCTTGTGAGAGGAATTTCATTTTAAACTTCATTCTGAAATCCTCCCAAGTTTCAACTGGTCTATCAGCATCAGTAACTTCCTACCAATAAGAGGCTTCGTCTTTAAGCAACCACACAGCCAACTGTATCTTCTGTCTATCGTCCACTTCGAAGATAACAAACTGATCCTCGGTTTCTTTGAGCTAGTTTCTTGCTTCTACAAATGACTCAGTTCCATTAAAGTTCTTTCCACCCATGGCTCGAAAATCCCTACGTATCTTAGAGAAAGCATTTGCACAAAGAGGAGGAGGAGGTGGAATAGCTGTGACTGGGGGAGCGGTAACGTCTGCTAGGCCTGCATCATTAGTCCTAACCTCTAGGTACCTTCTGAACAAGCCATGTACCAGTACACCCTCTGTAAGGTTAAGATCCCTAGACATGCTGAAACGAAAAAGAAAAGGATTCAAAACAAAGGATAGGAAGATAGTGCATATGGCTTTGGGGGGTTATGCCTTTTTAAAACAACACTTTTTCTTGAAAACGCTCCTTTAAACTTATTTTTTGAAAATTAGTTTCCAAAAAGTTTATCTAATCTGGTAACTGTCAGCTCTGATACCAAGTGAAACACCCCATCTCTGTTAAGGTCACTCACAAAGGGAATGTCTTAACTTTGGTGGAGCATTATAGGTAAAAGATACAGATAATTTACAAGACAGACATATAAACAGCGGAAAAACTAAATTTATTTCATAAGTACGTAGTTCAGACAAAACATTACAACAACTGTCTCAAACCAACTTCCACATTATTACAATAAAAACTTTGTTTTGAATTAAAACATAAAGAAGCATTAAAACAACAGTAAGGTAGCATAAATCCCCAATAAGAGAGTATCCAAAGCCATAGCCCAAGGAAAAGATTCCAAGCAATACGTCTACTTTCTTCAAGCCTGGCAAGTCCAGTGACTATTTAGCATGTAAACAAGAAAAAGGGTTATGACATGAATAAACTGAATCTAGGACAACACCCTAGAAATAAGATAATAAGGCTGAATATGCTATCGCACCCATTTTACTTCTCTACACCCCCTTACAAGTGTTTCAATTAGCACCATGTGTTCAAGATAAATGATCCCCTTTTTATCGATCGGCTCCCACTCATATACGTTTACCACTTGTGTCATTCGGCCCAGCATGATTGTAGATACCTGTGCTGGTCCCACTATGGAGTGTATCAAATTCTATGGAGGCAACCCGACACAATTTAAGATGCACCGAATATAACTACTGATGCCCAGTGCCTGCTTTTTCCACTCCGGAGTACGTGCACGACCGTACTCCGTCGGAACCTACACAGACGCACCACCCACCGTTGTTTTGACCGCTTATAATCAGCCCAGTAATCGTGCCCCGTCCTGCCTAGTTCCGGGTACCATGATACATCTATGTGGGTTACTGCTATAATGGGTCCCCGTCACTAGGGTTTCCTATCATGTTAAAATGGTTAAGTGTTAACATGTTGCATCGGTTAAGTGTTGCCTTAATTAACATGTTGCATCGGTTAAGTGTTGCCTTAATTAACTTAACCCTACCATTCTTGTCTTAGCTTTAATTTATTCATTAAAGCACCAACCACTCACATTAGATATGTATTGTTGTAGTTGCTGGATGTGCTGGTCGGTTCTGGGCAGTCTTACACCACAACTCAATCTAACCTCGGGTTCTTTTGGGCTTGATGCACTAACCTCTCAAATTAGATATATATTTACGGTTGCAGGATGTGCCGGGCGGTTCCGGGAAGTCTTACACCATAACTCAATCTAAACTCGGGTTAGGCATATTCGTCTTTTACTTAATTTACATATTTACTTTTCATATTTGTATGTAAATTTTCCACAATTATTTAACATTCAAGTCATGCCCAATTTTTCCTCAAATAATACTCAAAAAATTTGGTATATATATTATACCATTTTTATGCCACAAACCTTTCATTTATTTATGAGCCAAATTATGCCAATAATAATTTCTAAGGTTTTCCCAATGATACCCCCGTCATACGTTCGCAAAATTCACATAGAATGTTAGGCTTGTAACTTAGCCTAACTTATATACAAAAAGGGGAAAGAAGGGAGCATGTACGATTCATACAACATAAAATAATAAGGATCTAACTAAATATGTGTCATGTAAATGTGGCATAAAATAATGAACTTGCATTTTTTGGATCCAATTAACACGAGTCTAAGCATATGAAATAACTCAAATCCAACTAGGCTTGTAAATGTAATATTGCAATTTGGATCCAAATAATTATAAATATTAAGCACATAGAATTTCACAAGTTCAACTAGGCATGTGAATGTAAATTTGCAATTTGGGTCCAACTAAACATAAACCTTAAGCACATAGAATTTCACAAGTTCAACTAGACATGTGAATGTGGACTTTTTATTTGGATCCAATAATCATGAATCTTAAACATATGGAATGACATAAGTTTAACAAGGCATGTAAATATGAACTTTTATTTTGGATCCAATAAATATGAATCGTAAGCATATGGTTTTACACAAGTTTAATAAGGCATGTAAGTGTGAACTTTAATCTTGGATCCAATTTTCATAGATCTAAATGTAAATCTAAACATAATACATGTCTTGGACTAATAACTTGCATGTAACATAACATGAATGAATCATCAGTTTTATATGATTGGTTTACATCAGCATAATAACCACATAGCCTAACAACTTGCATGTAACATAACATGAATAAGTCACCAAACTTTACATAATACATGATTGGTTTAACACCAACATAATAACCACAAAAATCTCATAAGCATATACGATAGAATTGTTATAAGAATAGGCATGAATCAGCATCATCACTATCTTACAACTAGGAATAACACTAGTTTTGATTTTATTACAAATCATAACTTTTAATCGTTCACATCTAAATAATGACAGGACTTACAAAGAAACGAAAGTCTTGTTTTCTGGGATCTGTTTTCTAAATTTGAAAAGAAATCCCTTGAAGACGACTATCAATTTCTCTAAGTTTGTTTGATTCGTAGCTTTTGACTCGTTTTCTAATTGAAGAAGGGATGGTGGCTAGGCTAGAACGAGCATGGACATCATGGTGGCTCCTTGAAGTGAATTTGTGTGATTTAGGGTTTGAGGATTTAGGGTTGCTTATATATAAGTTTAATCTTATGTGAGCCGTTAGATCATTTTAGGAGCAATCACAACCGTCCAGACTATATAGAGTTATCCAGAATTGCCACCTAAGCCTTAGTGACTCAGCAACATGTCAGAAAGGACTTAGCGACTAGTCAGAATCGTCACATTTTTGGATCTGGGCGAGGGGGGTAGGTCGACCCCCAGGTCGACCTGTATAGGAGAGGTTGACCCCCTGGTCGACCTGGCCTTGGGCGGGAGAAATCCCGCCCAGCCCGCTTCTTTGCTCTTCGTTTGAATTTTGAATTTTTAACTAAACTATTTTTTTTATTTATAATTTTTTTTTGAAACTTCTGAGGGCCATAACTTCCTCATACGAAGTCCGATTTACGAAAACTTGGACTCTGTTCCAAGAAAAATTTCGAGACGAACCCAATGGCGTAACCCGTTTCCCTTAATTCTCACTTTAAAAATTAAATATTCTTTAATTCGTTCTTTTAATAGACACAAAAAATTCAGGGTGTTACATGAATGGATTGTTTAATGAATATTTATCATTATTGTTATATACATGTGATGTGTGAAATCCATATAATTGAAATTATATGATAATTGATTGAGGCGTGTTCTGATTCAGAATATCTTTATATAAAGAATATTCAAAAATAAAGAATCCTTTAAAATAAAGAATATTTTAAAATAAGAAATATTCAGTGAAGAAGAAAAATGAGAATCTGAATTAAGAGGCTAACGCCCTTTTTAACCTGAACGGGTTTATCAATCGATTTATTCATTTTAAAATGAATATAAAAGAAGTGTTTTCAAAACATAATATTTTGAAATACTATTATTTTAATATGATAAAAATATAGAATATTCAAATTTGCTTTAAAATTGAAAAGGAGTTAAAAATCATTTTAAAATGAATTTATAAATATTTTATAAATATGTTTTAGAAAGGAAATTGATGATATATAATATTATATATATAATGGTGTGAATAGAACGCGCCGCGTAGCGACCGTTCGCGAAATTCGACCATTAACTTCAAATTGATGTAACGGGAGATCCGACTGTCGGATTCTCCTAAAACCGTTAGGTTTGTATCGAAAAGAGCTTTCCAAAGAATATAAGAGTTTTGAAATCTAACGATTAGATTTGGAGTTATGTCCAAATCAATTTCAGAAAAGGTAGTTGTAAATGCAGTTCGATGACTGTTCATCGAAATCGACTGTACAGGCCTTGATAAAATTATTAAAAATACTAATAAATTATGTAAAATCATAATAAATGATTTAGAAAGATTTTAGATGAAAATTCCATATTTGAAAAGACAAAAATATATTTTTATTGAATTGAACTAGTTATTAACTAGAATAAATCATTAAATTAAGATTTAATGAAGTTTCCCAATTAATTAATATTTAATTGGAATTAAACCAAATAAATAGGATTTTTGGGTTTGTCGTGAATGGTGTCTTAAATAACGCCGTTCTTAAATCCCGTATAAAAAGAATAATTTTTTAATTAAGATTATTAGAGTTTCCAATTATATTTAGTAATTGGAATAAAATGAAATGTGAATTGGGTTTATCATAGACTGTGTTTTTAACGACATTTGTTCTTTAACCCGATTTACAGTGAGAATATAATTTGGAATTTATAAATATTTTATTTAGATATAATGGAAATTTTACAAAATAAAGTTTTCCAATTTAATATATTAAATTGGAATTGAATGGAATTCGATTTTATAATAATCGAGATAAGCTTCTGTAAAAGAAGGCCATTACTATAAATGGAATTTAAAAGGCTTTGTTATTATTACATTTATATTATTAGTCAAATACGGAAATTTATATCGATTATATATTGATTTGATTTCTGTGAAAATTCCTTATTTAGTGGAAGATGATTTTGGGTTTTATCGTGAATTGTGTTTTAAATGACATTGGTTCTTTAACCCAGTTAAGGACAAGATAAATTTCTTAAAGTTGAATAATCATTAAATAATGATTTTTTGATAGTGGATATTTGTTTCAAGGACACATTTTAAAATAAAATTAGATCTAAGGACAAGCTACTTTCGTAATGTAAATCAAGGACAACTTTCATGATTTAATTGAAAAATGTCCAAATATTTTAAACTAAGGACACACATTACATTTGACAAATAATAAAACTAATACAAAAACCCTTTTCTGTGATTATAAGATTAAAAACTAATAAAAATTAATTATGAAATGTTTTTAGTATCATAAATATAGGAGAAAATGAGTATAAAAAAATGCAGGACGGAAAGCTATATGCATATAGCTTCGTTATTTACGATATAGCTTTTTTTTTGGTGCAAATGAGATTAGCTTTAAAATGACTTAATTTTGTATTTGAGTGATACAATATAAAGCTATATTTTTAAGTAATAAAGCTATATTCACTTAGCTTTCCGAGCTGAATATTTATATATGTTTATAATAACATCAATAAACAAAAATAATTTTGAAATCACTTTTTTTTTCTTTCAATTTTAAGGTAAATCATTTATTTTTTTAATTAATTTAGTAATAATGATAAAATTAAAGTGAACTTCATGTTGATATAATACAACTTGGTCTTTGTCCTTCATTTAATTATCAAACTTAGTTGTCCTTTGATCTAATTTTTTTGAGGAGTGTGTCCTTAAAACCAAATACCCCTTTTTGATATTAAAACCAAATTGGAGTTTTAATGAATCTATAAAAAGTAGGTTAAAGGATAAATTTAAAGAATTTATCTTTGATGAAATTAATGGGAACCTTTCCCTAATAATGTGAATATTTATTTAAAAGTATATTCTGATCTGGAATGAGGCGTATGATGTGCTTTTATAGTATTTTATTATTGATTATAAAATATGCGAGTTATTCGAAAAGACTGGGTTTAACCCATTCTGAATAATTTCTATGACGATTAAAAGTCGAAGATGAAGACGGTGGTTGAAGACCAGAGGTCTTCACATCGTTTGGATGATTACTGATGTCTTGATTGGGAGGCATACCAAGACAAGGTAATAAGTGGTGATCGTCCAGACATACTTGGAGATCGACCGGATATGCGGGCACCTCTCTCCTGTGTTGGACATATGGGGCGAGGAATAAGGTGTCTCTGGTATCATTCAGACCCAGAACGGACTTGTAAATGGATGGTATGTCTGACGTTGTATTCCTTTATGTTGTAATCATGGATCTCTACTAAATATATATCTGTTGGTGGCTGAGAATTTATTCTCTTGCATAACACCCTTCTCTGAGACGTACAAGCTTAGAGGTTATATATAGGCAGAAATCAATGGTATGGTATGGGTTGACAATGTGGCATGCTAAGATGCAAAATAATCAAGGCTTTTGTTGAAAACAGAGTCTTGTAGTTGATGATCAAAGCACAACCCATTTTAGGCATAAGTTTGTGTAGCGATACTTCGCGAGCCTCACACCCTGGTATGAACTTGAAACAGGAGAAGGACCCCAGGGAGGACATGCGTTTCTTTCTAGCTATAAGTGGTGTCAGGATTTTTACAAGGCCCGACATTTTTACTTATGTGGATGATGGATTGTGAGGTGCCTCGATATTTGAGTCCTTAGTGGCTCTATTTTATGCCCCATAGGGCAGGGAAACGTATTGTTCAGGCATAACTAATCCACTAACATATTTGTGGACCGGCCTTGGCGCTCCTAGGTGCAATTGCGGCTGTATACTGAGACATGGGCTAGATTGTCTCGAATTCGGTAAGGACTATCTCTTGTTTGGTTCATGATGGAAATCCAACTTCCAATACGACACTATACGGTTTTGATTGTAAAACTAGTATGGTGACATAGTATATGGTAGCTATGCCGTCTATGATTGATACATTATGACTAAAAGATTTTTGAAACATATATACACTAATAATAATATCAAATCCATTTTATCGTATCAAGCTTTTTTGACCATTAAAAGGTAAAACTCTATCCTTCGGTTTGTGTTGCATTGTGTGATGGGACTTGAGTCTTGTAATGGTTTCACTTTTCTAAAAAGTATTGCGTTGTTTAACGATTTACTTTACTTCATATACTGGCAATCCAATGGAGTAAACCCGTTTCGCATTAGCGGCGTGGTCCTGTGATTAGCCTTATTATTAGTTAAGTAAGATTTCTCATACCAGTCCCATGACTGACTCGTAGTTTGTTTCACTTTGCAAACTCGGGTGCCCTCTTTTCCACACGGGCAGTCGAGTGGCTTGTTTTGCAGATATTTATCTTTTGAGTAGGATTCTGGATCGAAGCTTAAAGCTGTGTCCAAAGCATTGATAGTCTTCCGCTGTATCAGTTTATTAGTTCCGCTGTAGTGTTTTACATTTATTGTAAAATAATCTTCCTTTGTATTTCTTTGATGTGCTCTGATATTCTGCACTCTGATGTAACATTATTATGATGTTTATAAAAGTCTGATGTCATTTGTTTTTAATGTGTTGTATGCCCAAAGTTAACGTATCCGGGTTTTGAACGGTCTTGGTCGATTTAGCGATCGATTAGGTCCGGGCGAAATCCGTGGTCATTACAACATTGTTGGAAGGTGATCCCATAACTTGCCAGTTGGATATTCGTTATCCAATGAGAGCCCACAATTTTGATTGTATACTATTTATGTAGAGTGTGAGATGCAAGCGTTCTACTAGATTGTTATTTATTTGATTTAGATACTGTTATAATATCAGAAAAGTATCAATTTCAAAGAATGTTTTGGGTTATCGTAGGGTAAAAACCATCTGTGTTTATGTGCGGATTGGTCTTACGATCATCCTTTCTTTTAAAAAGGATTTTTAAAAGTTAAAACAAGTGGTTGGAGTTTACTCACACCATTCCCATGACTAACCCAGAGTTTTTTTTGTTTTTTTTTACCCTAAACTCTTGGTTGCCCAAATTTGTAAGGGCAGTCAAGTAGTTTAGGTGTTTACAGATATACTTGGCGGAGCTTGGAGCAGGAGGCTTCAAAGTTAGATATTTACTGTTTATTTTCTGTTGTGTTGTATTGTACTCTGATGATGGAATGTATAGGTATATACAGTTAAAATTTTGTATTCCAAAAGTTGTTATAAATATATATATATATATATATATATATATATATATATTACATTTTATTCCGCTACGATGTGCGATTCTGTGTTGTTATTTCTATGCCACCCCACGTCTGTTAATGTCACTCACAAAGGGAATGCATTAAGTTTTGTGAAGCATTATAGGTAAACAGACACAGAATATTACAAGACAGATATATGGAATAACAATGAAATAAAAACTTTATTATCATAAGATACTGTGGTCCAAAAACATCACATGTCTGAAACATAAAAGCCCATTACAACATAAAAGTTATTGTCTTGTACTTCAAAAATATCAGAGTACATAAAAAAAGTAAATTCCCCCATGAACAAAATATAACCATAGCAACAAGGATAGGAGCTTGAGCCATACATATCATCAGCTTCAGCAAAATAAGCAGAATCACGGTCAAGCATGAGTGTTTCCTCCCTGAGAATGTGGGGGGAAATGGAAGAAAGAAGGAGAAACAAAAAGGGTCAGACATAAAGTCTGGCGAGTCTAGTTACTTTTAGCTAGTAAATAAATAAAAGTAGCATGACGTAACCCCCCATATTTTCTGTGAACATTAAAGTAACGAATTAAAGAATACTTAATTTTAAATGTGGGAATTAAGGGAAATTGATTATGCCATTGCATTCGTCTCGGAATTCTGCTTAAGATAGAGTCCGAGTTTGCGTGAATCGGACTCCATATGAAGAAGTTATGGAGTTCAGAAGATTTCAAGTTCAATCAAAAAATAAATATAAATAAATATAAATAATAAAAACAGTTCAAAATTCAAAATCGGCTGAGTGGGAAATTTCCCGCTCAGGGTGTCGACCCCCTAAGGGGGAGTCGACATAGGTGTCGACCCCCTTATAGGGGAGTTGACATAGGTGTCGACCCCCTGTAGGGAGTCGACCCCTCCCAGATCCAGCTCCTGTGACGAATTTTTACAAACCTGTGCTGATGTGGCCTTCTCTGATTAGCCAATGACTGATTTCTGAGGTATTAGGGCATATGCGTAATGCTACGGTTGGCTGGATGACACATCTCTTTGGTTTGATGGCTCTGATTTCTCCTAGACTAATCTAAAGGCTTGAATTGAACCTAGACTTCTATATAATCATCCCAAACCTCAACCCTAGAACTCATTCTATGAAGCCGTCATGCTGTTCGTCTATAAACTGGCCTAGCCTTCATCCATCTACCCCAAACTAGAGAATCAAATTCAAACTAGGAATCAATTAGAAGAACTAGAGAATCAAACGTCTACATCAAAGGATAGCTTTTCAAATTTAGAAATCAGATCCCAGAAATCAAGATCCGTCCTTTTTCTGTAAGTACAGTTATTGTTTAGATGTGAACACCTAATAAGAAATCATGACTGTAATAACTGGATCTTGAACTATGCCTAACTCTATTCGTGCCTATCCTTTTGTCAATTCTGAATTGCTTATGCCGATTGGACTATTATGACTGACATAGTAAAACCTATCATGCCTGTTGGACTGTTGTGACTGACATAGTAAAACCTATCATGCCTATGAGACTATTGGGACTGATACCATTGAACCTATCATGTTGTATTAAATTTGTGGTTCTTTTATTTATGTAAGTTACATGCTAAGTTATGTTCATATATGTTATATGTTTAGATCCAAGCTAGTACCCATGTTTAATATCTATATAAGTTCATGTTTATACAGTTAGACTTATGCTAGTTTGCATGTCAATTGGATCTAATTTAAATGCAAGATTACGTTTATATGATTAATTAAGTTTATGTCATTCTATACCGAATTTATACTACACATATTGATCTATGTTGTTTTATGCTGTTGGAATGTTAAATGTCCCTTTTCTTTTCCCTTTTTGTTTATAAGTTAGGCTAATTTGCGAGCCTAACGTTCTAGGTGAATTGTGAGAACGAATAACGGGGGAGACGTTAGGGGGAAATATTAAATTACATGCTATTGGCATAGATTGGCTCATAATCATGTAAATGATTAGTAGCATGAAATGGCATAATTTGGACATAATTGGGAGGGTAAATGGGACAAGACTTGATTTGACAACACTTGTGGATAATTTACATATAAACATGAATGGTAAATATGTAAATTAATTAAAAGATGAATATGCCTAACCCGAGGTTAGATTGAGTTGTGGTATAAGACTGCCCGGAACCGCCCGACACATCCAGCGACCATAACAATATAGATCTAATGTGAGAGGTTAGCGCATTAAGCCCGAAAAACCCGAGGTTAGATTGAGTTGCAGTGTAAGACTGCCCTGAACCGCCCGACACATCCAACGACCGCAATAATACATATCTAATGTGAGAGGTTGGTGCTTTAATGAATGAATTAAAGCTAAGAAATAGACAGGCTAAGAATGGTAGGGTAAAGTTAATTAAGACAACACTTAACCAATACAACATGTTAATCAAACAGATGGGTGGGGTTAGGTAAAACACTTAACTATTATAACATGTTGATTAGGAAACCCTAGTAATGGGGACCCATTTCAGCAGTAACCCACATAAATGTATCATGGTACCCTGAACTAGGCAGGGTGGGGCACGACTACTGGGCTGACTATAAGCGGTCAAAATAGCGGCGGGTGGTGCAACAGTGTTGGTTCCGGCAGAGTATGGGCTTGCACATACTCCGGAGTGGATAAAGTAGGCACTGGGTATTAGTAGTATACATTGTGCATCTAGAATTTGTTTCGGGTCGCCACCATAGGAATTGATACACCCTATGGTGGGACCAACACAGGTATCTACAATCAAGCGAGGTCGAATGACACAAGTAACAAATGCATGCGAGTAGAAGTCGATCGGGAAAAGGATCACTTTGTTATGAACACATGATGGTAGTTGAAACATTCATGGTAGGTGCAGAGAAATGGAAATGAGTGCGATAAGTATATTCAGTTTATCTTATCTTATGTTATCTTATTTCTATGGTATCGTCCTATCTTCAGTTTATTCATGTCATGATCCTTTTACCTGTTTACATGTTGAATAATCACTGGACTTACCAGACTTATGTCTGACCCGTTTTCTTTCGCCTTCTTTTCTTCCGTCCCCCTCCCCCGGGTCCGCAGGGAGGGAATACTTCAGTTTAGTGCAGACCTTTTCAAGCTCGAAGAGAGTAGATGTATTGCTTGGATTCTCTTTTCTTGGGTTATGGCTACAATTTTATTGGGGATTTATGTTGTTTTACTTCTACTTTTTGCTTCTTTATGTACTTGGAGATTTAAATCAAGACGGATATTTTGTTGTAATAATTTAGAAGTTGGATTTTGAGACAATGCTTGAAATGTTTTGACCGAACCATGCTATTTAACAAATGTTTTTCAGTTTTCCGCTGTTCATATGTCTGTCTTGTAAATTATCTGTGTCTTTTACCTAAAATGCTTCACCAAAGTTAGTGCATTCCCTTTGTGAGTGACCTGAATGGAGGTTGGGTGTTTCACTTGGTATTAGAGCGATGGTTTACCAGATCAGATAAAAGTTTTTGAAAACTATTTTTCAAAAAGAAATTTAAAGAAGCATTTTCAAGGAAAGTGTTGTTTTATTTTAAAGGCTTAATCCCCAAAGCCATATGCATTATCTTTCTATCCTTTGTTTTGAACCTTTTTTCGTTTCAGCATATCTGGGGATCTTAATCTTCCGTAGGGCATACCGATACCTAGCTTGTTTAGAAGGTGTCTGGAGGCTAGGGCTAATGATGCAGGCCCAGCAGACGTTCCTCCTCCCCCACCTGCAGTCGTTCCTCCTCCTCCACCTGCAGTCGTTCCTCCTCCTCCTCCTCCTCCTCCTAGGGTGAATGCTTTCCCGAAGATATGTGGGTACTTTTGAGCTATGAGTGGAAAGAACTTTAATGGGACAGAGTCATTTGTGGAAGCAAGAAGCTGTCTCAAGGAAACAGAAGATTTGTTTGTTATCTTCGAAGTGGACGATAGGCAGAAGATACAATTGGTTGTATGGTTACTTAAGGACGAGGCCTCTTACTGGTGGGAAGTTACTAATGCTGAGAGACCGATTGAAACTTTGGAGGATCTCAGAATGATATTTGAAATGAAGTTCCTCTCGCAAGCTGAAGGAAGCCTATAGATGGAGAAGTTCTTAGCACTCAAATAGGGAAACCTATCGGTTAAGGAATATGTCAGCCAATTCAACCACCTGGCTAGATTCGGACTGGAGCTGGTAAACACTCCACATAAAAAGGCTCTCCATTTCATGAAAGGGTTGAATGAACCGCTGCACAGCCTAGCTATGTCCCATATACCTATGGGTGTGACTTTTGAGAGGCTGGTGGACATCGCACTATTACAGGAGGAAGATAAAGGTGGCAAGAAAGGGGTAAAGGTGGATGAACCTCTAGACAAGAAAGTGGAGGGATCACAGAATAAGAAGACAGATTCCAAGAAAGACGGGAAGAATAACAAACCCCGTGACAAGAGAAAGTGTAAATTTTGTGGCATACCTGGACATCTAATTAAAAACCGCTGGAAGAAGAAGAGGAAGATGGGTGGTTGCTTTCAATGCGGTGAGATAGGGCATATGGCTAAGGATTGCCCAAAAAGGCAAGGGAAGGGCAGAGGACTGGACCCACTTCTAGACGACAAATTCATGCTCTTATGGCACCTCCGCAAGAAAGAGGTAGAAATATTTCTATTGAGAAATTAGTTTATCTTTCTGATCATCCAGTTCATACTCTTTTTGATTCTGGCACATCTCACTCTTTTATATCTATTGTTTTAGTTGAATCTATGCACCTAGATACCAGTATAGTAGAGGATTCCATGGTTGTTTCGAATCCAATTGGGGGCTCGGCTTATTTGTCAATGATTTGTTTGGATTTGGAAATTTCTATACTAAGCGTTGGGTTTAGATGTAATGCTTATGTTTTGGGCTTCACGGGCTATGGGTTGATTCTAGGCATGGATTGGTTGTCCAATAATGGTGTCATCCTCGATTGTGAAAAGAGAGTGGTTAGACTTATGACTCGCCTCGGTAACAATCTCGAAATCTCTTGTAATCCATGAATTCTGCCATGCTTAGCTATGTAGAATCTCTTGATGCATCTACTGAAAACTTGCAATCTGTTAGAGTAGTCCGTGAATACTCGGATGTCTTTGAAGAGGTAAAAGGTTTACCTCCGAAGCGAGAGATAGACTTTTCCATATATACCTTGTTGATAATGCAAAACCTATTGTTTTACCCACTAGACACATGGCTCCAAGGGAAAGGAAAGAGCTCGGCAAGCAAGTTAAAGAGTTGCTTGAAAAGGGGTTCATAAGGCGGAGTATTTCTGAACGGGTTGCTCCAGTGGTGTTTGCAACCAAAGCAGATGGTTTACTTCGCATGTGCATGGACTATAGGGAGATAAACAAATTGACCAAGAAGAATAGGCACCCACTTCCTAGAATAGATGAATTGTTCGACCAGGTCGTAGGTGCCTCAGTTTTCACCAAACTAGATCTGGCCACCGGATTTCATCAGCTAAGAGTGGCTGAAGACAACATAGATAAGACCGCGTTCAGGACCCCGGATGGTTTCTTTGAATGGCTTGTCATGCCTTTTGACTTGATTAATCGCACCTGCCTACTTCGTAAACTTGATGAGTAGGGTGTTCAGAGAGTTCCTTAATAAATTTGTAGTGGTCTTCATGGACGACATTTTGATTTTCTCAAAAAGTAAGGAAGAACATGCTTTGCATTTAAGGGAGGTCATGGATACTCTTCGTGCACATCAGCTGAAAGAGAAATTCTCCAAATGCCATTTTTAGAGAGACGAAGTAAGGTTTCTTGGACTTGTAGTGTCCAAAGAGGGGATAGCTGTGGATCCCGCAAAAGTTGTTGCGGTGCAAGATTGGAAGATCCCACGGAATGCAACCGAAGTACGAAGTTTTCTCGAGCTAGTAGGCTTTTACAGAAAGTTCATTAAGGACTTTGCGAAGATCTCATCCCCACTTACTAGGTTGACAAAGAAGAACCTAACTTTTTCTTGGGATTTGGATTGCGATGTTGCTTTCCAACGACTGAAAAGGGCCCTAACAACAGCCCTGGTTCTGACATTGCATGATAGGAGTAAGATGTTTACAGTGTACACAGACGCATGCAGTACAGGATTGGGCATTGTCTTGATGCAAGAGGGCAGAGTAGTTTGTTATGGAGGATGGCAGTTGCAGGTACATGAGAAAAACTACCTAACTCATGATTTAGAACTAGCTGCCATTGTTTTCGCTCTTAAGTCATGGCGTCATTACCTGCTAGGAGAAAGGTTTGATTTGTTTACTGACCATAAATAGTTAAAGTACCTTTTCTCACAGAAAGATCTTAACTTAAGGCAACAAAGGTGGATGGAATTTCTTGCCTCATATGATTTTGAGATTGCTTATACCCCTGGCAAGGGCAATGTGGTAGCATACGGCTTAAGTAGGAAAAACTGACCTTAAGTCCTCTCTTTGTAGAAAGGAAAAGCTTAGAGTATATAGCAAACTTTGACTTTAGACCCTCCTTTGGATTTTTACCTGGTTTTTAGCATCGCTAGAGGTGCGGCCTACTCTTTTGGACCCAATAGGAACCACGCAACGTGAAGACCCTCAGCTAGTTGATGTGATGGATAAGCTAATTAGAGATGAGACTTCTAGTCACCTCAATAGATACTCCATTAATGACAAGGGTTGGTTGAGACGGGATGGAAGACTATGCATCCCACAAGCAATGGATTTGGTGAAGACCGTTCTCGAAGAGGCACACCATTCTAATTTGACCATACACCCAGGTGGGGACAAGATGTATAAAGACATAAAAAGGGTTTCCATATGGAATGGCATGAAGAAGAATGTAGCTGAGTTTGTCTCTAAATGCTTGATATGCCAACAAGTCAAGGCAGAGCAGAAGAAGTCTGGTGGTCTGCTTCATCCTCTGGAGGTCCAATAGTGGAAATGGGATATCCTTTCAATGGACTTTATTGATGGGTTTCCTTGATCAAGAAGGGGCAATACCAGTGTTTGGGTAATAGTGGACAGGCTCACTAAAAGCATTCACTTTATACCTATTAAAAGTAGGAGGATTGCCTCATCGTTAGCATCCATTTATCTTAAAGAGGCGGTTTGACTGCATGGAATACCCTCTAGCGTAGTAAGTGGTCGAGATCCTATCTTTACGAGCGAGTTTTGGAAGAGTTTGCAAGAGGCTGTAAGACCACAACTATGCTTAAGCACTGCCTATCACCCTCAAACCGATAGTCAGACAGAAGGGGTGAACAGAGTATTAGAAGATCTCTTGAGATTGTTCATTCTTGATTTTAGGGGAACATGGGAGGATCACCTTCCTTTGGTGGAGTTCGTCTACAACAATAGCTACCAAGCCACCATAGGCATGGCACCCTTCGAGGCTTTATATGGAAGACTGTGCCGATCACCAACTTGTTGGTGGGAGTCTACAGACAAGCTCATACTTGGGCCTGACATGATCAGAGAAACTTCAGAGAATATGGGCTTGATACGAAGACGAATGAGGACCGCACAAGATAGAAAGAAGTCCTACGCCGATAAAAGAAGGACCGGCCTTGAGTTTGAGGTTGGAGACAGGGTTTTCCTTAAAGTATCTCCTTTGAGGAATGTCGTTCGCTTTGGGTCTACAGGAAAATTGGCACCAAGATTTGTAGGGACATTTCCTATCATTGAAAGGATTGGGAAGATGACTTATAAAGTAGAGCTGCCCGAAAGATTGGCTAGAGTTCACAATGTTATTCATGTCTCTCATCTACAAAAGTGCTTAAATGAGTCGGCAGAAGTTGTGGAGCCAAGCATACTAGAGGAAATAGAAGTGGAGCGAGAAGCGACGGTGAGTGTAATAACCCGGAAAATGCGAGCCAATTTAAAATTTTTAAATTGATTATTTCAAAGGAATTTGAATAATTGAAATGGAATATTTCAATAAAATAGTGAATTAGAAATGGTGAGTCAGTTTGAAAATTTGAATTCAAACTTTGACCGACTATGCAGGGTGGAAAATATAACGGATTTTAGCGAGACCAAAAATATTTAAATCTGTTAGTTAATACCTTTCTAACGAATCTGAAAAATCGAAGTTTCATAATGGGAATCAAAAGTTATGGCCGAATTAATTTTCAGAAGGGTAGGTATATGGGATATATAGCCCTGGAAAATTGATATTTTGCATACGACCTCGGAATTCGACGAAACCACTTTTGTTGGGTCCGGGATGTCAAACTATTGCTAGGTTTCAAATTTCATAATTTTTGAAGCTAGTATGTGAGCGTGGCAAAAGAAAATGTGTTTGGTCGATTTCTGTTAAATTGGATCGACCAGAAAATGGCCATTTTTCAAACGACCTCAGAATTCGACGAAACTAGTTTTGTTGGGACCATAGCGTCAAAACATAGCTAGATTTATCTTTCTGGAATTTCTCGAATCAGTTTGTGGCCCTGGCAAATTGAAATGTGCGTTTAGAGTTAAAAATTAAATGTTTTATACTTTAATTTGAAAAATAACTGACTGTAACAATCGAATTGGCCTACGAAACATATCCTATTGTGTCCGGAATGGGGGTATTTAACTAGGGCCGACAGTCGTTGGGTTTAAAAAGGAGTTCGTTTGAGAAAACACAATTTAAAAATTAAATATAATCCTCGGCCAATCATATTTCTCCATTCATAAAAATAAAATAAAAAATATCAGAAACTCCTCCCCTCCCCCCCCCCCCCCCCCCGACCCCGACATCGACGGCGGAAACCCTTCTTCTCCTTCCCAGGCAATTTCCGATCGCCACGACCAGAATTAGCTCCTCCTCCAGTTCAGCTTTTTGTAGTTCTCCCTCCCCTCTTCAAATCCATATAAGGAGCTCCCCCTATCGTCGCCTCTACGCCGAGATATCCACCTCCAAACTTCCGACCTTCAAACCGCCGCCGCCGCCGTTCTGCGCCACCGAGCTACACCAAACCACCGCGCGCCTGTAGCTCTCTCGAAGCTCTTCCACATCCAACTTCCTGATCGTCCCCTCGTGCCCCGGTTCTCGCGAAAACCGCAAACCTAGTTTTGAAGCTTTCTGAAAGTGCGTTTTTCTTTGATCTTTACACTTTGAAAAATTATATCTTTTTGGTGTGTTGATGAAATTCGATGAAACAGGAAACACCGAGACCGCAAGGAAGCTCTCTACCCAATAGAAGAAGCTGCAGATTTTTCTGACATCGAATCGATTTTTAGCGCTCAGAAAACCAAGGTGAGAAATCTAAATTAACGTGAAATTGAATGGAAAATGTCGTGTATAATTTATATAAGCGAAATATAAATTACATACGTGTTGTATACCTCATGTACATGCGTAGTGTAAGCTATATGAGCGAAGTATGAATTTTTACATGCCTAGAATAATTGATATATGTGTTGAAATGCAAGTGA
The DNA here is from genome assembly GCA_030737875.1 of Allium sativum. NCBI lineage: Eukaryota > Viridiplantae > Streptophyta > Magnoliopsida > Asparagales > Amaryllidaceae > Allium > Allium sativum. The sequence continues at coordinate 925,004,316 of CM060922.1, forward strand.
TATATATTATATTATATATATATATACTCCCCTCGTCCACAAACCATGGACGATATTTATTGTGGTGAATTGGTGTGAAATATTGGGTGAAAAATACGAATGGTTGAATAATTGTTTGTGGTTGATATTGTTTGGTTGTGGTTGAAAAATACCCATTGGTGATTGAAATGAATTGGAAATATTTGTGGAAATAAAAATAAACATGCCGCCTGCATGCAAATTAGATGCATGAATCCCCATTGTCAAAAACCGCGAGGTTTTAAGGTAGAGCGAGGAGCCGTACTAGGGACGGTGCCGGTTTTAACTACCCTGCCGTTATGCTGCCGAAATTTTGAATAATCTTTGTGTGTTAGAATTATTTTCGTATGTTGAAATTATTTTACATGCATTGAAATTAAAGCCATATGTTGAAACTATATCCATGTGTGGAAATGTTTGTGTGTTGAAAAGTGTTGTGTGAAAATAAAATTCATTTGTGGATGAGTGACGTGTTTAAACAATAAAAACCACATTTTTATATATATATGAAGTACCAAAAATATTTGCCTTATGTAAATAACCTCAACCATAAAAATCTCATCTTTCCAATATAAACAACATAAATAAAATGTCCATGTGTGGAAATACTCATTTGTTGAGAAGTGTGTGTAGTGGAAAAGTTCATGTGTTGAGTAAAAAGTTCGAACAACAAAAATTACATTTTTATTGAAACTATGAAGTGCTGAAACCTCTATTTGTCGAATAAATATTTTGAACGATAAAAATATCATTTTTATCATATTTGTGATATGCTAAAGATATGCGGACGTTGAAATGAATATTTGTGATAGAAATATTATTTTTAACATGCATAGGAACTAAATGAAATAGTCATGTGTTGAAATCTATTTTAGTTCGCCAAAATTATCATCTTTGAAATGTGAAGTGTTAAAAATAGCCACTTGTTCAAATAAACGTGCATGAGTTGAAATATACATTAACTAGCTAATGATATGATTTTAGCCTATGCATGCAACATTCGAATGAATGGTGTTTTTAAACCAAAGCAAATCAAATATGAAATTGAATGGAAAATGATAAATGTTAGAAATTGTATATATGTACATGCATATCTATTGAACAGGTTAAAGAAAAAGGGGCTAGAGAAGAGAAATAGAATTTTGTGCCCGACAAATAGGTACACATTTACCGCTTTGTTTGGGTGATGATTTTATGAGCCTGTTGGCTAGCCGCTTGGCTTTTTCTTTTTCTTTTTGATATGAGACGCCCGTGTGGCTATTTGGGAATTTTCCCAGACCCTCCCGTACAAAGGAGGTTATGGCGAAATTTTCCAAAAATTAAAGGCGTTAGTGAAATAATTGAAGTGGAAACGATATAGGAATTTTTGAATGAACTATATTTATATAAATATATAAATATAAATAGAATTAAAACGAAACGTGGCCGTGCAGTTCATATTTTGAAACCGTGATTTCAAACGACTAGTGCGGAAGATCCAACCATTGGATTTTCCCGAAACCTCAACCGTTGGGTTCGCCTTGGAAATATCTTTCCAATGGCACCAACTTTGTGAAGATCCGACGGTTGGATTGTCTGAAATGTTTAATTCGAAACTGAAGAAAAACAGCGCCAGAAACGATTATATTTATATATATATAAATATAATTAAATTAAATCGAATAACGACGCTGCAGTTCGTAAATTGAAATCGTAACTTCAAATGGTTAGTGTGGAAGATCCGATCGTCGGATTTTCCCAAAACTGAAACCGTTGGATTCGTTTTGAAAAGACCTTCCCAATGATGTAAAATTCGTGAAGATCCAACGGTTAGATTTTCAGATATGTGTAAAACAAAATTAGTGGAAAGCAGCGCCAGTGCATCGACACGACCTGAAATGTCGTTTAATTAAATATGGCCGTTTTAAATTAAATAAAAATGGCGATATATCGTTATAAAGTGCTATAGACGATATAGAGTGAAAATGAACCAATTTTGTTGTGTTTGCTTGAGATGTGATGGTTGAGTGTATTTGACATGAAAATTTTAACTAAATAACTGAAATGTGAATGTTGAATAGTTCAACCATGTGATTAATTGGTTTGAAAATCTAAATATACGTGGATTATTTGAAAAGGCCGAGTTTATCTCATTTCAAATAATCGATCGACGTTGAGAAGTCGAAGAGTCGAAGATGGTTGAAGACCGACGATCTCCACATTGGATGGATGGGCGCTACTGATGCTCGTGATTGGAGTAGCTACCATGAAGGAATTGAAGTAGTAGCCGTCCAAACATATTGTTGATTGTACGGATATGCGAGGAATTGGTGCCTCCGGTTTCGTTCAGACCCAGAACGAACTTGTAAATGGACTGTGTGTCTGACATTGGATTTTGTTCTGTGTTGATTGATCTCTGTTAAATATATATCTGTTTGGCGGCGGAGAATTTATTCTCTTGCTTAACGCCCTTCTCTGAGACGTACGAGCTCAGAGGTTATGTATTGACAGAAATCAGTCGCATGGAGTGGATTGCCTGTGTGGCACGCCTAAGTGGCATATGATCAAGGCTTCTGTTGCAAAGCAAAGTCTTGTGGTTGATGATCAAAGCATGGTCTGTGTGACGTAGCTTTGTGTATAACGTGAACTCGCGAGCCTCACACCTCGGTATGAGTCAAAAACGGGAGACGGACCGCTGGGAGTGCACGACGTTTCTTTCTAGCTATGGTGGTGTCAGTGACCTACCAGCCCTGACATTATATGTACTTTTCACCTGTGTGGTTGTTGGAATGCGAGGCGCCTCGATTATAGGTCTGTAAGGACCGGGAAACGTGTGTTCAGGAATTTCCAATCCTCAAAAGTAAGAGAGGACCGGCCCAGCCGATTCCAAGGATCATAGTGGGGTCCTGGGACATTTGCTAGAGTGTCTCGAATGGAGAGGAGCTTGCCCCTTGCCTCGACTCATGAAGGAATCCAATTTCCAATACGATATATGCGGATGTGATTGTATTACTAGTATGGCGACATGATATATGGTACCCATGCCGTCTAGGATTGATATTTATGATTAAATTTGCTTTTGAAACATATATGCACTAGTAATAATATCAAACACTTTTGTTTTATTCGTATGAAGCATCTTTGGCCATTATAAGGGAAAACTCTATCCTCCGGCTTGCGTTGCATTGTGTGATGGGACCTGAGTCTTATAATGGCTTCATTTTATAAAAAGCATTGCGTTGATTTAATCATTTATTTTATTTCATGCACTAGCACTCATTGGAGTAAACCCGTTCCGCGGAAGTGGCGTGGTCCTTTGATTTGCCTTATTATTGTTGTTAATGAGTTGAGTAGATTTCTCATACCAGTCCCATGACTGACTCGTAGTTTATTTCACCTTGCAAACTCGGGTGCCCTCATTTTCACACGGGCAGCCTAGTTACAGGTTTCTGACGCACCTTTTGGCTCATGGCGAGGCTTGACTACACCGTGCTGACTTGGATTTTCTCCGCCATTATTGTATCTATATTATGATTCCGCCACTGGCGATGTAGATTGATATTCCTTTTGTGTACTCTTTATGTATGATTCCGCCTCAGGCGATGGTGACTGATTATGTATCATTATACACTAAGTTGTATCCTGTACTGTGCTTCTCTGATGTGATGATATTTATATGATTCCGCTGTCATATGTGTGTAAATTATTCTATTTTCTGTTTATGCTATTATCTGTGATCTGCTAATGATGATTAATGTGTTATATTCCAATGATTATCCTTAACACCGTGTCACGGGGTTTTGGGATCGTCACAGTGAGCAGAGTTCCAACTCCTATCTCGGGTACAGAAGTTAAAAGGCTACATAATTGTGAAGTCAAGCTAGTTAAAGTACAATGGAGTGATGCAGAGGAAGGCGCGACATGGGAGACTGAGGACAAGATATGCGCATCCTACCCTTATCTTTTTGAGGGTACATCTTTGATCTCTTGTTTTCATTAAAGTTTATGCATGCTTATATCTATCCTTTTAAGTATATCTCCTCGGTCCTAGTCTTGATCCCTAGGTAGAAACTAATTGATGTAAACATGTATTTGAAACATGTTATGATTGATGGTTGCAAGTGGTTGCTAGTGGTTGCTCGTGGATGCACATACACACACACACACACTAGGTACTAGATCGGCTCAGTCACTTTCATATTGCATATGCATATATGTATTTATATATGGATTGGAACTTGATGTGTTGTCACGTGGACATTGCATTTTTATGGATGATTGTGCACTCATGTAGAAGTTACAAAATAAGATTAGGAAAAATTGCATACGTGATGGACTCATAGCACCGACATGATTCGTATCAAGGAGGTCAACTGAATCAGTGGACTGCCTGATTTTGCATTAGATAAGGACATATACATATACTATGCATATAATCAAGAAAGCATTAGAAATCTTTTTAAGGACAGTGGATGCCTGTGATTGATGGTTGAGTAGATGGATATTGGACGTTAGGATACATTCTTCTTAACTTATAGATTTCAGGGATGAAATCCTCTAAGGAGGGGAGAATGTAACACCCCGTATTTTCTGTGAACATTAAATTAACGAATTAAAGAGTACTTAATTTTAAAAGTGGAAATTAAGGGAAACGGGTTACTCCATTGCGTTCATCTCGGAATTTCCGAGTTTGCGTGAATCGGACTCTGTATGAAGAAATTATGGAGTTCAGAAGATTCCAAGTTCAAAAAGAAAATAAATATAAATAATAAAAACAATTCAAAATTCAAAATCGGCTGAGTGGGAAATTTCCCGCTTAAGGTGTCGACCCCTCCCAATGGGAGTCGACATAGGTGTCGACCCCCTATAGGGGAGTCGACATAGGTGTCGACCCCCCCCCCATATGGAGTCGACCCCCCCCCCAGATTCAGCTCCTGTGACGAAATTTTACAACCCTGTACTGATGTGGCCTTCTCTGATTAGCCAATGACTGATTTCTGAGGTATTAGGGAATATGTGTCATGCTACAGTTTGCTGGATGACACATCTCTTTGGTTTGATGGGTATGATTTCTCCTAGACTAATCTAAAGGCTAGAATTGAACCTAGACTTCTATATAATCACCCCAAACCTCAACCGTAGAACTCATTCTATGAAGCCGTCATGCTGTTCGTCTATAAACTGGCCTAGCCTCCATCCATCTACCCCAGACTAGAGAATCAAATTCAAACTAGGAATCAATTAGAAGAACTAGAGAATCAAACGTCTACATCAAAGGATAGCTTTTTAAATTCAGAAATCAGATCCCAAAAATCAAGATCCGTCCTTTTTTTTGTATGTACAGTTATTGTTTAGATGTGAACACCTAATAAGAAATCATGACTGTAATAACTGGATCTAGAAATATGCCTAACTCAATTCGTGCCTATCCTTTTGTCAATTCTGAATTGCTTATGCCTATTGGACTGTTGTGACTGACATAGTAAAACCTATCGTGTCTATTGGACTGTTGTGACTGACATAGTAAAACCTATCATGCCTATGAGACTATTGGGACTGATACCATTGAACCTATCATGTTGTATTAAATTTGTGGTTCTTTTACGTATGTAAGTTACATGCTAAGTTATGTTCATACATGTTATATGTTTAGATCCAAGCAAGTACCTATGTTTAAGATCTATATAAGTTCATGTTTATACAATTAGACTTATGTTAGTTCGCATGTCAATTGGATCTAATTTAAATGCAATATCACGTTTATATGCTTAGTTAAGTTTATGTCATTCTATGCCGAATTTATATTACATATATTGATCTATGTCGTTTTATGCCTGTTGGAATGTTACATGTCCCTTTTATTTTCTCTTTTTGTTTATGAGTAAGGATAATTTGCGAGCCTAACGTTCTATGTGAATTGTGCGATTGAATAACGGGGGAGACGTTGGGGGGAAATATTAAATTACATGCTATTGGCATAGATTGGCTCATAATCATGTAAATGATTAGTAGCATGAAATGACATAATTTAGACATAATTTAGAGGGAAAATGGGACATGACGTGATTTGACAACACTTGTGGATAATTTACATATAAACATGAATGGTAAATATGTAAATTAATTAAAAGATGAATATGCCTAACCCGAGGTTAGATTGAGTTGCGGTGTAAGACTGCCCGGAACCGCCCGGTACATCCAGCGACCGCAACAATATAGATCTAATGTGAGGGGTTAGCGCATTAAGCCCGAAAAATCCGAGGTTAGATTGAGTTGCGGTGTTAGACTGCCCGGAACCGCCCGGCACATCCAGCGATTGCAACAATACATATCTAATGTGAGAGGTTGGTGCTTTAATGAATGAATTAAAGCTAAGGAACAGACAGGCTAAGAATGGTAGGGTTAAGTTAATTAAGACAACACTTAACCAATACAACATGTTAATCAAACAGATGGGTGGGGTTGTGTAAAATGGAGAACACTTAACCGTTATAACATGTTGATTAGGAAACCCTAGTAACGGGGACCCATTTCAGCAGTAATCCACATAGATATATCATGGTACCCTGAACTAGGCAGGGTGGGGCACGATTACTGGGCTGATTATAAGCGGTCAAAATAGCGGCGGGTGGTGCAGCAGTGTAGGTTCCGGCGGAGTATGGGCGTGCACGTTTTCCCGAGTGGATAAAGCAGGCAGTAGGCATCAGTAGTATACAATATGGATCTAGAATTTGTGTTGGGTCGCCACCATAGGAATTGATACACCCTATGGTGGGACCAGCACAAGTATCTACAATCAAGCGGGGCCGAATGATACAAGTAGCAAATGCATGCGAGTAGAAGCCGATCGGGAAAGGGATCACTTTGTTATGAAAACATGATGGTAGTTGTAACGTTCGTAGTAGGTGCAGAGAAATGGAAATGAGTGCGATAAGTATATTCAGTTTATCTTATCATATGTTATAGTATTTGTATGGTATTGTCCTATGTTCAGTTTATTCATGTCATGATCCTTTTACCTGTTTACATGCTGAATAATCACTGGACTTACCAGACTTATGTCTGACCCATTTCCTTTTGCCTTCTTTTCTTCCATTCCCCCCCCCCCCCCACCAGGTCCGCCGGGAGGGAATACTTCAGATTAGTGCAGACCTTTTCAAGCTCGAAGAGAGTAGATGTATTGATTGGGTTCTCTTTTCTTGGGCTATGGCTGTGGCTACACTTTTATTGGGGATTTATGCTGCTTTGCTTCTATTTTATGCTTCTTTATTTACTTGGAGATTTAAATCAAAACAGATGTTTTGTTGTAATAATTTAGAAGTTGGATTTTGAGACAATGCTTGTAATGTTTTGACTGAACCACACTATTTAATAAATGTCTTTCAGTTTTCCGCTGTTCATACGTTTGTCTTGTAAATTATATGTGTCTTTTACCTAAAATGCTTTACCAAAGTTAATACATTCTCTTTGCGAGTGACCTTAACGGAGGTGGGGTGTTTCACATGACAGGCATATAAAGTGGGTAAGAGAGATCACTACATAGATGACAGGTGTGACAAGGTAGACAGGATAAGGTGTATACGCTTCTCTAATGATTACTCTACACTATTACTAGTACAACCAGAATGAGATGATCCCTTCCACTATATGGTGGTAGACTTAGGGTAAACGTCCAAATGTACCCTAACAACTACCCTAATTGATCGGCTCCTTACTTTGTAGATACTCTGTGCTGGCCCCACGGTAGGATGTATCAAGTCCTAAAGTGGTAACCCCTCACTGATATGCATAGCCCCATATCTACAGGTGTCACGGTCGTCTTATCCCTCTCTGCCCGGCTCATGCACGCACATGGCCCGGTCGGTTTGCACCACCCACACCGTCGTCCACGTTTGGATCTCTTACAATCAGTCAGTAAGCATGCCCCCTCTTCGCCTAGTATGAAGTACTTTGTTTGATACCTGCTCCGGGTTACTGACTGAAATGGGTCCCACACAATATGATACAAGCTCTCCCCTTCGTCTTGTATCCCCACTAGGTTTTCTACGGCTATGTATACCACTAGGTGTCTTTAATTACATAACCCTATTATTTCTACAAGTTATGCTTAAGTTAAAGGTGTCTTTAATTACATAACTTTATTATTTCGTATGGTTATGTATACCACTAGGTGTCTTTAATTACATAACCTTATCGGGTTAAGTTTGTGGGCCTATATATAAATATTAACCACCCCCTCCAAATTTTCTTAACCCATCCACTATCCAACCAATTTTACTTAACCCTAACTTTAGTTCATAATCATAAAATCCCTATGGATTAAATTAGGTTAAGTAGTCCAATTCATTACCATGTCCATTTATGGTTCATAATGGACTAGACCCCCCACATTAGGCCAACAACTTGTGGACGCTGGATATGTGGGTCGGGTCTGGGAAGTCTTATTCCACAGTTGGGCCTAACCTCGTGTCTTAGCCCGATTCGTATTTGCGCACATAGACCTCCCACATTAGGTTCAACATTAGTGGCTGCTGGATATGCCGGTCGGGTCCGGGTAGACTTCCACCGCTAATGCAACCTAACCTCGTGTCATAAGTGCAATTAGAATTCCTAATTGTAATTACTAGACATTCCACTTTTAATTAATTAACCAATTAATTAAACATATACCTTTGTAGGTGTTAATGCCCACTTTACCTGGTAATTTGAATTATATGTCCAATGATGTTTATATTCAAATTATGCCAATATTAACCTTTTTCCCACGTTCCTTAACTAGCGCACTCACAAAACTGGCAGCATGCCTAGGCTAGACAATAGCCTAGTCGTAAATGATAATAGGGAAAATAATAGGAATAAAACCAAGGTGATTGTTTAACATGACTTGGCAAAAACAAATGTACTGGCGTAGGCATGTTTGGCATAATAACAAGGTGGACATGAAAACAGATCTAGCATAATTATAATGTGCACATAAGGACAGATCTAACATAATTATAATGTGGACATAAGAACCGATCTAACATAATTAGGATGACATAATAACATGTTTAGAACTAAATATGGATTTACATGTCCAATTTATAACATATATAAATTGACCACAACATGACAGGTGAAAGGTGATTTACATTAAGAATTAGATCTGACCAATGTTGTAACTGTCCAAATTAACATATTTACATTAACCATAATATAGTAACAAATCAAGATCCACAAAGGCGACATAATAGAATAACCACTATTGAATTAGATCTAGAGAAGTAGATCTATCATGACATAGTATAAGACTTAACAATAGCATAGATTCATAGTTTACAACATATCCAAATCACAGTCTTTCACAATTTACTTTTATTCATTTAAACCTAAAAGTAACCAACTCACACTGTTTGGATTGTTAAGAAGATAGAAAATAAGTTGGTGTTGAATTTGTGCTTGAATCTCAGAATTTGATTTGCAGAAGATAAATAGAATTAGGTTTAGTCCATCTATTGACAGCATCTGGCCTCCATTGCATTTCAGGACATAAAACAAGTGAAAATGGACCTTTACTTATAGCTGCCAACCTCGAAACCGACTATGCTACATCAGCCCCAGGGGTGTCGATACCCCTGTAGGTGGGTCGACCCATGGGTCAACACCCCTTTGGGTGGGTCGACCCCTGGGTCGACACCCCTCTAGGGCGTCGACACCCCTCTAGGGAGTCGACCCCCTAGAGCGGGAAATTAGCCGCCACTTTTTATTTTTCAAATTCGAAATATTCTGGATAAGGTGCTGACTCATATCCGACTCCTATATGACTCGTATGTGTATATATATATATATATATATATATATATATATATATATACTCTTTCTGCCTGTATACAAACCTAAAACCCTCATAACTTCTCCATATAGTGTCCTTTTTACGCAATCCAAATGTCTATCTTGGCCAGAATTTCGAGACAGATGCAATGGCGCAGTCCGTTTTCCTTAATTCTGAATATTAAATTAATTATTATTTAATTTATCCTCTTTTAGTGTTGTTAAAAATTCAGGGTGTTACATTCTCCTCTACTCAAAGGATTTCGTCCCCGAAATCTCTAAGTTGAAAAGAATGTATCCTACCATCCATCCTCCATCTACTCATCCACCAATCACTGGCATCCATTGTCCTTAAAGATTTCTAATGCCTATATGAATATATGTAAAGGTGTGTGTATATGTCCTAATACTAATGCGAAAATCAGGCGGTCTACTGATTCAGCTGACCTCCTTAATGCAATGTATGTTAGCGCCATGAATCCGATATGTATGCAAATAATCCTATTATAACATGTAAGCTCTATGTGTGTGCACACTCATTCATCCAAATGCAACATGCATATGCTAATTCATCCATTTCCATCCATAAAAGAAAAGAAAATGCACACACATCCATATGCGGTATGAGAGTGATTGAGCCGATCTAGTGCCTAATGTGTGTGTACATGCATCCATGGGAAACCACTAGTAAACACTTGTATCCACTTGCATCCATCAAATATAACATGTTTCAAACACATGTTTACATCCATAGGATTCCTATCTAATAGTCGAAAAATAATATGGATAAGATATACTCAAATGACAGAAACAAGCACTGATAAAACTTTGAAAAAGGAGTTAAGAACATACCCTCGAAAAAGAGAGGGTATGAAGCGTGAATCTTGTCTTCGGTCTCCCAAGTCGCATCCTCTGGGTTATCTCCCCATTGAACCTTTAGCAACTTGATCTCTTTATTGCATAGCTTCTTAACTTCTGATCCAAGAATATAGGTAGGGACTCGTCTGACTGTCCCCTCCTGTTCCACTTCTACTTCTTTCAACACACACGGATCAACAATTAATGCGGTGTCATGTAGGCACTTCCGTAGGTGAGAAACGTGGAAAACATCATAAACGCCGGGTAGATTTTCTGGGAGCTTTACTTTATAGGCCATTTGGCCAATCCTCTCAGTTATGGGAAATGTTCCCACAAACCTAGGTGCCAACTTCCCTACTAATCCGAAGCGAACCACATTTCTCAGAGGTGATACTTTGATAAAAACTAAGTCTCCCACTTCATATTCGATGTCAGTCCTTCGCTTGTCTGCATAGGACTTATGCCTATCTTGAGCTGTCTTTATCCACCGTCGAATGAGGTCAATCTTTTCGGACATTTCTCTAACCATATCTGGTCCAAGTAATAATCTTACTATAGATTCCTACCTACAAGTTAATGACCAATAGGGTTGTCCTTACAATGCTTCGAAGTGTTCCATGTCGATGTTGGACTGATAGTTATTGTTATAGGAAAACTCTACTAAAGGAAGGTGCTCTTCCCAAGTCCCTCCGAAGTATAGGATACACAGCCTCAAAAGATCTTCAAGAATCCTATTCACCCTCTCCATTTGTCCATCGGTCTGAGGATGATAAGAGGTGCTCAAACACAACTGTGTACCTAATGCTTCTTGCAAGCTTCTCCAAAATTCGCAGGTAAAGATGGGGTCGCGATCGCTTACGATGCTGGAAGGCACCCATAAAGATGAACTATCTCATGAACATGAATTGCTGCCAACCATGATGTCGTCCTCTTACTCTTAACTAGAATAAAGTGAGCGCTCTTAGTGAGTCTATATACCACAACCCAGATGGTGTTGCCTTTCTTCGATCTAGAGAAACCATCTATGAAATCCATAGAGACACTATCCCATTTCCACTGAAGAATCTCCAAAGGATGAAGTAATCCATCGGGCTTCTTTTGCTCAGCTTTTACTTGTTGGCAAACTAAACATCGAAAAACAAATTTGGCCACATCTTTCTTCATCCCAGCCCAAAAGAAAACCATTTTCATGTCTCTGTACATCTTATCACCGCCTGGATGAATGGTCATCTTAGAATGTTGGGCTTCTTCTAGGACTACCTTTATCAAGCTTCCAGTTTGAGGAACACAAAGCCTTCCATCTTGTCGTAACTACCCCTTTTCATCTATGGCATATCTACTGAGGTGACTAGAAGTCTCCCTTTTTCTGAGCTTTTCCATGATGTCTAAAATCTGTGGGTCACCTTGTTGCGAAGCTCCTATCTGGTCCATAAGAGTGGGTCGTATCTCCAAGGATGCAAACAAATCAGGCAAAATCTCGATGGAGGGTCTAAAATCAAAAGCTAATATGAACTCTAAGTTCTTTCTTTCCACAAACAGAGGACTCAGGGCTATCCTCTGCCTACTTAGTGCGTCTACCACCACATTACCCTTGCCAGGGGTATAAGCAATCTCAAAATCATAAGAAGCTAGAAACTCCATCCACCGTTGTTGCCTTGAACCGAGGTCTTTCTGTGAGAACAAATACTTGAGAGATTTATGATCGGTGTATAACTCGAACTTCTCTCTAAGTAAATAATGACGCCGCGTCTTTAACGCGAATACTATGGCAGCTAGCTCTAGATCATGGGTGGGTTAGTTCTTTTCATGAACTCTCAACTGTCTACCCCTATAACATACTACTTTCCCTTCTTGCATTAGAACCGCACTAAGCCTTGTACCACACGCATCAGTGTAAATGGTAAACATCTTACTCCCGTCAGGCAAGGTCAAGACTAGGGTTGTTGTCAGAGCCCTCTTCAGTCGTTGGAAAGCAATGTCACAGTCTATATCCCATGAAAATGCTAAGTTCTTCTTCGTCAGCCTGGTGAGTGGGGCTGATATCTTTGCGAAGTCCTTAATGAACTTCCTGTAGTAATCTGCCAAACCAAGAAAGCTTCTCATCTCGGTTGCATTTTTAGAAATCTGCCAATCTTTCACCGCAACCACCTTGGCAGGATCTACAGCTATACCTTTTTTGGAGACCACATGCCCTAAGAATCTCACCTCTTTTCTCCAAAAATGGGATTCAGAAAACTTCGCCTTAAGCTTATTGTCACGGAGAGTTTTCAAAACTTCTCTCAAATGTTGGGAATGCTTTTCTTCTCTTTTGGAGAAGATCAAAATATCATCAACAAAGACTACAACAAATTTATTTAGGAACTCGCAAAATACCCTACTCATCATATCGATAAAATAGGCGGGTGCATTCGTCAGCCCAAAAGGCATCAGTAGCCATTCAAAGAAACCGTCTGGAATTCTAAAAGCAGTCTTATCTATGTTGTCCTTAGCCACCCTCAACTGATGGAACCCCATGGCCAAGTCTAACTGAGAAAATACCAAGGCAATAACAAGTTGATCAAATAAATTATCAAAAAGCGGGTGCCTATTTTTCTTAGTGAGTTTATTCAACTCTCTACAGTCAACACACAAATGAAGCGAACCATTCGCCTTAGTTTCGAATACTTCTGGGGCACCCCATTCAGATATGATTCATCTGATAAACTCTTTCTCAAGTAGGTCCCCTACTTTCTTACTCAGCTCCCTCCTTTCCCTCAGAGCCATGTGGCGCACTGGTAATGCATATGGATTTGCATTATCCAATATATATATATATATATATATATGGAAGTTAATCTCGTGCCTTGGAGGTAAACCTCGAACCTCATCAAAAACATTGGAATAATCTCGGAATACTAGAACAGATTGCAAGTCATCGATAGATGCGTCAAGAGATTCTAGGAAACTAAGCATAACCAACCCTTGTAGGTCACAAGAAATCTCAAGGGTCCTCCCATGACAAGTCAGAAGCCTAACAACCCCCTTCTCACAATACAGAATTACACCATACGTGGTAAGCCAATCCATTCCTAGAATCAACCCATAGCCCATAAACCCGAGCACATACACATCGCATTCATACTCGACGCCTAACACAGATATTTTCAAATCTCAACAAATCATAGATAAATGAGCCGAACCACCAATGGGGTTTGAAACAACTATGGGATCCACTACCATATTAGTAATTAAGTGCAGAGATTCAACTATAGAACTTGATATAAATGAATGTGAAGCGACATAATCAAAAAGTGTTATAATAGGATGGTTTGAAAGAGAAATTAAACCTTCCACAGAAATTTTTCTACCTCTATCAGGAGCACTAACCACGAGAGCATGCACCTGTCCTCCAGAAGTTCCTATCCTTTGACCTTGTCATGCGATCCTGTTTCTTCGGGCACTCCCTAGCAAAGTGTCCGACCTCTCCACAATGGTAGCAAGAGTTCTTCCTTCTCTTACAGTCTTTGATCAAGTGACCCTCTTTCCCACAATTGTGACATTTTCTCTTATATTTGCCTTTGTCATTCTTCCCCCCTTTCTTCTGCTGTTGTTGTTGCTGCTTCCCCTTCTTGGGCCACACCTTCCTATTTTGCGATGTCTCCTCAGACTTTGCTTCCTTCTTTTCTCCCTTGTCTTCCTCATGCATTAGGGCCATATCGACAAGCTTTTCAAAAGTGGCCTTCATTGGAATATGGGATATGGATAACCCATGTTGCGGTTCATTTAGCCCTTTAGTAAACCGCAAAGCCCTTTTATGTGGCGTATCCACCAACTCTAACCCGGACCTTGCTAGCTAGTTGAATTTGTTCACATACTCTTTCACTATCAAGTTTCCTTGTTTGAGTGCTAAGAATCTCTCCATCTGCATGCTTCTCTCAGCTTGGGAGAGAAATTTCATTTCAAACCTTTGTTTAAAATCTTTCCACGTTTCCACCGGATGTCCAGCTTGGGTGACTTCCCACCAAAATGTGGCTTCGTCTTTCAGTAGCCAAGCAGTTAACTGACTCTTCCTTCTATCCTCTACTTCAAATATTACGAACGAGTCCTCGTCTCCTTGACCTAATTCCTCGCTTCTATGAATGTCTCATTCCCATGAAACGGCTTCCCTCCTATAGCACGGAAGTCTTTGCAGAACTTGGTGAGGTTATCTGCTCTTGGAGGAGAAGGAGGAGGAATGACTGGTGCAGTTGGGGGAGAAACATTTCCTTGGCCTTCGGAAGGTGCAGTGGCCTCCAAATACCTATGGAACCATCCGGGTATCGTGACGCCCTCTGGGATATTAGGAATATTTTGTTCCCCAGACATGTTGAAAAAGGAAAAGGAAGAAGTTTAGACAAAGGACCGAAAGATATTAAATATGGCTTTTTGGGGAATGTTTTTCAAATAGACTTTTCTTTATGAAAATGCTTTCTTTTAAAATCTTTTTGAAAATAATTTTCAAAAACTTTATCCAATCTGGTAATCTTCAGCTCTGATACCAAGTTTGACACCCCACGTCCGTTAATTTCACTCACAAAGGGGATGCACTAAATTTCGTGAAGCGTTAAAGGTAAACAGACACAGAATATTAAAAGACGGATATATGGAATAACAGGGGAATAAAAACATTATTTATCATAAGATATCGTGGTCCAAAAACATCATATGTCTAAAATATAAAAGCCCATTACAACATAAAAGTTACTGTCTTGTACTTCAAAAATATAAGAGTACATAAAAGAAGTAAAATTCCCCAAGAGCAAAATATAGCCATAGCAACAAGGACAGGAGCTTGAGCCATACATATTAGCCGCTCTAGCAAAATAAGCAGAATCACGGTCAAGCCTGAGTGCTTCCTCCCAGAGAACCGGGGGGGAACGGAAGAAAAAAGGAGAAACAAAAAGGGTCAGACGTAAAGTCCAGCGAGTCTAGTTACTTTTAGCCAGTAAATAAATAAAAGTAGCATGATAGACATATAAAGTGGATAAGAGAGATCACTACATAGATGACAGGTGTGACAAGGTAGACAGGGTAAGGTGTATACTCTTCTCTAATGATTACTCTGCACTATTACTAGTATAACCAGAATGAGATGATCCCTTCCACTACAAGGTGGTAGAGTTAGGGTATACGTCCAAATGTACCCTAACCACTACCCTAATTGATCGGCTCCTTACTCAGTAGATACTTTGTGTCGGCCCCACGGTAGGATGTATCATGTCCTAAAGTGGCAACCCCTCACTGGCATGCATAGCCCCATATCTACAGGTGTCATAGTCATCTTATCCTCCTCTGCCCGGCTCATACACGCACATGGCCCGGTCGGTTTTCATCGCCCACACCGTCCTCCACGTTTGGATCTCGTACAATCAGTCAGTAAGCGTGCCCCTTCTTCGCCTAGTATGGAGTACTTTGTTTGATACCTACTTCGGGTTACTGACTGAAATGGGTCCCATACAATATGATACAAGCTCTCCCCTTTGTCTTGTATCCCCACTAGGTTTTCTTTGGCTATGTATACCACTATGTGTCTTTAATTACATAACCCTATTATTTCTACAAATTATGCTTACGCTAAAAGGTGTCTTTAATTACATAACTTTCATATTTCCTCCGGTTATGTATAACACTAGGTATCTTTAATTACATAATCTTATCGGGTTAAGTTTGTGGGCCTATATATAAATATTACACACACCCTCTAGATTTGCTTAACACATCCACTATCCAACCAATTTTACTTAACCCTAACTTTAGTTCATAATCATACAATCCGTATGGATTAAATTATGTTAAGTAGTCCAATTCATTACCATGTCCATTTATGGTTCATAATGGACTAGACCCCCCCACATGAGGCCTATAACTTGTGGATGCTGGATATGTCGGTCGGGTCCGGGCAGTCTTATTCCACAGTTGGGCCTAACCTCGTGTCTTAGCCCGATTCATATTTGCGCACATAGACCTCCCACATTAGGTTCAACATTAGTGGCTACTGGATATGCCGGTAGGGTCTGGGCAGACTTCTACCACTAATGCAACCTAACCTCGTGTCATAGTTTACAATAGCATAGATTCATAGCTTACAACATATCCAAATCACAGTCTTTCACAATTTACTTTTATTCATTTAAACCTAAAAGTAACAAACTCACAGTGTTTGTATTGTTAAGAAGATAGAAAAGAAGTTGGTGTTGAATCTATGCTTGAATCTTAGAAACTGATTTGCAGAAGACGAACATAATTATGTTTAGTCCATCTACTGACAGCATCTGGCCTCCATTGCATTTCAGGATAGGAAACAAGTGAAATGGACCTTTATTTATAGCTGCCAACCTCCAAACCGACTATGCCACATCAGCCCTAGGGGTGTCAACACCCTTGTTGGTGGGTCGACCCATGGATCCACACCCCTTTGGGTGGGTCGACCCCTGGGTTGACACCCCTCTAGGGGGGTCGACTCCCTAGAGCGGAAAATCTACGCCTCTTTTTATTTTTCAAATTCAGACTATTTTGGATTAGGTACTGACTCATATCTGATCATATATGACTCATAATACACTTTCTGCACGTATACAAACTTAAAACCATCATAACTTCTCCATATGTGTTCGTTTTATGCAAACCAAATGTCTATCTTGACCAGAATTTCAAGACGGACGCAATGGCTCAGTCCTTTTTCCTTAATTCTGAATATTAAATTAATTATTATTTAATTTACCCTCTTTTAGTGTCGTTGAAAATTCGGGGTGTTATAGTTTATGTTCTTCTTTTATTTCATTTCTTCTTATTTTATAATGATTTATATTTCTGTAATACTTGGGTTGGATGTATGGTGTATTTAGTCAACTCAGATAGTACGGATTTGCCGGCCATTACATGTATGCCATGTTTGCTAATTAACAGAAATCATTTTTAATACCCTTTGAGGAAATAAGAAAATTTTCTTTTAGTATAGACTTGCATTCCTATGCAATATTCTATCTTAGATAAATAGAATGGTTTTGATGGATATTTTTTTCTATGTGTTTGTAGTGATCACTAAGTAAGAACAAAAACATAGGATATTGTGAATTAAATGAAAAGAAGATAAAAGAACAACTAAAAGAAAACAAACAAATGCGACAACTGCTAAAATAGAGAATAATAAAAGAAAATGAATTCTTCTAAAGTAAGTATGGAAAACTGAAATGAAAATTTTCTTATGTAAACTATGCTTGAAATAATAAAACAAAAACATTTGTAAGATTAGCAATTAAGTTTTTCATGTATGGGAAAAAAGGTGCGTAAAAATGGATGGAAAACATGTCTAAATTTGAAATTACCACCAGCGTCATGTTTTAAATTTAAAGAAGGCTAACTAAAAAGGACGCATGTTATGAGAGAAAAACATATATATGTACATATAAGGAAAATATTTTATATTGATTATTGTGTGTATATATGTATATGTATATGCATATATATGTGAGTGTGTGTGTGTGTATATATAAGTGTGTTTGTATATTCGGCTTTCAAAAGTAACGTGCAATTAATAGAAAATAAGTTAGAAGTAAATGCCCGAAAAGCGTTGTTTGAATTTTGAAAATAAATGGAGTTGTGTGTAAATATACAAGCATAGATTCAAAAATGGAAATTAAGGTGTAAATTAAGGGCAAAAGATAATAATGGAATGAATGTGTACATTTAATTACGCATGCGAATGCGCGTTAAGAAGATTGGAAATAGATAAATATATTAGAAAGAAATTTGTTAAGGGAATAATGTTAATAATAATATATTATTTGTGCAACTATCAACGAACAAAAGTTTAGAAAGTTATGCGTAAACACATGCGCGCAAGTTTGAATTTGAAATCTACAACGTGAGTTATAAATGGAAAAACTAATATAGAGGAGAATATTACGTGAGAAAAAAAAAGTTGAGTGTAACATTAAACTTAAATTTAAAAGGAACAAAATTAACATTTATGAAACAATGTTAGGCAAGGTGATGTGTTTAACGTTTTAAATGGCTCTGATTTTATATATTTTAATTTAACAGACAAGGACCTTCTGAGAACATATAAATAGACCAATAGGGCTTAGCCTCCAACTCTTTTTTCTGAGAGGATGCCAGAGCTCTGCCATTTCTTTTCTCCCCCAAATTCTTTAAAAAAATAAATATATTAGTTTTAGGATTTATGATTCAAGATTTGGAGATAATGATTATAGATATAAGTTATAGATGTTCAGATCCTCCGTCCAGACAAAATCAACAAATCCGAATTAAAAAAAAAGTTGCGCGGGTCCAAATCAGATACAAGAGTTGTTCACGCTCAGGTGAGTGGATTAAATTATAATTTTCAATAATAGTATTTTTGTATCATTCGATTCCTGCAAAAATTTACAATATTCTTCTTGTTCTTTTCCCTCTTCTACGTCAAAATATACCCTTTATGTCAAATTGTGGTTACACGCGAAAATTGAATAAAATTGGGATTATGCACAAATTGGATAATTGGATTATGGATAGGCGCAAAATTATTAAATTGTAGTTATATGCAATTTAATTGAAATTATGAACGAAAATGGGAATGTTTAGTGATTTGAGGCTAAAAGAACATATTGTGACGATATTGTAGTAAATGAAGGATTCGTAAATTTACATAATATTTGTAAGAAATCCCTTTTCAAATTTAAATGGAAACAGTGCAGAAATTGTACGGATTAAAAGAAAAGGAAGTGTAAATCAAATTGTGCCAAGTTTTATTGTAATTGTGCAAAATAAAAAGAATAAAACAAGTTAGAGACAGTAATTAATACATATTAATCAAATCTGAAAATTTGTAGTAGTCTAGATTGATTGGTTAGGAAGGAAGAAGGAATGTATTTGCATAGTTTGGGTATAAAAAATATGAAACATGATTGCAAACTAAAATTATGAATAAATAAAGATTAGTGTGAAATATAGAGTTAACCGCATTGCACAATAAATTGATGATCTCAAAAATAAGAAAAGAAATGTTTTGCAATCATGGATTCCTATTATATTAATTACCTGAAACTATGTAAATGTATTTTTATTACTGTTTTGGTAACCAATCAATATGGAATTGGCCCATCTTCCTAAATAGAGTAAACTGTAAAGTTGGAAAAGAAGGGTAACATAACTGAAAGAGGATATGAAAAGAAAAGGAGATATAAAAGGTTTATTGTGTAAACTTACAAAAAGGTAAGTAGATTAATGTCACAGCTGTAAGGGTTATGTTAATTAATAAAAAACCTGTGAAATATGTAAAGAACGGGGAATGTAACCTACTATAGTAAATTATATCAGACAGGAATGTAATATAATAGGCAGACTTGTCATAGGGACAAGTAGGGTAATAACACACGGGTTATAATTAAAAGATGAAATGGAAGTAAGAGGCTTATTATAATTAAACTTAAACAACGTGAAATAAGTTTAATAAGCAAACTAACAATTATAATTGTGGTAATATTATAACACGAGGTTATAATTAAATGGAAAAGAGCACAGTATGCTTATTAGTAGTAAACTTATAATTCAAAGAAATTGAGTTTATTGAATATAATAATAAGCGATGGTCCATTTTGGCAGCGAGTGTTGATTAGGGGAAATAAGCGGCCAACTAAGGCTAATAAACAAATAACTTGAATGCAGAATAAACAATGGAACATTTAAGTTTATTAGCAATTGGGTAAGTAAAACAAGTGCGTAGTTGAAGATTAGACATACGGTCTAATAACGTAATGATGAGGTGCGCGTAGACCAGTCCGTACGTAATTGGGATGAAGATCTCAATGGGGTAGATCATCGTGGGTGTCTGGAGACACGAGGCAAGCACGTCCTGCTTATTTGATGGGACTAGGAGGAAGTGCGGGACTTCTATGGGACATAAGGATACTCTGTGATGGCCCTTTGTGATAGGTCTAATGAAGCTGTAGTCACAAAGGCATGATTTATACGGTTCCATTCGGCGAGTATGAGTTGGCTGCATGTTGGATGATGGACAACCTAAATACTTATTGGGATGAGCTTAGGATGATTTATTGGCTTCCTAAGGAGAGAGGCTTCGTGGTCAGGACCCAATAAGGATAATAGGTCGTCGGATACCTGTCATCATCAGTCGGAGTGCATGCGCAAAAGACTTGAGCTAAGCCAACAGACTAACGATTTTTTACTATCGGATCATTGGATGAGGTACCACATGTTTATTTATATTGAATGGTAGGGCAGTCATTTATCTCTTTTGAATGGTCTTTCATTAGATTGGAGTAAGCTGGAGTGGAGCCTTGTAGAACCACCAAAGAGACAGACCTAAATTTAGATACTGTATTGTAGGCCTAACGTGGTTGTCCTTTACATGTATGTGGAAAGCCCCAACTAAGTTTCGCAGAGAAACTCAGGAATTAGATCACCCTTATAGCGTAGCAATAGGGGCTTATTCGCTTTCATTGCATTGCCTAGTATGCTTTCGTGGCATGACACTGGAGACTTGGTATGCCTTCGTAGCATAGTTTAGTATGCTTTCATAGCATGGAGATAGAAATCCAGTACTTTTTTGTAATACGATGATGGGGACCACTCAAGGAGGGTACGGTGGGAAGTACCTCGATATTGGGTATATTGCTAGCTACATATGTATTATTTATTAGGCTAATCCACTAGGAAGTAGATAGGTACGATTTATCCAGAGAAATCAAAATGTGTATTGCGAAATAAACCCGAATAACTTAATAAATATGAACCAGTGATAAAAGGATATATATAGTGTTATTTATAGAAAGTATAATTTTTCATTCACTAGAACATTTTTCTGACCCCCTCCTCATAACGAACCTGCAGGTTAGAGAGGTGGTTGAGATTCTGCAGCTTAGAGATAGTTGTTAGGTAGTGTCATTATATTGGTGAGCAAGGTTTTAATTCTTGGATATCGGTCGCGTTTCATCTCAGGGGATTTTATAGACTCGGTCTCGTATCGGGGAAGATCTCGGACGAAATGAGTCTAACTCGGGAGTTCATCTTGGATTTCCATCTCGGGTCCAAAAGTTCATATCGGAACAATCTCGGGGTACACGATATGTTAAAAATGATATTTTAACAAAATTATTTTTATGAATGGTATTAAAAACATAGCAACTTAAACTTAAAATGCAAAATAACTTTACTATTCTTTATTTTGTGAAAGATCATTCATACTCTAAATCGAAATATGCTTGAAACAGAAATATTGTTAGATAGGAAACATTAAAAGGATCCAAAACATTAAAAAATTCAACATAAATAGACCATAAAATACATAATATCATAATTAATATGTATGTAGAAAGAAAAATATGAAAATCATAAGCATTGTAAAACTTATACGAACATACAATATAGTCATTTAACATGCAAAATGTAAAATAACAAAAGATTGCTATGGCTAGATTTGAGTTTTTTAATTATTTTCTAGTTCAGGCACATATTTAAATTTTAACCAAAAAAACTATGATCTCGGACGATATTCTAGTATTTCATTTCGGTCGATATATCGTTCGATACTGCAATATCTCGGGCGATATATTCGAAAGGAGATTTATAGTGATATTTTTTGTTTGGTTTCAAAAGGAGCCCAAAACGAGATCTTGGAGAAGATCTCGGACTATATTTGCGAGATTTGAAACAGTGTTGGTGAGTACTTACTTACTATTATATTTTATTCCCTTCTGCTGTGAGATTTCTATTATGAGCTTTGTTATATTTATCTTTGACTTTTTATAGGGTACCAGATAAACAACCTTGGGTTTCGATAGATTTGGATTTTTGAAAAAAAATCCAACCTGTCAAAATTTGGGTTGTTCCAAGTTGGACTTGCAGTTTCAGTAGTATGTTATGCTGATGAAGTAGAAGTGTAAAATAAAGTACTTCGAATGCTATTGTAAAATGAATGTAACATCCCTGTATATAAAAATGAAACTCGGTTGAATCTGAAAGGAGATTTTTTTAATATTTTGTGAATTTGAACTAAAACTGATAGGTTATAGGATGAAAATGAAAATGAAAGAAGGAAATATGAAATATCCAAAGCAATAATTCAAACTAGAAAAGAAAACAGAAACTATGGGAAATAGAGAAATGGAAACATGAATTGAAGTACACAGAAGTAGAAGACAGAATGTATGCACTAGACAGATAATGCACAAATGTCAACAAAATGCTCAATTAAAACAAACACTGGTGAAGCCAAAACATTGCAAATGAAATGAACAAAAAATGTTTTTTTGTTTAATTTATGGTTGTTTTTTTAACTCAAGGATTAACATATCACAAAACTAGTATAAAGAACAAAATAAAAAACGAAACAAAACAAACACACTTTTTTTAAGAACAACAACAAAAAAATAATTAATTCGAAGAATAAAATTAAAATTAAATTCTATCATAAGCAATGACACCAAAAACTTGTTCGTCGCAATGGATATTTCTATTCGAGTTGGAAATCCATTGAGCAAATTATAAAAATATTACAACTGCAAGCGCATGATATACAATTCTAGTACATGGCAAGTATGGATCAGTCCGCAAGGAAAGAATTAATTTTAATTTTACTCAATCAAATCAAACTAAAGTCAAAAACTGCTAACTAGCAAATTAAAAATTAACAACTAAAATAGTAAATTAAACTATGAGATTAAAATGAAAATTTAGAAGCAAATCCACTCTCATCACGTGAATCAACAAAATGATATTATGATCTTTATTTTGGTCATTAGTAAATTTATTTGATATGTTTATCATAGGTATGATTTATTTGTGCTATTAATTATCCCTAAATAAACCATCAAACTTTAACATACCTACAAAATCTCATGAAAATTAACAGTGAATATGGAATTAAAATATATTTTAAGTATGATATACTAACTATTGATTAGAAATATAGATCATGAAATTTTTATTTTAAGACCGTTTCATTATCATATGTAGATGAAGAGGTAGTTTGTGTTTATTTGTTAAAGTGTAGCCTATTTAGTGTAAACAACATAGGCTATCAATGTAACAACCCAAATTTTAATACATAATAATTAATTAACAAATCAATAAATTAATGAATAAGTTGCAAAAATCATCAAAATTTAACTATTAAAGTTGCACCATTATATCCGTGGCAATTTTCTGATGAACTAACATATAAAGTTTATAAAAATCAGAGCTCATATAAGAAAGTTATAAGAGAGACAAGTTAATTAAGAAATTAACGAAAGAAAGAAGATAAAAAGAATGTTTTTGCAAGTGGACGAATTTGATCGTGGGACCTTTTACATTGGGTCTGTTACGATTTTATGGGTCATTTTTGTGAGGAAGACGGGTGTGTAGCATGGCACTACACAGCCGGGATTTTATGGGTCATTTTGATGTATAATTTGTCAAAATCCAAGTTTGTTTAAGAGAGATGTCGCGAAAACAAAGATCAGAATATTTTTTAAAAGGTGAGAGTTGACCTCTAAATCGACCCATGTGTCATAAGCTAGAGTTGGATTGACCCACCTAGGCTAAATGGCCTAAATCGCGACCAAAAAGGTACAAAATCAGACGGACATTATTTTCTTTGAACTCAGACTTAGTTGGTTTGAACTTATTGCTTTATTTTATAACCAGGGCTAACGTGGCAACCCTTGATTGGTCCCAGGACATGGTTTTTTCAGATTAAAATCCTAAATCTGAGGGCCTAGGATTTGTTATCCCACCTACAAATAAACCTTTAACCCCTCCCCTTCATTCTTCACAAAACTTCTATTTCCTGCCTAGGCTAATCTCTTTTTTCAGAGACAGGGCTAGCCTAAATTAAATTGTAGGTGATTAAGATTTTAAATGAAAATATTTCTATTTTATTTTCTTATGGAGGTGGGTTCTTCCATGGCCACGAGGGAAGCTTTTCTAGCGAGTTTTTAATTATTAAATTTTTGGGTATTTTGAAGTAAATAGGCATTAAAATAGTTGTAGTTGTTAATTTATAGCTTTAGTTACGATTCTTATAGTTTTTGTTTATTTTTCTATAAGTTATAGTTTTTTGTAAATATTATTTTTTGTAAGTTATATTACATTTTTTTTAGTTAATTGATAATTAAAATACCGTAAGATTATTCTCTCGGTCTTCTTTCCCTTTTCTACGTCTGATTTTACAATTTATTGTAGTTATGCCTAAATTCGCAAAATTGGCATATGTATACACTTGATTTAGGCATAGATTTATATGCTTAATTTTATGTAACCAACTATAACCTTTTATTTTGCGCACATTGTATACGACTGATTTAGGCACTGATTGTGCGCCTAATTTTATGCGTTTTATTCATCCTTTATATATTGCACTCATTGGGAAATTTATTTCAATTGAAACTACAAAAGGAAAAGGATTGGATAATTTGGCGCTAAATTGGCATGAAATGTTAAACTGTAAGAAAAAGGAATATTGGACTGAAAATATGCAGACTTGATGAAATTTGCAAATTGATTATGGCACAGGTTTTGATAGAAAAATGGACTGCAACATATTTACATAAATATGATAGATTGTACAAACATAAAGAATCATAATAAACAAACGTGGTTTATATTCATATATGAATATGACATAAAGTTCTAAATGAAGAAATAGGCTTAACATGAAAAATAAGCTTAAAATGACAAATAAGTTTATAGGCCTAAATTATTGATTATTCTATGGTAGCTTTGTGATTAGGAAATTTTCTATAGTGACCATATGATTAGGCAATTCTGTGGTGGCCTTGTGATTAGGCATTATTCTACGATGGCCTTGTGATTAAGCCATTCTATGGTGGACTTATGATTAGGCATTCTACGGTAATTCTATGGTGGCCTTGCGATTAAGCATTCGATGGTAAAAAAACAAAGAAATAGACATAATATAGTAATCAAACTAATTTTTAGTTGTAACCCTAATTTTATGTTAATTCAATGACTATGGTTAATATAGCAAATCTACGGGGGCCATAATCAAGGGAGATTTAGGTCAAGTAGGATTTGTTTGTTGGGGATCCATACCAGTCAGCATACCTTTTATCACATTTGTTCTAATAAGTGGTAAGGGCCCGCATCATGCCGAGTCAGGTAGTAGGATGATCCAAATAGAGGTGGATACAGATGTGTCCCGACGGTTCGATGTACATGCATTGACCAGACCAGGGAAAATAAGACATCGTGACGCCTATGTTAATGCTATGTCTTTTGCTGATGAGTCAAGCCTGATAAACCGAAGGCCCGTAGTAGGCATAGGTTATCACTCTATGGTTTAGTAGCCGATAAATGGGTAGTATCAGGAAAATCATCCTAATTATATCATTCTTTTAATCATGAAAGTGAAAACTATCAAATGACTATTGCAATTAAATAAATAATCAAATGAGATAGCAATTAACCAAATCTTTAGTCTTTGTACATCATTCCTATATGTTCACCTGATATTGTGCACATACACTTCCCAACGCGATACTAGAACTATTATTCTACATATTGCCTTTATTTATCGATCATGCTACTTATTATACAACTCACCAGACTTTATGCCTGACCCATTCCTCTTTCACCCTTTTTCTTTCCCTCTTAGTAGGTTTGCATGGCAGAGAGTAATTGGTATTAGCAGATTGGGAAGATTAGTGTCCAAGACCCTATTTCTTTCCATTTAGTGTATTAATTCCATTTTGTACCATTTTAATTTTCATGAGTTGGATTTGTACAAAGAGGGGAATGTTTTATTATAATCTGATTTGAGCTATGACCATGTAAGACATATGTTTTATAGCTTATTTATGTAAATTAATGTTTTGTAATAACAAGTTGTTTGAAAGATAATTATTTCCGCTATCTTTACTTTATGTCCTGTGAATCTTTGTCTCTATGATTTTTTTCTTTGTACTTACAACACTCTACATTCCTTCGCATGACCTAAAATCGGAATACTAAGGGGTGTAGGGTGTTTTATTTGGTACAAGAGCCTAAAGTTACAGGATTTCTAAAAGTTTTTTTAAATTGAAGTATTTTTTTAAAGAAAAATATATTTTCGAAACAAAAAGGTATTCTAGGAAATAAAAGTTTTACAGTAATCCCCCCAAGTCCATCTCCTTTCCTTATCATATTTCTTCTTTCTTCATTAAGTTATCTATACAGGAACCTATCTAGGCTTTCCTATGTGTATAGAAACCTTATATTTTTATAGGTTGAAGTATTGACTTATGGATAAACCCGTTTAGCTTAGTTTTTGAGTAAAAAGAGGAACTTCTTATGTTACAAATATACTGTAGGGCTAAGCATGCATATGATAACCTTAGAGGATAAGGATAGCAAGATAACTTAAGAGGTATCGCTGTAAAGATTCAGGAAGATATCATTAGATGTAACAAGGTAATTGATGATGTGGCACTATCACGAGAGGTTTTTAAGGAAGATACTGGTGAAAAGGATTGAGAAATGAAATTGGGTAAAGGTTAGTGAATGAGATGCTATCTATCTCTAGTTATTTCTCATTCACCTATCCTATCTTATTTAGGAGTATTTTGTTCCCTTGCCTTTGTTTCGCGAGTAGGGGTGGATATGTGGGGCCATAGCCACGATGATATCACATAGGCCATATAGGGCATCTTTTTTTAGGCCTAATGATGTTATCCTTTATGGATATTGTAAATCCTCGATTGTGCAGCAGTAGCACTAGTTGATTATTTGCAATTTTCTAGGCCCAATTGTAGTTTCTTAACCCCGTAGGGAGATCAACATTATTATCTATGGTGAGTTAGGGTGTGAAACTAGAAATCTTGATTTAGGAGATGTTCGTGCATTTCTGATTATGAGTTGGTTTTGGGTCTAGATAGTTTAGCCATATAGTTGGTTATCTTAGATTTTGACACTAGAAGTAGAGTTTGACTGAATTGCTTATATTATGAGGCTTTCGAGATAGGAAATTTTGGAGGATGGAGTAGTTAGCCAAGTATGGGGTTATTTGACTACGAGAAGAGAATTGTTGGGCTAGGATGTGCAGTGGACTAGCTCTTGAGATTTCTTGCGACCTAAGGGATCAGTCATGTTGATTTCCCTATATTTTTCCTTTGTGCATCTTTAGGCGATATCGATTTAGTTCTTGCTATGATATATTTTCCATGTATTAGAAAAGGTTAAAAGGTTACCTTCTAGAAGAGATATTGATTTTGGGATAACAATGCTAAACCTGTAGCATTATCGGTAAAGCACATGGTCATATGGAAATAAGAGAGAATTGAGTTTTATGCTTATAACTAAAATCTTTTATGGATATGGATTTATGCTTATAGCATTACTATGTGTGGATTGGTTTGGAGTTTGGACATATTAGCTATATGATGTTCCATCTCAGATGTTGAGAGAGGGTAGTTCTCTTGTGGGTAAACATAGTAGATGCGCTATAATGTTGACCTATGACGAATCAGTTGGAATGGATTATTTTACTCCTTAGGCCTATCTTTTGGTAGATTGAGTGTGGTACATATGATGGGAGCTTCCCACATGTATTTTGAAGAAGTCGTTGGACTTTTGCCATTACATGAAAATTTTGGGAAAATAAATAACGGAACTTCTGAAAAAATATTGGTTAAATTAAAAAAAAATTGGTTAGAGACATCACTCGTCTTTGCTACAGAGACAGATAGTTCCTTTGGCTTTATAATAATCTTAAGTAAATTGTTTTGGAGGAAACATTTCTCTTCGACTTATGTAGACGGTTTTTTTGATAAATTTTATAGAGCTAGATTTTCCTTGTACATATATATATATATATATATATATATATATATCTGGTTGTGATTCCCATGAATTTTTGAGTAGTGGGGAAAATAGAGATGGAGTTGCTCGTAGAATGCCGATGGATTGAAAGAGCAGCTACCTTACCTTTCAGGCTAGCTTGTGCCTAAGCCTAGTTATTGCCTTGTGTGGAAGCTTGATTAGTTAGGTTCTATAGTAATTTGGTAGTGTTCTTGTGGTTGATGACATGTTAGTCTAAACAAAGAATGGCAAGGGATAAATTTGGTATTTAGTACCTTATAAGCGCATAGACACAAGACCAAGCCCACCGAGTAACCCTTTTGTAAGGTAAGAAATTTTCTTGGATTGGTGGTTTACTATAGAAAGTTATTGGAAGTATTTCCAAGATAAAGATTTTCTCAACCTACCTCGCCGAAAGGGATTTAGTTTTTATAGGAACAAAATGAGAAAATTTCTTTGAAAGATTTCAGGTTAATATTTTAGTATCAATTTTGTTGGTAGCATTAGTAAGAGGACCCACAAGAGAAGTTACCTTAGATTAACTACTGTTAGTTTTTCAGTTGTCATAGGGGGCTTACTTGTTTTAGGGGAAGATTAAAATTTCAATGACCATGGATTATTAATTTGTTATTACCTATATGGAATTAGAACTTAATACAAGGAAGATTTATCAAATTCAAGTGTATGATGATTTTTGGGATCTCCTTGTAATGGTAAGAATGTAGTTAACATTAAGTTCTTGGCTTTTGGGTATAAAAGTTCATGTATCTTCTATGAAAATATATTGTAATATGGTAAGAACCTTACAGGATTTAACCCAAAAATATATTCTAACATTTTTTATCAGAACTCGCCATTAGTTGTACTCTATGATTGAAGTTTGGTGTTCATCAAGGTTATGTCATTTGGGCATGAGAAGATGATCCTAGAAATACAGTTTGAAGAAGAAAAAATTATAAGAATAAGTTGAAACCTAATTATAAAGATAAAATTGGTAAAATAAATTTTTATATGATCGTCAAATTGATGTATTTATAAAGTTTGGCTAGTTGATAAATGATTAAAACGATATAAAGATTTCAAATGAATTGAAGGCATCACAAATATTTGTGTTCCAAGGAAAGAATTTGAAGAAAAAGTGTTTTGAGGAAAAATGAAATTTGTAGAACCTTTTTTAGTCTAAACCCTACATACATATATGATTTCAGAAATAGAAATTTTAAAGGTCAAATATGTTTCAGTATGAAATTCGTATTTTTGGGTATTTCATAAAAGTAACTATATATATTTTCAGAAAGAAATTTTTGGTGACCTTATGAATTGCAAATTATCTTACTAAAGATTTTTTCAAATGAAGTTTTGAAAAAATAATAATAACAGTAAATAAGTTTTGAAATATATATATATAGGAAATTGGAAAAGGAGTAAGTTGCCATGGAGCCAGACAATATAAGTGGAACTAATAAGGGAACACAAGATAGTAAAGGTAAAGACTAGAAATTAGATTGTGCATATATTTAAAAATGTGTCCCTACTTGTAAGGTAGAGTAGGATCTGGGATTTTAAAACCAAATGACTTAGCTATGTTAAACTAGTTCAAGAAGGAAGCAAACAGAAAACTTGGTATATTTTTTCCTAAAGGATTTTAGATGGGTAAAATAGAAAAGGTCTCTAGCGAATGTGGCTAGAATAACTCGGTAGTTATAAGAGAAACCATTCCGATTGGAAGTTTAGAGAAAAGATACCAGTTAATTATGATGATGCATTAGTTAATTCAGTACTGCAATCATTTATCTCATAGGAAGGACTTCTAGTAATAACCACTTTGGCGCCTTCAAGAAATTCAAGTTTCTTACCTATGTTCTTTTGAAAAACGTTTCCTTTATGATATCCTATCATTAGTTTTTCCTTCGATTAGGGTCTTTCTTTTATATATCCTTGGGAAGAGTCGATCTTAGGATTAAATTATGGATGGTAGGATTGGTTATAGATATGTTATTAGAACAACTTATGTATAATGTATGTAGTTGATGCAAGTGTTTGCAATTGGATATAGTGGATGCATATACACACACTAGGCACTATTATGGATCGACAAATAGGACACTAACATATGCATATGGATGTGTGTGCATTTTATATTATTTATGTGGATGGTATAAGTGGATGTTATCATTTTCTTATTCCATATGAATGACGATAGAAGCACGCATATAGAACTATTTGTTACCATTAGGGCTTTTTGAGTATATTTGGATACATGGTACCAACAGGATTGCATAAAAAGGAGGTCAACTAAATTAGTAGACTGTCTAATCTTTTGCATTAGTTAGGGACATATACACTACACTATTGTACAACTACATAAAATGTTGTATAACTACATAAAAGACAATAGAGAAAGTAAGGGCAATGGATGCAAATGGATGATGTTTGAGTAGATGGACATATATGAAAACATTTATTTTAAACTCCTACCCTTTGAGATTTCGGATCCAAAATCCTTTAATGAGGGGAGAATGCAACAACCCAAAATTTAAAACACAATAATTAATTAAAAAATCAATTAATTAAGGAAGAAATTGTAAATATTTGTCAGAATTTAACTGAGAAAGTCGCACCATTATATCCGTAGCAATTTTCTAATCAACTTACATATAAAGTTTGTAAAAATCAGAGCTCATATGAGAAAATTACAAGAGAGACATATTAATTCAAAAATTAATAAAAGATAGAAGCTAATTTTTTTCGTAAATGGATGAATCTGACCACGGGATCTTTTGCATTGTGTCTATTACGATTTTCTAGGTCATTTTCATGTTTAACTTATCAAAATCAGTGTTCGTATGAGAGAGATATCACAAAAACAAGATCAAGAGTTATTTTTTAAAAGGGGCGGGTCGACCCGTAGGTCGACCCTGAGTCAACCCAAGCTAGGTGCGGGTCGACGCCCAGGGATAAATAGCCCAAATCGTGTCCAGGGAGATGCAGAATCAGCCGAACATTGTTTTTTTTTTTTTTTGAAACAGGATTAGTTGTTTGATTTCATTGGTCTATTTTAAATCCAGGGCTGACATGACAACCCCGGATTTGTCTAAGGACACGATTAGTTTGGATTTAAATCCTAAATAAAATGGCCTAGTATCTTTTAACCCACATATAAATAAACCTCCAATCATCCCCTCATTCTTCACAGCATATCTCTTCCTCACCCAGGCTAGTCTCCTTTTTGAGAGACAGAGGTAACCTAAATAAAATTTTAGGGGATTGAGATTTTAAAATAAAAATATTTTCTGTTTATTTTTCTTCTGGAGGTGGATTCTACCGGGGCCATAAGGGAAGCTTTTCTGTTGAGTTTTTAATTACTATTTTTTTTTGGTTATTTTGAAGTAAATAGGCATTAAAATAGTTATAGTTGTTAATTTATAGATTTATTTACATTTCCTATAGGTTTATTTTATTTTTCTGTAAATTATAGTTTTCTGTAAATATTCATTTCTATAAGTTATTTTGTAGTTTTTCTGTCCTTCTTTCCTTTAATTTTTAGATGATTGATAACTAAAATACTGTAAGGTTATTCTGTCGGTCTTCTTTCACCTTTTTGAGTTTAATTTACAGTTTAAATTTTCAATTTTGTTTTTGGGCGTCATTGAAACTGAAGATTTCTTGGTTAATTCTAGTAGTTCGTGACTTCAGTTGTGAGTGCCCCAGTAACGCCAGAGGGAAATGTTTTTCTCGAATTCCAAGATTTCTTCTCGACCCCTGGGAGTTGCCTTGAGAGGGTAAGTTATTCTGGGGTCTTTAGCAATGAAACATCAAGGAACTCGTACTCACTTAAGCACCGTTGAAGCATGGAAGAATTAAAATCTTAGATCAAAACACTACCCAGCCCCATCAAGAAATATAATTAACTAATCCTAAGGAAAATGGTCGAGAAACACAATGCCACTATTCCTACAAACTTGGAGCCGAGTCTTCTTTTCGCCCCGGTCATTTTGATTCTTTGGACCAACTTGATGAATTTAGTAAATCCTTTTAGAAGTTAGAAGGGTTCAACGTCAGTAAACAAATTATGAGTTCGATGCGTGGAACTAAGAGAGATCCATTTTAACACAGGCACAACAACCCCGATTGGGCCCAATCATAGTCCGACATCTGAGTTTGATCCTGGCT
Source organism: Allium sativum (assembly GCA_030737875.1). Taxonomy (NCBI): domain Eukaryota; kingdom Viridiplantae; phylum Streptophyta; class Magnoliopsida; order Asparagales; family Amaryllidaceae; genus Allium; species Allium sativum. The sequence goes on from CM060922.1 coordinate 925,036,968, forward strand.
CAAAAGAAACGCTGGAGTTAGGCTTAAAACATGCACAGTATATTGATTACAGCAAACAACACCAAAACTACATTTCGGCAAAAAAATTCCTAATGATTTCTCACTGGCTTCTTTCGCTTGAGTTGTTTCAGTGTACCGAACAAACCAGATATATAAAATCTCATAGCCTATGGTTTTTATTTAAGTTGTTCATCGCTCCCGAGCCAAATGGAGAATCGTGCGATAAGTTAGCAATTTCAAGAATTAGGTTTATTGATATTCCACATGCCCTATACGGCCACGGGTGATCGCACTTTCGAGTGATGACAACTCCTTAACTGTTCCCACATGTCTAGTACTTCCAAGCCTTCTATCAGTGTACACCGAGAGAAAAATAGTATGCGAAGAGATACCCCATTTCATGCCTATTGCATGTTGTTACGTCCAAAACATACCTAAGTTTGCAACATTGGCATATGTATACAAGTGATTTAGGCACAGATTTCTATACTTAATTTTATGTAACTTGGTATAACCGTTCATTTTTCGCGCATTGTATGCACCTAATTTAGCACTAATTGTGCGCCTAAATTTATGCGACTAATTAATCCTTTTTATTTTGCATCCATTGGGAAATTTAATTCAATTGGATCTTGGAAAGTTGGGACAATTAGGATTTATTTATTGGAAATCCATACCATTCATCATACCCTTTTTATCGTGTGTGGTCTCATAAGAGGTAAGAGAACGCACCATGTTGAGTTAGGTAGTAAGTTGGTCCAAATAGAGGTGGATGCAGGTTCGCTTCAACAGTTCAATGTGGGTGCATTGAGCAAACCAGGGAAAATAAGACACTGTGACGCCTGTGTTAATGTTGTGTCTTTTGTTGATGGGTCAGGCCTGATAAACCCAAGTCCTATAGCAGTCATAGGTTATCACTCTATGGTTTTGTAGTCAATCAATGAGTAGTATTAGGAAAATAATCCTAATTATGTCATGCTCTGTAATCACGAAAGTGCAAAAAATCAAATGACCAATGCAATTAAATAAGTAATAGTATGAGATAGTAATCGACCAAACCTTTAGTCTTTGTACATCATTCCTATATGTTCACTTGATAGTTGTGCACATACACTTCCTTACATGACACTAGAACTATTATTCTACTTGTTGCCTTTATTTATCGATCGTGCTAGTAATTATACAGCCCACCAGACTTTATGTCTGACCCGCTCCTCTTTTCTCCTTTTTCTTTCCCCCATGACAGTTTTACATGGCAGAGAGTGATTGATACTAGCAGCTTGGGAAGATTAGTGTACAAGACCCTATTACTTCCCATTTAACATTTTAATTTTTATGAGTTGGATTTGTACATAAGAAGGGAATGTTTTATTATATTCTGATTTGAGTTGAGACTATGTAAGAGATATGTTTTGTAACATACGTTATGTAAATTATTGTTTTGTAATAACAAGTTTTTTGAAAGATAATTGTTTCTCTTGTCTTTACTTAATGTCTTGTGAATCCTAGTCTCTGTGATTTGTTTCTTTATACCTACAACGCTCTACATTCCTTAGTATGACCTTAATTGGTAATACTAACGGGTGTAGGGGTGTTTTAATCAAATTCAAAACCAAAACAACAACATTTAACTACTTCAAGAACTTACATGAAGCACAAAGAGAGATAAAAAATTATCAAATTGTTGAATCTATATGATTAAGAGAGTTTCATTATCCCTAACTTGTAGCGGTTTACCCCTCTTATATTTGTTATCTAATCAACAAATGTATCATTCAACATGACACAAAAACAAAAGGAAATTGCAAGCTAAGTGATATAAAAAGAGAGCCAATTAACAAGGATAAACAACAACTAATCTACTTGCAAGAAATTAAACTACACTAATTGCATAAACCAAAGAACAAGAATTGAAGGAGCATGAAATTAAATTGCATAAAAAAGAAAATTACATAAGAGGGGAAAACGACTAAGTATTCACTAAAAAAAAGAGCTTTGATCCTACAACTGAACTACCTAAAGGAGAGGATACTTCTTTACATGAACATATGGAAAATTTCATGTTGTCTTTAGCCACTAATAATTCATTAAAAATGCATGAAGCATTTTTATCTCCCTTAGCTAATGCATTAGCTCCTAATTGTAGCCTTAAGGAAAGTGGGTTAAGTGGATAGGTGGGTCCTCCATTATCCATGAGGTGAGTTATTTCCCTTTTCTCTTTTTATATCTTCATGTATACATGCATAACCATAAGACTTCTTCATATTTATCAATCCAATTTTCTACAAAAACAACATAAAAATATCCAAGTAAATTTTCTCAAATTAATATATTATAGAAATGACCATTTTGCCTCTAAATGAAGATGAATACGTTGGAAAACAATCGAAATTATCTTTAAAACATGTTAAAATGGCTTATATGCCTACTTATTTAACTATAAAAAGATTAAATATGTGAGTAAAAATGTGCATATGTACATGCACATCATCCAACCAACCAACTATGATATTACTGACTTCCTAAATCAAGTTATATATTAAATTCCCTTTTTTATTAAATTTTACTAGATAGACATTATTATATAAAATTTCCAATTTTTAGGCTTATGTGTTTCCCTTTAAAATTTTAGCCTAAGATTAGTTACATATTCGGATTCTGTTCCACTAGAGCAACATTTACATATAAGTACAATGTCTTAAGATTTACAATTTTAGTGCAAATAACTTATATATAATAATTACCACAATTAGTCTATGTATAACAACGTCCATTTCAACGACTATAATGGGATTCTAACTATATTACATACAATTATCATATAAGATATATAATTTATATACGTACATTGGGGAAAAAGCACTTCAAGTTCTAGATCTGATTTAAATCCAGTTTTATTAATGGGGAAAATAGGAAGAAGGACAAACTTAACAAAAAAAATATGTGAAAAGTATGGAAAGTTTGGAATTTAACGAGAAGGCCAAGTGATAGTGTAAATGGAAAAATGTTAGTGGGCCCTCCTGAATTCCACCTTTAGTGTAAATGTGTCCTCCATAATTTTGAAACTTCCCATACTTTTCACCAAAAAAATCCAAAGTTTGTCCTTTAAAAGAAAACCCTCTTTATTATTCACAGCCTTCCTTTTTGTAACTCTATTTAGATCCATAAAATGGATTTTGTACCAATTTATGGATTAGGATCTAAAAAAAATAAACTAACAGGAAAACCAGATTCGACAAACTTAGCTCTTATGGACGACTTATTTTGAATAATCCATTTCTTAGATCTATAGTTTCTTCCTCTAATTTGTAATTTAGAAGGCTAAAAACTTGAATAGTTTTTTTTAATAATTAGGGAGAAAGAAAAGTGATAGGGCTCTCACACTCATTTAGAAAGTATGGGTTTGGAGGCTAGCCCTACATGTTTATTTATAAAGATCAACAATCGTGTCTTATGTTTGATCAAAACAAAGTAAAATTCATTCGTACAATAGGCTATCTTCATGCAAATATAAATCGTCTATGGGTCGACCCATCATGTATATAGATTGACCCACGTCAAATTGTTGTGTCTTTCTATTTGTGAATTAATTGTTTTAATTATATTGTAACGTTACGTTTATTAAATTTCCATTCATGTCTGATTTAATTCTGTTAATTCTCCGTATTTTTTTTCAAATTTAAACATCGTTATTTATGGAATTTATACGTTTATATATTTATAAAATAATATGTATACATGTGCATTTACTCATGTAATTATTGTTTCACATGGAACTTTGAACGTCAATAGTTTTTTCATACGAACTCCATTCGAATCATATTATATATGTAAATTAGCCAAACAATTACTACGATTGTAATTGTATAAGTTTCGAGGCCAGATTATGATAGTTTCAAAATGTTTGTTTCTTTAATTCATAATTTAATTATATTATTTATTTATTCTAGAAAATACAGGGTGTTACATTTTGCTTGTATGCCAAACACCCTATTATGCATAAAACTTTCTATATGAGTGCATTGTGTAAGTAAATCAGTGTAGCTTCCAATTCCTATCATCCAACCTAGAAACCGCAATGCAACCAAAAGCCCTAGTTTTAGAGAGAAAAGTTCCATAGGGAAAGACTTAAAATAAGAATTTTCATGCCTTGCACTAAATTTTTCTTCCTAATGTACTCGAACAAATCCAATTCATTGTTGTAAAGCCTTGTTCCATGCTCGACAATGCCTATGGTGGAATGAGACGTCGATGGTTCCATCATAGTCCACATTTTCAGTTAGGCCCTATAATATTGCCACATTATGATGGTATTTTATCGAATATAAAAACATAAAAATGTCATGGGAACCAATCATCAACAAATTCTATTATCTCCCTAATAATGGGAAGCTCCAGTAAATGTAGTGCAAACTTTTTTAACTTTCCAAATCTGCAACTTTGACATGTCGCCTAACCAATTTTGACTTTTTCCCAACGTCGCAATCATAAATTTGGTTCGAATTAAAGTTTGTCAATGGTTGCTCCATCAACACTTTGGTGATTCACAGGACCTTCATAAAAATGCATCAAGAGCACCACATCAACTGCCAAAGATAACTACACTAATTCTATAAAGATAAATATTATTCCTAATGTCTATATGATTCATGATATAAGCTTTTCCCATAAATCCTAATAGTTCCATATGTTTCTTCGGTTCATATTTTGGTCTTCAAATGACGAGCAACCTTCAGTTTCAGTGAATTTTCTATACCTAATTTTTGAAAGTAGTTTTTAAAGATAATTTATACGTTTACGGAAAAACTCTCCCAAATTTGCTAATAAACCAAAGATCGTTATTGCAATAGAAGTTTACTGCATCTCCGTAAAGGTGGATTGGAGATGCACCGGTTATGAGGTTTCTAACAAAGAATTATGCCACTTACTTCCTAATACAATGTATTTAATCCTTTTTCTTGAGGGTGAAATATAGGGTGCTAAACTTTATCTTCGATCAATATTCCAAAATTATTAGACTGAGACATTTCTTTATTATAGGCTGCAAATCTAATTCCCTTATAAACTTCCAATTCCATACGTAGTTTATTACTAGTTATGTGTCCTCATTAAATTCACTTACTTACTTTCCTTTCTAAATAAAATTTATTGAGCGGTTTCAAATCGCAATCAACAAAGGCACAAATAGGGTTACTCGCTTACACCACCTTATAACTTATCCACTCATTATGGGGGACCGCTGGAGAATACGACCTCAAAATTTAAAAGGGAAATTCTTCTAGAAGTTATCACCAAAAGTTAAGTGATATAAATAGTGTTGAACCCTCAATACTTCATTTGAAGTTTAACATGTCTGCAACACCCTAATTCCCCAAAGTAGGGTCCTGCTATGAAATGTGAAGCATTATAGGTATAAAGACATAAATACACATCACAGAGACTAAGATTCAAAAGACATATGACAAAACAGTGGAAACATTTATTTTTCAATAAACTTGTCATTACAAAACAATGCTTTATATAAGATAAGTTTAATATAAAACATGCACTTCAAATAATCTTAGCTCAAATCAGAGTATACAAATAAACAATTCCCCGATCAAGTACAAATCCGGACTATAACAATTAAGCAGCCATGAAATGGAAGAAACTAGGATCGCTGGTTTAAATCCTCAAGAGTTATTAACGTCAGTTAATCACTTCCCTGTAAGCCTGCTAGGGGAAAGAAAAAGGAAGAAAGATGAGTGGGTTAGACATAAAGTCTGGCAAGATGTATAATTACAAGCACGATTGTCAATAAAATGAAATAGGTAGGATAATGTTCTAGTGACATGTCGGTAAGTGTTTGTGCAAAACTATAAAGGTGGACATACTAGGATAAAAAATATACTAAACTGTACAAGTATAGATTCATTCAATTGTTTATTTAATTCAATTAGTTACTTGATTGTTTGCACTTTCATGATTACTGAACATGATTATCATAATTAGGATAATTTCCTAATACTACCCATCGATTGGCTGCTAATAGAACATAGTATGTGGTGACCTATGCCAGTATGGATCTCGAACTTATCAGGTCTGACCCATCAGTAAAACATAGTCATCACAACAGGAGTTCCAGTGTCTTATTCTCCCCTTTCTAGTGTTATCGCACTCCCGGGCACTATCGGATTACACCTGCACACATCTCCATTTGTAGCATCTTATTACCTAGCTCATCATAAGCATGCCCAAGCCTCCTCAATCATGCTATACCATTAGTGATAAGGGAAAGATGCTGATATGGATCTCCGATAAATGTACTTTGGTCCAAATCCTCTATGATTTGGACCTCCATGGCCATAGAACTGTCGTAGAATTATGCTTATTTACGAGGCCACCAAAGAATCATAGAATTGCGTCATAATCATGCCTATTTACTCGGCAACCATAGTAATCATAGAATTACCACAGAATCATGCCTATTTACTAGGATACTATAGTACCATAGAATTATGCTTATTAACTTGACATCAATTTCAATTTAATAATAGGTCGTTTCCTTCATTTATAACCTCATGTTATAATTTTATCTACATCTAAGCCAAATTTGTTCATTATGTTTCTTTGTGTTTCTATACAATCTATCATAATATATGCCAATATGTTCAGTCCCTTTTGATATATAACCAATGTTGTAAATATATAGCAAATCTTATCAAGTTTGTCTATTTCGGTCCAATTCCCTTTTTATTATAGTTATGCGCTTCATGTTCATTATCTGTAAATTTAGCCCTAATTTATTGACCCTGTTTTGCATAATTTCATTTTAATTTTATTTTCCCAACATGTGCAAAATGAAAGAATTATAATCAATTATAGGATTAAATCGATCGCATAAATTAGGCGCATAAATCAAACACCTAATTTAGTCATATAAATCAGCCGTATATATGTTAATATTTATAGATCCAAGCACATTTTGCACATAACCAAAAACTGTAAAATCAAATGCAGAAAGGGACAAAAGTAGACTGAGAAGATATTTTATAGTATTTAAATATGAACTAAATAAAAATGTAAGAAAAAGACAGAAAAACTATAGAAATAACTTTATAGAATGAAACTTGTAGAAAACTACTCACTTATAGAAAATAAACAAAACCATAAGAAAACTATAAATAAAACGGTAATTAAAAACTATAGAAACCAACAAATATTATAACGCCTATTTACTTTAAAAAAGCAAAAACCTGAATAACTATAGAACTCATCGTGGTTAAAGTATTCTTCGTGTCCCTTGTAGATCCAACCTCCAAAATATGAATGCATAAATATTTTTTTTTATAAATCTTTTCCTATTAAATTTATTTAGGTTAGACCCATTACGTTTAATATAAAAGACCAAGCCATAGCGGGAAAGAGATTGTGTTGTGAGGAATGAGGGTGGTATAGAGAACTATTTATAGGTTCTGGGATATTAAGACGTTGGATTTATGGATTAAACCTAAGCCAACCACGCCATTAGACCAATGAAATGTTGCCACGTCAGCTTAGATTTAAAAGTAAACCAACCAAAAGAAGCCAACTTACCAATGTTATGCTCAAATAAACAATCGGCCCGAAATAAATCATGATAGGCACGATTTATCCCCGAACAAGGGGACGGGTTGTCCCGTCATATATCTATATTTTTCTAATTTTTGATTGCTTGGTAACTTCTTCATTTTAAATCCCTTCTCTTCAAACCGGTCAATTGACCAAAAAATGGCCATAGACACAATAGTGCATGTTCCACGAACAATTCGATCATTAGTGAAAATTCTTTACTTAACTTCTTTCCATGTTTGAAGTTAACTTCTTTTTATTAAATTCATAATTGTTCCTCTACCGTTAATATTATTTATCCTCCATTTAGTACTATTAATTCCTAACTATATTGCTATTTTATTATGTGTGATACTTCTCAAATTCAAATGTGTGCGTTAACATTTATGATTTAATTCTCTTTGTTAGATTTTAATGTTATGTTTATTACATTAGTCTTTATTTACTCTTTTATAACATTACTATGAATGTTTCCATTAATTTTATTTATTAACTTATAATGTTTTATTTTCAAAACATTAACTCTTAAATATTCAAATCCTTTAATCAAATATTCTTAAATTTTGGGTTGTTACATTCTCCCATGCTTAAAGGATTTCGTTATCTAAATTTCCAAGGTCAGAAGAATGATATAAGTACTTTCATCCAAATATCTATAACCATCTACTCAAACACTATCCATTTGCATTCATTGTCCTTAAGTTTTCTAATGCAATTTATGTAATTATGCAATAGTGTAGTGTGTTTGTCTCTCACTAATGCAAAAGTGAAACGACCCGCCTCCTCGATCCTTGGAAATCAATACTAATACATCCACGGTATTCACATGCTACAAAACTAAGTGCTGAAGAAGCGAATTGTTTCTGGTAAGAAAGAAAGGGGTGATAAAGTAGAAACATCATAATCTTGCACAGTGGAAAAATGTATTTATTTATCATTCAAATCATTATAACGGAACCTTAAGTGTTAGCTTATCAAAATGAAATTAAATCAACGTGGAGAGTTGTAGAACCTATCCTTACAATTGCTGAAATAAACAAAGGAAAGTTGGCTATCTACTAATTCCTCAACTTTGAGCTCCCTCCAACTGATCCAAGTTAAAATAGAACAACTAGGTTGTCCAAACAAAATAAAGGCATCTAGATATTAAGGGGAAACCATCTTCGGGTCAGTCATGGGAATATAAAAGGTATCCCATAAGACCATGACCTCACATAAAGATGTCATGGGTTTCTATTTTATGGTAACCAAATTATTTTTACATAAAAATTGTTTGACGATATTTTTAATGAATTGCAGGATAAAATGCATTAGAAATAAATTATAAATGTAACGACCCAGGGAATCTGACGCTCGAATTTCAACAATAATACATAAACCGTATTACTTGTCAGAACTCAAGTATCGAAAACACCAGATAGTTAATGAAAGAAAATAGAGGGTGAGATAAGAAAGAAAGAAATACTAGAATAGAAGAAGAAGAACCGAAAAACATCAGAGTCCCACACCGCAGTGAAACAAAATATAATATAGAAATATAAACTTTATTGGGAGCTTTGAAATAAGTACTTACAATCATCAGAGTACATCAATACATCTGGACAGTTATATTAATTTTTCCTCATATACAACACACAATGGAATCAATACTAATATGTATCATACGTCTGAATTCCTCCAACTTATCTTTGGACTTCTCAACATCCGATAATCTGAACCTGTAAAACCCGATCTAATCCGAGCATTACAAATGTTGGATCAGTCTGGTGAACCAAAGTGAGAAAACTAGCTAAGTTTATAAACAACACCCACCTTGGTTTTTAAAGTCAAAACATTTCCTTTCGAAAGAAAAGGATAATCATAAGACCGATCCACACATAAACACGGATGGTTTTTACCTTACGATAACCTAAAGTATTTTAGAAATCATATCTTATTCTGATATTATAATAATGTCTAAATACAAATAAATATCAATCTAGTAGAACGCTTGCATCTCTTGCTCCACATATATAGTATACAATCAAAAAACTGCGGGCTCTTATTGGAGATTGGATTCTGACTATGAAAAGGTAAGGATCCACCTGCCGATGATGTATCTCTAGAGGGGGAACACACTGGGTTCATGTAACAGCCCAGAATTTCTGAACCAATTTAAAAATTTTATTTTAGCTATTTTAATCATTTTTGAATATTTAAAATGATTTATTTTAAATAATAATGACTAAAAATTTATTTAAATCGAAGTTAGAACGTATAAATTTATTTGAATTATAAAACGAGCCTGAAATGGCGCGACAGTCTGAAAATTCGATTTTAAATTTCAAATGAATGTATAGGATTCAAAAAAATCGGATTTTAGTAAACCTAGAAATATTTGAATCTGTTTAATTTTATCTTTCTAACGAATGTGAAAAATTCATATTTCGTTATATAAATTGAAAGTTATGTCCAGTTTAAAATCTAAAATAGTCGCTACGGAATTTATATATATTTTAATATAATATATAACCCTTTAAAATAGTCATTTTGCAAATGACCTCCGTTTTCGATGAAACCACTTTTGTTGGATTCATAATGTCAAATTATTGCTAGATTCCAATTCTCATAATTTTTGGAATTAATATGTGAGCGTGACAAAAGAAAATGTGTTTTGTCAATTTCAGTTGAATTGGATCGACTAGAAAATGGCCATTTTTCAAACGATCTCCAAATTCGACGGAATTAGGTTTGTTAGGACCATATCGTCAAAGCATAGCTAGATTTTTGGAGTCCGTTTGTGGCCCCGGTAAATTAAAATGTACATTTAAATTCAAAATACAATGATTTATGTTTTAATTTTGACGAAAACTAATCGTTACAGTCGAATTGGCTTACGAAACATATCCCATTGTGTTCAGAATGGGGGTAAATTTAGCCAGGGGTGGTAGTCGTTGGGTTTGAATAGGAGTTAGTATGCAAAAATACATTTTTGGAATTAAACTAATAATTAAATAATATATATTAGAGAAAACCTTAACCTTATTTTCCCACAAACGCAGTCGCCGCCTATCAGGAGCGAACGACTCAAATTGCTCCATAATTCTCGTCCCACTTTCTCCAAATCAATGAAATAATTTTCTAAAATTGTAAAACAAAAATTGGTCGTTGATGGGTGATCTAATTGTTCAACGGCAAAGATCGGAGTTAGTTGAGTGAATAGTTCGCAATCGCTACTCGAAGTGAGCAGCTTTGGGTTCGATTTGGGAAGGAAAGGGGGACCGGACCTTGAGGGATCGTCGGCGGTGTCAGGCGACGCCACGCCGCCCCTGGTGGCACCCTCTGATTAGAGGCCGATGGCCTCAGGCTCCTGCAGCGATGGATTTTTCAAATGGACAAATGGGTTTCTCGGTCACAGTAGTTAAACTATGAAGATGGTGTGTTATTTAATTTGATTATTACTTTAAATTATATAATCAAATGTATAATATCCCATATCTAGGCCATACGATACTGGAATTTAGAAATTTCAGTTGCGTTGGAATAAGGAAAATGAGAGCTTCACAGTGGAACTGACCAGGACAGAAACGGAGCATGTTAGAATTTTAGGCCAATTTCAAACCCAAACCATAACAGAAATTCAGAAATAAACAATGACCAAGTGGAAACGAATGTGAGAACTCCTTCTCACTCAAATAATTTTGCAGTTAAATGTATTTTAGGTTGCAGACGGTGCTTAGTAGCACCCGACACTATTATTGTACAAACCATGGTTGTCTGTTTGGATTGAATGGACTGTATTGTGGTTGTTAATTGTATTGTGTTGAATAAAATGCTTGAACAATAAAAATATCATTTTTATTGAATGAATGAACTGTATTAAATATTCAGGCGTTGAAATAAATAATTTATCGTTAAAATATAATTTTTAATGTATATATAAACGACACAAAATTCTACTGAAATGAAAATGAATATTCATTTACAAATCGGACGATTTGTTTATGTACACCCATTTAAGTGACATTGATTGGGACGATAAATTTTACACATCGCCTAACTGCACAAATAATATTCAATGTTTGTTGGTTGAAACTCCATACGGGTATTGGGATGATATTTGGTGTACATCAATCTGAATTGTTTAGTTGTATGTCAATTGATTGGTTGACAGACTGTTGTAAGCGTTAATTATTTATATTTAATTCTTATGCTGCTGTGTAATGCACTCTGGATGATGGTTAACTGTGTATAATTATTGTTGTATACATGTGTGTATGAAATCCATATAAATAATATTATATGGTAATTGACTGTGTCTGATTCCAATTCAGGAATAATGAATATTTTAAAATAATAACGAATATTTTAAAATAATGAATATTTTAAAATATTCAATAAAGAATTAAATTATGATTTTGATGTCCGATTTGGGATGGACACGAAAATATTGAAATGTGTGAAACCATGTGTTGATTCGATATGCACCATTTTGATGCAAATGATATTTATATCGATTTTATTCATTTTATAATGAATATCGAAAAGGAAATTATTTCAAAATCTGATATTTTGAAAATATTATCATTTAAATATTATAATGATAAGGAGTATTCAATTTTGATTTAAAATTGAAATGAAAGTGGGAATCATATTAAAACGAATTTATAAACGATGTATAAAATACGTTTTAAATGGAAGTCGATGAAATATATATATTATATATTTAATGGCCTGAATAGAATGTGCCACGCTGCGACTGTTCGCGAATTTCAACCATTAACTTCGTAGATCTAACCGTCGGATTCTCCTAAAACCTGAACCATTTGGTTCGTATTGAAAAGTGATTTAAAACGAATATAAGAGATTTGAAATCTAACAGTTAGGTTTGGAGTTGTGTCCAAATCAAATTTGGAAAAGGTCGCTGTAAATGCAATTCGATGACCGTTTATGGAAATCGACTAAAGGGCCTTAATAAAATTATTAAAAATATTAACAATTTGTGTAAAATCATAATAAATGATTTAGAAAGAATTGGGATGAAAAATTATATATTTGAAAAGATAAAAATATATTTTTACCAAAATGGACTAGTTATTAACTAGATTTGGAATCTAATAATTTTTAAATGAATAAATTGGATTTATAAAGGGTTTTAATAAAACCAGAAATTTCCAATAAATAAATTGGAATGGATTTGAATAAAAATCATCTTCGTAATATTTTGATATTGGATTCCGTGACTATATGGATATTTTGAAGGAATTTGGAAGATAGATATATATCGTTATTCCCCATACGATATGTTGGTTTTAGAATTTGATATTGAATATAAGCCAATATAATTTCTATTCAGAGCCTTATATTTAATATTAAATTGGATTTTGGGTTTGTCATGAATGGTGTCTTTAGTAACATTGTTCTTAAACCCCTTGTGGAAAGAATAAATCTTTTAATTAAGATTATTAGAGTTTACAGTTATATTTAGTCATTGGAATAAAATGGAATATGAATTGGGTTTGCCATGAAGTGTGTTTTTAACGACATTCGTTCTTTAACCCGATTAACAGTGAAATATGATTTGGAATTTATAAATATTTTAATTAAGATTAAGGGAAATTTTCCAAAGTAAAGTTTTCCAATTAATAAATTGGAATTGAATGGAATTCGATTTGGTAATAATCGAAGTGAGCTTCTGTGGGGTAAGACTGTTAATATATATGGAATTTAAAAGGCTTAATCGTTATTCCATTTATATTATTAGTTGGATACTGAAATTGATATCGATTATAATGATCTATTTTTCCATGAAGATTTCATAATTAATGGAATGTGATTTTGAGTTTATAGTGAACTGTGTTTTTGAATGACATTAGTTCTTTAACCTAGTTAAAGACAGGATTACATGTCTAACATCGTATTTCGAATTGTATTGTTGATCTCTGCTAAATATATATCTGTTCGGTGGCGGAGAATTTATTCTCTTGCTTAACACCCATTTATGAGACGTACAAGCTTAGAGGTTATATATTGGCAGAAATCAATGGTACGGTGTAGATTGTCAATGCAACATGTTTGTGTTTCCAAAGTTAAGTAATTATTAATAATGATATTTGGGAAGATTAAAACTTACTGAAGTTTTAATGAATCTTTAATTAGATTGAAATGTGAATGTGATAATTTAAATTATCAAATTTGGGAAATGAACGAGAATGGAGTATCACCAGTTTTACTCCAAACGATAATTTAATCTTTAATTAGATTTGAAAGAGAAATGGTAATTAATTTTACCGATAACACCATGGTGTTACATATGGAGTATTACTAGTTTTGCTCCATGGGATGAATAGGTTGGGATTGGGATTAATAAATAAATGATTACTTCGGTAAGGCTCGATAATCCCGACTAGTTGATAAACCTTAACTTGGTTTGAAATTGATAAAGGAAGATTAAAGAATAATTTTCAAGGAATTTATCTTTGACAAAATTAATGGGAACCTTTCCCTAATGATGTGAATATTTGAATAAAAGAATATTCCGGATTGGAATGAGGTGTATATTGTATTTTTATAGCACTTGATTCCGTGAATTATTCGGAAAGGCCGGGTTTATACCCATTCTAAATAATTGATTCGACGATAAGTCAATGATGAAGACCGTGGTTGAAGACTGGAGTTCTTCACATCGTTTGGATGATTACTGATGTCTTGATTGGGCTGTACACCCAAGACAAGGTAATAAATAGTGATCGTCAAGACGTACTTTGAGATCGACCAGATATGCTATGGCCTCTCTCCTGTATTGGACATATGGGACGAGGAATAAGGTGCCTCCGGTTTCGTTCAGACCCAAAACGAACTAATAAATGAATCCGTGTCTGACATTGGATTTTATTCTGTGTTGATTGATTTCTATTAAATATATATCTATTTGGTGGCGTAGAATGTATTCTCTTGCTTAACACCCTTTTCTGAGGCGTACAAGCTTAGAGACTATAAATCGATAAACATCATTTGTGTGGCGTGAATTGCCAGTGTGGCATGCTGAGATTTAAATGATTGAGGCTTCTGTTGAAAATCAGGGTCTTGTGGTTGATGATCAAAGCACGGCTTTAAATAGCATAGCTTTGTGTAGCGTTAATTCGTGAGCTTCACATCACGGTATGAACCTAAAACGGATGAGGAACGTATGGAAATGGACATATGTTAATTTCTGGTTAGGAGTAACGTCATGGTATGGAGCATAGACTGTTTACTCATGTGAATGTTGCTTATTATTACTTGATGGATAGAGAGGCGCCTCGGATGTATCAGTCACTACGGGATCGACGGATGTTGTGGTCGATATATTGACCGGATTTTATACCCTATAGGGCAGGCTAACATATAGTTTATGGTATTACTAATCATCGATGGGTGAACGGCCATACGACTAACCGCAGGTGCAGTTGCGGTTGTATCCTGAAGCTCGGGTTAGAGAGTCTCGAATTGGTAAGGACGATCGCTTGCCTTGGTTCATAGATGGAAACCCAATTTCCAATACGTGATTTCTTGATTTTAGTTGTAAATATATATATGGCAACATAATACCTACACCGCCTATGATGGATACATTTATATTTGAAGTTGATTTCTTCACTTATAATAATAATAAAATATGAAATTTCGCGTATCACGTATATTTAGCTATTATAAGGGAAAAAATCTATCCTCGACTGCGTTCACTGTGTGATGGGACCTGAGTCTTATAATAGTTTCATTTTTCTGTTTAGCATTGCGTTGTTTGTTTTATGCACTGGTATTCATGGGGTATAAACACCTTCCATGTTATACGGCGTGGTCCCATGATTTACCTAACTTTAAAATCAGGCTAATAACTATTTTAATTCTCACACCAGTCCCATGATTGACCTAGAGTTTATTGTTTTAACCTAAACTTTGGGTGCCCCTATTTTCCACACGAGCAGCTGGTGGTTTTGGTTTTGCGGATATTATATTCACAGGATCCAAAATTTACAGTTGAAGCTATATTCGAAAAGCTCTGTATCTGTGTATTTCTTTAAGCTTTGTTATGTATTATTTTTCCACTGCTTTGTAATTTAAATCTCTGATATATTTCTGATGTATATTATTTATTCATGCTCTGTTATATTATTGTACTCTGATGTAAATTGTTGTAACAACAATGAATGTTCTCTTGTTTGTGTTCTGATTAGTCTTGTTCTCAAAGCAGTCTGATTTCTTGTTCGGTTTACGCCGGCCGGGAAGTTCGGGTCGCTACAGTTGGTATCAGAGCTTGGGTTTACAGAGCTCGAGAATAAGGCACATTAGAACCAAACGAAAGAATTCATCAGAGATTGCATTAGTAACATCTAATGAGAATGATTCGTTAGAGATGGGATCAGTAGTATCTTAGAATGAGTTTCAAAGAGTGTTAATTTTTAAAAATACAAGTGATAAGAATTTTTTTTGAAAATTTTATCTTATTATACGTATTTGAGTAATTTATTTTAAATTGATTTGGATTATTGGGTATATAGAGATTTTAATATATGTCTGATCCACCTGTATATGAAGCCCCAAATATACTGGATGGATATAGAATCACACTCTAGTCGCCCGGGCATAATTCTGATGATGATGCATCATCATCAGTATTTATGTTCGAGTTTTGAAAGTGGGATATCTATATATTTCCAATTGACTGGTGTGAGAACCAAAATTAGATAGGGTTATTATTTGAATTGGCATCAAAAACATGATTTTGAATATATATATATATATATACCAATGTTATGAATTTGAAAATTTAATCAACTAATCGATTGCTGGTTGTTTTGTATGATAATTAGTTTGACTAATTAAAATATTAGGTAGATAAAACCAATAAGAGAATGTAAGGTAAATTTACCCAAATCGAATCAAATATTGAACTAAATTGAAAATTGATTGAAAGTGCATACATATACATATATGTGTCAACAGGTCATAGCATGGAAGCTAAGAAGAGGAATAAAATTGTATACCCGACAAATAAGTACATGTTTACTGTATTTCTTGAGTTTTGATGATTTTATGAGCTGATTGGATGGCCTTTTGGCTTTTTCTTCTAGAATGGTGAGGGTCCTGTGAGGCAAGTTGCGGTTTTAAAGGTCCGTTCCTTTTAGCTATCTTTCGAAAATTTAGGGTGTTAGCCAAATATTTGAAGAATTGGAAAATTCTTAGAAACTAAAAAGTTGAAGAATGAAAGCTAGAATGAAAATTGAGTTGGTTAGTTAAACAACTTTCAGCTTCGTTCCTTTTCGAGGACAAAAAGATTTTAAGTGGGGGAAATTGTTACAACCCAACCAATTTAAATTTTTTATTTTAGCTATTTTAATAGATTTGAATATTTAAAATGATTTAATTTAAATAATAACGACTAAAAATTTATTAAATCGAAGTTAGAATGTATAAATTTATTTTAATTATAAAACGAGCCTGAAATGGCGCATAGTTTGAAAATTCGATTTTAATTTTCAAATGAATGTACAGGATTCAAAATAATTCGGATTTCAGTAAAATGAGAAATATTTGAATCTGTTTTGTTATATCTTTCTAACAAATGTGAAAATTTCAGATTTCATAATATAAATTGAAAGTTATGTCCAGTTTAAAATCTAAAATAGTCGCTATGGAATTTATATATATTATAATATAATATATGACCTTTAAAAATAGCCATTTTGCAAATGACCTCCGTTTTCGACGGAACCACTTTTGTTGGATCCTGAAAGTCAAATTATTGCTAGATTCCAATTTTCATAATTTTTGGAATTAATATGTGAGCACGGCAAAACTCAACATTTACAATCCCGGGCTAATCGATATTCAAAAAAATATAAAAATCCTTTATATTTTATTTAATAAACGTTATCGTTTATTAACGAATTCCATAGAGACTATTTTAAAATCTGAATTAGACATAATTAACAAATTATGATATAAAATCTCCATTCTTTCTCCCATTAGAAAATTATAATCAAATCGATTCAAGCATTTCTTGTTTCACAAAATGTCAACTTAAAATGGATTATGTATATTCAATTGAATTTCAAATCGTAAATTACGATCTACCGCAACGTTATGGGCTCGTTTTATAATTATATATAAATTAAACATTCAAACTCGTTTTATAACGAATTAAATATTATAAATCCATTAATAATTCCAAATCGATATTTAAAATAAAAATATATTAAATATTTGACTACCAAAAATATGAGACATTACATTCCTTCCCCCTTAAAAGTATTTCGACCCCAAATTACCAAGGTATAAGAAATGTTACAACCCATAATCTTCTCTAAAATCCAATTTAATTTTAAATTGAAAACCAATATAATATCATAAATAATATTTTTCAAAAATGTCGAAAATTTTCTACCACGTTAAATTCCTGGAAAAGTTCGTCAGAGTCTCTCCTGTACGGAGGGACTTCTGTGATATTGCAGGATCAACAAATATATATGTACATCGACCCACACGGTCGGAAAACAAAATTCATATTTTCGCGTAGGCGTACCTTATACGAGCACTATTGAGCATACTTGCCCAACTTATTTCGATATATTCAACCAACATCAACTTCAAAGCCATCTAGTGCTGTACTTAACTCCAAACAACGGCTGTAGGCCCTCGCCTTCCTTAGCAGCAGAGTACTTCACCTCGACTGCATGGAAGGTGAGGGTGCTGAAGCAACTAATGATGGCAGCGGTTTCTGGTTGCGGAAGGGCCTAAATGGATAGGCGCGATGGGGTCAGAGGGTTGGTCACAAATTTTAGCTGCAGCCATTACAATTAGGGAAAGAAGATGTTAAGGCAACAGCTCAGTTTGGCCAGGAAGAATTGATTCTCAATTTTGGGGAAAAACAAATTTGGGGTTAAGCCGTTAACGAAGATCGAAAGGGATAAAGGGGCGAACTAAAAAACTGAGAGGCCCCCCTTCCCCCAAACAACGGCTGTAGGCCCCCCAAAATAATGAACATGTAAGTAACAATTACATGTAATTCTTCAATAATATCTCATTGATTAACAAATATACCCATACAGATTTTCAAAATCAAACATATAGCATTATTCATGTGCAAATACAGGGTTAAATGATTCGGTTCAATTCATATATGATTCCATTCCAATTTATTACCGGAATTCATTTCTTATCCTTTAATTCATTAAACTGTTATTAAACCATTAATGAATTCTATTCAACCAACTCAACATACAATCAACAATTAGTCTACATCCAATGCACAATGAACTTAACCAAATTAATTAAATTTACATTCAATATTTATATTTAATTTTAATTAATATGTAATATGAATCTTTACTTATCTATATTCACGTGGGTTTAACATATTTTAATATTTATTGATTAATATCTGATTGATCTCCGTTCAATTATTATTGAATTGATTCCAAAATTTCAAATCTATTAGATTTGATTTAATTCCATTCAAATCAATCAAACAAATCAATATCAAAATAATTTAATAAAATTATTTCCTTTATATACAAAATATAATTTGTGAAAAATTATTTAATTTACCGTCTTTACAAAACAATATCGCGTTAGTTGCCAGTTCAAATATAACCCTTGAACCGACCAAACAACACAATAAAAAACATTTTAATAAAATCTACAAATACGTTCTCTCAAATATATACACTCAACTCAACCTAGGGTATTACTAACCCCATCTTTATCGAGTTACACCACAGAGCCAAGGTTATTACTAAACCTTATGCTCCGATACCACTGTAACGACCCAGAGAATCCGACGCTTGAATTCCAACAATAATACATAACCTGTATTACATGTCGAAACTGAAGTATCGAAAAAACCAGATAGCTAATGAAAGAAAATAGAGGGTGAGATAAGAAAGAAAGAAATATTAGAATAGAAGAAGAACCCAACAACATTAGAGTTTCACATTGCAGTGTAAAAAAATATAATATAGAAATATAAACTTTATTAAGAGCTTTGAAATAAAAACTTACAATCATTAGAGTGCATGAATACATTTGGACAGTTATATTAATATGTCCTCATATACAACCCACAGTGGAATCAATACTAATATGTATCATATGTCTGAACTCCGCTAACTTATCTTCAGACTTCACTGCATCCAATAACTTGAACCTGTAAAACCCGGTCTAACCCAAGCATTACAAACGCCAGATCAGTCTGGAAAACCAGAGCAAAAAAAATTGGTAAGTTTGTAAACAACACCCAACTTGTTTTCTAAAATCAAAACATTTCCTTTCGAAAGAAAAGGATAATCGTAAGACCGATCCACACATAAACACAGATAGTTTTTACCTTACGATAACCCAACGTATTTTTGAAATCATATCTTATTCTGATATTATAATAATGTCTAAATACAAATAAATATCAATCTAGTATAACGTTTGCATCTCACACTCCACATATATAGTATACAATCAAAAAACCATGGGATCTTATTAGACATTGGATTCCGACTATGACAAAGTATGGATCTACCTGCCGATAGTGTATCTCTAGAGGTGGAACATATTGAGTTCAACAAGAACATCTTGCAACCTAGCCACACATGACCGACCACTGATTTTGGTTGAGTGTATCGAATGTATATCACCAACGGTTGGGCTAAAACCACCATTTCCCGAAAAGGGACAGCATTGAAATAGATTAAAGAAGGAAATAGATTTTCCCTAGATAGGTGATTATACACCCTACTTAGGAGCGACCCACTTAGCCATGTTGCCTGTCCAATTTATGTCATTTCTCGGTTGATGAGGCTTGAGGTTTAACACTACCTTTAGAACATCACATCACAATTCACTTTGAATGCCACATTGTCATATCCGCCAAATCACTAATTCACGTCCACAAAAAATACTCTGGTCATTAAGCTAGAGAATGACCATTCTCTACAAATAACAAAAATACGTTTGTAAAAATCAACGTACGTGATTCTTAAGAAATATTCTGTCAGACATTCATCCTTACAGTATCGAGGAACAGGATGAACCGAAGGTACCCTCTTTCCCCATCATTGGTATCACCCTAGAGATCAGTAGTGAGTAGTCCTTGCAATCCGTAGATTTCAACCATGATAGAACCCTAGTATATCTCTCCGTCGGCACAAAGATTTAAAGTTGTTTTCCATTTATGAAGATCAACGGTCTTCGATTTCTTTGTCTCGATCAGCATCTGATATCTTCCGCATTTTCGTATTTAATGGTCGAAATGGTATTCAAATATAATTTCGATCCTGGACTTTCCGTACCAACAATCGTATAGGCTAGATTTGATAGTTGATCATTTAACTATCAAATAAACAACCATTCAATCTTAAAATAAAAATGTATTTGCTGGTTTAGTGCACAACATCATTTGGCTTATTTAATTAAAAATAATTAAATAAATGGTTAATTAAAATATTCTAATATTTGGAAAACAACATTACATTTCATACTTTAACCTCCCTTAGTTCGTGACGTAAATTGGTAAGAGAATAATTTCCCAAGTATCAACCCCGAAGACCGAAATCAATATCAGATTAAACTTAGAAAATCACGACATGAATTGGGAGGCTGATAGCACCCTTGTGGACACAAATTGGAGGTAGATAGCAAAAATTGCAACTCAACCAATCTCCGGTTCGGTTCTAATTCTTATCTTTAACTCCTTATCGACCCATGTTATTCCATTTCGAATCCCCTCAACCATTTCCTGCTTTGAACATCTCGTTTCAATTCCATTCATCTTACTTAATTTCATTACTAAGTAAATACTAATTTAATATCAACACTTCGTCTTCACATCTCTTTTATAAATCCTATTAAAAAACTCAGGTTTAATACAAATCACTTCTTATCTCGATTTCTTTTTACTTAATCCAAATGTTACATAAACATTTATTTAAAACCATCGTATTCGCTTACAACCTCTTTCATAACTTAATTCACAAAACTCGGGTTTTAAAATATATACCCGATCACAAACTCTTTTCACAATTTAACTATATTCCATTACATTATCGATTTCTTACTTAAATCTTTTCCCTTTTAAAAAATAAATCTCTTAAATAGAATAATAAATTTACATCAGCACTAAATACAATAAAATTAGTTGACTGCTTTATTAACTAAGATAAATAATAAATTTCTGCTCATCTGCTTATGATTCTTATTAACATAAAATTTTGTTTTATAAAATCATATAAAAATTCCTTATAATTTAAATAATAAATAATAAATATTTATTTCTTGTTTAATAAACTTCCATTCCAAAGTAATAGATTTAAAAATCTATTTTCAGTTGTAAAATAAATTTTATAACTTTGTTTCTGTCGATTCACCTGATGGTAAATCCATATTTATAAAACGATTGATTTTCAAGCCATCTGATGCCAATTACTCAACCAATACTGCCCATTGGTTAAAAACACACACACACTTTGAAATCCAATGAACAACTAAATCAATTTGTCCAATCCATATTGAGTAAACAGTTCAAATAATGGTAATATGAAAATAATAATAGATTTGAGGAATTTAGTTGGATCCCTCCAACTTGTTTCCCTGCATCCAAATACGTTACTTCAAATAATATTATCCAATTAAATAAACATATATAATATTTAATAAACAACCAATAACAGCAATTCAAGCACTCATATTTAAATTCAATACATTTCTATTTATAAACGTAACCAATAAGGTAAATTACCTTGTTTGAAAAAAAATCGTTAAAATAACGATTTGATTTCATTTGAAATAAACGAATGTTTAATTCAAATAATTTATTCAAAATATAAATATTATTTAGCACACAGGAAACAACTAACAACCATAGCACACAAAATAATCCCGACTTATATAAAATATAAGTGCATAAAAACTGAGTGAGTTGAACTCACTTTGATTTGATTTGTTGAATGGTTTGGTTTAATAAAATTAAAAGATCGTTTAATTTAACCTGAGAACTCCTATTGCTTCCATCCAACACCGTCCAAACTGTTTCAGAATTTTATGCTCGTCACCACGATCTCATTGTAATTTCCTACATCGTATTCTATTAACATTTGTACGAGTTATAATTAATATTAGTTCAAGTTAGACTAAATGATTTAATTCCCTTAATTAAAATAAAATTATTAGCTAATTACTTGGATTTTTAAAGATAGTCTGACAAACTGTTTGTCTTTACCCAGGTCCGAAGTCTTTTGTTCTTTTGCAAAATATAAAACAAGATGATCCTCTTTTCCACTTGAACCACATGCGCAATACTTTAATCAAAATGCTCGATATAAATATGCTTCTCCACGTTGTTCAAAATAATATGGGTTGTCCTCCTTTTGCACGTCTTCGTTCAAATTGAATTTATCATTTCCTTTCTTCCGCATATTAACATTCGAAACAGCTAATAATCATCCCTTCACTCCATTGTTTTGTACCCAGTTATAATTCTTTTTCTTTAGAACCAAATCCCAAATGCCCATAACCCTTTCAACCCATGTTGCATATACTTTTCCCCCATCAGTTTTCTTCCTTCCAAAGACCAAGCCTTCGCTGTACACAAAGTGCCCAATTTTCCTTCATACCTTTACCCGTTCGTTCTTTTTACTTCAGTCCCTTTTTTATTGATTTCACCATACTGCTTCGTGACCACTTCAACAACTTAAACTCCACGACAGTTCCTTAAATTCAACATGCACGATCGGCAATCCTCCCATTTCGATACGTGTCAAACTCCCATTTAGTTTTCATGAATCCCATTCAATATTTGTTCCAAAATATCCCATTCTTCCCCATCCCTCCTTCACATACACAAACTGCCCTCGTCGGTGCTCCTGTTCTTTTTTTTCTTCCTAGAATGCTACTGTTCGAACACTTTACTCCATCCTTCTTCATAAATTCTCCATGTTTGGCCATCAAACCGCCTCAGATCATCACAGGAGTATGCGCTTCTGTCCACGTCTCCGACCTTTACTCTCGAACTACAGTGCCCCTCCAGGTTCACACGAGAACTGCTGAAACCCACTACGGTTTTTGAAACCAAGCTCCATGCCCCGGTTTTTATACGTGACTGGGGTTTAATACATGAATGAAGTTTGTGATTTTATGTGAGCGGAAATTTTGGTTGTATTCATTTGCAGCAGGTCAGTTTTCTAGAGGGGGGATATTAACGTTTCGCTTATTATTCAGAGGGGAGAAATACAAGGTGCAGTAAGCTAGTTATAGGAGAATACAATTAAAGATAGTAACAAAGTCTATTAACTTACGCAAGTAGAGTAGCTGTTTATTTCTTCGAATTTTCATCTCATTTGGAATAAGCTGCTGAAAGATAATGATAGTGCATGTACCATTTCCTTAACGATGAAGTATTACCTTTTTATATATAGTAGGTTGCCTTTTCACAATATAGAGTAGTTCTAATTTTAGTCTAAGGGGTACTGCTTCATTTACTTGGCATTTGCAAAACTTAGTGATGAAGGTTAGTATACATTATTTTGTACGTCTGCAGCTTATACACTTAGGTTAGTGGTGATAGGGTAAGCAAGTACTGTGATGTGACTCTCTTAGCTTAAGGATGAAGCCATCGGCTAGGAGAGAATAGGGTCGAAGGCAATATAGACATGTGCTTGAGTGTTCTTTCATACTTAGGAATTAAGTTATATTTTTATATGGTATTAAACTCTACCACTTATATCGTTGCTGACCGTCAACTGTTAAATTCGTACTGCTACACACAAACTCCAAACATAATAAAAATGGACGCACCACTATGTCTTAACGTTCTGATCCCAGTGAAATCTGTTTCGTCGGAAATGGAGGTTGTTTGAAAAACGACTATTTTTAAGGCCTATATAATATCGAAAAATAATAATTAAATCCACAATAATTCTATTAAAATAATGATAGATTATTATTATCGTATATCCCCAAATAAATCATTACAAAGCTTCAGAATAAACCAATATATATATTTTTAAACTCAACATTTACAATCCCGGGCTAACCGATATTCAAAAAGGTATAAAAATCCTTTATATTTTATTTAATAAACGTTATCGTTTGTTAATGAATTCCATACCGACTATTTTAAAATTTGAATTGGACATAACTAACAATTTATAATATAAAATCTCCATTTTTTTCCATTAGAAAATATAATCAAATTGATTCAAATGTTTCTTGTTTCATAATATGTCGACTTTAAATGGATTCTGTATATTCAATTGAATTTCAAATCGTAAATTACAAACTACCACGACGTTATGGGCTCGTTTTATAATTATATATAAATTAAAAATTCAAACTCGTTTTATAACGAATTGAATATTATAAATCCATTTATACTTCCAAATCAATATTTAAAATAAAAATATATTAAATATTTGACTACCAAAAATGTTGGACATTACATTCCTTCCCCCTTAAAAGAATTTAGTCCCCGAAATTACCAAGGTAGAAAAAAGGTTACAAACCATAATATTTTCTAAAATCCAATTTAATTTTAAATTGGAAACCAATATAATATCGTAAATAAATATTTTTCAAAAATATCGAAAATTTTCTAACACGTTAAATTCCCGGAAAAATTCGGCAGAGTCTCTCGCGTATTTTTCAACTTCTGTGATATCGCAGGATCAACAAATATATATATATATATATATATATATACATACGTCGACCCGCATGGTCGGAAAACAAAATTCAAAAACCAAAATTCATAATTTCGCATAGGCGTACCTTATGTGAGCGTTAATGAGCATACTTGCCCAACTTATTTCGATATACTCAGCCAACATCAACCTCAAAGCCTTCTGGTGCCTATACTTAACTCCATTCAACATGTAAGTAACAATTACATGTAATTCTTCAATAATATCCCATTGATTAACGAACATACTCATACAGATTTACTAAATCAAACATATAGCATCAATCAGGTGCAAATACATGGTTAAGTCATTCGATTTCAATTCATATGTCATTCCATTCCAATTTATTACTGGAATTCACTTCTTATCCTTTAATACATTAAACTATTATATAATCAACAATCAGTCAACACCCAGTGCACAATCAACTTAACCAAATTAATTGAATTTACATTCAATATTTATATTTAATTTCAATTAATATGTAATATGAATCTTTACTTATCTGTATTCACTTGGGTTTAACATATTTTAATATTTATTGATTAATATCTGATTGATCTCCATTCAATTATTATTGATTTGATTCCCTAATTTCAAATATATATATTAAATTTAATTTAATTCCATTCAAATCAATCAAACAAATCAATATCAAAATTATTTAATAAAATTATTTCCTTTATATACAAAATATAATTTGGGCAAAATTATTAAGTTTACCCTCTTTACGAAATAATATAGCGTCAGTTGCCAGTTCAAATATAACTCTTGAACCGATCAAACAACACAGTACAAAACATTTTAATAAAATCTACAAATACGCTCTCTTGAATATATACAATCAAGTCAATCTAGGGTATTACTAACCCCATCTTTATCGAGTTACGCCACAGACTCAAGGTTATTACTAAACTGTATGCTCTGATACCGCTGTAACCACCAGAAGAATCTGACGCTCGAATTCCAACAATAATACATAACCTGTATTACTTGTCAGAACTCAAGTATCGAAAACACCAGATAGTTAATGAAAGAAAATAGAGGTGAGATAATAAAGAAAGAAAGATTAGAATAGAAGAAGAAGAACCGAACAACATTAGAGTCTCACATCGCAGCGTAACAAAATATAATATAGAAATATAAACTTTATTGAGAGCTTTGAAATAAAAACTTACAATCATTAGAGTACATCAATACATCTGAACAATTATATTAATATGTCCTCATATACAACACACAACGGAATCAATACTAATATGTATCATATGTCTGAACTCCTCCAACTTATCTTCAGACTTCACAGCGTCCGATAACCTGAACCGGCAAAACCCGGTCTAACCCGAGCATTATAAACGTCGGATCAGCCTAGAAAACCAAAGTGAAAAAACTTGCTGAGTTTGTAAACAACACCCAACTTGATTTTTAAAGTCAAAACATTTCCTTTTGAAAGAAAAGGATAATCGTAAGACCGATCCACACATAAACATGGATGGTTTTTAACTTACGATAACCCAAAGTATTTTTGAAATCATAGCTTATTATGATATTATAATGATGTCTAAATACAAATAAATATCAATCTAGTATAACGCTTGCATCTCACACTCCACATATATAGTATACAATCAAAAACGACGTGATCTTATTGGAGATTGGATTCCGACTGTGACAAGGTATGGATCCACCTGCCGATAGTGTATCTCTAGAGGGGGAACACACTGGGTTCAACAAGAACATCTTGCAACCCGGCCACACATGACCGAAACACTCATTTTGCTTGAGTGTATCAAATGTATATCACCAACCATTGGGCTAAAACCACTGTTTTCTGAAAAGGGACAGCATCGAAATAGATTAAAGAAGGAAATAGATTTTCTCTAGATAGGTAATTATACACACTACTTAGGAGCGACCCACTTAGCCATTCTGCTTGTCTGATTTATGTCATTTCTCGGTTGATGAGGCTTGAGGTTTAACACTACCTTTAGAACATCACATCGCAATTCACTTTGAATGCCATATCGTCATATCCGCCAAATCTTGACGTCCACAAAAAATACTCTGCTCGTTAAGCTAGAGAACGACCATTCTCTGCCACTAACAGAAATACGTTTGTAAGAATCAATGTACGTGATTCTCAAGAAATATTCTGTTAGACATTCGTCTGTACAAGTCATCCAAGAACAGAATGAACCGAAGGTACCCTTTTACCCCATCCTAGGTATCACCCTAGAGATCAGAAGCGAGTAGTCATTGCAATCTGTAGATTTCAGCCATGATAGAACCCAAGTATATCTGTACATCGGCATAAAGATTTTAAGTTGTTTTCCATTTATGAAGATCAACGGTCTTCGATTTCTTTGTCTCGATCAACATCTGATATCTTCCACATTTTCGTATTTGATGGTCGGGATGGTATTCGAATGTAATTTCGATCCCGGACTTTCCATACCAACAATCGTATTGGTTTGATTTGATAGTCGGTTATTTAACTATTAAATAAACACCCATTCAATCATAAAATCAAAATATATTTATTGGTTTAGTGCTCAACATCATTTTGCTTATTTAATTAAAAATAATTAAATAAACGGTTAATTAAAATATTCCAATATTTGGAAAACAACATTACATTTCTTACTTCAACCTCCCATAGTCCTTGACCGTAAATTGGTAAGAGAATAATTTCCCAAGTATCAACCCCGAAGACCGAAATCAACATCAGATTAAAAATTAGAAAATCACTCAACTCAACCAATCTCCAGTTAGGTTCTAAATCTTATCTTAACTCCTTATCGACCCATGTTATTCCATTTCGAATCCCCTCAACCATTTCTCGCTTTGAACATCTCGCTTCGATTCCATTCATCTTACTTAATTTCATTACTAAGTAAATACTAATTTAAAATCAATAATTCGTCTTCACGTCTCTTTTATAAATCCTATTCAAAAAACTCAGGTTTAATACAAATCACTTCTTACCTCGATTTCTTTTTACTTAATCCAAATGTTACATAAACATTTATTTAAAACCATCATACTCTCTTACAACCTCTTTCATAACTTAATTCACAAAACTCGGGTTTCAAAATATATACCCGATCATAAACTCTTTTCACAATTTAACTATATTCCATTACATTATTGATTTCTTACTTAAATTATTTCCCTTTTAAAAACAAATCTCTTAAATAGAATAACAAATTTATTTCAGCACTAAATACTGTAAAATTAGTTGACTACTTTATTAACTAAAATAAATAATAAATTTCTGCTTATCTGCTTATGATTCTTATTAACAAAAGATTATGTTTCATAAAATCATATAACAATTCCTTATAATTTAAATAATAAATATTTATTTCATGTTTAATAAACTTCCATTCCAAAATAATAGATTTAAAAATCTATTTCCAGTTGTAAAATTTATTTTATAACTTTGTTTCTATCGATTCACCTAGTGGTAAATCCATATTTACAAAATGATTGATTTTCAAGCCATCTGGTGCCAATTACTCAACCAATACTGCCCATTGGTTAAAAACACATTCACATTGAATTCCAATCAACAACTAAATCAATTTGTCCAATCCATATTGAGTAAATCGTACATATAATGGTAATATGAGAATAATGATAAATTTGAGGAATCTAGTTGGATCCCTCCAACTTGTTTCCCTACATCCAAATATGTTACTTCAAATAATATTATCCAATTAAATAAACATATATAATATTTAATGAACAACCAATAACAGCAATTCAAGCACTCATATTGAAATTCAATACGTTTAATGTAACCAACAAGGCAAGTTACCTTGTTTGAAAAAAAAATCGTTAAAATAACGATTTGATTTCATTTGAAATAAACGAATGTTTAATTCAACCTATTCATTCAATATATAAATATTATTCAGCACACAGGAAACAACTGTCAACCATAGCACACAAAACAATCTTGACTTATATAAAATATAAGTGCATAAAAATTGAGTGAGTTAAACTCACATTGATTTGATTTGTTGAATTGTTCGGTTTTAGATTAAAAAAACAGTCGTTTATTGTAACTGAAAACTCATATTGCTTTCCAAACTATTTCAGAATATTATGCTCGTCACCACGGTCTCATTGTAATTTCCTACATCATTTTCTGTTAAAATTTGTACGAGCTATAATCAAATTTAGTTCCCAGTTAGGTTAAATGATTTAATTCCCTTAATTAAAAATAAAATTATTAGCTAATTATTTGGATTTTTAAAGATAGTCCAACAAACCGTTTTTCTTTACCCAGGTCCGAAGTCTTCTGTTCTTTTGCAAAATATAAAACAAGCTGATCCTCTTTTCCACTTGAACCACATGCGCATTCCTTTAATCAAAATTCCCGATATAAATATGCTTCTCCACGTTGTTCAAAATAATATGGGTTGTCCTCCTTCTGCATGTCTTCGTTCAAATCGAATTTATCATTTCCTTTCTTCTGCATATTAACATTCAAAACAGCTATTGATCATCCCTTCACTCCATTTTTTGTGCCTAAATATAATTATTTTTCTTTAAAACCAAAGCCCAAAGGCCCACAACCCTTTCAGCCTACGTTGCATATACTTTTCCCCCCTCAATTCTCTTCCTTCCAAAGACCAAGCTATCGTTGTACACAAAGTGCCCAAATTTCCTTCCTGCCTTTCCCCGTTCGTTCTTTTTTACTTCTGTCCCCTTTTTCTTGATTTCACCATACAGCTTCGTGACTACTTCAACAACTCAACACTCCACGACAGTTCCTCGAATTCAACATGCATGATCGGTAACCCTCCCATTTCGGAACATGTTAAACTCCCCATTTAGTTTTCATGAATCCTGTTAAATATTCGTTCCAAAATATCCCATTCTTCCCCATCCCTCCTTCACATACACAAACTGCCCTTGTCAATACTCCTGTTCTTTTTTTCTTTTTCTTCTTAGAATGCTATTGTTCGAACACTTTACTCCATCCTTCTTCATAAATTCTCCACGTTTGCCATCAAACCGCCTCAGATCATCACTGGAGCATGCGCTTTTGTCCACATCTTCGAACTTCACTCTCGAACCACAGTGCCCCTGTAGGTTCACACGAGAATTGATGAAACCCACTACGGTTTTCGAACCAAAGATCCACACTCCAGTTTTTATACGTGACTGGGGTTTTTAATACATGACTGAAGTTTGTGATTTTATGTGAGTGGAAATTTGGTTGTATTCATTTGCAGCAGGTCAGTTTTCTAGTAGGGGGGAGATTAAAATTTCGCTTATAATTCAGAGGGAAAAAATATTGTGTGCAATATGCTAGTTACAGGAGAATAAAATTGAAGATTGTAACAAAGTCCATTCACTTAAGCAAGTAGAGTAGTTGTTTATTCTTTGAATTTTCATCTCATTTGGAATAGGCTGCTGAAAGATAGCGACAGTGCATGTACCATTTCCTTAACGATGAAGTACTCCCTTCATATATATATATATATATATATATATATATATATATATATTAGAGTAGTTTGCCTTTTCACAATATAGAGTAGCTGTTATTTTAGTCTGGGAGTACTTCTTCATTTACTTGGCATTTCCAAAACTTAGTGAAGAAGGTTGCTGCACATTATTTTGTACTTCTGCAGCCTATACACTTAGGTTAGTGGTGATAGGGTAGGCAAGTACTGTGATGTGATTCTCTTTGCTTAAGGATGATGCCATCGGCTAGGATAGAATAGGGCCGAAGGCAATATAGACATGTGCTTGAGTGTTCTTTCATACTTTAAGTTATATTTTTATACGGTATTAAACTCTACCGCTTATATCGTTGCTGACCATTAACCATTGAATTTGTATTGCCACACACAAACTCCAAAGATAATGAAAATGGACACACCACTATGTCTTAACGTTCTGATCCCAATAAAATATGTTTCGTCGAAAATGAAGGTTGTTTGAAAAACGACTATTTTTAAGGCCTATATAATATCGAAAAATATAATTAAATCCACAATAATTCAATTAAAATAATAATAGATTATTATTATTGTATCTCCCCAAAGGAAATATTACATAACTTCAGAATAAACCAATATATATTTTTAAACTCAACATTTACAATCCCGGGCTAACCGATGTTCAAAAATAATATAAAAATCCTTTATATTTTATTTACTAAACGTCATCGTTTATTAACGAATACCATAGCGACTATTTTAAAATTGAATTTGACATAACTAACAATTTATAATATAAAATCTCCATTTTTTCCCATTAGAAAATTATAATCAAATCGATTCAAACGTATCTTGTTTCACAAAATGTCGACTTAAAATGGATTCTATATATCCAATTGAATTTCAAATCGTAAATTATGAACTACCGCCACGTTATGAGCTCGTTTTATAATTATATATAAATTAAACATTCAAACTCATTTTATAATGAACTAAATATTATAAATCCATTTATAATTCCAAATCGATATTTAAAATAAAAATATATTAAATATTTGACTACCAAAAATACGGGACATTACATTCCTTCCTCCTTAAAAGAATTTTGTCCCCAAAATTACCAAGGTAGAAGAAATGTTACAACCCATAATCTTTTCTAAAATCCAATTTAATTTTAAATTGAAAACTAATATAATATCATAAATAAATATTTTCCAAAAATATCGAAAAATTTCTAACACGTTAGATTCCCGGAAAAATTCGGCAGAGTCTTTCCTGTAAGGAGGGACTTTTGTGATATCGCAGGATCAGCAAATATATATATATATATATATACATCGACCCACACGGTCGGAAAACAAAATTCATATTTTCGCATAGGCGTACCTTATGCGAGCGCTATGAGTATAGTTGCCCAACTTTTTTCGATATACTCAACCAACATCAACCTCAAAGCCTTCCAGTGCCTATACTTAACTCCATTCAACATGTAAGTAACAATTACATGTAATTCTTCAATAATATCTCATTGATTAACAAATATACACATGCAGATTTTCAAAATCAAACATGTAGCATCATTCAGGTACAAATACAGGGTTAAATCATTCAGTTTCAATTCATATGTGATTCAATTCCAATTTATTACTGGAATTCATTTCTTACCCTTTAATTCATTAAACTGTTATTAAACTATTAATGAATTCTATTCAATGAACTCAACATACAATCAACAATCAGTCAACATCCAATGCACAATCAACTTAAGTAAATTAATAGAATTTACATTCAATATTTATATTTAATTTCAATTAATACATAATATCAATCTTTACTTGTCTATACTCACTTGGGTTTGACATATTTTAATATTTGTTGATTAATATCCGATTGATCTCCATTCAATTATTATTAAATAGATCCCCAAATTTCAAATCTATTAAATTTAGTTTAATTCCATTCAAATCAATCAAACAAATCAATATCAAAATAATTTAGTAAAATTATTTCCTTTACATACAAAATGTAATTTGGGCAAAATTATTTAATTTACCCTCTTTACAAAACAATATCGCATCAGTTGCCAGTTCAAATATAACTCTTAAACCGGTCAAACAACACAATACAAAACATTTTAATAAAATCTACAAATACGCTCTCTCAAATATACTCAACTGAATCTAGGGTATTACTAACCCCATCTTTATCGAGTTATGCCACAGAGCCAAGGTTATTACTAAACCTTATGCTCCGACACCGCTGTAACGACCCGGAGAATCCGACGCACGAATTCAAACAATAATACATAACCTGTATTACTTGTCAGAAATCAAGTATCGAAAATACCATATAGTTAATGAAAGAAAATAGAGGGTGAGATAATAAAGAAAGAAATATTAGAATAGAAGAAGAAGAAGAACCCAACAACATTAGAGTCTCACATCGCAGCCTAACAAAATATAATATAGAAATATAAACTTAATTGAGAGCTTTGAATTAAAAACTTACAATCATCATAGTACATCAATACATCTGGACAGTTATATTAATATGTCCTCATATACAACACACGGTGGAATCAATACTAATATGTATCATATGTCTGAACTCCTCCAACTTATCTTCAGACTTCACAACATCTGATAACCTGAACCTGGTCTAACCTGAGCATTAAAAATGTCGGATCGGTCTGGAAAACTAGAGAGAGAAAACTTGGTAAGTTTGTAAACAACACCCAACTTGATTTTTAAAGTCAAAACATTTCCTTTCAAAAGAAAAGGATAATCGTAAGACCGATCCACACATAAACATGGATGGTTTTAACCTTACGATAACCCAAAGTATTTTTGAAATCATATCTTATTCTGATATTATAATAATGTCTAAATACAAATAAATATCAATCTAGTATAATGTTTGCATCTCATGCTCCACATATATAGTATACAATCAAAAACCGCGGGATCTTATTGGAGACTGGATTCCGACCATGACAAGGTATGGATCCACCTGCCGATAGTGTGTCTCTAGAGGGGGAACACACTAGGTTCAACAAGAACATCTTACAACCCGGCCACACATGACTGACCGCTCATTTTGCTTGAGTGTATCGAATGTATATCACCAACGGTTGAGCTAAAACCACCGTTGCCAAAAAAGGGATAGCATCGAAACAGATTAAAGAAGGAAATAGATTTTCTCTAGATAGGTGATTATACACACTACTTGGGAGCGACCCACTTAACCATGCTACCTGTCCGATTTTTGTCATTTCTCGGTTGATGAGGCTTGAGGTTGAACACTACGTTTAGTACATCACATCGCAATTCACTTTGAGTGCCACATTGCCAGATCCGCCAAATCACTAATTGACGTCCACAAAAAATACTCTAGTCGTTAAGCTAGAGAATGACCATTCTCTGCCACCAATAGAAATATGTTTGTAAAAATCAATGTACGTGATTCTTAAGAAATATTCTGTCAGACATTCGTCCATACAAGTCATTCAGGAACAGGATGAACCGAAGGTACCCTCCTAACCCATTCTAGGTATCACCCTAGAGATCAGTAGTGAGTAGTCCTTGCAATCTGTAGATTTCAACCACGATAGAACCCTAGTATATCTCTGCGTCGGCACAAAGATTTAAAGTTGTTTTCCATTTATGAAGATAATCGGTCTTCGATTTCTTTGTCTCGATCAGCATCTGATATCTTCCGCATTTTCGTATTTGACGGTCGAAATGGTATTCGAATATAATTTCGATCCCGGACTTTCCGTACCAACAATCGTACTGGCTAGATTTGATAGTCGGTAATTTAACTATCAAATAAACAACCATTCAATCTTAAAATAAAAATGTATTTACTGGTTTAGTGCTCAGCGTCATTTGGATTATTTAATTAAAAATAATTAAATAAATGGCTAATTAAAATATTCCAATATTTGGAAAACAACATTCCATTTCTTACTTCAACCTCCCTTAGTACCTGATCGTAAATTGGTAAGAGAATAATTTCCCATGTATCAACCCCGAAGACCGAAATCAACATTAGATTAAAACTTAGGAAATCTATCAACTCAACCAATCTCCAGTTAGGTTCTAATTCTTATCTTAACTTCTTATCGACCCATGTTATTCCATTTCATATCCTCCAACCATTTCCCGCTTTGAACATCTCGTTTCAATTCCATTCATCTTACTTAATTACATTACTATGTAAATACTAATTTAAAATCAACACTTCGTCTTCACGTCTCATTTATAAGTCCTATTAAAAAAACTCAGGTTTAATACAAATCACTTCTTATCTTCATTTCGTTTTACTTTATCCAAATGTCGCGTAAACATTTATTTAAAACCATCATATTCGCTTACAAGCTCTTTATAACTTAATTCACAAAACTCGGGTTTTAAAATATATACCCGATCATAAACTCTTTTCACAATTTAACTATATTCCCTTACATTATCGATTTCTTACTTAAATCATTTCCCTTTTAAAAACTAGTCTCTTAAATAGAATAATAAATTTACTTCAGCACTAAATAATGTAAAATTAGTTGACTGCTTTATTAACTAAAATAAATAATAAATTTCTGAACATCTTCTTATGATTCTTATTAACATAAGAATCTTTTTATAGAATCATATAACAATTCCTTGTAATTTAAATAATAAATAATAAATATTTATTTCTTGTTTAATAAACTTCCATTCCAAAATAATAGATATAAAAATCTATTTTCAGTTGTAAAATAAATTTTATAACTTTGTTTCTGTCGATTCACCTGACGGTAAATCCATATTTATAAAACGATTAATTTTCAAGCCATCTGATGCCAATTATTCAACCAATACTGCCCATTGGTTAAAAACACACACACGTTGGATTCCAATTAACAATTAAATCAATTTGCTCAATCTATATTGAGTAGAAAGTTCATATAATGGTAATATGAAAATAATAATAAATTTGAGGAATCCAGTTGGGTCCCTCCAACCTGTTTCCCTGCATCCAAATACATTACTTCAAATAATTTTATCCAATTAAATAAAAAGATAAAATATTTAATAAACAACCAACAACATCAATTCAAGAAATCATATTTAAATTCAATACGTTTATATTATTATAAATGTAACCAACATGGTAAGTTACCTCGTTTGCAAAAAAAGTTAAAATAATGATTTGATTTCATTTGAAATAAATGAACGTTTAATTCAACCAATTCATTGAACATATAAATATTATTTAGCACACAGCAAGAAACTATCAAGCATAGCACACAAAACAATCCGGACTTATATAAAAAATAAGTGGGTAAAAACTGAGTGAGTTAAACTCACTTTGATTTGATTCGTTGAATGGTTCGGTTTCGGTTAAATTAAAAAGTTGTTTAATTTAACTGAAAACTCATGTTGCTTCCAACACCGTCCAAACTGTTTCATAATATTATGCTCGTCACTACGATCTCATTGTAATTTTCTACATCATATACTGTTAACATTTGTATAAGTTATAAATAATATTAATTCCCGGTTAGATTAAATGTTTTAATTCTCTTAATTAAAAATATAATTATTAGCTAATTACTTGGCTTTATAAAGATAGTCCGATAAATCGTTTGTCTTTACCCAGCCCCGAAGTCTTCTATTCTTTTGCAAAATATAAAACAAGCTGATCCTCTTTTCCACTTGAACCAAATGCCTAATCCTTTAATCAAAATGCCTAACATAAATATGCTTTTCCACGTTGTTCAAAATAATATGGGCCATCCTCCTTCTGCACGTCTTCATTCAAACTGAATTTATCATTTCCTATCTTCACAATATTGACTTTCGAATTAGCTATCGATCATCCCTTCACTCCATCGTTTTGTGCCCAAATACAATTCTTTTTTTAACCAAAGCCAAAAGGCCCACAAACCTTTCAGCCCATGTTGCATATACTTTTCCCCCATTAGTTTTCTTCCTTCCAGAGACCACGCCTTCGCTGTACCCAAAGTGCCCAAATTTCCTTCCTGCTTTTACCCGTTCGTTCTTTTTACTTCAGTCCCCTTTTCTTGATTTCACCATACTGCTTCGAGACCACTTCAACAACTAAACACTCCAAGACAGTTCCTCAAATTCAACATGCACGATCCGTAATCCACCCATTTTGGTACATGTTAAACTCCCCATTAAGTTTTCATGAATCCTGATCAATATTCATCCCAAAATACCCCATTCTTCCCCGTCCCTCCTTCACGTACACAATCTACCCTCGTCTGTGCTCCTGTTCTTTTTTTCCTTTTTGTTCTTAGAATGCTACTATTTGAATATTTTACTCCATCCTTCTTCATAAATTCTCTACGTGTGGCCATCAAACCACCTCAGATCATCACTGGAGCATGCGCTTCTATCCTGATCTCCGACCTTCACTCTTGAACCATAATACCACTCCAGGTTCACACGAGAATTACTGAAACCCACTACGGTTTTCGAACCCAAGCTCCACGCTTCGGTTTTTATTCGTGGCTGGGGTTTTTAGTACATGACTAAAGCTTGTGATTTTATGTGAGTGGAAATTTCGATTGTATTCATTTGCAGCAGGTTAGTTTTCTAGAGGGGGAGGTTAACGTTTCGCTTATTATTCAGAGGGGAGAAATACAGGGTGCAGTATGCTAGTTATAGGAGAATAAAATTAAAGATAGTAACAAAGTCCATTCACTTAGGCAAGTAGAGTAGTGGTTTATTTCTTCGAATTTTCATCTCATTTGGAATAGGCTGCTGAAAGATAGCAACAGTGCATGTACCATTTCCTTAACGATGAATTATTCCCTTTATATATATATATATATATATATATATATATATATATATATATATAAGAGTAG
Source organism: Allium sativum (assembly GCA_030737875.1). Classification (NCBI taxonomy): domain Eukaryota; kingdom Viridiplantae; phylum Streptophyta; class Magnoliopsida; order Asparagales; family Amaryllidaceae; genus Allium; species Allium sativum. The sequence goes on from CM060922.1 coordinate 925,074,578, forward strand.
GTTGCTTTTTCACAATATAGTGTAGCTCTAATTTTAGTCTTGGGGGTACTGCTTCTTTTACTTAGCATTTGAGTGATGAAGGTTGGTGCGCATTATTTTGTATGTCTGTAGCTTATGCACTTGGATTAGTGGTGATAGGGTTAGCATGTACTATGATGTGTTTCTCTTTGCTTAAAGATGAAGACATCGGTTATGAGAGAACAGGGTAGAAGGCAATATAGACATGTGCTTGAGTGTTCTTTCATACTTAGGAATCAAGTTATATTTTTATTCAGTATTAAAGTCTACCGCTTATATCTTTGTTGACCATTAACCGTTAAATCCGTACTGCCACACACAAACTCCAAACACAATAAAAATGGATACACCACTATGTATTAACGTTCTGAACCTAATGAAATTCATTTCGTCGGAAACAGAGGTTGTTTGAAAAAACGACTATTTTTAAGGCCTATATAATATCAAAAAATAATAATTAAATCCACAATAATTCTATTAAAATAATAATAGATTATTATTATTGTATCTCCCTAAATAAAATATTAAACAGCTTCATAATAAACCAATATATATTTTTAAACTAAACATTTACAATCCTAGGCTAACCGATATTCAAAAAAATATAAAAATACTTTATATTTTATTTAATAAATGTTATCGTTTATTAACAAATTCCATAGCGACTATTTTAAAATTTGAATTGGACATAACTAACAATTTATAATATAAAATCTCCATTTTTCTCTCCCATTATAAAATTATAATCAAATCGATTCAAACGTTTCTTGTTTTACAAAATTTCGACTTAAAATGGATTATGTATATTCAATTGAATTTCAAATCGTAAATTACGAACTACTGCGATGTTATGGGTTCATTTTATAATTATAAATAAATTAAACATTTAAACTCATTTTATAACGAATTAAATATTAAAAATCCACTTATAATTCCCAATCGATATTTAAAATAAATATATATTAAATATTTGACTACCAAAAATACAGGACATTACAATATAAATATGAAAAATTGTTTATAGTTAAATTCCACGCCCTTTATGGGTGTAACATCCCGCACTTTTAATGATATAATAATTAATTAATTTAATTATTTAAGTAATGGTTTGGTTATTTAATTTGGCTTAAATTAAATATTTTTTATTTATATTTGTTAATATAAATAATGAGATAATATATTTATTACCGTAACGATCAGAAATAGTTGAATTCACAATAGTGTGTGAATTGGATAATGTAAGATATTTGATTCAGTTTAGAATTGAATTATAATAACGAATATATTTATAACTAACATTTGAACGTATTAATTATAATATAATTTAAAACGATCTCGTAACGTCGTTGTAATTCGCAATTTAACGTTTTGAACTTTAAATGAATACACATAATTCGTTACAAGCCGGATTTCTTCGAAATAAGAAACGTTGGAATCTGTTGAACTTTATTTTTCTAATGGAAGTGAAAAATTAAGATTTCGTGTTATAGAGTGTGAGTTATTTTTAAATCAAAATTTTAGAAAGTTGTTATGGAGTCGTTTATAAATCATAACGATTTATTTAATATAATTAAATATTGGTTTCGAATTTGGATAAGATCTTCGAGATGTAGTAATAATTTAATTTTTAGAATTTTATTATAACTTTTAATTGGTAAAATAAGTAACTTTTTATTTGAAGTATTTTACACCTTTTATCAGGATTTTTGGGATTTCACAAAATAAGCTATCTTGTCTATTTTAATGTATTTTTGAAATTGTGGCACATCGCTTGACATGATCGTACATTTATTTTTGTATGTAGCGGCTAGTACACGAACGGAGTTTTATATATTGGGGTAAGCTAACGTTTATAAATTCAAAACTTAAAAATAAAATGAATTGATTATCATGTGTCCTAGAGAAAACTGTGCAATGTAGACCACAAAACAAAGGTAATATGAAACATTCATTGATAAAACTAGAAAAGACCACTTGACATTGCAAATAACTTATGCTAATATAAGTACTTAAAGAAATGGAAACGTAAGCATACCAATTCATTGATCAGTTCCCCTTTAAGAAATCTAGTTTGCCTCCCATTAATTTAAATGATAATAGTAAGCATCAATTTATTTATAGCTCATGTCTAGTACAAATATTATTTATGTGTTCCTTCTGAACGAAGCATCAGTACAAACTATCTGTGAATAACGCAAGTTATACTTTGGAAATTTAGACTAAAACACAAGTCTACCACTTACCCTACATTTTTGCTGCTGCAATGTTAGTTCTTTTCAACATTAAATCACCACCTACCAATGAAGCTTCAGCTATCTTGAAAACAGTAGCTACACTAGAAATTTTTTACAAGCCTAATCTAACTAAATAAAAAATATGCAACTCTATGATTTATAACTAGACATAGCTGTGAGGACCTGAGCTTGAAGACGTGGGAACAAAGGCAACCCAACCTACCCTTAATGTTACAGCTACTCTATGGCCAATTCCTTGCGTGTCAAGAATTTCTAATAGTATAAATACACGACCGAAGTATCTTTCGTTCTTCTTTGTTTCAGGACATGGCGAAGCTTCTTCATGTCAATAAAAATCAAAACAACATCCATTCTCTCATATAAAAATCTAAAACGTGCATATTTGCAATCTTGAACGAAGAGCTTCGCTCTCCTTTATGCTTTGTTGGGTTCGGATGAAGTACGCATCAAATGGAGGGGAAGTGCGTACTGTTTTTGGCAGTAGGGAAAGAGTAGCTTGAAGGAGGAAGTTCGAATGACTTTGAGAGGAGCTAACATTTGAACCAAATAGTTGAATGAGAGGGATTATTGTTTTTTGGGGAGGGAAGAATATATGATGTGAAGAGTAAGAGGAGCTTGGTGATAAAAAAATCGCACGCTGCACGAAGAAGTGTGGATCCACCTGAAGCCGTGGTGAAGTATATGTTTGCGAATTTGAGGCAAGGATGTTAAGAAGGTACGAGTTTAAACTATGGTGAAGAATAGGAGTAGATACGGGAGCTTTTGAAAGAGGAAGAAGAGATCATGTTAACGCACGTGGGCCTAGGGTTTTCATCTTAGTTAGATGGGCCGATTTGATCACGTTGTAGCCCAACAGGAAAAGTAAGAAAAAAAGGGATATGGGGATATGAGGATTCGAAATAGTTTGGTGCAGTGTACAGAAAGGTTTCACAAATTATATGGAGAAGGAGATCATGTTTAGAGTTTGGAATGAAGGACACAGACGGGTATGAAGAGCTTGGATAAAACCAACGTGTGTTATGAGCCTAGCCATGAGTTAATAACGGTATTGATTTATAATAAGTAACTTAGTTTAATTAAATATTTAATTATGAATTTTTATAGTTAATTTAAATCACATAAACTTAAACATGGATAACTTTTATTTGTGTTACCAAAATTAAATGAAATCAAGCAAGTCAAAATCGTAGAAACAACGTCTATATTATGAAACTGATTTCGTTGAGTACGAAGTTACGGAATTTTTCTGATAAAATCAATTTTTTTTATTTTAAATGAAACAAAAGCAGTACCATCAAATGCGAAACAAGTGAGTAAACTCACTAACTCTATCCAGTTTTATAATTTAATATCGTTATTTGATATTGATAAAAATGATTGAATGCTGTGGGTGATGGTTGTTTGGATGATTGCTTATCAACTGGTTGAAATAATATATATACAGTTATATATATAAATAGTTGATTGAATAATGATTCTGTAACAGCCCGAATTTTCAAAACCAAATTAAAAATTCTAATTTAGCAATTTTAGTGGATTTTGAATATTTAAAATGATTTATTTTAAATAATATTGATTAAAAATATATTTAAATCGAAGTTAGAATGCATAATTTAATTTTAATTATATAACGAGCCTGAAATGTCGCGGCAGTTTGAAAATTCGATTTCAAATTTTAAATGAATGTACAGGATTCAAAATAAATCGGTTTTCAATAGAGCCAGAAATATTAGAATCTGTTTGAAAATATCTTTCCAACGAATGTGAAAAATCCATATTTCATAACGAGAATAAAAAGTTATGTCCAGTTGAAAATTTAGAATAGTCGCTACGGAATTTATATAATATATAGCCTTTAAAAATAGCCATTTTGCAAATGACCTCCCTTTTCGACGAGACCACTTTTATTGGATCTGGAATATCAAATTATTGCTAGATTCCAATTTCCATAATTTTTGGAATTAATACGTGAACGTGGTGAAGTTAAACGTGTTTGGTCAATTCAGTTTGAATTTAATCGATTGGAAAATGAACATTTTTCAAACGGTCTCCAAATTCGATGAAATTAGTTCTTTAGGACCATATCATCAAAACATAGGTAGATTTATTTTTCTGGAATTTTTGGAGTCAGTACTTGGCCTCGGTCTAATGAAATGTACGTTTAAATTCAATATGTATTAAACTATATTTTAATTTTGATAAAAACTAATCAAAACAGTTGAATTGGCTTAAGAAACATATCCCATTGTACCTGGAATTGGGGTATTCAGCTAGGGGCAACAGTTATTGGGTTTGATTTGGAGTTAGTATCAATGAACTTGTATTTTTGGAATTAAATAAAATAAAAATATAAATATATATACACGGTCAAAGTTAATCAAACCCTCACAAACTCTCTCTCTCGCGGTCAACACAGAAACGCACCCTCAAATTCATCTTCAACGGAGGAAATGCTCAGAGTTTCGTAAGCCAAAATCTTTAAATCAAATCCATGAAACTCAAAACCGATTAAAGCAAAATTGTAGAGGCTAGCGAGATCTTCGAGATGATACAACGGTGAGCAGGAATGGTTGGACGATGTAGTCGGAATTATTGCCCAAAGGACCGTCGCTCATGCCCTAATCTCGAGGCGAGGAGGATTTCAAGTAGGCCATGGCTCACTGAGGTGGTAGACGGCGCGGAGGAGTATCTTCTGTTGGTGGCCTATCAACTCCAGGCGGCTCTAGCAACGTTCGACAGTGGCAAATAGGTTTTGAGGGCGACCTTGTTTCTAAACGATGGTGAAAGGGTTAAAACGAGGTCAAGGTTATAATTTAATTAATTAATTAATTCTTCGTTTAATTATCGCAATGTAAATAGCAGCATAACTTTTCCATACGAGGTCCAAATCCAACGAAACTGGATCCATTGCGATCGTGGGGACGATGGCTTCACAAAAAGACTGACTGGACCCAATTTGGAGCAAGTTAGAAATTTAGGCAAATTCAAACCCGAGTTGTTCAGAAATTCAGAAATAAAACTGGTGGAGTGGAAACCAACTGTGAGAACATCTTCTCACTCTAATTATTTTCCAGTAATATATACACTAGGATGCAGATGGTGTTTAGTAGCACCCGACACCATTTGTTATATAAACCATGGATGTTTGTTTGAATTGATTGTACTGTGGATGTGGATGTTGATTATGAATTCATGTATGGAATAAAATATTTGAACAATAAATATATCATTTTTATTGAATGAATAAAATATATATAAAATATTCATGTATGGAATAAAATATTTGAACAATAAAAATATCATTTTTATTGAATGAATAAAATATATAAAATATTCATGTACGGAATAAAATATTTGAACAATAAAAATATCATTTTTATTGAATGAATACAATATATAAAATACACATGTATGGAATAAAATATTTGAACAATAAAATTATCATTTTTATTGAATCAATAAAATATATAAAATACTCATGTATGGAATAAAATATTTAAACAATAAAAATATCATTTTTATTGAATGAATAAAATATATAAAATATTCATGTATGGAATAAAATATTTGAACAATAAAAATATCATTTTTGTTGAATGAATAAAATATATAAAATACTCATGTATGGAATAAAATATTTGAACAATGAAAATATAATTTTTATTGAATATATGAACCATATAAAATGGTCATGTGTTGAAAATATATATTCATTTACAGATCGGACGATTTTTTTATGTACACCCATTTAACTGATATTAATTGGGACGATATATTTTATACATCACCCAACTGCACAAAATATAATAATTATTTGAGGGTCGAAACCTCATACGGGTATTGGAATGATATTTGGCGTACACTAATCCCAATTGTTTAGTGGTATGTCAATCGATTGGTTGACACACTATTGTAAGCATTGATTATTTATATTTAACGCTTATGCAGTTGTGTAGTGCACTCTGGATGATGGTTGATGGAATATCATTGTTGTTATATACAAGTGTTGTATGAAATCCATATAACTAACATTATATGGTAATTGATTGGGTATGATTCCAATTCAGAAAAAACAAAAAAATTAAAATAAAGAATATTTTAATATAACAAATATTTTAAAATAACATTCTATAAAGGATTAAAAATATGATTTTGATGTCCGATTTGGGATGGACACGAAAATATTTAAATATATGAAGCCATGTTGGTTAGATTAACGCCATTTAGACTTTAATGATATTTATATCGATTTTATTCATTTTATAATGAATATCGAAAAGGTAATGATTTCAAAACCTGATATTTTGAAAATATTATCATTTATATATTACAGTAATATAGAATATTCAATTTTGATTTAAAATTGAAAATGAAGTTAGAATCATTTTAAAACGAATTTATAAATGATTTATAAAACATGTTTTAAATGGAAATCGACGAAATATATATTACATGTATTATATATATTATATAATGGCCTGGATAGAAAGAGTCGGGCAACGACCGTTCGCGAATGTCGACCATTGACTTCGAATTGACATTACGGGAGATTCGACTGTCGGATTCTCCTAAAATCGGAACCATTGGGTTCGTATCGAAAAGAGCTTTCCAACGAATATAAGATATTTAAAATCTAATGGTTGGATTTGGAATTATGTCAAAATCAAATTTGAAAAAGGTCGTTGTAAGTGCAGTTCGATGACCGTTTATGGAAATCGACTGTACGGGCTCTTATAAAATTATTAAAAACATTAGTAATTTGTGTAAAATCATAATAAATAATCTGGAAAGAATTGGGATGAAAAATTCTACGTTTGTAAAGATGAAAATATATTTTTATCAAAATGAACTAGTTAATAACTAGAAATAATAATCCAATATTTTTAAATAAATAAATTGGATTTGAAATGGTTTTAAATTAACCAGAATTTTTTCGGTAAATAAATCGGAATGGATTTGAATGGAAATAATCTTCAAAATATTTCGATGTTTGGTTTCGTGATTATACGGATATTGTTATGGAAATTTGGAAGATATATTTATATCGTTATTTCCAATGCGATATTTATTGGTTTCAGAATTTGATATTGAATATAAGCCGATATAATTTCTATTCAAAGCCTTATATTTAATATCAAATTGGATTTTAGGTTTGTCGTGGACGGTGTCCTAAATAACATTATTCTTAAACCCAGTTGAGAAAAGAATAAATCTTTAATTTAAGATTTAGTGGAGTTTTCCAATTAATTAATATTTAATCGGAATTAAATAAAAGAATTGGATTTTTGGGTTTATAGTGAACGATGTTTTAAATGACATCTGTTCTTTAACCCGACTAACCGTGAAATGTAATTTGGAATTTATAAATCATTTTATTAAGATTTAATAGAAATTTTCCAAAGTAAAGTTTTCCAATTTAATATAATAAATTGGAATGGAATGGAATTTGATTTGGTAATAATCGAAGTGAGCTTCTGTGGAGGAAGACTGTTAATATATATGGAATTTAAAAGGCTTTGCCATTATTCCATTTATATTATTAGTCAGACACGGAAACTGGTTTCGATTATATATTGATTTGTTTTCCGTGCAGATTCCATATTTAATGGAACGTGATTTTGGGTTTATCGTGAACTGTGTTTTAAATGACATTAGTTCTTTAACCCAGATAAAGACAGGATTACATGGCTAACATTGTATTTCTAACTATATTCGTTGATCTCTATTAAATATATATTTGTTTGGTGATGGAGAATTTATTCTTTTGCTTAACACCCTTCTCTAAGACGTACGAGCTTAGAGGTTATATATCGGCAGAAATCAGTGGTACGGTGTAGATTGTCAATGTGGCATGCTTGATTTCTCAAAATTAAATAATCATTAATATTGATTTTTGGGAACCTTAAAACTAAGTGGATTTTTAATGAATCTTGGATTAGATTGAATTGTGAATTGATAATTTAAATTATCAAATTTGGGAAATGATCGAGAATGGAGTATCACCAGTTTTGCTCGAAGCGATAGTTAAATCTTTAATTAGATTTGAACGTGAAATGGTAATCAAATTTACCGATAACACCGTGGTGTTAGATATGGAGTATTACCAGTTTTGCTCCATGGGATGAATAGGTTGGGATTGGGGAATTAAATAAATGATTACTGCGGTAAGGTGCCCTAATCACCACTAGTTTGGATAAACCTTAATTTGGTTTGAATTGATATCCAAAAGAAGATTAGAGAATAAATTTAAAGAATTTATCTTTTATAAAATTAATGGGAACATTTCCCTAATGATGTGAATATTTGAAAGAAAGAATATTCTGAATTGGAATAAGGAGTATGTTGTGTTTGTGTAGCACTAGTTTATAATATACGCGAGTTATTCGGAAAGGTCGGGTTTATACCCATTCTAAATAACTAATTCGACGATAAGTCGACGATGAAGACGGTGTCGAAGACCGGAGGTCTTCATATCGTTTGGAGGATTATTGATGTCTTGATTAGGCTGTACACCCAAGACAAGGTAATATGTGGTGGCTGTCCAGACATACTTGGAGATCGACCAGATATGCGAGGACCTCTCTCCTGTATTGGACATATGGGATGAGGAATAAGGTGCCTCCAGTTTCGTTCAGACCCAGAACGGACTTGTAAATTGATATGTGTCTGACATTGGATTTTATTCTATGTTGATTGATTTCTATTAAATATATATCTGTTTGGTGGCAGAATTTATTCTCTTGCTTAACACCCTTCTCTAAGACGTACAAGCTTAGAGGTTATATATCGATAGATATCAGTCACATTGCGTGAATTGTCAGTGTGGCATACTGAGATGCAAAGGATCAAGGGTTTTGTTGAAAAGCAGAGCCTTGTGGTTGATGATCAAAGCACGACTTTAAATAACATAGCTTTGTGTAGTGTTAATTCACGAGCCTCGCACCTAGGTGTGAACCAAATACGGGATAGTAACTACATGGAAATGGACATATGTTAGTTATAGCAATGAGTAACGTCATGGTATGGAGCCTAGACTGTTTACTCATGTGGATGCTGCATACTATTATTACTTAATGGAAGACGAGGTACCTCGGATATATCGGTCACTGCGGGGCTGATGGATATTATATCGGTCACTACAGGGCTGATGGATATGGTCGACATACCGACCATTTTAGATGTTTGATAGGACCAGCTGACAAATAGTGTATGGTATAACCAATCATCGGTGGATGACCGACCATGAAGATCCAAAGGGTTCACTGCGGGGGATCCTGAGGCACTTGCTAGTGTGTCTTGAAATCAGTGAGGATAATCTCTTGCCTCGGTTCATAGATGGAAACCCAATTTCCTATACATGATATTCGGTTTTAGTTGTATATATATATATATGGCGACGTAATATAATGGTACCTACGCCGCCTATGATTGATATATTTATATTTGAAATTGATTTCTTCACTTATAGTAATAATAAAAGATGAAATTTCATGTGTCAAGCATATTTGACTATTATACGAAAACTCTATCCTCGACTACGTTCATTGTGTGATGGGACCTGAGTCTTATAATAGCTTCATTTTTCTCTTTAACATTGCGCTATTATTTTTATGCATTAGTGTTCATGAGGGATAAACCCGATCCATGTTATACGGCTCGGTCCCATGATTTACCTGACTTTAAAAATCAAGCTAATAACTATTTTAGTTCTCACACCATTCACATGACTGACCTGGAGTTTATTGTTTTAACCTAAACTCTGCGTTCCCCTATTTTCCACACCGGCAGCTAGTAGTTTTGGTTTTGCAGATTTCTAGTTTACAGGATCCTGGTTTACTGCTGGAGCTATATTCGGAACTTTCTATATCCGTGTATTTCTTACAATTGTGGTATGTATTCTTTTTCTGCTGCTATGTAATGTATTTTAATCTCTGATATTTTCCAATGTGTAATATTTATTTATACTCTGTTATATTCTTGTACTCTGATGTAAATTGATGTAATAAGCAACGAAATTTTCTCCTGTTTGTGTTCTGATTTGTCGTGTTCTCAACTCAATCCGAGCTTTACCGTAAGGGCGAGTTTGAGTCAGCTTTGGTTTACAGGGCTCGAGAACAAGACACGTTAGAACCATACGAAAGAATTCATCAGAGATTGGATTAGTAATATCCAATTAGAATGTCTCATTAGAAGTAAGATTAGAAGTATCCTAGAACGAGTGTAAAGAGTGAAATTTTTTAAAATCAAATTTAGTTTTAAAATTTTATATCAATTATTCGTATTTGAATATTTATTTTATTTTGAATTTGGATAACCGAGTATATGAAGTTTTTGCATATACGCCTAGCTAGCGTGTATTCGAAGTCTCAAATATACTAGGTAGATATAGAATCACACTTTAGTCGCCCGGAGATGATTCTGATGATTGATATATCATCAACAGATTCTATATTCGAGTTTCGAAAGTGCGATATCTATATATTTCCAATTTGCTGGTGTGAGAACCAAAATATAGTTAGAATATATTGTTGTGATTTGGCATCAAAAATAGATTTTTGAGTATATATAAAAGTAATGCATTTGAAAATATAATCAACTAATTGATTGATGGTTGTGTTAAATTATAATGAGTGCGACTAATTAAAATATTGGAATGAACAAACCAATGGGAAAATGTAAGGCAAATTAAGCCAAATTGAATCAAATTATTGAACTAAATTGAAAATTGATTGAAATTGCATGCATATACATTGAACGGGTCATAGTAGGGAAGCTAAGCAGAGGAATAAAATTGTATGCCCGACAAATAGGTACATGTTTACAAATTTATTGGGTTTGGATGATTTTATGAGCCGATTGGCTAGCCGCTTGGCTTGTTCTTTTTTCTTTTGGATTGATGAGGTCCCTACGTGGCTAGTTGCGGTTTTAAATGTCTCCCGCTACAAAGGAGGTTATAGCAAAAAATTTCAAAAATTTAAGGTGTTAGCCAAATTTTTGAAGAGTTCGAAAATTCTTAGAAACTAAAAAGTTGAAGACTTCGAATTGACATTACGGGAGATCCGACCATCGGATTCATCTAAAACCAGAACCGTTGGTTCGTATCGAAAAGAGATTTCCAACGAATATAAGAGATTTGAAATCTAATAGTTGGATTTGGAATTATGTCCAAATCAAATTTGAAAAAGGTCTTTGTAAGTGTTGTTCGATGACCGTTTATGGAAATCGACTGTACGGACTTTGATAAAATTATTAAAAATATTAATAATTTGTGTAAAATCATAATAAGTGATTTGGAAAGAATTGGGATGAAAAATTCCACATTTTTAAAGATAAAAATATATTTTTATCAAAATGAACTAGTTAATAGCTAGAAAAAATAATCCAATATTTTTAAATAAATATATTGGATTTGAAATGGTTTTAAAATAACCAGAATTTTTCCAATAAATAAATATATTGGATGAAAAATTCAACTTTCATTTCAAAAATTTAAGGTGTTAGCCAAATTTTTGAAGAGTTCGAAAATTCTTAGAAACTAAAAAGTTGAAGAATGAAAGTCAAAATGAAAGTTGAGTTGGTTAGTTAAACAACTTTCAGCTCCGTTCCTTTTCGAGGATGAAAAGATTTTAAGTGGGGGAGACTGTAACAACCTGGATTTTCAGAACTAATTTAAAATTTTTAACTTAGCAATTTTAATGGATTTTGAATATTTAAAATGATTTGTTTTAAATAATAACAACTAAAAATTTATTTAAATCGAAGTTAGAATGAATAATTTAATTTTAATTATATAATGAGCCTGAAATGTCATGGTAGTTTGAAAATTCGATTTCAAATTTCAAATGAATGTACATGATTCAAAATAAATCGGATTTCAGTAAAACCAGAAATATTAGAATCTGTTTAAAAATATCTTTCCAACGAATGTGAAAAATCTAGATTTCATAATGGGAATGAAATGTTATGTCCAGTTGAAAATTCAGAATAGTCGTTATGGAATTTATATAATATATAGCCCTTAATAATAGCCATTTTGCAAACGACCTCTGTTTTCGACGAGACCACTTTTGTTGGATCCGGAATGTCAAATTATTTCTAGATACCAATTTCTATAATTTTTGGAACTAATATGTGAGCGTGGTGAAGCTAAACGTGTTTGGTCAATTCAGTCTGAATTTAATTAATTGGAAAATGACCATTTTTCAAATGGTCTCCAAATTCGACGAAATTAGTTTTATTAGGATCGTATCGTCAAAAAATAGCTAGATTTATTTTACTGGAATTTTTGGAGTCAGTTTGGCCCCGGTAAATTGAAATGTATGTTTAAATTCAATATATATTAAATTATATTTTAATTTTGATAAAAACTAATCAAAACAGTCAAAATGGCTTACGAAACATATCCCATTATGCCTGGAATGGGGGTATTTAGCAAGGGGCAACATCGTTGGGTATTAGTATTAATAAACTGGTATTTTTGGAATTAAATAAATTAAAAATATAAATATATATACACGGTCAAAGTTAGTCAAACCTTCACAAACTCTCTCTCGAGGTTGACACAGAAACACGCCCACAAATTCATCTTCAGCGGCGGAAATGCATAGAATTTCATGAGCCAAAATCTTTAAATCAAATCAATGAAATTCAAAACCGATTGAATCAAAATCGTAGAGGCTAGCGAGATCTTCGAGATGATACAACGGTGAGCTGGTTGGACGATGTGGTTGGAATCATTGCCCAAAGGGCCGCCGCTCGTGCCCTAATCTCTAGGCGAGGAGGATTTCGAGTGGGTTGTGGCTCATTGAGGTGGTAGATGACGCGGAGGAGTATCTTCTAGTGATGGCCAATCAACTCCAGGCGGCTCCAGCAACGTTCGACGGTGGTAAATAGGTTTTGATGCCGGCCTTGTTTCCTGAACGACGGTGAAAGGGTTAAAACGAGATTAAGGTTATAATTTAATTAGTTATTTAATAAATTATTCGTTTAATCATCGCAATGTACATAACAACATAACTTTTCCGTACGAGGTCCAAATCCAACGAAACTGGATCCGTTGCGATCGTGGGGACGTGGGCTTCACAACAAGACTGACTGGACCGAACCTGGAGCTAGTTAGAAATTTAGGCAAATTCAAACCCGAACTGTTCAGAAATTAAGAAATAAAACTGGCGGAGTGGAAACCAATTGTGAGAACATCTTCTCACTCTAATTATTTTCCAGTAAAATATATGCTAGGATGCAAACGGTGCTTAATAGCACCCGACACCATTTGTTGTACAAACCATGGATGTTTTTTTGAATTGATTGTACTGTGGATGCTGACTGTGAATTCATATATGGAATAAAATATTTGAACGATAAAAATATCATTTTTATTGAGTGAATAAAATATATAAAATATTCATGTATGGAATAAGAACAATAAAAATATCATTTTTTTTGTTGAATGAATAAAATACATAAAATACACATTTATGGAATAAAATATTTGAACAATAAAAATATCATTTTTATTGAATGAATAAAATATATAAAACATTCATGTATGGAATTAAATATTTGAACAATAAAAATGTCATTTTTATTGAATGAATCAAATATATAAAATACTCATATATGGAATAAAACATTTGAACAATAAAAATGTAATTTTTATTGAATATATGAACCATATAAAATGGTCATGTGTTGAAAATAAATATTCATTTACAAATCGGACGATTTGTTTATGTACACCCATTTAATTGATATCGATTGGGACGATATATTTTACACATCGTCCAACTGCACAAATAATTATTTGATAGTTGAAACCCCACACGGGTACTGGGATGATATTTGACGTACACTAATCCCATTTTTTAGTGGTATGTCAATCAATTGGTTGATAGACTGTTGTAAGCGTTAATTATTTATATTTAACGCTTATGCAGTTGTGTAGTGCACTCTGGATGATGGTTGATGGAATAACATTGTTGGTATATACATGTGTTGTATGAAATCCATATAACTAACATTATATGGTAATTGATTGAGTCTGATTCCAATTCAGAAAGAACGAACATTTTAAAATAAAGAATATTTTAAAATAACGAATATTTTAAAATAATATTCTATAAAGGATTAAAAATATGATTTTGATGTCTGATTTGGGATGGACACGAAAATATTTAAATATATGAAGCCGTGTTGATTAGATTAACACCGTTTAGACGTGAACGATATTTATATCGATTGTATTCATTTTATAATGAATATCGAAAAGGAAAAGATTGCAAAGCATGATATTTGAAAATATTATCAATTATATATTATAATAATATAGAATATTCAATTTTGATTTAAAATTGAAAATGAAGTTAGAATCATTTTAAAACGAATTTATAATCGATTCATAATATACGTTTTAAATGGAAATCGATGAAATATATATTATATATATAATCTAATGGCCTGAATAGAACGCGCCACGCAACTACCGTTCGCGAATTTCTACCGTTGACTTCGAATTGACATTACGGGAGATCCGACCATCGGATTCATCTAAAACCAGAACCGTTGGTTCGTATCGAAAAGAGATTTCCAACGAATATAAGAGATTTGAAATCTAATAGTTGGATTTGGAATTATGTCCAAATCAAATTTGAAAAAGGTCTTTGTAAGTGCTGTTCGATGACCGTTTATGGAAATCGACTGTACGGACTTTGATAAAATTATTAAAAATATTAATAATTTGTGTAAAATCATAATAAGTGATTTGGAAAGAATTGGGATGAAAAATTCCACATTTTTAAAGATAAAAATATATTTTTATCAAAATGAACTAGTTAATAGCTAGAAAAAATAATCCAATATTTTTAAATAAATATATTGGATTTGAAATGGTTTTAAAATAACCAGAATTTTTCCAATAAATAAATTGGAATGGATTTGAATGGAAATAGTTTTCGGAATATTTCGATGTTGAATTTCGTGATATATAGAAATTTGGAAGATATATTTATATCGTTATTTCCAATAAGATATTTGTTGTTTTCAAAATTTGATATTGAATATAAGCCGATATAATTTCTATTCAGAGCCTCGTATTTAATATCAAATTGGATTTTGGGTTTGTCGTGAACGATGTCTTAAATAACACTGTTCTTAAACCCACTTGAGAAAAGAATAAATCTTTAATTTAAGATTCTGTGAAGTTTTCCAATTAATTAATATTTAATTGGAATTGAATAAAAGAATTGGATTTTTGGGTTTATAGTGAACGAGGTTTTTAATGACATTTGTTCTTTAACCCGATTAGCCGTGAAATGTAATTTGGAATTTATAAACCTTTTTATTAAGATTTAATGGAAATTTTCGAAACTAAAGTTTTCCAATTTAATAAAATAAATTGGAGTGGAATGGATTTCGATTTGGTAATAATTGAAGTGAGCTTCTGTAGAGGAAGACTGTTAATATATATGGAATTTAAAAGGCTTTGTCATTATTCCATTTATATTATTAGTCAGATACGGAAACAAATTTCGATTATATATTGATTTGTTTTCTGTGAAGATTCCGTATTTAATGGAATGTGGTTTTGGGTTTGTCGTGAAATGAGTTTTCAATGACATTGGTTCTTTAACCCAGATAAAGACAGGATTGCGTGGCTAACATTGTATTTTGAACTATATTCGTTGATCTCTATTAAATATATATCTGTTTGGTGGCGGAGAATTTATTCTCTTGCTTAACACCCTTCTCTAAGACGTACAAGCTTAGAGGTTATCAGTGGACGGTGTAGATTGTCAATGTGGCATTTTTGATTTCCAAAAGTTAAATAATCATTAATATTGATTTTTGGGAAGCTTAAAACTAAGTGGAGTTTTAATGAATCTTGAATTAGATTGAAATGTGAATTGATAATTTGAATTATCAAATTTGGGAAATGATCGAGAATGGAGTATCACCAGTTTCGCTCCAAGCGATAGTTAAATCTTTAATTAGATTTGAACGTGAAATGGTAATCAAATTTACCGCTAACACCATGGTGTTAGATATGGAGTATTACCAGTTTTTCTCCATGGGATGAATAGGTTGGGATTGGGAAATTAAACAAATGATTACTAGGGTAAGGTGCGGTAATCACGACTAGTTTGGATAAACCTTAATTTGGTTTGAATTGATATACAAAAGTAGATTAAAGAATAAATTTGAAAAATTTATCTTTGATAAAATTAATGGGAACCTTTCCCTAATGATGTGAATATTTGAATAAAAGAATATTCTGAATTGGAATAAGGCGTATATTGTGTTTGTGTAGCACTTGTTTGTAATATACGTGAGTTATTCGGAAAGGTTGGGTTTATACCTATTCTGAATAACTAATTCGATGATAAGTCGACGATGAAGACGGTGGTTGAAGACCGGAGGTCTTCACATCGTTTTGAGGATTACTGATGTCTTGATTGGGCTGTAAACCCAAGACAAGGTAATAAGTGGTGATCGTCTAGACGTACTTTGAGATCGACCGGATATGCAAGGACCTCTCTCCTGTATTGGACATATGGGACGAGGAATAAGGTGCCTCCGGTTTCGTTCAGACCCACAACGGACTTGTAAATGGATGTGTGTCTGACATTGGATTTTATTCTGTGTTGATTGATTTCTATTAAATATATATCTGTTTGGTGGCGGAGAATTTATTCTCTTGCTTAACACCCTTCTCTAAGACGTACGACCGTAGAGGTTATATATCGATAGATATCAGACGCATGGCATGAGTTGTCAGTGTGGCATGCTTAGATGCCAAGGATCAAGGCTTTTGTTGAAAAGCAAAGCCTTGTGGCTGATGATCAAAGCACGACTTTAAAGAGCATAGCTTTGTGTAGCGTTAATTCGCGAGCCTCGCACCCAGGTGTGAACCCAAAACGGGATAGTGACTGCATGGAAATGGACATATGTTATTTCTACCTACGAGTAACGTCATGGTATGGAGCCCAGATTGTTTACTCATGTGGATGTTGCATACTATTATTACTTAATGGGAGATGAGGTAACTTGTATATATCGGTCACTGCGGGGCTGATGGATATTATATCGGTCACTACGGGACTGATAGATATGGTCGACATATTGACCGTTTTAGAGGTTCGATAGAACCGGCTAACATATAGTGTATGGTATAACCAATCATCGACGGATGACCGGCCTTGAAGATCCAAGGGGTTCACTGTGGGGGATCCTAAGGTACTTGCTAGTGTGTCTCAAAACGGTGAGGATAATCCCTTGCCTCGGTTCATAGATGGAAACACAATTTCCAATACATGATATTCGGTTTTAGTTGTTAATATATATATATATATATATGTGGCGACATAATATAATGGTACCTACGCCGCCTATGATTAAAACATTTATATTTGAAATTGATTTCTTCACTTATAGTAATAATAAAAGATGAAATTTCGTGTATCAAGCATATTTGGCTATTATAATGGAAAACTCTATCATCGACTGCGTTCATTGTGTGATAGGAGCAGTGTCTTATAATAGCTTCATTTTTCTCTTTAGCATTGCACTGTTATTTTTATGCACTGGTATTCATGGGGATAAACCCGATCTGTGTTATATGGCATAGTCCCATGATTTACCTGACTTTAAAAATCAAGCTAGTGACTATTTTAGTTCTCACATCAGTCACATGACTGACCTGGAGTTTATTGTTTTAACCTAAACTCTGGGTGCCCCTATTTTCCACACGGGTAGCTAGTAGTTTTGGTTTTGTAGATTTCTAGTTTACAGGATCCTGGTTTAGAACTGGAGCTATATTCGGAATGCTCTATATCCATATATTTCTTATAGTTGTGTTATGTATTATTTTTCCGCTGCTATGTAATGTATTTTAATCTCTGATATTTTCCAATGTGTAATATTTATTCATACTCTGTTATATTCTTGTACTCTGATGTAAATTGTTGTAATAAGCAATGAAATGTTCTTCAGTTTATGTTCTGATTTTTCTTGTTCTCAACTCAATCTGGGCTTCCCCGCAACGGCGAGTTTGGGTCGTTTCAGATTCTATTTATTTATAATATTTCATATTGATATGAAATTACTGTTATTTATGTTGATTAACATCTGTGGATGCAGGGAAACAGGTTGGAGGGATCCAACTGGATTCCTCAACAATTATATTATTGTTTTTCATATATTGTATTATATGATGGGACAAATAATTGGTGTTGATTATTGTGTGTTTGGGTTGTTGAATAACATTGACCCTAAAATAATTGGTATTCAAATGCAGTAAAATATATTCGAATATATTGGACAAGAATTTGGGGTTTTAAAAAGAAAAATTCTATTTTTAAATAGAAATTGAATTTTGATTGTCTAGAATATAATAACTTGTTTAGTTGTATAAACAAGTAATTTGATTTATAAACGATATTTACAAATGAAGCGGAATGATTATTATTAAATAGTTGGAAATATAAATTCAATAAAATGAATTTATTTAAATGGAAAAGGGAAGTCGTTAGAAAGAAAAACGATGAAATTATTACGATACTCGAAATGTAAATAATGTTAAAACCATATGGATTTGTAATTATAATTCGATGATGTCGAATGTTATAAAAATGATTTATTTTTAGAATATATATATTATCTAAAATTGGAATTGGACAAGATAATTAAGATTGGGTTTAGAACCAATAGATTATAATGGAATATAAAGTCGAGATTTAATTATAAACTTGATTTATAATTAACAAGAAGTTTACTTGGAAAAAAAGTTTATGAAGTGGGATATGAATACGAATTTATGAAATAACTCAATAAATGGAATTTTAACCTGTATAGGTATTTATAAATATAAATCAGCATTTGATTTGATATAACGAGTCCAGTTTTCGGTAAAGAAATAATATTCACGTTTTAAAGTGTATAATGATTTAAAAGCAAATGTTTTGCAGATTAAATTGGTTAAAAAAGGAAATTGGTAAATATTTGACATGATAAATTCAAAAATAAATTTAGAAATTGAGTTAACTGGAAACGGTGAGTTTATTCTGACATTCTAAATGTTGATCGAATACAAATTATTCGAAAGAGAATTATACGGTGAAATTCGATTATATCGAATTCAGAAAGGTACTATTTACCTTCTATTTTTAATCAATATTTATTTATTTATTTAAATATTACCTATTTATCCAATGTAACGAATCAGAGTTATATTTTAAATTAAATATTTGGGAAACAGGGATTATAATGACATGGTTATAATCAATATTTTTCCGTAAAAGAAGTGGATTTGTAAATCTAATCAAAGAGTTGCGTAAGAAATGATTTGATAAGAAATTAAGCAATAAGATCAAGGAAATTAGAAATTGACTGGAGGCTAATTAAGTTGAACGGCTTTCTGAGTATGATCTGATGTTGGTTTCGGCCTTCGAGGTTGATACTTAGGGAGTTGTTCTCTTACTAGTTTACGGTTAGGGACTAATGGATATAGGAGAGTAATGGTACATGAATAAGAAATGGAGATATTTTTCTGATATTAATAAGAAATATTTTCTGGAATATAGAAAATAAATAGTTCAAAGTAGATGGGCATGTCTTTCAAGAAATCATAAGAGTCTAAACAAGTTAGAGGAATAGTTGGTTAAAGACAATGAAAGGAAATAGGGAAACAAATAAATAATTGATAAATTAAATAAAAGGGGGCTCAGTGTTGATTGATGGTTGATCGATATAATTTCCATTTGGAATTAAGATCGTTGTTTGCATGGATGTTTTTCCTTTGATAGTTAAATCACCGGTGATCGATGTTTTTGACCATTATTCCGTTGTCAATACGGAGAGACGGGGATCAGATTTATTATCTGAAAACCACTCCATAAGGGCATTAGCGTTGCGAATCAAATATGATGAAGATAATTGAAGGCGGAGTTTATGCAAGGGTTATTCTGGCAATCCTAGGTGCCTAAGATGGATTTACAGAATAGTGCCTTCGGTTTGCCCAATCTCAGGACAACGTATATGGACGAATGTCTGACAGAGTATATCTAATAGATCGCATAAGTTGATCTCTTCAAATTTATTTACGTTGGTGGCGGAGAAATTTGTTTCTCTTAGCTTTATACCCGTGGTGTTTTTGGAGAAATCAATTTGTGATTTCATGGGTATGATGATGTGGCATTCAAATTAAATAAAGATGTGATCTGAATAATGGTACGTTATGACCTTAAGCCTCATCAACCGGGAAATGACAAAAATCGGGCAGGCAACATGGCTAAGTGGGTTGCACCCAATTAGGGGATATTGTCATTATCTAAAGAATATTCATATTTGTTACTTCTTTTCATGTTTGTATCTCCCGGGAGCGGTTATGTTGGTATACCAACCGTAAGATGACAATATATTCGGAACATTCAAGCAAAATGAATGGTCGGTCATGTGTGGCTGAGTTGCAAGATGTTCTTGTTGAACTCCAGTGTATCCCCTCTAGAGTACACTGATCGGAAGGTGGTTCCATACCTTTTCATAGTTGGAAATCCATTCACCAATAAGAGCCCGCAGTTTTGATTGTATATTATGTATGTAGAACGTGAGATGCAAGCGTTCTACTCGATTGTTATTTACTTGTATTAGACACTATTGTAATATCAGAATAGTATTGATTTCGAAAGTGTTTTGGGTTATCGTAAGGTAAAAAACCATCTGTATTTATGTGTAGATCGGCCTTACGATTATTTTTTCTTTGAAAAGGATATTGAAAAGTTAAACCGAATTGTCGGAGTTTAATCACACCAGTCCCATGACTTACCCAGAGTTTATTTTGTTTTTTTTCCTAAACACTTAACTGCCCGAATTTGCACGGGCAGTCAAGTAGTCGAAAATTTTACAGGTATACTTAGAGGTGCTTGGAGCACGAGGCTTCAATGTTAGATATATATAGAGTTATTTCCGCTGCGATGTTATGTGTTGTACTCTGAATGGTATGTATATACAGTTATAAGTTTGTATTTCAAAAGATGTTATATATTATGTTTTATTCGTTCCGCTGTGAGATTTGTGTTTATTCTGATTTTGTTCAGTTGTGTTCTTCTTCTTCTTGTTTTGTTCTAAATTTTATTTCTTTCTATTTCTCACCCTCTAACTTCTTTCTATTAATGATCTGGTATTCTCGATGCTTGAATAGTCAACATGGTGTTTTATGTTGATTTTCGGGGTCGAAAATCCTAGTTCGTTACAATGGGGCTCTATAATAGAATAGGGCCTCTTAGGAAAATGGATTTCAATACGAGTGCAAGGTAAGGGACTACTTTTCCGCATAGTACACCTCTAGAGGGATGCACCGAGAAGCCCTCTCCCCCACCTATCTGGAAAGGCTGGATATGTAGACCTTTCACCCAGAGGTGCACTGCCCGAATACATTATCACCAAGGTCGCAATCGACATAATCTAAAGAGGTGCATCTTAGCATACACCACTTACTCGACATATACTGAGTAATCTAGAAAGGTGATAAACGTCTCCTCATCGGCATTACCCAAACTGACCTCACAATATGCCTTGTTTTTGCCAACACCAGTTGTCAAGCCTTAGAGGTCTACGATTACCATCCTTCAATCACATTTTTCACTTCAAATACCACATTGCCAAATCCAATACATGCCGCTGATTTCCACTAATGTACAACCCCATAGCGTATACGTCTCAGAGATGGGTGTTAAGCTAAGAGAAGACGTTTCTTCACCACCAACAGATGTACATTTATGGAGATCAACAAACGCGTATTAGAAATGCAACGTTAGACATTTGTCCATAAATTCGTCCTCGGTTTGGATAAACCGGCCAAAAATATAAACGCAGAATCGCTGCCTTTAGTAATATGGGAAAAATCTTCCAAGGATCAAGAGAAACAACCCTTTATTCAATCCCATAATTCTTCAACCTTCAATATTCAAAATGTTTAATTGATCCGAAGTGGTTTTCAGATACGAATCAACCAAAATCTGATCCTGGTCACCTCGAATCAATCATCGCAAAAATACTGTTTGAGTAGTTTTGGGTGTGGGTGTTCTTCATTTCTTAATTCATTACTTCACAAAAACATCTTTTGGATGTACACCTTCAAATAATCTTCAGGGATATATATATATAATCATTAAACCTAATTCTTTAAGTCAATTGGATGATAAGTCCATTTTTATTTTAATAGATCCAGAGAAATCAAACTTATTTTTATTCGATATCAATTTTCATGTTCAAACCCAACTATTCGTTGAATAACGGTGTGAACAAATTTTAATATTTTATGGGTGGTAATGATTTCCTCCTCGGAATTCGATACTAAATACAACAAGATTATCTTCAAGATATACGATTTATTTATCTTCAGAAAATTTGATCACTTATACTTAACTCGTTTCCGACATTTCAACCTTATCTAGTCCTCGTCCAAGAAAGGGCTAGGTGAGACAGTGCACTGGTTGCTCCTGAACATCATCTTGGTTAAACACCCACATCCGAATTGGAGAAATAGAAAAGTCAAGCTTACTTGTCGGCTTATTAGAGCTAAGATCTAATCATTGCTTATTATAGCTTTATGATTTGATTTAATTATCTAACATCTTCAATTTTTTCTAAATCTTCATAACAATCATCAAAATTAATTATTTAATTATTTAAGAATATTCATTAAACATTTAGAGAGGATTCATCACACTTCAATTTCAATCGTTATTGAAAAAGTGTTGCAAAAGTATTGCAAAAAGTATCATTTAAGATTAATTCATTAAAACGACTTTTTAGATTTCTTTAATCAACTTAAATCACTTTTAAGACATTTTAAACGATTTATAAGACTTATTCCATAATTTTTTAGAATTTAAAACTTTGTTTTTAAAAAATCTCATTTTCTGGATTTTCCAACTGCAAGACTACGATATTTTTCAAAACTTATTTTAGTCATATTTCAAAATCTATCCAACGGAATCTCAATTTTCTCGATTCGTTGGAAAGTTATGGTTATGTGGATTCGAAAAAAAATCTTACTTTAAGAGTTTGGATTCACATTTTTCGATATGCAAAATATTCAACTTTTAAGTTGTTAAATCGTTAGTTACCTTGCGACACACTAAAATTTCTCCAAAATTTGTATTCTTCCCATACTTCATTTAATCACTGAGAAATGTTTATAAAACTTTCTAAAACATATAAAAACCATTTTGAGAAGTTTAATCATTCTGTTTTCTCCATTTTATTCAATTAAAGGAAAGTGGTTTCCTTTAAGTTAATCTACGTGTATTTAATATGACTTGTTAAAAATCAACACAATCAAATATATAAACATCCAAACTTATTAAACATTCATGATGGCATTCATAAGAAATATTTAGCGTGCATATAACAACAATATTAACTCCATTTAATAATCATTAACTTGTGAATAGTTAAGGTCATTTAAGTTTAGTTTCTCACCTTCATTGGTAACTAGAATTCCTAAAATTAGCTATAGCTCTGCTATGATCACACCGAAGCTTCCCCAGCTTGCTTTTTCCTACCTCTTTATCATGGCCAAGAGATTATGGAGGCTCCAGGCTTCTTTCCTTGACTTCAAACTTGGTATAAAACCTTCTAATAATGATTAAAAAAATTGGAAGAATTTAAGTGGATTTCAGTTTTGTTTGAAGCAACTTTGAAAAAGTTAGTAAGGAAAGGGCTAAAAATTTTATAATGTTTTGGAAGCCATTAATAAGTTTCCTAAGAGCTTAAAGAAGAGAGAAGAAGAGTATAATTTTGATGTAAAACAATGGGTAAAAGTGGATGGATGTTTATAGGAAAACCTTAGGAATGAAATAATGGTGGAAAGTTACCAAAACATCCCTCCCCAACTCCCTACACAAAAGAACCCCCCCCCCTTGTGTTTTCAAATCATGTGTAAGGTTGTGGTATATGTAAGTGTAATGATGGTATGTAAGAGTAATGATGTTCAGGGAGTGGTATTATTTTATTGAAGTAAACTCTTTTTTCCTTATTTACTTTTTCCTAATCTCTTCTTAGCTTAATTAATCACTTCATTAAAATCTTATGGTTACGTTATCATGCAAATATGTGTGTACATATATGTTACACTTTCATACAACTTCCATTCTTCTAGTCGTTGAGAAATCAGAACTTGTTTATTGGTCATGTTTTTTATTTTCTTTTTAAACTATTTATTGGGTAAAAAAAATCCAAAAATAACTTTCTTAATATTTTTAAATAATCAAAACTTGATTATTTGGTTATTAAAACCATATTAAATAATTTTTATCCATTATTTATAAAATTCAGGATTTTACCGGTAAAGCGATACCGATTTTTCCTATATTTTCAAGCTAAGTATATTTCTTTATACAACATGCTTATAATTGACTTGTTATTACTATATAATATTTTCAAATTTATTTCTTATCATTTAGACCATTATTTTAATAATTATAAAATTTATCAAGTTGCTAAATTAAATCCATAATTCAATTACCGAATATAATATCCTTATTAATGATGTCACCAATTCATTAAATTTCCGAAGATTTGAAATATAACATCTTCTTTCATATATGCATTCAATTATGGAAATAAGTGTACGTATTCAGATTTTTTCGCGATCCTTATGGATAAAAATCAAATTTATTAATAAACGATTTTGGTCAATTTGCAAATATTTTCCTAGGGAAATAATTTCCAAACTAATTGCCTAATATGACTTATATTATTGTTTCTTACCTTAAACTTCATCACTAGTTGGATTTTATCCATATTAGATATTTTAAATACTATATCCCCAATCAAGGTGATCAAATTCCAGGTTGTTTCGAAAAGATTAGGCGGTCTACTGATTCAGTTGACCTCCTTTTAGGCAATTATTCTTGTGCAATGCATCAAAATATATGTAAGAATACTAATGATAACAAATAGCTCTACATGCATGCTTCAACCATCATTCATATGCAATAGTCATGTGATAATATCCATTTATTTCAACCATGGAAGTAAAATAAAATGCATATACATCAATATGCATACGTTTAGCTTCCTTTGTCGATCACTAATCGTGCCTAGTATGTGTATACGCATCTACTGCATCCACTTGCAAACACTTGAAACCACTTGCGCACATCATATGTAACGTGTTCTAGTAACATGTTTACAATCAATCCTACTACTCATAGGCTTAATCTTAAGATATACCCTTCCCAATGGTATTTTAAGAAAGGCCCTAATCAAAAGAAAAGGTTAATATTAGAATATCTATAAGGAAACATTTGTCAAAAGAACATAGATAAGAAACTTGAATTCTACAAAGACACCTAGGTTGTTATAACGAAAAGTTCTCCTTATGAGTTAAAAGATCTTATTATTGAATTTATTAATGTCTCGTCTCATGCTAACTCACAGGTGACTCAGAAGTTTCCTCCAAACTACCATGGTTTCTCTAATAACCGCCGAGTCGTTCTAACCAAATTCGTTGGAGAGATTTTCCTTCTTACTCATCCTCAATACTTTAGGAAGAAATCTTTCAAGTGAGTTAATCCATCTATTTTCCAAATTTTATGTTCCTTTTAAATTCTAGAGCCTATTTAACTTCCTAAATATAGTCGATTTTACCATATCCATTATCTAATTTCTTATTTTTACCTTTACGGTTTTGTATTCCTCTTTTTATCCACTTATATTGTCCAACCCCACAAGGACGTACTACTTTTTAAATTTTCTATATTTATTTCAAAAATCATAACTTTTTTTGAAAAATCTTACTAAGAAAACAAACTAAATATTTTGGAAATATATACAGCCTTTTTCATGAAGTTCCCAAAAATACGAATTTCATAATGCTAGCCTTTAAAATTTCTTTTTCTGGAACCATATATATACACATACATGTGTGGGAATTAGACTCAAAATGGACCTACAAATTTTGTTCATCCTAAATGAATTTCCCTTCTTTGAATTTCTTTTCACAAGTTCTCCATCATGTCATTAATCCGTTTAAAATCTTTATATCGTTTTAATCATTTGTCCACTACCCAAACTATTACTTACTTCAATTTGGTGGTCATATAAAGATATATTCTACCAATTTGATCATATAATTTGGCTTTAACTAATCATTGTAAGTCAATCACTACACCAAAACAGCAAATTTGGCACACCAGGATGCAGAAATTTGATACGGCTTAAAGCCGTATCAAATTTGATATAGCTGATAGTCGTGTCAAATTTCATTTGCTACAGCTCAACCAGTCCGCATCTCTCATTCAAAATTCGGATCAGTTCATATGGTACGGGTTCAAGCCATATCAAAAATATTTGTTCCTTCTCATTCCTATTTTGTTCCTCCTTCCTCACAGATACTAACTCTTTGTAATTAGGTGCTAACTTTTACTTTTCCTCTCTCTATTCCCATCGATTCTTTCAGAAAACTAAAAAAAGCCCTAAATTCTCATTGTCTATAGATTTCTTTGACCAAACGATATTCCTTCTTTCGTCCAATAATCGGATCTTCATATCAGTGTCAGTCGGTCATTGACGAAGAGCCTTGTCGCCTATTGCTCTTAGGTGGAAACAAATCTGAGTCTTCATCCTCGTCATCGCAGTGGATTGGCACCTTTCATATTCGTCCCTGTGACATTCGATTGGAAGACATTATCGAGGCAGTAGCCGTCCTCATGAAGTTGTGAGGTATGTTAATTTGGTTGAAATCCTTATTTGTAGGAATCATTTGGTAGTACAAATTTCATGTTATTTTCCCTGTAATTTTAGTCTTTGTTCGATTGATTTCTAATTAGTGATTGATAGTAGACTGTTAGATTTAGTTATGTTATAGACCTTATTTCAAAAGTTTACTAGCATCTATGAATGAATTTAGCTCACTTTATATTTGCTATTGGAGTGGATTAATTATTTCCCAATGGAAAAATTACCGTAGTGGGAAATTACCAATTATCACAGTACCCATAATTGTCTTGGACTATAATGAATAAATGAACATAGTTATCTATTGGGATTTGCATTGGTATCAAGACTTTGTTATTCTTTGTTTGGTGAATTTTTGTTACCTTCTTATAATGTTTCATGTCTGCCATTACATTACAACACTCACCGACAATTTATTTATATAAGATCCAAGTCTTATACCCATCACCACTACCTCCTCCTGCCCTCTACCGGATCGGTTGCTCTAGGCGATCGTTTTGGTCGCCTTACCCTAGGGTCGGGCCTGTTTGTTAGCGAGTATTAAGTTAGCAACTACTAAAGGTTATGTTGACAGTTGGAGCATATTTCTTGTTTGGCAGCCATATGCTTGGGACAATTTATTTATGTGTTGGTGGGTAAACTGTTTAGTATACTTATATTTTCTTAAGTTTGTATTCATGTGAACTGCAGTATTGTGTATTCTTCCACTATATTCACTTTGAAATGTGTGTGGCCATTGAAAGTGTGTGTATGCATTTATGTGTGTTATCCTCAGAGCCAGTGCGGTAATATCTTTTACTAAGCCCACAATCAATATTTTTTGCCTAAAATTTGCAAACAAAACAAAGTACAATGCCAAACCTGTTTCAAACTCTTTTAAAATTGGTGAACCTAATTAACTAAAGTTGCATGCTGGTCACAAACAATGATGTGTCCTTGTGTGTTATTTACTGTTTACATACTTACGATTTCATACTCTTACGTTTGACCACCTTGATACATTATCATAGCTGTCTTATGTTTGTTTATGGCTGCATGAACCTTATTCTAATGCTAAATTGGATGTCATACTTAATTTCAAAAACGGTGCTTTGTTTGAAAAATTGCTCGGTAATCTCCTACATTTGATTATGGTGACAACTAAACTCATGCATCGAGTGATCCACTACTTGCATCTTCATGATGGCTTCGGTTGGGGCTATGGCTTTTGGTCTGAGAAACTAAGATGAACAACTTTGGTATGAAGTTGTAGTCAATTTTTATTACTCTTATAATATAATAACAATCTATTTGCCACGACCGTTAGATTAAAAAAGGAATTTCTAGATACCATGCCTTTTCTTTTATAGAGGTTGCAATGATTTTTAAAAGTTTGTCATTTCTCAATTTCGGTAGGGTGTTTTACAATATATTTTCTGAACAATTATTTTCGTATTTACTTCTATTTCGCATAAAGGTGCGCTGAATTTGTAGTAACCTGATATTATGACATTTATATATTAACAACGGGATCAAATAAAACTAAAATTTGTATACCCTAAACGGTTTACTGGTAGCTGAAGAATTCCATGAAAAACGTAGAGAAACAGCTACGGCATTCACAGTTTGCATTTTCACATGCATTTGCACAATTTACATTCTTCACAATTTACATTTCTTTTTTTTACTTTGCTTTTTTGTATTGCATTTGCTGTAAAAAAGTCTACCAAAACAAATTAACTTTTTCATTTTCTATTTAGAGTTTACATTTACATAATACCTCTCAGTTTACAGTTACATAAATCCACCCCCTCTTCTCACCCAACCCCCCTCTCTTTGATTTATGTTCTTCATTTTACACTTTGGTTTTTCATTTCATTAAACTGTAAAGCCAAACGAACCATCTCACTGCCTCGCTATTCAAACTCTTCACATCACTATTAAAACTAACAGACTACACTTCCAAACTGCACAAGCCACAACTCCAACTTCTCCACCCATTTCACAAACCTGAACCTACATCTTTCCATACTACTATGCCAACCACTACCTCATATCACCACCAGTTCAAATAAAACATACATGTCACTCCCTCCTCTCTCATTCTCAAATGGTAAAACAGTCCACCAATTCTAATAATAGATGCAGATTAAAATCATTCATTATAGAAACATATCAATGTTATGGCATGAAAACTTTCCAATATATGCATTCATATTCTTAAACTTGTACGGATCCCTATGCTTGAATCTTTCTGGTGACACAGGCGTCAGTTTCCAAAGTGTTCAGTGAGACATAGGCTTTGAATGCCAAAATGTTAAAAGAATTATTAGTTTTGAATATATGAGTCATGTGCATATTAATTTCTGAATTTGATATGTTCAAATTTTAAACATGTGCAGCATTATGATCTACAATGCTTGTGAAAATTCATAAAAGTGTGTGAAAGAGTTTGTGTGTGTGTGTCTGTATATATATATATATATATATAACTTTTATTATCTAAGAAAAATAGTACAAAATACATTTTAGCACATTAACCGATACAACAAAAGCATAACTAAAAACAGGAAATACAAGAAAGTTTAAAACTAAGTAACAAAAATCCAACCCATGATGAGGACTTCACCCACTATTGTGTGCAAACCTCGCTGCACCACTTGTTATACCACATTCATTCATTTTCAAGAAAAACCATCTCGCCATTTCTCTTAAGGCCCTTATTGTTTGGCATCAAAATGCATTCACAAATATACTTGGCACTAGAACCCAGTACCTAAATCCCCTTATCATGATTACTTCTAATTTGGTATAGTACATTCATCTTCAAGACTCCCAAAGACATTTAAAACTGAAATTCAAGACATCGAAATCTACCTTCAATGAAACCACAAGGGTCAATCATTGAAACCAATAAATTCACTAAGCATGCTGCATTTCAAACAAGTTCCAGGTCTCACTTTTTATTATATATTTCCCTATATATCGATAAACTGACTATCTATCACTGTAGAAATCATGACATAGATGTTAATTAGAGGGCTCTTTAGTTGTAAGCTAAGATGATCAATTTCTGCTGATTACAAAAAGTATTAATGACTTTATATGTTATATTGACTCATATGTGACGACCGCCCACAACCCATGCACTTAACAAGAGGAATAATGCGCTGAAAGGTGTGCCAAGCAGTTATGAACGATCATCAAGGTATGATACACAAGCGGAACTTGTCATATAACTCACGACGCAAGGATAAAATATAATAGAACATATACAACAGGCATTATTAGTGAAGCAGAAAACACTAAACTTTCATAACGAGACTAGAAAGTAATATCCATACACTTGGATTCAATAATAGTGTTTACACAATTTTGCCTCACTACAACACTCAGAGTAGGATAACAAACAGCGGAAACAAATACTAGATAGCAGGAAAGATAGTACGCTAGCCTACTGCTCACCTCTGAACAGCAATATCGTCCTCACTAAGCTATCACCTGTCACCTAGTTTGCCCATCCAATAATCGGATGAGCAGCCCAAGGTAATAAGAGGGAAACATAAAACCTTGAATTAGACAACAGTCTTAGTGAGCGATAAAACAACTAACAAACTTCAACAATATAGTATATGAGAATGCGTAAATAAACGAACTAATTTACCCATAACAACATAGAAGAACACAACTTTCATCTTCCCTACAATGGACAGTGATAGCCTTTACATCAAACATTTCAACCATTCATCCATGGAAATCACAGTGGCAATTAGAAGTAACCAACAATAGCACTCATAGTGTAACACCCCATGTCCGTTAATGTCATTCACAAAGGGAATGCATTAACTTCCATAAAGCATTAAAAGTAAACAGAACAGAATATTACAAGACAGATACGTATAGTATACTTGAAAAATTTATAACTTTATTACAGCAGAAACAGAAATAAGTTTGGCTACATACTTCAAAATTACAATACCAAAACCCAACTACACAAGTATCAGTCTTATACCAAAATCCTTCAGAATGCATAATTTTAAAACCATAATCCCCAACATAAATTGCCATAAGAAGGTAGAGTCAGAGCCAAGCAATACTTCAAGCACTTCAAGTAGAGAGAATATGAATCAAGCTCCTATGTTTCAACCCTGAGCACCTGGGGGGGAGGGAAACAGAAAGAAAAAGAAGCGAAAACAAACGAGGTCAGACATAAAGTCCGGTGAGTCCAGTAACTTTCAGCATATAAACAGATAGGAGTATCGTGACATGTAAATAAAGTTGAATGAGAGATTACAGCAACAGGAGTAGCAGGTATGCTTAAGTTAAACATAAGAAACAGAATGATATAGACCAAGATATGCTTCTTACATATATCTTACTTCTCAGCACTAATACTTAATATAACAGGACTAGGTATTACCCTATTGTCTAAACTGAAACGGAAAAAGAAATAGAATAATATCTACAGAAACAGAATGCTAGTAATGGGCCTTTACCACCCCAACAGAGACAGAAGGTACAAAAACAGAATGCTAATAATGGGCCTTTACCACCCCAACTAATGGGCCTTTACCACCCCAACAGAGACAGAAGGTACAAAAACAGAATGCTAATAATGGGCCTTTACCACCCCAACTAATGGGCCTTTACCACCCCAACAGAGATAGAAGGCACAGAAACAGAACGCTAATAATGGGCCTTTACCACCCCAACAGAAACAAACGGTACACCAACTGAAACAAACAGAAATAGGTGTACCCTAAATTATACTCCAAGCGATTGGCTCCCTAATACATAAATACCCTGTGCCGGCCCCATAGAAGGGTGTATCATTCCCTAAAGTGGAAACCTATAGACACAGACTATTTACAGATGTCACGGTGTCTTACATCCTCAGAGCAGACCGGATCCATGCACGCACATGACCCGGTTGGAATGCGCCATCGACACCCCTCACCATTATCGGAGTAAACCTCTTACAATTAGTGCAGTAAGCATGCCCAGACCCCTCCTAGTGTTGGGTCATAGTTTTGACACTAGAAAAGGGTTACTTACTAATATGGGTCCCACACAATAGATGACACAAGTAATTACCCCTCATACCCTTGTGTCCTCAGACTAACATATTGTCAGATTAACTTGCTTACAGATTTCAGATGTACAAAATTCAGATTAACTAGTTCTCAGATCAGACATATAGGTTAACAAGTTTTCAGACTAACGGATCAGATATACAGATTAATAGACTTACAGATTGTTTTACCTAACCTTGTATTGGGCCTACAGATTTACGAAATGGGTTTATTAGATTCATCCGCCCAGTTGATTTAACCCAACACGTTTTAGGCATCATTTTTATCCTAGATTTGCATTAATTAATTACTAATGCACAGACTTATCACATTAGGTCGGTAGCTTGTGGCCACTGGATGTGTCGGGCGGTTCCAGGCAGACTTCTGCCACAAGCCAGTCTTAACCTCCTGTCTAAGCATCTTTTAGTTATGCCTATGACCTCTCACATTAGACTGACAGTTTGTGGTTGCTGGTTAAGCAGGTTGGGTCCGGGCAGGCTTCTACCGCAACAGAGTCTAACCTCGTGTCTCGACATTTTTATTTTTAGCTAAAGTATTCATTCACATATTATGCCAATATCATACTAATTATGCCAATTAATTTCATTAACTTCTTTACAAGTTACAGCAGATTATTCAAAGTTCTATTAACTTGTTTTGCTCAATTTTAGATCGAGTCTACAGATTTTCATACCCCAAATTTACCGTATTCTGTTTCAACAGATTTAGCAGATTAGGCAATTTAACGGATTTAATCATAAAATTAAGCCTAATTTTACATGCCCAAATTATGGTCATAATTCACAACATAACATATGCCCTAAATTTTAGTTAAATTTACACAATACAAAATATTCTCCAAAAATCCCAAATCATGATATACAATACAAATTATGCCAAATTATAGCCTTTGATTTCAGTGTATGCATAATATCCAAAATCCTCATTTAGGCGTATTCACATTAAATAGTTATCCTATTATAATATATATCTTTGTGCCTAAGTCATATGCATAATAATTCTCCTTCTTCCAAATCACAGACTATTATACATAGTATGCCCAGATCCAGATCTTAAATTACAACATATGTTCTTTTCTCAAATCAGTCACAAATTAGTCATGTCTTATTATGCATCATTCACTATTTTTCCCAAATTTAGTGTTCGTGCGTCAATCTCTTATGAGATTTGGCTTAGGCTCATGGTAGCCTGGCTATAGAACAGAAGGAAGGAAGAGATACAGAATAGTTACTATAATAGTAATAAGATAGATCTACACAGAAAAACAGATCGGATAAACAAGAATGTGCATAATCTCAAATTCAGATTTATAGCCATGTCAAGATCATAATTAAATTTCATATCCGAAAATAATTGTACTCACCTTGGTTGGATAGAAAAAGAAAAAGAGTTGTAGTTGTTTTCTTTTAATCCTATTCAGATTGGAAGAAGAAGAAGCACTAGTTCTAGCTTAGGTTTCAGCGGAGCAGAGACACCATTGATTTATTTTAATTAGAATTGAGGCAGCATAGCATTAAAATGGTTTGGTGTGGAGAAAAAGTGGGGTTCGGGGGTGTTTAAATAGCATAAGGATCAATGAATCTGGTCAGAACGGGCGTCCAAATGCAGAAAAACAAACCAGTCCACGAATCTGGAAATAGGGGTGAGATCGACCCCCAGCTCGACCCCCTGGTCGACCTATGTGACCCAAGTCGACCCCCTGGTCGACTTGGGTCCTACGCAGGAAATTTTCCGCCTAGCCCAAATGTGTGATTTGAATTTCGAACTGAGCTGTTTTAATTAATTTAAATTTTCTAAAACTTCTAAGTACCATAACTTCTTCATACGAAGCCCGATTTACGCAAACTCGAACTCTATCTCAAGAAGAATTCCAAGATGAACGCAATGGCGTAACCCGTTTCCCTTAATTATTCTTTTAAAAATTAGGTATACTTTGTTTTGTTACTTTTATGTTCACAGAAAATACGGGGTGTTACATTCTCCCCCTCCTTAAAGGATTTCATCCCTAAAATCTTCAAGTTAAGAAGAATGTGTCCTACCATCCAATCACCCATCTACTCAAACATCATCCACAAGCATCCATTGTCCTTAGAAAACTTCTAATGTTGTATGGACATATGCAAAAGTGTGTGTATATGTCTCTTATCTAATGTAAAGATCAGGCGGTCTACTGATTCAGTTGACCTCCTCAATGCGAATTATGTTAGTGCCATGAGTCCAATTATGTATGCAAGAAATCCTAGTTGATACACATCATTTCTATATGTGTAACGACTCGGAAAATCCGAACCAATTTAAAAATTTTATTTTAAATAATTTGGTGGAAAAATGTGGCAGAAAATGAAAATTTCATTTTTAAATAATATTAAAACCAGTGAAAATAGTCAATTTTCAAACGATCTCTGTTTTCAACGAATCCACTTTTGTTGGAACCGGAATGTCAAATTATTGCTAGGTTTCAATTTTTAGAATTTTTCGAATTAATATGTGAGTGTGGCGAAGGAAAATGTGTTTTGTCGATTTCAGTCAAATTTAATCAACTGAAAAATAGCCATTTTTCAAACAGTCTCATAATTCGACGAAATTAGTTTTGTTAGGACCGTATCGTCATAACAAAGACAAATATATTTTTTCTGGATTTTTCTGAGTCCGTATGTGGCCTCGGTGAATTTATTTATGCAGACGAATTAAATTTATAAAGGATTTAATTATTAAATTAAATAATACAGGCCACAGGCAGCCGTTTGGGCTGAAGGGACCTGTCCCATTGGATCTAGAATATGGGCTATTGGCTAGGGGCACCTTCTGCTAGACTGAAATTGAACAGGTTTGAAAGATATGGATTTAATTGTAAAAATACATTAAAAATATTATAAATATAGGATTTAAAACCCTAAAAGCACTGTTCATTATCTCTGCCGCCGCCACCTAAAAATCAATGGCCTAAATCCGTCGAAACTTCCTCCACAAATTCCCATCGATCTACTCAGTAAATCCCACCACTCCAGTTCAATATTATGAAGAGATTTTTACCACCTTCACATCCATACGACCATCACCCACCATCGTCGCCTATAGCGACCGCCCCCGCGCCCAGGACCCGAGCCGCGTCGACCGCCACCCAAGGCGCTAGAGGCCGCCGAGCTGCCCCCCTTCGCCGGCGGTGGTGCGCCTCCCGTAGCCCGACGTCGTGGCACCATCGGATCCTCGAGCCGATCATCCAATCTCCTGAAAATTTGAATCCAAGTTTTGAACAAAAAGAGAAGCTAACGGCCGAAGACTGTAGTGAAGAGGGTGGGTTAATTCTTTGATTAATTAATTTAAATTGTGTTAAAACTTGTGCTGACCATAACTAATTCGTTTCAACTCAGAATTTGATGATTTCGGAAGCATTGGAATCGTAACAGCGAATAGAACGTGTTGAGACTGAAACGGGACCATTCTGAACAGTTTGAATTTTGGTCGAATCACGAACGACTGTGAGATTTCTCAATTTTAATAATTAAACAATTTAATTCTATTTGTTATGTGAATCATTGTATGTTATTGTTTCTAATCTACGATGTTGTGATTGTTGTATGGTTGATTAATATTCGTTGTGATATCATGATATAGCATGTCAGTTTAGATCTATAAAATTCTGATGTAATCTCTATGAAGTTCTCATCTTTATAAGTTTTATCTTTATTTTATTTCTATTTTTATTTTTTTATCCCTTTATAGGAATGAAAAAATTGAATCTTGTTTGTTTTACAAACAAAAATGAAAATTTGAATCTTTATTTTGTTTTTACAAAATAAAATGAAAAATTGAATCTTTATTCTGATTTACCAAACAAAAGTTAAATGTTTATTTTTGATTTGCAAAATAGAACAAAAGTTAAATCTTTATTTTTGATTCTCAAAATAGAACAAAAGTTAAATCTTTATTTTTGATTTACAAAATAGGACGAAAGTTAAATCTTTATTTTTGATTTGCAAAATAAACAAAAAGATTGAATCTTTATTTTGTTTATGATTTATAAAATAAAGAAATTTTGAATCTTTTATATTTTAATTAAAAGATAAATTAAGATTAGATATTTTATTTGATTTACAAATAAAATAAAGATGAGACCTTTTATTGTGATTCATCTCATATATTGTGTTGTATGTGTGGACATTGAAATTACGACGTTGGGTAAATAGAAATGGTTAGACCAAAAACCATATTATTATATGTGTGGACATTGAAATTACGATGTTGGGTAAATAGAAATGGTTAGACAAAAACCATTATTTTTTGTTATCATATTTTGACACCAATTTGACATATGAGTTGGATAGGAAAATATCCCCTATAAAGAAAATATGTGCATTAAGAAAAGATAATTAGAAAATTTACATTTTTCTAATGTAATACAGATAATTAGAAAATTTAAATTTTTCTAATGTAATAAAGATAATTAGAAAATTAACATTTTTTTCTATGTTAAAATATAGAATTTACATTTTTCTATGTAAAGATAATTAGAGGATTTACATTCTTCTATGTTAAAATATAGGATTTACATTCTTCTATGTTAAAACATAGGATTTACATTTTTCTATGTTAAGATATAAGATTTACATTTTTCTACGTAAAGACAAAGGATTTACATTTTTCTATGTTAAGATATAAGATTTACATTTTTCTACGTAAAGATAAAGGATTTACATTTTTCTAGGTTAAGATATAAGATTTACATTTTTCTACGTAAAGATAAAGGATTTACATTTTTCTATGTTAAGATATAAGATTTACATTTTTCTACGTAAAGTTAAAGGATTTACATTTTTCTATGTTAAGATATAAGATTTATATTTTTCTATGCAAAGATAGAGGATTTACATTTTTCTGTGTAAAAATATAAGATTTACATTTTTCTGTGTAAAGATGAAAGATTTACATTTTTCCTATGTAACAATGAAAGGTTTACATTTTTCAATGTAAAGGTAAAGAATTTTCATTTTTCATTATAAAAGAAAAAGAGATAAAATATTTACATTTTATAGAAACATAAAAAGTTCATTTTTATGTATATAAACGAATATGATAAAAAGTTCATTTTTATGTATTTAAACGAATAGGATAAAAAGTTCGTTTTTATGTATTTAAACGAATAGGATAAAAAGTTCATTTTTATGTATTTAAACGAATAGGATAAAAAGTACATTTTTATGTATTTAAAACAAATAATATAAAAATATACATTGTTGAAACCGTCATTTTTGTCGCATTAGAATTGGCGAACAAAAATGTTATATTATTGAATATAAAAATATACATTGTTGAAACCGTCATTTTTGTCGCATTATGGATTGAGGTACCCCGGGCTTTTATAGGCTGGATGTGGTCATATTACAGGTCCAAAGGGGCCGGGAAACGTGTGTTCAGGAATTGCCAATCCACTACCATTAAGTAGGGACCGACCCTGAAGATCCAAGGGTTCACTGCGGGGAATCCTGAGGCATTTGCTAGAGTGCCTCGAATCGGAAGAGGACGATCCCTAGCCTCGATCTCATGACGGAAAACCAATTCCCAATACGAGCGACATTTCGGTTTTGATTGTAAACTTATATACGGCGACATAGTAGGATGGGGTATTATGCCGTCTAGGATTGATATATCTATATTGAAGTATTTTAATATTGCTTAGACAATAATAATAATATTAAAATATTACTTTTCACGTATTAAGCATGTTTGATCATCATAAGGGAAAACTCTATCCTCCTGTGTGCGTTGCATTGTGTGATAGGACTTGAGTCTTATGATGATTTCATTTTTTTTTCAAAAGTCATTTCGCTATTTCATATAAACTTTATAAAATTATGCACTGGCAATCCAATGGAGTAAACCCGTTCCGCATTAGCGGCGTGGTCCTATGATTTGCCATATTGATAGTTAGTATAGGAAGATTTCTCATACCAGTCTCATGACTAACTCGATGTTTGTTTCACTTTGCAAACTCGGGTGCCCTCTTTCCACACGGGCAGCCAATTGACAGGTTCAGGTGATACATTCTGATTGGAGCTTGCTTGGAAGAAAGAAGAAGAAGACCTTTTCTCTAGTTTTTACTTCTGCTTTGAGACATTTTATCTTCTGTAGCTTTGATGTATGTAATGGAGTTTGAGACTTGTTTCTTTTCCATTGAAACTTATTTCCCTTTTGTTGAGACTCTTTATTTGGCTAAGTTGTATCCCATACTGCATACTCTGATGTATGGGATATTATGATGCTGATGACATTTGTTTCCGCTGCAATGGTTTATGTGTTATGATAATTATCTGAGATCTGTTTTTGTTGTAAATATGTTGTATTCCAAAATGATTATCCTTACTTTCGGTCCTCGAAAGTTTGGGGTTATCACAGTTGGTATCAGAGCATAAGGTTAACTTTAGCTTTGGAATAAAACATATTTAGAACAATTCGTCTAGATAGAATCCACATTATTCTAAGACGAGTAGCTCATTAGAGATAGGACTAGTAATGTCCTAGAATAAGCACAGCAGAATAGCACATATTTATCAGTCATTACATCATCATCTTTTCATCTTGTCCTTACTTATCTTTTCTTGAAAAATCTCATTTTTGTTGGTATGACTCTTTCCTTGATGGTACAGACTGATTTAAATGGATACTAGAGCGAGAACAGCGCAGGGCGGAGCCCGAGGTGGAGCTCGAAGCGGGGCTAGAGGAGGAGCCCGTGTAGGAGCTGGAGGACAAGCTAGAGACGAGACACCCATCACTCAGGAACAACATACTTCAGAGGTCGTAGCCGAACCACCTCCACCTCCACAGCCCTTCGATTTGGAGAGAATATCAAAGAAATTCAAAAACCTAGGAGGTGTACCTTTCACGGGGTGAGAGTCTGCGATTCAGGCAGAAGCATGGCTTAAAGATTATGAGAAAATCCTAGAGGGCTTAGAACTGGAAGATCAGCGAAAGCGTTACCTGGCAGTATGGCAATTAAAAGAGGAAGCCAGGCATTGGTGGGATACGATCAAGATCTGTATTGACGTGGCCAATATGTCTTGGGCCAAATTTAAGGAACTTTTCAATGAGAAGTATATACCCCCACAAGCTAGAGAGTGCCTGCGCGAGCAGTTCGTTAACCTACAGCAAGGGAATATGACCGTTTCAGAGTATGTGAGGAAGTTTGATGAGCTTTCACGATATGCTCCTGGTTTGATTCAAGATCCGGTAGAGAAGAATAAAAAATTTATCAAGGGTCTGTCCAAGAAATATTTGAACCGAGTCACTGCCCATATCAAGCTTCCCTTCAATGAAGTAGTAGAGATGGCGTGCCGCTACGAGGAAAATGACGAGTCTGGACCGTAGGATAGAGGGAAAAGTCAAGGCAACAACCAGAAGGAACAGGCTAACAAGAAACTGGAGGCGAGCAATTCTTCTACCGCTAAGCCCCAAGGGAAGAAGAGGGACAGGAGCAAGGTGACCTGCTATAACTGCGGCAAGATTGGACATTTTGATTACGAGTGTAGAGCACCTAAAAAGGTCAAGAGAAATGAGTCGGGCCCTAGTCAGAACCGTGGTCAGAGTTCCCAGAATCGTGGCCAGAGTTCCCAAGACAAGAGGGAATGCTACAATTGTCATCAAAAGGGGCACATTAAGGCAAACTGCCCACTGCTAAAGAATGCTCAGGTGGCACATGTTTATGAGGGAGCGGATGCACCAGCTACGACTGAGGGGCCAGGTAAACCCGATGTCTTAGGAGGTACTCTTAATATTAAAAACATCCCTATTACTGTCTTATTTGATACTGGTGCTGCACAAAGCTTTATTTCTAATGATACAATTAAAAAGTTGAAACTGAAACCAAGAAAACTCAAAAATTTGATTAGAGCTAATAGTCCGATAGGAGGTTCTCTTATTCTTCATCAGTATTGTAGAGTACCTGTTTCTTACTCTTGCTACCAGTTCCCCTTTGACTTGATCGTTATGAATTTCTCCGGTTATAATGTCATACTGGGGATTGATTGGTTAACAAAGTATGAGGCTGAGTTAATTTGTGCGGAGAGAATCATCAAAGTTAAAACTAAGCCTGGAAAAATTACTATCCCATGCCATGGCTCAGCCACCGACAGAAAGGCATTCTGGTCTTCTCTAGAAGTTACCCCTACTTCTATTGAGGATATCCCTTTCATCAAAGATTTCGCTGATGTATTCAAAGAAGTTGAGGGCTTACCTCCGCATAGAGAAATCAGCTTCCGAATTGATTTAGCTCCGAATGCAAGGCTTGTCGCACATCCCATTCAGAGAATGTCACGAAAAGAAAGATAGGAGCTGAGAAATCAAACCAAGCAACTTTTGTGGAAGGGGCTGATCAGGCCCAGCTTCTCAGAATGGGGAGCAGCGGTGGTGTTCGTCCCAAAATCAGACGGTATTCTTAGGCTATGTGTAGACTACCGTGATCTCAACAGACAAACTCTGAAGAACAAATACCCACTGCCTCATATAGATGACTTGCTCGACCGCTTGCATGGAGCACGAGTATTTTCTAGGATGGACCTAGCTACAGTCTTCCATCAACTTCGCATTACAGAAGAATGTGTGCCTGTAACTGCTTTCAGAGGACCGGATATCTTTTATGAATGGCTAGTAAT
Source organism: Allium sativum (assembly GCA_030737875.1). Lineage (NCBI taxonomy): Eukaryota > Viridiplantae > Streptophyta > Magnoliopsida > Asparagales > Amaryllidaceae > Allium > Allium sativum. Next base: position 925,115,306 of record CM060922.1, read on the forward strand.
GCCCTTCGGTCTATGTAATGCTCCAGCATATTTTGTTGATCTGATGAATAGAGTGTTCAGAGATGTTTTAAATAAATTTGTGCTCGTGTTCATCGATGACATCCTCATCTTTTCTAAATCCACTGCTGAGCACGAACAACATCTGAGAGAAATCTTAGAGATTTTGCGAAGAAATGTGCTGAAAGAAAAATTTTCTAAATGCATATTCTGGCAAGAAGAGGTGAAATTCCTCGGCCATGTTGTATCAAAGGAAGGCATCTCGGTAGATCCAGGAAAGATCTCAGCCATCCAAGAGTGGAAGCAGCCTAGAACTCCCGCAGAGGTCAGAAGTTTCTTGGGACTGGCTGGCTATTATCGGAAATTTGTCAAAGATTTTTCGAAGGTAGCTTGCCCATTGACAAACCTGACCAAAAAGCATACGAAATTCAATTGGACACCGAAATGCGAGACAGCTTTCCAAGAGCTAAAAAAGAGGTTTGTGACGGCCCGCCCCGCACCAACCGACATTTACTCCAAAAGTGCGTTGTACACATGTCCAGTTAGCACGGGACGGATCGTCAGAAGAAAAGGGAAGAAGGAAATGAACTAACAAGGAACCTGTAAAATGTCTCACAGCGCATGGAACAAAATATAATAACAACATACTTGACATAAAACAGGTGAGACAGTGCATAAGCTGAAAATAAACTAACATAGCAGCGGAAAATCCAAGTACAGCTTATGATCCAAAGTTAACATTACTACAACTTTTCAAACTGTCTCAAAAAGCAAAACCAAGATAAAGGAGGTACACTACTAATGCCCAAGTAGCGACCACCAATGACACAGGGAGAATATCTATATATCATACGTGGAAGCCTCCTGCTCGCCTCCGAATCAGCTACTCGCGCATCACCAGCTAACCTGTCTCTAGTTTGTTCGTGTCAGCACCCAGAGTAATAAGAGGAGACATAAAACTCTAGGTCAGACATAAATCCTGGTATGAGCGATAAGCATCTAAACAGAACAACAACAGGTAGACTAAAACATACCTGAACCTGGACCTGCAACCAAAGAGTTAGCACTACATACTGTACAACACTCTAAGGTGCCATTTCAAATGGTGTAAAGGTAACGGGGGTGGGGGTGTGCATGTCATAGTGATGGCAAACAATCAAACATAGCATCCATCCTCACATCTCTCACTCAGTGCATAAAGCATACGATATTCACCACTTCGATCACCCAACATACCTTGCTATGATCATTTTGCCCCATGAAGTCATAAATGGCTTCACTGCACTGATACATAGCCACTAATCCTTTTCTATGTCCACTTTGCCCCATGGAGTCATAATGACCCCACTGCACTGGCTCATAGCCTCACTAATCCTTTACTATGTCCACTCTGCCCCCATGGAGCCACAATGATCCCACTGCACTGGCTCATAGCCTTACTACGCATAATTTTGCCCCTCGAGTCATACTGACTCTACTGCACTGATAACGTAGTCTTGCTACCATCACCTTGCCCCTCGAGTCATAATGACTCTACTGCACTGATAAGTAGCCCATCATCCATTTTCAGTGGTGAATCGAAGTTATGAACGTCGACAACTCCTTAGCACACGTCCCGCAGCAAAGTCCAACCATGAAGTGAACTCATTGGTCCCCAACTGGATCCTGTGCTCTAACTTCCATTTTGACTACCATTGCATCTCGGGTTATTGGTCATCACCGGATAGGTTCGGATTTCCCCCTAGTCCTCAGTTCGGTTCGGATCGGAGTGCTCCTTCTTCGCTGGATCGGATCGGGTCATCATCACCTCAGCAGATCAGATCGAGTCTCCACGTCCAGTCGCCATCACCGATTCAGATCGGGGTCCTCCAGTTTGCCACGGTTCGGATCGGCTTCTTCTAATCAACTCATGTCGGGTCGTAGTCTACAAGCCTCGTCGTAGTACTTCGGTTCGGGTCGGGGTACCATGGCGGATCGGGTCGGAGAACACCAGGCGGATCGGATCGGATGATGCGCGCCAAGAGAAGTACAAGTGAATCGGAGTGTGGAGTGTGAGGGCGGATCGGGTCCTCCTATCGATCTAATCCGGTTCGGATGCCTTCCTGCACTTCTTCCAGCAAGCAATTCACGCCACTCGACGGCGTTTTCGACCATTCTACCTATTCTAATCAATCACAAAGCATACCATACAGTCATAGCAACAAGTAAAAGTGACCTCAAACACCAAAACATCAATATGATAGGTTAAAATGGATCAAACTTACCCAAAACCCCATATTTCCCCTTAAGCATGTTTTGGTGAAACTAATGATATGATTAGCAAAACTTAACCAAATTTACTCAAATTCATATCAGAGGTCTAAAACATCATTTCGAATTTTATAAATATTTTTCCAGAATTTTATCATGTTTAAATTCGCTAATTAACACTAATTACCCTTAATTAGCCATAATTAGTGAGGAACTATGCAAATCACTCACCTTAGCCACAAATAAGACTTAGATCTAAAGTAAATCTCTGATTTTGTGCAAATCCCGATGTTAAACAGCAGCTCTAACGTTGATTTGGTGTAGATCTCCCTTGATTTGATGTTGCTAAGCTTAATCCTTGATTAGAAGATGATTTGGAGGTGATTTAGAGGTTGGAGGCCATTTTTAGGGTTTCTAAGAGGTAAGTGGAGGCTAGGAAACTGAAATGGAATGAATCTCTAACTCCTTTGAGCCTCCCCATAACCCTAATCCCGAAATGGGTTATGGGCCCATTCACTAATCACCCTATTTGGCCCGGTTAAGCAGTTTTTCACCTTCCAAACCTTATTTCAGCCATATCTCCCAAACGGTAAGTCCATTTGGCTAGTATAACCACTCTACGAAAAGGCAAACCATCAAACGAATCTAATGGAAGTGGTTTTAGGTCAAAATTCCTTTCCAATCAAAAGTTATGGCCGAAACAAGATCAGCTAGGGGCAAAACGGTCATTTAAAAATCGACAAAAATCATGAACATAGGAAATGGCTCTAATGGTTGTTTCCCAAAGTTACATGACCATACGACTTCATATGGGAAAGAAAGAAATATTCTACGGTCCTCCGATACGTAGAATGCGGGTTGTTACACTCTCCCCCCTTAAGAAATTTCGCCCCCGAAATTCCCTAACCAAAACACACAAAGGGTCCCGCATGCCTATCAACCATAAAACAACAATCAAACATGCAAAACAAGCAAAACAATTCTATCCTAGCATGCGGAATAACTAAATCGCAAAGAAAATCTTACCAGGCAAAGAATTCTGGATACGTCTTCCTAATGCTCTCCTCTGTCTCCCAAGTACATTCATTCTCGTTCTCGCCCCACTGAACCTTAACTAGCTTCACCGCTTTCCTTCGAAGTTGCTTCGTATCATGCTCGACAATACGAAACGGCTTGTGGTTCCCAACCACCTCGGGTTCCACTTCGAAGTCCTCTAACTGTTCAGGTGAAATAGTCATATCTGGGTCGTGTACGAACTTCCTTAGTTGGGAAACATGAAATACGTTGTGAACTCCCGCCATCTTTTCTGGTAAGTCAACTCTATACGCCAGATTCCCAACTAGTTCGAGAACTGGGAATGGGCCAACGAATCTTGGTGCCAACTTGCCTCTCCTGCCAAATCGTATCATGCTCTTCAATGAAGAAATCTTGACAAACACCAAGTCACCAACGGAGAATTTTAAGTCTCTTCTCCTTTTATCAGCATAGCTTTTCTTCCTATCTTGGGCAGCCTTCATGCGTTGTTGAATGGTCTTAATCTTATCCGAGGTTTCCCTCACCACATCTGGTCCAAGCATGAACTTCTCGCCAGTCTCTATCCAACATGATGGTGAGTTGCATGGTCTTCCGTACAAAGCTTCATATGGAGCCATACCGATACTGGATTGGTAGCTATTATTATATGCAAACTCTACTAGATGCAAATAGTCATCCCATGATCCACCAAAATCCAATATACATGCTCTCAAGAGATCTTCCAATATACGATTCACCCTCTCCATCTGACCATCAGTCTGAGGATGATATGCGGTACTGAGATGTAATTCTGACCCTAGAGCCTCTTGTAAGCTCTTCCAAAACCCACTAGTAAACAACGGGTCTCGGCCACTCACAATGCTTTTAGGTACTCCATGAAATCTCACTACCCACTTCATATACAATTCTGCTAACTTAGTTGCCGTTCTGGTCGATTTGACTGGTATAAATCTTGCACTCTTAGTCAATCGATCCACAATTACCCAAATGCTATCATGTCCCAATCTAGTCTTTGGTAAACCATCGATGAAATCCATCGAGACTTGCTCCCATTTCCATTCGGGAATTTTTAATGGTTGCAACAACCCACTAGGCTTCTTTTGCTCGGCTTTAACTAGCTGGCAATTCATGCATTTGGATATAAACTTCCCAACGTCTCTTTTCATCCCTTCCCAGTAGTAAGTCTGCTTCATGTCTTGATACATCTTATTACCACCGGGATGTATAGTCAGTTTTGAGTGATGACATTCTCTAAGCACTTCATCTCTCAAACCATTCACGTTGGGTACAACTAGTCTTCCATTCTTTCTAAGCCATCCATCTCGATCAAGCCCATACAATTTAATCTCCTCACCGTCAATGTTCATCTCTAACTTGGAGATGATTTCTAATAGATTAGGATCGTCCCTCTGGCTGGAACCAATCCGCTCTATCAAAGTGGGTATGATCGCCAAACTAGCTAGCATGTCTGGATCCAATTCGCACTTTGGTCTGAAATCAAACCCTGCGATATACTCCAGTTGCTTCCATTCAAGAAACATAGCCCTCAAACTGTCATATCTCCTACTCAAGGCATCGGCTACCGCATTACCTTTCCCAGGTGTGTATGCAATATCAAAATCATAAGAAGCCAAGAACTCTAACCATCTCTGTTGACGGAGATTCAGATCTTTCTGAGAGAAGAGATACTTTAACGATTTATGATCGGTAAACAACTCAAATCTTTCTCCCAAGAGATAGTGTCTCCACATCTTTAATGCGAACACAATCGCTGCCAATTCCAAATCATGGGTAGGATACTTCTTCTCATGCGGCTTTAGCTGCCGACTAGCATAAGCTACAACCCTACCTCCTTGAATCAATACAGCACCTAGTCCGGTACCACAAGCATCCGTGTATACCATCATTTCTTCATTCCCTTTAGGAATGACTAGCACTGGCGCACGCGTCAACTTCTCCTTTAGGCTCTTGAATGCATTCTCACACACTCCGTCCCAGACGAAGGCCTGATTCTTCTTAGTCAACTGAGTCAACGGTGCGACTATCTTGGAGAAGTCCTGGATAAACTTACGATAATATCCAGCTAACCCCAAGAAACTTCTTACATCTGTCGCATTCTTAGGCGTAGGCCAATCCTGTACTGTAGCCACCTTCGCAGGGTCCACGGCAATACCATTCTCTGAAACAACATGGCCCAAGAATCTCGCTTCCCTTCTCCAAAAGTGACACTTAGAGAATTTCGCTTTCAATTGGTGTTTCCTTAACACCTCCATCGTTATCCTCAAGTGTCCCTTGTGTTCCTCCTCTGTCCTCGAGTAAACAAGGATATCGTCTACGAACACAAGAATAAACTTATTCAACTGATCTCTAAATACTCGATTCATAAGATCCACAAAATAGGCTGGTGCATTGGTCAACCCAAATGGCATGACCAACCACTCATAGAATCCAGACGGCGTCCTAAATGTCGTCTTCGGAACACTCTAATCCGCTACTCGGAGCTGATGAAATCCTGTCGCGAGGTCCAACTGGGAGAACACTCTTGCTCCTTCCAGTTGATCAAACAAATCATCTATCCACGGTAGAGGATACTTATTCTTCCTCGTTACCTTATTCAACTCGCGATAGTCCACACACAAACGAAGGGAACAATCTGCCTTAGTGGCAAACACAATTGGTGCTCCCCACTCGGAGACACTTCTTCTAATAAATCCCTTCTTCAAAAGATTGTTGACTTGCACCCCGATCTCTCGCTGCTCCGTTGGTGCCATACGACGAAGTAGCATCACTATAGGTCTGGCATCTTTCACTAAATCAATACGGAACTCAATCTCTCGGTGTGGTGGAAGCCCGGTCACCTCCTCGAAGACGTCCGGATACTGGCCAACCACGGGCACATCTGACAACTCATCCTGCGGGATGTCGAGGGAATTTATAAAACTAGCCATTACCCCATCACTAGGTAGACTACCAAACACTACCCTCCGCCCATTATCCGCTCTAACTATCACCAAAAAGCCCTCACAGTCTACCACCACCCCGTATCTTTGGAGCCAATCGACCCCCAATATAATGCCATACCCAGTAAAGCCCAAAATAAAGCAATCACAAACAAACATACATCCATGACTCGATAAGACCAAATTTCTGCAAATCATACTAAGGCTAGTCGAACCACCAATCGGGTTCGTCGCAATCAATGGTCTATCGACTATCTCGGGTTCCAGTCCCAACCTATCTACCAGGTCACTAGATATAAAGGAACGGGAAGCCCCAGTATCAAACAAAACTCGAACTGGTACATCATAAATAGAAAGCATACCTTGAATAACAACATTCTTTCCTTTCTCCACCGCAGTTGGGGGATTCGACGAAGAAGGAACAGCATCAATAACATATGCTTTCACAATCTGCTTCTCCTTTAGAGGTTGCGGACACTTATCCTTATGATGTCCCACTTGGCCACAGTTGTAGCACTTCCTTTCCGCAGGCTTGGCCCGACATTCTTAAGCATAATAGCCCTTCTTACCACAGCTGAAGCACTCAACTTCTTTCTTGTTCTTTTTCTGGCCATCCTTAGATTGGCTCTGCTTCCACTTATTCTGAGAGTTATTCTTGCCTCCACCGCCTGCTTGCGGCTTCAGCCCTTCTGCAGATGCAGCCTCAATCTTTGGCTTAGGGTAAAGACTCTCTGATCTCAAAGCTTTCCCCACAATCGATTCAAAAGTCTCATCGATGGGGTTGATAAGCCTTTCCCCCAAGTATCCATCCAACCCAGTTATGAACTTCTCATTCTTCTTCTCGGGAGTATCGATAAGAGATAGTCCATACTTCGACAAAGTGTCGAACTCAGTAATATAGTCAGAGACTGCCCTACCATTCTGCTTGAGTTCCAAGAATCTCTTAAACAACACTGATTTCTGGGCAGCTGGAATGAACTTTTCGCTAAAGCGAGCCTTGAATTGATCCCAAGTAACCTGATCTTCTAGAGTAGCTGTTCTAATGGCATTCCACATATTCATCGCTCGCCCTTGCAGCTGACGAGATGCTACCCTTCTTTTCAATGCACCCTCGATACCCAAGTCGTCGAAGATACGATCACAGCTATCCAACCAATCCTGAACATCTGTGGCCGACTCCATTCCGTGGAACGGCTTCCCACCAAGGTTAGTGTAATCCTTGCACAACTTGGCGAAATTGACCCTAGGCGCCTGCACTACTGGACCACCACCATTTCTGGGATTGGGAACTGCCCCTTGCACCTTCCTAAGCATGTCTCTCATGAGGTCAGTAAACATCGCCCTCATGTCAGCAGCATTCCCATTATTGGCTCCCCTACCAGCACCTCTAGCATATCGGCTCATCGTCAATCTGAAAAAGGGGAAACGATTAACGACCCCATAATGGTGCTAGTGCAGTACGACTTCATTCTTATACTACTAATAGTATATATATAACTTTTGAAAACCAAAGTAATCACAAATACGCGCTCACATATACGTACTATCTCTCCCTAGTGTCTTTCCCTAGGTTAACTACGCAACCTAGAGCTCTGATACCAAATGTGACGGCCCGCCACGCACCAACCGACATTTACTCCAAAAGTGCGTTGTACACATGTCCAGTTAGCACGGGACGGATCGTCAGAAGAAAAGGGAAGAAGGAAATGAACTAACAAGGAACTTGTAAAATGTCTCACAGCACATGGAACAAAATATAATAATAACATACTTGACATAAAACAGGTGAGACAGTGCATAAGCTGAAAATAAACTAACATAGCAGCGGAAAATCCAAGTACAGCTTATCATCCAAAGTTAACATTACTACAACTTTTCAAACTGTCTCAAAAAGAAAAAGCAAGATAAAGGAGGTACACTACTAATGCCCAAGTAGCGACCACCAACGACACAGGGAGAATATCTATATATCATACGTGGAAGCCTCCTGCTCGCCACCGAATCAGCTACTCGCGCATCACCAGCTAACTTGTCTTGTCTCTAATCTATTCGTGTGAGCACCCAGAGTAACAAGAGGAGACATAAAACTCTGGGTCAGACATAAAGCCTTGTATGAGCGATAAGCATCTAAATAGAACAATAACAAGTAGACTAAAACATACCTGAACTTGGACCTGCAACCAAAGAGTTAGCACTACATATTGTACAACACTCTAAGGTGCCATTTCAAATGGTGTAAAGGTAATGGGGGTGGGGGTGTGTATGTCATAGTGATGGCAAACAATCAAACATAGCATCCATCCTCACATCTCTCACTCAGTGCATAAAGCATACGATATTCACCACTTCGATCACCCAACATACCTTGCTATGATCACTTTGCCCCATGAAGTCATAAATGGCTTCACTGCACTGATACATAGCCACTAATCCTTTGCTATGTCCACTTTGCCCCATGGAGTCATAATGACCCCACTGCACTGGCTCATAGCCTCACTAATCATTTACTATGTCCACTCTGCCCCATGGAGTCACAATGACCCCACTGCACTAGCTCATAGCCTTACTACGCATCACTTTTCCCCTCGAGTCAAACTGACTCTGCTGCACTGATAACGTAGTCTTGCTACCATCACCTTGCCCCTCAAGTCATAATGACTCTACTGCACTGATAAGTAGCCCATCATCCATTTTCAGTGGTGAATCGAAGTTATGAACGTCGACAACTCCTTAGCACACGTCCCGCAGCAAAGTCCAACCATGAAGTGAACTCATTGGTCCCCAACTGGATCCTGAGCTCTAACTTCCATTTGGATTACCTTTGCATCTCGGGTTATTGGACATCATCGGATCGGTTCGGATTCCCCCCTAGTCCTCAGTTTGGTTCGCATCGGAGTGCTCCTTCTTCGCTGGATCGGATCGGGTCATCATCACCTCAGCAGATCGGATCGAATCTCCACGTCCAGTCGCCATCACCGATTCGGATCGGGGTCCTCTAGTTTGCCACAGTTCGGATCGGCTTCTTCTAATCAACTCAGGTCGGGTTATAGTCTCCAAGCCTCGTCGTAGTACTTCGGTTCGGGTCGGGGTACCATGGCGGATCGGGTCGGAGAACACCAGGCGGGTCGGATCGGATGATGCGTGCCACGAGAAGTACAAGTGAATCGGAGTGTGGAGTGTGAGGGCGGATCGGGTCCTCCTACCGATCTGATCCGGTTCGGATGCCTTCCTGCACTTCTTCCAGCAAGCAATTCACGCCACTCGATGGCATTTTCGACTATTCTACCTATTCTAATCAATCACAAAGCATACCATACAGTCATAGCAACAAGTAGAAGTGACCTCAAACACCAAAACATCAATATGATAGGTTAAAATGGATCAAACTTACCCAAAACCTCATATTTCCCCTTAAGCATGTTTAGGTGAAACTAATGATATGATTAGCAAAACTTAACCAAATTAACTCAAATTCATATCAGAGGTGTAAAACATCATTTCGAATTTTATAAATATTTTTCCAGAATTTTATCATGTTTAAATTCGCTAATTAACACTAATTACCCTTAATTAGTGAGGAACTATGCAAATCACTCACCTTAGCCACAAATAAGACTTAGATCTGAAGTAAATCTCTGATTTGGTGCGAATCCCGATGTTAAACAGCAGCTCTAACGTTGATTTGGTGTAGATCTCCCTTGATTTGATGTTGCTAAGCTTAATCCTTGATTAGAAGATGATTTGGAGGTGATTTAGAGGTTGGAGGCCATTTTTAGGGTTTCTAAGAGGTAGGTGGAGGCTAGAAAACTGAAATGGAATGAATCTCTAACTCCTTTCAGCCTGCCCATAACCCTAATCCCGAAATGGGTTATGGACCCATTCACTAATCACCCTATTTGGCCCGGTTAAGCAGCTTTTCACCTTCCAAACCTTATTTCAGCCATATCTCCCAAACGGTAAGTCCGTTTGGCTATTATGACCACTCTACGGAAAGGTAAACCATCAAACGAATCCAATGGAAGTGGTTTTAGGTCAAAATTCCTTTCCAATCAAAAGTTATGGCCGAAACAAGATCAGTTAGGGGCAAAACGGTCATTTAAAAATCGATAAAAATCAGGAACTTAGGAAATGACTCTAATGGTTGTTTCCCAAAGTTACATGACCTTACGACTTCATATGGGAAAGAAATAAATATTCTACGATCCTCCGATACGTAGAATGCGGGTTGTTACAAGGTTGACCAATGCTCCTATGTTGACCATCATAGATGGCAATCAGGATTTGAAGTTCTGGACCGACGCTTCGAAACAAGGTTGTTTTTTATATATAAATCAACATGTCAGAGATAACATTTTCCTATAATGTCATGCTCATTTTAACATGTTATCCCTTATTTATTTAAGGTATTGGTGCGGTGCTGATGCAAAGAGGCAGAGTAGTCGCATATGCTAGCCGCCAGCTGAAACCGCATGAGAAGAATTACGTCACGCATGACCTTGAGCTAATGGCCATTGTGTTTGCTCTTAAAATATGGAGGCATTATCTCTTGGGTGAGAAGTTTGAAATTTACACGGATCACAAATCCTTGAAACACCTTTTTACCCAAAAAGATTTGAATATGAGGCAACAACGCTGGGTTGAATTTCTTGCATCATATGACCTGGATATCCTATATACTCCGGGAAAAGCCAAAGTTGTAGCTGATGCGCTCAGTAGAAAGAATGCAGAATGCAACAATCTCATTATCGCCAGTCTCATTATCACTCCTACTTTGATTGATAAAATTTCTGCTCTTCAGAAGAATGATAAATTTATTCGGAAACTTTGTGAGTGAGTTCGTAAAGGCGAGGCCTCAAGTTTCCAGATTGACAATAATGGAACCCTTAGATTACAAGGGCGAATTTGTGTGTCGGACATTGCTGAGCTAAAAAGAGAAGTTATGGATGAGTTCCACAAATCTAAAATATGCATCCATCCAGGTGTAAACAAAATGTACCATGATCTTAAGCGCACCTTTTGGTGGAAAGCAATGAAGAGAGATATTTCTATTTACGTTGCTAGATGTCCCACTTGTCAGCAAGTTAAAAGTGATCAACAGAAACTGGCAGGTTTGTTGCAACCGCTAGGAGTTCCTGGTTGGAAGTGGGAGGAAATTTCTATGGACTTTACAGATTGCTTGTCCCGAAGAAGAAAAGGGAATGATAGCATATGGGTGATTGTCGACCGCTTAACAAAATCTGCCCATTTCATCCTTGTCAGGTCCAATAGAACAGCTCGTAGTTTGGCACAGCTTTATCTTAAAGAGATAGTCAGACTACATGGGGTTCCCAAAAGCATCGTCAGTGATCGGGATCCATTATTTACCAGCAAATTCTGGGAAGCTTTTCAAGAAGAGCTTGGGACCAAGTTGAATCTGAGCTCTGCCTATCACCCTCAGACAGATAGCCAGACTGAGAGGGTGAATCGTGTTTTGAAAGACTTGTTGCGAGCTTGCATTCTTGATTATGGCATTTCATGGGAGGTCCACTTGCACTTGGTGGAATTCTCCTATAATAATAGCTACCAATCAAGCTTGAAGATGTCACCGTTTGAATTACTATATGGCAGGCCATGCAGATCTCCGGCATGTTGGGTGGAGTCAGGCAATCGACTAGTCTTGGGCCCCGACATGGTTCGAGAAGCATCGGATAAGGTCGACTTGATTAAGAAACGCTTGTTGACTGCTCAGAGCCGACAGAAGAGCTATGCAGACCAGCGAAGAAGAAATATAGAATTCTCTGTGTATACTTGAAGGTTTCTCCTTTGAGAGGCGTATTCGCTTTGGGAATACAGGAAAGTTGGCACCGAAATTCATTGGTCCATTCCCTATCCTAGAAAGGATTGGTACTCTCGCTTATAGAGTGCAGCTACCTGACTGGCTGCCAGGGGTGCATGATGTATTTCATGTGTCTCAACTCCGCAAGTATGTGCATGATCCAGATCTGATTGAGGATGAACTAAATCAACATGTCCAAGATATTGCTCCAAATCTGACAATGAGAAAGGACCCGATTAAGATCATTGGCAAAGAAACCAAAATTTTGAGGAACAAGAGGATCAACCTAGTCAAAGTTCAATGGAGTGGGGATCCTAGAGACTATACTTGGGAGACAGAAGATAGCATCAAAAAGGCTTAGCCCAAGTGCAGAGTGGATATCTCCGAGTAACTCTTGTATTAAGGTACGTCTACCCCAGTTTACATTTTCCATCTTGTTTCCTACTTTACTTTGTTTCCTTTTCGAGGATGAAAAACTCTTAAGTGGGGGAGATTGTAACGACCCGGAAAATCCAAACCAATTTAAAAAATTTATTTTAAATAATTTGGTGGAAAAATGTGGCGGAAAATGAAAATTTCATTTTTAAATAATATTAAAGCCAGTGAAAATAGTCAATTTTCAAACGATCTCTGTTTTCAACGAAACCACTTTTGTTGGAACCGGAATGTCAAATTATTGCTAGGTTTCAATTTTTAAAATTTTTCGAATTAATATGTGAGCGTGGCGAAGGAAAATGTGTTTTGTCGATTTCAGTCAAATTTAATTGACTGAAAAATAGCCATTTTTCAAACAGTCTCAGAATTCGACGAAATTAGTTTTGTTACGACCGTATCGTCATAACAAAGACAAAATTATTTTTTCTGGATTTTTCTGAGTCCGTAAGTGGCCTCGGTGAATTTATTTATGCAGATGAATTAAATTTATAAAGGATTTAATTATTAAATTAAATAATACAGGCCACAGACAGCCGCCTGGGCTGACGGGACCTGTCCCATTGGATCCGGAATATGGGATATTGGCTAGGGGCATCTTCTGCTGGACTGAAATTGAACTGTTTTGAAAGATATGGATTTAATTGTAAAAACACATTAAAAATATTATAAATATAGGATTTAAAACCCTAAAACCACTGTTCATTATCTCTGCCGCCGCCACATTAAAATCAATGGCCTAAACCCGTCGAAACTTCCCCCACAAATTCCCATTGATCTACTCAGTAAATCCCACCACTCCAGTTCAATATTTTGAAGAGATTTTAACCACCTTCACATCCATACGGCCATCACCCGCCATCGTCGCCTGTAGCGACCGCCCCCGCGCCTTGAACCCGAGCCGCGTCGACCACCACCCAAGGCGCTAGAGGCCGCCGAGCTGCCCCCCTTCGCCGGCGGTGGTGCGCCTCCCGTAGCCCGACGCCGTGGCACCATCAGATCCTCGAGCCGATCATCCAACCTCCAGAAAATTTGAATCCAAGTTTTGAACAAAAAGAGAATCTAATGGCCGAAGACTGTAGTGAAGAGGGTGGGTTAATTCTTTGATTAATTAATTAATTAATTTAAATTGTGTTAGAACTTGTGCGGACCATAACTAATTCGTTTCAACTCAGAATTTGACGATTTCGGAAGCATTGGAATCGTAACAGCGAATAGAACGTGTTGAGACTGAAACGGGACCATTCTGAACAGTTTGAATTTTGGCCAAATCATGAACGATTGTGAGATTTCTAAATTTTAATAATTAAATAATTTAATTCTATTTGTTATGTGAATCATTGTATGTTATTGTTTCTAATCTACGATGTTGTGATTGTTGTATGGTTGATTAATATTTGTTGTGATATCATGATATAGCATGTCAGTTTAGATCTATAAAATTCTGATGTAATCTCTATAAATTTCTCATCTTTATTAGTTTTATTTTTATTTTTATTTTTTTATCCCTTTATAGGAATGAAAAAATTGAATCTTGTTTGTTTTACAAACAAAAATGAAATTTTGAATCTTTATTTTGTTTTTACAAAATAAAATGAAAAATTGAATCTTTATTCTGATTTACCAAACAAAAGTTAAATCTTTATTTTTGATTTGCAAAATAGAACAAAAGTTAAATCTTTATTTTTGATTTGCAAAATAGAACAAAAGTTAAATCTTTATTTTTGATTTGTAGAATAAACAAAAAGATTGAATCTTTATTTTGTTTATGATTTATAAAATAAAGAAAGTTTGAATCTTTTAAATTTTAATTAAAAGATAAATTAAGATTAGATATTTTATTTGATTTACAAATAAAATAAAGATGAGACCTTTTATTGTGATTCATCTCATATATTGTGTTGTATGTGTGGACATTGAAATTATGACGTTGGGTAAATAGAAATGGTTAGACCAAAAACCAAATTATTATATGTGTGGACATTGAAATTACGATGTTGGGTAATTAGAAATGGTTAGACAAAAACCATTATTTTTTGTTATCTTATTTTGACACCAATTTGACATATGAGTTGGATAGGAAAATATCCCCTATAAGGAAAATATGTGCATTAAGGAAAGATAATTAGAAAATTTACGTTTTTCTAATGTAATACAGATAATTAGAAAATTTAAAATTTTCTAATGTAATAAAGATAATTAGAAAATTAACATTTTTTTCTATGTTAAAATATAGAATTTACATTTTTATATGTAAAGATAATTAGAGGATTTACATTCTTCTATGTTAAAATATAGGATTTACATTCTTCTATGTTAAAACATAGGATTTACATTTTTCTATGTTAAGATATAAGATTTACATTTTTCTACGTAAAGATAAAGGATTTACATTTTTCTATGTTAAGATATAAGATTTACATTTTTCTACGTAAAGATAAAGGATTTACATTTTTCTATGTTAAGATATAAGATTTACATTTTTCTATGTAAAGATAAAGGATTTACATTTTTCTATGTTAAGATATAAGATTTACATTTTTCTATGTAAAGATAGAGGATTTACATTTTTCTATGTAAAAATATAAGATTTACATTTTTCTGTGTAAAGATGAAAGATTTACATTTTTCCTATGTAACATTGAAAGGTTTACATTTTTCAATGTAAAGGTAAAGAATTTTCATTTTTCATTGTAAAAGAAAAGGAGATAAAATATTTACATTTTATAGAAACATAAAAAGTTCATTTTTATGTATTTAAACGAATAGGATAAAAAGTTCATTTTTATGTATTTAAACGAATAGGATAAAAAGTTCGTTTTTATGTATTTAAACGAATAGGATAAAAAGTTCATTTTTATGTATTTAAACGAATAGGATAAAAAGTTCATTTTTATGTATTTAAACGAATAGGATAAAAAGTACATTTTTATGTATTTAAAACAAATAATATAAAAATATACATTGTTGAAATCGTCATTTTTGTTGCATTAGAATTGGCGAATAAAAATGTTATATTATTGAATATAAAAATATACATTGTTGAAACCGTCATTTTTGTCGCATTAGAATTGACGAACAAAAATGTTATATTATTGAATATAAAAATATACATTGTCGAAACCGTCATTTTTGTCGCATTAGAATTGGCGAATAAAAATATTGATTTTATAGAATAAAAGAATGGATTCTAATAGTGGAAATCGACCAATGGTTGATATATATATATATATATATATATATAAATAATAAATATAAAATTAAACAAAACGAGCGCGGTAGTTCGCGTATCGACAATCGTAACTTCAAACGATTATTCCGGAAGATCCGACCGTTGGATTTTCCCAAAACTGGAACCGTTAGGACCGCTTTGGGAAGAGCTTTCTAACGATATAAATTTCATTAAAATCTAACGGTTAGATTCTAAGATATGTGTAAATCAAATTTTGGTAAAAACAGCGCCAGGGCCACCCATTGACCCGAAGCGTCGTTTATTTATATTTGAGCTATTTTCAAATAAATAAAAATAACGATAAATAGTTATAAATATATTTGAAATGTTTTAAACTATAATTATGCGACAATTATTTGAAAAGACCGTGTTTAACTCATTTCAAATAATTGCACGGCGATTAAATCAAAGATGTAAGAAGACGATGGTTGAAGACCGACGATCTTCACATCGAATGGACGACGACTACTGATACCTTGACTGACTTGCTCCCAGGACAGGGTTGAAGCAGTAGTTGTCCGGACGTATATGTTGGTCGTGCGGATAAGCGAGAACCTCTTTGGTGTCTCCGGTTTCGTTCAGACCCAGAATGGACTTGTAAAAGTATGTGTGTCTGACGTTGGAGTTCATCCCATGTAATTCAATCGATTTGTATTAATATATGTCTGTTTGGTAGTGGAGAATCTATTCTCTGCTTAACACCCAGATATATAGTAATAGTTACCGAACGCATGGCGTGAATTGTCAATGTGGCACGCCAAGATGCAATGATCAAGGCTTTGTTGAAAAGCAGGCCTTGTGGTGGATGATCAATGCATAGCCCGTTTAGGCATAGCTTTGTGTATAACGTGACTTCGCGAGCCTCACACCCCGGTACGAGTCAAAAACGGGATTAGGACTACAGGGAGTGCGCACGTTTCTTTCTAGCTAGGGGTAGTGCTGGTGCTTTAACACGGCCCGGCATTTTACTTATGTGGATTATGGATTGAGGTACCTCGGGTTTTTATAGGCTGGATGTGGTCATATTATAGGTCCAAAGGGGCCGGGAAACGTGTGTTCAGGAATTGCCAATCCACTACCATTAAGTAGGGACCGGCCCTGAAGATCCAAGGGTTCACTACGGGGAATCCTGAGGCATTTGCTAGAGTGCCTCGAATCGGAAGAGGACGATCCCTAGCCTCGATCTCATGACGGGAAACCAATTCCCAATACGACGACATTTCGGTTTTGATTGTAAACTTATATACGGCGTCATAGTAGGATGGGGTACTATGCCGACTAGGATTGATATATTTATATTGAAGTATTTTAATACTGCTTAGACAATAATAATAATATTAAAATATTACTTTTCACGTATTAAGCATGTTTGATCATCATAAGGGAAAACTCTGTCCTCCTGTGTGCGTTGCATTGTGTGATAGGACTTGAGTCTTATGATGATTTCATTTTTTTTCAAAAGTCATTTCGCTGTTTCATATAAACTTTATAAAATTATGCACTGGCAATCCAATGGAGTAAACCTGTTCCGCATTAGCAGCGTGATCATGTGATTCGCCATATTGATAGTTAGTATAGGAAGATTTCTCATACCAGTCATTTGACTGACTCGATGTTTGTTTCACTTTGCAAACTCGGGTGCTCTCTTTCCACACGGGCAGCCAATTGACAGGTTCAGGTGATACATTCTGATTGGAGCTTGCTTGGAAGAAAGAAGACCTTTTCTTTAGTTTTTACTTCTGCTTTGAGACGTTTTATCTTCTGTAGCTTTGATGTATGTAATGGAGTTTGAGACTTGTTTCTTTTCCATTGAAACTTATTTCCCTTTTGTTGAGACTCTTTATTTGGCTAAGTTGTATCCTGTACTGCGTACTCTGATGTATTGGATATTATGATGCTGATGACATTTGTTTCCGCTACAATGGTTTATGTGTTATTATAATTATCTGAGATCTGTTTTTGTTGTAAATATATTGTATTCCAAAATGATTATCCTTACTTTCGGTCCTCGGAAGTTTGGGGTTATCACAATATGAGTGCATAACCATTCATCCAAATGCAACATCCATGTGATGAGTCAATCATTTTGCATCCACAAAAATTGAAAAATGCGCACACATCCATATGCAGTATAAGAGTGCTTTTGAGTCGATCTAGTGTCTAGTGTATGTGTATGCATCCATGAGCAACCACTAGCAACCATCAAACATAACATGTCTCAAACACATGTTTACACCCTTAGTTTCTACCTAAAGGTTGAAGACTCGATCGATAGGATACAGCCGAGTGATAGAAGCAAGTACAATTAAAACAAAAGTTCTGTTCCCATTAGATATCGGTTAAGAGAATAAATCTCTAAGTAAATAAATCTCTAAGTATCAACCCCGAAGACCGAAATCAACATCAGATTGACACTCATAGAATTACTCCCATTAAACAATGTCAAAACTGGAAATCAACTTCACGCTTCGAGTAAAAACCCCTATCCTTTTCATAAATATTCAGATACTTATAGACTACTGGTACAGATCAGATTATAAAATGATTCTTAGGAAACTAAGCATGATAAAACCCCACCATATCCCATAAAATCCAGAATGTATGTGTCATAGTCAACTTAACGCCCAACACAGATACCCTCAAACCCCAACTTATGACAAATAGATGAGTCGCAACCCTTATGGGGTTTGAGACTATAGAGGGATCAGAAACAAGACTAGTATTAAAGTGCAGAGTCTCAATTACAAAATCAAAATGCTAGAATTAAAAAAGAGTTTTAACTCAATCATCAGATAAGGAAATTTAAACCTTCTACATAAATTTTTCCTATCTCTATCCTATCCACCAGCCACGAGAGCATTCACCTGCCCTTTAGAAGTAGGTCCTGTCCTCTGCCCTTGCCCTCATTTCTTCGGGCAATCCCTAGTGAAGTGTCCCATCTCACTACAGTTGAAGCAAGTGCCCTTCCTCTTTCTGCAATTCTTGTTCAGATGAGTCAAGCTTCCACAAGTAAAGCACTTTTTCTCCTTCTTATCCTCAAACTTTTCATCCTTCTTTTGTGTTTCCTTTTTGGGCCACGCTTTCGTGTTCTCTGGTCCTTCAAGCTTTTCCTCTTTTTTCTCACTTTTGGCTTCCTCTTCATGCATCAATTCCATGTCAACCAATTTCTCGAAGGTAGCCCCCATAGGAATGTGGGTCATAGCCAACTCGTGTAGCAGCTCATTCAAACCTTTAACGAATCTCAGGGCCTTCTTTTCAGGTGTGTTCACCAAGTCTAAGCCAAATCTCGCCAACTGATTGAACTTGTTAACGTACTCTTTACAGATAAATTCCCCTGCTTCAATGCCAAGAACCTCACCATGTACAAATTCTCTTTTGCTCGTAAGAGAAATTTCATCTCAAACCTATGCCTGAAATCCATCCATGTCTCCACTGGACGCTCTCCATTCGTGACCTCCCACCAAAACGAGGCTTCGTCCTTCATTAACCAAGCAGCTAATTAGACCACCCTTCCATCTCCTATCTCAAAGATACCAAACAAATCTTCCACCTCCTTAAACCAATTTCGAGCTTCAACAAACGTCTCTGACCCGTGAAAAGGTTTCCCGTCCATTGCCCGAAAGTCTTTGCATATCTTTGAAAAAGTATCAACACGGGGAGGGAAAGAGGAGGAGGAGCAGCTGCAGCTTGGTAGGAGGAACGTCTGTTGGGCCTACGGCGGTAGCCCTAGCCTCCAGATACCTTATGAACCACGTTGGTATCGGTATGCCCTCGGGTATCTCGGGTACCCCAGACATGCTGAAAAAGAAAAAGAAAGAGATTCAAAACGGAGAATCGAAAGACAGATATATGGCTTTTGGGGATTATGTTTTTCAAAATAAACTTTACTTTTGAAAATACTTCCTTTTTAAAACCTTTTTGAAAATAGTTTTCAAAAACTTTTTATCAAATCTGGTAACCTTTAGCTCTGATAGCAAGTGTAACACCCATGTCCGTTAATGTCATTCACAAAGGGAATGCATTAACTTCCATGAAGCATTACAAGTAAACAGAACAGAATATTACAAGACAGATAGTAAACTAGTACTTGAAAATTTTATAACTTTATTACAGCAGAAACAGAAATAAGTTTGGTTACATCCTTCAAAATTACAATACCAAAACCCAAGTACACAACAGTATTATACCAAAATCCTTTAGAATGCATAATTTTAAAACCATAATCCCCAACATAAACTTCCATAAGAAGGTAGAGTCAAAGCCAAGCAATACTTCAAGCACTTCAAGCAGAGAGAATATGAATCAAGCTCCTATGCTTCCTCCCTGAGCACCTGGGGAGAACGGAAAGAAAAAGAGGCGAAAACAAACGAGGTCAGACATAAAGTCTGACGAGTCCAGTAACTTTCAGCATATAAACAGATAGTAGCATCATGACATGTAAATAAAGCTGGATAAGAGATTACAGCAACAGAAGTAGCAGGTATGCTTAAGTTAAACAGAAGAAACCGAATGATATAGACCAAGATATGCTTCTTACCTATATCTTACTTCTCAGCACTAATACTTAGTATAACAGGATTAGGTATTACCCTACTGTCTAAACAGAAACAGAATAATCTCTACATAAACAGAATGCTAGTAATGGGCCTTTACCACCCCAATAGAGACAGAAGGTACAGAAATAGAATGTTAATAATGGGCCTTTACCACCCCAACTAATGGTCCTTTACCACCCCCAACAGAGACATAAGGTACAGAAACAGAATGCTAATAATGGGCCTTTACCACCCCAACTAAGGGGCCTTTACCACCCCAACAGAGACATAAGGTATAGAAACAGAATGCTAATAATAGGCCTTTACCACCCCAACAGAAACAGATGGTACACCAATAGAAACAAACAAAACTAGGTGTGCCCTAAATTCTACCCCAAGAGATCGGCTCCCTAATACATAAATACCCTGTGCCGGCCTCACAGAAGGGTGTATCATTCCCTAAAGTGGCAACCTATAGACACAGACCTATTTACAGATGTCACGGTGTCTTAAATCCTCAGAGCAGATTGGATCCATGCATGCACATGACCCGGTTGGAATGCGCCATCGACACCCCTCGCCATTATCAGAGTGAACCTCTTACAATTAGTTCAGTAAGCGTGCCCGGACCCCTCCTAGTGTGGGTCATAGTTTTGATACTATAAAAGGGTTACTGACCAATATGGGTCCCACACATCATATGACACAAATAATTACCCCTCCTAACCTTGTGTCCCCAGACTAACAGATTGTCAGATTAACTTGCTTACAGATTTCAGATGTACAAAGTTCAGATTAACTAGTTCTCAGATCAGACATATAGGTTAACAAGTTTTCAGACTAACGGATCAGATATACAGATTAACAGACTTACAGATTGTTTTACCTAACCTTGTATTGGGCCTACAGATTTACGAAACGGGTTTATTAGATTCATCCGCCCAGTTGATTTAACCCAACACATTTTCGGCGTCATATTTATCCTAGATTTGCATTAATTATTTACTAATGCATAGACTTCTCACATTAGATTGATAGCTTGTGGCCGTTGGATGTGCCGGGAGGTTCCGAGCAAACTTCTGCCACAAGCCAGACCTAACCTCGTGTCTAAGCATCTTTTAGTTATGCCTACGACCTCTCACATTAGACTGACAGTTTGCGGTTTCTGGTTAAGCCAGTTGGGTCTGGGCAGGCTTCAGCCGCAAACAAAGTCTAACCTCGTGTCTCAGCATTTTTATTTTTAGCTAAAGTATTCATTCACAGATTATGCCAATATCAGACTAATTATGCCAATTCAACACATTAACTTCTTTACAAGTTACAGCAGATTATTCAAAGTTCTATTAACTTGTTTTGCTTAAATTTAGATCGGGCCTACAGATTTTCATACCCCAAATTTACCGAAATCAGTTTCAACAGATTTAGTAGATTAGGCAATTTAACAGATGTAATCATAAAATTAAGCCTATTTTACATGCCCAAATTATGGTCATAATTCACAATATAACATATGCCCCAAATTTTAGTTAAATTTACACAACACATAATATTCTCCAAAAACCCTAAATCATGATATATGATATGAATTATGCCAAATTATAGCCTTTGATTTCAGCGTATGCCTAATATCCAAAATCCTCATTTAGGTGTATTCGCATTTAATAGTTATCCTATTATAATATAGAACTTTGCGTGTAAGTCATATGCACAATAATTCTCCTTCTTCCAAATCACAGACTATCATATATAGTATGCCCAGATCCAGATCTTAAATTACAACATATGTTCTTTTCTCAAATCAGTCATGTTTAATTATGCATCATTCACTATTTTTCCCAAATTTAGCGTTCGTGCGTCAATCTCTTATGAGATTTGGCTCAGGCTCGTGCTAGCCTGGCTATAGAACAGAAAGAAGGAAGAGATACAGAATAGTTACTATAATATTAATAAGATAGATCTACACAGAAAAACAGATCTGATAAACAAGAATATTCATAATCTCAAATTCAAATTTATAGCCATGTCAAGATCATAATTAAATTTCATATTTGAAAATAACTGTACTCACCTTGGTTGGATTCTAAAGAAAAAGGGTTGTATTTGTTCTCTTTTAATCCTATTCAGATTGGAAGAAGAAGAAGCACTAGTTCTAGCTTAGGTTTCAACAGAGCAGAGACGCCATTGATTTATTTTAATTAGAATTGAGGCAGCATAGCGTTATAATGGTTTGGTGTGGAGAGAAAGTGGGGTTTGGGGATGTTTAAATAGCGTAGAGATCAATGAATCTGGCCAGAACGGGCGTCCAAATGCAGAAAAACGAACCAGTCCTCGGATCTGGAAATAGAGGGTAGGTCGACCCCCATGGTCGACCTGGGTCCTGGGTGGGAAATTTCCCGCCCAGCCCTGGTGTGTGATTTGAATTTCGAACTGAGCTGTTTTAATTAATTTAAATTTTCTGAAACTTCTAAGTGCCATAAGTTCTTCATACGGAGTTCGATTTACGCAAACTCAGACTCTATCCCAAGCAGAATTCCGAGACGAACGCAATGGCATAGCCCATTTCCCTTAATTTTTCTTTTAAAAATTAGGTATACTTTGTTTTGTTACTTTTATGTTCATAGAAAATACGGGGTGTTACACATAGCATCCAGATTATATATCTTACGTAAACCATCCAAATCGGATTCAACATTACCCAAACACAAGCCCCAAAGGCCTAAACCAATATTAGACAAGCACTCAAGGAACATCTCCTTCGACGTTCGATAATTTACATGAGATGGTACAAACGGAACATCCAGCATGCATGACAGACTTTGGCAATCACCGCCAATCCTACTTCGAAACCGTTGTTAATCGTATGATTGGCCAAACAATTTTCCATCCATCAAGGCCTAACGGAAACCCCGGTTCTAGAAAAAACCCCATATGTCATACAATTTGACATATCTAGGCCATACACGATGCCCAGGGAACTCGACCTAAACCGGTCTTTTAGACGTCTCTATTGTACCCCTACTTTGAGCCCGCAAGAACCTACGACAACAAAAGTCTCTTAGACTTCAATATCTCTAGTCATCATCGACGGTGACCATCAAACCATTATCACCCAACTCAGGGCACCTTTGGGTTGTAATCATACTCATTGCATCACAACTGGAAACGAACACTTCGCACCACTTCGACATTCCATATTGAATTCACTTCGAAGTCACAACATCACCGAGCCAAATTACATCACTGCGCTGCGGTTAGGGTTCGGGGGGTTGCCCCCGAATTATTTTTTCAAGCTCTTTTGTTCAAATCTGGGTCGTACCGAAGTCCTTGCTCGACCCGTAGCCTTGCTTGACCGACCAGGACCTTGGTACTCGACCGACTGAAGTCCCCCAAACCGACCGACCCCAAGCTGCTCGACCAGACTATCCCTGACCGACCCCATGGTGCTGCTCGACCTCATTAGGGTACGACCGACCCAATCACCTCCACATCATAACCGGCTCATTCCCATCATACACGACCCGATACCGCTCGACTAGACCCAATCATGCATGATCGCATCCTGTTCGACCAACTAGGACTCCAGGTTGTACTACACTGTACTACACTTGTACTACACGCACGACCCGTGGCCTGTACAACCCCAATTCGAATCCAATTTCGACCAAAACTCCGCCAATCAACAAGATTGATGAAATCTACTCATTTAATTCATCCAATACAACCATAAACATGTTATTAAATCAATAACAACATGCATATGACGATTTTCACCAAAATTATGCAAACTTCACCGAAATCATGAGAAATGAACATATGAACATAATCACGGATCTAACTTGCATAAACATATGAAATATATATGAAAATTACCGGTTTAAAGTTGCTATATTAGATCCTATGGCGATTCATATGAAAATAAGCTTACCATGATGTAGATCCAAGGAAAACGACTTGAATTCGATGAAAAATATGATCAAACATTTATATACTTGATTGAATCCATGTGAGAGATGCATATCACTCATCAATTCTCCAAAACAAGCTAAAAGCAATGAATTATGATTCCGGACAGTGAAGAATTTGATCCAAACTCTTTAATTCGATGATCACTCTCTTGGATTTGCGTAGATCTAACCTCAAATGTTGTAGATCTTCGATTCTCTAAGATCTAATAGTGGAAAGGTGTAGGCAATGGACTGGCTCCTCCAATTGAGAGAATGGAGAAAGTAAACTATTATCCATGCCTCTTAGCCCCTATTTATAGCCTTCAACCAGCCCACGAATGGGCCTCCTCAAATCAGCCCATTATGGCTTACCAAACCTGGACAACCAACTGTTAAACCTTAAAATAGCGTTTCCTCCCAAACTGTTGAGCCAAAACTTTAATGTGACCACTCTGCAGAAAGGGAATCATCATTTCATTTCCAATGGCATAGGTCTCAACACCTGATTTGACCTGAGTCAAAAGTTATGCCTTATACAAGACTGATAGGGGAAAATGGTCACAAACAAAATTGGTAAAAATTATGGACATGTCTCACATCCCCATAAGCAACATATTAAAATATGAGAATGATCTAACCCTCAGGGAATAAAATAAAATATTTTACAATCCTCCGATATGTAAAATGTGGGTTGTTACATTATAGGCTTTGTCAGTTCTGGGGTCCTCTTGCTGGACCAGTTCTACAGCTGCTGACGAAAGACAGTTTAAGCAAATTATATTTTGGCGAGTTTCCTGTTATGGATATCAATGGTGCCAAATGCTTCCTTACAAGAACTGGCTACGCTGATATATTTTTCTTACTGAAAG
Source organism: Allium sativum (assembly GCA_030737875.1). Taxonomy (NCBI): domain Eukaryota; kingdom Viridiplantae; phylum Streptophyta; class Magnoliopsida; order Asparagales; family Amaryllidaceae; genus Allium; species Allium sativum. The sequence goes on from CM060922.1 coordinate 925,140,375, forward strand.
TCCACGTTTATTATTCCTGTTATTTACTAGATTTTACTTGTTTAATGTTGTTGCTTAAAGAGAACATTTGTATCAGTTGAGGGAGTATTAGTGGATGATTTACTCATATTTACATGAGATATAAAGGCAATTTAGCATGATGGTGGCTGAGTGATTGAACCATTTGATGAATTTATGAAGCAACTTACATTGCTCATAACTTTATTTCTTTTTCTATTTGATAATTCATCAGTTAGCAGAACTTTCTTGGATCTCACCGTTGAATTAGTTTATCACTTTCGAATTGATCTGAGTTTTCTGAAACATTCTACATTGTCTGGTTTGTTGATCTCTAAAATTCATTTTAGAAAGACTAATCTGTGACAACGATCCAAGCTGTCAACCTCAAAAGAATTTTCATATGGATATGTTTAGAGAACAAATTAAAAAGTAGGAAATCGACTTGAAAAAGAAGAGAACACACTGATCCATGCCTGTCTTTTTTCCTTTTCTCATTTTGAAAGCAATTTTCAAATAGTTAAGCCAAACATGTTTTCTTATTTTTTATTTGTTCGAAATTGAAAAAGTAAAATGACTGAAAAACTTAGAACATGATAATATAAAACCTAACTCAAAACCAACTTAAATATTTGAAATGCATGACAACTTAGAAAGACATCTTTCTTTACTAATAAACCAAATGGTTGAGAAATGGTGAAGCCTTTTTTGATCCTAGATTATTAACGCGTGTTATCTTTTAAAACAAAACCATAACTACTAAAGTCTTTTAACTTATTTTGACTCCATGTTTTTTCTCTTTATCTCATTGGTTCTAATTTTCAATTTAATTTATGCTCATTCATATGCTACATGCTAAGTTATATTTTGAAAAAAAAATAACTTTTTTTAAGATAAGCATGTGTGGGTTTCAAGTACTGGTAACTATGAAATATGTAAATGTAGTTAAAAGATTAAAATGTAGATGAATATGCAAAATTTTACTCGACAATCATCATATAATGAAAAGGACAAAAAGGCTGACGGGTTCCCTTTTTTTTCAGATACACAGGTGAAGATGGTTTTGAAATATCAGTGCCTCATGAGAACGCAGTTGACCTTGCAAAAGCAATTCTTGAAAAATCAGAAGAGAAAGTGAGGCTAACAAGTCTGGGTGCTCAAGACAGTCTTGGACTTGAAGCTAGCCTTTGCTTATATGGAAATGACATGGAGCGGCATATTACTCCAATAGAGGCTGGGTTGACTTAGGCAATTGGTAAAAGATGAAGGGCAGACGGCGGCTTCCTCGGGGTGGTGTCATCCTTAAGCAACAACAAGATGGCCCAAGCATTAGGCGTGTTGGTTTCATCTCAACTTGACCTCCTGCAACCAAGCACTACAAGCCACCATCTTAAAGTTCAAGGGAGGGACTTTGGGTTTCTTGTTTATTGTTCCTACTTGTGACTCATGAATGTTGTAATTTGACATTCACTCTCTATAAGCAATGTTGTAATTTCACATCATCATTTTTTTACAATATATATGTTATAGTTGGTAAGAAAAAAAATGCTTGTATTGACCATTAATATTCTAGTAGGACAATGTAATTTTTTTTGGGGTTTGATACGGCTAATGGCCATATTCAATTTAAATAAAGATACGATCATTAGCCATATCTTTTTTAATTTGATATGGCTATTAGGCGTATCAAATTGGGAATTTGATACGGCTATTTGTCGTATCTATTTTCAAATTTGATACGGCCATTAGCCGTATCAAATTGAGAATTTGATATGGCTAATGGCAGTATCAAGTCTAAAATAAGATACGACTAATGACCGTATCAAATTCTCAATTTGATACGGCTAATGGTCGTATCAAATTGACAAAGACAACAAAATTTGATACGGCCCATAGCGCTGCCAAATCGAATTGAATACGGCCTTGAGCACTACCTAATTGGCATTTCTGGTGTAGCGAAGTTCTTCGAATGGAAATTCTAATACCATTGTTTCATGCTCAAATGACATAACCTTGATGAACACCAAACCCTTAATCATAGCGCATAACTAATGGTTGGTTCAAGTCAAAATGTTAGGATATGCTTCCAGGTTAAATCCTTTAAGGTTCTAGGAGATCTTACCATACTACAAGGTATTTTCATAGAAGTTATATGAACTCTTATACTCAATAGCCAAGAACTTAATGTCAACTATATTCTTAATTTACAAGGAGATCCTAAAAATCATCGAACACTTGAACTCAATTAATCTTCCATGTCTTAAGTTCCAATTACTTGTAGGGGACAACCGACCAACAATCCATGGTTATTGAAATTTCAAACTTTCTCATAATAGCTAATGGCCCTATGACCAACTAAACAACTACTGGTAGTTATTCCAATGTAACTATTCTCGCGTGTCCTTTTACCAATGTCGGTAGGTAAAACTGATACTAATGTATTAACTTGAAATCTTTTAAAAATAGTTTATCATTTTGTTTCCACAAAAGCAAAACTTCTCTCCGTAAGGTAGACCGAAAAAAATCTGTATCTTGAAAATACTTTCAATAACTTCTCTATAATAACATACTAACCCAAGATAACTCCTCACCTTGCACAAGGGAATCTTAGAGAACTTAGTTTTAGGTCTATGTGCATATAAGGTACTGAATTCCTTAACTAAACACCCAATTTATTCCTTGCAATCCTTGGTTAAACTAACATGTCATCTACACAAACCCTTACCACTTACTCCAAAACCTCAGGAAACATCCTACCACACAAGTCAATAATTAGACCGAGGCATGAGCCAGTTTAAAAGGCATCTCAGTCAAACTATACTACCATTGTCAAAACCGGAGATAACCATTTGCAAGGTTAACTAATCTAGACCCAACACCGACCCATACCTAGAAATGCCTAAGCATTTCTTATATCTACAATCTCTAGTTTCAAACCCTAACTCGTCATAAATAGCCATGTCGATCCTCTTATGGGGTTTAAGAAACTACAACTGGTATAGAATAGAGCCTAAGTGCAAATAATCAGCTAGTGGTACTACTGCACACTCACTAATTTACTATATTTTTAAAGGACACTTCGTTAGGTCTACAATATAGATGCCCTACATGGCCTGTCTCGTATCAGCTTGGCTATGGCTCCATGCAGCTACCCCCAAGTAGTGAATCAAAGACAAAGGAACGTAATACTCCTAAATCAGATAGAATAAGAGAACTAGAAAGAACAAGAGATAGATAACACCTCTTTTACCAACCTTTACTCATTTCTATTACTCGATCCTTTTGATCAACACTTTCCCTATAACATTTTCTACATAGTACCCACATCAACTTTTTTTTTTCAAAGCTGATAATACTTCCCCAAATACTTACGATAATACTACTTAAGTCATCTCGTGATCCTTGGCCTCTAAGGTTTCCTTAACCATAATTGACCCTACTTAATATATAGCTTCGATTTTCCAAAATACCGAGTTAAACGGGTTTATCCATAAGTCAAAACTTTAACCTATAAAGATTTAAGGTCTCGATACATAGGTAGGCTTAGATAGGTTGGTCTATAGAACGTTCCTCAAAAGTAGGGTCTCACATAGAAATGTGAAGCGTTACAGGTATAAACAAATAAATATATATCATAAAGACAAAAATTCACAAGACATAAGAAAAATATGATGGAAACATTTATTTTCAACAAACTTATCATTACAGAACAACACTTTATATAAGATAAGTTAAACACAAACATGTGCCTCAGATAATATTAACTCAAATCAGAGTATACAAATAAGCAATTTACTTCTCTAGTACAAATCCGGACTATAGCAATTAAGCTATCATGAAATGGAAGAAACTAGGATCTCTGGCTTAAATCATTTGAAGTTGCTAACATCAATTAATCACCGCCCTTTAAGCCTATGAGGGAAGAAAAAGGAAGAAAAAAAGTGGGCCATACATAAAGTCTGGTGAGCTGTATAATTATTTGCATGGTGAGCTATATAATTATTTGCACGATTGATAATAAAACGAAATAGGCAAGGTAATAGTTCTAGCTTCTTATAGGGTATGTTTTCGTGCATAACTATAAAGGTGAACATACTGGAATAGTATATAAAGAAATATACTAAATTGTACGAGTATAGGTTCATTTGATTGTTTATCTAATTCAATTGGTTACTTGATTGTTTGCACATTCACAGTTACTGAACATGATAATCATATATAATTAGGGTAATTTTCTAACATTACCCATCGATCGACTGCTAATAAACCATAGTACATGGCTACCTATGCCACTATATCTCTCGGACTTATCAGGTCTGACCTATCAGTAAAAACATATTCATTACCACAGGTATTGCAGTGTCTTATTTTTCTAAGCCAGTGTTACCTCACGCTTGGACATCATCGGAATGCACCCGCAACCATCTCCATTTGGACCATCTTACTATCTAACTTAGCATAAACATGCCCTAGCCTCCTCCATCATGTGAGACCATTAGTGATAAGGGAATGCTGCTGATATGGATCCCCAACAAATGTATTTTGGCTGAGATCCCCTTTGATTTGAACCCCCATAACAATAGAATTACTATAGAATTATGTCTTTTTACAAGGCCACCATAGAACCATAGAATTACCATAGAATCATGCCTATTTACTAGCTATCATAGAACCATATAATTACCAAAGAATCATGCCTATTCACTAGGCCACAATAGAATTATGTTTATTAACTTACCATCAATTTTAAGTTCATTTTAATAATAAGTCATTTCATTCATTTATAACCTCATATTATAATTATATTTTATTCTAAGCCAAATTTGTTCATTAATATTCTTTGTGTGTCTGTATTTTATCGTAATACATGCAAACATATCCAATCCTTTTTCAATTATAACCAGTGTCATAATTATATAGCAAATCTTATCAAGTTGGCCTATTTTGGTCTAATTTCCTTTTTACTACAGTTCTGTGCTATGTTCATTATATGCAAATTTAGCTCCAATTCGTTAACCTTATTTTCACAATTTCAATTTAATTACTTTCCCAACATGCACAAAATAAAAGAATTATAATCAGTCGCAGGATTAAATCAATCGCATAAATAGACACATAAATCAGTTGCCTAAATCGGTCGTATATATGCCAATATTTACAGATCCAAGCGTGTTTTGTACATAATCAAAAACTGTAAAATCAAACGCAGAAAGCAAGCAAAGAAGTCTGAGAAGATATCTTATAGTATTTAAATACGAATTAAATAAAACTGTAAGAAAAAGACTGAAAACTGTAGAAATAACTCTATAGAAGAAAACCTACAGAAAACTAGTAAGTTACAGAAAATAAACAAAACTTTAAGAAAACTGCAAATCAAAATATAAAGAAACACTATAGAAACTCTACAACTACAATAACGTCTGTTTACCTAAATAATTATAAAACTCACCAGGGTTAAATTATTCCTTTGTGGCCCTTGTAAATTCATCCTCCAAAATATGTGTGCGTAAATATTTTTATTTATAGATCTTTTCTCCTAAAATTTATTTAACTTTGGTTTATTTCTCATAATATAAAAGACTGAGCCCTAGCAGGGAAGAGATTGTGTTGTGAGGAATGAGGATGGTATTGAGGTATATTTATAGGTTAGACTAGGGATCTTAGGACGTTGGATTTATGGGTTAAATCTAGGCCAACTGACGCAGAGGAAGTAAGAAGAGATCACCGTCTCAGCCTATTAAGGAGATAGAGAAGAGTTGAGATGAGATAAAAGTTAAAGAGAGAAAGATAATTAGGAAGTTATATATATTTGTTCTTGCTGAAAACCAAATTACAATACTTATTTATAGGGAAGAACATGTAGATTCATTCCCCCGGTAATTAATACTGGATTCAAATAGACATGATAATTAATTCAGCACTTAAATTGAGATGACACCTAATTCAGCATTTAAATTGAGATGACACTTAATTTAGCACTTAAATTGAGATGACGTTCCACTGTTAGTTAATTGTTTTCAAGTGCATTTGCATGTCCTACACCAGTCCCCTCTTCTTAAGAGAAGCTCGGCCTCGAGGTTATAGATGGTAATGGAGAAGTATTAGCAGTAGCAACGTGATAATCATACAAGTCCTTCACATTGAAAGTTTTGGGGATGGAATAATCAGCTGGCAAATCAATAACAAAAGCATTGTCATTGATTTTCTTAAGTATCTTCACCGGTCCAATCTTTTTTTTTTCGTACTCAACCTGTAGTATGGGAGATTAGGAACGCTAGCGCCAGGAATAAGATCAATATGATCTTGTACATCCCTCAAAGGTGGAAAGTTATGCGCATAAGATTTTTAAATTTTGACAATAATGCCTCTAGTTTTCTTGAAATTGATTCAGTTTCTGCTTTATTTTCTCCCAGCACAAGAGCATACATTTCTCCAGATTCTTTTGCTTCCTTCATGATATCATTTACAATGAGAAGAGACCAACTCTTCTCACGGGAAGCTCTATAGGAGCTCGTATCACGCATTGGCGCTAAAATAATTTTGACACTATCCTTGTAGAAGGTAAACGTGTTCTCCCTGCCTTTGTGCGTAGAGTTCACATCAAATTGCCATGGCCTTCCCAAAAGCATGTGACAAGCGTCCATGTCTACCACATCACAAATTACTTCATCCTTGTAAAACTTTCCAGTAGAAAATGGAATTTTACATTGCTCCGCTACCTTAGTCTCACTAACTTGCTTAATCCATCCAATGGTGTAGGGGGCTAGATGTGGCTGGGTTTTCAATTGAAGCTTATCTACCATTGTTTTCGACACAATATTTTCACTACTTCCACCATCAATGATCAGATTGCACACGCGTTTGTTGACAGTGCATCTGGTCTGGAATATGGTGTGTCATTGCGGATCCGACTTTTGCTTTGGAGCATATGACAATTTTCGCACAACCAAAGAAACACCTTCGTCTTTATAAGTTATTTCAGCTTCATTTTCTTCATCAGGTTCATATTCTTGTAGTGCAACATTCCTATTTTCATTCTCATGTGTTGTTAGGTTCACTTGTTGAGAAGAACATTGATTAGATCGATGCCCTGGCTGATTACAACGAAAACATTCATTGAGAGCCGGACGCGCATAAGGATTGACTGCAGTGTTCATTGCATTATTGGTTTTGGTAGCATTGGTTTTGCTAGACCCATCGTCTTGGTTTGTAACAATAGGTGTATGGGTGAATTTTGGAGCAGCTTTATTTGTGGGTATTTGATCCGGAGTAGGTAAAATACCTTTTTCAGAGAAAGAGCACTTTGTGTTTGAGCGTTCAAGTTGAGTTACTACCTGTGTTGTAAGCTGAATTGCATCGTTAAGAATATATACTGGTTGTAGGACAACACGATCTTGGATAATTGGCTTTAGTCCTCCAATGAATCTTGCAACTTATTTTGTTTCTGTTTCAGATAGGTCATTGCGAGCTGAAAGGCGATAAAACTCAGCAACATAGTCTTTCACAGAGCGACTTCCTTGTCGACAGTGTTGATATTGCTGAAACAATACTCGGTCATAATCCCGTGAAAGAAAACGAGAGCGAAGTAATTGTTTCACTCTAGGCCATGTCCTAATTGGTGCTTTCCCTTGACGTGTTCTGTTTAGTTGCAATTGTTCCCACCATGCCGAAGCACCACCTTTTAGTTTGTAAGCAACAAGTTTCACCTTTTTATGCTCTTGTATATCCATGTAATTAAAGAAACGTTATGTTTCAGATATCCAGTCACGAAAATCTTCAATATGCAAATTACCATTAAATGAGGGAAGATCCATCCTGATGCAAAAATCATGGTCTTGCTCTGCTCTGAGATTTTCAGGTTGGAGGAAGGCATTTTCCACTTCTTCATCGCTAGAGCCATCTTGATAAATTGGTCAGCGGTTGTTAGCAGGAGGTGGTTGGTTGTTGTTGGGTGGAATATGATTTCCAGCGATGGCTTGAGCAATTCGTGCAAGAGCATCTCGCATTTCCTGTTGAAAAGCATGGAAGGCTGCTTGTGTAACTGGTGCTTCGTCAGCCATTGAAACAAGGATAATCCCTGCTCTGATACCACTTGACGCAAAGAAAATAGGAAGAGATCGCCGCCTCAGTCTATTAAGGAGATAGAGAAGAGTTGAGATGAGAGAAAAGTTAAAGAGAGAAAGATTATATATATTTCTTCTTGTTGAAAACCAAATTATAACACATATTTATAGGGAAGAACATGTAGATTCATTCCCCCCGGTAATTAATACTGAATTCAAATAGATATGATATTTAATTCAGCACTTAAATTGAGATGACACCTAATTCATCACTTAAATTGAGATGACACTTAATTCAATACTTAAATTGAGATGACATTCCACTATTAATTAATTGTTTTCAGGTGCATTTGCATGTCCTACATCACCAACCACGTCATTGGACCAATGAAATCTTGCCATATCAGCTTAGATTTTAAAAAATAGACCAACCAAAAGAGGCCAACTCTACAATGTTATGCTCAAAACAACTTTCGGCTTGAAACAAATCATGTTAGGCACGAATTGCGCCCGAACAAGGGGGTAGGTCGACCCCTGCATTGATCGGGTTAACCCTGGGTCAACTTGGCTATAGGTAGGGTCACCCTGACCTATATATATATATATATATATATATAGAGAGAGAGAGAGAGAGAGAGAGAGGAGCGTTCCAGGGCACCCCTGTTTGCAGCACCCTTGTTAGCACCTCTATCCGTTCGTGAGCTATGGAGATCCAAATCAAACGAGAATTTGTAGATATTCAATCCACATATATTTAAGGACCTATCCAAAATTTGGGCTTGTTCCGACATCCATAACATATTCAAAATTTTAGCTCAATTATTCACCGTTCAGATATTTATTCGAACCGTTAAATTTAAACATCAAATATATTATTTTACGAATGTCGGAACGAACTCAAATTTTGGATAGGTCCTTAAATATATGGATTGAGCATCTACAAATTCTCGTTCGATTTGGATCGCCGTAGCTCGCGGACCGATATGGGTCCTAACAGGGGTGCCCCGGAACGCTCCTCGTATATATATATATATATATATATATATATATATATATATTCTGATTTTTGATTGCTCGTAATTTCTTCTTTTTAAGTCCATTGTCTACAAACCATAGGTCTAAATTGACTAAAAAATCGCCGTGTATAAAGTTAACTTTTTAATTAAATTCATAATTGTTCCTCTACCATTAATATTATTTACCCTCCATTTAGTAGTATTAATTCCTGACTTTATTGTTGTTTTATTATGCGCGTTACTTCCCAAATTTAAATACATATGTTAACATTTATTATTTAGTAATCTTTGTTAGCTTTTAATGTTATGTTTATAATGTTAGTCTTTATTTATTCTCTTATAACATTAATTTCAAATTTTCAAAAGTTTCCAAAGTTCAAATTTTAAATTTAAAAGTTCAAAAAAATCTCCAATATCAAATTTTGAACCTTAAATTTCCAAAATTTGATGATTTTGAATTTTTAAAATTTCAAATTTATTTTTTGAACTAAAATTTTCGAATTTTAAAATTTCAAATTTGAATTCTTACAATTAAAATTTTCAAGCTTGAATTTTTAAACCTTTTTTTTCAGTTTTGACATGTAAGTCAAAAGTTTTCCAAATATAATTATTTACTTTTTACTTGGATAAATGGGTGAACATAAAAAAATGGGCACTAACCATCTAACCCAATTAATTAATGATTTAAATGGATTTACCCAAGAAACCCCATTTGTCTTAATGGATTCCACCCAACCCATTTACTTTTGGATAAATAAGTTGAGTAAATGAGTTGGGTTGTTTTTTTGATAGCCCTAGCTTCGGTCGGCTTCGGCCTAATGCCTACAACTAAGAAACGGTAAAGTTGCATATACTACTAAGAAATATTCTAACATTATACCTTATAATTTTGCTTGAACTCAATTCCCTGCTACGAAAATCCATAAACTACAACATACAACTTAAAAAACAAGTGTATAGTTCATAAAAAAATTCACAAAAAAATTGAAAGCAAAACTGAAATAATAATTAAACTCCCCACTATGTGAGTCGTGTGTCCTACACTTTAGCCACTTCAGCCACTTCGCCATTTTTATGTCCTCTTTAGAGTCGATTATTTCATATAAGCTTTTGGCTAATAGTGGATGATGGAAAATAATTCAAAGTCTCATCACCACCGCCGCCCAAAGAGTGAATTGTTGTCGTTTGGAAATGAATGCCATTGCCTAAAATTGATGTTGGCAGGCGAATTAGAAGTGACAGAAATGAAATCAATGACGAGATCCTTAAAAAAACACGAATGTTAGGTAATGTTTGGTTTATTATATGTTTTAAGTTTTCAATGTTAATTTTGAATGATGATAAGATTTGAAGGACAGTGGAGGGGACAGACCAAAGACGGAGGGGATAATAAAAGGAACAAAGGGACGGTGGGGAAATGAAATTGTCATCATTCTCCCGTTGTTTCTTAAATACGGAACATAAAAAAAAAATAAAAAAAAATAAATAAATAAATAAATGTTTTATATGTTAACTTCGTTTTGTAAAATAACCGTTTTCACGATACATGTATGTTGTTTGTGCTTTTGTATGTACGAAAACACAGAATTAGAAAACAGAAACCAAACACACCCTTAGCCGTTGCCTTGAACCTGAGATATTGAGGTGAACAACTTTTGTATATGTACGAAAACACAGAATTAGAAAACCGAAACCAAACAGAACCTTAGCTGTCGCCTTGAAGCGGAGATACTGGAGTGAACAATTGCAGTTGTTACCAGTAAACCACACAAGCCTGTAACCTTTAACAAATGACATACAGTATACAAGCAGCAATCTTAAATTTGAGCTCCTATGATGATCGGAGGCCCTAGGCCACCATCTAACAGGCCTATGCTCCAGGCCTGGACTGGAAAAGGTTAACATATGAAAAAGGGAATTGGATTGTAGTTTTGTTGAGGAGAAAATAATAAAAACACCTTCTGTTTTCAGCATTACCTTCGTAATCTGTTGCTCATTTGACCATTTGTTTATGGAATATACTTATTCAGTCAGCTTTATCAAGCTGCAGTTGATCCACAAGAATTTCAAGTTCATAAAAGCATGTCATTACGAGAAGGCTGTTCTGACGTACTCCTGCTTGCTAATTGCTATCATTGTTCAAATATAGCTTATAATAGTACTCCAATGGAAAAAGGACAAATATAGCGATAAACTTGCAACACTACATGAATACCAACATCTTGCTAACCGCATAAAAATAACACTGAAAGAAAGGCACTACGAAACACTAATCCTAGCTCACATAACACTGACACCATGACTGGTAAGACTATGAACTCTAAAAAAGGCATCACCAGCAACCTCAACCTTCCCGCAGTCAACTGCCACGGCCCCAAACACAGCCCTAAACGCTCCACAAACTACACTTGGTGCAGAGGCATTGGTCCTTGAAGAAACCCTAACCACTTTCTCCAACCCCAGCCTCACTCCTGCGCCTGCACATTCAACCACATCACTCACGGCCTCAATCCGACTGTTCATCTCCTTTGCAGATACGTCTGGATTTTTCTGAAGCATTTTCAGTGACACTGAAGTTTGAATCGTGTTTAGGCCCAACATGCTTAAGGTTTTGTAGTTTTCAATCGAATAGGAAGGGTGCGTCATGGCTCGGCGTAGAAGATTGATCGACTGGAAGGAGTAGCTGTTCAAGTTAAACGCGAATATAAGCAATAAAAAAACTAATAATTCTTACTATATCGTTGTCAAACGTGATTTAACCCTGCAATTTCGTATTACGAACATTTTAACTCACTCCCTTGATCAGAAAATGTCAGACACGCAGCCCTTCCATAAACATTGACAGTGCGGTTTTGTAAATTATTGTCTAATTCAATAATTCATAAACGTTTTATGAGTTTAAAATATTGAATGTAATGGACATACAATTGTTACATGCATGTTTAGAAAGAAAATGCTTTCAAAGCGAAAATCGCAAGTACTAGAATGAAAGAACAGAAAATTAGTTTGAAAAATGTTGACTACCATGACAGTTTTATGCAAACTTAAGGGTTAAAATAGAAGCGAAGTCTGCCATATTTTTGTCAAAGTGATGCAACTCTACGGTTTCAACTTTACCGTGGGTTCCATTGACTTTCAACTCAAAATTTTAGTTCTAACTGTCCAAGATAAGCTTCTGACATTTTAGGATATGTGCATTGCAATTAAGTGAAATTATTTGATTGATGTTTAGAACAATGAGTATTATGAGGATTGGATATAATCAAGGTTAGACCAGCATAAATGTTGGCCGAAATCAGCGTTGTCAAGGCACACACATAGCTGCGCTAAGGCACAGCTGCTGCGCCTTACAACAGCTCAAAGCACAGGGCAATGCTTGAGGCGCAGAAGTGCAGAAAGCTCCAAAGGCACATAAAACCAATGCACCCCCTTCCCTAAAAAAAAAAAAAAAAAAAAAAAAAAAAAAAAAAGAAGAAGAAGAAGAAGAAAGAAAGAAAAGGAAGGAAGCATGCCTTGGATACTTACAACTACAAGCTTTATTCTAAAGTATTCTGTTGTCAGTTGGTCTATTTGCGACTTCTTATTTTGATTTTTGTCGAATTCACTACATTTTATTCCCAAAATTGCATGTATATGCACCTTATTATTGTTCAAAGCTCATTTTAGAAGAATTCTGTAGCAGCTAAAATTTGTACTGAAAGACCAAACAATGATGCACAAGTCGCACTAAAAGGTACAAGGCAAGGGATCTTCTCTTTTTGTGTTTTTTCACCTAAACTACACAGGGCTCAATACAAAGGTGTAAAATAACCTTTTATTTAGTTTGATCAAAACATAGTGATATACTAACCAGATATCCAAGAATCTACATAACAAGGTAAAAAGTAAATCTAAACAACGAAAATGAAAGCAAATTATGCATTTCCAAAGGGAGCTGTTAAATGAAAACCATATTAGATAAGGGGAACCATTGAAAATTGCATTATAAACCAAAATAATTTGGGAATGAACGAAACATGTCTTCTCCCTTGGTACAAATAATTTTGGAAAAATAATAACAGAAGCTTCTTTTCTCTTCCTCTTCCTCTTTTTTGATGTTTTAGAAGGCAAGATGTTTTATTTTAAACCTAAAGTGGTGTTTGGTTTATTTTATGTTTTGATTTTTCAACATTAATTGCACAAAATAAAAAGAGTGGAGGGACGATGGAGGAGACATAAGGAAGATGGAGGTGACGGCAGAGAGGTTGGAGAGAGGACGGAAGGCTTATCCTCCCATTATTTCCCAAAACACGGAAAATACAAAAAAGTTGTGCTCCGTTTTGTTTTAATATTTATACAATCATTTAAAACGATCATTTTTCATGATATGCGTTAGAGAACCCAAAATTTTATCACAAAACCAACTGGCAATGTAAAGGGTGAACTCTTAATATTTATATAGAATTTATTTTATAAATTACCCGATGTGAGACTCTTAATATTTATACAATAAATTCTATATTAATATTAAGAGTCCACCTTTCATATCGCCAATTGGTTTTGTGATAATTTGGGGTTCTCTAACATATGCATTCACGGTTTTCACTTTTGTATGGACAAAAAACCAAAACAAAAAAGGATAAACTAAACGCATCCTAAGCTTTTATGAAAAATCTTGAATCTAAAATTTCATATTTTCATTTTCCTTCGAATTATTAAAGAAAATGTTATTAGGGTATTTTGATTGGCAATTGTTATAAGAATAAAATAATCACTATAGCATTTTCCCCTTGTCAAGAAATCATATTTTCAAAATTCCCCCCTTATCCAATCACAGCACTTATCCAATTTGCTTATCCCTTTAATACCACCTTTCCAAACAGCATGGTAAAATTGAAATTGAAACATCATCTCAACACCGTTCCAGAAACAATTTCACTTGAAAACTAATACAAAACCAAATAACAAATTTAAACCTGACAAAACATGAAATCAATAAAATTAAACTAAAATATAAAAGACTTTCATAAAAAGTGAAATAATAACTAAAGCTGTATAATAACTACCATCATTAGCAATATGATATTCGGCTTAAACAGTTATCCAAAACACCCTACCAATAAGTATCAACCTTATCAATTACCCAAGTCACAAATGCAGACAAACACACATAACATTAATTTCACTATTGTTTACTACTATGCTTTAGCGAATATGTACAGATATTCATTTTAAGCAACATTAGCTACCATTTTCGTTAAATGGCGTCCAAATTAACATATCAGGTCTGTTCTATTCATAAACCATATTTTACCAAAAATTTCACAAAATAATGTATATGAATTTTTGACTTTGCATACACTGCAAAAATTACAAAATTGCCCATTCATCAACTTTTTTCTAAAACTGAGTACCTAGATGATAGGACATTGTTGTGCTACAAGCCTTAGAGAGTATAGCATAATACAGATCAACATGTCATGCCATGGATCAAGCTAGAGCACTTTTCCACTAACTTAACTTTTTATGTTAATTTTCTTTTGTTGGCATCGTCGACATCAACAGAAAAACAACTATGAGGTAATAACATACACCTAGGGAAGCAACAAAAAGGTAACAATATACACTTAGTTGAATAACTAGGAGGTAATAAAATAAACTAGGGGTAACAACAGAACTAGCCTACTGTTCTGGGGGGGGGGGGGGTGATGGGGGATGGTAGTGTTCTAAAGTCCGTCTTTTTGCCAACAATAGCCGATATAAACGGAAGAAAATTAATTTTCGTAAGGATTAATATATCGCTGAAGAAAAAAGCCGCTTAGTTACCCAATTTGCTTTTGAAGGGTTTCGAGAGAAGTGGAAAATGATGATGAAGACGATACCTGATAAATAAAAATCAGACAGAACTAACATAGTTTACATTCCAAAAGAGCAAGTAGGAAAACTATGATAGGGCTTGTTAGAGAAATTACCTGCAAACGAGAGAAAGTGAGGATGATGAAGACGAGTAAGCAGCAGCGAGGAAGGGGGAAGAAAGCCATGATCGTACTTTTGTATTTCGGTAATTATTGGATCCGTCGTTTCACACCCTATAATCGCTCTTACCACCCGTAAAAATAAATAAATAAATAAACGCATGTTTTGCTTTTTTTTCACCCTATTTATATCCAAATTGCCTATGTCTTTTCATCAATGAAAATTTGTATTATCCACACACGTCGTTTGTTCCCTGTTCTTATATCTATCGTTCTTTCCATGCTTTATATTGGCGTTGAAACAAAGGGTATAGCTGGTATTGAAATTTTAAATTTTTAACCAAAGTGAAAAAAGTAATTACTGGGGTAAAAATAGACGGATCCGTAACTATTTAACTGATGAAAAAACAGATTAGGAATTATACTAGCAGACAAGACAATCGATTAGAATCCAAAACCGTAAAACTGCACGGAACCAACCCGAAGAGATCAGAATTCAATACAAATCGAACAAGTCTTGGATGAGCCTAAGGTGACTTTCATTTTTGAACATGGTTAGTTAACGTTGGCGTCCGCGTCCAACGCGTTGGGCGTGAACCCCACTTAACTGATCATTCAAGCTGAATCGTTGAAAGTCATCGTTTCAGGTGGATGTGTTTGATCCTTCAGACGCCACCCAACGTGAACGGATGAACCACCAACATTCGGACTCCACTCTTCCCTATTATTCTGCCTCCCTCCACCTTATTTCTCACCTAAATTCGATTATTTAATTAATTGTTCAGCTTTCATCATCGATCGTTTCAGGTAAATTTTAATATATTTGTGTTACTCATACTCGTATCTTCCATTTTTTTCTGAAACCATTTTTATATAGCTTTCGCAGAATGTCAAGCCACTTTGCTACCTTATCTACCCGCATTATCGTCAATTGGAATGTCGATAAAACCAGTACGTTCATTGATGTATATTACGAGAACATCGAATCTCGTCCCCACCTTTTTCCCATTGGTATGAGCAAATTGATGTGATTTTCAATGATCGAACGGGCCTAAACTACAACGCTGGGCATATGAAAAACAAATTTGATAATTTGAAATGAGAATGGAACTCGTGGGATAAGCTGTTGCATATTCCTGAAGACTATTGGAATGACGAAAAGTACACCGTCAGTGGATCCGACGAATGGTGGGATACAACTACAGCTAGGTATCGCAAATACAAAAATTTCCCCACCTACTCGGTTTAGGAAGTTAGATGCGATCTTGGGCGGCTGCATTCGAACTGACAAATGTCAGATTATTATTCCACAACAACCCCCAGCTCAACTGCAGTTCGAAGTGCGACTTTATAGCGACTATATCATGAGTAATACTGAGGCGATTAGGAGTAGCAGAGCGCCGCCTAAAGATTCGTCTAGAGGTGGTGGTGGTTATTCTCATGATTTGATTCTCGATAGGTGCATGGGAACGAAGCAGGAGGAAGACAACTTTGAGGAATGGGAGGTTGTACTTTGTTTGGCTGAGTTTGATGACAAAGGTTACTACCCTTTACATGAATTGATTGACAAACCTCACCAACTTAGAAAGTTAGTTAAATTTTTTGTTAATAAATTGAGAAGGAATATATAGCTTGTTTTTTTTTTTTTTTCTGCATCTATATTAGGAAGCATGAATTATGAATTTTAATTTCATATGACGTACTATGTATTTTGTATTATGTGTCCTGTAATTAAAAATAAATAAACAAACAAATGATAACTTTACCCTGTTCGCGTTGCCCCTTTCGTTAAAAGAACATTTTCCCTTTTCTCGTCCTCTTCAAAATACCTCTTTTGGTTCAAAAGAGAACAGACCTGAAATGATAAAAATATAATAAAGACCAAATTGAACCCTACCTGAACTAACCTAACCTAAAATAACTTACAGAAAAACCATTGAGATATATGCATTTTTAGTGTTATTATCCAATCTGATCTAAACAAGTCTGATCGAGACCAAAGTTTCGGTCTAGATTTTTGACTGTAGTATAGTTTGAACTCATCAAATTCCGACTCGCCAAAAATAGAGGTCCATTATGTCAGGTCCAGATACATCGGGTCAAATCAATTGTCATCCCTATTACATGGTCTAAATTAGGAAATTTTATTAAGCTATAAAATATAGTGAATATTAGGCTTAGATCCTTAAAATCAAACTTCACAAAAACTCCCTCTCAAAAAAAGATTGTTAATTAGGTCTTTAAAATTCAGTTACTGAAAAGTGCCCAAGACTATGTAACTATTTAGCGAATAATTGCATATATTAACGCAGTTATGTCAAAATTTTGCATAATTTTCTGCAATTTTTCTATGAAAAATTACGAATATTTTCACAATTTTTTGATGAATAATTACGAAACTTTTTGAAAAAATTACGAAAATTTCTATAACTTTTTGACCAAATTTCTGCATTTAAAAAAAAAAAAAAACTGGGTAAACCACCTCGTTAAAAACCAATACATATACTCGGCGCGAGAATATGATAGGAAAAAAGAGTGCGGCTCTTTGACATTCCATCAATAAAAATGTACAAAAGTACATGAGCAAATGAACATCATATAACCTCACTTACCCAAACCCAAAAAAAGAAACACCAAACCACAATAAACAAAGCCCAAGGCCAAAACAAACTATGTGGTACCAAACCGATATGACATCAGCTCAAATCTCGCAGAATAAAAAAGGAAATAAACACGTTCAAACCATTTGAACCCTAAAAAACAGGCGATAATGGCGATGGTTCAACCTGGATCAAAACCATGAATTCCCCAATTTCAAAGAATCTTCTCGCATTTGCTCACGTTTTTCTTCCTCGGTTTCTTCATCTGGCATTTGATTTCTATATCTACTAGCTCTCATCTTCTGAATTTATCCATTGATCCACTACCATGAATTCGAGAATTTCTCTCAGCCCAAATGTGATATATGATAGTAACAATGCTGCAGAAGGCTAATTTCTGTGTTATGTCATTTTAGTGTATTTGGTTTTCAAAAAAGGGTGCATTTTTTACAGGTCCCTATTATAGTTTTAAATAAAACTCACGTCCCTGTTATGTTTCATTTACAAACCCGGTCCCTATTTTCCCTTCCGCCTGACACTTTTGAAAAGTTCCGCCTCCTGTACATACAACTTCCGCACTTGCCTTTTTTTAGTCAAAAAAATGCGCTCTCAACTAAAAAAAAATTCCTAAAATAATGAAATATTCTCGGCAGTCCACCACAAAAAAAAAAAAAAAAAAAAAAAGGTTGCATATATGTATGCAACATTTGCTCATAGTTGCATACATATATGCAACTATTTCATCCGTTGTTTTGTTCTGAAATTCTAGACCAAAACTAGCACACTTTTGTGCAACTAATCGGAATACATGCACACATTTATGCAATTATTTCATGCAGAAATTTGAACTGATATTTATACAGATGAATTTAAGCACACACGTATGCCAAAATCAAGCAGTACTTGCATACATGTATGCAAAGAAATCAAGCGCAGATGCATGAGTTGAAAACGTGCACGAATGTATGCAGGAAAATACATATACCTGCATACTATTATGCATTAAACTGCAAAATTTCGTATTTTTTTTCTGTTTTTTTTGTTTTTTGACGCCTTGTTTGATTGTTTTTTCATCTGAATTTTTCAGTGTTTACATGTTTTAATTAATTATGAATTTACATATATTTTTTAGTGAATTTTTTAAAAATAGGGACTAAATTTACAATAAGCTTATGATCGGATGTGAGCTTAATTAAGTTTGCTTTTAGGGACCTGAGCCTTATTTTCACTTCAAAAAATTCATCTCGTCTTCCAAAAGCATAGCGGGATTCGCAGTGGGAGGCGAGTCCATCTTTGGTCTACATCTAGTCCAAAGGTAGGACGAACGCAAGCAAAAAACAGGTGATCTCTAATCTCATTATCATCCCTACATAGAATACAAATGGGATTGACCTCATAGCCCCAATTAATAAGCTGATCATTAGTAGATAGTCTGTTGAAAAAATCTTTGTACATGAAAATAAATATTTTCGCACTGTAAATATAATGCCATGTTAGTTTGCACCATTTAAGTTCTGGTTTTAATTTTCTAGAAATATCCCACACCGAATAGAAAGAGAAAACATTTTCACTGTTATTCCAGCTCCAAAAATCAGAATCAAAATTAGATTTTATAGGAAGTTCTTTGATTTTGTCAGCAATCATTCTAGAAACAGTAAGACGATTAGTATTAAAAGCTCCATCTTGAATAAGGCATTCCACTTTCAAATTCTCACCACCACACACATCTTGACAATCCCATCCCAAAACATTCTCCAAGATCTCGTTGTTTAACCAAGGATCAAACCATAACATAGTGTCATGTCCATTAGAATTGCATCGGTTAATACATTTCAGCCCCAAATTTCTATGTCTTAACATTGCCTTCCATGTACAAGAGCCATTATTATCTATTTGCATGACCCAATTTTTTTTATCTTTACAGTATCTACTTTCCATCCATTTCTTCCACATGCTATTTATATTCACAAAATGCCAAATAATTTTTACAGCCACTACAAGTTTAATATCGTCAAATTTTCTTATCCCCACGCCACCTTCAATCTTAGGGCTGTAGAGAGTATCTCAGGAAATCTTGTGACTTTTCCCACCCCAAACAAAATGTAACAACCCGGAATTTTAGGATATAAATTTATTATTATAATTACAAAAATAGGAATTTCTATAAACGATGGAATTTGACCACAAAAATTTAACCGTTGCGTTCATCACGGAATTCTGGTCAACTTTCATGTTTGGAGTTTGGCGAACGGAGACGAAATACGAAAACGAACGGAAAATAATTAAACAGAATTGTTAATTACTATTATACCATATATATGAACAGCCGACCTGGGCATTTGATTGCCCAGTCGATCGACCGTAGCGGTCGACCTACTGGGCGATCAGATGCCTAGTGGCGGCTGATTTATATAGGGTTTTGTTTATAATATTATTATAACGGATGAACAAGTATAACTTAAAACTAGTCTCACGGTTCTAGGCCATTTCCACCCCTATAAATAACGGGGTAGAGCCTCACTTTTTTTCCATTCAAATCTATAAAGGCAGCGAAGCTCTGCCATTTTTCTTCCTCTTCTAACATAAATTCTAAATAAAATATATCATACATATACCAAATCAAATCAAATTCATATGGAATTAGGAAGAGAAAGAGATTCAATGGAAGAGGGTGCTCAGCGACAGACTTCTTCTCTCTTTTCACTTTTTCTTTTATTTCTACAGATCTATAATTTTCCCCTTTATAGATAAACTGTAGATTTGTAAGAATTTGGTGAATGTATGCCTAAAAGGGTTCACAATTTAGAAATTGGAAGCTATAAGGTGAGTGGGAAATTTACTAATACATATATAATGATTTATCTACTTCGTTTGAACCCAATCTATGTTTTACGCCTGTCAGATCTGCTATTTAAATAATTGTAAATTGGATCTGCTATTTAAATAATTGTAAATTATAATAACCATCAGATCTGATTATGAATATGTTTGAAATTGGTATATAATAAAGTTGTGATTATGTATAAACATGACTTATATGATTTTTATATAAATTCTCACATATTCCTACAAGTTATGTCATGAATTATGAAATATGTTGTATATGCCACATAGCATTGTGGATCTGGACGTCAGTCCCATTAAACATAATTTTGGTGTAGTTATGTTCCAGATCTTTAGTTCAGAGCCGAAATATGAAATATGTAAATGTGGGTTAAAAGATGAATCTGTGTATTACGTGATTATTAGAATAAAAGAAATTTTCCTTACTTACGTTTAATATTGTTGGATTTTTGGCTTAAGCATTGTAAATTATGTCGTTTTCCTCATTTTTAAACAAAGAGGCATTATTTTAGAATCACAAGAAGTATGACAAAGAGGATTAAAAGAGCAAAAGTGGTGCAAAGGTACATATAAAAATAAATATATGTTTTGTATGTAATTTGCATCGACTATTCCAAAATAAAAATATATTACATATATTTCTTGTGATTTGGAAATATGTCAATATTACAAAATAGGCATGATTTACAATGATTTTGGCTGACAGTCCTTGTGAGACTTGAAACCTTTTTGGCAAGATTGAATGTAAAAAGGGAATGTTTGATTAATTGATTTGACCAAATTAGCGTAAAACAATGAAATAAAAGTTTTATGGAATGTTTGAAATGTTTGGATAAAGTTCAAATATGGAATTATGTGTAAGTATAATCCATTTTTAATTAATATATTTATGGTGACCATTTGTAGCAATAAATGTAATTAACTGCTATAAATGAGACCGCAAACAAAGTAATAACCATTGTAACAAATATTGATTTGGGGAAAATAAATGTGAATAGGAAAATGGTTATAATTCCTAAAATAAATTAGGGTGTAAGCCTTCCCGGAACCGACCGACAAATCCAGCAACCACATGTAGCATTTTAATGTGAGTGGTCTAATGCAAAATAGAATCGTACCAAGGCACGAGGTTAAGTTCACTTATGGAAGAAGTCTACTCGGAACCGACCGGCATATCCAGCATCCACATATAGCCAACTAAATGTGAGAGGCCTGATATGTAAAAATATACATATATATACATATATATACATATATATATATATATATATACATTTACATATATAACAGTCAATCAATAAATATATAAATAAGAATAGGAACTTTCCGTTAGGTGCAACAAATAGACAACTTGGGACTGATAAATAGTTTCCTTACGAAAATATAACCGTTAGAGTCATAAATGGCAATAAAAAGGAAATAAAAAGAAATATGTGTCAAAAAGGGGATTAATGGGTATTGGTTGTCGTTTAGTACTAAGTCCAAATTAGGGAGGAAATCAAGTAAATATCCTAGAGTAAAGAGAATATAATCTTCTTATTTATGTCAATCAAACTTATAATTGAAAAATATAGTTGGACTTAATAATCTAAGACATTATTATCTATGTAAACCTATGATACAAATAAATGGTGTACGTATAGTATTTCCGTGTAAAGGAATTAAACGGGAATGACTTAATAATGTAGCCTACGTTATCCCAAAAAAGGGAAAGGTGTTAAAGGCAAATATGGGACGAATGAATAACCTTCGCGAGTAGTTCGCTTCCTGGGTCCTAAAAGGTTAAGTGACTAGGGTTAGATAGTCCACATAGCCATAGGTTTTTCAGTATATGGGTCTTAAATGGTAGGTGTGTATTGGCCTACCCAAACCTGAAAATTAAAAGGGTCAGATATGGCCACCTATACTATGGGAAGTAGTAAGTGACTAAGGAGGTTATGTAATAAGGTCGCTAGAAGGTATAATGAACGATAAAATACCTACTCTCACCTTATGCGGGGTAATGGTTTATGCGTGAATGACGGAAGCCTTAACTAGTAGGGCACTAGCTCTAGTAGGGCCTGTAGCTAGTGCCCTCTAGTTTTATGTTAAAATTTAATATATTATCGAGGGTTAATAAGTGACCAATAGGTCCGCCTAGGATCGTAAGTGATCAGGGAGAATCCGCCCTATCTATCATTGATAGTGAGGCGTTAAATAATAAAGAATAGAGGATGATGATATAGATAGAAACCCCGAAATTAGAGGCCCACTCTCGGTATAATTAACCAGTTAAACTCTGGTATAAAGGCTTCACAAGAATGTGCGTAAATGTCTTATCTCAGTAAAATAATTTATAAATACTGTTTTAGGCTGAATATTAAAGTCATGCGTAAACATTTACTAGGTTGGACTAAAATCACTAACCTGATTAGGCATACATCTTAGGTTGAACCAAGCGGAATATATATGTGTTATAGACTGTGTTGTACATTTCTTAGTCACCAGAACTTGTTGTTTTGAACCCCCTCCTCATTACAACCTCCAAGTTTCATAAAAAAGGTCTGGTCCTCAGAGATGTTTAAGTTTGGCTTCGGTTCTCGTTCTCTCATGCTCAGTATTGGCAAAGTGACTTACTTTGAAAAAGGTAGTTACTTGATTTAATGCTAATTTACCTTATCTTGTTTCCGCGGTGAGTTATATTTATCGTACTCCGATTATGCTCATGCTCATTTATTGCTAGTACCAGATATACGCTCTATGCTTGGATGTGTTCAAGTTTTGATTTTTATCAAAATTTGGATGTAGAAAAGTGTGGGATTTTACATTTGGTATAAGAGCCTAGGTTAAACGATCAGAGGGATTAGTTAAATTAGGAATCATGAGAACGTAATTCGAATTTCTTTTCTATTTTTCTTCATCTTTCTTACTCGACTTTAATTGATTTCAGCTATAGAATTAGTCGTGAACCTAATTATATATAATGGGCTTTGAGCGACTAAGAGTTGAAATACGTTGAGATTGGGTTTCTAGCCAATTCTGCCTTACCCCCATAGTATGTTGACAATCTCGTCATGAAGAGCATGAGACGGCATATAGTGGATTCCATTGATTCGAGATTTGGAAACTGGAAATATATATGTATTAATATAAAAAGCTAGCTACAATCGAGATAGTCATAAATTCCTAGTATGGTTTCGTTGGTAGTTCTAGTTAACACCATTACTCGATCCAAAATGGGGAAAAATCCCACGATAATATGTCGTATCCATTTCGGAATATTAACTACGAGGTTTATCCATTTATTACTTCATTAAAATGCTGAATCTACCTTTATTGAAATATTCAATTGTGTTCTTGCCTTGTACTCGAGGAAATTTATTTAAAACTATTTGAAAATAATAAAAATGGATTTCGGCTGTTTTGAAATACAGTTTCAGAAAACAGTTTGCGAAGATATGTTTTTTTAATCTATTTGTGTTATAAAATTGTTGGGGACATTAAGTAAATTTTAATAAATATGGTCTGATTGGTAGGAAAGAAGGAATTAAAAATAACAAGGAATATAACGCAAAAACTCAAGAATAACAAATATCTATTCTTTGTGATTTTCAGTATCCATCTTCCTTTATATATCAGATGATTTATTAAAGTTAGCAAAGTTAATCTAAATTGTTTTGAAGCTCCAATATTTTTAAGCACGAAAAGGTCATTCCCGTTCAAAATATAAAACTGGAATATAAATAATAATAAAATGGATTTATAAATACGAAACCTTTAGTTTATAAATAAATTTCATTTTTGGAATAGTTTTAAATTTTCTTCGAAAGGGCTAAGAAAAATCCTTCAACTTGACTATTGGTGTATTTGAATTTGAATCGCTTATTTTATGTCGGCTACTAAGGGGGAAAAATCCGTTTTAGAATTTATTTCGGATTTCTAGCTGATTTCCTGTTTTAAGTTCATTCGTTTCGTTGGTCATTACTCTTTTTGGAGGTAGGGGAAAGACGTTGAAAAAATTAAATTCTTTATTAGACTAGTGGTGGAAGTCAATACGAGAATTTGGTTGGGAGTAGAAGTTGTTCGACGTAAATAGAAAATTAAAATTTAATTTATATAATTAAAAGCGGGTCGTTGGGCCGAGGTTCAGACCGCGCCCTGCATGGGGCAAGCGATCGACAGCATAGCGGTCAATCGCCTTTTAGAGGCCAGGTCATCCACCCTCTAGGGGCCAGGTCGACCGCCACCCCACGCAAAGCGTGGTCGACCCGACCCGTTTCGTGCTGAACGATGTTAATAACATCGTTCAGCCAACCCTTCTTGTAATGACCCGCATTTTTAGTTGTTGGATAATTAATTTATTTAATTATTAAATATCAATTTATCGATATCGAGAACGTGAATTAAATAATACTGAATATTTAATTAATAATTATAATATAATAAAATATATTATAATGTCGAAATAATCAAAAATATTGGAAATCACAATATTCTGTGAACGGGGTCATCCCTAAGATGTAATTCAGCTTAGAGTTGAATTATATTGACGAATATATCCAATCGACGTCAGTTTGAACGTAGAATTATAATATAATTAAAATCGAGCTTGAAATGGCGCTGCAGTTCATAAATTGGCGATTCGAACTTCAACTGAATGTATAGGATTCGTTTTAAGCCGGATTTCAGTGAAACAAGAAACGTGTGGAGCTGGTGGAGTATATCTTTCTAGTGGAAGAGAAAAATCAGGATTTCGTCGTGTAGATTTTGTTTTATGTCCAAATCAAATTTTAAAATAGTCGCTATAGAATCGTTTATCGACCGTAACGGTTTATTCGATATAACTAGATATCGGATTCGAATTTAGACAAGGTTCTTTTGGGACATAACGATAATTTAATTTTTAGAATTTTACTGTAATTTTTAATTAATTAAATAAGCAACTTTTTATTTGGAGTATTGTGCACCCTTAATCAACGGTTTTGAGGTTTCAAAATATGAGCTAATCTACCGATATTATTGTACTTCTGGAGTCGGGATACCTCGCTCGTCACGATGGTGTTTTTATTTCTGTCTGTGCTTAAGTGGAGTTTTACGGAACATGGTACACTCATGTGGTTCAAATTAAATGGATTGATCATTTATATAATAATAATATATAGGTTATGTTATTTATTTTTCTTGGGTACTAAGGGATCCACGTTCCCTTTTGTTTCGTCAGTTCTCAACCACGCCATTTCAGATAAAAGAAATATTAAAACTACCCTTATAAATAGGATTTAACTATCCCTCCTTAAGACCTAAAAAAAAGTAGCTTCTGTAGAAATCAAAAGAGAGCCGCCGCATTCTTTTTTTCTTACAGCAAAATTTTTGAGAGAAAATAAATCAAAGAAAATGAAATCAAATGCCATAAATCCTGAGATAAATACTTTTAGTCTCTTGAGAAGTTCCTCTACAAATCCGTATAAGAAGGTCAGTGTTCGGTGATACTTTTTTTCACGAGTTCCTCTCTTCAGCGTGTTCTAGCGTTTTTGATTTTGGGTGCTGGGAGTATCGTTGTGGATTTTCAATGTGGTAGTTGGGTTAACCCTTGATTTTTCGCACCCTGATTGATAGCTTTTGTGGAACTCGATCACTATAAAGGGATCGATCTTACCGTTAAGGCCTGGCGCAGTGGGAGATCGCGATGGGGATGATGGAACCGAGTTGGGCGAGATGTTCACGGGGCTGTAGAGTTTTGGATAAGGAGTTCGCCGGAGGGGTTAGTGTTGGGTTCCGTGGGATGTAAGGGGGGTTACGGAAGCTGAAATAGCCATTGACGAAGGAACAATGTTCAATAGTTGAATGGAGAAAAGGAGTTCGAGATGTGCAAAAGGGGTATGGAGACGATGAGAGTAGGAAGTGGAGTGTAACGGTGGTTTTTACTTTGAATTCCGTGAAGAAGAGGGAATTATCGGCGGTGGTTCAAATTATCAAGATTTCTGTTGAACTTGGAACCTGTAGCTCGCGAGTTTGGGGAAGAAAAGGAATAAACGGGTGTGGGCTTTAAGGGGAAATAGGCCGCTGAATGATAGGGTGAGGCCCGATTTAAATTGTTGAGGTTTAAATTTAATTTAAAATTTGAATAGTGTAATTGCTTGAATGATCATATCTTGCTCGTTCCTTATCAGAATTTCGAATCGTAAGTTGCGTTGGGACCGTATGGACGAGAGCTTCACAGTGAAGTTGGGTGGAAGTGGATTGGGGTTCGTATGAATTTACGTCGAATTAAACTATTTGATTCAAATCAAACAACAGTTTATCGTTCTTTAGCGATGAACTGCAAATGTGAGTAAAACTCACCAACTCTGAACAGTTATATTTTTATAATGTATTCTTAGAACTGTTAATCATCTGTTGATTGTTGTGTGCTGGTTGATTGATTGAACTGCTAGTCAGTTAGTGGAAATTATATATATATGTAATAATATATATATATATAAACCGTTAAATATTTATATATTGATTCTACTATCAGAATAATTTATATTGAACTGAAAGTGATGATAATCATATTGTGTAACATCTGTGGATGCAGGGAGACAGGTTGGAGGAATCCGACTGGATTCCTCAACAGTTATTTTATTGTTTTTCATATATTGTTATATGATGTGATATAAAATCTGTGGGCGATTATATGTGCTTGGGCGATATTGAACATCGTGATTTGATATGATTGAATACCATAACATACCGAAATGTTGATAAGGGGATTTTCAAAGTGATATTGAAAATAGTATATTTATAAAATGGGATATTTATAAATAAGAGATATTTATAAAGTGGAATATTTATAAATAAGAAATGTTTATAAATTGGAATATTTATAAATAGGAGATATTCAAAAAGGAAATAATTACAAACCATTTTCTTTTTGAATGGAAAGGCCTGTGTGGCGGGTTTGGGGATTTTCCCGATGCTCCCGTTACAAAGGAGGTTATGGCGAATTTTTCAGAGAATTTAAGGAGTTAGAATATTTCAAGAATAAATTTGAAAAGGAAATATTTGTAAACCATTTACAAATAGAATTGAAAAGGAAACGTTATAAAAAGGAAATCATTTTTAAAGTGTAGAACCGTTATTTAAAAGTAAATCTTTTCAAATGAATAAAACATTGTTAAAAAGGAAATCTTTATAAAGTGAATAAAGTAAATCGAATATGGTATTCGAAAGGAGTTAAATCGAATATGGTATTCGAAGGGAGTAAATCGAATATGGTATTCGAAAGTTAGTAAAACGAATATGTTATTCGAAAGGGCTTAGTGGAGTCGAGTTAGTTGAATAGAGTTAACCAGTTCAGTAGAGTTAACCAGTTCAATAGAGTTAACCAGTTGGGTTAAGTAAGTCAAGTTAACCAGTGAGTTAAGTAAGTCAAGTTAACCAGTTGGGTTAAGTAAGTCAAGTTAACCAGTGAGTTAAGCAAGTCAAGTTAACCAGCGAGTTAAGTAAGTCAAGTTAACCAGTGAATTAAGTAAGTCAAGTTAACCAGTTGGGTTAAGTAAGTCAAGTTAACCAGTGAGTTATGAAAGTCAAGTTAAATGGTGAGTTAAGTAAGTCAAGTTAACCAGTGAGTTAAGTAAGTCAAGTTAACCAGTTGAGTTAAGTAAGTCGAGTTAATCAAGTCGAGTTGATCGAGTTAGAGTTACTCAGTTAGAGTTAATCGATTAGAATTAAAACGAACTAGAGTTAATCAAATATAGTTATTTGAGACAGAGTTAGTCAAACATAGTATTCAGGGTAAGTTGCCATCTCGTACGACTGCTAGCGTAATTCGTAGGACTGTAAATAGTCTAAGGCGGTCGGATGTTGCCTAAGGGAATCAGGCGTAACCATTGTGATCGTTGCGATCTAGAATCAAGTGAATTGAGTTAAATCGAATCTAGTTATTCGATAGGAGTTAATCAAGTTAAGTTAAATAAGTTAAGTTAATCGAATCTAGTTATTCGATAGGAGTTAATCAAGTTAAGTTAATCGAATCTAGTTATTCGATAGGAGTTAATCAAGATGAGTTAAATAAGTTAAGTTAATCGAATCTAGTTATTCGATAGGAGTTAATCAAGATGAGTTAAATAAGTTAAGTTGATCGAATCTAATAATTCGATAGGAGTTAATCAAGTTAAGTTAAATAAGTTAAGTTAATCGAATCTAGTTATTCGAGAGGAAATTATCGAATATAGTTTATTCGAAGGAGTTATCAATTATTAGTTATTCGAAGTGAGTAGTCGAGTATTGGTTATTCGAAGTGAGTTAATCGAATATTGGTTATTCGAAAAGGGGAGTTATCAAATCGAATAGATTAAAGGAGTTAACCGAATATAGTTTATTCGAGTAGAGTTAGAGGAGTTATCGAATATGGTTTACTCGACAGGAGTTAAGTGAATAATTAGATTAATCAAAGTGAATTAGTTAAGTTAAACTAAGTGAATTAGTTAAGTGAATTGGTTAAGTTAACCAAAGTGAATTTGTCGAGTTAATCAAAGTGATTAGTTCAGTTAATCGAGTTGAATTTGTCAGTCGAGTTAATAAATGGAGTTAGTCAAACCAAGTAAAACCAGTTAGAGTTAATTAATTAAGGTTGACCAGTTAGAGTTAATTAATCAGAGTTAATCAAATAGAGTTAAGTAAAATTAGAACTGATTAGAGATTAGTAAATTGAATGGTTTTCTAAGTGTCTATCTGATGTTGGTTTCGGCCTTCGGGATTTATACTTAGGGAATTGTTCTCATACTAGTTCACAGTCAGGGACTGATAGTTGGGGAAGAGTAGTGATTTGTAAATACGCAAATGGAAAACGTTTTCCAGTGTTAATAACATATATTTTCTAAACATAGAAAATAAGGCAATGTGAATATATATATAAATATATGTTGATGATTAACCAATATAATTTCCATCTGGAAATAATATCGTTGTTTGCACACTTGTTTTTCTTTGATGGTTAAATCACAGACTATCGAAGTTTTGACCATTTTAACGTGGTTAAAATGGAGAGACCGGTTGGATTATTACCCGAAGAACCACTCTGTATTGGCATAAGCGTTGCGAATCATATATGCCAAAGATAATTGAAGACGGAGCAAAATGCAAGGGCTGTTGTATATGTCTTAGATAACAGTGACAAAGATGGATATACTGAA
Source organism: Allium sativum (assembly GCA_030737875.1). Taxonomy (NCBI): domain Eukaryota; kingdom Viridiplantae; phylum Streptophyta; class Magnoliopsida; order Asparagales; family Amaryllidaceae; genus Allium; species Allium sativum. Next base: position 925,170,004 of record CM060922.1, read on the forward strand.
TAGTGCCTTCGGTTTGTCCAGTCCCAGGACAACTTGTATGGACGAGGGTCTGACAGAGTATATCAAATGGATCGCGTAAGTTGATCTGTTCAAACGTATTCACGTTTGGTGGCAGAGGAATTCGTTTCTATGAGCTGTATACTCGTGTTATTTTTGGATAAATCAATTTGTGATTTGGCGGGTATGACGATGTGACATTCTAAATGAATGAGGATGACTTGTGTTGATGAATGTCTGACAGAGTATTTCCAGAAAGGTCACGTACATTGATTTCTTCAACTATACCAAGAGTGGAAGCGGAGAAGGAAACTTCTTTAGCTAACACATAACGTACTGTTATAGATGCCAATTAGTGATTTTTGATGGATCTGACAATGTAGCATTCGAAGTGAATCTGATGTAATGATAAAGCGTAGCTTCTAGCCTCATCAACCGGTAAATGACAGAAATCGGGCAGGCAGCATGGCTAAGTCGGTCGCACCGAAGTAGGGTGTATAATCACCTATCTAGATAATATTCATTTGTTTCTTAAATCTATCAATGTTGTCCCATATATATATACGGGAATGGTTGCTGATCCCAACCGTTGGTGATGTACATTCGATACACTCAAGCGAAATGAGTGGTCGGTCATGTGTGGCTGAGTTACAAGATGTTCTTGTTGAACTCCAGTGTATCGTTCCTAGAGTACACTGATCGGAAGGTGGTTCCATACCTTGTCATAGTTGAAAATCCATTATCCAATACGTGCTTGTGATTTTGATTGTATACCATATATGTAGAACGTGAGATGAAAGCGTTTCTGCTAGTTGATATCTATTTGTACATAGACATTATTATAATATCAAAAGGTTTTTGATATAAAGATATTTTAGATTCTCATAAGGGAAAAACCCGTTCTGTTCTGCGACGTGGTCTTATGAGATATCGTTTACTTGTTCATATACCTGTTTAAACTGTTTTACTCACACCAGTCCCATGACTGACCCAGAGTTTACTTTGTTGTTTTCCCTAAACTCTTGGGTGTCCAATTTTTGTACGGGCAGTCAAGTAGTTAGGATTTTACAGATATACTTGGAGATCTTGGAGCAGGAGGCTTCAAGATCATATAGCTATAGTTATTTTCGCTGTGTTGTAAGTGTTGTACTCTGATAAGTGCTATTGTATACATAACTGTTATATTTCAAAGTTATGTTATCTATTATATGTTATTCGTTCCGCTGTGAGATTCGTGTTATTTTGATGATGTAAGTTCTTCTTTTCTTCTTCTATTCTAAGTTTCTATCTTATCTATCCTCACCCTCTAATTTCTTTCACTAATTACCAGGATTTTTCGATGTTTTGGTTATCGACATCGAGCTTATGTCGATAACCAAAGTCGCCAAAAATCCCGGTCGTTACAGTTGGTATCAGAGCATAAGGTTAAGTGAATTACCTTGGCTCTGTGGCGTAATTCAGTAGAGATGGGATTAGTAATATCCTAGACTGAGTTTGAGTGTATATATACGAGTGCGTATTTGTTATTCAATATAAAATGGTTTTATATTGTGGAGATTTATTGGTTGAGTAGTTTGTGAATTTTGGTTGATCAGTTTGATCCACTGTATCGATAGGGGTTACTAAACACTCGAATACAATGAACCGTCATGGTATGTTTTGAAAGAGGGTAAATGAAATAATTTTACCCGAAATATATCTGGTTATAAGAAATATATATTGGAATTACAATATGTATTGGATGTGTTGGTTGTTATTATAATCGAATGAGATTATAAAAGGTAAAATGAGTATAAATAACTAATTAGAATTCAAATAAGTATAATATATGAAAACCAATGAATTAAGTCTGAATTTGAATCAGAATTGGAACTAAAATTCCTGAAATTGAGTAAGTGTTGATAAATGAATCAGGATTAAATATAAGGAAATTTTAAGTTCCTGGGAGATTTTGAAAACGTTTTTCAAATTGAAAATGATATAGTATTGAAATCACTTGGGTCGCTGGAAAATAATTCCGATGATGACTGCGCAGTATCGTCGGTGTGATTTTCGAGTTCTAAGTGATGGATTACTACCAAAGGTTTTGTTTTTGAATTGTTTTTGCGAAAACAAGTTGTTTAGAAATTCAAAGGTTTTGAATTGGGATTATGATTTCAAATTGATTTGAAAGAAACCCAGGAATTTAAATTCTGGAATATAAATTTAACCTATGAAGTTAAAGAGATTGAGATGGTAAAATTGAGAAAAATAAATTGAAATTAACTTGAACTAAGTAAATAAAATTGAATTGGATTAGAGATAATATAGAATGGAACCAAATTGATAAGTCAATAATTTGGAATTTGATATTGGGGTACGAATGAAATTCGATTTGGATTTGAGGATATGAACTGATTGGAATTTGATTGAGATAACACTGGTATATGCTGAGTTGATAGCATATGGAAGTGATTGAGTTGATATGCCCGACAAAAAGGTACCAGTTTATATTATATATGGATATGAGATTTATGAGCCGAATTGGCAAGTCGCTTGGCTGTTTGATTTTCTTTTGGGTTGGAGAAGGTCTAGAGAGGCGAGTTGGAGTTTGAGATATTGACCAGTACAAAGGAGGTGCTGGCGAAATTTTACGAAAAGTTAAGGCGTTAGAAAATTTTCAGAATTTTTTGAATATTTAGTTAGTCAGAATAAATTAATATTTTAGTCGATATTAATTGGTTCAGTTGAAATCGGAGATAAGAGGTAAACAAATAAAATTTTACCCAGTAGATAGGGTCGTCCCCTACCTTAGCAATTTCGAGGACGAAATTTTATTAAAGGGGGAAGATTGTAATGACCCGCATTTTTAGCTGTTGAATAATTAATTTATTTAATTATTAAATATCGATTTATCGATATCGAGAATGTGAATTAAATAATATTGAATATTTAATTAATAATTATAATATAATAAAATATAATATAATGTCGAAATAATCAAAAATATTGGAAATCACAATATTCTGTGAACGGGGTCATCCCTAAGATGTAATTCAGCTTAGAGTTGAATTATATTGACGAATATATCCAATCGACGTCAGTTTGAACGTAGAATTATAATATAATTAAAATCGAGCTTGAAATGGCGTTGCAGTTCGTAAACTGGCGATTCGAACTTCAACTGAATGTATAGGATTCATTTAAGCCGGATTTCGGTGAAACAAGAGACGTGTGGAGCTTGTGGAGTATATCTTTCTAGTGGAAGAGAAAAATCAGGATTTCGTCGTGTAGATTTTGTTTTACGTCCAAATCAAATTTTAAAATAGTTGCTATAGAATCGTTTATCGACCGTGACGGTTTATTCGATATAACTAGATATCAGATTCAAATTTAGACAAGGTTCTTTTGGGACATAACGATAATTTAATTTTTAGAATTTTACTGTAATTTTTAATTAATTAAATAAGCAACTTTTTATTTGGAGTAGTGTGCACCCTTAATCAGCGATTTTGAGGTTTCAAAATATGAGCTAATCTACCGATATTATTGTACTTCTGGAGTCGAGATACCTCGCTCGTCACGATGGTGTTTTTATTTCTGTCTGTGGTTAAGTGGAGTTTTACGGAACATGGTACACTCATGTGGTTCAAATTAAATGGAATGATCATTTATATAATAATAATATATATGTTATGTTATTTATTTTTCTTGGGTACTAAGGGATCCACGTTCCCTTTTGTTTCGTCAGTTCTCAACCACGCCATTTCAGATAAAAGAAATATTAAAACTACCCTTATAAATAGGATTTAACTATCCCTCCTTAAGACCTAAAAAAAAAGTAGCTTCTGTAGAAATCAAAAGAGAGCCGCCGCATTCTTTTTTTCTTACAGCAAAATTTTCGAGAGAAAATAAATCAAAGAAAATGAAACCAAATGCCATAAATCCTGAGATAAATACTTTTAGTCTCTTGAGAAGTTCCTCTACAAATCCGTATAAGAAGGTCAGTGTTCGGTGATACTTTTTTTCACGAGTTCCTCTCTTCAGCGTGTTCTAGCGTTTTTGATTTTGGGTGCTGGGAGTATCGTTGTGGATTTTCAATGTGGTAGTTGGGTTAACCCTTGATTTTTCGCACCCTGATTGATAGCTTTTGTGGAACTCGATCACTATAAAGGGATCGATCTTACCGTTAAGGCCTGGCGCAGTGGGAGATCGCGATGGGGATGATGGAACCGAGTTGGGCGAGATGTTCACGGGGCTGTAGAGTTTTGGATAAGGAGTTCGCCGGAGGGGTTAGTGTTGGGTTCCGTGGGATGTAAGGGGGTTACGGAAGCTGAAATAGCCATTGACGAAGGAACAATGTTCAATAGTTGAATGGAGAAAAGGAGTTCGAGATGTGCAAAAGGGGTATGGAGACGATGAGAGTAGGAAGTGGAGTGTAACGGTGGTTTTTACTTTGAATTCCGTAAAGAAGAGGGAATTATCGGCGGTGGTTCAAATTATCAAGATTTCTATTGAACTTGGAACTTGTAGCTCGCGAGTTTGGGGAAGAAAAGGAATAAACGGGTGTGGGCTTTAAGGGGAAATAGGCCGGTGAATGATAGGGTGAGGCTCGATTTAAATTGTTGAGGTTTAAATTTAATTTAAAATTTGAATAGTGTAATTGCTTGAATGATCATATCTTGCTCGTTCCTTATCAGAATTTCGAACCGTAAGTTGCGTTGGGACCGTATGGACGAGAGCTTCACAGTGAAGCTGGGTGGAAGTGGATTGGGGTTCGTATGAATTTACATCGAATTAAACTATTTGATTCAATTCAAACAACAGTTTATCGTTCTTTAGCGATGAACTGCAAATGTGAGTAAAACTCACCAACTCTGAACAGTTATATTTTTATAATGTATTCTTAGAACTGTTAATCATCTGTTGATTGCTGCGTGCTGGTTGATTGATTGAACTGCTAGTCAGTTAGTGGAAATTATATATGTATATATATATATATATATATATATATGTAATAATATATATATATATAAACCGTTAAATATTTATATATTGATTCTACTATCAGAATAATTTATATTGAACTGAAAGTGATGATAATCATATTGTGTAACATCTGTGGATGCAGGGAGACAGGTTGGAGGAATCCGACTGGATTCCTCAACAGTTATTTTATTGTTTTTCATATATTGTTATATGATGTGATATAAAATCTGTGGGCGATTATATGTGCTTGGGCGATATTGAACATCGTGATTTGATATGATTGAATACCATAACATACCGAAATGTTGATAAGGGGATTTTCAAAGTGATACTGAAAATAGAATATTTATAAAATGGGATATTTATAAATAAGAGATATTTATAAAGTGGAATATTTATAAATAAGAAATGTTTATAAATTGGAATATTTATAAATAGGAGATATTCAAAAAGGAAATAATTACAAACCATTTTCTTTTTGAATGGAAAGGCCTGTGTGGCGGGTTTGGGGATTTTCCCGATGCTCCCGTTACAAAGGAGGTTATGGCGAATTTTTCAGAGAATTTAAGTAGTTAGAATATTTCAAGAATAAATTTGGAAAGGAAATATTTGTAAACCATTTACAAATAGAATTGAAAAGGAAACATTATAAAAAGGAAATGATTTTTAAAGTGTAAAACCGTTATTTAAAAGTAAATCTTTTCAAATGAATAAAACGTTGTTAAAAAGGAAATCTTTATAAAGTGAATAAAGTAAATCGAATATGGTATTCGAAAGGAGTTAAATCGAATATGGTATTCGAAGGGAGTAAATCGAATATGGTATTCGAAAGTTAGTAAAACGAATATGCTATTCGAAAGGGGTTAGTCGAGTCGAGTTAGTTGAATAGAGTTAACCAGTTCAGTAGAGTTAACCAGTTCAATAGAGTTCACCAGTTGGGTTAAGTAAGTCAAGTTAACCAGTGAGTTAAGTAAGTCAAGTTTGCCAGTTGGGTTAAGTAAGTCAAGTTAACCAGTGAGTTAAGTAAGTCAAGTTAACCAGTGAGTTAAGTAAGTCAAGTTAACCCGTGAGTTAAGTAAGTCAAGTTAACCAGTTGGGTTAAGTAAGTCAAGTTAACCAGTGAGGTAAGCAAGTCAAGTTAACCAGTGAGTTAAGTAAGTCAAGTTAACCAGTGAGTTAAGTAAGTCAAGTTAACCAGTTGAGTTAAGTAAGTCGAGTTAATCAAGTCGAGTTGATTGAGTTAGAGTTACTCAGTTAGAGTTAATCGATTAGAATTAAAACGGACTAGAGTTAATCAAATATAGTTATTTGAGATAGAGTTAGTCAAACATAGTATTCAGGGTAAGTTGCCATCTCGTACAACTGCTAGCGTAATTCGCAGGGCTGTAAATAGCCTAAGGCAGTCGGATGTTGCCTAAGGGAATCAGGCGTAACCATTGTGATCGTTGCGATCTAGAGTCAAGCGAATGGAGTTAAATCGAATCTAGTTATTCGATAGGAGTTAATCAAGTTAAATTAAATAAGTTAAGTTAATCGAATCTAGTTATTCGATAGGAGTTAATCAAGTTAAGTTAATCGAATCTAGTTATTCGATAGGAGTTAATCAAGATGAGTTAAATAAGTTAAGTTAATCGAATCTAGTTATTCGATAGGAGTTAATCAAGATGAGTTAAATAAGTTAAGTTGATCGAATCTAGTCATTCGATAGGAGTTAATCAAGTTAAGATAAATAAGTTAAGTTAATCGAATCTAGTTATTCGAGAGGAGATTATCGAATATAGTTTATTCGAAGGAGTTATCAATTATTAGTTATTCGAAGTGAGTAGTCGAATATTGGTAATTCGAAGTGAGTTAATCGAATATTGGTTATTCGAAAAGGGGAGTTATCAAATCAAATAGATTAAAGGAGTTAATCGAATATAGTTTATTCGAGTAGAGTTACAGGAGTTATCGAATATGGTTTATTCGACAGGAGTTATGTGAATAGCTAGATTAATCAAAGTGAATTAGTGAAGTTAAACTAAGTGAATTAGTTAAGCGAATTGGTTAAATTAACCAAAATGAATTTGTCGAGTTAATCAAAGTGATTAGTTCAGTTAATCGAGTTGAATTTGTCAGTCGAGTTAATAAATGGAGTTAATCAAACTAAGTAAAACCAGTTAGAGTTAATTAATTAAGGTTGACCAGTTAGAGTTAATCAATCAGAGTTAATCAAATAGAGTTAAGTAAAATTAGAACTGACTAGAGATTAGTAAATTGAATGGTTTTCTAAATGTCTATCTGATGTTGGTTTCGGCCTTCGGGATTTATACTTAGGGAATTGTTCTCATACTAGTTCACATTCAGGGACTGATAGTTGGGGAAGAGTAGTGATTTGTAAATAAGCAAATGGAAAACGTTTTCCAGTGTTAATAACATATATTTTCTAAACATAGAAAATAAGGCAGTGTGAATATATATATAGATATATGTTGATGATTTACCGATATAATTTCCATCTGGAAATAATATCGTTGTTTGCACACTTGTTTTTCTTTGATGGTTAAATCACAGACTATCGAAGTTTTGACCATTTTAACGTTGTTAATATGGAGAGACCGGTTGGATTATTATCTGAAGAACCACTCTGTATTGGCATAAGCATTGCGAATCATATATGCCAAAGATAATTGAAGACGGAGTATAATGCAAGGGCTGTTGTATAAGTCTTAGATAACAGTGACTAAGATGTATATACTGAATAGTGCCTTCGGTTTGTCCAGTCCTAGGACAACTTGTATGGACGAAGGTCTGACAGAGTATATCAAATGGATCGCGTAAGTTGATCTGTTCAAATGTATTCATGTTTGGTGGCAGAGGAATTCGTTTCTCTAAGCTGTATACTCGTGTTATTTTTGGATAAATCAATTTGGGATTTGGCAGGTATGACGATGTGACATTCTAAGTGAATGAGGATGACTTGTGTTGACGAATGTCTGACATAGTATTTCCAGAAAGGTCACGTACATTGATTTCTTCAACTATACCAAGAGTGGAAGCGGAGAAGGAAACTTCTTTAGCTAACACGTAACGTACTGTTGTAGACGTCAATTAGTGATTTTCGATGGATCTGACAATGTAGCATTCGAAGTGAATCTGATGTAATGATAAAGCGTAGCTTCTAGCCTCATCAACCGGTAAATGACAGAAATCGGGCAGGCAGCATGGCTAAGTTGGTCGCACCGAAGTAGGGTGTATAATCGCATATCTAGAGAATATTCATTTGTTTCTTAAATCTATCAATGTTGTCCCATATATATATACGGGAACGGTTGCTGATCCCAACCGTTGGTGATGTACATTCGATACACTCAAGCGAAATGAGTGGCCGGTCATGTGTGGCTGAGTTACAAGATGTTCTTGTTGAACTCCAGTGTATCGTTCCTAGAGTACACTGATCGGAAGGTGGTTCCATACCTTGTCATAGTTGGAAATCCATTATCCAATACGTGCTTGCGATTTTGATTGTATACCATATATGTAGAACGTGAGATGAAAGCGTTTCTGCTAGTTGATATCTATTTGTACATAGACATTATTATAATATCAAAAGGTTTTTGATATAAAGATATTTTGGATTCTCATAAGGGAAAAACCCGTTCCGTTCTGCGGCGTGGTCTTATGAGATATCATTTACTTGTTCATATACCTGTTTAAACTGTTTTACTCACACCAGTCCCATGACTGACCCGGAGTTTACTATGTTGTTTTCCCTAAACTCTTGGGTGTCCAATTTTTGTACGGGCAGTCAAGTAGTCAGGATTTTACAGATATACTTGGAGAGCTTGGAGCAGGAGGCTTCAAGATCATATAGCTATAGTTATTTCCGCTGTGCTGTAAGTGTTGTACTCTGATAAGTGCTATTGTATACATAATTGTTATATTTCAAAGTTATGTTGTCTATTATATGTTATTCGTTCCGTTGTGAGATTCGTGTTACTCTGATGATGTAAGTTCTTCTTTTCTTCTTCTATTCTAAGTTTCTATCTTATCTATCCTCACCCTCTAATTTCTTTCACTAATTACCAGGATTTTTCGATGTTTTGGTTATTGACATCGAGCTTATGTCGATAACCAAAGTCGCCAAAAATCCGGGTCGTTACACTTCTCCCCCAAACCCATTTCCACCGAATTTCCAAAACCCTCTTCCTTCCCAAGCTCCAATCCAAGCAACCCCCGCTCTATTTCGCCTATAATTACCATCAAAATCTTCCTCGAACCAACCTCTACCTGATAATACTTCGGATTTACAATTTCTCTTACCCGTTTCGCCGATCCCTCCATGGAACCTCGCAACTAATACCCCGGTCTCATGCCCCAAGAAGCCGCTTGGCTAGATCGTAATGATGCTAAAATTAAGCAATTGCTATCCACGACTAGTTATGAGTCCCAATTTGGTCGCTCGGTGAAGTTCGTCGATTTCGTCGCATCTGTTCTGAAGGAGCTATTTGTCGTCGCAGGCCTAGCACCGATCCTACACTTCGACACTTTTGAGCATGATGTGTATCCGCGTTGCATCTGTTTGTTCGATGCCCAGATGGATGCTGATATCGATGACGAATCCTGCATTATTAGATCTTAGGTCATGGGTCATTGATGCTGACTTGGCCCAGATTTTGGGTATCTCGGCAGGTGGAACCGAGCTGGATGCTATTGAGATGGAGGACCCTCAGATCCTTCAGCTTATCTTTGTTGGAGAGGCCGGAGCTTGGACCATCGACAATCTACGACTGATATCATGTGTAGTTGTGTGTATCATACAACACAACATCATCCCGAAGACTGGAAACTTGGAACATATTTATCCTTCTGTTCGCCGTGCCACCTATGTTATCCTTGGCGGCATAACCGTCAATTGGGTGCACGTGCTTATGATCCATCTCAATGAGACCGTCGCCGGCTCCCCATGGGGCCATTTTCCCTGAAGCCATCTTATCACCCGTATATTCCGGTACTTCTAGGTGAGACTTTCTAGGGAGACGCCTACGAAGAAGGCGCCGATCGCCATCAGTCGTGCCACTCTCCGGAAGATGGGTATCTAGCTACCTGATTCTCCTGCACCTGCACCACCTACTATAGCTCAGCAGCCTCCGCAGCCTAGACATGAAAGCCCAGAGCTCACTGCCATCCGAGCCATGTAGGCCGATTTACGGGAGGTTCGAGAGGAGCAGCGCAGACAGGCGCGAGAGATTGGCTGCATCTCCGCTATACTACGCTCCTGGCATGGGCGTGGTAATGGATCTGGTTCCAACCGCGGAGGTAGACCAGCGTATAGTGGGCAGTGTTAGTCGTTGTTGTTAGACCATGCTTTGTTCATGTCGTATCTTATCGTATGTTTTCCTTTCCAGCATTTTTCTTTTTCCTTGATGTAGTGTTGTATTAGAAGTTGCTAGTAATGAAAAAATTGCACGACTTTAGTAATGAAATGTGTGTTTGTCATTCATGCACGATTAATTTAGTGAAATCCCGTTTATTTACTAGCTTTTGTACTAGAGATGGAAATATTTAAAATTCTGTGTTGGATAAATTTTAGTAAAGGAATGGTTCAACATCATATAAAAATAAATAAACCGTCGTTCCTTGTCAAAACTAAAATTTATTTTTGTCTTTTGTGTTATTTCAGTTTTCGCATTTTGGCGTGACTGACGTCCTTATTCGCTAACATGTGACATGAATCGTTTAAATTTCCGCAATTTTCATTTATAAAAGTTTATGGAAAATGTTGTTTGAAAAAAAACATTTTTCTATAATTTCCTTATTTTATAAGGAAATGAAACGATTTTGGAAGAAAATTTTCATAACAAATATAATAAGTTTTCAAGTGGAAATTTATTTTTATGGAAAAAATCAATTTTTGATCACATGAATGGTGTAAGGAAGATTTCTGGATGGTTTGTGTGAGCATTTTAGTAGTGTAATAGGATTGACGATGCGATAAAAGCATTAACGATAACAAAGAAAAGGCTGTTTTAGCCTTGGAAACGTTGTTTCCATACCTTGTCAACGATGCATGCTAGCTATTAAATAACTCGTTTTACATTTTAGAGTTTGTTTTAAGCCTCCTTTACAGTCTGCAGTTGGAAATTTTTGGGAAATCTCGGGTAACTGAGGTGAAAATTCCACTGTAGGTCGGGAAATGGAATATTTGAAAGTGAAGGGAATGTTAAACTTCTTCGTCTTAATTTCCTTTTTCCGATTTAGGAGAAACTATATAGGAAACAATTAGAGTGCGTAGGTTTTGGATGGTAGGGTTTGGATGCAAAATTAGTTGTTTCACACTTTTATTCGTAATTGTGTGAAGGTTATGGACGAAAAAGAATTTTCAAAATTTGCATTCATATAGAACTGCAAGTGTATTTAGGATGTTATGCATCATGTTTTCAAAAATAGTTCAAAAAGTATTATGCAAGTATGCAGGAGGATCCAATTAGAAACATCTTGCATGCATGTTTTTGGTTGAAATTGCATTATGTACATCATGCACAAGTACACATGGTTGTAAAATGTATGTACACAAATTGGTTGTGCAGCATAGGATTATGGGCGTCAGAATTTCGAGACGAAATTCCTTTTAAGGAGGGAAGAATGTAACAACCCGGAATTTTGGCGATATAACTTTATTATTAGAACTACAAAAACAGGAATTTCTACAAATGATGGAATTTGGCCATAAAACTTTAGCCGTTGCGTTCGTCTTGGAAATCTGGTCTACTTTCATGTTTGGAGTTTCGCGAACGGATTCCATATGAAAAAGTTACCGACGAAATACGAAATGGATGGTGAATAATTCAACAGAATAATTAATTAATATTATACCATATATGAACAGCCGACCTGGGCATTCGATTGCCCAGGCGATCGACCGCCACGGTCGACTTATTAGGCGATCAAATGCCCGATGGCGGCTGGTTCATATAGGGTTTTGTTTATAATATTATTATAATGGATTGACAGATATAACTTAAAACTAATCTGATGGTTCTAGGCCATTTCCACCCCTATAAATGAAGGGGTAGAGCCTCACTCTTTTTCCATTCAAATCTATGAAAGCAGCAGAGCTCTACCATTTTTCTTCCTCTTCTAACCTAAATTCTAAATAAAATATATTCATACATATACCAAATCAAATCAAATTCATATGGAATTAGGAAGAGAAACAAATTTAATGGAAGAGGATGCTCAATGATAGATTTCTTTGCTCTTTTCCCTTTTTCTTACATTTCTACAAATCTAGAATTTTCCCCTTTCTAGATAAATTGTAGATTTATAAGAATTTGGGGATAAAAAAGTTCATAATTCAGAAATTGGAAGTTATAAGGTGAGTAGGAAATTTACTAATACATATATAATAATTTATCTATTCGTTTGAATCCAATCTATGTTTTATGCCTATCAAATATGCTATTTAAATAATTGTAAATTGTAATAACCGTCAGATCTAATTATGAATATGTTTGAAATTGGTATACGATAAAGTTGTGATTGTGTATAAACATGACTTGTAGGATTTTTATATTAATTCTCACATATTCCTACAAGTTATGTCATGAATTATGAACTTGTATATGCCGCATAACACTATGGATCTAGACGTCAGTCCTATTAAGCATAAATTTGTTGTAGTTATGTTCCAGATCTTTAGCTCGGTGCTGAAATATGAAACATGTAAATTTGGGTGAAAAGATGAATTTGTGTATTATGTGATTATAAGAATAAAAGAAATATTCCTTGTTTACATTTAATATTGTTGGGTTTTCAGCTTAAGCATTGTAAATTATGTCGTTTTTGTTAGAGATTGTAGAATGGATTGTTAAGGCAAAACTAACACTAGAGGGATTAATAGTATTTTTAAGAAATTAAATAAAATTTAAACACTATATGATCTGCTATATGAATCACACACCATAGAAACAATCACAGACACAGAATCAAACATAAACACAAAGACAAACAAAAATAAAATTCAGAAAAGGAAACAACACACCGGATTTTATACAGGTTCGGAATTTCTCCTACGTCCATTCCTACGCAATGCTGAATTGCGCAGAGTTTCATTACTATATCGGTATCCAAGTACAATCTCCTTGATTTCACGGCTAGAAGGGTAACAGCGGTTTCATGCACTTGATCAACTATACTCTTCTTGATTTCATGGCTACAGGGGTAACACCGCATCTGTTCCTTGATTTCGCGGCTACAAGGAAAACACCGATTACCCAAACACTTCCCAATGATTACAATAGCCCTATAGCTCTTCAACAGCACTTCGATTCAAAGAGCAATGAGTAGAGAGTGAGAAAGAGAAAGAGAAGAATTTTTATGTAAATAGAATTGAATTCGGCAAAGTATAAGTGTAGAAGTCATAAAAATAAGAAAATATAATGGTGTAAAGAAAGGAAATGAAGATGGTGAAGAAGAATTATGAAAAAATTCGAAATCATCCCCCATTTATGAGATTTAAAAGGTTGCAACACTTTTGAAACGTTACAAATAGTAAAAAGACACTTCCTTTCAGTTTTGAAAAATTGACAGTTATATGTCGACATAGACATATATGTATGTCGACATATCACTATGTAAATTTGAATTTTGAGCAATTTTCAAGTGTTTTGATATATATATATATATATATATATATATATATATTATATATATATAATTCTGGAAATTCTTGAATTAAAATATAGTGTTATAAATAAGCACTATAAAGTGGAAAAACATTTAAGAACATAAATATAAGATATATGAACATATTTATAAAATTACAGAGTTTAAAACCATATAAATGTAAAGTATATATAATACATAAAACTTATAAACTATAACATTAAAATCAAAAGTAAAATAGAGAAGGTAAAGTAGAAAAGATAATGATTAAAGATAGAATTTGAAAATAGATTTTGAAATCAAAAATTGAAAAATAGAATTTGAATTTGAATTTGAACCTGGAGTGTTATTCAAAGTCTTACATAAACTATACTCTATTATGATATTCGTCTTGAACTCTTGAAATCTTGAATACTCTTGAGTGTTGAATCATCTCTGAATTCTGAATCTCTAATATTTTTAAATTGTATAGTCTTCAATATAAATTCCTGTATATAAATCCTGCATATGTATGTATGTATATATATATATATTCCAGAAAAAATCGTTAGTATATATTTTATAATCAATTAATATTGAAATAAGGTTGTTGTCATCAAAATTTCATTCTCAAACAATCTCCCCCTTTTTTATGATGACAACCTTAGTTTATAAAGTATTATACCTGCTCATAACTGTTAATGGTGATCCTTCTAATAATCCCTCTGTCTATATGAATCCTATAAACTAATTCTGTATTTTATAATTTCTCCCCCTTTGGCATTATCAAAAAGAAATTCTAAGACTACTCCCCCTAAATCCTATAATTATCTAAATAATTCCTATACTAATGTAAATTACTCTCCCTAATTCTAAATGTATATAATCCTTATGCTAAAGAAGAATACTCCCCCTAAATTTATGATTATACAATACTCAATACTAATTATATAAACAAACTTATCAAGTAATATAATTACATATGTCATGAGTTATATATATACAAACCAAATCAAGCACACCACACCATATGTTTAATATATGCAAGTTTTAAGTCATAGAATCCAAATCAAACATACCAATCATACCAAGCAATTAAACGTTTTGCTGGACTTCTACCCAACCGTCTTCTCCAAAGATTGGATCCTTCTTGATGACTTCCCAATCTTCGTTTTCTTTGGTTGGTAGTGCCTTAGCAAGATTGTTATTTTCATTTCTGAAAAGAGAGGAGATTAGCCACCGAATTGCATCAAAATGCTTATCTTGTTGTTCAAACATCTTCATATGACTTCACTCAAGATGACTCTGGTTTTGTAGAATTATAGAGAGAATGTTCTTGAAAGAATTCAACGTCTCTTCAAGATTTTCGCTTAAGTTATGGATTAGATTTGCCATGAATTTGATAAGAAATGAATAAGGAAGAAGGAGAAATGGAATAATGAATTTTCCTGAAGAAATAGGCTTGAATAGGGTCTGGAATTCATTGGATTTTGAATGGATATGAGTTAGTTATTTAATTTTAAAATTTGAAAGTTATGTAAATCTGGTAGTTATATGTCGACATATATAATTATGTATGTCGACATAACTATTAAATTTTTTTGAAAATTTTCAATATGTCGACATATACAATTGTGTATGTCGACATACCTATTAATTTTTTTGAAAATTTTCAAATTTTTAATCTTTTGATCTTATATTATATTATAATTAAATATAAAGTTTTTACAGTAACTTAAGGATGATTTTGACATAAATAAAACTCCATTCATCACTTCATAGAAAGCAAATACATCCAACTAATTAAGACACACTAAATATGAGATTCGAAAGCAAATACAAGCAAATATAAGCGAATACTTAAAGATAAATTAAACTGGATAGACTAATTTTCAGTGGATGATGATGAGGAAGGTGAGATTCCAAGCTTTCTTTCAATCCTGACCATGAACTTGGTCATTTTGAAAAAGTTCTTCTTAAGCTTCTTTTGATTGTTGACAATTTTTACTTGATTTCGAACAATCGTCCCTTTGGAAATATGTCTAGTGTTAGTTGGACACTCAACACTTTCTAAAGTAGTTTCTTCTTCTTCTTCGACTTATATTGGCGCTTGTTCTTGTTGCATTCAAGCTTGTTTGGCTTCGAATGTCTCATATAGTTAGAAAGTGAGAGGAATTTTCATGTGATGTATGTTTGATGAGTGAAACTTTTCTAGGCATAAATTCTTCTCCGTGAAGATCAACTCCAAAGTATTTGAAAATGCGGGTGAGATGAACACCATAGTAGAGAGAGTTTTCTCTTGATGATAATTCTGTAGGTTTGATCTCTTTTATGTATCGGCCTAATTTATGTTATAGCCACCCATAATAGCAAAGAGGGCTTTTTGGATCTTGAGAGTTGGATTATTAAAGTTTCCGGAACGAGAAGTGATGGTATGTTGGAGGAGAAGGTTGGCAATTCTTATTTTTGGATGGAAAAAGCGATTTTTGAAATCCATTTGAGCATCGCTTTGAATATGTCATGATAGGTCTCTAAATCGGTTTCATTAATAACGAAATCCAAAACATTCGAGCCTGTGCTTCTACAATTTAAGATATTGCCCAAGACTTCGCATCGAGAACAATTTGCATGCCTTTGATGCTACTCCAAATTTGGTCTTCGTTACCTTCGTAAAATCCGCGATTAAGATTCGCATAGAACATCTTGACAAGCTTGGGATAATAACAAACTCCATCATTATCCCGTGAGTCAATTAGAATTAAGATTTCATTGTGTTGAAGGAGAGAGATGAGATCATAAGAAGAAAATCGCTAAAGACGGCGAAAGCACCCATATTAACTTTAGCATTGCTACATGGTTAATATAGGTTTTGATGGCTTCTTTGTCATTATGAAGATAGCCTTTGATGGTTTTGGGTAACTTAAATTTCTGAGTTGAATCTGAGGAAGCCATTGAATTGATAGTTTTGAAGAGAATAGATATGAAGAATATTGTTTTTAATTGTGAATGAAAGGTAAAGAGAATAGGTGTATATATATAAATTGAATGAATATGAAATAAATAGGCACAACTTTTCAAAATTCAATGACACCTTTTCAGACCTTGGGAGTTGGTGAAAAGTTAGAGGGAAGTTTGAAAGTTTAAACCTTTGAAATTCAAAATTTAAATTTCAAATTACTGGTAAGATATGTGGACATGTAGACATATGTATGTCGACATATGTACCTATTTTCAAAGGAAATTTGATTTTTGCGAAATGTGATTTAAATTTTCGATTTATATTTCAGGTTTAACGATTTCCTGAAATAATACTAATCCTAACAAACATCCACAAAATTTATTTTATTATTTTGTTTATTATTTATTATTATATTATTATTTTGAATTTCAAATTTCAATTTTGAATTTGAATTTCAAGTTTTAATTTTAAATTCAAAACAAAGCAAACAAACAAAGCAACCATTCAACCAAAGAAAATTAAAAATTAATTAAGGCGTACCCAGTTTTTAGATCATTTTCTTCGAAATTTTCTGAATTTTGAATTGCCGTGAAGCACGTATTTGATTTTCTGGTTTCCGGCTCTTCATCACTTGATGATGAGTCTGAATCAGTTAATGTTGCTACGTATGCTTTCTTTCTCTTCCTTGACGAATTCTTGTTGTCTGTTTGTTGCATAGATTTATCTGGATATGGGCACATTCTCCTCATATGGCCTGGTTTGCTGCAATTATAACATCAATCATCATTTCTTCTTGAATTTCCTTGGTTATTATTTTGAAAATAATTTTTCCTTCAGTATTTCAGAAATTTTCTAAAATGTCTTGTCATAAGGGTTGTTTCTTCATCGTCTTCACTACTCGAGTCAGAATCATTTATTGTTGCTTTAAATGCAATGGATTTCTTCTTAGTTGACCAGTTTTCCTTTCTTTTCTATAATTGGACTTCAAAAGACATCAGATTTCCGACTAACTCCTCAATCATCATTTCACTGACATTATTGACTTCCTCAATTGCCAAAGTTTTCTGATCCCATTCTAGAGTCAATGAACTCGATATTTTTCTGACTTGATTTTCTTCAGAATAAGTTTTTCCAAATGTCATTAATGAAAGCACTATCTCTTGAAATCTGCAATACATATCAGAGATAGACTCATTCTCGTTCAGTTTGAATAATTCAAACTGATTAACCAACATTGATATCTTAGTTTGTTTTCCTTCATGAGTAACTTGTAAAGTTCACCAAATTTCATAAGCAGTTTTACATACTGACACTCTATTAAACTTATTCCTATCTAATGAACGAAATAACATATTCATGGCTTTAGAATTGCTTTGTGCAACAACCTTTTGTTCATTTAACTATTGTACAAAAGCAGTTGTGGGTTCAACAAACTCATTTTTTGTACTATTACATGTGTCTAATCCTACTGATTGTAAATATATTTTCATTCTACATGCCCAATATGAATAATTACTACTATTAAATAGTGGTGGTCTAACAGTGGACTGACCCTATACAAAAGAACAATTATTGCTAACAGTGTTGGTTGCCATTATAACTATTTTCAAAAATCAGATTATGAACTTTTTGAAAGATCTTGCTCCGATACCAATTGTTAGAGATTGCGGAATGGATCGTTAAGGAAAAACTAACACTAGAGGGGGGTAAATAGTGTTTTTAAGAAATTAAACAAAATCTAAAATTTATATGATCTACTATGTGAATCACATACCATAGAAACAATTATAGACAAAGAATCAAGCACAAACACAAAGATAAACAGAAATAAAATGCATAAAAGAAAAAAAAACACCGGATTTTATACTGGTTTGGAATTGCTCCAACGCCCTGTCCCATGGAATGCTGGATTGCACTGAGTTTTATTACTATGTCAATATTCAAGTACAACCTCCTTGATTTCATGACTACAAGGGTGACACCGATTCCACACACTTGATCAAGTATACTCTCCTTGATTTCACGGCTACAAGGGTAACACCGCACCCGTTCCTTGATTTCGCGGCTATAAGGAAAACACCAATTACCCAAACACTTCCCATATTATTACAATAGCCCTATAACTCTTCAATAGTTCTTCAATTCAAAGAGTAATGAGTAGAGAATGAGAAGAGAAGAAGTTTTATGTAAATAGAATCGAATTCGGCAGAGTATAAGTATAGAAATCATAAAAATAAGAAAATATAATGGTGTAAAGAATGGAGATGAAGATGGAGAAGAAGAATTATGAAAAAATTCGAAATCATCTCCCATTTATAAGATTTGAAAGCTTGCAACGCTTCTGAAACGTTACAAACAGTAAAAAGACACTTCCTTTCAGTTTTGAAAAAGTGACAGTTATATGTCGACATAGACATATATGTATGTCGACATATCACTATGTAAATTTGAATTTTGAGCAATTTTCAAGTATTTTGATATATATATATATATATATATAATTTTTGAATTAAAACATAGTGTTATAAATAAGTATTATAAAGTGGAAAAACATATAAAAACATAAATATAAGATATATAAACATATTTATAAAATTATAGAGTTTAAAACCATATAAATATAAAATATATATAAACTATAAAACTTTAGTTTAAAATCAAAAGTAAAATAGAGAAGGTAAAGTAGAAAAGATAAAGATTAAAGATAGAATTTGAAAATAGATTTTGAAATCAGAAATTGAAAAACAGAATTTGAATTTGAACCTAGAGAGCTATTCAGAGTCTTACATAAACTAGACTCTATTACTATATTTGACCTGAACTCTTGAAATCTTGAATACTCATGAGTCTTGAATTATCGTTGTATTCTGAATCTCTAATATATTTAAATTGTACAGTCTTCAATATAAATTCCTATATATAAATCTTGCATATGTGTATATATATATATATATTCTATATAAAAGTGTTTGTATATATTTTATAATCAGTTAATATTAAAATAAGGTTGTTGTCATCAAAACTCCATTCTCCAACAATTTTCCTCATTTTAAACAAAGAGGCATTATTTTAGAATCACAAGAAGCATGACAAAAAGGATTAAAAGAGGAAAAGTGGTGCAAAGTACATATAAAAATAAATATATGTTTGTATGTAATTCGCATCGACTATTCCAAAATAAAAATGTATTACATATATTTCTTGTGATTTGGAAATACGTCAATATTACAAAATAGGCATGATTTACAATGATTTTGGCTAACGGTCCTTATGAGATTTGAAACCTTTTTGTCAAGATTGAATGTAAAAAGGGAATGTTTGGTTAATTGATTTGACCAAATCATTAATTTAAAAATAAATATTAATAATTACGTTAACCACAAGAACACATAAAAATAAATGTATACATATTATCTATCCAAATCAGCGTAAAACAGTGAAATACATATTGTATGGAATGTTTGAAATGTTTGGATAAGGTTCAAATATGCAATTATGTGTAAATATAATCCATTTTGAATTGATATATTTCTGGTGACCATTTGTAGCAATAAATATAATTAACTGCTATAAATGAGATCGTAAATAAAGAAATAACCATTGTAACCAATATTGATTTGGGGAAAATAATTGTGAATAGGAAAACGGTTACAATTCCTAAAATGAATTAGGATAATTGTTGTGGACCCCAATTAGGAAATTTAAATAAAACCGCATTTAGACACGAGGTTAAACTCAACTTGCGGTGTAAGCCAGCTCGGAATCGACCGAAAAATCCAGCAACCACAGGTAGTTAGCTTAATGTAAGTGGTCCAATGCATAAATAGAATCGTACTAAGGCACGAGGTTGTGTTCACTTGTGGTAGAAGTCTGTCCGGAACCGACCAGCATATCCAGCATCCACAGATAGCCAACTTAATGTGAGAGGCCTAGTATGTAAAAATATATATACAAATATAACAGTCAATAAATAAATAAACAAGAACAGCGTCCGTTGGGGGTTCAACAAATAGACAACTTGGCACTGATAAACAGTTGCCTTAGGAAAATATGACTGTTAGAGTCATAAAGGGCAATAAAAAGGAAATAAAAAGAAATGGGTGTCAAAACGGGGATTAATGGGTATTGATTGTCTTTTAGTACTCAGTCCAAATTATAAAAGAAATCAAAAAAAATATCCTAAAGTAAAGAGAATATAATCTTCCTTATTTATGTCAATCAAACTTATAATTAAAAATATAGTTGGACTTAGTAGATTAATAATCTAAGACATTATTAACCGTATAAACCCGTGATACAAATAAATGGTGCCCGTATAGTATTTCGTGTAACGAAATTAAACGGGAATGACTTAATAACGTAGCCTACTTTATCCAAAAAAAGGGAAAGGTGTTAAAGGCAAATGGGGGACGAACGAATGACCTTCGCGAGTAGTCCGCTTCCTGGGTCCTAAAAGGCTAAGTGACTAGGGTTAGAGAGTCTACCTGGGCATAGGCTTTTCAGTATAGGGGTCTTAAATGGCAGGTGTGTGTTGGCCTATCCAAACCTGGAAATTAAAAGGGTCAGATATGGCCGCCTATCCTATGGGAAGTAGTAAGTGACTAAGGAGGTTATGTAATAAGGTCAGCTAGATGGTATAATAAACGATAAAATACCCGCTCTCGCCTTATCTGGGGTAAGGGTTTATGCGTGAATGACGAAAGCTTTAACTAGTAGGGTCCGTAGCTAGTGCCCTCTAGTTTTATGTTAAAATATAATATATTATTGAGGGTTAATAAGTGACCAATAAGTCGGCCTAGGGTCTTAAGTGATTAAGGAGAATCCACTTATCTATCATTAATAATGAGGCGTTAAATAATAAAGAATAGAGGATTAGGATATATATATATATATATAGAAATCCCAAAATTAGGGGCCCACTCTCGGTATAATTAACCAGTTAAACTCTAGTATAAAGGATTCACAAGAATGTGTGTAAATGTCCTGTCTCGGTAAAATAATTTAGGAATACTGCTTTGGGCTGAATACTAAAGTCGTGGGTAAACATTTACTAGGTTGGGCTATAATCACTAACCTAGTTAGGCATATAACTTGGGTTGAACCAAACGGAATATATCTGTGTTGTAGACTGTGTTGTACATTTCTTAGTTACCAGAACTTGTTATTCCAACCCCTCCTCATTTCAACCTCCAAGTTTCATAGAAAAGGTCGGGTCCTCGGAGATGTTTAAGTTTGGCTTCGGTTCTCGTTCTCTCTCATGTTCGGTATTGGCAAAGTGACTTATTTTGAAAAAGGTAATTACTTGAGTTAATGTTAATTTATCCTATCTTGTTTCTGCCGTGAGTTATATGTATCGTACTCTGATTATGTCCATGCTCATTTATTGCAGATACATGATATCTGCTTTATGCTTGGATGTGTTCAAGTTTTGTTTTTGTCAAAATTTGGGTGTAGAAATGTGTGGGGTGTTACACTAAATTAGCACACATCTTATTTACCTTACGAATTGTCGCAGCGGACAATTGATAAACTAATAACCAATACATGAGCATTGGGGTAATCCTCGATTTTATCAATTCAATTCAACCTGCCATAGATAGAAGCCTACAATCCCAACTGCCCATTTTCTTTTTGATTTTGTCAAATAATTCACCACAATCTGAGAAATGTAAATAATTATTAGATAAAGGCACGCCAAGATATTTAATAGGCAGAAAACCTTTCTTCATACCTAGCAGACCAATTAGGACTCCTTTGTTATCCGCTGCTTTACTGAAAAAGACCTTTGATTTTAAGCAGTTGACCTTTAGCCCAGCCAATTCTCTCATGTTATCTAAAATTCAAGAAATTTCCATGGCACTTTTGGTCTTAGCTCTTGAAAAAATCATCAAATCATCAGCATATATCAAATAATTAATATGTCGTTCATTTTTAAAACTTAGTTGAACCAGATCCTTTTTATTCACCAAATGCATCATAGTAGAGAAGAATTCCATAAAAATGTAAAAAAAAGGTAAGGGGATAGAGGATCCATTTGTCTTAACCCTCTATTACTCTGAATAAAACCAATAGGATGCCCCTCATCAAGATAGAAAAAGTAGGTATAGAGATATAGGTTTTAATCACTTTGACAAGTCTTCTAGGAAAAACCCAACATTTTCAACATATGACAAGCAAATCTCCTATTATCATATCATATGCTTTTTGTAAATTAATCTTGATACACATGTTGCCACAACCTTCTCTATTAAAATGCCTAATTTTTTCATGTGCCAGTAAAACATTTTCTACAATATATCTGCCTGGAATGAACGCTGATTGGTTTTCAGAAATTAGATGCATAAGGTACAGCTTAATTATGTTGCAAATGACCTTATAAATAATTTTATATATAACTTTGCAACAAGAAATAGGTCTATAATTAGAGTTATTCACCTGTTACTCACTTTAGGAATAAGTGTAATGAAAGTATGATTAATACCTTTGGCAAGTCTCCACGTTCTGAAAATATCTTAGATTAGCTCAGTGGGTTGAATCTTAATATCTTCCCAGTGAATCTTGAAAAATTTAGCAGAAAAACCATTATATCCAGGCTTTTATCATCAGGAATAGAGTGAGTGGCCTTATAAACATCCTTAATAGTAATACTAGATAAGAGATGGTCCCTGTCTCTTTCATTTATCTTGAATTTACAATTGATATCAGGAAATAAAATTGCTTGAGGACAATTGGTATTGAAAT
This sequence comes from Allium sativum, assembly GCA_030737875.1. NCBI lineage: Eukaryota > Viridiplantae > Streptophyta > Magnoliopsida > Asparagales > Amaryllidaceae > Allium > Allium sativum. The sequence continues at coordinate 925,193,294 of CM060922.1, forward strand.
TTATGAAAAATAATTTAGAGCCTCCTTTTCAATACTTTCAGAATCGTGAAGCAACTTTCCATTTGAAAGTATAATGTTTCCCCAATTATTGATATGATTCCTCAAAGACATTTTAGCATGGAAAAATTTCGTACATGAATCCCCTTCATTTAACCAAGAAATTTTGGCCTTCTGTTTTGCATTTCTATGTCACATTGTTGTCTGCACTTTATGTAAACTGATTCCAATGTATCAAACATGTCATTATCAGTTGGGTTTTCATCGATTTCCTTCAGAGTAGCACAATAGTCCTCCTCCACTCTTCTTATATTATTTTTAAAATCCTAATTGCTAAAATTTAACCTCTTCAAACTGAATTTACAACATTTCAAAAACATCTGAAAGATGTACAATTTTGACCCCTGCAACTGCATCGGCTCCATCTATTCCTTTGCCCAATAAAAACACTCCCAATATCCTTCAATCTGGTGCCATATATTAATATGTTTAAAAGGTATGTTTCTCTTTCTAGGATCCTTTGGACTAAAATTCACACAGATAGGATTATGGTCATTAATCGAGCTTGCTTATCCTTATGCAACCAACTCAGGAAACCATCCGGAAAATGACAATTACATAACAATTTGTCAATTTTAGTCGCAATACCCCCTCCTTCTCCAAGTATACTTAAAACCCTTAATAGGGATACCCATAAGACTAGCATCAACAATGCAATTAAGAAAACCAGAAATCTATCTAAAAGGAACCTCTGAACCCCCTTTCTTCTCAGTTGCAGATAAAATATTGTTAAAATCTCTCACAACAATCCAAGGGATATCAACCCTTTTAGCCCCATCCGCAATCTCTACCCAAAAGATTCTCCCTGTCAAGCAAAAAATTGCTAGCATAAATAAAGGTCACGCGACATGGCAAACCCCTAGCATTTTTTTGCAATAATGGAAATGTGTTGATACGATTTCCTAGCTACCACAAAGTCTTGCCAAACATTAGAATCCCAAGCAACCAAAATTCTTCCTTTACAATTGCAGTCATTATTATTAATAGCCATCTAGTTTTTATGCATTCTGAGTTGGAACATCTTCAAGGTCTTGTCATTCATTTTATTCTCCAAAAGGATCACAATAGAGGCATGTATTTGTTAAGAAATTTGAGCACCTCAACCTGTTTGTTTGAAGTGTTCAAACCCCTAACGTTTCGAGCAACCAGGTTCATTTAATCTTACATTGGCTCATTGTCTCGCTTCTTTAGGAGGAGCAAATTGTTTTGTAGTGTTTTTCTTCTTGTTGTTTTTGCTGATGTTATCCACTTCATCAATGATTTTTTTCGTTTATCTCTACAGTGTTACTAATGTTAACTTGTTCTTTAGGTGCATTATTATTTTTGTCTTCATTATTTAACAGGTCAACAAGATCATCATCTTCAATATCAGCCCATTCTTCTACATTACCTTCTCCTTAGATATTAGCATTGTCATCTTCAATACCAGCTATTTCGGCATAGGGTTCATCCCTTACTGTCATTATGTTTGGAACATCAAGCACCGTAGGTTTAGCCCTGTTATCTTCATTTTCTATTGAATCCAAAGCACAAAATTTGTTTTGTAATGAAGTGAGAACATTTCCTGATGCATCTTTAAAAATTTCAGTAGACTCATGTATATTATCATTGTCATGTTGATTAGTAATGTTTGTTTCTTTGTTTACATGGACATGTTGGGTTCATTGCATGTGTTCAAAATAATCAAATTAGATGTTGCTTTATCCATGACCGAGTTAGATTCTTTTATGATCGGAGTGTCCAATGTTTGCACATTCTGCATGGAAATATTATCACTACTGTTTCCTATATTGTCAATTTTAGCACTAACACCCTGATTGTCATTATTAACCTCATCTTCAAATGCACCATCAACCCGGTTATCAGTATTTACCTCTTCTTTTATAGTCTCATCTACCGAGTTAATAACCTGGTCAAATGCATCATTCATTTGAGCTGCCGCATTCTTCTCTACATTTGTATTTTTCGTCCGACCCTTCTCTTCTCCACGTTTTTTAGTAACCACACTTCTTCCATTTTTGATTTGCATTGATTCGTCGAGTGACCAAAAACTTTACAACCACTACAACATTGAGGTTTATATAAATATTCCACTTTAATTTTCAACTCTTCTCTAGTATGCAACACCACATCGACCTCATTCGGAAACTCAAATGATGCCTCCATCTCTCCTAAAATCTTTGCAAAAGCAACTCTCGATTCAACAGTTGTGATATTATCCATTTTAATTGGTCTACCCAATACACTAGCAATAGCGCTAAGTGCTACTCTTTCCCATAACTCTAACTTGAGATTTGTTAGTTTGATCCACAATGGCATAGTCGAGAGAAGATCTTTTTTGAATCTCAAACCCATGTTCCATTTTTCCAAAATTATAATTCTATTATCAAACAAATAAGGTGTGACGACCCAAATTTCTCGTACCTTTTGAGCTGACCAAATAACACCAGTCCAACCCAAATTATACTGGAAACCCAGATGCCAACAAAATGAATTTAAAGGGTGAGATAAGAAAGAAAGAAATTTTAGAATAGAAGAAGAAGAATTAACACCACAGAATCAGAGTCTCACATCGCAGCGGAACAAATTAAATTATAGAAATAAATCTTTATTGAGAGCTTGGAATAAAACTTACAAATCATTAGAATACATTAACACGTCTGGACAGTTATAATAATATGTCCTTATATACAACACATAAGGGAATAAATATTTATACGTCTGAACTCCTCCAGCACGTCTTCTGATCTTCATAGTGTCCAATAACTTGAAGCTGCGAAACTCGGCCTAACCCGAGCATTACAAACGCTGGATCAGTCTGGTGAACCAGAGTGAGAAACCCATTAAGTTTATGAACAACATCCAACTTGATTTTTAGAGTTAAACAAATCTTTTCTAAAGGAAAAGGATAATCATAAGACCAAATCCACACATAAAATGGGCTTATTTTACCTTACGATAACCTAAAACATTTTGAAATCATATATGTATCTTCTAATATTATAATAGTGTCTAAATACAAATAAATAACAATCTAGAGGAATGCTTGCATCTCACGCTCCACATACATAATATATAATCAAAAACCGCGGGCGCTTATTGGAGATTGGATTTCGACTATGACAAGGTATGGAACCACTTGCCGATAGTGTATCTCTAGAGGGGAATACACCAGGTTCAAGAATAACATCTTGCAAACCGGCCACACATGACCAACCACTCATTTCGCTTTAGTTTATCGAATGTATATCACCAACGGTTGGGATCAGTAACCCTTTCCCGAAAAGGGACAACATTGAATATATTAAAGATGGAAATGAATTTTCTCTAGATAGGTAATTATACACACTAATGGGAGCGACCCACTTAGCCATGCTGCCTGCCTGATTTCTGTCATTTCCCGGATGATGAGCCTTTGAGGTTATAATCATCTCATTGAGCATATGGCCACCATTCACTATGAATGCCACATTGTCAGTTCGCCAAAACATTAATTAACGTCCACAAAAATACTCTGGTCATTAAGCTAAAAGAAGGGCCATTCTCTGCCACTAACAGAAATACATTTGTAAAAATCAACGTACGTGGTTTTTAGGAAATACTCTGTCAGACATCCGTCCATACAAGTCATCCGGGAATATGATGAACCGAAGGTAGACCCTTACCACATCCTAATATCACCCTACAGATTAGTAGCGAGTAGTCCTTGCAAATCCATATATTTCAACCACGACAGAACCCTAGTATATCTCCGGGTCGAATCAGAGATTTTAAGTGGTTCTTCCGTTTTATGAAGATCTATGGTCTTCGATTTCTCCATCTCGAACATTATCTAATTTCTTCTATATTTTCATATTTGCTGGTTGGAATGATTTTCGAATATAAATTTGATCCTGGTCCTTTCGTAGCAGCAATCGTATAGGTTAGATTTGATAGTCGGTTATTTAACTATCAAATAAACAATCATTCAATTAAGAAAATAAAACGAGTTCACTAGTTTAATACTCAGTATCACTTGGCCTTTTTAGTTGAAAATAATTAATGAAGGTTAATTTAAATCTTTTTAAATCTTTCGATGTTACAAATATATCTTTTCACTTCTTATTTTAATATAAGAACATTTTCAAAATCATTTAAATACTTTAGAATTAATTCATGTATATTCCCACCTTGGATTAAATCAAATTTCACATAAATTAATGTCATGAAATCTCTTTTATTTTCATTTTTAAAAACAATAACTAAATCTTCCCTTTTGAATAAACTTATTTAAACTTAATTCGTCGCTTCCTTTTCAACTTGAAAATATTGTTATATTTTCATAAATCTTCTTTTATTTCCATTACTCTGGAAATACTATTTTACAAATCTCAAACCCTTTTTACTAGTTTGAAACATCCTCATTATTTATTCATGCATTTCTGTACTTCAACATTCATTAGTTCCTGACCGTAAATTGGTAAGTGAATAACTCCTTAAGTATTAACCCCAAAGACCGAAAACAACATCAGATAGATACCCAGGAAATCACTCAACTCAACCAATCTTCTGTTAGGTTCCAATTCTTTTCTTAACTTGTTATCAACCCATGTTATCCCACTTCTGATTAATTCAACCATTTTCCATTTTGAAAATCTTGTTTCTGTTCCATTATTAAGTACGTTAACTTAAACTTAACGTTTAAGCCTCATGCCCCTTTTATAAACATCGTTTATAACTCCTAGGTTTAATATAAAATCTTATTTATCTCGATTCCTTCTTACTCAATTTCAATATTAAGTAAACACTTATTTTAAGCTATCGTATTGGCTAAAAATCTCTTTTATAACTTAGTTATAAAACTCGGCTTTAATATAAAACCCGTTCGCCAACTCTTTTCAAAAATCCAATTATATTTCAATAACAACTTTGATTATTTACCTTAATAAATCTCATTTACGAATTGATCACTTAATTTATTATTCATAAGAACAATAATTCACATCATCTTTAACCATCGTTAAAATAATTACTTCTAATTTAACTAAAACAAACTGTAAATTTGTTTTTAAAATCTTATTAAAGTTTAAAACAAATATTCACAACTCTATTTCATTAGATTAATTAACAATAAACTAATTTAACACATTCAAAGACATGGTTTTCTTGTTAACCAATTCCAATTATTCTTTTCTTTAAACTAATTAATTAAATAACTAATTTAAATAATTCCATTAATTGTTTCTTGAAAACAATTAATCCAACTCTCAACTGTTACGTTAATTTCTGTCTATCTGCTTATAAATCTTATTAACATAAAAATTTGATTTATAAAACCATTAAATAATTTCTCATAAACTTAAATAATAAGTAATATGTATCAATTTCCTTTTATAATCTTTTATCCTAAATAATAGATTTTAAAAATCTATTTTTCAGTTATAAAATAAATTTTATAACTTCATTTCGTTGATTCACCTGTTGGTAAATCTCCATTTATAAAACGGTTGATTTTTAGGCCAACTACTGCTAGTTACTTAACCAATACCGCCTATTGGTTAAAACTAAATAACCGTTGAATCTACAATCAACACCAATCCATCATCCAATCACTTTGGTTAAAAAGTTCATATAATTGTAATATGAAAATAAATAAATAAAATAGAGGAATCCTGTTAGATTCCTCCAACCTATTTTTTCCTGCATCCAAATACGTTACCTCAAATAAAGTCATATATCAATGAACATATATAGTATTCATCAATCAAACAATAACAACTATCGAAACATCCATGTTCAATTTAATATGTTTATATTATTATAAACGTAACCAACGAGATAAGTTACCTTAATTGGAGAATAGCCGTTAAAAATAACGATTGGTTTAGATTAAATTAAACAAATGTGTAATTTAAATCAGTTCAATCAACACATATAAATACTCAACATCCAACAGACAATTAAAATCATAGCACATAAATATTTAACCCAACTTATATAAAATATAAGTAGGATAAAACTGGGTGAGTAAACTTACCTTGATTTCCACTCGTCGTTAAAACGATTTGTTTTAATTAAATTAAACAAGCATTCAATTTAATTAAAACTTCCAGTTGTGTCCAACTTTGTCCAAACCAGCTCCCTAATATTACGTCCGTCGATACGGTCCCAATGTCCTCTGGTTTGTTCCATTCCGATAACACAGAAGTACGTTACAGAAATTCATACGTATCCGTTTAAATTAAATAAATATTAACAAAACTTTTAATTAATTAACAAATTATAGGTTCATATTTGTTTGGCCATGGTTTATCATAGGCTTATATAAATCAGGCATGTTTACTTTTATAGGTGTTTAATTTTATACGGTGTGGAATCGTTAGTCCACTCCTATAGGGTATGCTTCTACACGTGGATACATTGATCAGGGCACGCAATATATATAACTAAACATATAGTAGACAACCAGAATTCTTTCGAGTAAATATTTGACGAATAAATATTTGCAAAGTAAAATTTTATTTGAAAGACAAGCCGAATTCTACCAAACAAACCTTTGACGAACAAATATTTGCGGAACAAATTTTTATCTGAAAGACAATCTGAATTCCCCCAAATAAATATTTGTTCATTTGAAAAAAAGAAAAAAAGAAAAACATATGACATATGAATGTTAAATGAAAGATAATGAAATCTATGATTTAATAATGAAAATGAAATTAAAATCCTATAAATCTACTGAAAGATATTACGTTTTTAATATTTCTATTTAACCTCGTTGTCGATCCAAAATGACATATGTGGTGTAAACAGTTTCAAAGATTTAAGTTGCATTTCGAAACTTGATGGGACGCAGGTCTAATTTTATCAAGAGAGACGCAAGTCATAATTTCTTTTATAACAAAGCAAAACAAATGAAACATTAGAATAGATGAAAAACCCGGAAAGGAGTAGTACACTGGGATTTAAATTCAATTTTACGGTACATACAGTGGCGGAGCCAGGATCCGAGGCTAGAGGGGGCCAAAAATTGAAGAATACATAGGATCCAGAGGAAATTTTGATTAACTTTCCTCTTTCCGTTTCTAGAGCAGTAGTAATTTTGATAAAAGAAGAAGCATCACCCAAATTTGATAAAATGCAGTAGTGAATTAAGGTCTCAAACCAATTTGATAAAAGAAGAGACATTTTAATATAAGCCATGAGGCTATTAAATTGACAAACCATATTCTGTCTATATCAAGTTTCATAGAACTAATTAACGACATGACTGTTTATTTCAGCAAATCTTATCCAAACTTTTTTGCCATTCATTAAAATGCCTCTTTATACTTTTGATCTACTATCTTTTCAAGTCCAAATATCCTTCCTAACTTCTACAAAATCGATTCAAATGGTAGCTGTTGTACATGCAAATATGTTTATTCCCAAAGCAGACAGAAAGAGAGAAGGCAACATCAACACCTAAATTTGGTAAAATGCTTAGTAAAAAAGTAAAATGTAAAAGTCTAGTGGGGTCCAGTGACCCCACTAGACCTTCCTAAATCCGCCCCTGGGTACATAGAAGATGTAACCAAACAGAAACTTTCATAACTATCCAAGACCCAAATGCATGGCAAATGTTATTTTAAATCTTTTTCGTTTTTCATTTATATTTGAATTTTCGCGGATTGCGATGTGCCAACTTTGTCCCAGGCTGCGTCCAACCAAAATAACAAAGACAAATCGCAATAACAAGAAATAATGTAGAGGGAAAAAAAAAAGTAATAATAAGCCAGACTGTAAATGTAATACAGAAAAATATCCAGGGTGTTAGAAATAAAATGTAAGGCGGTACCGGATAGGTCTTGCCCTTCGTTCCTGTAAATATCCTATTTCGCCTCCATTCCCTTTCAATTTTTTCTCCAGTCTGGGTTAGGGTTTTCACTACGTCTCAAGCTTTCGATTCGGTATTGTTATAAGGTAAAATTTCGATTTATCTCTTTATTCTGATCTAGATCAATCTGTTGCTTATTTTATAGTTTAGTGCTGGATGGTAATAAATTCCAGATCTAAGTTGATTCATTGTATCCTATCACTTGTATGCTTATCGGGAATCTGTCGATTAGTTTAGTTTCGAAGTTGGTTGAAATTTTAATTGCTATGTAGGTTTCATTATCGGAATTGAATTGTACTTGGCACTATTATAATTTATAGTCGGTTGGATCTCTGATCTTTCGTGTTTATTTGTTAGTTTTCTTCTCTAGGTTGGTTTTTTTGATTTCTAACGTTGAATCAAGTTGACAATTGGTACGATTTATTTATTTAGAAGGAACTTAACTTGATAAGAAACTGGTTTCTTACATCCGCCGCAGTTACAGTTAATCTGTATACTTTGGTAAGACTTATTTCATTGATAATTCTAATTGATTTCTTTTTCAGCGGAGATTGATTATGTGTAACATAACCTGAATCCAGATTACTTGTTTATCAGTAAATAAATCCTAACGTAATCAGTTGATTTATCTACTTAGTTTCTACAATAAGAGGTCGTTATAGAGATGTGTTGCTCTTATTTCAAGCTTAAGAGTTCAGATGTATTATTTTTTAGTTCTGTTAGAGGGGCGCAGTTACTTGTAGGAGATAGTAGGGTTTCATTAAAGGCAATCTATGGTTTTCTTATATTTGCTTTTTTTGGGGTTCCGTTTGATAGTTTGTAAAATTTTGACTATGAATTGAATGTTTAAATTTTCGACAAGGGATGCTGATTTTAAAGCTATAATTTCATCACAGTCAAAAGTATTTGGTGTTACCATGTGAGTTACTTTTTCAGCCACCCTATAATTTTTTAGGTTTCAAAGAGTAATTTGGATCCTATGAACAATAAATACCGGGCTATTGACTTGATTCGAATGTAAGAGGACAGAAAATGGGGAAATTAAAAAATATTTTTTATTAACATGAACATTCAATATAAAACATTACTTTTTTAATGGGTTCAAACATAGATTCCATAAAAAGTGGTGTGTCCTTTTTGTATTATATATTTTCTAAATTGAATTTGCTCATGTTTATAGCATCTGCATTATGGTAACTTTCCGTGAGCTGTCATTTTTAAATATGATTGTCATATTTTCTAAATTGAATTTGTTAATGTTTATACTTTATAGCATATGCATAACGGGTAGGGGTGAGCGTTTGGTTAGTTTGCTGTATCCAATGATGAAAATTGTCAAACTAAACTAAAACTGATAAAAATGAAAACAAAACCAAACCAACCAAATAAGGTTTGTTTGTTCGGTTGGTTATTCAATTTAACCGAACTAAAAATATTTCAAACCTTATGTTTGTAATTTAAAGTATGGTTTGGAACAAATCATAAAACTATGATTAGAGTATTATTATTTATGATTCTTATGATTTCTAAAAGTAATTTTGATAACGTGATGATTAAAATTTACTTGGATAACTAATTTAACCTAAAATATTTATCATAATATTGATAATTTTGAAAATATGAATTTGTATGGAATTTTGTAAAATCAAAAAGTGAGTTTTAGTCAAGGTTTGAAATTCCGGTTTCCGGTTCCGTTCCGGTCACATAGAAAATTTAAAATTCCGGCCCCGTTCCGGAAATCCCGGAAATTCCGGTTTAATCCCGGTTTGACAATTCCGGTTCTTTTTTTGGTAGATATGCAAATAAATATGCAATACTAATCAATGTTTGAAATTTTATTTTTCGTCTCGATCATTGAGAAATTTTGATATTTCAGTCCGGTCTGCGTTGAAATCGGATTTTTCCTGTTTTTTCATTTTAAATTAAAATGCTAAATATTGATATAAATCTTGCTCTGGTATATATGTTGATACGTAGGAATAACATAATAAACAATTGTTGGGTTTGATTAGTTTATATTAATATTAACATACTACTGTTAAGTGCTAATGTGCTTCAACTTAGGCATTTTTTCAATTTTTGTTTCTAGGATGAAACAGAAAAGTAGAAAAGTAAGTTACTTGCGTTGCAAAGTAATTTGTACTTCTATAAGATTTATTCAGTGGAAACGCATAGATAAATCTTTTGTATAATACTGTACAGTACCATTTGTCTTCTCCAACACATGCTCTCACTTCTCCCAAGACACAAAGATAACTCAGCTACCCTCAATCCTCATTTGTTTTCAACCACTCTGCAAAAAGTAGATCTCGCGAGCTCTTTTCTTCTTCTCAACTCGTTCTTTTACACTGTTCCTTCGTCTTCCCCGCTCCGAGAAAAGGAAAAAAAAATACCCACTAACCTCAGCTATGGCCGGAACCGGTTTTCTGCCCAAATTCCGTTCCGGTTATGACCGGAACCGGCACGGAATGGCCGGATTTCCGTGGTTCCGGCCGGAATTTCAAACCTTGGTTTTAGTGTCTTTTGAATTGTAGGTTTTTTAAACTGAAAAATAGAAGAAGTGATGCCCAAGATGTGCAAAAAAAGCTAGGATAGCGACTAGTGCTTTTTCACTTGGCAACTTTGTATACGTACCACGTTTTCTTTTTTTAAGGCTTAGATGAATTGATTAATATTAATCAAATGATCACGGAATACTGTGGAAAGCTTTGTAAATAGTTGTAGAAATGATGATAGAATAGTGTTATTTTAATGTAAAATAGTGCAATAGGAGCAGTAGAGCATTCAAAATAATCACAAAAATGATAGATTAGTATTTAGCAGAGAAGAGAAATGTATTCTGAGATTTTTGCTTTATTGTCATGTAATAGATCTATAATATTATGTACTATTAAAGTTTTGCACTACTATAAAGCAGGGCTTTCATCCGGATAGATCAAGAGCCTTATCCATGGTGACTTGTTTGCTTCAAAGAGTGATCATACCTAGGGTTTTCAAAATGAGATTTAAGGCGTAAATTGTAATGTTCAAACTTAAGTTGAAAAAAGATTTAAATTGTAGATTCAAAAGTTGCATATTTTAAGGTTTGTACGCATATGAATTGATCTAGATGTATGAACTTCCACATTTTAACCTAAAATACAATTTTCTCTTTTGTTCCGTATTTATTTGGTTTATAGAACATCAAAATTGGAACTTGGTATCCAAATGTATCAATACGGATTGAATGGGTTTTCTAAATTGTGATTTTAATAAAACAATTTAAAAATATCTTTCAATGTACTGAAGTCCACATAATTTAAGTTATAATTTTAAATTGTGATTTTAATAAAACAAATTAAAAATATCTTTCAATGTACTGAAGTCCACACATAATTTAAGTTATAATCTTGACAAAAATCGGACAGATAATTTTCGCATGTGGTTGTTTTCGTATCCGTATCCACATCCTTTTTTATGATATCGGATATTTGTCTACTTTTTGGATATGGATGCGGATGAATTTCTGATTTTTCGGATATCCATTGACAACCCTACTTGCCTAGCACGATTGATTCAAGTTTATTATACGCTTGAACTTATATGAACTAGCGGCTAATTGCAGAAACTTATCCGGAATTTATATGATAAAACCAAGGTTAGAAAACTCGGTTTCGGTCTCTTGAAAATTTATTAGTTTCGGTCGGTTTTGGACCAAAAATCACTTTTATATTTTTTGTGAAAAAAATTAGTGATAAATGTTGCTACGTCTTAGTTATTGACTCAGTCCAAACTGTAACTGGATATGCATTAATATTCAAGCCCATACAATTATTAGCATTAGTCAATTATTAGCTCATACAATTATTAGCACTACCTAACTCTTAGCAATTGACTCAGTCCAAACCAAAGCCCATACCCAATTCAAGCCCACACCAAACTCAACCCTAATTACCAAACCAAAAATTAAACGCAGCCACCAATCGAACGGAAGTAAAAAAGAAAGAAAAACGAAAATATGAAGCAGGAAAAGAAAAGTGAAAAAACCTTCGCTGCGAGACCAAGGACAAAGATCGAACACAAATTTGAAGACTGCTATACTCGAATTTGAGCTTTTTGTGTGCTCGAATTTGAGTTTTTTGTGTGCTCGAATTTGCTGAGATCGACGACTTTGCTGGAGTTAGTTTGCTTTCTTCAATCAGTCGATGCTTTTATGTTTTCCTTCTCGTCTCTCCTTCTTCCGTGAATGATTTTGCGATTTTTTTTAATTATCGTTTTGACCGAAACGAGATTTTGTCATCTTTCGGTTTCGGTGAGAGTCGGGACTGGGACGAGATCAGCGGTATCTCTCTGTCTCGGACGAAACTTCAAACCATGGATAAAACATAAAGATACTATAGTTCAAGAATATCGAATTTATGGAGCATGTTAATGTCGCTAGAATTGATTTCAAAGTTATTCCCCCTAGGGTAACAGGGATATATTTAGGGAACATCTCAGCCAAATGTGAATTTTCAGACACATGCAGTGGTAAGTGTTGAACATGTTTTTGATGCTTCAAGTAGAGCACAAAAAATTGCCTCTAATTTAAAATTCTTTTGTCCTTGTGAGTAATCTTCAAATCATATCATCCTATGTCGGTATCAAAGGAACTAGATGCAGTAGAAAATATTACATGTTCAGTTAAATATAGTAAACAAGGATGTAAATTTTGCAGTAGAAAATATTACATTTTAGAACTTAAAATGGAAAAATAATAATGAACTCCTCATCTATTATGATTCTTGCACAAGTACGCATTGTTTACCTATAACATGTTGGAATTTTTGAATGGAGAGCCTGGTTTCTTTTGCTGGTAAAATGGTATTGGCATTTGCAATTTCTTTATATTTGTCATGTAAAAGAAAGATTTTGATGTCTAGGGGTGTGTATATAACCTCTGTATTCTTTAGAGCTAGCTTATATGGTCTTGGCCCCTGTTACTTGTGATAACATAGGATGATTTTTAAAGTGAGATTTTTTTTTTTTTTTGGGCTCTTGCCTAAGATCTTCAGAGTTCTTTCTTGATTAAGAATTTGCTCAATGCATCTTAGTCATCTAATGCAAGAAAAATAACAAATAAAACATCTGTAGGACAAAAAGCATATCTTTACGAGCTTGATATTGTGATTGAATGAAGTACAAATAAGTATGGATATCACGGTACGAGGTTCCAGCCGGAACCACAAGATTCCCGTGATCTCGACTTGGTTCCGGCCGGAGGCGGGACGAGATTAGGTCAAAATCTCATCCCGCTGACCAATAAAAATTTGAATTTTTTGCAATTGCTGCCTTCGTTGAAATGGTAAGGTAAGCAACACCCAAAATCGAAAGAGAATCAAATTTAATCGAAGATCCGACCTTGGAATCGACTTCGAGCATCTTAGTAATCTTCCTGCATTTCAACTTGGACTACATACGACGAGAAGTTCGCATCGGACCTTCAATTCCAACTACATGCGACTTGTTTGTTTGCCTTTGACCTTACACTTAGAACTTAAACTGTTTTTTTTTTTTTTTTTTTTCGTTTTCTCATCTCTTTGTTTTTCTTTGGCTGAAAAGATTTGAGTGGTGGATTATGGAAGAAGTAGCATTGGTTAGGGTTTTACATGGGTTGAATAAGAGTGGGCTCGGATATTTTAGTCTAGGCCTCTTTATATGTTGTGCTGGCTAATATAAATTAAGGTTAACTTATTTTCAGTATTTTAGTCTAGGTTTTAGATTGGCTGAATAATAGTGGCCTGTATATTATATTAGTAATCTTTTAACATTATTTTTCCATTAATTTATAAAGCCAAATATCATGGCTGAAACCGAGACAAAAACCGAGACTACCGAAATTGACGGGAACTTATAAAATTTCAAATGACCGAAATCGAGACCGAAACAAAATCCAAAACTACCGTAAGTCACCGAAACTTGTAAAATTTCAAATGATCGAAACCGAAACTGGGTTCTCGAACCTTGATGGATATATTGGTCGACTGTGATCTTGAGATATAAGTGTAGCATAGTTGTACTCAAGGGGATGTTCACAGACTTTTGTTTTTCCTTTTCTGTTGGGACATATCAGACATTCCAATGCGGTTCCCCCCGTCCCTGGCTCGGTTTGCCGAATGTTGGAATGAGATACGTTGGCATTGGACGCCAACGTATTATCAGCCAACCACCCTACATAACCATGTTTTCCTCCCTTCATCTCCTTCACACCATGTGTTAAATACCCCGCATTTTCCCGATCAACCAAATTTCACGGTCATATATCCCATTCAAATGTCCCATTAGCGCTCGTGCCGAACGCACTCCTAAGTGATATTACGATTTGCCACTCTGGTCAAAATGTGTATGGTCAAAAAAATATGTGGTCATTCAGGTCAATCTGACATAATTAATTCATGTGCGGCTCTGTCAGATTTTATTCTGGCATGATTTCATTGTTCAATTTATACATCAGCAACATTTTACCTAATAGGTTTATCATGTAGTGTACGTCAGTTGCACATACAGCTTCTTCTTCTTTATTTGCCTGTATCATTCTATTAGCATTGACAGACTGTGTTCCCTCTAAGTCATGCAAATATTTGCAGTTTGGGATGGCTTCAAACTCGCGTCAAGGTGGAATTCAGCAATTGCTGGCTGCAGAGCAGGAAGCTCAACACATTGTGAATAATGCTAGAAATGGTAATTCCTACCCTTGAACGTATCTTACGACTGATTTGCCATGCATGTAAGGGAAAGAGTGTACTGCCATTCGATATGTTCTCGTTACCTATTTAATTGTCTCCAGCCTGAAAATTATCTTTCCCAAAGATAATCTGTAACATATAGCATTATGTGCATTTTGATACTGGTATAACCTAGGAATTTAGAAAAGAAACTAATGTGCATTGTGAAATTTAAACAAACGCTCTGCAAGTTCTATTATCCTTTGGAAGAAAAAAAAAAGCAAAACAAAACATGCATGATATAAACATGCACCGACTTTGTGTATGCAGCAAAGATGGCAAGGCTGAAGCAGGCAAAAGAAGAGGCTGAGAAAGAAATCGCACAATTCCGTGCACATATGGAAGCCGAATTCCAGAAGAAAGTAGCTGCAGTAAGTGTTATTCTTCGTTTTGCTCTGTTTACATATTTAACATTTAACGTGTACTAAGCTATAATTTTGATTATATATGTATTGATGGATATATCAGAGCAGTGGTGATTCTGGTGCAAATGTGAAGCGCTTAGAAGAAGAAACGACAGCAAAAATCCAGCAATTAGAAGAACAGGCAGCAAACATTTCAGATGATGTCTGCCAAATGCTTTTGAGATACGTGACAACCGTGAAGAATTGAATGAATGCTTGTGCAACCTAATCTCCCTGGTATCCATGGTTGAGTAATCGGTTTGAGCTATTTGTTGACAATTGAACATACATATGTTGCAAAACATTTATATTCCATTGCTTTTAAGTTGAATTCGTAATAAGGAACCTATACCTACAAATACAGCACATTTGTATGTTTGAGACTGTATTGGTCGAGGATTCTCGGGTACAGGTTTGTTTTCTGTATTTGTGAGCATGTGTACATTTCTGTCTACATGCTGTGTTAGCTGATAATTGTTTGGCCATCGTTTTGCTCATATATTTTCATTTTGTCATGATGTAGCTCGCTTTACCATATTATCTATGTGTGCATAGTCCGTAAGTAACTCCACTTCCTAAAATTAACCGCTTATTATTGACGACTAATTATGAGGAGTAAGTAATCTTAAAAAAAAATTGTCGTGATTTTTTGTAGTTATTAGTAGAAATTTGAGCTTTTTGATTGTGAAAACCGTTCTGGAGACTATATATATGTAAAAGCTTAATAGTTTGTCTAAGTACTAGTATCCTATTTTATAAATGCCAAGCGATAATGGATGACCTTGAATGGTTTTTAACAAGGGATATCTTAGGAGTGTGAGTGACAACGGGTTTAATGAGGATAGTTGTATTTTCTTGGTGCTACACCTGCTTGGTTAAACCCCACATCACACTCGGAGTTCGTGAGGATCGTGGTAGATTTACTTCTCGAGAACTAGGGTTGTTATGATGATTATTAATTTTTTGTTATCATACCATTATCAGTCAGTTGATTACCATTTTAAAGTAAAAGTGGTATATCGGTTTAATCGGTATAGTAATGTAAATTTATCACTTTCCATAGTGAATTAAACAGTAAAATTACCGGTATTTTTTTTTTAAATGATAGTAATTTTATAGTTAATTTCTAGTGCATATGCATACATGCAATGTGCATTATTATAGATATTTGGAACTCAAAAGATAATTAAGTTCGGTAATCATGTAAGATATTGTTAAATACACTTTTTTTCTTTTTCGTGTATGTCTTCGATTAACAGTATGTTGTGCAGTGAAGCACCATTACATATCAAGTTACTACGTTTTAACGATAATTTATCATTACCAGTGTAAAGGTTATCAGATTACTAATATATCAGTTTTTGATATGGTAGCATACTGGTTACCGGTATTCATATGCAGTTTTAGTTTGTTAGTAAAAATGATACGGTAATTGTTAGGATTGTTTTTATTTTAACAAATATAAATATATATAGCAAAAAGGAAAATCTAGCCATTTTCCAATGACACAAAAACAAATTATGTAGAAATGGCTACATGATATGTACACACACAAACAAGAAAATACAAGAAAAACAGCTGACTAACACCAATAACAACAGCCAGAGACAAACAATAAGGGCCGCCAACCAAGCGGACCCTCTGAAGGCAATTGTCACGGACTAGGAAGGCGCCAAAGCCTCCACAACTCCAATAAACAAGAAATGAGTTCTAGGTCTAGCCGCTCGATGAGGACGAAAGGTGAGGTCGGACATCTGAAATCTTCAGCTCCTAGACAACTGTAAAATCCAGGTGGAAGCTCCAGCTCCATATCCAGATCTCCATCTCCAGTAAGCTCCAGATTAGCTCCTCCAGCTTACTAAAAGCCCACTGAGATACAGTCTAAAAAAAAAACCTAAAACCTAGGATCAGCGGCAATAGCAAACAACATAAGAGAACAAAAGAGAGAGGGGGAGGGGGGAGGGATGGTGTGAAGAGGAGAGTAGGTAAACCGTCTGCACTCACAAAAGTCCAGAGCTGATTTAGTCGATCCCCACCCTAAGTGCTGGAGGTACTGTGGAAACAGACAAAAAATCCGCCAGTCTCCTCGAAAGGGAGCCAACCACTCCCCTAAACTGTCTACCTTGGAAAGCTAGAAAAACGTCATTCCTAACCCGTTGAAGGATGGAAGGAGGATCCGTAGGAATTTTGTCAAATATTGCATTGTTCCGCGAGCACCATATATGCCAGTAGATAAGGCAATGTATAAGATGAAACAAGATCGAGCGAATGGATTTACCGGAGATACCAACCCACCAGTATCTTAGTAAATCAGAAAGCAAAGCGGCATTACCTTAGAGACCAACTAGATTCCCAAAGTAATAAAAGTTAAGACCACCAATTTCCTACATGATCCGAACTCGTGCGGAAATTAGCAGGTTAACCTGATTTATTTAAGTTGGCGAGACAATTTCGAGTCAACCAGAAATTGACGCGATTATAACGGGGTGGGCTTCGGGTTGATTCTCTAACCTGAGTTTGACCCGTTTATAACCAGTTTATGCTACGGATGAGCAATATTCGGTTTAAACCGAATTAACCAACCAAACCGGCTCATTTCGGCCGGTTTGGTTTTAAAACTAAATCGGCTTGAATTCGATTTGTAAAATATATTTTTTGGGTTATCGGTTTAACCGAATTAACCAAACTTCTAATTTATTATCTAATTTTACGGTGTTGTAGCACTTTAAACAATTAGTTTAGTGATAAAATACAAAAGTTTGTGTTGCAAATATGTCAAATTCATTATAAACATAAAATTTACTATATAAAATTTCTTCAAACATAAATTTACGTTTTACTTTAAGTGAATTCATCATTTAAATAATAATAATGCATGTTTCAAGTTTGGTTAAATCGTTTGCCGACCGAACTAACCGAAATTAATTTGGTTCGGTTCAATTTGAAAAAAAAAATCGGTTTCAATTTGGTTTGAGTTTTTTTACCTCAAAACCAACCGATCCGACCGAACCCTCACCCTTAGTTTATGCTTATATGGGTTGACCCGACTTATGTATAACCCATTTGACCCGTGAACCCGAATTTGATCCTTTTGTGATCCATTTATGACCCGTGAATCCAAATTGATTCGTTTATGCCTTATACGGGTTGACCTGACCCGTTTATGATACATTTATGATTAAATCCATCGTGATCCGTTTACGATCCGACCAGACCAATTTAAATGGGTTACACAGGTTGGGTCGGTCAACCCGTTTATAATCGAGTCTGGTTCGGGTTGAGCTATTTCTGACCCGTTTAATAAACGGGTTGACCCACCCATTTAAAATCAACTCGAACCCGACTTGACCTGATTTGAACCTGATCCGACCCGACCCGACCCATTGACACCCCTGCCAATATTAATGAAATAATAATGATAAACATTAGCATAGCGCCCTATCCAAAGTCGATCCACCCTACAAGAAAGTATTCAGTTTTTGATGGTTGTTAACTGTTGACGGCTGTCGGAAGTCAATGACATCTAATAGAAATAATCGTTGTAACAAAAGTTGCCACTGAACATTCGTTACAATGGCTTTTTGACGACTTCGTCGCGTATATTCGAACGACTTTCAACAGATGTTCCAATTGCTTCTAACAGCCTCTGTATACTCATAGATTGTCATGATTTAGCCAATTTTGCGTTGGAAGCCATCGAAAACTCCCGGTGTTGGTTTATCAATAGGTCGCTGGAAACCGTCGAAAGCCGTTATTGTTAACTAAACAGTCATTTGTAGACGTTGGAATGTTGAACTTTTTTTTGTTTCTTCAAATATTCTTTTGTCTTATGACACATACATATCAATACATATATCAACTCCCTATAAATCGTCATATATACGAGCTCAAATCATATATAAGACATCAATAAGAAAAATCAATATTTACAAAAAAAAAAAAAACTATAACAATCTACCATACAACTAATCAAATTCAAACAATCCAATAGCATATACAAAATTAACCTCCAACGACATCAACCATGTCAAACGTAACAAATTGTTGTTCTTTCATCGAAAGACAACACTTAATACATTATCGATATCATGCGTTGATCATCTAAATGTCTGAATGGTAAAGAAAATAGAAGACTAGGGGAAACAACTCAAATTTATCTCACAACATTAGTGTTACATGTACTTCATCCCATGATGGTGCATAAGGTTAGTACAAAATACTTCATCAGATTTTTCAAAATATTACTTCCAATAAGGACATCTAGATCAGCCTACCCAAAACATATTATACAGACTTTGCGGAAAGATAAACAACCACTGGACGATGATGCTCCAACCCCATACGACTTTCCAAAATGCTCTAAAGAAACCTAACTACTTGGCTACTCGTTAAAATTAGAGCACTCGAGAGTTTTATGGAAAATAACATCAAATCAAATATGAGTCTGGTGTGAGTAAAGCATAAGGTTAACTTTGTAAAAACCTTAAATTCAAAGATATCTCGTAATACTAAGCCGCACAAATAAACACAAAAAAGTTTTTACCTTACGATAACCAAATCATTTTGTATAAAAAAATCCATTAATATTTTAATAGTGTTTAGAATCCATAAATAAACGTATGAATATAGCTTGAATGCTAGCATCTTCCATTGTAGCATAATATGTATACAATCAAAAATCGAAGGCACGTAATGGAAAATGGATTCAAATAATGAAAAGATATGGGTATACCCACCGAATTGGTGCGCCTTCAGATAAAATGTATCATAGGATGTCTTAATTTGCACCTCTGCCACTTAGGACCGACCATAATCTAAGATGGATAGCGTCGAGTATGCCCACCCTTTGGTTGCGATCATTAACCGTAAAATGGATCCCGAAGCATACATAGATATTAACTCTAGATTTAGATGATGATCATACTTTAAGAGCAATCCAGATAGCTCTGTCGCATGTTTCTTCTTTAGTCGTTTCTATGGTTGTGAAGGTTAAGGTTATGCAGTCATCTTTCCTTTTAGCAGGCCATATTGGAATTCTACTAGTGCCTTGTAAAAATGCAATGCTAGCATTCATCCATACAGGTTGTTCCAGGATTGATCAAACATGCTTCTTTTACTATCTTCGATTTTGGAATCACCCTCAAGAAGAATGGTATAACTTCTCATAATGATCTCCATTACGAATGTTATTAGTTTGGAGTGGTTTGGATAAATCATATTTATCCAGAAACCAAGGTCTCTAAGCAAAGTGATAAGTTTCACTTAACTCAATTGCTGTTCTTTTGAAGTATGCAACTAGTATTCGAGTTCTTACCGAGAAACTCGAGAATAAACACATACTTTTCGAGTTAAACCAGGCTAAGTTATTGATAGTAGTAAGTCGTAAGTTATTGATAGTAGTAAGTCGTTATTTAGGGTAATTGTATAGAGTTCGACATATGGATAACCATATACTTTATTAAATTTGACTATTGATAGAAATTAACTCTCCCATATATATTACCTCTTTGATATTTTGACCACACTGTATTTCTCGCCCAGAATAAATTCTAGATCTCATATATGGAGGATCGACTTACTCGTCGGTTTTTAGTGCTACATATGAGATGAATTACTTCCTATAAATGAGCCATCATTTTAGCCTTAGAGTTCACATTTGTTTATGGTTACTTAATGTTAAACGAAAAGGCAATCCCTTATTTTTTAAGTCACTTAGTAAAAGAAGGTTGCTTTGAGCGAAATGTGATATTGAGAAATAAAAGGGTTGTTTAATTTTGAAAACCTTAATTTCAAAATAAGTTAAACATTATTTGAATTGCTAAAACTTAATTAAGTCCTAACTTACTATTTAATTAATAATTAAGCCCTTTTTAAATAAATAATTAAAGATATATTAAATAATAATTACTTTTTAAACAAAAAGTTAAATAATAATTATCATTACTTAATAATTAGTCTTAATTAAACTTTAATTATCTATTTATTATTAATTAAACCCTTTTTAAAATAAGTAATTAATCATTAACATTTAAATAATTAATCAATAATTAAACTTTAACTAGTAATTAAATAATAATTAATCTTTAATTAGTCGACTATCTGTAGTTGACTTGATTAATACTTGTGTATTAGTTAACCTTGTTAATTAGTGATTAAACACTTATTTTCTTAATTTTCTTACTTAAATAATTAAATGATCATTAAGTAAATAAATAAGAAAATAAATAAGTAAATGATCAAATAAATAATTTCATTATTTACAAGCAAAGATGATAACTTGCAACTTAAAAACGAACTTTAAGCTCATTGTTATACATTATCATATCCAGGTATTCATGCATTCATACTAATTCGCATTTGTTTGCATCCAAACAAAAATTATGCTTAACAGGCAAGCCAGGCAATAACATAAGTATTAAAAAACTTATTTAAATTTGAAAACTTTGCTCACCAAAAAGTCGACAAAACTAAGGCAACTTCTCTAGAACTTGAGAATGACCTAGATCCTTGTGTAACATCTCATTCTCTAGGGCCCAAAGCTAAGCGCTACAGATGTTGCAGTCATCCATAGTATTAACCTTCGGTGATAGGAAACAGACATGTTAATGAACCATAACATTAGAGAACACGAGAAATTGAAAATTCTTCAAAACATATTCATTAATAATATTTCATTACAATTCTCATCGCAAGATCCACATTCAGATCAATTATAGTTATTACAAAATATAGCTCCAAGAGCGACATATGAAGATGTTCCCTTGGTTGATCAAAGTTTAAATATTGATAATAAACATCCTTGCCATTACATACATCCAAAACATAAACATACAGCAAAAAAAGCTCTTAAATAGCTCACCGCCTCTTGCACGTCTCCAAAAGCTTATTCAAAGAAGAGCCTGAAAATGTCAACCCTCGATCTACTCGAATGAGCACCCGAGATTTTAAGGGGAAAACGGAAGGTTCAGATCAGTCAAAAGATTGGTGTGAATAATAACTACTGTCTGAAAGCCAAATGATGCCTGGTGAGACCACACCGCTTAGCGGGATAGATTTCCATCTCACTAGCATCTTGCTATAAAATAACGAGTCATGTTCTCCAACATTATCAATGGTTAACACAATAACAATAAGCATGATAATAGAACGATGTGCAAAATGCATCATATAATGGATTTCCCATCTCCGTTTTCCTGACTGGTATCTTAACGGTTAATAATTAATAATAAATATACAAGTTATCACTTGTATTTTAAGTATAAATGATTCCCCATCATGTTCAATTACCCATATTAATGTTTGGGTTACCCGTCCTTACTATTTGGACTATCCATCCATGTGGTATTTCAAAAGTTATATAGATGTGGATTACCCATTGAATACCTCATAGTTTTATTTATAGGTTTACTATGAACCTCTGAAAATACATAATGTGGACTATTCATTACACATGCAATATTTTTTTGGTATGATGACTAAAACCTCTCAATTTATTTTAAGTCTTATCCTGTAAGAATGTTTAACCTATTGTACCATTAATTTCCATAATTTACAATTTTCCATTGGTATTCCCAATGTGAATATTTCATATAAATATAATAAGTGGTGATATTGAACCACGATAACCCCATTACTTCATAAACAAAAGTACGTTTATCTACCATTTCAGTACATATAGGATAAGCCTATCAATCGAGTCAACATGGGACATACATGATTTAGTTGGTTCCCTGCCATTAACATATAGAAAATTAATGTGTGCGTCACTTTTATCGACACTAACCCCTACTCGACTCTTTATCTAAGGGTCGAAGTCATCAAATAACTAAGACGATGGACGAGAACTTGTTGACTGCAAACTTAGGTTAGCTGCCTAAATAGAACAAAGAAAGCCAAACTGGCATTGTTAACATGACCAATGACGACAAGGTATTAAGGGATAACCTCAAGTTCTTTTGAAAACGAACTAGAAATATCTCTTTGTCGACATAGTCGACATCAACAAAACCATGGAGGTGATATCTTCAAAAATAATTAGTTAAAAGCATACCTTGTTGACAAAAATAGTGGCTCGAAGGAGTAGAGGTGTTACCCTTAAGTATTTTAGTAAATGGTTTTGAAAGAAGGCTTCTCAACTTAGACGATGACTACAATTGTTTTGGAGGCGACAAGCCTAAAAGCTTCTAGAAAACAAGTTTGAAAACAATCTTATTGACCACAACTATGACAATAAGAATAAAGGCGATAAACCCCTAGTGGTTTAGAAAAGAAGTTCGAATAAGTTAGAAATAATCTTATCGACCATAACTGTGAGGATAAGGATGAAGGCGATATGCCTTTGGTTTTATAAAAACATGGTTCACCAAAAAAAAACCTTAGTTATTTGAGACGATAAGATTAGAGGCGACAAGCCCCTAATTTTATAAAAATGAGATTAGTACAATAGCCTTGTCGACACATTCAACAAAGTACTAAGATAGCCTCAAATCATTTAAAACATCAGAGGCAGTAAGCCTCTTTCTTGTTCTTTTGAAAATTATCTTATTGACCATGTACCACGCTGACACGCCTATGCACAAAGGTGATAAACATCAGTGGAGTATTAGGTTTTAAAACACATGTATAGGTTGGCGACAAGGGCCCTTATGACACAACAAGCCTGGATACTTCCTATACTATGTTTTGCTGTATTATAACCATCATGAGCTTTTGCATGGTGGCAACAAGCTCTTATAGATGGTGTTGACATGGTCTATCGACTGGATTGGTGGACCTGCTAGTAAATAAAAGAAAAATCACCATTTTGCTAATTAAAGTAATTCTTCTCAACTACATCAGAATTCTCATATTTTAATTTTCAATACATTAAGGAATCATTAATTTCCTTAATTAACGCATTAATGACTCTGATTCTATACAACTTAGAAAATTCATAACAAACCATAAAATTATTGGGAAAATCCAAAAAATCACATTAATCAATGGGTAACCCTCTCCATCATATATAAATTTTTTGGATCTAAGTTCACTATTTAATTATTTTTGATAATTAGATTTCGTAATTATCACACATCTAACCTTAGGAAATTCATAATAAATTCCCAACAGTTTAGAAAAAATATGAAACTTAAAAACCATATCTAAAATCATGTTATAAGCAACATTCTTTTTTAAGTAATCAGAGTTGATAACCATAGGTTTTGATATGGAACCTAACCAAATCTTATGCAAACAAGCATATACAATTAAATTAAATCATTGTTCTAGCAAACAGTGTCATAACATCAAAATACATGCAAAAACAATCATATATTCATAGATCCAATTCGAGTATGATCAATATCCGAAAATGGCAAGGTTGGAATTATTATTCACCTTAGTTTTGGATGAAAAGTGAAGATTTATTGATGTAGATTAGTAAACTTGATTTCTTCTAGCTTTTCGTAACTTTTTCTCTTCTTCGTCCTTGATTTAATAGTCGACCTCCTTTCTTATGTTTAAGGGTTTGTAATTTGCAAATGAGAAAATGAATAAATGGTAGAAGGTTAAGTTTATATATGAGGCCTTATGTTTCCCACTTTGCTCCTCCCTTAAGACTTCTTCTAATGTTATATTAATCTAATTAGTTACTAAGGTCAACCCATTATTATTATTATTATTCACAAATCTCATCTCGTCATTCTACTAATTTATTACTATTTAATTTATCCGATTAAACTCCTGGATAATATTTACTAAAAATTGGGGATGTTACATCCTCCATTATTTAAAAGAATTTTGTTCTCAAAATTTAGTCAAGGACTAAAACAAACATAGCCATCATGCAAACAGTGATATCAATATTAGTGTAACCCACTAGATACTAAATTTATAAAATAATACAGAACATACCATGAAGCAAATCATGATAAGGACCCCTAATCTTTTCTAGCCCCCCATGGACTGTCTTTCACATTACTAAACGACTGGACTTTGACCAACTTGGTTGTCTTGGTCCTTAGCTTCTTTTCATCTCTAGCAACAACTTTTACTGGTTGTCTCACGAAAGATAGATCTGGTTTTACCACTAAGTATTACAATACCCTTAATCTATAGCTGTCTCTGGATCATGTACATACTTATGAACATGGGAAACATGAAAAATATCATGGGCATCTATCAAACTCTCTGGTAAACCCAAGGCCCGTAGTAGGCATAGGTTATTACTCTATGGTTTAGTAGCCTATCGATGGGTAGTATTAGGGGAAATTTTCCTAATTATATTATGTTCTGAAATCTATAAAAGTATAAATAATCAAAGTTCTACATGGAACGAGAAAAGTTAACCCTATTTGTATCACTTTATGTCATCTTATATGTTCACTTTAGGTGTACACAGATCTTTACCTTGTCTGATACTAGAACTACTATTTTATTTGTTTCCTTTGCTTATAAATCGTGCTAGTAATCATAACATCTCACCAGACTTTATGTCTGACACTCCCCTCTTCCTTCCTTTTTCTTCCCCCAATAGGCTCACAGGGTAGAAGTTGAATGATATTGGTAGCTTGGGAAGGCATTGTCCAAGATTCGAGATTCTAACTATTATCTGTCAAGTTTCTCTTTACGTTATTTTATTTTGCTATTGTTCCGAGTTTTACGTGAGAGAGAATTTTATTTGTATACTCTAATTTAAGCTGAGACTAAGAAAGACTTATGTTTTGTAGCTACTGTTTTGTGATGACAAATTTATTAAAAGAAATAAAAGTTTTTCGCTGATTTTACTTTATGTCTTGTGAATCTTAGTCTTTGTGATTTATTTCTTTATACCTACAGCACTCCACATTCCTTAGTATAATCATTTGTTGAATTCAAAATTTTAATCTTTTGAAACCTAAATATCACAAAAATACTGGTTAGAAAAAATGTTTTTTGAATTAAATAATTACTTTTAATAATTAGTCAAAATTTAAGCCGAAAAAATTATTAATTATTAAATATAATAAATGTTAGTAAATGAATTCTAATATTTTACTACTACCGTAATGATGTACTAATTTAAGAAAATATGATATCTGGATTTTTGTCTAAAAATTATTTTAGATATAATAAAGAAATCGAAAGTACAATAAATATTTTTTTTTTTTAAAAATAAATATATGAAAATGTTAATTTTATAAGTCATATTTTATATAAATAAGTGTAGGAAAAATTTAAAATCGTAAATATACATTATGTATGTAAGTATGCAATTTTGTGAGAGAAATATAAACTATTATATACATCAATTAATATATAAGCATAAAAAAATTAATTATTAGTAATAAACTTTTTACAGTAAACTATGTTTTTTAAACATGTGTTATGGTATATAACAATCAAACCATGAATATGACTAAACTAATTTATGACAATTACATCTTATCCGTAAAAATATCAACGAACTAAAACATATAATAGTTACACACACACACACACACACAAAACGATACAGATATGGAAATGTCCATTAATGATCCATATAATGTAATTTAACTCCTATAGTATATATAAAAATCGCCAACTGATTATGCATTTGAATCCATGTAGAAGCAATGAATTCTCTTTTCTAAGTATCTCCTGATTTGTCAGGTTGCTAATATGGAATCAATGGCCTTCTATTATTGAATAATATTTGATTTAACTTAAATTGATTTGAGATATTATAAGCTGATTTGCATATGTAATTTTTTTAGAGGGAGGAGAAAGAGTCCAAAAGAGCTAAGGAAGCATAAGTTTAGAGATCTTTATTTATAGGTGCACAAGAAAGAAAAAAAGGTTGATTAGATTCACTCATTCTCACTTAATCGTAACTGCACATCTCTGAATCCTTTATCTACGTTTTAACCACCTCTAATCTTTCTCGAAACCATAATTTTTATCTCTAATAATGAGATTTAAACATATTTCCAAGTCAAAATACAATGCAATTAAATTAAGTTTAATCGCTTATCAATTAATTGATTTATAACTATTATAAATGTATATAACATTACTTGTTTTTTTAAAATCATAATCAAACTTAATAAATAATATTTCATAAATAATTAATTTACAAAAAATATTAACTATTTAAATCATTCGATCATAAGGAATTCATCGTTTTGGTTATATGACTCTTGGATGTAAATTTGGTTAGTATTAATATCGGACTATTTGAGTGTTAATATTCACACGTCACTTACAAGGCGATGCCACGTTATGGTTATATTTATCGCTTACTCATTTTAGTTTAATAAGCGTTACCAAGTTGGGATAATTATTTACACTAAGTTTCTTCATCAAAAATATAACACTTCGATTAGTAGTAGTCTTAATTCCATTATATTCTATATTCAAGTCTATAGTTAATAACAATTATCATTAACCAAAATGCTTTGGTCAAAGACTTTGATTTTAGGCTGACTGGAGTTGACCGTGATACTGACTTGAAATAACTTAGGAGATGAATCGTCTTTTGGATAATGCTTCACAACTAATACTTCCTGTAATGACCCGGCGGAATTCGACGCTCAAATTTCGACAATAATACATAATCCCGTATTACTTGCCAGAACCCAAGTATCGAAAACACCAGATAGTTAATAGAAAGAAATTAGAGGGTGAGAAAAGAAAGAAAGTTAAGAATAGAAGAAAAGAAGAACCAAACATATCAACAATACACAGAATCTCACATCGAAGCGAAACAAAATATAATATAGAAATTAATCATTGTTGAGAGATTGAAAATACTTACAATCATCAGAGTACAATGGACATTCAACACGTATGGACATTTATAATAGTCTGTCCTCATTTACAACACACAACAGAAAAATAACTGTATATGAATCATACGTCTGAACTCCTTCAGCTTATCTCCTGAAATTCGTTACATCCTACCTTGAACCTGTAAAACTCGATCTAACCCGAGCATTACAAACGCTACGGATCAGCCTGGTGAACCAGCGTGAGAGAAACTCACTAAATTATTGGTATCATCCAACTGATTTTACTTTTAAAAACTTCTTTTGAAATAAAAAGACAATCGTAAAACCTGTCCACACATAAATATAGACGGTCTTTACTTAAGATAACCCAAATCATTTCTTTGTATTAAACTATCCTGATATTATAATAGTGTCTAAATCAAATAAATAACCATCTAATAGAACGCTTGCATCTCACGCTCCATATACTTAGTATGTAATCAAAATCCGCGGATGCTCATTGGGGAATAGATTTCCATCTATGACAAGGTATGGAACCACCTTCCGATCAATGCACTCTAGAGAGGATACACTGGAGTTCAACAAGAACATCTTGCAACCTGGCCACATACGACCAACCACTCATTTTTCTTGAGTGTATCGAATATATTATCACCAACAGTTGGCGAACCACCGTTTCTGGGGAGATACAGAAGTGAAAGAAGAATTAATTGAATTTTCTCTAGATGGTGATAATACACTCTTCTGGGAACGACCCCACTTAGCCATGTTGCTTGTCCGATTTTTGTCATTTCCCGGTTGATGAGGCTTGAGGTTTCACTTACCTTTTTAAAATATCACACCACGATTTACTTTGAATGCCACATCGTCAGACCCGCCAGAAATCACTAATTGACGTCCAAAAAAATACCCTAGGTGTTAAGCTAAGAGACGGTGTCTTCTCCTCCACAAAACAGAAATACGTTTGTAAAATTCAATGTATGTGAACCTTTTGGAAATACTCTGTCAGACATTCGTCCATACAAGTTGTCCTGGGACTGGACAAATGAAAGGTACTCTCCTACCACATCTTAGGAATCACGCTATAGATTAGTAGCGAGTAATCCTTGCAAATCTGTAGATTTCAACCACGACAGAATTACAATATATCTCTGGCCTCTAAACCTGAGATTTTTAGTAGTTCTTCTGTTTTATGAAGATCCCCGGTCTTCAATATCTCGATCAACATCAGATATCTTCAACATTTGCTTGTTTGTTGGCTAGAATGGTTTTTTAATATGAATTAAACCTCGGACTTTCTGTACCAACAATCATATAGGCAATATTTTATAGTCGGTTATTTAACTATCAAATAAACAACCATTCATCCATAAATGAAAATTGAATTTACTGATTCAATACTTAGCCACTTTAATTAATCATTCGTTAATTAAAATTTCTCAATTTTTCCATATTTGAAATACTCAATTCTCTTCTTATATTACTATAAGAATATTCAACCATTTTACTTTAAGAACATACTACTCATCTTGGTCATCAGTCCCTAACCGTAAACTAGTAAGTGAATAACTCCCTAAGTATCAACCCCGAAGGCTGAAAGCAACATCAGATCAACACTCAGAATGCCATTCAAGTCGACTAATCTCCGGTCAGTTTCTAATTTCTTAACTCCATTTCTTAACTTCTAAACGAATAGAAATTCCAAATATCAATTATCACTTTAAATGAGATATTTACCCCAAACTTATAGCCATTTCAATTATTTTGTTACAAATATGATTTACCAAACGTTCGCTACAACCATTATCGATTATTTCATTAAAGATATGGTTTGCAAAACATTTGCTAAATACTTATTCATTTACCCACTCAATTTTGTTTTAACCTTCGTAAAACCAGGTTCTATATAAAGTCTTGATTCCATAAATAATTTTTATAAACATCTTTAAAGATTTATTATACTCGTCTCAGTTTTATAACAATAAATTCTATTCTACAAAATTTTCATATATAAATGTCATATGCTAATTCTTTACTATAACATTCATTATCTATAAATCCTATATAAAATTCTTTAATATAATCTATATCTTAAGTCTAGTCAGAATTTATAATTTTAAAAACCCTTTCTAACTTCCTTTCAAATAATTTTCTATTTTTCACAACATTTGCTATATTCTTCTTATTCACCTCAATCGAGAATAATATATCTTAATATAAATCAGTACTTAACTTATTTTGTCAACTTGTTTCAAACTTGTAAATTTCAAATTTCAATTCTATGTATAACATCTACTTTATAGTTATTTCATATATTCTTATTTATAATTTCCTTTACAATTGGAAAATTCAAATCTATTCCAAATATCGGGTTTAAACCCGATTTCCACCTTTCTTCCAACTTCATACCTAAATGATATTTTTCTGAATTCTCTAATTATAGTTTCACTACTTTATAAACGTCGCTTATAAAATCGACTTCTTATCTCATTTGTTAAAAACAAATCTTTACTTTAAAATTCTATTTATAAATTCGAAAATAAATTTCCTTTTAAATACTTTTATATTTCAATTTATGTTTTAAAAATCCATTTATTATCCAGGGTATTCAAAAATATTCAAAATCAAGGGCCACTATTACTTATGTTGGAGAATAGAGTTTTGATGACAACAACCTTATTTCGATATTAATTGATTATAAAATATATACTAAAACTTTTCTATAGAATATGCATATACACATATGCAGGATTTATATACAGGAAATATTACTGAAGACTATACAGTTTAAAGATAATTAGAGATTCAGAGTTCAGAGAAATTTCAAGACGCATGAGTATTCAAGATTTCAAGAGTTCAAGACTAATATTGTTATAGAGTCTAGACTATGTAAGACTCTAAATAGCACTCCAGGTTCTAATTCAAATTCCGATTTTCAAATTATGTTTTCAAATTCTATCTTCAGTCCTTTCTGTTTTATTTCCTCTCTATTTTATTTTCTATCTTTTCTACTTTCTTTTGTTACTTTACTTTAGCTTTTCAAACTTAAGTTTTATATATTTATATTTTCATACTTTATATATATATATATAGTTTAAAACCTTATAATTTTATAAATATGTTTATATAGTTTAAACTTATATTTTCATATGATTTACTACTTTATAATATTAATTTATAACATTGTCTTTTAATTCAAGAACTTTCGAAATTATATTTATATCAAAATACTTTGAAATGCTCAAAAACGAAATTTACACTAAGGGTATGTCGACATACATAAAATCCTATGTCGACATATAACTACCATTTTTTTCAATTTTGAAAGGAAGTGTCTTTTCACTATTTTGTGACAGTTCTAAGCGTGGCATCCTTTCATACATTATAAAAAGGGCTTAAGTTCGAGTTTTTTTATCATCTCTTCTTCTCTAACTTTATCCTCTTTCTTTACACCATTATTCTTAATCATTTTTATGATTTCTACGCTTATACTCTATCGAATTCAATTCCGTTTTGATCAAACTTCTTCTCTCTACACTCTCTACTCTCTGAATCAAGTGTTATTGAAGAGTTATAGGGTTGTTTGTAATTGTTTGGGTTGAGTAAAGTAATCGGCGGTAATCCCTTGTAGCCGTGAAATCAAGGACGGAATCGGTGGTATCCCTTGTAGCCGTGAAATCAAGGAGGATTGTATTTGGATACTGATATAGTAATAAAACTCTGTGCAATCCAATGTTGCATGGGACTGGACGTAGGAGTAATCCGGACCAGTATAAAATCCGGTGTGTTCTTTCCATTTCAGCTTTTTTATTTCTGTTATTCTTGTTTTTGTTTTTGAATCTGTGTCTGTGGTTGTGCTTGTGGTGTTCGATTCATCTAATAATTTACACAAGTTTTAGGTTTTGTTTAAATTCTCAAAAACACTATTCACCCTCCCTCAAGTGTTTATTTTGCCTTGACGATCCATTCTGCATTCCCTAATAATTGGTACCAGAGCAAGGTCTTTCAAAAAGTTCATAATCTGTTTTTTGAAGTGATAATGGCAACCAACACCGGTAGCAATAATAGTTCTATGAGTGTCAGTCCACCGTTAGACCACCATTGTTTTATGGTAGTAATTATTCATATTGGGCATGTAGAATGAAAATATATTTACAATCAGTAGGTTTAGATACATGGAATAGTACACAAAATGAATATGTTGAACCCACAATTGCATTTGCACATTGGAAAAACGAACAAAAGGCTGCTACACAAAGCAATTCTGAAGCCATGAATATGTTATTTTGTTCAGTAGATAGGAATGAATTTAATAGAGTATTAATATGTAAAACTGCCTACGAAATTTGGAGAACTTTACAAGTTACTCATGAATGAACTAATAAAGTTAAATAAACTAAAATAGCAATGCTAGTTAATCAGTTTGAGTTAGTTAAAATGAACGAGAATGAGTCTATTTCAGATATGTATTGCAGATTTCAAGAGATAATGCATTCATTAACTGCACTTGGAAAAACCAATTTTGAAGCAGATCAAGTCAGAAAAATATTAAGTTCATTAACTCCAGAATGGGATCAGAAAACTTTGGCAATTGAAGAAGTCAAAGATGTGAATGAAATGAAGATTGAAGAGTTAATTAGAAATCTGATGTCTTACGAAGCCCAATTACAGAAAAGAAAAGAAAACAGATCAACAGAAAAGAAATCTATTGCATTGAAAGCAACAACAAATGATTCTGACTCGAGTAGTGAAGATGATGAAGAAAAAACGCTTATGACAAATAATTTTAGAAGATTTTGAAATATAGAAGGAAGAATTACAATCAAGTAAATTCAAAAAGTAATGATGGTCGATGTTATAACTGCAACAAACCAGGACATATAAAGAAAATATGTCCATATCCAGACAAATCAACAAGCAGACAACAACAATTCATCAAGAAAGAGAAAGAAAGCATATGCAACAACATTAGATGATTTAGATTCTTCTTTAAGTGATAAAGAGCCAGAAACCAAAAATACAAATAGATGCTTTACGACAATTCAGAGTTCAGAAAATTTCGAAGAAAAGGATCCAAAAACCGGGTACGCTTTAATTAATTTCTAATTTTACTTGGTTAAATGGTTGCTTTGTTTGCTTGCTTTGATTTTAAAATTTTGAAATTCAAAATAATAATTTAATAATAAATAACAAATACAATAATTAACTAAATTGTTGCGTTTACTAGGATTCGAATTATTTCAGGAAAATGTTAAACCTGAAATATAAATTGATAATATAAATTCTTATTCACAAAATTTAAATTCTCTTTGAAAACAGACATGTATGTCGACATACAAATAAGTCTATGTCGACATACCTGACCATTTTTGAAATTCAAAATTTGTATTTCAAATAGTTTAAACTTTCAAACTTCCCTCCAACTTTTCACCAACTCCCAAGGTCTGAAAATGTATCATTTCAATCTGAAAAGATGTGCCTATTCGATTCATATCCATTCAATTCACATATATATACATCTACTTTTTCTACCTTTCATTCACAACTCAAAACAATATTCTTCATATCTATTCTCTTCAAAATTATCGATTCAATGGCTTCCTCTAGTTCATCTCAAAAATTGAAGATAAACAAAACCATCAATGGATATCTTCATAATGACAAAGAGGTCATCAAAACCTATGGTAACTACTTAGCAAATGCTAAAGTTAACACGGGTGCTTTCTTCGTCTTTAGCGATTTTCCCCCTTACGATCTCATCTCTGTTTTTCAAAACAATGAAGTATTGAGTCTATTTGACTACCGTGACAATGACGAAGTATGGTACCCCAAACTCGTCAAGATGTTCTTTGCAAATCTCAATCGCGGATTTTACAAAGGCAATGAAGACCAAATTTAGAGTAGTGTCAAAGGCACTCAAATTGTTCTCGATGCCAAATTCTTAGTCACTATTATAGATTATAGAAGCACGGGATCGAACTTTTCGGATTATGAAATTGACAAAAACGATTTGGAAACCTACCACGACATATTTGAAGATGATGCTCCAATGGAATTCAAAAATTGTTCCTTTCGTCCAAAAACAAGAATTGTCAACCTTCTCCTTCAACATACCATCACTCCCTATTCCGGAAATTTCAACAATCCTACCATCAAAGTCCAAAAGGCTCTTTTTGCTATTATGGGTAGCTATACTATCAATTGGGACGGAATGATCCTAAGTGAAATTAAGCCCATAGATTTATCAACAAGAGAAAACACTCTCTATTATGGTGTTTATCTCACTCGCATTTTCAAGTACTTTAACGTTGATCTTCATGGAGAAGAATTTGTGCCTAGAAAAGTGTTTGATGCATCAAACATTCATCTCATGCAAATTCCTCTCATTTCCATACCATATAAGACATTCAAAGCCATACAAGCTTGAACGCAACAAGAACAAGATCCAATGGAAGTCGAAGAAGAAGAGGCTTCTATGGAAAGTGTTGAGTATCCAACCGCTACTAGACGCATTTACAAAGAGACGATTATTCAAAATCAAGTGAAAATCATCAATAATCAAAATAAGCTCAACAAGAAACTTTCCAAAATATCCAAATTCATGGTCAAGAAAGAAAGAAAGCTTGGAATTTCATCTTCCTCATCATCATTGAAAACCGGGCTATCTAGTTTAATCTATCTTTATGTATTCATTTAAATATCTTTGTATTTTCGTTTCGAATCTCGTATTTAAGTGTGTCTTGATTAGTTAGATGTATTTGCTTTCTATTGAGAAATGAATGGAGTTTTATTTATGATAAAATCATCCTTATGTTTCTGTAAAAACTTTAGGACTAATTATAATATAATAGAGTTCAAAGAATTCAAAATTTCAAAAAATTTACTATAGTATATCAACATAGTGTTTTTTGTATGTCAACATATAACTGCTAGATTTTCAAGTTGTTTCAAATTTTAAAATTAAAATAACTACTCATGTCCACTCAAAATTCAATGAATTCCGGACCCTATTTAAGTTTATTTGTTCCAGAAAAAATCATAATTCTCTTTCTCCTTCTTCCTTATTCTTTTCTACTCAAATCCATGGCAAATCCTATTAATAATGTAAGTGAAAACTTGATGATTCTTTGAATTCTTTCAAGTACTACGTAATCAATGCAAACTAGAGTTAATTCAAATGAGAATGGTTAAACATCAAGAAAAACATTTTGATGTGATTCGTTGGGATATCTCTTCTCATTTCAGAAATGAAAACAACCGAATATCACATAACACTGAAGAAGAATGGAAGGACGTCAAAAAGAACCCAATTACTGGACAAGATGAACGGGTTGAAGTTCCAAGAAACGTTTAACTGTTCGGTACGATTTGATTGATTCGTTTGAATTTGATTTGAATTCTGTGATTTGAAACATGTTTATATTAAGACATATGGTGTGGTCTGATTTGATTTGTTTGTATAACAAACAAACATATGTAATTATAATACTTGGATTGTTTTGTATTTTATCAGCATATTATTGGGAATTATAATCATAAATTTGTATAGATTAAAGGGGAGTATATTTATTAGTTATAGATTAAGGGGAATATCATGATTGGATTAGTTATTAAGTTTTAGATAGTTATCCAATTTAGGAGGAGTACATTTAGGATTTCTTTTTGATAATGCCAAAGGGGGAGAAATTATAAAATATAGACAGAGTTTATCGGATTCATACAAACAGGAGGAGTACTTGAAGGATCATCATCAACAGGTATGTACAGGTACGATATTTTATAAACTAAGGTTGTCATCATCAAAAAGGGGGAGATTGTTGAAGAATAGAGTTTTGATGACAACAACCGTATTTCAATATTAATTGATTATAAAATATATATACTAAAACATTTCTATGGAATATATATATACACACATATGCAGGATTTATATACAGGAAATATTACTGAAGACTATACAGTTTAAAGATATTAGAGATTCAGATTTCAGAGAAATTTCAAGACTCATGAGTATTCAAGATTCCAAGAGTTCAAGACTAATATAGTTATAGGTCCAGATTATGTAAGACTCGAAATAACACTCCAGGTTCAAATTCCGATTTTCAAATTCTATCTTCAATCCTTTCTATTTTATTTCCTCTCTATTTTATTTTTTATCTTTTCTATTTTCTTTTGTTACTTTACTTTTTCTTTTCAAACTTAAGTGTTATATATTTATATTTTTATATTTATATATACAGTTTAAAACCTTATAATCTTATAAATATGTTTATATAGTTTAAACTTATATTTTCATATGATTTTCCACTTTATAATATTAATTTACAACACTATATTTTAATTCAAAAATTTCCAGATATATTTATATCAAAATACTTTGAAAATGCTCAAAAATGAAATTTACACTAAGGGTATGTCGACATACATAAAACATTATGTCGATATATAACTGTCATTTTTTCAATTTTGAAAGGAAGTGTCTTTCGCTATTTGGTGACGGTTCTGAAGCGTGGCATCCTTTCATACATGATTAAAAGGGCTTAAATTCGAATTTTTTATCATCTCTTTTTCTCTAACTTCATCCTCTTTCTTTACACCATTATTCTTAATCATTTTTATGATTTCTACACTTATACTCTACCGATTTCAATACCGTTTTGATCAAACTTCTTCTCTCTACTCTTTGAATCAAGTGCTATTGAAGAGTTATAGAGCTGTTTGTAATTGTTTGGTTTGAGTAAAGTAATCGATGGTATCCCTTGTAGCCACGAAATCAAGGACGAAATCGGTGGTATCCCTTGTAGCCGTGAAATCAACGAGGATTGTATTTGGATATTGATATGGTAATTAAACTCTGCGCAATCTAGCATTGCGTGGGACTGGACGTAGGAGTAATCCGAACCAGTATAAAATCCGATGTATTATTTCCTTTTCTGCATTTTTATTTCTGTTTATTCTTGTGTTTGAATCTGTGTTTGTGATTGTGTTTGTGGTGTTTGATTCATCTAGTAATTTACACAAGTTTTAGATTTTGTTTAAATTCTCAAAAACACTATTCACCCCCTCCTAGTGTTTATTTTACCTTAATAATCCATTTCACATTCCCTAACAAGTTACTCATCCAAAATAATAAACTATCACAGGTTATAAATCACATCATAAATCAACATATATGAGAAAACAAATAATTTAAATGTTGGGGAATCCAGTTGGACTCCAACCTGTTTTTCTGCATCCATAGATGTTAGACAACATAAATAATACCAATCTTGCTTCAAGGCAGGATATCGTTGTATAGAACGTCATCTAGTGTATATATATTGTGGGGTCACATAGGGAAATAATCCACTAATATATATGCGGGAATATATCCAATCACCAATTATATATATATATATATATATATATATATATATATATATATATATATAATCACCAATATTATATGTAGTATATGTATAATACTATATATTTATATACACTATTATTCACTTTATATCAATCAATTCATCATCAAACAAGCAATAGTTTAAATTGAACTATTTGAAATATGGTTCCCAATAATTTAACTGAGTGAGTTTAACTCACCTCGATTTTCCTTCGCCAAATATCCAACTTAATTCCATATTGTTGCGTCTATGAATCTACTCGAGTCATCTATTTGCAGCTTCGATTATTTGTACGTGAAATGAGAGGGGAAACAATGTAGCTAGGGCAGGCTTACAGTGAAGTTACTTTGTTCGAAAGGAATAGGGTTGTAGGTCCTTGCAATGGAAAGGAGATGGGCTGGCTACCCTATTTATTTTTATTTTATTATGAACGGATGTGGATTTGTTTAATTAAATATATAATGTGTTTCCAAACTTTATTTGAATGCAACAACTGGCATTCCTAGGGTTATGCCACTATTCTGAACATACTGGAATAAGTTTCAAAGCCTCATTCGATTATATGGAGAAGATTTTATTTTAATTCGACGATTTAAATTTAGGATCGACTTAATTATCCCAACAGGTTTTTTGATCGTGCATTCAATCGATAAATTCAAACGTTGTGAAATTCAAAATTCGATAATAATACACTATCACGGATCCGATGAAATTGGTTTCATTGAATTCTGAGATCATTTGAAATATCACTATTTTCACATATCAATAATACCGATTAAAAAATAAATCGATTTTAAACACTTATGTTTATCGATAAAAATTTCTTATTTCACAAACTAAATAGATAAACTCCATATTAATATCCATTTTAATTCAAAGACAATATTTAAATGTTTTAAGCGTTCAAAGTTAAATGACAAAAAATACAATATGTTACATTTCTTCCCTCTTAAAAGAATTTCGTCTTCAAAATTACTAAGCAGGAAAAAGTGCTACACCTTGTTAGCTTCATGCAATATACTTATACAACTCGACACTCACTTCGACATCCCTTAGCTCCAACAGCCTTCACTACCAAATCATTAGTTTCCAATTTCTCTAACAAACATTCTTAACTCTGATTTTCATTTGAACATTAACTTTTTGTTAACAAAATTTTCAAAACTTATGAAAAAATTTCTAACGTCCTAAAATTTTGAAAAATTTCGCCAATGTCTCCTTTATATGGCTTGATTGGTACAACTAAAAATTGTCTCTCTAGACCCTTTTCATTCAAAAAGAATATAAAAAAGGTAAGCGGCTTGCCAAATAAGCTCATAAAATCTCATATTCAATTAAATATGTACCTTTTTATCGGGCATCCAATATTTTCTCTCATTTGCTTCCCTTCGATAAACCTGTTCATTCATATACACATCCATTTCTAATTGACTATAATCAATTTAACTTCTCACTTTAATTCATCAATTCATCCATTAATTTATTCTCTCGCTCAACTCATGATAGTTTAAACATCCATGTTTATATACATATATATATATATATATATATATATATATATTTGCTTATAAACAAGTCAAGTTTTACTTATGAACCAAGTTCCAGGTTTAATTTTCAGTATACAAGTCCATATAAATTCAAAGTTCAATTTCAATCAAACTGAATTTGATTAATTCTTCATTCATTTTCTTTCAATCCAAGTTTACATAATACAAGTTTATTTTTGCTATTCAATATATACACATATTCACTTCCATTTAAAAACTCAATTCCATAGCCTAAGCTTAATTGAATAATATTCCAAGTCATTCATTTATTTTCTACTCAAATTGGATTTATTTTAATTTATTTCTTATTTCACTCGACACATTCAAACGATATGCGTTGAGCTCCATCTAGATTATCAACATTCCATTTTATTGGCATTTCAATTTGAATTCAAGATTTTTTTTGCAAGGCAAGCCGTTTTTATAGTGGGTGTACCACTTTATTATTGAAAAGTAGGGAAACAGGTACTCTGCACATACGCAGAGTAACTAATCTGGTTTGAAGTGTCCAGTCACTGTCAATACAACAAAATAGCTAACACGTAAAATAAGTTGGTAGCCAAAGGTCACAATGGGAAAGCTACACCACAACATCGATGTCAAATTCAAAAAAGTTCCCCATGTATGGAGTCATAGTCCGATTATAAGCCCAATGGAGGAAAGCTAAATTATCCACATAACAAGGAGTTGTCAGACAATAAAAAAGATCCTATCCCAGGAAGAGTCCTGCATGAGTTCCCAATTATCATTACCAATTTCACCCTCATCCCACAATTTCAAATCATCCCCACTAGGCCGATAGAATAGACGACGACGGTCTCCCACTTCCCCGACAAATTTGTAGTAATAATGCTCAAAGTCATAGCACATGCTGGAAGGGGCATGCACCTAAGCACGCTCTCTGAAATATCAGGATCTAGTGGTACAACAGGTACAACTAATGGCACACCAGGTACAATAGGAACCGAGGGTTCCTCCTCAACATGGACCGTATTCCTACCAATAGGTACAACTTGAGCATCTGAATTTGCTGTAGTATAAACGTCATTTACCTCAGGAGATGAGGCAGAAGCAGGAACAGCTGATTTTTCTTTTGGAACCCAAACTCTAACAGGTGGGCGAGGTAGTGTTTTTTTTTGGCAAGGACACACTATCAGTGCAGGTATCCACCGTATGACAAAAAGCCTTACATGTTGTGCAAATATCAGGTTTCTATTTATACTTAACGTCAACTAAATATACACGATCTTCAATTCTAACTTTGATCTGGGAAGGTAAGGGCTTATCCGACGTAATCTCAATCAAGGCCTAGGCGTAAACAAAGTTCCTCCTAGCTACTATGTTAGCGTCAAGACACTTCAATTTTCCAATACGGCAGGCTAACCGGTTTAGGCCAAGAAAGGGCTGAAGAACAGGGGGACATGTATGAATTGATTCCATACAGGAATGGAATGAACTTTCTCTTTAACCCTATCAACCAAGGTGCTCTATGAAGTTACAATGAAAGGTTTACCATTGATTATTGCCAGAGGTCCTTCCAAGACACGAAAACGCTGCTCAGGTAGGTAAGATTCAAACAATAGAGGCCATCAACAAATGTAATATGCATACCACCACTAATCCTCCATGCGATCGACACTCATTATTCATATCCACATAACCAAATCCAAGAAAAAGCCTACTAGATGGTCCTTCCAAAAGGAAGGGGCTTCCTGAAATAACTTGGCCGAAGGAGTTGAACCATGAACATCATGGGAAATGTCAAAATCAATCAGCGTGAACACCCTAGCAATATTAAGGAGTGTGGTGAACAATGAAGACCAAATAGGCTTGACATTGGCATCATTGCGGGGAGAAATTAAGGTAGCAGGAATTGAAGAAAAATTTGGAGGGACATTGTGTCGAGCAGGAGGAGTGCACTGGTGATTCACGCAAGTTACAGTGAGAGGAGAAGAAACTACACCCTCAGACAACCCAGAATCACCAACGGCGTAACATTACCTAAATCATTTGCAATAAAAGTCAAATTAACACCAAAATTTGGTTCCGATGTCCCTAACATATTTGAACCAACAATAGGCCAATTTGTTGCTTGCGCTAGCAATAGTGATATAGGAGACGTACCCGAGTTTGAAGATGGCCTGGAAGACGAAGGTCCAAAAGGACGAATCTTCGCAATTAAAGTATTTAAAGGTTGGGAGCCAGGCAATGTATAAACTGGTAAAGGTGGAGCACCCATAACTTCATTATCAGCAACGAGCTCATTATCCGATAGCGACTAAATCGATCTCGAGCGACTAGCAGATCTGGTAACAGTTGAAGAAAGAGACCGACATTTTGATTGTTTGTTCTTGGCCATGAAGATGGTGTGAAGAAAGGCGATGAGAAGGGAGGTGGCAAAGAAATGAAGGCGGAAGAAAAGGTGATCTACATCGCAAGCAAGAAAAGGGGATCTGCCATCCATCCACTTTCAACCAAGTTATATTTTATTCATAACTAATTGATTTCTTCCATTTGTTATCTTCATTTTATAATTAAAAGTCCAATGTTTATTACAACAAATCCATTTATTCAATTCATCTGAATTCATATTTATTTAATAACTCAATTCTGAATTTTATTAGTGGAAATCTAATTTTTATTCTCTTGAAATCCTTCCATTTAAATTTATAAATCGTTTTAATTTTTAAACCATTTCGTAATGACTTCCCAAAATTTTGATTTTGACATAACTCAAAATCTATGATGTGAAATCTCAATTTTTCTCTTTTATTAGAAAATTATAATCCAATAAATCCATACGATTCTTGTTTTAAAGAATTCCGACTCATATTGAAGTTAAAATCTTGAAATTATGAACTACCGCAATGCGGCAAGTTCGTTTTTCATTTAATATAATTTTAGTTCCAATACAAATCTATTTAACTTATGCTTAAAATCAAGTTCCAATCCATTCAATTCATTATATCGGATTTTTCTTTTAGCTCCTAATTTATTCATTTAACTTCATTAATTGTTGATGGATTCCTATCTAACCTATCTGATATTAAATACAATGAAAACACACAACAACCTTAACCAAACCAATTGATTTCATACTCAACATTAATATTTACTTTGTTTATATTCACTTTGGCTTAACATATTATAATAACAACTGGTTGATATCAAATTGACTTCTAGTCCATTATCCAAGTTTTGATTTTTATTTCAAAAATCATTTATTTTATCTTCGGGTTATATTAAACCAATTCCAATACATTAATCTCATTCGAATTCCATTCAAATTAATTAAATAATCAAATACCAACATAATTTAAGTGAACTATAACTTTTTTATACAAAAATATAATTTGGGTAAAATTATTTCATTTACCCTCTTTACAAAATAATATTATGCAGCAGTTGTTAGTTCAATATGGTCTCCAGTCACTTGAACTAATCAAACAACTTAGTATAAAACATTTTTATAAAATCTACAAATACGCACTCATATATGCATATACACACTCAAACTCAATCTAGGGTATTACTAACCCCATCTCTATCGAGTTATATCACAGAGCCAAGGTTGTTACTAAGCTTATGCTCTAATACCATAGTAACGACCCGACGAAATTCAATGCTCGAATTTTGGCAATAATACATAAACCTGTATTACTTGTCAGAACCCAAGTGTCGAAAACAACAGATAGTTAATAGAAAGAAATTAGAGGGTGAGAAAAGAAAGAAAGTTAAAAATAGAAGAAAAGAAGAACCAAACAGATCAACAATACACATAGTCTCACATCACAGCGGAACAAATATAATATAGAAATAAATCTTTATTGGGAGCTTGAAAAATACTTACAATCATCAGAGTACAGTGGACATTCAACACATCTGGGCAGTTATAATAGTTTGTCCTCGTTTACAACAAACATCAGAAAATAACTATATATGAATCATATGTATGAACTCTTCCAGCTCGTTTCCTGAAATTCGTAGCATCCTATCCTAAACCTGTAAAATTCTGTCTGACTCGAGCATTACAAACGCCATGAAGCTGTGTGGTGGACTAGCATGAAAGAAACTCACTAAATTATTGGTATCATCCAATTGATTTTACTTTTAGAAAACTTCTTTTGTAAGAAAAAGATAATCGTAAGACCGGTCCACATACAAATATAGACAATTTTTACCTTACGATGACCCAAAATATTTCTTTATATTAAACTATTCTGATATTATAGTAGTGTCTGAAAGATTCTATGCAGCGGTATGATCGTATAGAATGGAGAATAGGATATAATATCTATATAGCAGAGTAGTAAGCAGTAAATCACACAATCGATTTATACTGGTTCGGACCACTGTCCTACGTCCAGTCCCAGACTCACTTCTGGAATTTCAATAACACTAAAACCCTCACTTCACCCGGAGGAATAGATTCACAATTACCCGAACCACTGAACGGGATTTCTTGCCTTAACCACTGAAGAGGTCTTCACTAATACAGAATAATTGTTGACTCTTTTGTGTTCTTGATAACACGGATTGTCAAATATTAAGTTCACCCTTCCTATAACCTTTCCTTGATGATAATCGTGAAGTGCGTGAAGGAATATGGAAGTTTAAAAGTCTCAAGTATAAAAGTAGATAGCTTTTTAGAACTTAGAGAGCTTTGAATAAGATAGAGAGAATTAGAATAAAATTCAGTGATTAGATCATCTAAGCAATTCTCTATTTATAATATATAAAAAGATACAACTGATCGTGAAGAGTTTTGATGAAGAGATATGGATTAAATAGTTGTGTCTCTTCTTCAAGGATGCAACTCTTTGGAATTCAGATGTCTGAAAATAAAATTCAGATGTCTGTTTATTTTAAAAATCAAGTCAGAAAGGAAATAGTGTATTTTGGTTCAGATTCAGATGTCTGAATTTTTTAATTCAGATGTCTAAATTAAAATTCAGATGTCTGAATTAAAAAATTCAGATGTCTGTTTCTGAACAAAAATCAAACAGCAAAGAAATAGGCTTTTTTAGCCAATATTCAGATGTTTGAATATTTTAATTCAGATGTCTGAATTAAAATTCAGATGTCTAAATTAAAATATTCAGATGTCTGAATATTGTTATAAGTTTATTTTTCTTTCAGCAGACAGATGTCTGATTTAAAAAATTTAGACGTCTGTTTTCTGCTTCATGCCTATGCCTTGTGTATGTCTTGTATAAAATCTTATAAATTGAAAACGTGCATGTGTGTGTATCACCATGGAAGATTTTAACAATTAAATACTAATACTAACAGACTTTAAACACATATAATATTTAGTTTGAGCTCTTGAATCTGTTGCTGAGTTTCTTCCTGCAAAACAGAATTAGTTTATA
Source organism: Allium sativum (assembly GCA_030737875.1). Lineage (NCBI taxonomy): Eukaryota > Viridiplantae > Streptophyta > Magnoliopsida > Asparagales > Amaryllidaceae > Allium > Allium sativum. Next base: position 925,237,389 of record CM060922.1, read on the forward strand.
ATAATATATGTGTACATGTATAGTTGTCATAATCAAAACGCTATACAGCGTGATTCAACATTCTCCCCCTTTTTGATAATGACAACTATATATGTAACTCCCCCTATCAATATGCATATATTATCATATATCTCTCCCCCTTTGTCATTGAAAAAAAGGAAATACTTATGTAAATAATACACATGAATATGCATAACACGCAAACATACAACATAAGCACAAGTATTTACAAACAAACAGACAGATGATAATCATTTTAAGCGCATTCAGACGACTGAATTATGGAACAAAGGTTTGATGCCATGAACATTCAAACAGATGAAATATGATAAAATATATAAGATTACTAAAGTTTTTAATTTATTCTGAGCTCTGTTTCCAAATATTTCAGAAATATTGGAATAACCTTCTCATTGTTGTGGTGTACCTGCAAAAATATGATAAATCCTTTGGTACCCACTTTCTTTGTCAGGGTCCAGGGGTTAAATAGAAGGTAACCATACCCAAGAGGGTTTAATGGAACCTTTAAAAATAAAATTTTCATTATTGATTACAGAATTAAAATAATTATTGATATATCTTTCTCTGTTTTTCCAATTTACAGGAACCCAAATACTTAGATAGTTTCTAATAGTATTTCCTGTTGTACTTCTATTATAAATGTTTCTAGTCATAGAAGCATTTGAATTTCTGTAGAAATTTGATCTTCGAGTTACACGTGCTTTAGTACTAGCAGTTAAATTTTTGTAATACATGAAAGCATGTCTAGTACTAGTTCTACGATTAGTTTTATTATACCCTAAGCCACTTTTATCGTGTAAAGGTCTAGAGCAAGATAAAATATCATTTAAATCATTTTGACCTTTATTAAATTTTGCGAACTTATTTGTACATTTTTCAAATTTGATTCCGAAGTTGCTATTGAAATTTTCAAAAGAAGTTTTGCAATCTTTTAAATCAATTTTCCTATTTAATTCAGAATTCTCGTTCTTTAACGTACTATTCTGATTGTCGAGATGATCAATTCGAGATTCTGAGATATCTAAAGATGATTGCAATAAACTATTTTGTCTTTTTAAATCACAAATTTCTTTTGAAAAATTCTCCTTTTATTTTTCAAATATAGTATATTGTTCATCAATGAAATCTTTAAGATTCACTAAATTTCTTTCCAAAATACATTTTGATTTTCTAAATCTTCTTTTTCTTTTCTCAGTTTCTCATTTTCAAGTTCGACGGATTTCATCTTCTTTAGAATTAAGGAATTAAGTTGACCTAAATCATCATTATTTTTCATTAAAATTTGCAAATCAGAAAGTATCTTTTTGTAGTCCTCGTTTGTTGTAGCTTTGCTTGTATGGGACTTTTTGCTTGCCATGTCTCGATCACATCTCTTTCTGGTCATTATTCTATGATGTTATGACGATCAATAGAATACCAGGCTCTGATACCAATTGAAAGAAGGCTATGCAGCAGTATAGGATCGTATAGAATGGAGAATATGATATAATATCTATATATCAGAGTAGTAAGTAGTAAATCACACAATCGATTTATACTGCTTCGAACCACTGTCCTACGTCCAGTCCCAGACTTACTTCTGGAATTTCACTAACACTAAAACCCTCACTTCACCCGGAGGAATACGTTCACAATTACCCGAACCACTGAACGGGATTTCTTGCCTCAACCACTGAAGAGGTCTTCACTAATACAGAATAATTGTTGACTCTTTTGTGTTCTTGATAACACGGATTGTCGAATATTAAGTACAACCTTCCTATAACCTTTCCTTGATGATAATCGTGAAGTGCGTGAAGGAATATGGAAGTTTAAAAGTCTCAAGTATAAAAGTAGATAGCTTTTTAGAACTTAGAGAGCTTTGAATAAGATAGAGAGAATTAGAATAAAATTCGGTGATTAGATCATCTAAGCAATTCTCTATGTATAATATATAAAAAGATACAACTGATCGTGAAGAGTTTTGATGAAGAGATATGGATTAAATAGTTATGTCTCTTCTTAAAGGATGCAACTCTTCGGAATTCAGATGTCTGAAAATAAAATTCAGATGTCTGTTTATTTTAAAAATTTAAGCCAGAAAGGAAATAGTGTATTTTGGTTCAGATTCAGATGTCTGAATTTTTTAATTCAGATGTCTGAATTAAAAAATTCAGATGTGTGTTTCTGAACAAAAATCAAACAGCAAAGAAATAGGCTTTTTTAGCCAATATTCAAATGTCTGAATATTTTAATTCAGATGTCTGAATTAAAATTCAGATGTCTAAATTAAAATATTCAGATGCCTGAATATTGTTATAAGTTTATTTTTCTTTCAGCAGACAGACGTCTGATTTAAAAAATTTAGACGTCTGTTTTCTGCTTCATGCCTATGCCTTGTGTATGTCTTGTATAAAATCTTATAAATTGAAAACGTGCATGTGTGTGTATCACCAAGGAAGATTTTAACAATTAAATACTAATACTAACAGACTTTAAACACATATAATATTTAGTTCGAGCTCTTGAATCTGTTGCTGAGTTTCTTCCTGCAAAACAAAATTAGTTTATAATAATATATGTGTACATGTATAGTTGTCATAATCAAAACGCTATACAACGTGATTCAACAATGTCTAAATCAAATAATAACCATCTAGAAAAATGCTTGCATCTCGCGCTCTACATACTTAGTATATAATCAAAAACCCTGGACGCTTATTTGAGAATAGATTCCAACTATGACAAGGTATGAAACCACTTTCTGATCACTGTACTCTAGAGAGGATACACTGAGATTCAACTAGAACATCTTGCAACCCGACCACTCATTTCACACGAGTGTATCGAATATATTATCATCAACAGTAGGCAAACCACCATTTTTCGGGAGGTACAGAAGTGAAAGAAGAAATAATTGAATTTTCTATAATGGTGATAATACATCCTAATGGGAGCGACCCACTTAGCCATGTTGCCTGCCCGTTTTTTTCATTTCTCGGTTGATGAGGACTGAGGTTTCAATTACCTTTTTAAGATAGCACACTATCATTCACATTGAATGCCACATCGTCAAATCCACCAGAAATCACTAAGTGACGTCCAAAAAAAATACCTTGGGTGTTAAGCTAAGAGAAGGTGTCTTCTCCGCCACCAAACAAAATACGTTTGTTAAAATCAATGTATGTGACCCCTTTGGAAATACTCTATCAGACATCCATTCATAAATGTTTTCCTGGGACTGGACAAACCGAAGGTACTCTCCTACCACATCCTAGGAATCACGCTATAGATTAGTAGCAAGTAGTCCTTGCAAATCCATAAATTTCAACCATGACAGAATTACAGTATATCTCTGGCAGCTAAACTAGAGATTTTAAGTAGTTCTTCTGTTTTATGAAGATTCAAGGTATTCAGTTTCTCCTCGATCAGCATCAGATATCTTAAACGTTTGCGTATTTGTTGGTTGGAATGGTTTTTGAATATAAATTCGATTCTAGACTTTCCGTACCAATAATCATATAAGCTAGATTCAATAGTCGGTTATTTAACTATCAAATAAACAACTATTCATCCATAAATTAAATTTACTGATCCAATATTTAGCCTCTTTAATTAAACATTCGTTAATTAAAACTTCTCTAAATTTCCACATTTGGAATACTCAATTCTCTTCTTATATTAGTATAAGAGTATTCAACCATTTCATTTTGAAATACATTAAGAACATACAACTAATATTGGTCATCAGTCCCTAACCGTAAACTAGTAAGCGAATAACTCCGTATGTATCAACCCCGAAGGCCGAAACCAACATCAGATCGACACTCAGAAAGCTATTCAACTTGACTAATCTCCAATCGGTTTCTAATTTCCTTAATTCCATTTCTTAACTTTTAAACAAATAGAAATTTCAAATATCAATTATCACTTTAAACGAGATATTTATCTCAAATATATAGTCATTTCAAATATTTTATTATAAATATGATTTACAAAATGTTCGCCACAACCATTATCGACTCTTTCATCAAAGATACGATTTGCAAAACATTTGCTAAATATTTATTTATTCACCCATTCAATTTCGTTTTAACCTTCGTAAAACCAGGTTCTATATAAAGTCTTGGTTCCATAAATAACTTTTATAAACATCTTTATAGATTTATTATACTCGTCTCAGTTTTATTTCAATAAACTTTATTCCATAAAATATTCATATATAAATATCATTTGCTAATTCTTTACTATTAATATTCATTATCTATAAATCCTATATAAAATTATTTAATATAAACTATATATTAAGACTAGTTACTTATAATTTTAAAAACCCTTTCTAACTTCCCTTCAAATAAATTCCTATTTTTCACACTATTTGCTATATTCTCCTTATTCACCTCAATCGAGAATAATATTTCTTAATACAAATCAATACTTGACTTATTTAGTCAACTTGTTTCAAACTTGTAAATTTCAAATTCCAATTCTATGTATAATTTTTACTTCAGGGTTATTTCATGTAGTCTTATTTATAATTTCCTTTAAAATTGGAAAATTCAAATCAATTTCGAATATCGAGTTTAAACCCGATTTCCGCCTTTCTTCCAACTTCATACCCAAATTATATTTTTTTCGAAATCTCTAATAATAGTTTCACTTCTCTATAAACGTCGCTTATAAAATTGACTTCTCATCTCATTTGTTAAAACAAATCTTTATTTTAAAATTCTATTTCCAAATTCGGGAATAAATTTCCTTTTAAATACATTTATATTCCAATTTCTATTTTTTAAAATCCATTTATTATCAAAGGTATTCAAAAATATCCAAAATCAAGGGCCACTATTACTTACTTTTCTAAACATACCATAAACTATCACAAGTTATAAATCACATCATAAATCAGCATATGTTGACACGCCTTTTTGGAAAGACTGTCACAACTCGAATTCTATCAAGAGAACTACTTAGGACTTGAGTATAAACTTCTAAATATTGTCATTCACTTGGATGAAGTGATGGAGTGTTGGAAAGCTTTGGTTTTATGCACCCAAACCATTGGGTCGGGTCGAACTCGACCCGCCGCCTACAATGATCACCGACACACATCGAAGAGACTTTCCTCTCCAACCATAGGGTCGAACAAGCATCTACACAACCCCAAGATAGTAGTTATTGGTATTATGACATGGCCCTATTCTTTAGGCAATTAATTTACTAAATCATATAATTCTCTTTTTCATATACCCGAATAGTGCTAAAGTGTGCTTTCTTAACAAATAAATTTTGCTTGAGAAAATTAGGTAGTGTTTGATTTACCATTTTAAATTTTGAGTTTTTGTCCATACAAAATTACGCGATGTACATATATTGTTGAAAATGATCGATTTAGAAAACAAAGTTAATATACAAAATAGGAAAAAAAATTTTTTTTTTTCATTTTCCATGTTTTGAGAAATAAGATAAGCATGAGACATAATCCATTCTTACATTACTCATCCATCCTCTCTGTGGTCCCCTCCGTCTTTCTTTAATCCTTTTCGTCATAACTCCACTCTTCTCATTTTTGACATATTAATTGAAAGCTGAAAACATTTAAACCAAACACTACCTTAGTTTTTAAAACAATTTTCCAAAACATTATTCAATACCAATATTCAAAATTTCTTTATTATAGGAATACATAGGATTTTGTTATAAAAAATTAATTTTTAAAATACTATTTGCAATAATTTAAATTCCCTATTTGATTTTAAATCATTTTACAAAATTATATTCTCGAAAATCGTGCTAAAAACGTCATCAAACGTCAAAGATACCAAGAAATTGATATTTGAATTCAATTTCAAAACACTCAAAATATAAACCTCAAATTTCAACAAAATTGGTTAAACTATGGATGGATATCATAGCCTCAACTTCAATTCAAAACATCTCAAATGGAAGAGGCATAAAATATATGTACAAATTCAATATTAACTGTAATAGCTTCATTTATACTCATTTCTAAAATGGACTACAAGCATCAAAACGTACAATTAAATGATAGTTTCAACTAATAATTTGTGTTATAAGGTTTTAACTTCATGATAGAACTTATAAACAAAAAGAGCACTACAACTTAAGTTAAAAGAAGTTTACGCAAGAAAACATAACTCAAAAATCAATTCTACTGTTGCGGAACAATAACCATGATGTGCTATTTTGGACAACCAAACATTGAAATATCATGAAACGCTCTAAAAAAAAGTTGTAGCATATGTCATGGGTTTTCCAAAATGATTAAAATCGTCAAAATCCGATATTATTATAAAAAGTTATAGCGAAATTACAAATGTGGCTGCTACAGGCCTTCCCATTCTTTACACAGGACAATGAAGAGAATAAAATAATGGGACAAGCCAACCTCATAATTTGACAAAACACTTCAAAGGAAAGTTTAAGATCAAGCCTTGGGCTTTCCAAACCATCAATTTTTTTGAATTCGGACTTACGGTTCAAAAGTAATGTTTAAAATAGAATTCAGGTTTAAATTTACTACTGCCGTCTTTCATCTTAGGACAACGAAGAAAATAAACTAATTGGACAAGCAAACCTCATAATTTGCCAAAACACTTCAAAGAAAAGTTTTAGACCAGGTCATGGGCTTTCCAAAGCATCATTTTTTTTAATTTGGTTAAGAAACGAAAAAGACATACCGATTTCATTTCAATTTCAACCACATAAAATTAGAATAGTTTAGAATTGAATTTTTGCCAATTTTTGGTTTCAATTTACAATTTTTGGAATTGATTTGGCTAGATTTGTGAGTTTAACAACTCACCTTGCTATTGCAATAGACAGTCAGAAATTTAATTGCAAAATTAAAGCTTTCTCCAAATTTGCAAGCCAAGAGAACCTGTAGAAGCAAAAAGAAAGGCATGCAAGAACATGCACAAAACAAATTTCAAAAACTATGATGAAATTAGCTTAGTATTGAACAGATTACCTTCCTATCTTTAGATTTGGTGGATTATTTCTCAGATGTGCAAAAACTTTTATGTAATTTGATTTTAAAATAGAAGTACCATTGTCATTCCTTATTTTAGTTTGAAGTTTTGTTGAAAAATTTAATGGTTTAAAGTGAAAATTATAATATTATATGTTAAAATAAAATGTATAGTTACATTAACATGTTCCTATAATCACGGGTCGAACTCCACCGGGCCACATATGGATTGAAGACACTTTCTCCACTCGCCCCACTACATCTCCGAACCCTCCTGGATGCTCAACACATGGCAATTTGACCCGAAGCCTGCTCATGGCTATAAATACAAGAAACATAGGCATTTGAAAGGGGGTTCCTTCTTTTGAAACCCACGACTTCCTCCATTGTAAATATGCAAGGACTTTGCACAATACATAGTCGATTCCACCACTTAAGACAAGGATTTCGTGTATAAATTCGTACATTTAACACAAGGATATTATGTGTAAACAATTCTCTTCTTTCTTACAAGTGTATTGATTTCTCTTGTAATCTGTCAGTATAAACAAAATATTATGAATTGGACGTAGGCTTGGATTGAGCCAAACCACTATAAAAATATAGCGTATCTCCTGTTATTTACTATTGATTGCATTTATTATCTGTGATCTGTGATTGTGAGGACGTCACACGACATTGGGGTGTTAGTGCTAATTTTCGGCTTGGCACTAGGAAGGGGACATGCTATCAATTCGACTTCAAGCTTGAAAAGAAGCAGATTGCCTGGTATTTTGGCTCAATGGTCAAACAAAATAAAGATGGAACCTTCACTCGTTCTGAGGATGTTGGTACTGAAGGCGCTAGGAACGAGGGGATCCAGGAGGCTTCCTCTCATGGTGATCTATCAACATACTTGGCTAGAGATGAAATAGATGGTGTTCTCATTGAATTGAGAAACCAGATGGCAGGACAAGTTGATCTTCTCCGGAAGCAACAAGAAACGATGAACGAATTCTTCGCTTGGATAGATGGAAGGCCGAGCAACAACAACTTACTCGCTGGAAATAATGCCATGGAGTGCAAACAGTGATGGGCTTGGCTCGAACAATTGCTACTCCTCAGGTCGGGTCGGATATGTACCCAGGGAGAATCGATGGAAATATAAAACACAGAAAGGGGCAATCGTCCTGCTTTTGGAAATATACAACATGATGCGCCTATGCATGTTACGTCCAATGTAAATACGAGAGCTGCTGGAAACTCGAGTCAAGCTCGACCTACATCTGCTCCGGTTCGAATGGACTCCAGAGCACCAGAGTTAATATTGCATCAAGGCAGAAATCATTGGGTCGAATACCATGAACTCGTTCGAGTCGAACATTTCGAACCACGACCCAAAGGCATTTTCGACGCGAACCAAGCAACTCAACATGAACTCCCTCACTCTCTTGATCTCGATGTTGGGGGAACCAGCGTAGGAATGGACAACTGGTGACAGTTGCTGGTAGGTGGAAATCACATTGCCAACGTGATTCGACGCTTCACTAGAGGCAACACTTCTCAGGATGATGTGGATAACGTCAATTGCAGCCTATTCACATGGGAAATTAGGAACTCTTGCAACCCTCCAGATTTCAAGCTACCATCTTTTTGATCAATATAACGATAGGACAGATCTTACTGTGCATCTGATGCGCTACATGTGCCATATGGAAGTTTTATCGGCGTCGGACAACGTCATGGCCAAATTCTTCCCCCTCTTCCTAACTGATATAACTGCTATGTAGTTTCGGCAGCTAGAATTTGAATCGATCAACGGTTGGAACATATTGGTCCCCCGCTTCATTCAGTAGTTTCGGGTCCACAATTCTAGATCCAAGAATGTCATGTCACTCACTTTGATCAAACAGCGGTCTGGCGAGACCCTACATTCATTCCTGGAAAGATTCAATGCCGCAGTGGCATCGGTAGATCGACCTGAACCATCTACGGTATTGATGGCAGCGGTATCCGATGTTCTAGATAACTCCGCAAGGTTTCTTTTCATCGGGATCCACCAAGAGATCTTGGTGAATTCTACTTTGAAGCAGATAGATTTCTAAGGGAAGAAGATACAAATTCTGAGAATTAAGATGGTCAAAAAGACTGGGGATCGTCTAGCTCTGGAAAAGGCAACGATAGGGGCAAAGGAACGGTCGCGGCTAAGGATGATCGCAATGTTTAGCCTCGGAGAGGGCCTCGATATGATAAATACACTGAACTCGGTGCCACACCGATTGACATTTACCTAGATACGAGGGATGCTATCTCCTATCCAAAGCCTCCCATGAGGGAGCCAATGCTGAAAGTGCGCTACTCTGGAAAACACTGCACATTTCAGGAGACAGATGGTCATAACTCTAATGACTGCAGGTATTTACGTGATTCATTTAGGAACGAGTTAGATGTGAAAAGATACCCGAGTGTGTTAAACGACCAACAACGCATACGCCTGCGCTGCCACCTCCCACCCCCCAGAGAGGGAAAGATCCTAGATCGAGTTCTCGCGGGATCATCATCAGCTAATCCGGATTGCATCACCTTGGATTTTATGCATTTCTTAAGATTTAAGATATGTTTTCATTTGCTTTTGCATGTCTGGATGGCTGTGTCAACACATATGCACGAGGATTCTGATTTAATCCTTGGACATGCCATGTTCTTGACAATAAAACCATCCGATGAATAAATGGCTAAGTTGAAGTTTACACGTATGGGATTAGGATGTAATCCTTAGGCGTGCTTTGGGTTTAACGATGAATCAAACAGGATTTGTTTTGGCTTTGTAATAGTTTTTGAATTGAACAAAATGGACATTTCAAGCATGGATTATGTTTGGAAAGCTTAAGTGCCTTGTTAGGATATGGAAAGATTCAAATCTCAACCTAAGTATAGCTTATACTTATCTCGGAACCCTAGGTATGGATTATGCCTAGGGACGGACTATCTTGTTAGGATGTGGCGAGTATAGCTCTACCTCGATATGAGTCTAGTTTGTGCTCATGTAAATTCTTAAGTACGGATTATAATCAGGAATAATGTCAAATTGTCTTGTCAAGATCTAACAAAGGAACCCAATAAAATCCGAGTATGAATTATGCTCAGTTTGAACTTCCAGATATGGATTATGCCTGGAAGGTTAGGTCCCTTTGCCAGGGTTTGGCGAGAAGATTCGAATGTCCCTCGAGTATGGTTTGTGCTAAAATGGACGCCCAAGCATTGTTTATGCTCAAAAGAATAAGCAGTACTGTCAGGATTTGATATATTTGTTTGCCTTTTTTTCTTTGTAGGTATGGTTATACTCATTATTGGACGGGTCCGGCGAGGCCTTGGTATTCTTGGATCTCTTTCGGCCTTAATACGATCCTAATGATCATCGGTTTTCTAGCCTTCTTATAATATGGTCCCACACGACCATGGATTTCTAGCTTTCTATTATTACTTAATAAGATCCAGCATGGATGTGGCATTCTGGACTTTAATTCGCATTAGATTTCATGGATTATCCATAACACATCTTCGTCCGTCAAGAAAGATATGTTCTGAGGGGGAAAAGGCATGTAGGCCTTCACAACTCGAATTCTATCAAGAGAACTACTCAGGACTTGAGTATAAACTTCTAATGATTGGCATTCACTTGGATGAAGTGATGGAGTGTTGGAAAGCTTTGGATTTTTTGCACCTAGAGCATCGGGTTGGGTCGAACCATTCAGATTGAATGGTTTCGGGTCGAACTCGACCCGACGTATACAATGATCACCTGCACACATAAATGAGACTTTCCTCTCCAATTCACTGGGTCGAACAAGCATCTACCCGAACGCAAGCTAGCAGTTACCAGAATTAAGACATAGGCGTATTCTTTAGGCAATTAACACGTTCTCCTCTCCTATAATTACAGGTCGAACCCCACCTGGCCACGTATGGATTGAAGACGCTTTCTCCACTCGCCCCACTACATCTCCGAGCCCTCCTAAGATGCTCGATACGTGGCAATTCGATCTGAAGTCTAATCCTAGCTATAAATTACATGAAATGCAAGCATTTGATAGGGGATTCCTTCTCTTGAAACCCACGGCTTCCTCTATTGTCAATACACAAGGACTTTACACAATACATGGTTGACTCCACCACTTAACACGAGGATTTCGTGTATAAATTCAAACATTTAACACAAGGATATCGGGTATAAACAATTCTCTTCTTTCTTATAAGCGTACTAATTTCTTTATAATCTGTTAGTATAAACAAAAGATTATGAAGTGGACGTAGGCTTGGATTGAGCCGAACCACTACAAAAATATCATGTGTCCCCTATTGTTTACTATTGATTGCATTTATTATCTATGATATGTGATACCGAGGACTTCACACGGCATTGGGTGTTAGTGCCAATTTTTGGCTTAACAACATATATGTGAAAACAAATAATTTAAATGTTCAGGAATCCAGTTGGATTCCTCCAACCTGTATTCCTGTATCCACAGATGTTAGACAACATAAACAATACCCATCTTGCTTCAAGGCAGGATATCGCGGTATAAAAGGTCATCCAGTATATATATTGCTAGGCGCATAGGGAAATTATCCGCTAATATATATGCGGGAATATACCTAATCATCAATTATCACTACAACAAAAATAATCTTTCACAACTGCCAAAAACAAATGTAATAGGTCTATTATAACCGACGGTCGACATTCCTTATATCCAAAGTTGTAATAGTCTTATTTTGTTACAATAGTCTTCGACATTGTAAAATGGTTTTTTACACAACTTAAAGCACTTGTAAAAGACTTTTTTGCAACTAGTTTAGCAGTTGTAGATTTTTTTTTTTTTTTTTTTGCAACTATGAGCAACAGTTGTAGAATATCTTGTCACAACCACATGGTAGTTGTATTTAGGTGAAAAAAGCCAAAAAATAAAAAATCTAACAGTAAAGCAACAAAAAATTATAAACATTCATCCACATTATTTTATACTTCATAAAGATACTAACTCATAAGAGGTTTCAAGCTTAAGCATCAAATACAAAAACTATCATTCAAAGAATTATCACATTTGTCCATCTCTTTACACAATTTCTATTCATAAAAAGTACAATTAGTAACACTCTCATGCCAATCAAAACCTCAATCACTCTCAATACTGAGTTCATTACAACCAAATATTCAAACAAAAACTCTCATTGGAAAACACTTGATCAAGATTTATTATAAACTTAATCTGTATTACGACTTTTGAAATAGTAACGACATGTAATATGTAATAGGGTCGGCAAGCATCATCATCAGTTATGAAACATATCTTTTGCAAACTCCCAGCCGATGGAACATATCTTCTATAAAAGGCCTGCAAGTGAATTATATAATATATATTATATAGATAAAATATGCACTTAGAAGATGACTCTTCACACTAAATTATATAGACAACATAATAAATCTCAGGTTCATCCAATATTCATCCAATAGTTGAAGATTGTGCTTCAAATGATTTAGATTTTGATTCTTCTGGAACACTAAAAAAATACTTTCAAAGTAATATTTTAGAAACATTAAAAAATACTCTCAAAGTTGTAGTCCTCCTAGAAGACATGCAATAAGCTCGATATCTATTAAACAATTTGCATGCCTTGGGATGTAAGAGACCTGAATATTTATTTTGTAATGCAGCATGCATTCAAGTTCCTATATTCCCACAAAATTAGTATACTAAATTTACTGGAGAATAAACTCAAGACTACAACTTTTTATAGAATGAAAGTGTCTGTTCCGTGTCAGTGAGACATATTTTGCAATTTTGATTTAGGTTGCAAGGGAAGTATATTAGTTCTCATTGATCTTGATGTGTGGAGTTATGAGATTTAATACAAAAGTGAATGCATTATTTCTCAAATGAATAATATAGGAGTGTTCATGTGTGCTTACTTTTGCATACGCATGTAATCTTTACAAGAACAGTAATATAACATATTAACTCTGAGTGCCTACATAAGGATTATGTTAGCATTGTGCAATAAAGTCTTACTCTTCATCTAAATTTTCAAGAAAATACTTTATTTATGTTACACAATAAGAAGGCAATAAAATGAGTGCTTAAGAAGTGGAAAAAGTGCAACAGAAATATCCACTGTATTACAGACCAAAGTAAAATGGAACCCAATATTCTTTATGATAAAAAACTGAACTACTAGCTAACCTAGAAAACTATCAGTGGACTACAATCAATGAACAAACAAAATGTGGCTAGCTTAGGAGGACAAACAATATTAATCAACATCGACACACTGTGTGTGTGTATCAACAATGCAGAAGTGTAAACTACACTACACCTCTATCAAGATGCCTGGATCAACTTCAACTACACAATACCCATCCTGTTTCAAGGCAGGATATCGTGGTATAGAAGGCCATCCAGTATATATATTATGGGGGCACATTGGGAAATAATATGCTAATATATATATATATGAGAGAATATATCCGATCAGCAATTGTATATATATATATATATATATGTGTGTGTGTGTGTGCGTGTGTGCGCGTGTGTGCGTGTGTGTGTGTCGAATCACCAATATTACAATATTATATGTACTATATATATAATGCTACATATACATATATGGGATTGTTATTGACACTCCAAGTATTGTTAAGGTGGGTCAGTTTAAAAAGGAAAAAGAATTTATTAAGGGGAGTATCAATGTAGAAAGCACCCCCTTAACAAAAAAAATTATTTTACCAAATTAACCTTCTTTACAATGATCCTTTTTTAAGTTGTTAATTTAAAAAAATTATACGGTATATTAGTCGAACTACATCAATTTTTTATACAAAATTTCAATAATCTCATTTGTAGATCGTTTTTTTTAAATAATTGCATTTCTCATTTGTCGATCGCTTTTTAAAAATAATTTCATTTCTCATATGTTAAATTATCAATAATCTCATTTGTTTTACGTTCTTCATTTGCACAATATTTTCCCAAAACGGTTGTTTTTTTTCAAATAATTTAGAGATTTGTTTTTTTTATATATAATTTGAAATTGATTCGGATTTGGGATGGTAATTGATGTTCTTGCCAGGGTAAAAAAGGAACATAAAAAATTAAGTACGTGACTCCTCTTAACATTTTTTTTAATGATTGGAGTGTTTTTTAAATTTAACCCCCCTTCCCTCTTAACAATATTTGAAGTGTCAACAATAATGCCCTATATATATATATATATATATATATATATATACATATATATATATATATATATATATATAGATACACACACACACATACACACACTCTATTATTCACTTTATGTCAATCAATTCATCATTAAAAAAGCAATAATTTAAATTGAACTATTTGAAAGTTAGTTCACAATAATTTAATTGGGTGAATTTAACTCACCTCGATTTTCCTTCGTCGAATATCCAGTTTAATTCCATATTGCTGCATCTACGAATCTACTCGAGTCGTCTATTTGTGCCTATGATTATTTGTTTTTATTTAACGATCAAACGATTATTATTTTAAGATAACTACTAAAATAAATAAATAAGTTCTCTATGTATTTTAAATTTCATCAGTCCCAAATACCAATCCATTCCTTTTGACAGTTCACCAAACGCTCCAAAGACAACAACCATCTCCTATACCCATTTTTGAACTACTGCTACACCACAAAAAAACAATCCCAACATCACTACAATTCCTCTACCATGTCGTATTCTCATCAGCCCTTATTTTCCATACCAACCCCTTCAGTGACAGATAATGCAGGCCTCCACCATCTCCAAAAACAATGCAGGCTAAACTTCTCATATTTTTCCCACTGTCAAACTGTCCATTTTACCCAGTTCGAAACCAAAAAAAAAAAAAAAGACCAGACCGCACTACTGAACTGTCCGTTATCGCATCCACTAGTAAATCGAACTCCAGTTCGCAACTAATAATTAATGACGTCGGCCTCCACTGAATTCACAGTACTCTCTCACCCAATCGTACACTTTAATCCAAGTTGGAAACCCATAACAATCTTCGAACGAACCCACCCCCATTCGAACTCCATCACCCCTTTTATTAAATTACAATGACCAATTGCACTCCTCCATCATTTGTAATTTGCGAGCGTCTCGAGCTTGACGTCCAGCTTCAGGAAACTCGATGGTTTTCAGGGTTTTCAAATCGCGATCATCAATTTGGTTTTTTTTTTTAAATTGAAGCAGAGGAATCGATTTTGTTGGGGAAAAAGATCAAAAGGAAATGGCTTGAGGACTTGAATTATGCGCTTGTTTTCATAAAATTGAAGAATACGCGAGGCAAGGTTTGATTTATAGGTGCAATGAGGGAATAGAAAGTACACAGCATTAAATTCAAGAATTACTTTGGAACGAAGGTAGGGAACAAATTGAACATGAAATGAGAGGGGAAACAACGTAGTTAGGGTAGGATTGCAGTGGCAGTTACTTTGTTCGAAAGGAATAGGGTTGTAGGTCCTTGCGTTGGAAATGAGATAGGTCGCCTACCCTATTTATTTTTATTTTATTTTGAACCAATGTGGATTTATATAATTAAAAACATCACATGTTTCCGAACTCTTATTTGAATGCAACAACCAACATCTTCAGGGTTATACCACTATTCTAAACATACTGGAATATGTTTTGAAGCCTCGCTCGATCATATGTAGAAGATATTAATTAAAATCGATGATTAAAATTAAAATTGATTTAATTATTCCTAGTCGTTTTCTGATCGTACGTTTAATCAATAAACCCGAACGTTATGAAATTAAAATCCGATAATAATACACTATTACAAATTCGATGAAATTGGTTTCGTCGAATTCTAAGATCGTCTGAGACATCACTATTTTCACGTATCAATAATATCGATTAAATAATAAATCAATTTTAAACACTTATGTTTATCGATAAAAATTTCTTATTTCACAAATTAAATAGATAAACTCTGTATTAATATCCATTTTAATTCAAATTCAATATTTAGATGTTTTAAACATTCAATAAACGACCAAAAATACAGGATATTACACTTCCACTCGACCCAACCATAATCTTTCGATGGACGTCATATCATAATTTGACCATAATCAAAATGGAACTTTCATATTGAAGATCCACAATATTCTTAAGTTGAAAGAACTATGGTTATACTAACTAACAGAAAATATCGAGTAAGTCATTTCACGATGATGTAATAACTATCAGTTTGTAATTTTTATTTTCCATCAACAGTCATGGGTAATGAATTGCACAACATTTGGAAAACATTATGTACTCTATTCTCAGTAGATACGTTGGCATGTAGTTTCAATGTATCTTGACTAGAAACATCTAAAATATTATATTTATATCTATTGTGATATAAGACTTTGAAAGTACTATCACAAGATATAACATTTAATAATTTTTTTTTATTAAATATACTTTAGTCAAATTAATTAATTAGTTAAGGGTGGCAGCTATTTGAACACAAAATTAAACACAAAAAGAAAGACACAAATTCTTGACTGTTGGATCCTTTTGTTCTTTTATGGAGGAGTGGAATTCATGGGGTGATCCAACGGTGCAAATCAATTATATCACCATTTGTGTCAAAGTTTTGTGTCTATTTAGACTTTCTCATTAATTACTATAACACATTATATCAAATATATTGTAGAAAAAATTCCTTTATTCTAAACAAGAATGATCAACGAGTTAGTTAGACATATGTAACAAATTACATAATTGTACATAGAGCATACCCCTAACTTTATCAACATTCGTCTATCTATAAGTCAGTGAGGAAATAGAAGCAATAACAAGTTCAAAAGATTGTGCCATAATAGATAAAAACGAACATTTCAAATTTTTGAAAAAAGTTCCGAACAAAAGTATGTTGTAGAAACGGAAAATAACATAGAATAATGAAAAAATATATCTAATAGAAAGTCAAATAAGATGAAATATTTCGAAAAAGATGAATAAAGGGTTATTTTGCTAGTGGAGAAAGCAAAGGGGAGTGGGTAGGTTATATAGTTGCTGAAGGATAGAAAAAGAGCCGATTATTTGGATCAAACAGCACAACACGTCCAATGTGAACGGTTTGCTTTCCATCTTCGAATTTAAACAGTCAAAATTTCATTATGTCATGTTCCGACCAGTGGCGGAGCTAGCATTTGATATCAGCGTCGGAACAATCAAAATCTCATTATATCACCAATATTAAATTTTATCATACAAATGCTTTCAAAATGCTAAAGATTAGATAAAACTTTATGATATAGGCACCCTATTTAAATAGACTAGTGATCATTATTACAATTAAGTGCTATAAAAGGTTCTCGAGAAAACTAACTGTTGGGAAACAATGGTTGAGTCGCGGACTAGGTCGCTTTTTTGAAGAAGATTCGACGATCTGGTCGGTGGTGCAAAACCAGTTAGTACTTCCGCCGCTGCGTCTAGGATAAAACAACCTCTCTAAAATGAATAACTGATTTGCTTTGCACAACAAATCAGTGCAGATTTGCACTTTCGAATTTAACTGCTCGAAAATTCCCGAAAGATTTTTTTTTAAAGGCGGAGGGAGAGAAAATAGATTTTTTTCTGTAGTAATCTCGTCTACAACTGAAGATAATATATAGACGGAGATTAGGGTTAATCGAAAATACTAGGCAGAGGAAGAAAAATAGGATCTGCTGAAAATACCAGGTCAAGAGTTTACTGCTTCATAAATAAAAGTCGGCTCAAAAATATTTTCTGTATTTAAAAAATAGTTCGAAAAACGCAGTGTTATCTGGACCAAAAATATTATCGACATAAAATTTTCAACAATCCCCCACTTGAATTTTTAAAATATTATCGAGCAGTTTCTAAAAACATAAGACTATGCATAAACAAAGGTGTCATCCGACTTGAACCTTTGCATAGTGAATAAGATTCAGGTTTTACTAGAGTGACACGTAGTCTTGAACTCTATTCCTGATATCAAACCACACACAATCTTTTCTATAGTGCAATCAAATAAGCCCGTGCGTTTATGGCCATGCACGTCTATCCCAGTTTAGTGAATGCTCTAGAAGTTTTGCCCAAAACTTCATAGGAAACGACCACATTTCCACATTCACAAAGGTGAGTCTATTAAGAGCACTCCTGAAGGTAGGTACTCCACTCCAAATAGAGTATAGATCTCATTAAGAGTTTTTATTAACTCATCCTCTAATCACTTCAAGAATACATGCTTCTTAATCTAAAATTTACCATGTTCATCTACTATCACTACACAACTTGTTTTTACCCATTGAACCTAGTTCTTGGGATCTCCAGTCATTTAGGTCGGGTTACCATTGTGCGTGATTCCACAATCACAGGGCAATAGTCTCATTCTTTTAGAATTATTAAGGACTTTCTTTCTGGACAGTCCTTTCGTCAAAGGTTCTGCCAAATTATCATCACCTTATATGTGATGTTCTCTAACAATACTGTGCATACGACTGTCATTTCTTACCGTTGTAATATCGGTTCTGTTTTTCTTTCAATAGTCGTCAAATTTTTCATCACTATATATGTGATGTTCTTTTACAGTATTGTGCTTACGACGTCGTCTTTTACCGTTGTAATAACGGTTCTATACTTTTTGCAATAGAAGCGGTTCTATCGCAATCGATTACACCACTGGTGTCGGTTTTTCCCTTATGGGGATCTCAACTAGCAGATTTCTTTAGTTCTATGCTTCTTCACTAGCTGTGGCTAGTGCTATTATCTCAGTCACTATAGTATACCAAGTCAAGATATTCTGTTTCTTAGATTTCCCAAAAAGCAGTTCTTCCAGCAATGCTAAATATATAGCCACTGTTCGCAATAGAATCACCAGATAAAGTATTTCAGTCTGTATCAGAATATCCTTCAAGTACAACTGAAAACTTTTCATAATGTAATCCAAGATTCATAGTTTATTTTAGATATCTTATGACCCTCTCAATAGCATGTTAATGCTTTATACCAGATCTACTGGTAAACTTGCACAATAATCCCATGACATAGGCAATGTCAGGTCTAGTACAATCAGTGGCATCCCGAAGATTGCCAATGATACTCTCATAATCAGACTGTTTTACACCCTCACCAGTGTTCTTAAATAACTTTACACTAGGATCATATGGTGCCCAGGCAAGTTTACAGTCAATATAATTGTATTTCTTTAGAGTATTCTCAGTTTAATGGGATTGATCCAAGAAAATCCCCTTTTTGACCTAGTAATCTTAATATCAGGGATTACACTCGCTTCACCTAGATCTTTCATATTAAAATTGGCACTTAATAAGGATTTGACTGAATTTATGGCATGAATGTTTGACCCAAAGATGAGTAGGTCATCTACATAAAGGCATATAATAGTGCAAATGTCATTCTCAGATTTGTAATAAATGCATTTGTCACTTTCATTAACTTCAAAACCATGTGAAGTGATTAATTATCAAATTTTTCATGCCATTGTTTAGATACTTGTTTTAAACCATATAATGATTTATCTAATTTGCATACTTTATGTTCTTGACCATGTACTACAAATCCTTCAGGCTGGTCCATATAAATTTCTTCTTCTAATTCACCGTTCAAAAATGTGGTTTTTACATCCATTTGGTGTATTCGTAAATTATGAATAGAAGCAAGTGAGATTAATACCCAAATGAATGTAATTCTAGTTACTGGTGAAAAAGTGTTAAAGAAACCTATGTTTTCTTTTTTGCTTAAAACCTTTAGCTACTAGTCGTGTTTTATATTTATCAATAGTGCCATCAGGTTTTAATTTTTAAGAACCCATTTACAGCCTATAGATTTACAACGGGGGTAAATTTGCCAAATGCCAAGTCTTATTGGATTCCAGAGAATCCATCTCATCATTTATAGCCTCTTGCCAAAAAATTAGCATCTAAAGAAGGTAAGGCCTCTTGGAGGTTTAAGGGATCCACCTCTATAGTAAAAACACAAAAATCCGGACCAAAGTCTTTTACGGTTCTCGTTCTTTTACTTCTTCTAGGTTCAACTTCAGAATTTTCATTAAATTCTGTTCTAATAGACATACTAGAAGTGCCCCCACTATTCCTTAATTTTAAAAAAAATTGTTTCATAACAATCGGCACCATTTGTTTCAATTATATTATGTGTATTTAGGTCATAAAAAAAACTGTATGCTTTGCTATTAATAGCATAGCCTATAAATACACATTCATATGCTCTACTAGCCAATTTTATTATCTTAGGGTTTGGAGCGCAAACATATGTTAAACAAACCCAAGTGCTAAAATATGACACGCTGGATTTATAATTCTTTTTAAAATTTCATAAGGTGAAATTTTATTCTTAGATTAAGGGATTCTAAACATAACATAGCATGCAGTCAATAAAATATCCCCCACTAATGTTTTGCTGCACTGAAATTTAATAAAATGACAATTACTAATTCGGTAAAGGTCCTATTTTTTCAGCTTTATCGTTCATTTCAGGTGAATAGAGTGCAGTTCTCTTATGTACAATATATCACATAAAAAATCCAGAATAGAATTTGATTCGTATTCTGCTCTCTATCACTATGTAGTCTTTTAATTTTCCTATTTGCTTGATTTCAATTTTGAATGTTTCAAACATATCAGATGCATCACATCTTTAAGAATCAATGTCTTTCCAATCATATGCTTTATTTTCATTATTACCAGTCTCTACAGCTTAAGTGGTGTGAGGATCTCACAATGCACTTTCTGATCGTCAGCAACCGTGTATATTGTGAATATATCACGATCATAGCAAACAAGGTGAGAAACACCAATGTCAACCCACCAACCCTCTGATTCACCAACAAGGTGAATCTCAGTAATCATAGCCGTTAGAGACTCCTCAGTCAGGTTTGTCTGCGGTGCATGGTCTGGCCTGTTCCGACACTTTTGTGCCATATGAACTGGTTTTCTACATTTGTATTATAGAATAACTGTCCAGAATCATTCATTTAGGTTGGTTGTTGCTATCGTTTATGGTTTCCTTGCGGATTTCATTCTGTTATTTACTGGCCGATTGTGGATGCTTACTATTTTAAATGTTCATATGTTTGAGAATTTATATTTTCTCATAAGAAAATATTCATAAACTCAGAGACTAACATAGTTGAATCACAAAAAAAAAAAAAAATTCTACATTTTTACTTATCATTCTTAATAGATACTTAGAACTCAATCTCGATCTAAGTAGAAAATCAAAATTTGCATAAGCATTCTTTACGCTATGTATCTCACAGAGGAAATCTCACAAAAGACATTGATATCTAGCATTAGTTGCCTATTTGTAATGAAAACTTTGATTTTAATTCAGTATGGAACCATGTTCGGTCAAATTCTTTGATTTGGGATTGTACATGTGCTCCCAGAATGTCCTTAAATGCATTGCTGGTTTCAAATAATAAGTTCACTACCAAAGATAAAATTATCACTTGGAATGTATCTACCGATCCTAAGTGTAATTTGTGCTCAATACCTTCATGAAGACATAAAACTTCTTTATCTTAGCTGCTCATATTCCAAGCAAATTTGGAACTATCTTAGGTGTAACTTGAAAATTCCTAGATCTAACAATTATGAGTAGCATCCTGTTTAAAAATTGTCTACCATTCATAGTTCCCTGTTTGTTTTATTGCACATAATCAGCATAGAGAATAAATCCCGTTAATAGAATGTACCTTCATGAAGTCTGATTCTCCAAGTGATTACTCCTTTTTATTATCCAGTTTCTTCTACCACTTGCGGCAGAACTTTGTTGGAAAATAATGCAACTGTCCGGTTGCAATTTGATGAGCAGTCTCTCTAGCAGGTCCAATTTGTTCTGCTCGCCAATTCCAGCTCTTCACTATCCAATTGTTTGTCGCGATGAATCATCATCGACAGCTACCATGAGGTCCAGATCTCCGACCCCTACCGTTGGCTCGAGGATCCAGATGCTGATGAAGTTGACTGAATTTGTTCTTAAGCAGTGCGATTTGAGATTAGGTCGCTGAGACTGAATGGGGCAGCAGACAAAGCCATTGTTTTATTTTTCGCCTTCAAATTGTTGGGAAACAATAGCTGAGTCGCGGAATAGGTCGCTTTCTTGAAGACGATTCGGTGATCTGGTCGGTGGTGCAAAAGCAGTTCGTACTTCCGCCGCCGCCTCTAGGATAAAACAGCCTCTCTAAAATGAATAACTGATTTGCTTTGCACAACAAATCAGTGCAGATTTGCACTTTCGAATTTAACTGCTCGAAAATTCACGAAAGAATTTTTTTTTTTTTTTTTTTTTTTTTTTTTTTTTTTTAATGGCGGAAGGAGAGAAAATAGATTTTTTTTTTTTTCTGTAGTAATCTCGTCTACAACTGAAGATAATATATAGACGGAGATTAGGGTTAATCGAAAATACTGGGCAGAGGAAGAAAAATAGGATCTGCTGAAAATACTGGGTCAAGAGATTACCGCTTCATAAATAAAAGTCGGCTCAGAAATATTTTCTGTATTTAAAAAATAGTTCGAAAAACGCAGTGTTTTCTGCACCAAAAATATAAGTGTCTACACCACAAATCCAAGGCTCATGCTCAAGCCCAAGCCCGAACCGAACTGAACCAGGCCGGGCCGGGTCAAGTCGGTCGGTTGCGCGCGTGTGTGGTGTTCATGATGCATGGTCTCCCTCCTCACAACAAAGCATGGATTGGGAGCCAAAGGCCCCAACAAGATTTCTTAGAAACAAATATAAATACTTGCCTCTTCCATATAATCCCATGATGTGGAACTATTCACATAAGGGAGTCATTCATACACTCATCTCAATATTTTAATAATTCACATAAAATTTTCAACACTAACTGGGCTGGAATCCCAATGGGCTCTCATCCTGGTTCTGCCCCTATCCAAAACGCAGTGGTGCGGGTCTTCGGCAATGTTGATTGTAATATGATATACAAGCCCATACAAAGTAAATATGAAAGTTTTTTTTTTTTTTTTTTTAAAGAAGTACTTCTGATAACATAGATGTTTAATTTCCTACCTTAATATTTAATGAAATTGGTACTTTTGTCTTGTTATAAATGTCGATGGTTATTGTTATAAATCATGTATGATCATTTTTGAATCATTAGTCCAAACAGCAAGTTGTGATATTATAATTATTAGGTGGTATGTGGCCGTATGATATATACGTTACATACCATTCTACTCAATTTACAGTCATTTTTATAGATATTTAAATAGATATATTTGTTTGGTTGGCTGTAAATTTGTCTTAAGTACAACAATTTTCAGTTGTATCAATGATGCATTTATATTTATATTTTTATAGTCCCGCATGCTACATTAAATCAGTTGATGAATACTCAAACGGCCTGCAATTGTTTTCAAACGTAGATGAATATACGGTATTTGAAAATAAGATACTATAAATATCCTAAAATCATCATATTTATGGATGCAGATAAATGACATGTAATAATCAAAATATAAATAAATATTCTTTATTTGAGAAAAGAAAATGTAAGAATGTGAACAATAGAAAATAATTTTAGATGTAGATGTGCATTAGCCGCATTTATAATTATCGTTTAACTTAGCGTGTTCAAATCACATGCATTTGACATTTTTCTTTTTCTAGATATTTTGAAAACTATCGTAAAAAATGAGAGATAATTCGTCGTGAAATCATTTATGCAACCTCTCTGTTGTTGATGCCTCCATCTTTTCATAAGCTCTTATCGTTTATGATTAACAATGAATACTCAAAGCAAAAACTGCATAATAAACCGAACATCCACGTGATACTCACCTGCATGCAGTGCATAAACTTTGTCATTTATGCAAGAGACATGTTCAATAACACCTCAAATAGTGAAGCCTTCCTTTGATTTTTCTTTTTTCCACCATATAATCGATTTATCTTTCCCTTCACTGACTTTCGGGGTGCCATTCAACTTGCTCTTTTATGTAAATATAATCATGATGTTTAAGGTTGTGAACTATCCCAACCATTGTTGACCGTCAGACTATTGACTAGGAAGAGATCACGAATGTTCAAAGACTAAAAATATTTGCTGCAGCTTTTGTCGTTTTGGGGCTCCGTACATGTTAATATGTGCTTTTTAATAGTTCCAAAGTTGACTTGTGCATGTATGGATAGATTTGTTACTTGCTGAATATTATAAGGTTAAAACATGAGCTAATGCAGTTAGATGACGTGCTGTTTGTCCAAACAGTCACCTTCACCAAGTTGTAAGCTTTGCTTAATTGTTTTTCGTAAATGACCTGCTACGTAAATTATTATAATTAGTATGGATGTGGATTACCTACACAGTATTATGCTAGCATTGTTTACTTTATAGTTGATAGCTGTGTTTGCTTTCAAGTACACTGTAAATAAACTCAGCATCGTTTTCAGATTGAACACTTACCCATGTGTATATTTTTGACACATACCTACTTCTTCATCCATCTACATTCGTCTATATGCAACAAGAGCATCATTCGTGTCGAAATAAATAGAACAAAATATAACTAGCATAAAACTAGATGTAATAATGGAGGTTTCAGTAAGCAAAACCAAATGTCTCAATCAGAAGTATGGTAGTCAGGGCTATTGACGTTGACAAACATAGGATAAAATGGATGACCATCTATGAATAGGAATATTCATTATTATAAAGTTTACATCACCAATTAAATTGCGCGCGTCTTTTTCTACGAGGTGTACGTTGCTGTGTATATAGTTTTCAAGCATTCAAACGCAGCTGAATCTAGCAAACCTAGGGCTGCATGTCGATGTGATATTTGATGGGCTCGGGCCACACATTGTCGGGTGGACTATAGTATTTTGTTCACGCTATTTTAGATAGAATGAGCAAAACGCTGCTCGTAATTGGTGGAAATCAATGAATCTGTACATTACAAGAAATACGGATTTCGATGGATATGAATCGTTGACGGCCGTAGGAAACGGTCGACAGCCATCGGAAATCTCCGTAGCAATTTTAGGAGTCAAGAAACAGAGTTTCCAACGGCTGTCGACAAAGTCAGTCGTACTCATTTCCTAGGGCTCGGGACTGCTTGTATCGACTTCCGACGGCTGTCGATAACCGTCGGAAACGGTTACTTATGTTATACCAATAAACCGTCTCAAACCATCGAAAATAGTTACGAACTTGTGTACTTGTGAGCCGTCGGAAAACCTAAATTTTTTTTTTTTTTAATTTCTGCTGCTATTTATCCTTCCAACTCACATTTCAAACCATCAGTTTATAATCCCGGCTCACAAATATTCATCAATAACACAACAAATCAACCAAAAATTCATTAAAACAAAAAACAACATGAATACATAAAAAATATATCTAGTCTACCATCGCAACAACATACAATACATTAAGTCTACCACATCAACCCTCCCATAACATGTCTACCATCATAATACGTACAAAATTTCAAACCAAAGTCATACATTCATACCATAGTCATGGCAACTCAGTCATATGTACAAGCCCCAACAAAAAAAACATATCTATCCATCCATCACTGATCATCATCTTTAGCAGAACCGGCTGATGAGGGGAAGCGCTCATACTGCTACGCAAACTCCGCTAAGCGTCGATCTAAAAGTTGAGTCGCCTCAATGGCTTGACGACGATTATGGTCCTCAAGTTGTGCCTCCCTAGCTCTCAACTCCTCAATCTTTGCGTCGTCTATAGCAGTTCTATTCCGTCTGCTCCGTCCCTGCTGACTGGTGGACTGTAACAATTATTTAAAAATCTTTTAATCATGTACGATTATATTAATAACCTGTAACTCATAAAAGTTATTTTATTTCTAAACTAAAAATTAAATTAAGGTAAAAAATCTTTTACCACTTGATTTCCGAATCCATAACGTCTATTCCGCATCGTTGGATCCATCACCGACTGGAAGATAATGTCCTTCTCGTTATTCGTGTGCTGCTCATGTCCAGTCTCAACTATACGCTTCTGACGTTTCTCAATAAAGTTCTGTTGCAAGACCAAATAAGAATGTATATATAATTAATATCATAATATCTTATTTTATTATAATTTAACAATTACTACAAATACTTTTACATAAAATGAAATCTTGCGTGACTCTTCCTAGATTTATCGTCATGCCATGTATATGTGATGTTCCCCTCTGAATCGACATGCTCAATGGCATGTGTACGGGTGAATACGTCCATATATGAAATAGAACTCATCGCCTTAGCCTTCTGAATTTGATTATTACATACAATTTTAGACGTTCAAAAATATATGACATATTAATTTTAAATGAGACGCATTTATAAAATATACCAACTCATGCCGATACTGCTGAAATGACTTTGATCCCCCTCGATGCGTGACTGGATTTTTATTCCAATTTGTAGAGTTTCTTTCTGACTCCGCTTGTACATTCAAAATTTGATACATTACTTATCGAATAAATATTTTTGATAATTAAAAAAAAAAATTTAGCACACTAATCTTCGCTTCATCACTCTCCTAATACCTCAGAAATCCATACCACACGGCTGCTCCCATCCGACTCAGTTTTTTCATGCTTTTCTTCATTGTTGATGCACCATCTTTATAATTTTTTTCTCATTTTTTGCATCCAGTACATCCGAGCTAGCTGCAGATCATGTATTTGTATATACATCTCGGCCTGTATTTCACATTAAATAAACATTACTAATAAGATATGTACAGTATATCAGCGATTAAAAGAAATTAAAATGGAAAAAATACATAAGAAAATACTTACTAGCACATCCTGCCAAATGACCTTCTATATGTGAGGTGGGATCAGATCCCACTTCGGCCAACATCTCGATATCCGAGCCATATATGTTGCTCTTGAAGCATCCAAAATAAACTTTGAAGGTTGAAGATTGAAAACCCTGCGTTAAATATGATATACATAAGTGTATAGTAAAAAATAATCAACATGCTAAATAAAGTTTATTTTTTATCCAGTACTCGTAGGGACCAAGGAGACGAGTGGACGTTGAGAGGGTTGCGATCTAGAACCCTCGCTTGAAGAATTCCCTCTAGACGACATACCTGTCACATACAAATCATTTTAAAAGATAACAGTAACATCATATTCTAATTTATCTTATAGCTAACTTACACAAACGATATAAGATGCTAAATAAATGACATAAAACATATTTAAATTGTTTATATCTATATTTGATTGGGTCTCATATTCCAAGGAGTAATATGTTACATTGCAGATTTAAGATAAATAAATAGGACAATTCTTCTTCCATATGACATAAAAGATGTAAAAAATGATCATAATATTCAAAAAATTGACAGAGTTACGTAAATTGAAAAATATATGTTGTATACTCTATAATTACATTACAACTAGAAAGATAATACTCATCATCTACATCAGTCATCTCCTTCTTCTGATTCAGAATCAGCCTCAGATTCTACAATATCTTCCTCTGCACTCCCGAACGCTTCTACCAAAATATTTGTCTCATCGACCAGAGGGCCAAAATCTGCATGATCATCTTCAATTATTATTTCATTGTTATGTTCTAATTCTGCCTGATAGGCTCCTTCATCTGAAATATTCTTCCCGTCGAACGTAAATCCTGCCTTTGTTTTATAAACTGCCAACCAATCTGCTTTATCTCTTTTAGAGATAGGTAAGGAGCGTAATAAACTTGAAATGCTTGTTTGGCTAGTAAAAAAAGATCATACTTGTAATAGTGCGATGTATGATTTATTTCAATCAAATTATAATCTTATGCACATTAACCCCAGAACCTGAAACACTGCTAAACCAGTTGCATTTAAATAGAAACACCTCATTCGTGGGTTGGGAGAAATATGTCAGTTGCAAAATTTATGTTAAAGCGCCATAAAAACCATAATGTGATTTTCTGGATCGTCACTGCCTTTAATGAATACACCTGTATTGTTCGTTAATTTTCCAGCATCGCATTCTTTGGTATTAAATTTATATCCATTTATGCCGTGACCAATCTTTTTGGTCCCATTGCGAGATGTTTAAACACTTCATCAACAAAACAATTTCAGGGTTCGTAAACATAATTTGCTAACCAAGCAGAAAATTCCTTTTGTATCTCCATTTGGATGTTCACATTCATAAACGTTGTAAATATAAATAAAATATTACATTAGATCATACACACGCAAACATGTAGAAATGAATAAAACACTAATTGATATTTCAGATTACCTAACAATTGGTGCAACTTCAACACAATTTACAAGAATATAAGCGTGTGCTACATGGAGATCTTTATGGTCTAGCCATACGTCTACACATTTCCCAGAAGGTCGAACATGTTGTCTAAAAATAGACAATGTTGTTTGAGATGATTCTTGTTCGTCTCCTTTGTCGTTTCGAGGAACACTTTCAAGTGATATATTCACATGATCACTCAAATAATGAGAGGAAAAAACGAAGCTTATTCTTCGATGTAAGGTTTATATATCGAACCTTCAACTTGTGCTTTTTGTCTAACTTTTTTTCTTCAGATAATTCAAATATCTATGCAAAATTAATTTACATCATTTCATATTTCAAGTACAATAAATTAATAGGTAACATGTTTATATTTACCTCTCAAATGGATACATCCATCCATATAGGACAGGACCTTGAAGTCGTGTTTCAGTTGGAAGGTGAACAGGTAATTGATCCATTACATTAAAAAAGCCTGATGGGAATACTTTATCCAATTTGCAAAGCAATATTGGAATATCTATTTCAAATTTACGTAAACGTTCCATTTTTAAAGTATTCAGACAAAGCTCTTTGTAAAACAAACTAAGCTACATTATTACCTTCCAAAATTTTAACGGCAGTAGTTCTTTGAACATAAAGGGAAATAAATGCTCCATCATAATGTGATAATCGTGACTTTTCATTCCGCCCGATTTACCATTTTTGAAATCAAAATATATACGAAGGTTTGATGAAATCCCATCAGGAAATCTTAGCCCTTCATCCCATTTTAACACAACTTTAACTTGATTATTATCTAATGCATAACATGCTTTGGTTTTTTTACTATCATCTGGTTTCATATGAAGCTCGGGACGTTTGCATAATTCTTCTATATCGCGCCTTGATTTCAAACCATCTGTAGTTTTCCCTTTAACTTTCAAAACTATGTTAAAGACATTATCAAATACATTTTCTCATTGTGCATCACATCAATATTATGACGTAGCAAAAGATGTTTCCAATACGGCAATTCCCACTGTTTGCACCAATTGTGATAAATTGATTTGCCTTCAATTTCTGTTTGAACTCCATTTTTATGTATCTTTGGATAATCTTTAATCGGTTCATATATCTCTTTGCTAGACCATATTGTTGGAGGTTATGTAACACCCCATATTTTTAAGATTCTCGGAATTCGGGTCAAAATAGACACTTGGTTTGCGTAAAACGGACATCATATGAAGAAGTTATTAAGCCTAGAAGTCTGTATACGCACAAGAGAAATATATATACACACAAACAAATTGAAATGTAAAATAAAGAATAAAATAAGGATTGTATGTAATAAATACATGCACTGAAAAAAATGTAATGCATGCATTGAAATAAAGAAAGGATTGGTTGTATGCAATGCGAATATGTTGCATGCACAGATTTGCAAACATAATGCATTAACATTAAAAGAAAAAGATTCATGCAATGGTTTAATTTAAGTATTGTAACTAACATGAAAAAGAGAAGTAAGGAGAGAACAATAATTATCATTGTTCTAAGACTTAATAACAAAAGACTTCATAGCTCAGTTGGTTAAGACATTGGATTTGTAACATAGAGGTCGGGGGTTCGAACCCCGGCGGTGGCATAATTTTTAGAGAGGGCCAACTGAACATGCAAATATATGTACATATACAAATTCAAAATTTGAAAGGATAACAATGTACATATAAGGAAATAAAGAAAATATATGTATATATATACGAGAATATATATACATACGTATATATATATATATATATATATATATATATATGCATAAATATAAGTATACAAAAGATAAAATTCAAGATAAGGCTACAGTCAATGAAATATGGCAAGAATCAAATAACGGTGCAACATCGTTTGAATTTTGAAAATAAAACGAAATTTGTGCGTATTTATATACGCGTAAAATGATCGGTGGAGGAATTGTATACATATAAGAATATTTCATGTGAATAACACAGTTAAATAAATTCTAGAAATTCAAAAGTTCAAAAATCAAATTTTTGCGCCAAAACAATTCAAACATTCGAAATTCAAATTTCTGCATCAAAATAGCTTGCGGGACCCAATGTTAACTCAGCACTGCATGTACGATAAGATTTGGCTAGATTCATTTGCGAACCTGGACTATTTTCTTAACTGGGTTCAATGCTGACTCAGCGCTGCGTGTACGATAAGGTCTTGAGCACCTATAAATAAGACCCTAGACCTAACCCTAAACATTATAATTCAGCAGCTACGCTATAGCTCTACCATGGCTTCCTTTCTGTCTCTTCTCAAATCTATTCTGAAATAAAAATGTTAGCCTAGGGGGATTATGAATTCAGATCTGGAAGAGGGAATCGACGTTAATAAAAAAGATTATTGAATAATAAAAGCAAGGTAAACCTCTAAGAACCAATCTATTTAAATTATTTCTCTTTCCCTTCTCTTTTCATGAAATAATACATTCATGGTCGTTAGGTCATGAATCAAATTAAAGGAAAATGAAAAACCATGGTTGATAGAACGGATCAGATCCAAAATTTGGGAAAATCTTAAAGGTGAGTGGGTTTAAGCTATAGCCTTTAGATAATGTTATGACTATCGTTTAACATTCCCCTTTTTAATAAATTTTGAAATGGCCAGTTTAATTATATATTGCTGTTGTAACGAATTGAAATGTTGATATGAATATGTCAGGAAATTCCTATGTTGAATTGGCTAAGTTATTGAATGCTTACATGTTGGAGAAAATAAACTTGTTAGGATATGAATAGTCAATTCAGTGATTGTAATTACATGCTTTACTTAGGATATATTATTAATTGAACAACATGCTAAAATAATTACCCGATTGAATGTTTACATGTCCTAGTAGAATTAAACAAATGTTGAAAATGACATGCGACAAAATATAGGAAAAAATTGGATGATGTGTAAATTAGATTACTGTAAACTATATTACAGTAAAAAGGATAATATGTTGAAAATTTTCATGTAATGAACATAACATAAATTATGTTTCAAGATTTTAATTTGGAAGCGCAATTTGATATGAACATAAGTTGTTGAATGAAAATGAATATGCCTAAGATTACGATTAGAAATTGTAAATACACTTATGACACGAGGTTAGGTTGCATTAGTAGCGGAAGTCTGTCCGGACCCGACCGGCATATCCAGCAGCCACTAATGTTGAACATAATGTGAGAGGCATAAGTGCAAGAATTAACAACATGTGCTAAGACACGAGGTTAAGTCAGCTTGTGGTAGAAGTCTGCCCGGACCCGCCCGACAAATCCAGCGTCCACAAGTGTAGGCTTAATGTGAGAGGTCTAGTGCTTTTATATATAAAAATAAATATATGTATATAACAAGATATGAATAAACAGCAAAGATGGTAATTAAATGTCTAACTCAGAAAATAAGAAAGGAAGTGATGTAATGAACTGAGTTAGTGTGATAAGAGGGAAAAGTGATGTATTTCCCTAAATGACTTATTTTTGAAAACGTTGTTGCTAGTAAACCACAATAAATATAGAAAAGTAAAGAAATTACTTGCTACCACGGATTTAGATGGGAAAACGTTTTGAAAATAAATCATTAATTCCTTCTATCAAACTGATAAGGTGCATGAAGTGTTTTCCTTAATATAATAAGGAACATAATTACAGAGAATGAAGAATAATGGTTTACAACGGTAAATGGTTTAAAAGGGGAATGATAACAACCTATTATAAATAAATAACATTAATGAAAATGTTGTATAATAAGTAGACTTGTCCTAAGGACAAGTGACTATTATTATAACTTAGGTTATAATAAACTAGTAAGGGAATGAGATAACTGGTGAATTAAGTTAAGTGACACGTAATTGTAAATTAAGTATTCAGAAAAGGGGAAAACCTAAAACCAATTAAAAAAGGGGAAAAATGTATTGTACTTAATTATAAATTAAATAGTCTAGGAGTCTGAAACCCGTTGGTAAGAATAACATGTTTAGACTTGTCCTAGGGACAAGTGGAAATTATAACATAGGTTATAATAAATGGGTAGAGAAACTTATTAATGGGTCTTAGTTAATAGAACTAAGTTAATAAGTAAACAACGGTAAGTCGTATTGACGACGTAAGGTGGAATTATGACTAAATGCGAAAGGATGAGGAAAACTTATGAAATGAAATAAGTTATATTTAATCATAAATGGTAAGTGACATGTTAATTGGAAACATGTGAATTGGATATACTTAATTAGATATTAAGTAAAACATATTATTGAAATCAAATAAGAATATAAAAGGGATTATGGATCACAGACCTTAGGCCACAATCTAGAGAATAACATGTTGTAGGCTTATTAATAAACTTAAATGAATTAAGTTGTATGACTGAAATTAATAAGAAAGAGAAACTTGGTAATTTGATTAAGAATTCAATATGAATTGGAATTACCAAGCTAACTGGAAACTTGGTGAGTTGAGGCAAGCGCGTAATTAATGGTTAGACGTAGGGTCTAATGACATATAAAACTGAGGCGCTTGGACCAGGCCATACGTTAGAGGATGAATAACCTTAAGGGTTAGATCATCAAGATGTCAAAAGGCACAAAGAGGAGCGCATGTCCATCTAGATATTCTTGTAGGCTCCAACGGACTGGGTTAAGAAGTACGCGGCTTTCGGGGACGTAGTGTACTCTTGGTATTCCTCTGTGAGTGGCAGATGATCCACCTATGCTCACAGAGGTTAGGTCTGCGTGGGTGAACCAATTAGGGTTGACAATTAGGCCCGACCGATGGACCCGGACCTGACCCGTCGGGTCTCGGTTCTAGGCGGGTCGGGTTTTGTCGGGTCTGAACTACACATTTCCAAAATTTGGACCCGACCCGACCCGAGCTTCGGTTCGGGTCGGGTCAGGTCGGTACGGGTACAGTTGGATTATACCACTAAAAATACATGTAGTTCAGTGTTTTTTGGTCGGTTCTTTCGGGTCGGTTCTATTCGGGTTGGGTTTGATCGGGTCTTAAATGTATTTTTCATCACCTAGACCCGATCCGAGACCCATCGGGTTCGGTTCGGGTTCGGGTCTTTTCGGGTCAGTTCGGTTCGGTTTTTCGGTTCTAATTGCCAGCCCTAGAACCAATGAGTATGCCTTGATTGCAATAATAAGGGGCAATCAAAAGACTAAGATGGACCAGTGTGATTCGGCGAGACCAGTTAGTACCCCGTGATAGCAACTCGTCGTCTACCGACCATCTTCAGTCGGTACGTAAAGCGGAAAGGCGGAGAACTCCAAAAGACCATATACTTTGCTATCTAGTTATGGGTGAGGTTGGCCAATAGCATTGAAGGGCATAGGGGGATGGGGTTAGTTTCTCATTCTTGATATTCTTGGGTGCCTTTCATTAGTTGAGGGAGGGGTCTAGTGGGACCATAGCCACTGTAAAAGCAGACCTTAGCATCTACAATCGGCAGATATCTGAAAGCTCCCGACCGAGTTCCGTGTTTCTTGGTTAGCCCTGCCATGGGACTCGGGCTCACATATAGAGAACATGTGCAATAAACATTGAGAACGATTGACGATACGTAGGTGGGAAAGTCTAGGTACACTCATGTCGCTCTGGGCGGTGTATCATAAGACTAGATGGCATTATACGAGGATGGAACCTAATTCGATCGAATGGTCCAAAGATGGCAGTCCAAATGCTTACGTAATATAGAAGTAGTGGTTCTTTGCAGACGTAGCGTTGACATATATATATATATAGAAATCCGTATGACATTCAGACGTAGGATTAGGGACTGCTATACTCCTGCGATGGTACGGTGGAGACCGTGCTAGTGGGGTACCATGGGGTGTATCTCAATATTGAGAGATAGCTACATATACTGTATTAGGTTAATTCACTGGGAAGTAAAAGGGTACGACGTGTGTGTAAGCCTTGAGTGTTGTTAACCCAAGTAACCTAATAAATTAGAAAATATGATTGAACGGTATATGTAAGATTATCCAAAGTGTATAGTATAAATCCTCTCACCAAAACTTGTTCTCTGACCCCCTCCTCATAACACACTCGCAGGTTCGATTGTGGCAGAGACATGATAGCTTTGGATACTGGTTAGGCAGTATTAATAATACGGTAAGGCTATATTTTGATCATACTATATTTTACCCTTTCCGCTGTGAGATATTTTTCTGAGCTCTGACATGTTTTATGTCTCTGTTATTTCTGCAAGATTCCATAGCAAACCATTCCTAGTTTCGATAGATTGAAATTTTGAAAAAAAATGGTCTGTCGTAATTGGGGTTGTCACATCTGGTATCAGAGCTTAGGTTTAGAATTCCTATATAAATAGTGAGTGAACGTATTTGTATTTTTAAAAATATAAATATTATATATATATATATATATATATACCTAGATCCATAGAGGAACCCACAAAATAGAAAGAGTATAATATGGTATGAAATGGGATGTTTGTTTTGTACACTAAAGGAATGAATAAGGAAATTTGAGACCCATAGGAAGTTTGGTTGGGAAGTGTACAATATACTTTGTACGGAAGGAAAATAAATCCCATATGATTAGTATTTTGGACAAAGTTAAAGAGAAAAATGGATTAGGAATATATATAGTTGAGAGAATCGACCTTGGGGAGTGTCTAGGAGAGCCTAGAAAAATTGGAAACCCGCTTTGAGTCTAACCTCGTTATTAACTTTTAAGAACTTGAGATTATAAAAGTTTGAAAAAAAAAAACTGTTTATGGTGTTTTCAAGTTTTAATCTTAAAAGTTATAGTTTTAAAATATGTAAAGAAGTACATATTGAGTTTTAAAGTAAAATTCTCTCAGTAAAAGGTGCATATTATAGAGCATGTGTAGCTCGCTAGTTTTTCTAGTTATATTTCATACAAGAATTTTTAATCAAGAAAGTTTTGAAGTCTCTATTCTTTTGACAATTATTTTTGATAAATGGTTTAAAAGAGAATTTTGTTGGGTAGACAAAATAAGTTGTAGAAAATGAGAATAGAGTGGATGTTGACACCTTATAATAGGAGACTGAACTAACCTTATAGGTAAGAACAAGTCATAAACCCGATTAAGGAAAATAGTTTCCGTATCTACTCCATTTTTGCGATTTGAATTTTTTTTTTGCAAGATAAGACAAAAAAGAAAAGCTACAACAAAGAAATTTTTTTTATGTGGGATGTGCTTGGATAGGAAAATAGGAAATCTTTATACATTGTTTCATAAAATCCAAGTACGGTTGGAAAAAGGTATATAAAATAAAAATGGAAGATGTGAAATTTTCCATTTTCCACCTTTTTGTAAAATAAAAAATCGAATTTAGAAAATTAGATTTTTCTGAAATTCAAAAAATAAAGTTGGTTGGTAGGATTATGGATGCAACAATTGGATGAACTATGCTCTTACTCAGTAAGAGTGTGGGAAAATTTGGATGAAAAAGCTTTTTGATTTTCAAAATATTGCATTCATGTAGAACTGCTAGTATATATAGGATGTGAGCATTATATTTTAAAAAGGATTTTTGAGAAATTTGCTTACACATAGGAGGTACCGCTTAGGCATACATGCATTATTATGCTGTATTTCACTTTGCACAAGTGCACATTTGCTAAAATTGGATGCACACATGATGGATGTATATTATGCGAAGGGTTAATTTATTTTACCTTATTAAATTTCGGGGACGAAATTTCCTAAGGGTAGGAGAATGTAACACCCCGTATTTTTAAGATAATAAAATAAGAATAACTTAATTAAATAATGAGAACAAAGTAAAACAGTCTGCGCCATTGCGCCCATCTCGGAATTCTGGTCAAGATAGACACCTGGTTTGTGTAAAACGGACATCATATGAAGAAGTTATTAAGCTTAGAAGTCTGTATATGCACAAGAGAATTGTATATTTATATATATAAACAAATTAAAATGTAAAATAAAGAATAAAATAAGGATTGCATGTAATAAATACATGCACTGAAAAAAATGTAATGCATGCATTGAAATAAAGAAAGGATTGGTTGCATGCAATATAAATATGTTGCATGCACTGATTTGCAAACATAGTGCATTAACATTAAAAGAAAAAGATTCATGCAATGGTTTAATTTAAGTATTGTAACTAACATGAAAAAGAGAAGTAAGGAGAGAACAATAATTATCATTGTTCTAAGACTTATTAACAAAAGACTTCATAGCTCAGTTTGTTAAGGCATTGGATTTGTAACATAGAGGTCGGGGGGGAGGGGGGTTCGAACCTCGGCAGTGGCATAATTTTTAGAGAGGGCCAACTGAACATGCAAATATATGTACGTATACAAATTCAAAATTTGAAAGTATAAGAACGTACATATAAGGAAATAAAGAAAATATATGTATATATATGAGAATATATATATATATATATGCATAAATATATGTATACAAAAGATAAAATTCAAGATAAGGCTACAGTCAATGAAATATGGCAAGAATCAAATAATGGTGCAACATCGTTTGACTTTTGAAAATAAAACGAAAATTGTGCGTATATATATACACGTAAAATGGTCGGTAGAGAAATTGTATACATATAAGAATATTTCATGTGAATAAAACAGTTAAATAAATTCTAGAAATTCAAAAGTTCAGAAATCAAATTTCTGCGCCAAAATAATTCAAACATTCGAAATTCAAATTTCTGCACCAAAACAACTTGTGGGACCCAATGCTGACTCAGCACTGCGTGTACGGTAAGATTTGGCTAGATTCATTTGCGAACCTGGACTATTTTCTTAGTTGGGTTCAATGCTGACTCGGCGCTGCATGTATGATAAGGTCTTGAGCACCTATAAATAAGACCCTAGACCTAACCCTAAACATCATAATTCAGCAGCTACGCTAGAGCTCTACCATGGCTCCCTCTCTCTCTTCTCAAATCTATTCTAAAATTAAAATGTTAGCCTAGGAGGATTATGAATTCAGATCTGGAAGAGGGAATTGGCGTTAATAAAAAAGATTATTGAATCATAAAAGCAAGGTAAACCTCTAAGAACCAATCTATTTAAATTATTTCTCTTTCCCTTCTCTTTTCATGAAATAATAAATCCATGGTTGTTAGGTCGTGAATCAAATTAAAGGGAAAAGTAAAACCATGGATGATAGAACGGATCAGATCCAAAATTTGGGGAAAGCTTAAAGGTGAGTGGGTTTAAGCTATAGCCTTTAGATAATGTTATAACTATCGTTTAGCGTTCCCTTTTTTAATAAATCTTGAAATGGCCAGTTTAATTATAAATTGTTGTAGTAATGAATTGAAATGTTGATATGAATATGTCAGGAAATTCCTATGTTGAATTGGCTAAGTTACTGAATGTTTACATGTTGGAGAAAATAAACTTATTTGGATATGAATAGCCAATTCAGTGATAGTAATTACATGCTTTACTTGGAACATATTATTGATTGAACGACATGCTAAAATAATTACCCGATTGAATGTTTACATGTCCTAGCACAATTAAACATATGTTGAAAATGACATGCGACAAAATATAGGCAAAAATTGGACGACATGTAAATTAGATTACTGTAAACTATATTACAGTAAAAAGGATAATATGTCAAAAAAAATCCATGTAATGAACATAACGTATATTATTTTTGAGATTTTAATTTGGAACCGCAATTTGATATGAACATAAGGGATTGAATGAAAATGAATATGCCTAGGATTACAATTAGAAATTGTAAATTGTAAATACACTTATGGCACGAGGTTAGATTGCATTACTGGCGGAAGTCTGCCCGGATCCGATTGACATATCCAGCAGCAACTAATGTTGAACCTAATGTGAGAGACCTAAGTGCAAGAATTAACAACATGTGCTAAGACACGAGGTTAAGTCAGCTTGTGGTAGATGTCTGCCCGGACCCGCCTGGCAAATCCAGCGTCCACAAGTGTAGGCTTAATGTGAGAGGTCTAGTGCTTATATATATAAAAATAAATATACGTATATAACAAGATATGAATAAATGGCAAGGATGGTAATTAAATGTCTAACTCGGAAAATAATACAGGAAGGGATGTAACGAACTGTGTTAGTGTGATAAGAGGGAAAAGTGATGTATTTCCCTAAATGGCTTATTTCTGAAAACGTTGTTGCAAGTAAGCCACAATAAATACAGAAAAGTAAAGAAATTACTTGCTACCAAGGATTTAGATGGGATAACGTTATGAAAATAAATCATTGATTCCTTCTATCAAATTGATAAGGTGCATGAAGTGTTTTCCTTAATATAATAAGGAACATATATTACAGAGAATGAAGAATAATGGTTTACAACAGTAAATGGTTTAAAAGGGAATGATAATAACCTATTACAAATAAATAACAGTAATGAAAATGTTGTATTATAGCTAGACTTGTCCTAGGGACAAGTGAATGTTATAACTTAGGTTATAATAAACTAGTAAGGGAATGGGATAACTGGTGAATTAAGTTAAGTGACACTTAATTGTAAATTAAGTAATCAGAAAAGGGGAAAACCTAAAACCAGTTAAGAAAAGGGAGGAAATATATTGTATTTAATTATAAATTAAGTAGTCTGGGAGTCTGAAACCCGTTGGTAAGAATAACATGTTTAGACTTGTCATAGGGACAAGGGGGAAATTATAACATAAGTTATAATAAATGGGTAGAGAAACTTATTAATGGGCCTTAGTTAATAGAACTAAGTTAATAAGTAAACAACAGTAAGTCGTATTGACGACGTAAAGTGGAATTATGACTAAATGAGAAAGGATGAGGAAAACTTATGAAATGAAATAAGTTATATTTAATCATAAATGGTAAGTGACATGTTAATTGGAAACAGTTGAATTGGATATGCTTAATTAGATATTAAGTAAAACATATTATTGAAATCAAACAAGAATATAAAAGGGATTGTGGATCACAGACCTTGGGCCACAATCTAGAGAATAACATGTTGTAAGCTTATAAATAAACTTAAATGAATTAAGTTGTATGAATGAAATTAATAAGCAAAGAGAAACTTGGTAATTTGTATAAGAATTCAATATGAATTGGAATCACCTAGTTAACTGAAAACCTGGTGAGTTGAGGCAAACGCGTAATTAATGGTTAGACGTAGGGTCTAATGACATATAAAACTGAGGAGCATGGACCAGTCCATACGTTAGAGGATGAATAACCATAAGGGGTAGATCATCGAGATGTCAAAAGACACAAAGAGGAGCGCATGTCCATCTAGATATTCTTGTAGGCTCCAACGGTGTAATAACCCGGAAATCCGAGTCAATTTAAAAAATTTATTTTGGCAATTTTAGTGAATTTTGAATATTTAAAATGAATTATTTTAAATAATAACGATGAGACATTATTTTTGAATAGAATTAGAACGTATATATTTATATAGATCGTCGTTAGAATATAAACATATTTTTTAAATTATAAAAGGAACTGAAAATGGCGCGGTAGTTTGAAAATTCGATTTCTAATTTCAGATGAATGTACAGGATTCAAAATAAATCGGATTTTAGTGAAACCAAAAATATTAGAATCCATTTGAAAATATCCTTCCAACGAATCCGAAAAATTGAAATTTCATAGCGGGGATAAAAAATTATGTCCAGTTGAAAATTCAGAATAGTCGCTATGGAATTCTGGCCCTTAAAAATGGAAATTTTGCAAACGACCTCGGTTTTCGACAAAACCACTTTTGTTGGATCCGTGATGTCAAGTTATTGCTAGGTTTCAAAATTCGTAATTTTTTGAATCAATATGTGAGCGTGGAGAAGGAAAACGTGTTTTGACAGTTTCAGTCAATTTCAATCGACCAGAAAATGACCATTTTTCAAACGGTCTAGGAATTTGACGAAATTAGTTTTGTTAGGACCGTATCGTCAATACGAAGCTAGAAGCTATTTTTCGGGAATTTTTAGAGTCAGTATGTGGCCCTAGTAATTTGAAATGTACGTTTAAAATTCTATATAATTATTTAAATGTTAATTTAAATGGAAACTGATCGAAACGTTGGAATTGGCTTACGAAAGATATTCCGTTGTGTTCGGAGTGGGGGTAATTAGCTAGGGACGACAGTCGTTGGAATTGAATTGGTGTTCGAATTAAAAAGTTAACTTTTCAGAAAATAAAATAATATAAAAATATATATACACTAAACCCCCTCCTTCCCTCATTCTCAGGTCAACGCTCTCCCTCACCTTTACTCTCCCTTTCCACGTTCGTTTTCAACAGAGGAAATAGAAAGAAAAAAGGAAAAAAAACGCAGAACGATGGAGCCTCGTTCATCGAGATTCGCGTCGCGCCACCACCTCTCCCCTCCCCTCTTTTGCCGATCCTCTTTTCCCCCTTCTTCCTTCTTTCTCCCCCCTTCGACGTGAAGAAACCGCCACCTTTTTGCATCAACATCGCGAGATTCCCCTGCCCAGAGCGCCACCCACCTCCGACCTTCGATCCGCAAGCTTCCACCCTCTAGCGAACTCCGACTCACCCCCTCCTCCCTGTGAAACGCACGCAGCCCCCCGTAAGTTTTTCTATTTTTATTTATATTTATTTCAGAATAAAATATGTGCATTTTATATAGATAACTTCCTGTAAGGAAGATGATATTGTTTATAAAGAAAAATTTAGTTTTTATAAAGCAAAGATGAAATTTTTATTTGTTGAAAGATTAGATTTTTATCGCATAAAAGATATAATTTTTATATGAAAGTTAGAGAAGGAAAATATAATTTTTATATGAAAGTTAGAGAAGGAAAATATAATTTTTGTAGTTAGAGAAGGAAAATATAATCTTTATATGAAAAGTTAGAGAAGGAAAAATATAATCTTTATATGAAAAGTTAGAGAAGGAAAAATATAATCTTTATATGAAATGTTAGAGAAGGAAAATATAATGTTTATATGAAAAGTTAGAGAAGGAAAATATAATCTTTATTATATGAACACCGTTAGAAAAATAGAATTTTTACCTATATAGCAGCGGTGTAAAAATAGAATTTTTATCTATATAGTAGCAGTATAAAAATGTGATTTTTTATCCATATAGTATAGTTATAAAAATGTGGTTTTTATATACATAGCAACAATATAAAGATGTGAATTTAATATATGTAGTGGATGTGGACAACGAAAGTGATAAAAGGCGAGTGGCGAAGATTTTCTACATAAGAAGAGTCGCGGTGTATTGGATTAGCTAGTCGGTGAGAACTCCTCTCCTTTAATTTATTTTTAGTTTTAAATATATACTAGGATGCAGACGGTGCTTAGCAGCACTCGACACCCGTCGTCCACAGACCATGGATCACTTGTCTATTTGATTGCTGTGTTGTGAAATTGATTGTGTGATGTGGAATGAAATAATATATTTTATAGTGGAAAATATTTTATAGTTAAAAATATAATTTTTAACTTGTATATAAATAAATATTTATAAACAAATCGGACGATTTGTTTATGCACACCCATTTGACTGATATTGATTGAGACGATAAATTTTACACGTCGCCCAACTGCACAAATATATTCAGTGTTTGTGGATTGAAACCCCACATGGGTGTTGGGATGATATTTGACATACACTAATCCTAATTGTTTAGTGGTATGTCGATCGTTTGATTGACAGACTGTATGAGCATTAATTAGTTATATTTAATGCTTATGCAGTTGTGTGGTGCACTTTGGATGATGGTTGATTATTTGTCGTTGCTATTATATACATGTGTTGTATGGAATCCATATGATTAACATTATATGGTAATTGATTGAGCCTCATTCCAATTGGGAAAATAAAGAATATTATAAAATATATATTCATGTGTTGAATAGAATAAAGAATATTCATGTGTTGAACAAAATATATATTCATGTGTTGAATAAAATATATATTCATGTGTTGAAAATATTCATGTGTTGAGTAAAGTATTTTAAACAATAAAATTTACATCTTTCCATAATTTTATAAAATATATTAAATAACAAAAATAGTCATGTGTTGACGATACTCATGTGTTGAGAATATTCATGTGTTGAAAGAAATATAGATTCATGTGTTGAATAGAATAAATATTCATTTGTTGAATAGAATAATATATAAAGCCTTGTTGATTGGATATGCGCCATTTTGACGCGAACGATATTTATATCGATTATATTCATTTTTATAATGAATATTGGGAAGGAAGTGATTTCAAAATGTAACGTTTCGAAAATATTATCATTTGTATATCGATGATGTGGAATATTCAATTTTGATTCGAAATTGAATATGAAGTTGAAATCGTTTTGAATACGAATTTAAAACGATTTGTAAAATACGTTTTAAATCGAAATCGACGATATATATATATAATATATTATATATATATATATA
Source organism: Allium sativum (assembly GCA_030737875.1). Taxonomy (NCBI): domain Eukaryota; kingdom Viridiplantae; phylum Streptophyta; class Magnoliopsida; order Asparagales; family Amaryllidaceae; genus Allium; species Allium sativum. The sequence continues at coordinate 925,280,107 of CM060922.1, forward strand.
TATATGATGGCCTGAATAGAACGCGTCGCGCCGCGGCAGTTCGCAAATTTCGACCATTGACTTCGAATGGATATTACGGGAGATCTGACCGTCAGATTCACTAAAACCGGAACCATTGGGTTCACATCGAAAAGAGCTTTCTAACGAATGTTAGTGATGTGAAATCTAATGGTTGGATTTGGAATTATGTCCAAATCAAATTTGGAAAAGGATGGTGTAAGTGCAGTTCGATGGCAGTTGATGGAAATCAACTGTACGGGCCTTGATAAAATTATTAAAAATTGTAATAATTTGTGTAAAATCATAAGAAATGATTTAGGAAGAATTGGGATGAAAAACTCCATAATTGAAAAGATAAAAATAGATTTTTATCGAAATGAACCGTTTTTGAACTAGAATTAAAATCCATTTATTTTTAAAATAAATAAATTGGATTTGAAAGGGGTTTTAAAAGTAACCAAAATTTCCAATAATTGAATTGCAAGGATTTGAATCGAAATTATCTTTAGAATATTTCGATGTTGGATTTCGTTGGAAATTTGAAAGATATATTTATATCATTATTTCCAATACGATATTTGTTGGTCGTAGAATTAGATATTGAATATAAGCCGATATATTTTCTATTCAGAGCCTAGTATTTAATATCAAATGGGATTTGGGTTTGTCGTGAATGGTATCTTCATTAACTCTGTTCTTATACCCAGTTGAGAAAAAGATTAAATCTTTTTATTTAGATTTAATGAAGTGTACCAATTAAATGGTACTTAATTGGAATTGAATTTGAATTGATTTTAGGGTTTATCGTGAACGGTGTTTTAAATAACACTTGTTCTTTAACCCGATAATTAATGGAATGTGATTTTGGGTTTATAATGAACCGTGTTTTAAATGGCATTGGTTCTTTAACCCAGTTAAAGACGGGATATGATTTCCCAAGTTAAACAATCATTAATATTGATTTTTGGGAAGATTAAAACCAAGTGGAGTTTTAATGAATCTTTAATTAGATTGAAATGATCGAGAATGGAGTATCACCAGTTTTGCTCCAGGCCATAGTTAAATCTTTAATTAGATTTGAATGTGAAATGGTAATTGAATTTACCGATAACACCGTGGTGCTAGATATGAAGTATTACCAGTTTTACTTCATGGGATGAATAGGTTGGGATTGGGAAATTAAAACAAATGGTTACTACGGTAAGGTTCGTTAATCCTGACTAGTTTGGATAAACCATAATTTGGTTTGAATTGGTATTCAAAAGAAGATTAAAGAACAAATTTGAGGAATTTATCTTTGATAAAATTAATGGGAACCTCTCCCTAAGAATGTGAAATTTAGCAACTAACTGAAGATTAGTTAAGATGAATGGTTTCCTGGGTATTGATTTGATATTGGTTTCAGCGTTCGGGGTTAATATTTGGGGAATTGTTCTCTTACTAATTTACGGTTAGTAACCGATGAATTAGAATGAGGCGTATGTTGTGTTTGTGTAACACTTGTTTATTATATACACGAGTTATTCGGAAAGACCGGGTTTATCCCATTCTGAATAACTGATACGACGATAAGTCGAAGGTGAAGACGGTGGTCGAAGACTGGAGGTCTTCACGTCGTTTGGATAATTATTGATGATCTTGATTGGGCCGTACACCCAAGAGGAGGTTATCAGTTAGTGATCATCCAGAAGTACTTGGAGATCGATGGATATGCAAGGTACAAGGTGCCTCCGGTTTCGTTCAGACCCAGAACAGACTTGTAAATGGACCGTGTGTCTGACATTGGATATCATTGTGTGTGATTGATAGATATTGGTTGCATGGAGTGGTTTGCCTGTGTGGCATGCTAAGATGCAAATGATCAAGACTTCTGTTGAAAAGCAGAGTCTTGTGGTTGATGACCAAAGCACGGCCTGTGTGGCATAGCTTTGTGTAGCGTTGATTTGCGAGCCTCACATCCCGGTTGTGAACCAGAAACGGGAGAAGGACCTCAGGGAGGACATGCGTTTCCTTCTAGCTAGAAGTGGCGTCAGTGGTTTGACACGCCCTGACGAGATTGACTTATGTGGTTGTTGGGTTGCGAGGCGCCTCATATATATCGGTGACTATGTGGAGCCGACGGAGTCATTGGACTCATTGACACCCCAAAAGGTGGGAAAACGCAGTGTTCAGGCATTTTAATCCACATCGGTGGACCGACCCTGACAATCCAAGGGCCCACCTGAGTCTGGGTCCTGAGGGGCGGGCTAGAGCGTCTCGAATCGGTAGAGGACTATCTTTTGCCTCGGTTCACAGATGGAAATCCAACTTCCAATACGTGACTTTGCGATTTTGATTGTAGAGCCTAGTATTGGCGACATGGTATATGGTACCCATGCCGTCTATGATTGATACTTATGATTGAAATTGTTTTGACACTATACACTTATAGTAATAATAAAACATGAAATTTAGCGTATCAAGCATTCTTTGGCTATTATAAGGTAAAACTCTATCCTACGGCTTGTGTTGCATTGTGTGATGGGGCATGGGTCTTATAATAGCTTCATTGTTCTTTATTTAGCATTGCGCTATCGTTTTATGCACCGGTATTCTTGGGAGGAAACCCGTTCCATGTTATACGGCGTGGTCCCTTGATTTACCTAACTTTAAAATAAAGATTAATAACTGTTTTAGTTCTCACACCAATCACATGACTAACCTGGAGTTTATTGTTTTAACCTAAACTCTGGGTGCCCTTATTTTGACACGGGCAACTAGTAGTTTTGGTTTTGCAGATTTATATTCATAGGATCCTGGTTTACAGCTGGAACGATACTCGGAAAGCTCTGTATCCGTGTATTACTTTCAGTTGTGTTTTGTATTATTTTTTCGCTGCAGTATTGTATTTAAATCTCTGATATTGAATAATGTGTAATTTTTTTATTCATACCCTGTATATTTTTGTATTCTGATGGAATTGTTGTAATAAACAATGAAATGTTCTTCGGTTTGTGTTCCGATTTGTCGTATTCTCAAAACAATCAGGGGTTTCGAACGGTCTTGGTCGATTTAGCGATCGATTTGGATCGAGCGAAATTCCAAATCGTTGCATTTGGTTTGGATTGGGTTAAGAAGCACGTGGCTTCCGGGGACGTAGGGTACTCTTGGTATTCCTCTGTGAGTGGCAGATGATCTGCCTGTGCTCACCGAGGTTAGGTCTGCGTGGTTGAACCAATGAGCATGCCTTCATTGCAATAATAAGGGGCAATCAAAAGACTAAGATATACCAGCGTGATTTGGCGAGACCAGTTAGTGCCCTGTGATAGCAACTCGTCGTCTACCTACCATCTTCAGTCAGTACGTAAAGCGGAAAGGCGGAGAACTCCAAAAGACCATATACTTTGCTATCTAGTTATGGGTGAGGTTGGCCAATAGGTTCGAAGAGCATAGGGGGCCGGGGTTAAGTTCTTATTCTTGATATTCTTGGGTGCCTTTCATTAGTTGAGGGAGGGGTCTAGCGGGACCATAGCCACTGTAAAACCAGACCGTAGCATCTGTAATCGACAGATATCTGAAAGCTCCCGACCGAGTTCCGTGTTTCTTGATTAGCCTTGCCATGGGACTCGGGCGCACATACAGAGAACATGTGCAATAGACATCGAGAACGATTGACGATACATACATGGAAAAATCTAGGTACACTCATGTCGCTCTAGGTGGTGTATCATAAGACTAGAGGGCATTATTCGAGGATGGAACCTAATTCGATCGAATGGTTCAAAGATGGCAATCCGAACGCTTACGTAATATAGAAGTAGTGGTTCTTTGCAGACGTAGCATTTACTTATATACAGAAATCCGTAGAACATTCGGGCGTAGGACTAGGGACTTCTATGTTCCTACGATGGTACGGTGGAGATCGCGCGAGTGGGGTGTCATGGGGGTGTATCTCAATATTGAGAGATAGCTACATATACTGTATTAAGTTAATTCACTGGGAAGTAAATGGGTACAACTTGTGTGTAAACCTTGAGTGCTGTTAACCCAAGTAACCTAATAAATAAGAAAATATGATTGAACGATATATGTAAGATTATCCAAAGTGGATAGTTTAAATCCAGCCACCAGAACTTGTGTTCTGACCCCTTCCTCATAACACACTCGCAGGTTAGATTGTGGCAGAGACATGTTAGCTTTGGATACTGGTTAGGCAGTATTAATAATACGGTAACGCTATATTTTGATTATACTATATTTTATCCTTTCCGCTATGAGATATTTTTCTGAGCTCTGACATGTTTTATGCCTCTGTCTTTTCTGCAGGATACCAGAGCAAACCAATCCGAGTTTCGATAGATTGGAATTTTGAAAAAAAAATTGGTCTGTCGAAATTGGGGTTGTCACAGGTTATCTGGTTTCTACTCTGTTAGTCAAAAAGTTTTCTTGTCTACCCTTAAATGATAATTTACATGGAGAAAACATCGATGACAGTCAAACCATGAAATTTTCTTACCATACAATAAGGAAAACGCTCGTGTCTCTTTTATGCAATACAGACATGATAAATGACCAACAGTACTCCATCTTGAAAGCATTGCATAGGCAGGAAAATCACAACAAAGAAGCAAACATACAAAAAAAATTATTTTTTGAAACATTGTACGTTTCTACTCCTTCGTTCCACAATGTTCTTAATTCTTCAATTAACTGTTGTAAATAAACATCAATTCCTTATGCCGAATCGTCGGGCCAGGAACAACAACAGTAAGAAACATATATTGTGTTTTCATATACATCCGTCGAGGTAAATTATAAGATGTGATGATAATGGGCCATGATGAATATTTAGAACCAAATTGAGAAAATGGTGAAAAACCATCCGTACATAATCCTAGTCTGACATTACGACTCTCCGCTGCAAAATTGGGATAAGTTTTATCGAAATTCTTCCATGCTTCCCCATCGGTCGGATGGGTCAATGTACCTTCTTCCTCCAATCTCACCTTATGTCATCTCATATGAAATGTAGTTACAAGAGATGCATATAATCTTTGAAGGCTTGGAGTAATGGGTAAGTAATGCATATGTTTGTATGAAACTTCCTTTCCTTTCTTCTTTCTTAGTTTATATCTTTCTTGATTATATATTTTATAATTTCTAAGGTTTACATCATCTTTTCAAAACAACATGCATCCTTTTAAACATGTATCTGTCTTCTGATGAGGTAAACCAAGTGCCGACATAAGTTTTTTTAACTTTGTAGTGATTTTCACACGTTAAATTATTGGGCGTCATGTGCCTTTTTGTAGCTTGTACAATAGCTGTAAACCCAGGTTCAGTGATGTTGTATTTTGACTTCATTGCGATGTATTATTCGATTACCGATTGCTGAGTGCTGCTTTTACAACCATCCCAAATAGGTTTCTTAGCATTATCCAACAAATCATAAATTTTCTTAGCTTCAATATTCGGTTCTTCAGCATTTCCATCATCGTCGTCAACTACAACCATAGGAAACATTGATCGTGCTGCATCTTCGACCATATTTTCAATACGGATCATACTAACATTTTCATTAACAACCCTTTCTACCTCAGTCTCTACAGGAGTATTTAATACAACATCTCCATGATGATGCCAAAAATAATACTCGGTACGACTCCGTTTTTGCACAAATGGACTTTCACAAACATCGGGTAACAAATATTTCAAATGTCTACACTTGCTACACGGACAACGAATCTCAAGATCGCTTCTGTTATTACTTAAAGCGAATTCAACAAAGAATTTATACCATTATAAAAATCTTCTTTTATTGAACCTCCCCTCCTCTTCTTTGGTACATCCAACTCCTCCGGTCAACAAAATAATCAAACATTTTTCCTATTTGAGAAATTTAGTCACAAGTTCAAAAATTAATATTTATTTTCAAGAATACAAATTCAAAAAAACATGTTTTATGGTCATAAAGCGCACGTACATATAATGGTTGAAAGCAAATAATATTTTCATCAAGTTAAAAATAATTTCAAATCTGGCACATTTTTTTTAATGCAACTCTTTTACGTAGTCAGGCATCCTACTTCCCATTATAAACATAGTAAACGTTTACAATTTGTATACTATTTCGTCCCAATTGATTCAACAAAATTTCGGCAGCATTTCCCTTTTGTTTCCTGCATTGTACGCATGTACGCAGAAAACAAAAACAAAAATTAAATCGAAATTTTGTGAATCTTTTGAAACGACGTAGTACAAAAATTGTAGAAGCTTACTGCGTTTATAACTTGTCCAATACAAGGACAAATCCAACAAATATTGTACCAGATGAATATAAACGCTCGTTTTTTAATTTGACAAAAATGACTATTTATATAACGATCATGCACAACACTCGTCGGATGGGGCTGAAAACACTCTAGGGGATATTAGTAAACTAGATACGCGCATTTTACTATAAAAATATGGTTTTACTACAACACAAAAACATTTTATTTTATCATATCTGCTTGACATATCAATCAACTTAAAGGCAATTTACTATTATTGTCATTTCAATAACTCAACTAGAATTTAGACTCACGTGTTTTTAGTGCATAAGTCGAAATGTGCACAATATACCATTCCTAGTTCGTGCATTCATTTTTTCCTATATCAACTAACACATACAAGAATGACAAGCGCACAAAGGTGCACATATACACAAATATCCTTAATTATACAATGGGAAAAACCAAGCTAAATGGGAATGGATTCACAAATACTCAAACACTGGACATAAAATTTTCAATTTCACTATATCACACGAAATATGCAAATAATAGGATGCTACTACCTATTACTATGTTATTGAAACCAATTACAATCAATAATTAACCCTAATTTTTGATTTAGGACATAAAGAGGTTTAAGGAAAAAATTTGATTTTTAAGTAAATAAAGATATTATACCTCAAATTGCTTGCCTAAGAGGTTAAAAATGAAGTCGGGGATGATTATATGTGAAGAAATTGACAATTGAGCTTGAAAAAAAAAATCAATTTTGGGGCTGGGTGCGGTTTTATTTTCTTGCTGGAAATGTGTTGAGGAAATGGAGAATGGGGAAGAAAGGCTCAGAGCCGTCGGAAATTAGCCGTCGGAAACCGTCGCCCCATCTTATCGAAATTTGCAATGTTTCTTGTGGTGGTACTTTAATTTCCATCAATCAACACCGTGAGTTATTTTCACACTATTAAAAGTAGTTTAAACAAACTTAAGCTTCCATTAACTACATAAACTGCCGCACCATAAAAAAAAGGTGGGTGGTTCTGTCTTTTTTATCTCTTTTGTTAATAAAAAAGAATACAATCAACTAGGTTAACTCGTGCCTTTTCTGAACTTCCGAAAGTATCTCAATTCATCTATGGAATTTCATCACTAATTTGCAACATTTATCATCATCTCATATTCGACTGCACTTCTATATAGTTTTACTATAATTTATTATCGACATAACCGACATGACAACATTAAATAAGCGTTATTACTATCAAAGCCTTTACACTTACAACACACATAATGGCATGTAAGATGCACGTATGTACATTAACAGATATTGAATGCACATACGTGTGTTTTTATGCTTGTAGAGACTGAAAAATAGGTGTACATAATTATTTGTTTTATTTTATTTTTATGATCTAGACTGATCGTTTTCTATCTCTTATCCATCTATTATAAATCATAAATTGTTATGCTTGATTAAGAACATTTGAGAGGATTATTCTTAAATATATGCTCACGACATTGTTATGGTGCATTTTTTTAATTTTTGGAAGAAAAAATTGGTCCAAAAGAGAAATTGAAGTCAATTTTAATTTGAAGGATACAAACAAGTTTTTAATGTAAGTTTGAAGAACAATAATTTGATACATTCATAAAAGGTTATTGATGTAAAAAGCAATGTTTATATATGAATCTATCATTATTTTTATGTATAATGTTATATGAACACATCATTATGTTGTCCTTCAGGTTAAATTCTAAAACCCACATTTAGGTTGTTCTTCGTACTCTTTTTTATTTCAATTTCAAGATTTTGCATGTGGTATATATAGCACTAAAAAACATGTTATGATCCAACTTCAAACATACCTAATGCTTGCTCCTTGTTTTTTTTAGTCATTTTTATTTTTTTATTAGTTTTCCGTGTTCATAAGAGGGGGCAGTCTACTCCACTATTTCCCATGTTATTATAGAAAACGTCACTTTAGCTTTGGATATGCATCTCAAGTTAATGTAATAGAGAATATGCAAGTAAATCAATATTCGGAAAATAGAAAACCCTTCTTACTTGTGTTTAATGGCATCCAATATCTTTTCTACTTTTTCCAAGTAAGCAACAAGTTGAGGTCCTTTCGCTCGAAACTCCTTTCGAACCTGACAAACAACGATTTGAGAGTCACAGAAGATATCCAATGCCACTAGTCTTAGCTCCCTAGCGAGCTTCAGCCTGACAATCAGGGCTTCATACTCGGAATCGTTGTTGGTAGCGGAAAATTACAGTCGGAGGGTGTAGTAAATTAGTCGTTTTCAGGAGTTATTAATACAACTCCGGCACCGGACCGTCGGTCATTTCTAGCATCGTCCGTGTACAACTTTCATGTGCTAGACTCTAGCTTTTGTTCAAAGGGGATGGCTTCTTCATTTAGCACATCATCCTCGGGGATCGTGAATTCAGCGATAAACTCGGCTAAAGCCTGCCCCCTTATTCACTTTATGGGTTGGAAGTTTAGGTCTAACTGGCTTAGCTCAACATTCCACTTAAGTAATTGCCCAGATGCTACAGGTCTTATCAGATCATAGTAAGACCTGTTGGAGCGGTTGATCGGTATACACAACAATTGTGTGAGCTTGAATATAATGGCGGAGTTTTCTGGAAGCAATCAATAGGCTATAAGCAAGTTTTTTTTATCTTTGGACAGTTGCATTCTGCTGCCGCCAACTTCTTACTTACATAATATACCGGCCTTCGAACTTTACCTTCCGCATGTACCAGGGCTGAACTAATGCTTGAGATGACACTGCCAAATATACGAATAAATCTTTATGGTTCACCGGCTTAGACGATACTAGAGGTTGCTCCAAAAAGATCTAACAGGTTTTGGAAAGCTTCTATGCAATGTGGGGTCCACTCAAAATTGTGCTTCCCACGTTTTATCAAATCGAGGAAAGGAACGCATTTGTCTGTGGCCTTGGAAATAAACCCGCTTAATGTTCTGACCTTGCCTGCTAAACTCTGGACTTCTTTTATCTTTCATGGTTCTTTAATATTCCTGATTATTGCAATCTGATGAGGATTAATCTTGATTCCACGAGAGCTAACTATGAAACTGATGAATTTTCCTGATGCTACCCGAATGAGTGCTTCAGCGGATTTAACTTCATTCCGTATCATCGGAGAATTTCAAACATCTCTGCCAAATCCATGTGTGGTCGGACGATCGCTTGGACTTCACAGGCATATCATCCATATAAACTTCCATCATATTTCCTATCTAATTATAGAACATCCAATTCACCAAGCATTGGTATGTCGCTATAGCATTCTTTAGTTCAAAGGGCATCACCACATAGCAAATCCCTAGTCCGTAATAAAACTAGTATGCTCTTGATCTGGCACGTGCATGGGAATTTGATTATAACCCGAATACACATCCATTAAAGAGAGAAGTTCATGTCATGTCGTTAAGTCCACCAATTGGTCAATTCGGGAAAGCGGGAAACTGTCCTTCGGGCAGGCCTTGTTCAGATCTGAAAAATCAATACACGTACGCCGCTTCCCATTGGTTTTCTTGACTAGGACAGGGTTTGATATCTAGTCAGGATATGTTGAATCTCTGAAGAACCTATTATCTCTTAACTACTCCACTTCCTTTTTCAAGGCGGCCGGCCTCTCCGGGCCCAGCATATGCCTTTTTGTTTCATCGAAGGATGCTTTGGGTTTATGCTCAATGAATGGCTCATAACTAAAGGAGAGATTCCACACATGTCAGCGTGGGTCCAAGCGAACACATCCAGGTTCGCTTTCAAAAAGTCTGTTAATTCTCTCGTTCGTAGGGGATCCAAGTGAGATCCCAATTTTCAAGACCTTTGCTGGGTCGTCGTCATCGATCAGAATGTCTATAGCTGCCTCACTGGGGGTTGCCTTTCTGCACCCTGGTTCCTTGTCCTCTCTAGGATCAATGTCCTCGGACAGGTCGTCAGGCATCTCCCTCAGTGGTGTCCTCTTTACTTTCTACGTCAAGCCCTCCTCAGTAGGAGGGGGTGTACTCTTGGATTCTATATCTTCTCCATTGTGTCATATAACAAGCTCTCCCAGTTACCTGGTCGCCTCCTTCCATTCTCATTCTAGCTTCAGTTGGGAATTTCATTAATAGGCACCAGGGTGCGATGTAGGCCCTAAATTCTGCAAGGGCCGGTCGGCCTAAGAAGGCATTGTAAGCCGAGTCAATATCCGTAATCATGAACGGTAGGATCCTTACTCTTCGGATATCTTCATCCCCTAACTCTACAGATAAATCCACTATACTGATTGGAGCAGTTATTGATCCATTAAAGCCACGTATCCAACCTCCACACGGCTTTAAATCCTTCATTTCTAACTTCATTTGATCAAATGCTTTTTTAAACAAGATGTTGGCGGAACTCCCACTGTCCACGAGGACTTTCTGTACCAAGGTCAGCCCAATGGTTGTACTTATTACGAACGGGTCAATACTAAGTATCTCAGCTCCTACAGTTTTTCTGTCACAGAAGATAACATCATCCATTGTTGTCTTTTATTGTTTCATTGGCACAACGTATTCAAAGTTGTTGCACTCCCTCACCTCCGGGTGTTGGGCAGCGTTAACATACAGTTGCATTGTTCTATTGCTAGATCCAGCTGGGTGTGGTCCCCCAATTATGGTATTGATGACTGTGCCCTTGCCTTTCTGTTGGGCAGTAGGTCTAGGAGTAGGTTGGCTCTGATTTGGGGCTTGTCCTCTTTGCCCTCTGTCCTTTAGGGCAACTTTGTATTCATCCAGCTTTCCTGCACAAAGTTACTTCTCTACAACACCTCTCAGGTGGTGACATTCGTTTGTAGAGTGGCTGTAAGTGTCATGGAACAAGCAAAACTTCCTGGTTTCATGCTCTTTTTCTGTCGAGTCTCTGGGTGGAGGTTTCTTATACAGGACAACTTGTAAGTATCCATATAGATATTCTCCAATGTGTCACCCAGCGGCATGTAGTATTTAAAAGTTTGAAATCGAGGCCTCTTTTTGGAATTGTTTCTCTGATTCCAATTTCTTTTGCTGTCGTTTCTACCTTGGCGATCTTTCCCTCCATTCTTATTACCAACATTCACTTCGACCTTTCCTTCGTTGTCGCCGGACTGCTTGATGGCGACGTTACTCTGAATATCCTCTCTTCGGATTTCGTCGGACTTCTATTTTGGCTGGCATATATTTCCTCTCCTCGCAAATGAATATTTGCCTTTTTCATAAAATAACTCTTAAGTTAGCGATTCTTTTCTAGCTATTTACCTTCCAAACTCAGTGTCTTTATCGACTCCATCAATGAGTGCCATCAGAATGGTCTTCTCGTGTGGTTTGCTTACCTCTGTAGTGGCCAAATTGAATTGATCCAGATACGATTTCAGGGACTCCCTGGGAGCTTGTTTGATTATGGACAACTCAATGACACTTTTGGATTTCTGGGCGTCGAGTCGGAATTGACTCATGAAGCTCTCACTCAGCTCTTTAAAACTATAGATCAATTAGGGAGGAAGTCGTGTGAACCACATCAGTGTGATATCCTCAAGATATATTGGAAAAGCCTTGCACTTTACTACATCAGGATCTGCCGCGACATTCACATACCATGAACATCTCATCAAGTGTTGCCTTGGATCGGTTCTTCCTCCGTATCGATCCATTGTTGGTAAGTTGAACCTTCTTGGGAACTGAAAATCCAGAATGTCATCTGTGAAAGGGGTATGGCTGCGATCAATGCCCCAATCCTTGTTAGTATAGCCCCTGCTATCGGCCATGATTTGGTGTACCATTGCTTCCACTTCAGCATTAATTAGTGTTAGCTCGGGATCTGCACTTCTGGTTCTTCTAATATATTTGGTTCCCATATCGGGCCGCGTTCCCTAACTCCTGGTGGGAGCGGGACTTCCTTGCCACCCAGGGTCTCGTTCATTCATAGGACGAGTTGGCTGAAGGAGTTGTTACCGAGTAGGATTAGTAATGTTGGGATCTCTGGGAAGGACACCAGATCCCTGCATTGGCAACAACATTGGTTCTCTCAAACTTAGGTTATTAAGTCCCAAGACATGAGCTACGTCTTCGCAAGATCCCAATGATCCAAATGTCATTTGCTCAACTTTTTCATGTCTTTCCTATAGCCTTCTCTGACGTGGGTGACTTTCCTCCAAAGAAGATGAGTAATCTGTAGCAAGACGATGGGTCGGGGAAGGTGTCCTTTGTCTACAAAGCTCGCCTATATGTCTACTCATTGCATTCATATTTTCTCGTATAACGGCACTATTACTTCTTTGGGCCTCTAAAGTATCATTAGTTCTATCCAACATATCGAGCAGGCATTGGAAATCCATATGCGAGACAGGTGGATAGATAGAGGGCTGATTACTAGTTGTCGCAGCTAGCACCGGAGCATTTGCAATGGCTCAAGTAGAGACACTAGCTTCAGCTAGGTTCGGATCAGAGGAAATTGTAGCAATGCCATTGGGTCGGGTCGGAGGGGCAATATGAGCTTTCATCTATACCATCGGATCTGTTCGGTATCACACTTCCGGGCCGGGTCGGATTCCCTTCATCGGATCGGTTCGAATCTGAACCAGATTCTCTCAACCTGGTGACTACAATCGCCTATTGATCTTCGTTTGCATCATTCTCCCGAGAAGTTTGTGGTTCCTTTCCTTTTCTGGGAGCCATGAAATCTGAGTCTCTTGAGATCAATGAAAACTTCAAAATAGTGGAAATGCAGACCAACTTCTTTGGACTTGAGAATCCAAAAAGTAGAATGATAATCTGAAATGTTGACAATTCAACATTCTCAGTAAAATCACCAAAATGTTAGATCAAAAAGTGGTTCTAACACCCAATTGACTGATAATTCTAAGGAATAATAACTCAAAAATGAGTGAAAGAACAATCAACACACAAGGTTTATAGTGGTTCGGCCTTAACGGACCTAAGTCCACTTTATACTTCTTTTATTGATGAATTGATTGCAAATACAGTGATAATAGCCACTCAATATCACTAGTATAATCAATAATCTCTCCAATTTTGTTGAAATATATTCTAAAACTTAGAGAACTATCCGAAATAAATAAAGAGATATCGTTGGTGATAGATTTTGAGTAGATGGAGAGCCAAATGATCCTTCAAAATGGTGCATTATGGTGTATTTATAGACTAGGAATGCAGGCGGGTTGGATGCTACGTGAGGACCATCCCACAAATCTTTGAAATGGGTGCTTTACGGTGAAGACAATGCATAAACGTCGTGGGTAAGTGGATTACAACCGTCCAGCGTTCGTAGCAACATGAGGTGTAACAGTTTCCTGGCAACAGTAGTCGGATCGGATCGGTTTAAGGGACACTGAACCGACCCGCTGTCCCTCAGCCAGCTTCAAAAACTTGACAATTCAAGGCCGATCTGAGCAATCCAATTTGAACTAACTTCCTAACGTTTGATGATTTCGAAGATAAAAGCCTTTTCAATTCGATAAGTCGTCTCACAACTGATCCTATTGGTTTCTCTCCTTGATTGACTATGTCTCTCACCTTCAGGTAGACTTAACGGTCGATTCCCAAGCTTTGGATAGCCTGGTTACAAATCAGGCTAACATCTGCAGACTAAATAATTGTAGAACTTTCAAATTTCTACAATCTATATGACCAGCACGTAGACTACCCTGTAGAAGTAGGATTTGCAGAAAAACTCTATGCTTCATGCTAGGTTTACCCCCTTCGTGAATAAAGCATAAGCACCTGTATGATAATCACCACTTCGTACAAAATGAAAATTGCACTTCATCCATTAGCAAATATCCAGAGGCGTGCAGAACTAGTATTCATTGCATCCATTGCCAAATTCCAGTAGTATATTATGAATGCTTGATGAATTTCTAAATTTGGATGTAATAGTCTTTGTCTATTAATGTATCTTCTATACCAAACTCAGTTAATCAGCACGAGCAGTAAACTATTATCACACTAAGCTCAGATTTGACATAGAAATGCAACGAAAATAATCAGGATCAAATAACCAATTCCAACTTCTAAATGAACTTGATTACACAGTGACCATATGAGCACTTAAACAGATGTAAATAGCACCTAAATTCAACAAGAACATGAAATCCTAAAAGAATACTCGATTTCAATCACTGAATCTGGTTGATGATTCACAAACAACTGTTAATCAATCTTAGTACTAGAATCGACATTTCTTAAAAACACTGAAGAGAATCCAAATGCTACCTTCTAACCTATATAAGAGCTGTAACAAGTTTGGGTTTCTGGATGAACTACATCTGCCCTGTTATGCATTCTGTAACAAGTGCAGAGAACTGGGCCTGTCATAACAGTCCATTCCTTGATCATTTAACATGGCGAAGGATGTAATGACATACTGAAAGACTTGAAATAAGAGACAAGAAGAAACCACTGTAAGTCATTAACTACTGCTCATGAACATTCAACCAAAACCATTTATAATCCAACCAACATCCAAACATTGTTTTTCAATCTCATAAACGGGTACACATGAGGTTGATCAACATGCCAAACACTGATTAAAATTGATGAAACTTCAAACAGAAGACATCCATAAGCATTGATATATGGAACAGGTCTGAACATATCTTATCTTGAATCTAAAGGCACCATTATACATAAAACCATTTTAACCAGAACCAATAACCTATTTTACTCGCTAATCCCCAAATTATGGACGAACATAAAATGTACTGGAAAGCCAAGATTAATGTAGTGTGAATTAATCCTATATCCGCTTTATGGATCTACTGAAGGCATCATCACATAGACGGTTATTGGGGAATATCATAAACAAACTAATGTGAGAGTCATGAAGAAGCCAAATACTTCATTAACAACGGATAAACCAAATCTTATTTGAATTTAAATATAAAACTTCAAAACTAGCATACTATAATCTGTAGATGTGTGAACTACTGAACAAGATCTAATCGAAAATCAAAATACTCATAATACATTAACCAAAAACCAAAAACCAGATTAATCTTACCTAATACAACCTGAACACAATCTAGCTCAATGATGGGAGATCGGTCAGATAACTTGGAACTGAAGCCAATTATGTTGCGTCGGCCATGCCGAATCCCAAATTAACAATGGCTTGATAATCCATAATTGAACTAATCGTAAAGATTGGGAAGATAGAAATTGAATCGACATATAGATCTCGGGCGGGTTAACAAATCTAGCATATTCCTTTGCTGAAGTTAGGTATAGAAGATGAAAAAAGGCTTATCAATGAATCGAAATTCGTTGAAGGTTAACTGAAATCGCGATGCGATTTGTTTTCATAAAGAAATCGGATAGAAATAATGATGGAAATCGAGACACTAAGGGGACGTACACATGACGAAAACAAGCGGAAATAATCTGCCTATCGCCATTAAAAAATCCTCTGTATATGTATATATGTATGTGTGTGTGTGTGTATATATATATATGTGTGTGTGTGTGTGTGTGTGTGTGTGTTTGTGTATATAGAGTGCTGTTAAAAGCACCAATTTCTTCTTCTTAATACCATGCGTGGTATTAGGAAGTGTAAACCTGGGTTCTTTTAGCATCACATGGTGTTATTGTGCTAAAAGCACACAGTTTTACACTTCCTAATACCACTCATGGTATTAGAAAGAAGAAATATGGGTGCTTTTAGCAACACGCTATATATATCGTCTATTTAGACACAAATTGGTAGACATAAAATCTGAGTCGTTGTATTAATTTGTTTTCGTCTGAGGGACAAAAATCGGGGGTGATCTGATGATTAGAGATTGATTATATCGTTATTTGTGTCTATTTTTTGTGATTAAGTTGACATTTGTTCTATCAATGATTTTACATCTTGTAGTTTATTAGTTTTACTCTTTTATTCTTATTAGTTATCAGTATTATTTTCTCTACAACATCCCCATGTATGAAAACTATTTTTGAAGAGGTCATGGAGTGCCATGGTTTAAGGATGAATATGAGACCATTGGGTTAAAGGTCGATTGAAACAGCAGAAAGCAAAAATGAATAAAACAATAAGAAAAAACAACAAAATTATGTTGATTCTCCCTACTTCCACTATCCATTATTTATTGTATTACCGTAGTCATTCTTTCCTTGTGTCGGAACTTGAGTTCTTGAAGTTTTTGAATGAAAAATAAAATAAGGTAACAATCTAGCATAGTTCGATCACTTCATAGCTTCGTTCATCTCCTTGTTGTAGTGGATCCCGTTATGATGGTAATTTCTTTAACTGTGGACTGTTGATATTTCTAAATGAAGGGCTGTTATAGAGACGCTTTGTAATCAGGTATTAGGGTTGTTATAGTAATGGTAACCGTTACCGATATCAGAAAATCATTACCATACCGATACTATTTGTTGGAAATGTTTTACAAACATTAAGTGAATTATTAATTTTTTTGGAATAAGTGTATGAATGGCTCCTATGGGTGAATAGTCCCACATTATAGGATTATTGGAAGAGGCAAGTATTTATACTTGTTTTTAAGAAATCATGTTAGGGCCTTGGGCTCCCAGTACATGCTTTGTTGTGAGGAGGGAGACCATGCATCATGACCACCACACACGCGTGCGCGACTAGCCGACTCGACTCGACCCGGCCCGGCCCGGTCTGGTTCGGTTCGGGCTCGGGCTCGGGCTTTGTGGTGTAGACACTTATATTTTTGGACCATAAAACACTAATTTTCGAACCGTATTTTATAAAAAATTATTTATGCACTAATAATATTTCTGCAACGGTAACTTTTCTGTAACGGTACACTTTGTTCCGTAATTTCAGCAGATCCGAATTTTTCTCCCAAACCCTAATTCTCGTCCTATATATGGTCCTCAACTATCAACGAGAATAGATACCGAATTATACATTATCTTCTTGCCTCCACCATTACAGTTTTCTTTCAGAAATTCTCGAGCAATATTTTAATTTCGAAAGTGCAAATCTGCACTGATTTGTTGTGCAAGCAAATCAGTTATTGTTTTTAAAGGCTGTTTTATCCTAGAGGTGGCGGCGAAAGTACGAACTAATTAGCATCTCTGGCCATATCGTCGAATCGTCTTCAAGAAAGCGACCCAGTCCGCGACTCAGCAATTGTTTCCCAACAATTTGAAGACGATCTGAAACAATGGCTTCGAACTCAACCATAGACGATGCTGGTCCACCCTCTGCTTTCCAGAACCCTCTCGTGACTGCTGATCCATTCAAATTCGAAGGCTTGCATTTCAAGCGATGGCGTCAGAAGATGGAATTCTTCCTCACAATCAGAAAGGTTGTGGCCGTGCTGACTACTGACAAACCGCAGCTACCTGATAAACCTGACGAGACTGACACAGGAAAGATGGCATCATGGACTGAACAGTCAAAGCAACTGCAGACCTGGACTGAACAGGATTACTTATGCAAGAAATTTATTCTGAATGGACTAAGCGATGACTTATATAATTATTACAATTCAGATGAAAAGTAAGCAATGGAGATCTGGGAAGCATTGAAGAAGAAGTGTGATACAGAGGAGGCAAGGGCAAAGAAATATGCTGTAAGCCTCTACCTAAAGTACCAGATGACTGATGACAGATCAGTTGAGATGCAGTCTCATGAGCTACAGAAAATAGCTCATGAGATCATCTCCGAAGGTATGGCATTGGACGAACAATTTCAGATTGCTGTTATCATTGATAAATTACCCCCCGGTTGGAAAGATTTTAAGAATGTTTTACGACATAAGACTAAGGAATTTTCCTTAGAAAGCTTGATTACGCGCCTCCGTATTGAGGAGGAGGCACGCACACAAGACCAGAAAGGAGAGGTGTTGATTGTCAACAACAACAACACTAAAAAGACCACACCCGATGTTCTGAAACCGAATCAGAACAGGCGCAACAAACAGAATGGGAATCCGCAAGGAAACCCAAACTGTGGAAAACCAGGTCATATGGCATGAAAGTGTCGGAACAAGCCAAGCTCTGTACCGTAGGCTAACCTAACTGAAGAGCCTCTTACGGCTATAATTACTGAGATTTACCTTGTTGGTGGATCATAGGGTTGGTGGGTAGACACTGGTGCTTCTCGCCATGTCTGCTATGATCGTGGCTTGTTCTCTACATACACGGCTACTGAAAATCAGAAAGTGTTGTTGGGAGATTCTCACATCACTAAAGTTACAGGGATTGGCAATGTGGAAATTAAGTTCACCTTTGGAAAGACTGTAATTCTGAAAGATGTTATGCATACTCCAGAGATTAGGAAGAATCTGGTTTCTGGCTTTCTCCTTGATAAGGCTGGGTTTACTCAAGTTATTGGGGCTGAAACTTATAAGGGAACTTTTGTGGGAAAGGGTTATGCTTGTGAGGGTATGTTTAAACTGAATGTTGATACTAATAAAGTGACTACTTCTTCTTATATGTTGTGTGATTTTAATATTTGGCACTCTAGATTATGTCATGTTAATAAACGAATAATTCACAACATGAGCACCCTAGATATGATTCCTAAAATGACAGAATCTGAACTTGATAAATGTGAATTCTGTACACAAGCAAAAATCACAAAAAAAACATCATACATCTATTGATAGAGTTTCTGAACTCTTAGACTTGATTCATTCTGACATATGTGAACTTGATGGTACTTTGACTAGACAAGGACATCGTTATTTTATCACTTTTATTGATGACTGTTCTGATTTCACATATGTATACCTTATGAAAAATAAAAGTGATGCTTTTGACATGTTTAAAACATTCAAAACTGATATTGAGAACCAAACAAATAGGAAAATTAAGAGACTTCGTAGTGATAGAGGAACTGAATATGAATCTAATTCAATTCAGCATTTCTATAAACTACATGGTATAGTACATGAGAGAACTGCAGCTTATTCTCGTGAAATGAATGGTAAAGCAGAAAGGAAAAATAGGACCTTTACCGAATTAGTAGTTGCCATCCTATTAAATTCTGGTGACGCAAAACATTGATGGGGGATATTTTATTGACTGTATGCTATGTTCTGAATAGAATCCCCAAACCTAAGAATAAAATTTCACCTCATGAAATTTTAAAGAATCATAAACCCAATGTCTCATATTTTAGAACTTTGGGTTGTTTAGCATATGTTCGCATTCCAGACCCTAAAAGAATAAAACTAGCAAGTAGAGCATATGAATGTGTATTTATGGGCTATGCTATTAATAGCAAAGCATACAGATTTTATGACCTTAATGCACATAATATAATTGAATCAAATGATGCCGATTTTTATGAAACTAACTTTCCTTTTAAATTAAGGAATAGTGAGGGCACTTCAAGTATGCCTATTAGAACATAACTTAATGAAAATTCTGAAGCTGAACCTAGAAGAAGTAAAAGAGCAAGAACCATAAAATATTTTGGTTCAGATTTTTGTGCTTTTATTATTGAGAAGGATCTCATAAACCTCCAAGAGGCCTTATCTTCCTTAGATGTTGATTTTTGGCAAGAGGCTATAAATGATGAGATGGATTCTTTAGAATCCAATAACACTTGGCACTTGGTAGATTTACCCCTCGGTTGTAAGTCTATAGGTTGTAAATTGGTACTTAAAAAGAAATTAAAACCTGATGGCACTATTGATAAATATAAAGCACGACCAGTAGCCAAAGGTTTTAAACAAAAAGAAAACATAGATTTCTTCGACATTTTTTCAACTGTTACTAGAACCACATCCATTTGGGTATTAGTTTCACTTGCATCTATTCATAATTTGTTAATACATCAAATGGATGTGAAAACCGCATTTTTGAACGGTGAATTAGACGAAGAAATTTATATGGACCAGCCTGAAGGATTTGTGGTACATGGTCAAGAACATAAAGTATGCAAAGTAGATAAATCATTATATGGTTTTAAACAAGCACCTAAAAAATGGCATGAAAAATTTGATAACTTAATCATTTGACATGGTTTTAAAGTTAATGAAAGTGACAAATGCATTTATTACAAATCTGAGAATGACATTTGCACTATTATATGCCTTTATGTAGATGGCCTACAAATATTCATGCCATAAACTCAGTCAAATCCCTATTAAGTGCCAATTTTGATATGAAAGATCTAGGTGAGGCAAGTGTAATCCTTGGTATTAAAATTACTAGGTCAGAAAAGTGACTTTCTTTAGATCAATCTCATTACATTAAGAAGATACTAAAGAAATACAATTGCTTTGACTGTAAACCTGCAAGTACACCATATGATCACAGTGTAAAGTTATTCAAGAACACTGGTGAAGGTGTAAGACAGTCTGAATATGCGAGCATTCGGTATGCCACTGATTGTACTAGACCCGACATTGCCTATGTCGTGGGATTATTGTGCAGGTTTACTAGTAAACCTAGTATAGAGCACTGACATGCTATTGAAAGGGCGATGAGATACCTTAAACGAACCATGAACCTTGGATTATTATGAAAGGTTTCCATCTATACTTGAAAGATATTCCGATGCAGACTGGACTACCTTATCTGATGATTCTAAAGCGACCGGTGGCTATATATTTAGCATCGTTGGAGGAGTTGTTTCTTGGAAATCCAAGAAACAGACTATTTTGGATCAGTCTACTATGGAGTCTGAGATGATAGCACTAGCTACAGCCAGTGAAGTGGCAGAGTATTTGAGAAACCTGCTAGCTGAGATTCGCTTATGGGAAAAATCGATACCGGCTGTGTTGATACATTGCAATAGTACCGCGACTATTGCAAAAGTTCAGAACTGTTATTATAATGGTAAGAGATGACAAATACGTCATAAGCACAATACAGTTAGTGAAGCGACCCGAAACTTCCCCGGTCTCCGAAGAGATGAGAAAGAACGAATTACTGTGAGGACAAGACAAATCAGAACACAGACAAAAGAACATTTTCATTGTTATTAACAACAATGCATCAGATTACAAGAATATACAGAGTATGAATGAATATTACACAGAAATATCAGAGGTTTAAATTACATTTAAATACATCGCAGCGGAAAATAATACAATACACAACTAGAAGAGATATACGGATACAAAGCTTTCCGGATATCGTTCCAGCTGTAAACCAGGATCCTGTGAATGTAAATCTGCAAAACCAAAACTACTAGCTGCCCGTGTCAAAATAAGGGCACCCAGAGTTTAGGTTAAAACAATAAACTCCAGGTCAGTCATGTGACTGGTGTGAGAACTAAAACAGTTATTAATCTTTATTTTTAAAGTTAGGTAAATCAAGGGACCACGCCGTATAACACGGAACGGGTTTCCTCCCAAGAACACCAGTGCATAAAACAACAGCGCAATGCTAAATAAAGAAAAATGAAGCTATTATAAGACCCAGGTCCCATCACACAATGCAACGCAAGCCGGAGGATAGGGTTTTTACCTTATAATAGCCAAGAATGCTTGATAGTTTAAAACAAATCATTTGATACTATTATAAGTGCATATTGTATAAAATATCTTCAAATCATAAGTATCAATCATAGACGGCATAAGTGCCCCATCCCACTATGTTGCCATACTAGGCTCTACAAATAAAACCGAAATACACGTATTGGAAATTGGATTTCCATCATGGTGGCTCCTGATTCGAAAGATCGATCGCGTAATGCAATTCACCACGGCTTACGTCCCAACAAGAGAAAACACCGTCTGCACATCCGCACATTTGGGACCAGAGTACCACCGCGGCTTACGTCCCAGCGAGAGAAAACACCGCCTACTCTATATATCCCTGAGCACTAGGCTCATCTCGGTCGACCGAATCCACGACACCACTAAGGTGCCCATCCACTAAAAAGCATACTGATCAAACCACCAGTTTACCACCATACCGGGGTGTGAGGCTCGCGGATCAACGCTATACACAAAGCCATGCTATATCAGCTGCGCTTTGATCATCAACCACCAAACTTTGCTTTTCAACAAAAGTCTGGATCACTGCATCTCAGCATGCCACACTATCAATCCATATCGTGCCACTGATTTCTGCCAATATATAACCTTTGAGCTCATATGTCTCAGAGAAGGGCGTTAAGCAAGAGAATAAATTCTCCGCCACCAAACAGATATATATTTAGCAGAGATCAACAAATACAATATAAAGGAATACAATGTCAGACACACCATCCATTTACAAGTCCGTTCTAGGTCTGAACGAAACCGGAGGCACTTTCCTCGCATATCCATCCATCTCCAAGTACGTCTGGACGACCACCAACTATTTCCATCCTCTTGGGTGTACAGCCCAATCAGGATCGTCAGTAATTATCCAAATGATGTGAAGACTTCCGGCCTTCAACCACTGTCTTCATCTTCGACATATCGTCGAATCGGTTATTCAGAATGGGAATAAACCCGGCCTTTCCGAACAACCCGCGTATATTAAAAATAAATGTTACACAAACACAACATACGCCTCATTCCAATTCATTAGTTACTAACCGTAAATCAGTAAGAGAGCAATTCCCCAAATATTAACCCCGAAGGCCAAAACCAACATCAGATCAATATCCAGGAAACCATTCTTCTTAACTAACCTTCAGCTAGTTTCTAAATTTCAATTCTTGGGGAAAGGTTCCCATTAATTTTATCCAAGATAAATTCTTTAAAATTTATCCTTTGATCTTCCTTTGGATGTCATTTCAAACCAAATTATGGTTTTCCAAACTAGTCGAGATTAGCGAACCATACCGAAGTAATTATTTAATTTATTTCCCAATGCCAACCTATTCATCCCATGAAGCAAAACTAGTAATACTCCATATTTAACACCACAGTGTTATCGGTAAAATTAATTACCATTTCACGTTCAAATCTGATTAAATATTTAACTATCGCTTTGGAGCAAAACTGGTGATACTCCATTCTCGCTCATTTTCTAAAGTTGATAATTTAAATTATCAATCCACATTTCAATTTAATTGAAGATTCATTAAAACTCTTTTTACTGGGTTAAAGAACTAGTGTCATTTAAAACACAGTTCACGATAAACCCAAATCACATTCTATTTATTATCGGATTAAAGAACTAGCGTTATTTAAAACACAGTTCACGATAAACCCATGAATCAATTCTATTTAAACCCATTTCAGTTCAAAACTAGTTCATTTCGATAAAAATCTATTTTTATCTTTTCAAATATGGAGTTTTTCATCCCAATTTTTCCCAAATCATTTCTTATGATTTTACACTAATTATTACTATTTTTAATAATTTTATCAAGGCCCGTACAGTCGATTTCCATCAACGGCCATCGAACTGCACTTACAGCGACCTTTTTCGAATTTGATTTGGACATAACTCCAAATCCAACCGTTAGATTTCAAATTTCTAATATTCGTTAGAAAGATCTTTTCGATACGAACCCAACGGTTCTGGTTTTAGGAGAATCCGTCGGTCGGATCTCCCGTAATGTTCGTTTGAAATAAATGGTCGAAATTCACGAACTGCCACGCCGCGGCGCGTTCTATTCAGGCCGTTATATATATAATATATATATATATATTATATATATTTCGTCGATTACTATTTATAACGAATTTTATAAATAGTTTTGAATTCGTTTCAAAAACAATTTCAACTTCCATTTCAATTCAAATCAAAATCGAATTGTTTTCTCATAAATTCATTTTAAAATTCATTGCTATTCAATTCAAATTCCAATTCATTTTGAATTCATTTCAATTCGTTTTCAATTCAATTCGAATTCGTTTTCAATTCAATTCAATTCGAGTTCGTTTTCTATTCAATTTAATTCGAGTTCGTTTTCTATTCAATTCAATTCAAATTCGTTTTCTATTCAATTCAATTCAAATTGGTTTTCTATTCGATTCAATTCAAATTAGTTTTATATTCAATTGAAATCAAATTCGTTTTATATTCAATTCAATTCAAATTGGTTTTCTATTCAATTCAATTCAAATTCGTTTTATATTCAATTGAAATCAAATTCGTTTTCTATTCAATTCAATTCAAATTGGTTTTCTATTCAATTCAATTCAAATTGGTTTTCTATTCAATTCAAATTCGAATTCGTTTTCTATTCGATTTCGAGATCACTTTTCAATATTCATTTTAAAATGAATAAAATCGATATAAATATCGTTCACGTCAAAATGGCGTCAATCTAATCAACACGGCTTCATATATTTCTATTTTCAAATATTCTATTTCAAATATTTCTTTTTCAAATATTTCCTTTTCAAATATTTCTATTTCAAATATTTCTATTATTAAAGATTTCGTTCAACACATGACTAATCTCAACGGATGAGTACTGTCAACACATGAACCTTTATTTTATATTGATAAAGATGTAAATTTTATTATTAAAATATTTCGTTCAACACATGACTAATCGCAACGGATGAGTACTGTCAACACATGAACCTTTATTTTATATCTCTTTATTTTCTAAATTGGAAGGAGGCCCAATCAATCACCATATAATGTTAATTATATGGATTTTCATACATCACACGTATATAATAGCATTGAAAAATAATCAACCATCAACCAAAGTGCACTACACTGTATAAGCATCAAATATAGATATCTAACGCTTATAACAGCCTGTCAATCAATCGATCGACATATTTAATCAGTCAGGATGAGTGAACTTCAAATTTCATCCCAACACCCGTGTGGGGTTTCAAACAATCAAACACAGATTTTAGTTGTGCAGTTGGGCGATGTGTAAAATTTATCGACCCAATCAATGTCCTTCAAATAGGTGTACATAAACAAACCGTCCGGTTTGCAAATGAATATTTTATTTTATTCACTTCCACGTTAAAAATTATATTTTTAACGATCAAAATATTTTATTCAAACTATGAATATTCTATTCGGTTCATTTATTTAAAAAAATGATATTTTTATTTTTCTAACATATTTTAGAAAATTTCGGCGGCATAACGGCACGATACTAGAAACGGGACGAGGCCTAGCCTTATCCCCGGTCTAGTGAAGGCCCACGCCATTCACACGTCGATCAAATTCACCAAACAACCAAATTCAAATAAAATCATCTAACTTATCTATGCAACCAAACAAACAAGTCCATGGTCTGTGGACGATTGTGTCGGGTGCTACTAAACACCGTCTGCATCCTAGTATATATATAACTAGAAAAAGAAATTGAAAGGTGAGAAATTCTCACCGAAAGCTATCCCAACTTCACGACTCTTCTTTGATAGAAATCTTCATCGTTCTCGCCTTTTTATCACTTTCGTTGCCCGTAGCCACTACATATGTAAAAATCACATTTTTACTTTGCTATTCATTATATAAAAATCGAATTTTTACTTTGTTATTCAATATATAAAAATCGAATTTTTATTTTGCTATTCAATATATAAAAATCAAAATTTTATTTTGCTTAGTTATAAAAATTATATTTTTATATTTCTCTTCGCTTAATAAAGATTATATTTTTATTACTCTCCATGAATAAAAATCATATTTTTAATTCGAACTATTTTTATTCTCCTATTTTAAAAACACATTAATCTTATTTCTAAAAACAATGTATATATTTTTTTTCTAAAAACAAAATTATATTTTCATTTATAAAACAAAATTATATTTTCAAGACAACGCTAATCTTACATCGTTGTTAGATATATAAAAATTTTATTTCTAAAACAGTGATTTTATTTTCAAAGCAAATCTATTTTTACTTTCAAAACAAATCTATTTCTATTTTGCTTTATACATTTTATAAAATCAACTTCATATATATTTTATAAAAACAACTTTATGTATTTTTCAAATCAAAGTATTCTATATTTTTAAAATCAATTCTGCCTTTATTTTCAAAAATAGTTCTAATTTTATTTTCAAAACTCATGTATATATATATATATATATTTTAAGACTAATGTATATACGTTTTTCAAAACTAATGCATATATATTTTTCAAAACGAATGTATATATATATTTCTATGAACTAAAATCATATCTTTTTTTCTTTGTGTTTCATATTTAAAAATCTGAAATTTAAAGCCATGTTTTTATTTTCAAAAAGAAACTGTAATTTACTTACTATTTTAATCCCTCAGTGATACTGCTTCAGGCTGCGTTCATCGGCTAATGCTGCCTCCTGCGCCACGTCAGCAGCTTCGTCGCCAATCGGAAACCGCCAGTCGCTCCGCCTTGGCCCCTCCATCCTGCGCCTGTGGCGGCGTCCTACTCGAACTGACGGAGGGCGTGGAAACCGAGGCGAGGCGGCTGGGCTTTGGAGCTGCGAGGTAGGGTGAAGCGGTGGAGGCGGCGACTGACGATGGTGGTGACTGCAAGTCGACGGTGGAGCGGAGGAGGGCGTGAACCCCTTGCAGTCGCGATTATTAATTTGGGGATTTTTTTTAATTTCCTCGTTCTGAATGAAGAAAGGGAGGCGGGGTTCTGATTGACCAAGGGATGGGTTGACTAGGGTTTTAATTGGGCAAGGGTTATTTATAATAAATTAAATAATATATATTTAATTTGTGAATTTAACTTGTTTACCAATACGAACTCTAAACTGAACCCAACGACTGACGTCCCTAGCTAATTACCCCTATTCCGAACGCAATGGGATATGTATCGTAGGCTGATTCGATCGTTTCGATCAGTTTTCATCAAAATCAACATATAACTGTATATATAGAATTTGAACGCGCATTTCCAATTACTGAGGCCACATACTAACTCAAAAAATTTCAAAAAAATATTTTCTAGCTTCGTATTGACGATACGGTCCTAACAAAACCAATTTCGTCAAATTCTGAGACCGTTTGAAAAATGGCCATTTTTCAGTCGATTAAAATCAACTGAAACTGGTCAAACGCGTTTTCCTCTGCCACGCTCACATATTGATTCGAAAAATTATGAAAATTGGAATCTAGCAATAACTTGACATCACGGATCCAACAAAAGTGGTTTCGTCGAAATCCGAGGTCGGTTGCAAAATGGCTATTTTTACGGGCCTGAATTCCATAGCGACTATTCAGAATTTTCAACTGGACATATCTTTTTATCCCCGCTATGAAATTTTAATTTTTCGGATTCGTTGGAAAGATATTATCAATTAGATCCTATTGTTTTTGGTTTCGCTAAAATCCGGATTATTTTGCACCCGGTATGCTCAATTGAAGTTTGAAATCGAATTATCGAACTACCGCGCCATTTTCAATTCCTTTTATAATTATATATAATTATCTATATTCTAACGCCGATCTATATAACTATATACGATTAAATTTAATTCAAAAGAAATTTTCTCGTCGATACTATTTAAAATAATTCATTTTGAATAATCAAAATTCGCTAAAATTGCCAAAATAAAAATTTTAAACTGGCCCAGATTTTCGGGTTGTTACAATCTCCCCCACTTAAAACTTTTCGTCCCCGAAAAGGAACAAAGTCGAAAGTGGTTTGATTAATCAACTCTACGTTCGATCTGGCTTTCATTCCCCAACTTTTCAGTTTTTGAGAATTTTCAAATTCTTCAAAAATTTGGCTAACACCCTAAATTTTCGAAAAATTTCGCCATAACCTCCCCTGCACCGGGAGCCGCGGGAAAATCCCGAAATTGCCATATAGGCCTTCTGATCTCAAAAAGAAAAAGAAAAAGCCAAGCGGCTAGCCAATAGGCTCATAAAATCATCATCACCCAAACAAAACAGTAAATTATGTAGTAAACATGTACCTATTTGTCGGGCAAACAAATTTTATTCTCTGCTCTAGCCTCCTTGCTATGACCTGTTCAATGTAAGTACATGTATATGCAAGCAAATGCGACCAATTTTCAATACAATTCAATATTTGATGCAATTAGGCATAATGGTTCAAAATTATCAAACAAATAAACAAACAACACAAACATCAATCAATTAGTGAATTAACGTTTCAAACACATAATTTTGCTATATAGTCAAAAATCACATTTTTGATGCCAGATCACAACAATAAGCCCTATCTAGTTTTGGTTCTCACACCAGTCAATAGGAAATATATAGAAATCCCACTTTCGTCATTCGAACATAAATTCTGATGATGATGCATCAATCATCAGAATTCTCTCCGGGCGACTAGAAGGTGATTCTATATCTACCCAATATATCAAAACTTCGAATATACGCGGATCAGACGTATATGCAAAATCTATATATACTGGATTGTCCACATCAATATAAATAAATAGCCAAATACGAATAATTGATTTATATTTCAAAACAAGATTTGTTTTCCTTTTCAAAAATATACTCTTCACACTCGTTCTAGGATACTACTGATCCCATCTCTAACGAGTCATTCTTGTTGGATATTACTAATCCAATTTCTGATGAATTCTTTCGTATGGTTCTAATGTGTCTTGTTCTCTGAGCTTTGTAAACCAAAGCTCTGATACCAACTGTGAAAACCCGTAACTTCCCCGGTGAGGAAAGCGCGGATAGTTCGAGAACAAGCCACAACAGAACGCAGACGAAAGAACATTTCATTTCAAAATATTCGATTTCGAAATCACTTTTCAATATTCATTTTAAAATGAATAAAATCGATATAAATATCGTTCACGTCAAAATGGCGTCAATCTAATCAACATGGCTTCATATATTTCTGTTTTCAAATATTCTATTTCAAATATTTCTTTTTCAAATATTTCCTTTTCAAATATTTCTATTTCCAATATTTCTATTATTAAAATATTTCGTTCAACACATGACTAATCTCAACGGATGAGTACTGTCAACACATGAACCTTTATTTTATATTGATAAAGATGTAAATTTTATTATTAAAATATTTCGTTCAACACATGACTAATCTCAACGGATGAGTACTATCAACACATAAACCTTTATTTTATATCTCTTTATTTTCTAAATTGGAAGGAGGCCCAATCAATCACCATATAATGTTAATTATATGGATTTTCATACATCACACGTATATAATAGCATTGAAAAATAATCAACCATAAACCAAAGTGCACTACACTGTATAAGCATCAAATATAGATATCTAACGCTTATAACAGCCTGTCAATCAATCGATCGACATATTTAATCAATCAGGATGAGTGAACTTCAAATTTCATCCCAACACCCGTGTGGGGTTTCAAACAATCAAACACAGATTTTAGTTGTGCAGTTGGGCGATGTGTAAAATTTATCGACCCAATCAATGTCCTTCAAATAGGTGTACATAAACAAACCGTCCGGTTTGCAAATGAATATTTTATTTTATTCACTTCCACATTAAAAATTATATTTTTAACGATCAAAATATTTTATTCAAACTATGAATATTCTATTCGGTTCATTTATTTAAAAAAAATGATATTTTTATTTTTCTAACATATTTTAGAAAATTTCGGCGGCATAACGGCACGATACTAGAAACGGGACGAGGCCTAGCCTTATCCCCGGTCTAGTGAAGGCCCACGCCATTCACACGTCAATCAAATTCACCAAACAACCAAATTCAAATCAAATCATCTAACTAATCTATTCAACCAAACAAACAAGTCCACGGTCTATGGACGATTGTGTCGGGTGCTATTAAACATCGTCTGCATCCTAGTATATATATATAACTAGAAAAAGAAATTGAAAGGTGAGAAATTCTCACCGAAAGCTATCCCAACTTCACGACTCTTCTTTGATAGAAATCTTCATCGTTCTCGCCTTTTTATCACTTTCGTTGCCCGTAGCCACTACATATGTAAAAATCACATTTTTACTTTGTTATTCAATATATAAAAATCGAATTTTTACTTTGCTATTCAATATATAAAAATCGAATTTTTATTTTGCTATTCAATATATAAAAATCGAATTTTTATTTTGCTTCGTTATAAAAATTATATTTTTATATTTCTCTTCGCTTAATAAAGATTATATTTTTATTACTCTCCATGAATAAAAATCATATTTTTAATTCGAACTATTTTTATTCTCCTATTTTAAAAATACATTAATCTTATTTCTAAAAACAATGTATATATTTTATTTCTAAAAACATAATTATATTTTCATTTCTAAAACAAAATTATATTTTCAAGACAACGCTAATCTTACATCGTTGTTAGATATATAAAAATTCTATTTCTAAAACAGTGATTTTATTTTCAAAGCAAATCTATTTTTACTTTCAAAACAAATCTATTTCTATTTTGCTTTATACATTTTATAAAATCAACTTCATATATATTTTATAAAAACAACTTTTTGTATTTTTCAAATCAAAGTATTCTATATTTTTAAAATCAATTCTGCCTTTATTTTCAAAAATAGTTCTAATTTTATTTTCAAAACTCATGTGTGTATATATATATATATTAAGACTAATGTATATACATTTTTCAAAACTAATGCATATATATTTTTCAAAACTAAAGTATATATATATTTCTATGAACTAAAATCATATCTTTTTTTCTTTGTGTTTCATATTTAAAAATCTGAAATTTAAAGCCATGTTTTTATTTTCAAAAAGAAACTGTAATTTACTTACTATTTTAATCCCTCAGTGATACTGCTTCAGGCTGCGTTCATCGGCTAGGGCTGCCTCCTGCGCCACGTCAGCAGCTTCGTCGCCAATCGGAAACCGCCAGTCGCTCCGCCTTGGCCCCTCCATCCAGCGCTTGTGGCGGCGTCCTACTCGAACTGTCGGAGGGCGTGGAAACCGAGGCGAGGCGGCTGGGCTTTGGAGCTGCGAGGTAGGGTGAAGCGGTGGAGGCGGCGACTGACGATGGTGGTGACTGCAAGTCGACGGTGGAGCGGAGGAGGGCGTGAACCCCTTGCAGTCGCGATTATTAATTTGTTTTTTTTTTAATTTCCTCGTTCTGAATGAAGAAAGGGAGGCGGGGTTCTGATTGACCAAGGGATGGGATGACTAGGGTTTTAATTGGGCAAGGGTTATTTATAATAAATTAAATAATATATATTTAATTTGTGAATTTAACTTGTTTACCAATACGAACTCTAAACTGAACCCAACGACTGACGTCCTTAGCTAATTACCCCTATTCCGAACGCAATGGGATATGTATCGTAGGCTGATTCGATCGTTTCGATCAGTTTTCATCAAAATCAACATATAACTGTATATATAGAATTTGAACGCGCATTTCCAATTACCGAGGCCACATACTAACTCAAAAAATTTCAGAAAAATATTTTCTAGCTTCGTATTGACGATACGGTCCTAACAAAACCAATTTCGTCAAATTCTGAGACCGTTTGAAAAATGGCCATTTTTCAGTCGATTAAAATCAACTGAAACTGGTCAAACGCGTTTTCCTCTGCCACGCTCACATATTGATTCGAAAAATTATGAAAATTGGAATCTAGCAATAACTTGACATCACGGATCCAACAAAAGTGGTTTCGTTGAAATCCGAGGTCGATTGCAAAATGGCTATTTTTAAGGGCCTGAATTACATAGCGACTATTCAGAATTTTCAACTGGACATATCTTTTTATCGCCGCTATGAAATTTTGATTTTTCGGATTCGTTGGAAAGATATTATTAATTAGATCCTATTATTTTTGGTTTCGCTAAAATCCGGATTATTTTGGACCCGATATGCTCAATTGAAGTTTGAAATCGAATTATCGAACTACCGCGCCATTTTCAATTCCTTTTATAATTAAATATAATTATTTATATTCTAACGCCGATCTATATAACTATATACGATTGAATTTTATTCAAAAGAAATTTTCTCGTCGATACTATTTAAAATAAGGGTGCATTAGGCACACATCCCTATAAACTTTTAAAATTAATAAAAAACCCGTCCATAAACATAATACAGAATACGTCCCTATTTTTGAATCGTGCGCACTAAAATTCCTGTGTTGCCCTTCACGCATGTCTTAAACCCTCAAAGCACGATTCGTCTTCCTTTCATTTTTCATTTCGATCTGCTAATCTGAATCAAAACCCTAAACCGACGATTCTAGAAAAAACTTCAAGCGAGAACTCATTTTCAAAATAAAACAGCCGATCGTCAACAACTTAATCGCTATCTAATATATTTGTTCAGAATTGTTTTCGTCGTCTTCAAATTGCAAGAAATGGCTAAAAAGAAGGTATAACTTTGATTATTTTAATACCTATCTGAATTAATACATGATTGCTAGAAGAAAACACGAATTATTGCATGATTATATGCTATTAATTTGTTGCTTACCTATTTTATTCCGTGTTAGTATGAATTCATAAAGTTTTCTTGCGTGATTGTATAATTTGTAGTCAGTAATTTTATATGTTTGTATGATAAAGATTATTTGGACTAGAAGAAAACTGGTATGTTGATATTCGAAATACTTGCATAATTGTCTGCTTAGAGTTTAATATGTTGCATTTTTTTATGCATATTTTCAAAACATATGCATGCAAGGATGAATATATTAAAAACAGTGGCATATACGAATACATGCATAGGAATATTAAGGTTAATGTATATGTTTATTGTAAAATGTTGAGAAGAAGAAAGATTTTTTCATCAGTTCTTAAAAAGTGGTATAAAGTAATTTAGAAATCTTGCATAATTATATGCATGTATAATGAATAATTGTATACTGGTATGCAAATATTGCAAAAATGGATGCATCTGTTCAGAAATCTTGCACAATTCTGTGCATATATTGAAAATAGGTGAAATTAGTTTCCATGTATTTGAAATATTAGCACAAAAAAGTGCTTATTATCAGAATAATTGCACAATAACGTGCTAATATTCAAAATAATTGCACCTTAGTGCTACATGTACAAATATTTTTACATCTTTGTTCTTTTTTTTAAGTATTATATGCAGAATTATGTGAAATTATTGACAATATTTGCACACAATTGGTCAAGTATTAACAGTAATTTCCATAATTTGTACATTTACCCAGAATACACGCACACTTGTATGCATTCATTCTGGATTATTGCACAGTTCTACGCATATAGTTAAAACACTTTAAACCCGATTATTATTTTATTTCTACTCCTTTATGCAGAGAATTTCAGCAGAAGATGATAGTATAGAAAAGATTGAACAGAATAAAGCAATAGTAGTAAAAGAACAGCCATCCTATTCTAAAATACTATGCAAGGAACAACACGTTGAAGAAGTACAAAAGATTAACAAGAAAGAAAACGTTTATAGGAATAATCTTAAATCATTCCTCAAGCTGATTGACAGACTGAACGAAGATAAGCTATTAACTCATAACCATTCAATATTTCTTGAAAAATACCATTAAATGGATTCATTCAGATGATCATAGATGGCTTAATCTCACCATCTGAAGCTGTTAAAACTTCAACAACATTAGATCTCATAATCAAAAGTTACAGGAAGAATCTGAAATATTTTCAGTTTGGAGAGTTATTGTTGACATTTACAGAACAAGATGTTGCATTGTTATTGGGAGCTCCTTTGCAAGGACAGTTGATTAAGACCAGTGCACATTTAAAGAAAGAAGATAAAAATGATCAAGATTTCAAAGAATTCATTGAGCGACATTTTAAAGGAGAAGATACAGTCAACAAGAAAAATGTTGAAAGAGAAATATTTGCTACAATTAAAGACAACTCAGAAGTAGCATTTTTTGATACTGTAAAACTTTTGCTACTCTACTTAGTAGCAACTTTTCTCATATCCACTCCTAATTACGCTTTACCATGGGCGTTGGTACCCTATTGTGTTTGTGATCAGAAGTTAAATACAATTTCATGGCCAAAAACTGTGCACCACCATCTAATCAGCCAAGTAGACAAGTATTGTGAGACTCCCCGCAAAATCAATGCTTGTGTGACACTGTTTTTGGTATGTTTTTAACAAAATGTATTAATTTTTTTATTAAATTATTGTTCATGCTATGCATAATGGTTTGTTATCATGTAAATTTTGTAGTGGTGGATTTGCGAAAAGACTCATGTTCTATCAACATCAAAGGCAGAGTACAGTGAACATTTTCCACGAGCTGGAAAATGGGATATCAAATTGTTAAAGCCTACAATGCTTATGGATATCAAATTCAACCATGTAAGTATAATGTATATCTGCACCATTTTTATTGAACTACTTAAGTATCATGATTACCTGAATAAATATATGATTATATGTGCATGCTTGTATGCAAATATTTTTGATTTTTTTCACACTCGTATGCAAGTATGTAGTATAAATGCATTAATGTATTCTAATGTACTTGATTTATGCTTACGTTTGTGCAAAAAAATAATTAATATTTGCATGCTTTTATGCATATATTGTGTATTATTGCATGCTTATATTGCTATATACTCCATATCTGCGTA
The DNA here is from genome assembly GCA_030737875.1 of Allium sativum. NCBI lineage: Eukaryota > Viridiplantae > Streptophyta > Magnoliopsida > Asparagales > Amaryllidaceae > Allium > Allium sativum. Next base: position 925,314,745 of record CM060922.1, read on the forward strand.
CTTGTATTCAAATATTATCAAAATTTGCATAATTTTATGCTAATATCAATTTATTCTTTTTTCCTTGTTGCAAGCTAGAAGAATATTTGCGTGTTTGTATGCACATGTTTACATTATTTGCATTTTTGAAACCTGATATTTATAATATATGTATAACTACATGAAGATACTAAAAATATTTGCATATTTTTATGCATAAGTTGCCAATAGTTCCATACTTTTATGTACGTATTTTAAATATATAAACGCATATATGAATGTATCAACATTTGCATACTTGTATGAAAAGTTTATCGATACTTGCATGCTTGTATGCTTTTATTGTCAATTTTTGCACAGTTGTAAGAAATTATTCTCAAATCTTGCTAACTAGTGTGCAAATCAAGACATTTTTTGCATGATTTTGGGCAGATTTTCCATATGCATGTTTACAAAAATGCTAATTACTGTATTGTTACTAAAAAATTAAGTGTGAAATTTTTATTTTCAGGACTTACAAGGAAAAGAATTGAAATTAATTCAACAAAATGTGGACAAAGATGATGAATATGAGGAATTTTACAAAAAAAAGGAAGGAAGATTGAGAGATCTGATAACAAAATTAAAACAAGAGAATAGGCAATTAGCAGAAGAGAATAGAATGCTAAAATTAAGAATACAGGAGCTTACTGCCGACACAACATCAGAAAGTGTTGAAGATGAACAGTTACAATTAGGAAAAAATGAAGTTGAGTTTAATACATACTGTGATGATAATGATGAAAATGAAGAAAAAGAATACAAAGAAAATGATGAAATTATGGATAAGGAAGATACTGAAGGCGAAAACGAATTAGATGAAGAGAAGATTGACAAGGAGAGAGAGCAATACAGCATTAGTTTAATAATATATGAAATGGGAAAAAATGATGATGGAATACACGAAAAAGCAGATGAAGTTATTGAAGATTGTAATGAGGAACTGGAGAAAGAAGAGGAGCAAAATAACATGGATACTGACATCGAAAAAAATTACAATGACAGCAATAGTAAAGAAAAACCTGAAGAAGTAAAACACAATGAGATTGAAGATGATCAAAATAAGAACATGGAAAAGCATGAGGATAAATCACAAGAAAAGAATGATCCTGAGAAGACTGTAGAAGAAGCTGAAAAGAAAAACGATAAAGGAATAGAAAATAAGCAAGATAAGATGATAGACAAGGATAAGGACAATTCAATTGAAGAGAAGCAAAAGAAGATTAAGAATGCGAACATTGGTACCAGTAGTGCTGAAAGTCTAAAAGATCAAAAACAGAAGGAAATTGTTGAGTACAAAGAGCAGGTTGAAAAGCAAGGGAAAAACAAGAGACATTTAACTTTAAGAAACAGAAAAGGTAAACAATTTTTTTTGATTGTACCAATATTTGTATTGTGTAATTTACAACATTACATGGCTAATAAATTTGATTTTATTCTTAGTTGTAGATAAAAGAAGAAAGAAAGAAATAGAAATGCTGGAAGTATATGACTTTGACGAAGGACCAAGGGATGTAGAAATGAGTACTAACGCTAAAGTGAAAGTTAGAAAGTATAAGAATGTTAGAAAATTAGAGGAGTGGCAAATCCAGAGACTAGACCAATTTTTACACTTTCAGATCTAAGGTAAAAGTATTCAAAAATTTAATCAAATTTACTTTAACTATTAATGTATCATAGCAGTAGCAAAAGTGAAGCAGAATACTACATATATCTACATGAATGTATGCAGATATGGACACTATCTGCATATTTGTATGATGATTTTCAAAATATTTTTATGATTCAGTGCATACATCTAGTATTTTTGCATGATTGTATGCAGATATTGACAATATCTGCTCATTTGTATAATGATTTTCAAAATATTTTTATGATGCAGTGCATACATCTATTATTTTTGCATGAATGTATGCAGATATTGACAATATCTGCATATTTGTATGATGATTTTCAAAATATTTTTATGATTCAGTGCATACAAATAGTATTTTTGCATGATTGCATGATATATATTGACAATATTTGAATAATTTTGCCAGTAAAAGTGCTTACTTGAATGGTCCTGATGGAATATGCATAATTGGTTCTTCTTTGGGAGATTTACTAACTGGAAGATTTATTGATGGACAGGTATAAGTTCATTCAAACTCAAATATAATAATACTAATTTCATTGATATTTTATTACATAAGTATTAATTCACCTTTCTATATCACTTACAATCTACTAATGCAAATAGATAATTGACTTTGTTGCATACAATCTGCAAAAAAAACATCCAGAAATTTTATTCATCAGAACATGGGCTTCTGTAAGTTTCCTTCATTTTTTCTCTTGATGAAAATAATGAACATCTTTACCCTTTTCCACTAAAATGATTACAATTACAGGCATATGTCGATCCACAAAGAGAAAAAGAGTTGGAGCATTTCATTGATAAACCGATGGAAACAAGCTTCCAATCATGCACAAAAATATTCATTCCTATCCACGAGGACAAATATTTTTCATTTTTGGAATTTATTAAAGATAGTAGACGATGGATTCACTACGATTCCAACAAACCACGCCGTGAAGGAAGACATCAAAGAAGAGCAAAACTAATTGTACGTAGATTGAAAATATTTCATATGCAAGTTGGTATATAAAACTTTAACAACGTATATATATATATACATACATACATATATATATACATATATATATATTATATATGTGTGTTTTTGTTTTTATGCAGAGACTTTACATAAATGAAGTGATCAGAAAAATTGAGAAGAGGAGTTTTCAACAACCTAAAGAGCTTGAAATTGCTAATTGCCCACAACAGGGTGCTACGTAAGCAAATAAACTCTGTTCACTTGCAAGTATCCATATGCATATATGTATGTTTCTGCATGATTGTTGCTAGTTATCATGTATATTTGCATGCTTGTGTGCAAATAATGAAGTTATGTGCATGCTTCTATGCATTTATTGATAATATTTTCCATGTTTATTTGCAGATATTATTAATATCTGCAGGTTTTAATGCATTTTTTAAAAAAATCTGCATGTGTTAATGCAAATAACAAGTACAGTTGCATAATTTAAGTCAAATATTAAAAAATTGATAATGTCTTATAAATTTTTGCAGTGTTGATTGTGGCATGTTTGTTATAAACATCATGAAGCAGAGATGTGAAAACCAACAAATCGTTGAAGATGATAAAGTGTATGGTGCAGAGGCTGTTAATGATCAACGTGCAGAACTTGCTAACGAAATACTGAATTGCAAATTCTATAGTTGGACTGTAGACACTTACATGACGCAGAAGTTTATGGATTCATAATTTAACGGACTAAAAGTTTAAAATGTTGAAAACTGTTGTGTATATATGTCTGCTAAAAATATTGACTGATATAATGTTTTTGAATCACGTGGTCCAGAATATGTAGTGTCTGAAATGATTTAGCTTGAAAATTTTTGTACTGTATCAAGTTCTACTACTTTTTCTAGATGTTATGAAATGTTAATTTCTTGTGTGCTGTTATAAATGATGTATAACATACTTTTATCCATTTTTCAATATTATTTATTACTCAGGTGCTAATTTTTGCAGCATTGAAAATTAAAAAACTTGCATGCACATAATAAGAAAATGTTGCATACATATAAGCAACAATATATAATACTTCCGTATATTACCAGGAATAAAAATACTTGAAATGTATACAAGCAAGCAAACAGAATTTAAAAAGTAATGAACATAAGTATGCATATAAACTAAATATATGCATACTTAAATGCAAATTTTCGTGAACATATGTAGAACATCATGCACATTTCTACCAGTAATTGCATACTAATAAATTAATATAAAATGTATGTATGCAGGATATTAAACAATTATTCAGAATTACAGCAATAAAACCTCCAGTGAAAAATTAATAAACACAATCGAAATGAAGACTGGATACATATACTAAGAATTAAATAATACGGAATAATTGCGTATATGTATATAATTAAACTGAATAATCGCATATGTATATGCAACTATATTGAATAATTGCATATATCTATGCACCTATTAAAAAGATGCAAATTTGATTCAATTATTCAATATAACTGCATATATGTATGCAAATATACTGAATAATTGCATACATCTAAGCTACAAACAAAAATGTAAGATAAAAACACAGAATTAACCTTAAAAAGCTGTACCAACTTTATTGCAGCAAGGAAAAATTCACAACAGTAAACAGTATAACCAAGTTTAAAAAAAAATTAAAAAAAAACATCTACAAGTTTTTTGAAGAGCACGTCCTTCTATTATGACCCAACTTCTTGCACAAAGCACATCTAGTAGTCTTGGTAAATTCGCCTGCAGATTTCAATCTTTTAGAAGATGATGGACGACCAGGCATTCTTCTACCTTTTGGAGGAGCTATAATTGCATCTTCAACAGCCACATCTTCACCCATATAGTTTATGATAGGATTGATTGGATGAGAATAGGATGATTGAAAATAACTAACTTTGAAATAATCTTCAATGTAGTCATACACATTCAACTTTTCACAACTTAGAATACATCTAACAGCATGAGCACAAGGAAAACCACTAATTTGCCACACATGACAAGAGCAAGCTCGATTATATAAATCAACAAATTGATGAATGGGAGAATGAACTTCATAATTATATTCACTTGATTTGATAACAAACCACGAACCTCCTTCCAAATGAAGATTTCTCAACCGACTTTCATTAACAGGACATAAAACACTATTCCAAGTAGAAGCAGCTTCACGACGATCGGACATAAGTTTCATTAACTTCAATCTAATTCTATCCATACATGCAGTGATTGGTAGATGTCTTTCTTCCAATATCCACTTGTTAAAACTTTCTGAACAATTTGAAGACATTTCACCATAACGGCAACAAGGGAAAAATACATTAGTAAACTTCTCAAAAGGGATTCCATTCAAGAAGTTTGAAACAATCGATCCACCAACATCTCTTAAATTCTTCAATGCAGCATTAAAATCAGTCAAGTTGTATGCATAAGCAAGTCTTGCAAATGTATCCAACAACAACCTCTTATTTGTTTTGGAAAAATGAGATTTTAAAGCAACCTTTAAATTGTTGGTCAAGTGATAAAAACAAGATCCATGAACAGAATTTGGAAACACCTTTGGAATAGCAACAAGAATACCAGGATGACGATCAGAAATGAAAACAAACCGTCTACTATCATCGTGAAGAGACTCTTTAAGCTGTTCACAAAACCAAATCCAATTATCTTCATCTTCCCCAGACACAACAGCAATAGCTAGCGGGAAAAAACCTATAGAAAAAATAATAGATAACAAAAGAGTAGACTAAAGAACAACAATTATACAAACAATTTCAACTAATATTATTACCATATGTAATATTAATTTCACAATTGTATGCATTTTTTAAATATATTAGCATACCTGAATGCACATTAAAATAACAGTTGTATATGTCAGAATAATAGCATTCAGATATGCATATGTCTAAAATATTTGCATACATTCGTGCAGTTTTTCAAATATTTCAGTACTATATGTCAAAATAATTGCATTCAGGTATGCATATGTCTAAAATATCTGCATATATTCGTGCAGTTTTTCAAATATTTCAGTACTATATGCCAGGATTAATGCATAAATGTATGCAGTTATTTAAAATAATTGCATTGCACGCTAACATTAAACAGTAGAAAAATAATTGAATGAGTATACAAAGCATGCAAATTTATTCATAATAATTGCATATATTAATGCATATATTTTATAAAATTGCATAAATTTATGCATTAAAATAGTTAATTTGCTGTTAATAATGAAAACTGAAGTGCAAAACAACATAACTTCATTGTATGCAGATATTAATAATATTAGCATACCTGAATGCACATTAACATAACAGTTGTATATGTCAGAATAATAGCATTCAGGTATGCATATGTCTAAATTATTTGCATACATTCGTGCAGTTTTTTCAAATATTTCAGTACTATATGTCAGAATAATAGCATTCAGGTATGCATATGTCTAAAATATTTGCATACATTCGTGCAGTTTTTCAAATATTTCAGTACTGTATACCAAGATTAATGCATAAATGTATGCAGTTATTTAAGATAATTGCATTCTTGCATGCTAGAATTAAACAGTAGAAAAACAATTGAATGAGTATACAAAGCATGCAAATTTGCTGTTGATAATTGCATATATTAATGCATATATTTTACAAAATTGCATAAATTTATGCATTAAAATAGTTAATTTGCTGTTAATAATGAAAACTGAAGTGCAAAACAACATAACTTCATTGTATGCAGATATTAATAATATTAGCATACCTGAATGCACATTAACATAACAGTTGTATATGTCAGAATAATAGCATTCAGGTATGCGTATGTCTAAAATATTTGCATACATTCGTGCAGTTTTTTCAAATATTTCAGTACTATATGTCAGAATAATAGCATTCAGGTATGCATATGTCTAAAATATTTGCATACATTCGTGCAGTTTTTCAAATATTTCAGTACTGTATACCAAGATTAATGCATAAATGTATGCACTGGATTAAAATAATTGCATTCTTGCACGCAAGAATTAAACAGTAGAAAAACAATTGAATGAGTATACAAAGAATGCAAATTTGTTCATAATAACTACATATATTAATGCATATATTTGATAAAATTGCATACATTTATGCATTAAATTACTTAAATTTGCTGTTAATAATGAAAACGGAAGTACAAAACAACATACCTTCATTACCATTTTTACCAGTAGCAGCCATTAAACATCCTTGAGCTCTTCCCTCCATAAATGTAGCATCAACAAAAATTAATGGTCGACAAAATTGAAATCCATATGAACAAGCTTCAAATCCAATAAAAACCCTCTCAAATTGCCTTGTAGAATCATTGCACTCCAAAACAACTTTACTTCCAGGGTTAGTAGTACCAATTGCATCACAAAATGATTGCAAATGATGATACGACATTACATCACTTCCATGCAAATCTTCTAGAGCCAACCTCTTCCCACTATAAGCATAATAATATTTCAAGATAACATTGTACTCGGTTTGAAACAAGTTAACAATGTCTTTCGTCTTCATTAATGGATTAGCTTGAATATGATCAGCAACCAACAACTTAATCAATTTACTAGATATAACAGGATTGTTGATGTCATGAATTCCAGCACCACAAGAATGTTCCGGTTGAAATTTCTTTACAACAAAATATCCAGGAAGATTAAATTTCAGAAAAGCATGAATCCTGAAACTACAATTTTGTTTAGAACAAATAGCTGTTACTCGTTCTTTGTCATTCTTAACCAAAGTAAGTTTATATCCAGTCTTCATACTATACATCATAATATACAGTCTAAATTCAGTAACACCTCCTGGAAAATGCTGACCAACACCAGAAAAAACAGGTTGTTGCATATCACTTCTCAACAATTGCCTAATTTGATTATTTGAATCACTAGTACTCGCAAACGACGAATCACTACCAAAAGAACAATCACTACAATTATTAACTGAAGAACTACTATGATTGGTGTCAACAAAAATAACCAAATAAACCTCTCGATTATGTGCAGCCAACAAAAGAATAGATTGAAGATCAGAATTACTTTCAATGTTCCTTCTCAAACCATCTCTGAGATGATATAATTCAAACGACAATGGACTTAAATCAGTCCACTTACCACAAACAGCTTCTCTTACCATAAAAACACAACTATCAAAATATAAACGAATAGAGCAACTATCACTGCCAAACTTCAACAACACCAATACACCAATATCAGGCGGAACACTGTTATACAAACAAGAAATTCAACATTAATTAGACAAATTATGCAGTAAATAATGTATAAAATTATGTAAACGCCTTCAAAATAATAATAAATAAATCAATAAATGTCTGCAGATATCAATAATATCTGCATACTTGTATGCAAATATTCAAGAAATTACACATACTTATGTTCATAATATATGAAACAGACGTATAACAAACATATATTACGAATATATGCATATTTGTATGCAACTAATCATCATACACGCAATCAAAAAAAATTACAAAACAGCTGTACATAAGCATGCATATATTCAGAATATATGCATACTTATATGCAACTTTCATGAACATATACCAACAAGTACGCACGTTTCTTTCAATAGTTGCATACTTCTCCGCTAATATTAAATATATATGCACGATTTTATACACGTATTCAGATTTAAAAAACAAACATATTGAAAAATTAATAAATACGACTGCTCAATGAATAAAACCCAAAAAAAAAAAAAACGTAATTACATTACAGCTGTACATAAGCATGCATATATTCAGAATATATGCATACTTATATGCAACTTTCATGAACATATACCAACAAGTACGCACGTTTCTTTCAATAGTTGCATACTTCTCCGCTAATATTAAATATATATGCACGATTTTATACACGTATTCAGATTTAAAAAACAAACATATTGAAAAATTAATAAATACGACTGCTCAATGAATAAAACCCAAAAAAAAAAAAAATTACGTAATTACATTATCCATCGATGAAAAAAAACAATAAAATAACATCAGAATTAATAATTAATTAACAAACATCGGAAAAAAAAATATGATATCGGAACACATTATTTTTTATTTAAAACTATAAATTACCTTGAAGAAGAAACAGCCATTATATTACCAAGAATTCAAGATCGACAGACTCCAAAATAGCAACCGAGCAGCAAGAATTTTAGATCAAGGAACGATCAAGGATCGATATAATTAAATATCGGAAAAAAGAACCGAGTAGTAACAAATTTAGATCGATCGATTACAAAATTGATAAAATTGTAATTGATTACTGCGCCGCCATGGACACAGAAATTTTAGATCGAGAGAATGATTAAATCTTAATTACGGATATTCAGACATCTTAATTACATCGTTGATTATACGAAGGGCAGTTTTGGAAAAAAAAAACCCGCTGCACGCTTAATTTCAAAAATAAGGATGAAATTTATACGTTTTAAAATGGGAGGATGTGTGCTTAATATAGTTTGCTTTTAAGGACGTGAGCCTAATTTTCACTTAGGCACACATCCCTATAAACTTTTAAAATTAATAAAAAACCCGTCCATAAACATAATACAGAATACGTCCCTATTTTTGAATCGTGCGCACTAAAATTCCTGTGTTGCCCTTCATGCATGTCTTAAACCCTCAAAGCACGATTCGTCTTCCTTTCATTTTTCATTTCGATCTGCTAATCTGAATCAAAACCCTAAACCGACGATTCTAGAAAAAACTTCAAGCGAGAACTCATTTTCAAAATAAAACAGCCGATCGTCAACAACTTAATCGCTATCTAATATATTTGTTCAGAATTGTTTTCGTCGTCTTCAAATTGCAAGAAATGGCTAAAAAGAAGGTATAACTTTGATTATTTTAATACCTATCTGAATTAATACATGATTGCTAGAAGAAAACACGAATTATTGTATGATTATATGCTATTAATTTGTTGCTTACCTATTTTATTCCGTGTTAGTATGAATTCATAAAGTTTTCTTGCGTGATTGTATAATTTGTAGTCAGTAATTTTATATGTTTGTATGATAAAGATTATTTGGACTAGAAGAAAACTGGTATGTTGATATTCGAAATACTTGCATAATTGTCTGCTTAGAGTTTAATATGTTGCATTTTTTTATGCATATTTTCAAAACATATGCATGCAAGGATGAATATATTAAAAACAGTGGCATATACGAATACATGCATAGGAATAGTAAGGTTAATGTATATGTTTATTGTAAAATGTTGAGAAGAAGAAAGATTTTTTCATCAGTTCTTAAAAAGTGGTATAAAGTAATTTAGAAATCTTGCATAATTATATGCATGTATAATGAATAATTGTATACTGGTATGCAAATATTGCAAAAATGGATGCATCTGTTCAGAAATCTTGCACAATTCTGTGCATATATTGAAAATAGGTGAAATTTTGCACAATTCTGTGTATACTGGTATGCAAATCTTGCACAATTCGGGTTGTTACAGTTAGAGAACTACTTACCACAGGTACCGTCAGAGTGGATTACATACGTAGTAATGAAAATTTTGGCAGATCCTTTGGAAAGGACTGTCCAGAGAGAAAGTCCATAATTCTTCTAAAAGAGTGGGACTATTGCCCTTAGATTGTTGAGTCACGCACAATGGTAACCCGACCTAAGTGACTGGAGATCCCAAGAAATAGGTTCAATGGGTAAAAACAAGTTGTGCAGTGATAGGAGTTGAGCATGCTATTTAATAAGCCAAGAAGCATGTATTCCTGAAGTGATTAGAGGATGAGTTAATAGAAACTCTTAATGAGATCTATACTCTATTTGGAGTGGAGTACCTACCTTCAGGAGTGCTCTTGATAGACTCACCTTTGTGAATGTGGAAATGTGGTCGTTTCCTATGGAATTTGGGCAACACTTCTAGAGCGTTCACTAAACTAGGATAGACGTGCATGGCCATAAATGCATGGGCTTATTTGATTGCACTATAGAAAAGGTAGTTTGTGGTTTGATGTCAGGAATAGAGTTCAAGACTACGTGTCACTCTAGTAAAAACTGAATCTTATTCACTACGCAAAGGTTCAAGTCGGATGACACCTTTGTGTATGCACAATCTTATGTTTTTTTTTAAAGAAACTGCTCGAAAATATTTTTAAAAATTCAAGTGGGGGATTGTTGGAAATGTTTTACAAACATTAAGTGAGTTATTAAATTTTTTGGAATAAGTGTATGAATGGCTCATATGGGTGAATAGTCCCACATTATGGGATTATATGGAAGAGACAAGTATTTATACTTGTTTCTAAGAAATCATGTTGGGGCCTTGGGCTCCCAATACATGCTTTGTTGTGAGGAGGGAGACCATGCATCATGACCACCACACGCGCGCGCGACCGACCGACCCAGTCTGGTCTGCTTCGGTTCGGTTCGGGCTATTACAGTTTTCTTTCAGAAATTCTCGAGCAGTATTTTAATTTCGAAAGTGCAAATCTGCACTGATTTGTTGTGCAAGCAAATCAGTTATTATTTTTAGAGGTTGTTTTATCCTAGAGGCGGCGACGAAAGTACGAAATGGTTTGCACCTCTGGGCAGATCACTGAATCGTCTTCAAGAAAGCGACCTTGTCCGCGACTCAGCCATTGTTTCCCAACACTATTGGTAAGCCAAAAATGAATATCGATAATTTACCATTACCGCTGGTAAAATGTTCATTGGGATACTGATAAACTGGTAAACCGATAAACCATTGACTAGTAATGGTAAATTTACCGATATATAGAGATATTAAAACATTAACACATTAAAATTTCCATATGAAAAAAGTATTTTTTTAACTAATTCTAACACCATTAATGTTTATATTAATATTTAAATTATTTTAATTGGCATAAAAAATTACATAGCTTATCATAAGATATTTACAAGAATATGAAATAATAATTTTGTTAATCTTAAACTTTGAAGTTAATAAAGCCAAAAAGAACTACCATCCTAAATAAATCAATAAGCATCTACATAAAATATGATAAACTTTCAAAAAAATAAAGGTTGGAATTCATTAAAATAGTGAAAAAAACAAAATTAATATGATTGGTAAATTTACCGTTACCACTGATGTTGACATTTCTTTATTGCTATTTTACTGTTAATAATGGTAAAACTTATCGTTACTGTACCGACATTATTGTCATACCAATGCAGCTAGATATTGATTACTTATGATTTGGTTACCATAACAGCCCTACAGATAGTAGTAGCACACTAAATAACACAAATTAATGTTGGTTCTTCATAGATAATGATTGGTGCTAACTTTCAATTAGAACTAGAGTTGTTATGGTAATGACAAATTTACCTTTACCATACCATTAACAATAGATCAGTAATTATTTTTGATTGATATCGGTATACCAGTTAAAACAGTTTGGTAATGGCAAATTTACCATTTTTAACGGTAAATTATTGGTAACCTTTCTTCAATAACAATGGAACAATAATTTTACAAGTCAATTTAAATCATATGTATACTCATCTGGTATGTTTTATTACATACATTTAGAACTGAATAAATGATTAAATTTAATTTGAAAATCATGTAAAATAATTCCAGGTACGTACACTTATTTTCTTTCTATTTTTTTTTTTTATTAACTAACATTATATATGGTGTAATAAAGATGCATTGTGTACAAAAAATAGATCAAGATACAAACTTTGATGGACAAAAGATAATTATCATTACCAGTGTAACGGTTACCAGATTATTGGTATACTAGTCTTCGGTATATCAATCATAGGATACAGTAAGCAATTCTGGCTTACCAGTAAAAGCGGTATGGTAATGACATTTGCCAAATGGTAACAGTAACCATTATCATAACAACCCTACTTTCAATGGTGGCTTTATTGGTTTTGCTTAGGGCATTTGCTATCCTAAGTATGTAGGCATAGGCCATCGGCATATCGCCTTATATACATCTTAAATAAATTCAGACATTTTTGGGTCATGATTGCTAGATTAACAAGCATGCGTTTAAAGCTTCGACAAAATCTACATTACAGCGCATAGCGCTCTTTATCGTTTTTTTTCTTCTAAATTAACCAAATTAAACGATAAATCCGTTCTAAACTCCGTTTTTTCCACAACAACCACTAAATGTCTAATTTCATGACATAATTACTCAATATGAGTTATAAATCTAATCACTGGATCTTAACAACACAAATAGTGATATTCATTAGTTTTCTATATATAATTAAACAATATTTCAATATCGTATGAAAATAATGTAAAATGGAAATAAATTAATTTTAAATATTTAGTTGTGTTTCTAATGAAGCTTTTCCACCTATATCTTCGTTTCAGCCATTTAGTAACCTTTGCTCCTCTGTGGATATAGAACCTGCATAGAGTTTAAGACACACGAGATCCACAAATGAGGCCAATTGAGTGAAATTGACGGCCATCTTGATGAGAGGTCTATAGAGCTGATGTTCACCTCAATTCCTTATTTCAATAGTCGATCACGCACTTTCTGGTTTTGATCGAGGTGGTGCATATAGAGTTATAAATTATGCAAATATGTTTTCGCTCCAAGCATTATAGCTAATGAGCAAAAATTGGGCAGCTTGATCTATGACAATGTTTGAGTCCCTAGAGCTTTCGGTGTTTCACTTTGGGTTCTTAATCAAAATGTTAAAAGATGAACTATTTTGGTTATACTACAAAACAGGGTGCCACGTTCTCTCTCTGTGTGTGTGTATATATATATATATATGTATATGTATATATATACATATATATATACATATACATATGTATATATATGTATATATATGTATATATATATATATATATGTATGTATGTATATGAAAGTCTATTTAAACACAAAATTAGACATAAATAATCCGAACCATTAAACTTCTCCTGAATTATACTCATCAAAAAAAGACAAATGAAACAGTGGTTCGTCTATGCATTATTATTACTATTTTTTTTTTTTTATAACGAGGTAGACATACATCTTTTATTTTCATTTCCTTAAATGTTATCCTAGCATTTATTTTTATTTATACATTTCAGCGGAATGGTAGAATTTGAATTATATACAGGGGTAGAGGCAAGTATAGCCCAGGCGGAGCGGAGGCCCTACCTCAAAATTGAAATCGTGACAGAAAAAATGAACTTTTAGCATCTTGCTCCAGGTGTATCGAAAGCTTTGCCTTGTTGAAGGCTTCAGCAGCTAATCTTTAGCTGACATAAGACCACTTGTAACCCATTTTGCCAAAAAAAAAACACTTGTTTGTATATGAACAATTGATTTTTGTTAATTTGACAATGTGGTACTTCTTTTTTTTTTTTTTTTTTTGGCCTCAGCCGAGCCTTGGAGTTGGCTCCGAAATTGATTATATATATATTTTTTAAAATTGCCTAAAGAAACCAAATTTTTTTTATGAACTTTGAAGAAATGCGTGTTGTCAAACGCAACTTCGGGTGCTTGTTAAAATATATTTGACATTTTTATTTTTGCTGAAAAATACAATTTGCATTTTATTTGGAAGTGTAAAAGAGAGAGCAGTGTGGAAACAAAAACTGAAAACAAGCCAGCATGCGGTCAAGCCATTCCAAAATGTCGGTGCGGTCGGGGGGACACTGCCTGGCCAGGACCTGATCCCAATGAACCCGCACGCTCATATTATATAATATTAAACCTTCACACCAGTTACATGGCTCAAGAGTGTACACTCGTGCATAGGGAAAATGTTTAGATTACCAGTAGCACACCTTAGAAGGCCTATATTTAAATGTACATTTGTCTTTAGCTTCCGGCAAATGTTGGTTAGGCAATAGGCATGCCATTTTTATAAATTGCATACCATATATGTCACATTAATGATTCCTTCTGTGATATCGGTATGCGTTCCTGTAATTTTATAAGTTGACGCATGGCAAAATGAACATGATTAGGCCTACATAGGCAGTGGAATATTTGTGTGTTCCGTACGAAGCACTATAGGGTTGATGCATCACTATTCCCTGTTATCCTTTCAAAATGTACATGAATTCTCAAAAGTAAAAACGGTATGTGGACTACATCCCATGTTTTAAACTGATATAAAAGAGGTGCAACGAAATGATTAGAGATGCCATTGTATTTTGATTAAACCACAATAACACCATTGCACCATAATTAAGCATCTTCTTCTCCAATTGTTTCGGTACATAAACCAAAAGAATGAGCTTATTGTAACACATGCCTAATTTTACTAGACATTGCTAGAACATTTAGTTGGTTAGATTAAATAGGATAATGTAAACATGTGATAAAATAAATTAGTGGGACGAGTCATGATTAATAAACATAGTTAGATCAATTAGTAATGAATAGAATAGGAGGAGGATTATGAATGGAGCAAAATAGGAAAATGACATTTCCTATACACATGTCTCTTGCCATCTTTCATTTCTCACTTCACAATTTCATTTGAAAAAATAAATGCAAACATCAGGCTGGCCATTACTTAGGAAAAGAGGAGGAAAAAGACGAGCTAGGGTGCGAATCAAGCTTAGGAATAAATCTCAAACTTCTCTTAACCCATCCAAGATGAATAATGATATTCACTCATTTTCTTCTACGATTGGCTTGGATTTGTGTTAGATCCAAATTAATGGTTGCGTTCAAATGTTTCATTATGCCATATGATTAGATGATAAACGATCATACATATACGTTTGTTGATAATACATTGCATTTTTAGGAACGTTTCATGTAGTATTTTCATTGAAACCCTATAATATGTTATACATATACCTTGAGATCGTTTATGGTAAGGAAAAATATTTTAAAGATATGTTTCCACTACAAGAAAAACTGCATATAGCAGCAGCAGAATCCGCTTCTAATCCGTCGCTAAATAGGCCTTAGCGACGGATTTCCTGTATAATGTTGTGGTCGGTAAAAACCATGACAGTATTTGTGTCAGATTACGACGGAATTTAGCATGAGTTTGCCGACAGTTTTCCGTCATTTTACTAATTATATAATAAAAATATAATTTTATTTATTAATTTAATTTTAATTTCTTTACCGACTATTTACCGACGGATAAGTAATTTATAATAAATTGTTATTTATAATTGGTAAACCCTTACTAATTGCCAAGAGATTAGCGACGGAAATTAAATTGAAGTAAACTTAACCTTACTTTTTTTGTTGGTAATTCGACGGTAAATGCTTTCAAATTAGGCCTATCAACGGATGCAAATGGATGACATCCAAAAATTTAAATCTACATCTGAATCTGCATCCGATATCCATGAATATTAAGGAAACAATATAAATATCCAAAAATATCCACATCCGAAATTGAAGAACACATATGTTATACCAGAATTTCTTGAACTAAAACAAAACGGTATAATCATTCACTTTCTCAAACAAGTTCATACAGAATAGTACATAAAATAGCAACACCCAGAATATTAAACAAATTCATATGTTACAACAACTCAAATTAAAAAGAAAAAGAAACAAAGATAAATTTTGTTCTTTCTTCCATTCCATCTAGCATAACTTCTCAACATTTCCTATATAAGAAAAACAAGATAACACCAATAATGACAATGACGAGAAATATGATACAAAGAAATATAGTACTTGTGCATCACTGTTGTTGTCCGCAGCAGTCGTTCGTTGTGCGGCAGGTGCACAGCGAACAGCTGCCTGTTCGATGCTGCTGTTTGTTGCAACAGCGAACAAGCCCTGTTCGCTGTTGCGGACAACAGCAGTGATGCTGACCAAGCATTTAGTTAAAAAGCCTATTGTTCTATGCGTACCTGACCATACATCTGAGATGAAGGCTTATTAATCCAAGATTTATGAACGACAACCTTCTTAAATAGAGATTCTTCAACTTCCTGTATCAATAAAGAATAAGGAAAAAAAGAAGAAGATGCACTTAGTTAAAAAGCATACGTTTTGCAGAAAGTAAGAGTTAAGATATTGAATTAAGGATTAGTAAATAGGTAGATTTTGGGTATGTTATAATGCACAGACTCTGTGCAGGAAAAAAAACATCTGGTACAACTTATCTGCATATAAACTTTATTACTATAATATCATAAATAAGCAGACAACAATGATATAGCGCTTGATGTTAATTAGTACAAAGGCATAAGAAAATTTGAACTGAAATGTATGTATTTATGGAAAAAGTGTGGGCGGGGGGCACATTACAACAAATAATAGTAATATAGTATTAGGAAATATGGTTTTACAATTGTTTTTAATGGGTGACACAATACAATATTGGTCATTAG
Source organism: Allium sativum (assembly GCA_030737875.1). NCBI lineage: Eukaryota > Viridiplantae > Streptophyta > Magnoliopsida > Asparagales > Amaryllidaceae > Allium > Allium sativum. The sequence continues at coordinate 925,331,722 of CM060922.1, forward strand.
ATTGATGATATGGTTAAAATAAAACAATAATTCATCTCGCGTAGAAGATACGTGGCTAACATGCGAGCTATAACAAATAATGATTTTGCAATTCCAATCTTGATGGGCTATAAACAGATGTTACAGTTTACCTTATTCATTTCGAAATCTGACTGGTAACATGATATTTCTAGGAAGAAAAAAAATCTTATATAAAATATGGATGTATTTTCTAACCTAAACAATGATCTTACCAGTGCAACGACTCCTTTCTTCTGTCCATTTTCAGGAGCCAGTTCTTGGCTGCATGTTTTATAAAATTGTTAAATTGATCCTCCTGTTGAAAAAAGCATTATGCATGCGGTAATCATGGAAGGTTGTATTGTTAAGATAACATAATGTAGCATTACATTGTTTTTTAATTTTATATTTTTTGTTGATCACAAGTTGATTCTATTTCCTTCCAAGTTATTAACAAACATAAATTGCTAAGCTTGCTCAAACCTTCCTATATCATCCATTATTACATGATTATCCACTTATCCTATCAGGCAACCTTAAATAAGCGAATGACTAATTATGGAATAGGGTTATGCTGCATCCTGTAAAGGCATGTCAAACCTGCCAATAACCTCATGCTAAACTTCTTCATTTAGGTTTCATTCCGAACTACTAAGACAAGGTACATAATCATTAACCATATAGCAGAAGGCAGGTGTTTATCAATGCAAATTCAAAAGATGCAAATTATTCTAATGTGGTATTTTAGATTGTCTAAACTCACCTAAAAACAATAGCAGCAAAGAATTCTTCAAATTTGGTCTGAACACATTACTGAAATATTACTTGAGAAAATTTTCATCAAAATTATCCATAATCAGCAACAAAACGATTAAATTTTTTAACTTAATGAATGACGATCCACAACAAAAATGAAGTTTTCTATAACAATTAAAACTTGCGGAAAATAGAAGATAAAATACTTCACTCCAGAGGCACCTCAATGTCACCAAAAGTGATTTCTACCTGCAGATCTTTGGGATCTTTTCCGTCAACGGTGCATCCAACGCTGATGTAAGTGTCGAGAATCTCCTTGATTGTGCCGCTAAGATTTTTAGCCATCGATCTCAGCCTCATGATTCTAGCAATTTCGATGACATCGTCAAGAGAGATGTTGCCGGAGTGCTTGATCGGAGGTCGCTTGTTCCTTGACGGTGGAAGCAGGGATGGGAATGGAGGAAGCTTGTTCTTCGATCATGAAAGTAGGGCGGCGGCTGACATATTTGGATTAGGGTTTGAGAATGTAAATTTTTGAGATCTGGGAATAAGCATAAAATGGAATGGAGGATTATGAAATCTAAACGGTGGAGCCAAAATTTTACCGATTGGAGCCAAATGTTTAAGGAACGAGCCAAAATGATGGGGCCAAACATTTTCAACGATACTTTCTAAGGAGAAGCAACATTAAGAACGTTACTTTTCAGAAATGATAATACATGAAAGTAATAACATACAATGTAATACCATTGAATTTCAAATTTTTAACATTTCAAACAAATTTGAATATCTTATTAAATTACAATATTTAGGACTTCTAGAAATGATGACATGTTAAATATAATTATAAATTATAATTATTAAATGTTAAATTCAAAGAAATAAACACTACCACTTGATTATAAAAGATTATTAATTAATGGTATCTCTCTTATTTTCAAATAAATAAATGTCATTTATTAATTATTAATTATTAGTCACGCTTATTAGTTATCGCTTCTGAATTATTAAATAGTGATTTTATTTTTCAATTAATTATTTTGTTGTAGTTTTCAAATTCTAGTTCTAATATTTTTGAATATTAATAAATTTATCTTGGAAATTTTTATTTTTTTTGGAATAACTAGTATTTACGTTAACTAATACTAAAAAAGAAACAATAAATATAACTTCTTAATTATTATAAATTACATGTTAATCCAAAATTATTAAAAATAAATTATTTAACACATAGTAGATATAAATTATATTTTGGCAGAGGGTAGATATTAATTATTAGTTCTTTAGTATATTAAACTGTCAATTATTAATTACTAAATAATAAATATTAATTAATACATACTAATCAATTTCTTAAAAGTAAATATTTATTAACAATTTCTCAATAGTAATTTCTTTAGTAAATATTTATTAAAAATAAATATTTACTCAACAAATAGCTTTTTATTTTTGTATTTGATGAAAATTTCAATTTTTTTTAAAATAAATCTGAAATATTAAAATTTTAATTATGAAGTATTAAACAATTCATATTGAATAACAATATGATTATAAAATATTATAATAAATACTACGTTTTAATTATTAAATATTGTTTGCATTAGGTGTTCCATGACTTTTAGAAGAAGTAGACGTATTTGGGTTCAGGAGCGAAGCTGGTGAGAGAGGAGTTGGAAAAGTGGAAGAGAAACGGCTGTTTTGAAGTGTACAGAGATAAAGACAGACGAATTAGAGCATATCTAAGATAAGATTGACTCACGACAATCAATTAATTACTAATTTATTATTATAATAGTATTTTAATGATTATATAGTAAAAACCAACTCGGGACCATCGATTATAAAAGATATGTTCAACAAAAATGATCAGTTTTTTAAAAATACATAACGTTCAATGTGTAATTACTAACTGATTCAACATGAAAACATATTCAACACTTACTATGTGTGAGAGAAGATAATTACATGTGAAAGCATGTAAATGATGGAAATAATAATTAGTATGGTAATGTTTGTATTCTTTGAATTTCGGAACCCTTTAATATTTATAAAATTTCAAATTTTGAATATTTTACAAAACTTTATTGTCAATACTTACTATTTCGTAAATGAAGAAATCTTGTTAATACAATAAAAACTATAAATACTTATTTATTGTTTCATAAATAATGTGAATATAATAAACTTATAACACCAAAAAGTTTGCAAGGTTTAAAATTTAACTACATCATGTAAATGTATTATTAACATTAATTATGTAAAATTTAACTACATCATGTAAGTGTATTATTAACATTAATTATTAACATGAATTTTTTGAATTTCGAAATTCTTTAATATTTATTTAACTTCTTATTGTTAAACTTTGACCATTTTGTTTTTCTTAATTACTAATTATTTATCAAATAATACGTACCGATCAATTTCTTAAAAGCAAATATGTATTAATAATTTCTTGATATTAATTTAATTAATCGTATTAAAGACTATTAAATAATCATTGATTATCAAAACAAATTTAATAAACATTGAAATCAATGTATTTTATTAATTACTATTACCTCTTATTTATATTATATAGTAATTAATAATTACTCAGCATTAATTTTCAAAAAAAAAAATCACCATTAACTATTGAATTTTATTTACTTCTAATAGTTGTTATTTATTATTAATTACTAATGTATTATTAACATTAATTATTTAAAATTACTAATTAATTACTGAGTAATAACACAAATTTAAAACATTTAATAAATAAAAAATATAAAAGTTTGTTTCAAATCTCTTGGAAAACTGCATGAAAATAGATTCAAAATTATGTCGACGGTAATCCGACTCTATTAGCAACGGAATTTAGCGTCAAATATTATATGACGGTAAAGAGCTGCAATTTCCATTGATATAGCGAAAGAATTAGTATTCGACGGTAATAATTTATAATAAGATGACATATAAAATCCAAAATATTTTCTCTTACAAAGCCCACGGAAATCCGCCGCTAATTAGTGACGGAATTTTCCACTGCTAAAAATCTGTCGCTAATCTCGGTTTTTCTTGTAGTGTTCGATTTTTAGAATTTTCTAAACAAGTATAATTCTCTAATGAATTTTCTAAGTTAAGTAATTTATATAATTATATTTTAATTGTTTAAGGGATTAACTAATATTTCTTCGGTTCTGAAAATTATATATAGTGATTGCATATTAAAAAAAGATTTATTGTGATTTTTTGGCCATTTCTCATGAACTTATATTTTTATATGAATTTTATAAGCTATAAAAGCATAAGGAATTAATTTTTTGGTTTTGAAAGTGCGATTGTTTTATATTTTAAAGGTTTAAAAGTTTTAGATCTGACATAAAACTAAAAATAAAATTTATAAGCTAAGATTTTGCCAAATTATATGGTATTATGGGAATTATTTTTAAAAATGATTTTTTTTTATAGTTTTCAAGTTATTTACCTATGAAGCAATGGCTTCGCTATAAAAGACTGGCTTCATACGTCCCATTTCATCGCTTTGACCCATATAGAAGCACATGATATGCTAGAAACTTAGAACGCAGTGTTTCGAAGAACGAAGGTGCGAGGAGTGCTTCAAAGCACTTGCTTTGCTTCATAAGGGTGGATCCGCATTTTAAATGGTTTCAAAGATACCAACCTCCTTATTTTGTTTTGCTACAAAGAAGTTGCTTCGACTTATTTTGAACCGAAATTGTTTGCTTTGCATCCATATTTATAAGTCATTTTGCAAGTTTCAAATACTCTGTGTCAATCGTTTCGGAAGCTCAAATGCTTTCAGGTCGAAGCCATTATTGACATTTTAAAGTGATCCTGAGTACTTCGATTTGCTTCGAAGCTCTATGAGCAAGAACCCACGGTTTTGTTTTGAAAATATAGACGGTTAAAACCCTTGTTTTGCTAGAAAACCTAAAGTTCCTAAATATTTTTGGTTTCTACATGCTTTGAGTTGCTTCAAACCACAACATTTAGATGACTTGTTTTCCTTCGTTTTGAATGGTTTAGAAAGGGTTTGAATGACTTTGATAAATTACTTATTTGTAAGGATTTTGGCTTTACCAACACATGTTTTGAATTATCTCTTATTCTAAGATCTTGGTATGTTCTCATCGTTGATTTGAAAATATATATTTGGCATAATTGCTTTGCTTAGTAAATGGTTATTGAATTTCCTTATTTTAAAAGAATGTATTCAAAGGGACTGAATTATAAAGGTTTATTTTCCAAGGAAATATTTTATAAATTATTTAACCTAGTATTTTAATAAACTAATAATCCCTATACATTGGACATATGATAAAAGGAAAATAACGACTCTGTTAGGGAATGAGGAAAGCGGATCTTAAGGAAAAACAAACACCAAAGGTTGGGTGGGTGAATAGTGTTTATAATAAATTTATGAAAATCATAAATTTATTTGATCTATTATATGAATCACACAATGATTATCACACCAGAGATGATTACAAACACAAAAACCATCACAGACACAAATATAAGTAATTATAAAATGTAGAAAAGGAAAGAACACACCATTCTCCAACGGACTCAAATGATTAGAAAACTAAATGAGATTGGTATAGAGCTTCACTTTGTACTTCAATTATCTCCCTTAGTTGAATCTGTCCAAATGTTCAATTCATAGGGTAGGTTTAGAGTAAGGCCAAAAACATGATAGGCATAGGAAGGGATGCAACTAAATAAGTTATTGGTGAACTACAGGTTCTTAGTACACCTAGAATTTTTTTTAAGAGAGATAGGTAATGAGGAAGGAGTTAAACTTGGATAGATAATCCAATTTAGTTCTAACTACAATTTAATTAATTTGGTAAACCTGGAGGCTAGAGTCAACCATCTATTGCGAGATAGAAAGGTCAAGAGTATAGAGATAGCCAAAGTTTACCCAAGACATATAGTTAGGATAACCCATGAGACGGTCCTTTCGATTGGCTAGAATCTGTTACTTGAATGAAAATAGATCTTGTGGAATCATATTGAATATTTGACAATACATTCCGTACCCTGCTAAAAAACCAATCCTTGTTTACCAACCACACATTGTCTAACCAAATCCAATTCTCTCTCGATACTTTCCTCAAAAAATCCGATTCGTGCTGATTCTTCCCCCAACTAACGAAGAGATCTTGGCGGAATTGCCACATATGAAATTGAGCACAATTTTGCAAAGAAATACCCTATTTGTTTCTCGAGGAGTCCTATTGAAACCAAGAAATTAGGCCTGCCTGCCATCCACATCAGAATAGATGGATTTTTCCAAAAAACCCTGCTAGTGGAGGAAGACCCCCTAGGGATAAGAGACATAGGCTGAAGAGAGAGCCAAAAAAGGATATTTCGTGTATAATCATGCATAATCTCGAATGTTGCACTATGTTTAATTTGATAATACAAGAAATACATATTGTTTCTGGTTCAAGTAGAAATTGAAGTCAATGGAAGAATTACAAGGATATTTAGAAAAAGGTAGATCTTGGCAACAATATTTCCTATATCCATTACTCTTTCAGGAGTATATTTATGCACTTGCTCATGACATGGTTTAAATGGTTTGATTTTTTATGAACCCATAGAAATTTTTGGTTATGATAATAAATCTAGTTTATCACTTGTAAAACGTTTAATTACTAGAATATATCAAAAGAATTCTTTGATTTCTTCGGTTAATTGTTCTAACCAAAATTTATTTATTGGTCACACTCACAACATTTTTTTTTATTCTCATTTTTATTCGATGAAACCTAGAAATCAATCATTGATCCAATTTGAGTACCTCTATGGGATAGACCTCAATAGAAAACTGTTGAGTAACGGCAGCAAGTGATTGAGTTCAGTAGTTCTTCATAGAAAATTATTGACCACAAGTAGGAACTAATGAATAAACCCGCAATTCGGCTTAGCTGATCTTATAACTAAGGAATCAACATGAACAATTAAAATTTGACCAGATTTTTTTTGTATGTGTCATATATTTAACTAGACATAGTTTTTCACAAATAAATTGTCCAATGCTAATTATTGTGGCTGTTTCTTCACAGTAATTGTGATGTAAAAAACACCAATTCAAATGGGATGGATTCAAAATGATGGTATTGCATGATTCATCATCGATTCTACATCTTGGAACCAAGCTAATTTTGGGTCGGCTTTGTGATAATGGAACCAACCAGCAAAAAGCATTAATAATGCAAAGACCAATGCACCAATTGCATTTGACCACTGTACATTGCTAACATCAGGAAATAGAATAATCGTGAATTTCGAGTAACAGGCCAAGCTGCTAAAGTAGCTAAAGTAGTGATAAATCCTGTTAATAAAATGGGTCCTATGGAAAGTCTGTCGATTCCTTACATCCCCTACAACTGGTGGAGTAACGGCCAGTTTTGGTATGTTGGGAGATGTCATTATTGCTGAACCTAACGCATACATTGCTTTCGCAGGTAAAAGAGTAATTGAACAAACATTGAATAAAACAGTACCCGATGGTTCATAAGCGGCTGAGGCAGGCAAGAGACAACCTGGCGAACTGAAACATCTTAGTAGCCAGAGGAAAAGAAAGCAAAAGCGATTCCCTTAGTAGAGGCGAGCGAAATGAGAGCAGCCTAAACCGTGAAAACGGGGTTGTGGGAGAGCAATACAAGCGTCGTGCTGCTAGGCGAAGCAATGGAGTGCTGCACCCTAGATGGTGAGAGTCCAGTAGCTGAAAGCATCATGTCGGAAAAGAATCAATCGAAAAAGAAAGAATCGGAATGATCAATATCTTTCTCGAAATAAACAAAAAGAACGATTCAGCAGCAGTTCGAAAGGTTGACCTATTCGGGAATCTCCGGCGGAAGCTGCGGGTTCGAGCCCCGTCAGTCCCGAACTAGGATCTCATGAATAGAGAAATTCATTTCTCTTTTCTGTGAAAGGGAAGACGAAGAGAAAAAAGATTTTGAAAGTCCGAAACGATCGAGGGGAGTGGAGAGAGAGGGATTCAAACCCTCGGTACAAATAACTCATACAACGGATTAGCAATCTATCGCTTTAGTCCACTCAGCCATCTCTCCCAATTCAACTTGCAAATTTTTTATATGGTGTGACAGTCGAAGTAAAAAATATTGAAATTGAAAAACCTTACTTCCTTGATTTTCATTTTGTAAGAAAAGTCCATTCCCCCGGCCAGTACTTAACCAGGCCGGGTTATTACATTGCTTCTGATGAATCAATCATTTCATGGATCAAATGATTTCATTTTTTATTTTATTACATCAAATCAAAGATACTTGTTATTGAAGTTATTGAAGTGACAATAAAGATAATTTTTATCTCCATTCCAAGTGTATTTTCTTAGTATTAGTAATATAATACTATAGTATGAAAATGAAAGAATATTAAAATTAATAATTTTTTAAGTATTTATTAATTAGTATTTTGAATTAAGTAGTATTTTGGGGGCTGATGCCTGCCCAGTGCCGGAAGGTCAAGGAAGTTGGTGACCAGATGACAGGGGAGCCGACGACCGAAGCCCCGGTGAACGATGGCCGTAACTATAATGGTCCTAAGGTAGCAAAATTCCTTGTCGGGTAAGTTCCAACCCACACGAAAGGCGCAACGATCTGGGCACTGTCTCGGAGAGAGGCTCGGTGAAATAGAATCAATGGAACGGGTGACTCATTATTTCGATGAATCATTTCTTCGAATAGAAAAAGATTATGTAAACACTTATTCGAAATCTCACTTATCAGAGTCCATTGTGGAAGAGTCCTATCAACCAATGAATAAAAAAATCAACTGGAATCCTGGGTCGCGAACAATGATTCGATTGATGATGAAGAAAGAGAATTCTTGGTTCAGTTCTCCACCTTAATGACAGAAAAAAGGATTGATCAAATTCTATTGAGTCTGACTCATAGTGATCCTTTATCAAAGAATGACTCGGGTTATCAAATGATTGAACAACCGGGATCAATTTACTTACGATACTTGTTATTCCTTCAAAGAACCATGTTAGAGTAGGGGGCATCCCAATCAGATTGAATGGGATGACAGTTTAGTAGTGCAAATTTGTAAAATGCGAATTTCGATCAAATCACGCATCGCATCGCATCTGTAATATTATCGAATCCTTTCATTCGTGAGGAGCTGGATGAGAAGAAACTCTCATGTCCGGTTCTGTAGTCGTATGTGATTTAGCAATCCCAAAGTTTCTTTTTTTTCGTACTCTATCAGAATTAATTTTGGTGGACTAGACCCCGATCTATTGTCAAAGTGGGAACGTTCAATAAGTCTATTGGAGTTGGCTCTGTATCAATGGAATCTCATCATCCATGTGTATTTTTCGTTGGGGATTTCCCAGAATAAATCATCGCATTTTCCTTCGCTTCTTTATGAAAGATACCCAATCAATCAGAATGGAGGTTAAAGAGGGTCTTTTTCCTCGTCGTATTCTTTATATGGAAATCAGAGGCCAAGGAACCATTAAGCAGTGACTCAATAGAAGGATAAATCTTTTCGAGTCTGAGCTGTTGGAATTGGAATAGGTTCGGCAGCAGATCACGAAATCATGAGTTATTTCCCTTAGATAACAATACTTGTAGTTTTGCCAATATTCGCGGGTTCCTCAATTTTCTTTCTCCCACATAAAGGGAATAAGGTATTTAGATGGTATACTATATGTATTTGTACTTTATAACTCCTTATAACAACTATTAGAAAATGAAAACCTTATATTATAATTATAAATAATGGTAAAGAACTTTCTAAATTTTCTATTGATCTATTGAATAACATAAAATTATGCATAAACAAAGAACAAAAAAGTACCTGCTCTACAAAATGATGCATGTAAGTATGATGTTATTGAGATATGTGGCTCTTTTATATGGTTCGTTATTATCAGTCGCTTTTTTAATCATTACATTTCGAAAAAATATCGATATTATTTTTAGAAGCAATTTTTTTTAATATTAATTAAGTCATTTTTATTTGGGAAGATTGAATACTTGAACGAAAAAGGAAGTGTTTTTAAAAGCACTTCTTTTCTTTCATTTCCAAATTATTATAAATATCAATTAATTAAGCGTTTGCATTATTGGAGTTATTGTGTTATTAGTTTAGGGTTTACTTTTTTAACCATGGCGAACGATGGGAACTGAACTCGCGCGTGGTGGATTCACAATCCACTGCCTTGATCCACTTGGCTACATCCGCCCCTTATCTAGCTAATGGATTTTCTCTTTTTTCCATTCATCATTATTGTATTTATTCTTACCTTCATACTTAGATCGAGATATTCTATTGGACATAAAATTCCAAACTTTAAAATGCAAAAAAGGAGTAATCAGTTGTGGCATGTTCACTTAAAAAAAAACCATGGGAAATCTTTCCCCTGTTACATGAATCAAATATTTCATTTCATCCGGGAAAAGCCATCTCTTTCTCCACAATGTCTTTGCCATTTGAGAACGAAAACGAGAAAGGGTCCTTCAGTTCCAGTTTATCATTATTTCATTTAATATTTCATTTAGGGGCAAGGAAAAAAGTAATTTTCCTTTTTTTGCTGGACTCGTTAAAAGATATATTCTGGAATCTGAGTTACAGGACAACTTAGGGTTCAAATGGTTATCATAGTAAAGATTAGTCGAATTGCACTCATGGATTTACCTAGGTCGGTTTATCAACCAATAGAAAAAAAAAGAATATTTTTTTTTTCTTTCGAAACCCATTGTATTCTAAAGGGCATGGAACAACGAATCATCCTAATGGTGAGGTTCAAACGAGGAAAGGCTTTTCCTTTTCCGACTTCTTCTTCCAAGCATAGGAAAACCCCAAGGAGTTGTGGTTTTTTTACCAATTGGGGTTTCTGTATTCCTTATTTATCCATTGGGCCAATCTGGTTGGTTCTTTGCACCTAGTTTTGGTGTAGCAGCTATATTTCGATTCGTCCTCTTCTTCCAAGGGGTTCATAATTCGACATTAAACCCATTTCATATGATGGGAGTTGTCGGAGTATTAGGCGCTGCTTTTGCCACATTTCGTTCAAAGCAAAGGGTTGAACGGAGATAGTGCATCAAGCTATTCGCAAGCGCCAACTTGATCCTCTTCCCCAGGGATCCCAGATGATGGCACCTGTGTCTACTATTTAGGCAGAATGCCATCACCTATTGGTACTAAGAAACTGAAAGAAACCTCAGAAACGGAAGAAAGCGATGTAGAAACATTCAATTCTCAACGAGAAATTGATTTGATAGATCAGAAATTTTCATTCATAATATTGATCTGATTCAGTATCATCAAGATACAATTTATCAAGAATCTTTTTGGTCTTCCAATATCAATAGATTGATTATTTCACTCCTGTATCTTCCAAAAGAGATTTTTTTTCTTCTGAGAGTTGTTTCATGGATCCCCTGATAAAGGAAAGAGATGCTGTGTATGAATCACTCATATATTCTTCTGAATTATATGTCCCTACGGGAATAATTTGGAAAACCGATAGGGATATGCAACAACAAACTGTTTTTATTGGAAATATTCCTCTAATGAATTCCCTGGGAACCTCTATAGTAAATGGAATATACAGAATTGTGATCAATCAAATATTGCAAAGTCCCGGTATTTACTATCGTTCAGAATTGGATCATAACGAAAATGCTGTTTATACCTGAAAGAGGTCGACAATAAGTTCTTTCAAAATTGACTATTCGTTCCTCTCTTAGAAATGTTGCAGAAATGTCTGCGATTGGGCAACCCTCTCAACAACTAAGAGATCCATACGTGGAACACGGAGACCAGACTTGTCGAAGTAATGAGCCTCTTTATATGAGGGCCCATTACTTCAGTTTCTATAATGAAAAATTATTTCGTTATTTTTTAGTCGGAACCTCCGGACACGTACTTCGAGAAATAGTTCATGCGTGTTTGGTACCCGGCGCAACAAAATCCAGTTGGTAAGGATAAAAATATCGTTTCTGGTTTGTACGGATTGGAGGAAGGGACCCATTGAGCTGAGATCACTAACTAATACTAAATATAATAGAAAAGAACTATCTTTTCTGTATAGTTTCCCCGATTTCGTTGCTATCGCGGGCCTTACGCAATCGATGGGATCATATTTTCAATATTTATTGTTGTGCCAATCCAACACAAATTCTTATTTTATGTAAAAAAAATCATGATATACTTGTAGTATTTCTGGGATCATTTCTTATATTAGGAGGTCTAGGAGTAGTATTGTTTACTAATCCAATTTATTCTGCCTTTTCGTTGGGATCGGTTCTTGTTTGTATATCCTTATTCTATATTTCATCAAACTCCTTTTTTGTAGCTGCCGCCCAACTTCTTATTTATGTGGGAGCCGTAAATGTCTTAATCATATTTGCTATTATGTTCGTGAATGGTTCAGAATATTCTAAGGACTCCTATCTTTGGACTATTGGAGATGGAATCACTTCATTGGTTTGTATTAGTATTCTTTTTTGTCTATTTCCTAAAAATTCTCAAACATTTGAACATAATGTATTTTATTCTGATGCGAAATTTTTATCGAATCCTATTGAGAATTCCTTAGGTGTCTATAACTTCTCCCCCCGGACCTATCCCCCAACCTAGAGTAGCTAGGTGCGGAAGTAAAATAGCTTAACTGTCGCAACTAGCTTCGCTGACCTGCTTTGCTAGCTTCTACTATCCAAATCTGTCGAATCACTCATGTATGATCTTCTACATCCTAGGTCTCCCCGTTCCATCCGAATTTCGTCTTATCTATTTTTGTAATTTTCTTTTGTTTTCATTTTGTTATTACTTTTTTATCTTCAAGCTTTACCTTATTTTGATCGTTCAGAGGGCGATCGCAGAGTGTTCATTAATATCCCGGAAATATTCTGCCATGGATAGTGTAGTCAAACCTACTCTCATACGCATAAGAACGAATTATATGATTTGCATTTCGAACAGGCATGGATGCAACATCTATAGGATAACTTCCGTTTTGAGAGTTATAACTAGAAATTCCAACCACTAAGAATCCTAGTGAACCTTAAAAAAGAATAAAGGCCCCGAAAAAATTACTTGCTTTTCGAGACTTCGGCATTTTTGAACCAGGAAACACTCGGCCGAGACCAGGCTTTTGTCCATCTCTTCTGATCTTTTCGAGCACAACCAATATATATTCGAACCCCCTTTACTTGCAGGAAATCCCAACCACTAAAAATCCTAGTGAACCTAAAAAAAGAATAAAGGCCCAGAAAAAATTACGGGATCACCATATATAACACAAAATTTCTTCCCCAATTTTTTCTAGTCTAGCTTCCTTAAAATGGTTCGGGTTCTAGTGTATTGAAATTAGATGAAATTTTTTTGTAGCAATTTCAATAGCTGCGTGCAAAATGCCTATAAAAACTCAATTTGTTATTAATTCTCTAATAGACCGAGGGATAAGTAATTCGACTCATTCACATACAGATAATGAATGTTTGGAATCAGGGGCCTTGGCATAGCTCTGCTCGGTTCGATAATTTTCTCTTCAATATTGCTGCATCTCTTTTAGGGAGACGACTGAGTTTCCCCATCTTTTGTGGTCCTTATATCTCGTATTACCAATCGAAAGATGGTCGAAAGAAAAAATCTCTATTTGATGGAGCTTCTTCCTATACCTATGAATTCCGGGACCTATTCTCTTGGAAGTTCCGCCTTCTTTGCCAATCCACCTTATTCTGGACAGTTCTGTATGAATGGTATTCTAAGAAAAAATGGTTCTAACTTATTACAATAAAAGATTGGAATTACAGAAGGATATTTGGAAAATATTTAAAAGAAAAAATATTGCCCCTGATAATTGCGTCGTTGTGCCTGGGCTGTGAGGGCTCTCAGCCACATGGATAGTTCAATGTGCTCATCATCTCCTGACCTGGAGATGTGGATCATCCAAGGCACATTAGCATGACGTACACCTCCTGTTCGAATCAGAGTTAGAAATATCTCAGGAATAAAGAACGAATCGTCCATACATAATTGAACTATCACATACCCTGAAAATGAGATGACGTGTTCGGAAATGGTTGAAGTAGTTGAATAGGAGGATCACTATGACTATAGCTCTTGGTAAAATTACCAAAATAATAATAATAAAGTGAATTAAAAAGTCATATCCCAAGTTTTTAGGAACTGTTTGAATTAAGATTCAAACAGTTCCTAAAAAATCACACAAATTTTCGTTATATACGTTTTATTTATTCCGCGACCAATTCATTAACATACCACCAAGCCATTTTTTATTAACATAATAACATCGAGCCTTTGTTGCAGCTGAGACTACTAAATCTGCCGCTTTATTTTTGGTACCAACTATTAAAAAGGTTTTCCTCGACTTGCTGCATCAAAAACAAAATCACAGGCTTCTGATAAAAAACGAGAAGTTCTAGTAAGATTCTTATTCATTTTACTCTTTCACAAATAGACCCAAAGCGAATTATTCACAGCTCATCTCATTTTCCTTACATTCATAAAGAAAGTCTTCTTTTTGAAAATCGAAAAAAAATAGGGAATAACTCATTTGTGTAGAGCAGAGGCTTGAAAATCCTTGTAATAAATTAAATTAGAAATTTAAATACTTATTTTATAAAAATCGTGTTTTTAACCTACTTTTTAATGTATTTTGTGTAATTTAATTAATTATTCTAATTATATAGTCTATTTGATCTAAAAAGAGAATATAGTTGGAATAATCAATAGTCACAATGCAATCATTGTTACATTAAGTTCTAAAACAAAGATTCTTTCTTGACCGAACTACAAAATAGAACTCCTTGATATGGAAAAACATGGTATAAACCTAAAATAAAAGGATAAGGGAAGTTGCTCTTCTTCGAATCGAGTTGTCCCCGAAATAAAAAATGAACAAGAGATCTTTCTCGATCAATCCCTTTTCCCCCCATTCTTCGAGAATCACAAAGATCCTTTTCGAGTTTGAATTTGTTCATTTGGATTCTGGGCTCTTCTATTTTCTACTTCTTTTTTTATTCTTTATTTCATTTCGATTTTCTTTCCCTCTCTTTTCTTTTTATTTCCTTCCATCATTCCTTAAGTCCCATAAGGTTTGGTGATCCCGTAGAATCTGACCCATTTTCTCATCGAGCGAGGGGTACGAAATAAATCAGATTGATTTTTCGATCATAAAAAAGTACTATGTGAAATCTTCGGTTTCTTCCTCTTCCTCTATCCCATAGGTACAACATTTGGTTCACTCCAAATGTTGATTCTCGTCCCAAAAAAAGATCCAGGATTTCAAGGTTTCCTAGTTAGGTGCAATCTGTCCGTAGCCTCATATTATCAGCGAAAGAGAAAGAGTTTTCCGCGATGTCTCTTTAATTGGGGATAGATTACTTCGTTCATTAGGTTGTTAACAAGTTTTCACAAGGTAACACCGGTGGCAATTAGATCAACATGTCATTGGCTCAAAAGAGGTTCCCATCGAAGTTCAATATGAATCTTTTGGTACTTATCCTGAGATTTATGGACAATATCTAATAGTTGGAAGTATTAAAAAGGAAATGATGGGATAAATTTAGCAAAACTTTTCACTCAAGATCTTGAGTAAGGTAAGGGGTACCGTCCTCTTATCATATATTGAACGAGATGAATTTAAGGGAAGAAGACGAAGTCGATTCAATCCAACTCCAACCGCAATATCAACAAAAAAAATAGCAAATGATACAAGTCTTGGAAAAGAATCTACAACGCACTAGAATGCCCTTGTTAACGATCCTTTACTCCGACAACATCTAGGGTTCCTCGAACGATCAAGATTTGTTTTTCCGGTGTACCAAAAGCGAGCATGACGTCATTATGAACATAAAGACCTTCTCGCATGTCTCGCGAAAGTCAGAGTCGGCGCGAATTCTCCTCGTTTATATCTATGATTACTGGCTCCTATGATTCGAGAAATTCAATATTCTGTAATCAAAACAACATAAACAACTCTGGACAATTTTTGAACAAGGAAAAACATCTTAATACATATACAAAGAAATTCATTAAATTCAAATTTTTCTTTGGCCCAATTTTCGATTAGAAGATTTAGCTTGTATGAATCGTTATTGGTTTGATACCAATAATGGCAGTAATTTTAGTATATTAAGAATACATATATATCCACGATTCAGAATTCTTGGGAGAAGTTGATCGTTGAAATGATAATTGATATGACAGAAACGGAAATACAAGCTATAAATTTTTTTCTAGATCAGAATCTTTAAAAGAAGTTTATGAACTCATATGGATCTTTGTTCTTATTTTCACCCTTATATTGGGAATAACAAGCAGGTACTATCTAAGCTTTTATAACCAATCGTATAGGGGATTTTGGTTTATTATTAGGAATTTTAGGATTTTATTGGATAACGGGTTATAATAAAAATATAAAAAATTTCTTTTTTTATATTTTAATTTTTCATTTTTTTCCTGTGAATTGTTAATGAGCTACTTCATTTGTCAACTTTATCTGATCTTATACTTCTCTAAAGCACGTGTTTTGTTAAGTTTTTTTATTATGATGAATCCCTATGAATAGGATCAAACCTTATTCCATGATATTTCCATAAGATTCCTCGGTCTTTGTGGTATAGTTTTTCTGTTGTGTAGAAAGAAATTTTTCGCTCTATCATTTCTGAAAAGATTGATAAACTTGAGAAGTTATCTAGTTATGAATCAGGTATAGAACCCATGGGAGACGCTTGGTTACAATTCTGAATCCGCTATTACATGTTTGCTCTCGTTTTTGTTGTTTTTGACATTGAAACGGTCTTTCTTTATTAACCGTTGAGGGTAGTTCTAGATCTAGGCCAAGACAAACTACTGGTTCATCTGGGGGGAGATCGAGCTTCAAGAAATAGTGAATGGTTTGATCAATACACAAATGTATAACTGCCTAGGAATTTCAGTTGCACTTGTATCCATCACTGTAGGAATTAGGTTCAAGCTTTCCCCCGCTCCTTTTCATCAATGGACTCCTAATTCAAAAATTTCGCCTAATTGTGCGCACCTAGCATATTTTTTCACAGTAGCAGGATCGCTATAATTGACTCCATTGAGTTCGCCACCATAGAACTCAACAGTTACACTTACTTGTTCGACACTATATTTTGATTCTGCCCTTCGAAAAGGAACATCTACCCGAACAATTCCATCTCCACTAGATTAGAAGCATTCTCAACGAATCCATAAGAAGTGATCCTATTTTTTTCATCGGATCCGGGTCCGTGTGAGGACCAAAGATCTTGAGCGACCAATCCGGCAGAACAACTCAAAAGATAAAGAAGTATCATCAATTTCTTCATGCTCGTTCCAAGTTTGAAGTACCATTTGTACAAATAGGAATCTCCTTCCTTACACGATTTTTTATTGCCAATACTAAGTAGCAGTCAAAAATTTGTATCTATTTTTCATGATATTATGTATGGATCAGATATATCATGGCCAATTCCTCAGAGGAGTCTTGTTCAAATGTTTGAGAATTTTTAGGAAATAGACCATGAATTTTATTTATCCACAATATTTCTAAAGAATCCACTCTTGAAGTTATTAAATCAGTCATGATTTCATCTGAATCTACATTTTTTATTGTTCCAAAGATTTGGGACCAAAAGCGGTTAGCAGTGACCATTGAATAAGTCTCTTCAGCTTGAGTTGGGTTAAAAGCACGGAATGTATTTGCGCCGTCACAATCTTCGAATAAAATATTTTCTACGGTAGCACCATGAATAGTGCAGGGAGATACGGAAAGAAGGAAACTAATTATTATTATAAAAAAATTATTATTATAAAAAATATCTATCTTTCATCTATGGCGCAACCCAATCTTTGTTTTTCAAGTTCATAATTGAATTTGGGCACTTTCCATTTTGAATAAAAAAAATACCAAGAAAAACTCCCCCTTGACAGGGAAATTACCAAACGTCTAGCATTCCCCCATGCTTGGCGCCAATGAGTTTTTATTAAAAAAAAAGAAAACTATGCCTTCACCCTTAAATAAAATACTCGTTATATCAATATATTCGGTTTTATCAATAACTATAAAGAAAGAATTAGTTAGAAAGAATTGATCATTAATTCCAAATTTATGATTAAGAATTCCGTGGAAGTATTATATTAGATATGAATACAAAAAAAAGAAGATGGCTAGAAAAACTTATTAGATACCAGAGTTGATGGTATCTAATAAGTTCTACCTACTATTGGATTTGAACCAATGACTTCCGCCATATGAAAGCAATACTCTAACCACTGAGTTAAGTAGGTTATTCATCATCACAAAAAAAGGACCCATCGCCTCGGGGATTATAGGTAGAATAGTTTTTCTACGCAATAACTTGATGAATTTAGTAGATCCTTTTAGGAGTTAGGAGGCCATCAATGACTATAGATCGAACCTATCCTATTTTTACAGTGCGATGGTTAGCTATTCACGGACTAGCCGTACCTACCCTTTTTTTTAGGATCAATAGAGGTATAAATATCTTTTCAATCGATTAGTTATGTGTCAGGAACCAGATTTGAACTGGTGACATGAGGATTTTCAGTCCTCTGCTCTACCAACTGAGCTATCCCAACAATTTAGGAACAAAATTTGAATCGATGACACAAGGATTTTCAAGCCTCTGCTCTACACAAATGAGCTATTCCCTAATTTTTTCGATTTTCAAAAAGAAGACTTTCTTTGTGAATGTAAGGAAACACATATTACATTTTTCCTTTTTGATTGAGAATCGTATCTGTGGCTACTGCTGTTTTGCCGGTCTGTCTGTCCTCAATAATTAATTCTTGCTGGCCGCTTTTTGAATGGAGCTTATCGTGGAACAATAAAAAATGTAGATTCAGATGAAATCATGACTGATTTAATAACTTCAAGAGTGGATTCCTTAGAAATATCGTGGATAAATAAAATTCATGGTCTATTTCCTAAAAATTCTCAAACATTTGAACATAATGTATTTTATTCTGATGAGAAATTTTTATTGAATCCTATTGAGAATTCCTTAACCTCAATTGAAAATTTTGATTTTGAGAACGGAAAGATCCATTAGATAATGAACTATTGGTTTTAAGCCATCTCCGGTGATGAATCAACAATTTGAAGTGCTTTGATGTTTTTTATACTAAGATTTTTACTAGAAATGTAAGAAAATTAGCGAAATTAGTTCAGTTTTTTGATAGACATATAATTGATGGAATGATAAATGGGAAAGAATACGACGAGGAAAAAGACCCTCTTTAACCTCCATTCTGATTGATTGGATATCTTTCATAAAGAAGCGAAGGAAAATGCGACGATTTACTCCGGGGAATCCCCAATGAAAATTACACATTATTCCCTCTTTTCTATCGAATCGATCATAGCCACTACCTACATTCCACAATATTGTGCACCACAAATAGGAACTACCTTTTCTGAATGTCAACTAAGTATCGTAACGATCCCGGTTGTTCAATCATTTGATAACCTGAGTCATTCTTTGATAAAGGATCACTATGAGTCAGACTCAATAGAATTTGATCAATCCTTTTTTCAGTCGTTGACTACTTTTCAAACTCTCCCATTGATTAGATTCCCCATCATGTGTTTCGCATCTGGCTTTCGGTTTCTGATTCCACTCAAAAACCTCTCCGAGCCGTTCCCATTGCATAGACTACTCGAAGGAGGACTCACAGTTGAACCATCAACTTAAGCCAATCAATGATTCAATCGCAGCAAATCTAAGAGAAATTCTAGATAATGTTTGTTACCCTGAAATTTTCTTGTCTTTCTCGAATGATAAGGAGAAAAAGAAGATTGGATCCAAAGAAAATGCCATTTTGGAGTTTAAGAAACGAATCAAATTAGATAGTCCCTTTTGGCTCCGGCGGCGACTAGATCAACGTAGCTTCCTTATTTGTAGACAAAGCTGATTCGGAATTTCTTTCATTCCAAGCATAACTTGGATCCGTGCGCTTCATATTAGCCTGGAGTTCGCTCCCAACAATATAGCCATCCCTACCCTATCACCTCAATCCCACAAATATTATTGGTGTAGAAAGTCTCAAATTCAGGATCCTCTGCTGCACGGATTTCTTGGGAGGTTTTTCTATTCATGTGATAGCAATGTTGATTCTTCGGTTCACAGAACAAAATTCTTTTTGTACATTCATCTGTAATTCTTCGATTCCTTGACTTACCCATTCAGTGACTTTGGCACTGGACGTTCCCAAAATGGGTACGATCGGGTCGGGTGAATTAGAGAATAGACAGACGCATGTTGGCATTCCAGCTTTCCTTCTCTTTTCAGGGCCTATCCGAAAGAGAATCCAGTACCTCTTGGTCTAAATTGGACGAACCACCTCCACTATACCAAAACAGGTGATTCCCAACGAGTATAACCGTCGCAAACAATTTCAGCAACGCTTATTAGTGTTGCTATGGAGGGGTGGCAAATTAGTACCAACGCTTATAAGCGTTGGTAGATTTTCTGTCCCAACGCTTATAAGCGTTGGTATATTTTCAGTCGCAACGCTTATAAGCGTTGGTAGATTTTCTTTAGCAACGCTTATAAGCGTTGGTAGATTTTCTTTACCAACGCTTATAATCGTTGTAAGATTTTTGTTTGCAACGCTTATACATGTTGCAATACATTTGTTTGTAACGCCTATACATGTTACAAAATTTTAATTCACAACAAATATAAATTTTAATAATAACATAAATATGTATTAACAACTCGCATATTCTAACATTAATATTCAATTAATAACCAACATGATGATAATATAGACGATATTTAATATGAATCAAAAACTAATATTAAACTCAATGCATACTAATAGATAACATTCATAACATAACAACATAGAATATCAGTTAACAATAAACACACACAATACATAATTAAGATGTCAAATTCAATAATACATAATTAATTTGCTAAATTCAATACATAAATAAGATTCTACAAATAACGAATACGAAACTCTGGCCATATAACGAAGCCTCCATCTGAAAATTCACATAACTTGTACATTCCATTTTGAGGACCATCATAAATTGGTGCATCCGGTTCAAGAACTTCAACAACCCAAATTACTTTCTCTATATTTGGTACCACTTTCCTAAAATGACAAACTGTTTGTGTTCCAAGATAACCTTTTGCTACCTCCTTCTCTAGATCATTTGACAATAGCATTACGTATTTCTTTTCCATTGTAGATGAATGAAGATCATTAAGTGACACATTTGGAGTAACGGTTACATTATTACTTATAGGAGAATCCCTTAAATTAGAAGCACCTTCTGTACGAGGAGTGGAAGGACTTGCAACAAGTTTTTCTTGCAAATTAGGTATAAATTTCATAAAAGTTGAAGTAATTGAATTGATGGCGTTATTAACTTGAGTAGCTACTTGCCTTTCTATCTCCAATTTCCAAACGGACAAATCCACGGCTTGTTTTTTATCAGCTACAGCTTTTACAGCTCGAGCCACCTTTACTTGTTTTATAGAAGAAGTAGAACTAATTGCTCGACAATAATTTTTCTTCATGTCGGAACCAAAAACTTTTGCAATTGGATCGTTATCAAGATCATCTACTGCGCCACTAGAACTACCATCCAATTTTCTCTTTTCTTCCGCTGCCTCTAGAAGTGCCTGCA
The DNA here is from genome assembly GCA_030737875.1 of Allium sativum. Taxonomy (NCBI): domain Eukaryota; kingdom Viridiplantae; phylum Streptophyta; class Magnoliopsida; order Asparagales; family Amaryllidaceae; genus Allium; species Allium sativum. Next base: position 925,353,170 of record CM060922.1, read on the forward strand.
TTCATTGAATATCACATTAAATTAAAAATTTCAGTTTCTTGTTAAAAACAGAAAAACATCTCGCACAAAATACCGAATTCGCAAAAGTCAAAACTCAGCAAATGCAGAGCCTTACGACTCGGCTCAGCATTAGGTAAGGCTCGGCTCAGCATTAGGTAATTTCTTGCAAATTAGGTAAGGTTCGGCTCAGCATTTGCTGAGTTTTGGCTCAGCAAATGCTGAGCCAAAACTCAGCAAATGCTGAGCCTTACGGCCCAGCTTTGCTGAGCCACAGCTGAGCAGCATTTACTGAGCCTGTGGCTCAGCAGCATTTGCTGAGCCTCAGGCTCAGCATTCAGCAAATGCTGAGCCAAAACTCAGCAAATGCTGAGCCTGTGGCTCAGCAAAGCTGAGCGGTAAGGCTCAGCAGTTGCTGAGCCAAAACTCAGCAAATGCTGAGCCTCAGGCTCACCAATGCTAAGCCTCAGCTGAGCAGCATTTGCTGAGCCTGTGGCTCAGTAGCATTTGCTGAGCCTCAGGCTCAGCATTTGCTGATCCTCAGGCTCAGCATTCAGCAAATGCTGAGCCTCAGGCTCAGCAAAGCTGAGCGGTAAGGCTCAGCAGTTGCTGAGCCAAAACTCAGCAAATGCTGAGCCTCAGGCTCAGCATTTGCTGAGCCGTGGGCTCAGCGTTTGCTGAGCCAAAACTCAGCAAATGCTGTGCCTGTGGCTCAGCAAAGCTGAGCGGTAAGGCTCAGCAGTTGTTGAGCCAAAGCTCAGCAAATGTTGAGCCACGGCTCAGCCTGTGGGTCAGCTTTGATGAGCCATGGGCTCAACATTTGCTGAGCCTTACGACTCAGCTTTGTTGAGCCAAAACTCAGCAAATGCTGAGCCTTACGGCTCAGCTTTACTGAGCGGCAAGGCTCAGCTAGCTGAGCCTGTGGCTCAGCAAAGCTGTATATGTTTTCGGTATTTGCAGAAACCCAACTTTATGTACTCAACATTGTTCAGGCAAAACATCATGAGTTCAGGCAAATAATGATCAATTAAAATAATTTACTGAGCTTAACAACATATATGCAAGCCTACATATGTTTCTGCGGCACATGGTAGTACTTCTCCCGATTTTCTTTTATGTCCAACCTTCCAAATCGTCGTTCGTGAAATATTTGCTTCTGGATTGGATAAGACCTACAAGAAATATCAAAGTTGACAACACATAATTAATATAACATTCTACAAACAACCATTTACAAAAGATAATTTTATTACCATTTCATGGTGCACTCTATGGTAAGGTTTCCTTCCTAGAGTATGAGTAATTTGGTTTTTCGCTTTGTTTTTTGCATTTTTTTTACATTGCTCCATCTTTTCATTCGTATACTCAATATCAAGGAACTTTTCCCACCACACTGTATCTATATCATCTGGACATCTATCAATGGCAACACGTTTAGGAATCATAGTGTCATCAACTTTAAGAAGACTTTTCTTAATGTTGACTTCATTGATCTATAGTACGGTGGGAAATGTTTCTCTAATAACGGTCGAGCTATGCTAGGGTCTACATCCATGTCAAATTCTTCCTATCACGAGAAAAGAAACAAAAAAACGAAATCATGAAACAATCAAATATATCATAATTTAAACTTGATGATGAAATTGATATGAGTGAAAATACCAAAAGCCCTTCCCATAGTTTATCCTTGTAGAAGCTATCTACGGCCCTCCATTCTTTGTAGCCAACGGGTATATGACAACGAATTAACTCACCACTACGTGTACTCCATTTAGCTGAATCTTCCCCTACTGCACCCTCAACCCCAACCGTTATAAAGTACTTTTTACCTTTGGGTGGTTGAGGTTCAATAGTCTGTGTTGTACTTAAATTTGAATTTGCGCTATTGTTTGTCATTTTAATGAAAAATCTACATTAAAAACAAACAAAATGTAAAGTTAACATAACACGTAAAAGATACTTACAAGACATGAATTAACATAACAAACTGGCAATAGTTTCAAAAGACATCAATAAAAGAAAATCATACATTTCAAAACACAACACAATTGTACAATTGCATGATCAAAACAAGCAAAATACATGCAAAATATTTTCAATCAACATGTTGATTTCGATTGAATACATTTCAATAATGGTTCTAAACTTGGTTGTTCTTTCAAAATAGATTGATATGTTGTTGGTACTTCATAATCATCTATGTTATCCATTATGCGTTTAGGAGAGCGTCGAACAATTGACCAGTCGGAATTGATATGTGTATTTATGATGTAAAATACTTGACTTGCTTCGGACGCAAGAATAGCAGGCTCATCATATTCTCCATCGGTATTCTTGAGCTTCTTTAAGTTTACCATTAACAAATTTGTATCCGGGCAAACTTTACAACCATTTGTCTTATCTGCAACATTCACCCAATCACAATAGAATACCACATGTTGAAAATCATAGTAATCAACTTCCATGATCTTTCTAATAACCCCATACCAAGTAGTATCATCATCCGTAGGATTTAAATCTTTTGAACTTGCAACAAATGTAGTGATCACATCCATACAGACACCACTATCTTGCGTTGAAATGCTATCGTCATAATGTTGAGGAGAGAATGTATAGCTGTTCACTCTATACTTAAGAAAAGTTCTGACTTCCCACTTTGGACCATTGACATACAACCATAACATTGTGTTCATGCATTTTTCGTCCACTAACTGTTAAGAATTAACAAAATTAATATAATAACATTAGTTAAAAAGAAATATATTGCTCTCAAGTAAATTTAGCACACCTTATTGTATAGCCAATCAACAAATTCAGATTGGACTACTACTTCTGCTTTTGTGATAGTTTTCCTTTTACCACGAAGACCGTCTTCTAAAGATAAGCGGTATGCACTACAAATTCAATATTGTGATAAATATATATATATTCTTGACTAAATGTGATACGTATTGAAAAAGGTAAAAATGTATGACCTGTAGTATTCATCTCGTTCCGGTATATCAATTCTAAATAGTAACCATCGTCGAATCTGTGATCGTTGCACTCTAGATAATTTTAACGGTTTACCTTCAACGATGGAACGCTCATATATATCATCACTATTCTCATCTAAAAAGGATGCTTGTTTAGAGCTATGATTTCCATCATGTGGATTTGGCATATATTCCATTGCGTATCGAACTGATTCTGAAACAAGGTATGCTTCAGAAATTGATCCTTCTATATACCTTTTGTTACTTGGTATGTTTTTGCAATCTTTCATAGCCCTAGCACACAAAAATTAATATGCATACTTATAGTTAGGTATTTCATAACCCTTAGGTAAAATAATTTGAATGCAAAAACAATATTTACCTTTCAAATGGATACATCCATATATAATTCGATGGTCCACAAAGCAGAGCTTGATTTGCTAAATGTACCATCAAATGGATGCTTATATCAAAAAAATCCGTTGAAACATAGTGTGCCAATACACATAATGCTTCAGCAATCATAACTTTAGCGGCTTGCACATGTTCTCGAACAAGAACTTTTGAACATATTATGTTGAAGTACAAGCTTACTTGTAAATGCGCTCGTCTTAACTCACGACACTTTGGATATGCATGTTGAACCATGATAGGAAGCAAGTATTGGATGAGAATATGATAATCATATGTCTTTTTAATTTGCAAACCGGGTGGTTGAAGACATATAAGACCGTTTAACTTAGTTGCAAGACATGATGGAAGTTTTGCATCTTTAAGAAATTGACAACATTGCAATTTGTGGTCCTTATCAAATGCAAGTTTAGAAGATTACTTTCCTTTGTTAAACATAAAATTGATGAGATGTTCAACAACATTTTTTTCAGTATGCATCACATCAATAGTATGACGAACTTTATGATTGCTCCAATAATCCAAGTCAAACAAAATTGACTTCTTATACCATGCCGGCCTTCCTTCCTCATCGACAAGACAATCTACATTATCATAAGCTTCAGAAATCAATCTCTTTTTGCTTAGTGGTATTTTGCCACGAATATATTTGATACGCTCAAGCTTTTCTAAAAGAGGCGAGCCTCTTAGCCGAGTTGGAGGCTCTTTATATTCAACATCCCTATACCATCCATGTTTTAATGCTCTATATGGATGATCATTCTTCAAAAACCTTCTATATTTTGAATAGATGATCTTGTTGCCGATGTACTCTGATTCTGTCTCGGTAGCACAGACAGGACACGCTTTATAACCATGAGTCACACAACCAGATAAGTTACCAAAAGCTGGTAAATCATGAATTCCCCATAGTAATATTGCTTTTATATTGAAAAATTCTTGCTTGTCTGTGTCAAAAACAACGCTCCTTCATCCCAAAGATGTTTTAATTCATCGACAAGAGGTTCCAAGTATACATCAATGTCCTGACTTGGTGCTCTTGGTCCAGGAATTAAAATACTCAACATTTGAAATTGTGATTTCATACACAACGAAGGGGGTAGGTTATAAGGTATCATATAAACAGGCCAACAACTGTAACTATTGGAGAGAACACCATTTGGATTAAACCCATCCGTAGAAATACCAAGCCAAACATTGCGTCCTTCAATAGCAAATTCTGGCCACCGACTTTTGACTGATCTCCATTCAGCTGAATCTATAGGATGTCGCATGGAATTCCAAGATGGTGTAGCTTTCTTGTGCCATTGCATTTTACGAGCTATCCATGGTATAGTGTACAATCTACTTAATCTTGGACTTATAGGAAAGTATCTTAAAACTTTTCTTGGTTCTTTCGTTAATTTAACCTCCCCTAACACTGTTTTTTTTGTTTTGTACCTTGTTTTATGGCACACAGGACATTCTTTCGCATCAACATTTTCTTTCCAAAATAATATACAATCATTGACACAAGCATGTATATGCTTCACCTCCATTCCCAAATCCTTTATTATTTTCTTCATCGTGGGATACTTGTCAGGTAAATTATTTTCTTTTGGAAGCCAACGTTTTAATCGCTTCAACAACTCAGTCACACTATTTCCCGACCAGTTAAATTCTTTTTTAAGGTTCTGAAGCTCAACAATTACACCTAACGTTGTAATCCCCTCTTCGCAAGAAGAATAAAGTTTTTCATTTGCTTTGTCTGCGTATTCTTTGTGCTTCTCTCCAAGGTAAGAATGATAATTGTCTGTATTTGTATGTTGAACTTCCTCTTCACTGCTAGCTTGTGGCATATTATGCACTCCAAAAGCATCGTCTACGAGATTTCTAAGAATCCCCTCTACATAATGGTCGGTTTGAATTTCATGTTGGATATGAGGATCTGAAATAATATTTTTTGTATGATTCATCCCCGTGTTATTGTTGCTCATCTCTCGATGAAAAAACCACCTATTATATGTTTTAATCATACCATGAATGATTAAGTGTTTCTCAACGCTTTCCAGTGAGAGCTTCTTAGAGTTCTTGCACTTAATACAAGGACATGTGCAAATTTCAACATCGCAAGATGAGTGATTCTTCACAAAACTAATGAAGTCTCGAACGCCTTGCTTATATTCTTCAGAATTTCTATATGGACTTTTAATCCACTCCCTTGAACTTGAGTTAGACATAAATCCACCCATTGTCACAAAGAAAAAACTGCACTTGTTATATAAAAAAAACTGCACTTATTATAATAAAAAAAAACTGTACTTGTTATAAAAAAAAACTGCACTTGTTATTAAAAAAAACTGCACTTGTTATAAAAAAACTGCACTTGTTATTAAAAAAAAAACTGCACTTGTTATAAAAAAAATAGAATTTTAGTGTCCTTGTATTAAGTGCAAATGTGGAATTCTGGGTGTTCTGATTGGTTGAATATAGGAAGACATAGAATTTTAGTTTGAAGAGATTTGATTTGCCTCTGTTGATATTGATATCAACGTAAGGACCCTTACGTGCGCGGGCACAAAGGCAAGTGTGCCCACGTACACATACACAATTTTCAAACACGTATAAATACATTTCTATAATTGTTTATTTCAACCCAGCAGAATGTCCCAGTTTGGGAATAATTAGCTAATCAGAAGTTATAGCTTCAAACCTCATAATTAACAATTTTAGTATTCACCTCATGATTATCTAAAGCAAGTTTTTGGTTTAGCGCATACTCAGTGTCTAGTTTAAAAGTATAAACTTAGTTCTATAATAACTAACATCGCATACAAGTAATCTTTACTTCAAAGGACTAACCATGCGAATGACTGCTTTTGTACTCTTCTCGCTTAGAATTTTTAGCCCCGTTTTTTTCTTCCAAGAACTCTTAATCACACAAATACCATAAGTTTCTATATTCATCATTTTCTTGCATTTTTCGGTATAGAATCAAAACAAACTTGTACAAGTTTCATCTGGGAAAAAAAGGGAAAAGTGATCTAAAAGATTTCACAACGAACATAGTGAATTTTGCTTAAGATCATTACAAGTGACGAAATAGTAAACTACGAGAGCAAAGAATAGCAATGTACGAGTATGTTCAAAATAATCTCATGTGAGTAATCTATATCAACCTGTTAGCATGTCACCTTCTGAATTAATGCCTGGTTATGTGATGTGATAATAATACAGCAATAAAGCTAGAAATGTCAATTGTACGGTACACTTTACCACCACACATGCTGTATATATGCAACATAAATATCAATGTGATTGATTCAAAATGCACTAAGCATGATAAGAATAATCTTCAAAGAACCGATATTGCTGCTGATACAAAAAATTAAGCAATTACTCTTCATACATGATACTAAACAACCCGTCTGATTTCTCATTTCCTTCTTTTTTTTTACTGATTTTCAGATTTATTTGTTTGAGTAGCGTGTCAAACAAGTGAATTTTAACGGAAAATAAGACACTAATTGTTAAAAAATTGAAATTATTACAACCTTGTAAACGCATGCCTGCCATCCATTCCAATTTCATGGATGGGCAGCAAATGCATATTTTAACCAACCCAGGCACACTTAGTAGGTCATGAATCAATATTTAATATGTTGCAACCATTTAAGGGATTCAGGATGAAACAAACACCAGTGACTGTAAATAGATTGGCTCTTAAAAAGAGTTTGACGATCCTCGTAGATAGGCAACCACTTAAAACCATTTTAAGAAAACCAGCGCTAGTCAAGGAACTGTATAAAAGTGCTAAAAGAAAGGGACCAAGTAATAAAAAACACACTCATATCAACACAATAAGAATACTTGCTTCCACGCATTAGTAATTTAATGCAAATAACAATACAATACATAAGGCAACACCCTTCATCAAACCTAGGGAGTTGATTATTGAATTAGATACAAATTTAGGAATATAGCATAACTACACACGATGTTTAATGATGCCGATCATAATGAGGTGGCTTTCAAATTGTAGTAGTGTGGGGGTTTGTAACGAGGTGGCTTGTAGTATGGCTTTTTGTAGTAGTGAGCATCAGCAACCAAAACCATCAAGCACATGGCCAAAAACAATAGAAGACTCATGAACTTATGATTAATGGCCATTATTACTTATGTTCTCAATTTTTTTCTCTGATGCAGTAAACAGAAGTATCTCTGCTTATTATAGAGGAACAGAGGCTTATGGTGACATCACTTCATTCCAAATTGTCTTAAGTAATACATTGATATTCTACTTTCTTAATGCATGAGACTTTGAAAAGGTAATCAATTTGGAGGATTATATACAAATATACAGAACTAGTCAGTTTTGTGATAACTGCTGTATTCAACAATAGAGGTTAAATGCATCTATTTAAATATTCAGTGTTGGCACTTGCAATATACTTTAGTTTCAGTAACATTCATCGTGATCTCATAATTTCGACACAGGCATCGTAACTGAAAAAATAATTAGAGATGACAAACAATCTGAGCAGAACGGCTGATTTAAATTTGCCAACCATGATACCCTGGTAAATATGCATTATAACAATATGAATATGTATATTACTATTGCAAAAAGCTAGAAACAAAGCATTAAGTCAAGTGATTTACTTGTCTACTATCTCTTTTTTTTTCCTTTTTCTTTTCAGTATTAGATTACCCGAATTTATGAATATAGGAAACAGTCATGCAAAAAGTGATATTCATCAGCCAACCATTGGTTGCATTGCTTTTTTACACTATACCTTTCACAAATTCAGCCATGTTTATCACATACATTGTTGTGATGATATATTTACTATGCGGTTCCAAAATTCAATATACCACAAACTACATACGATTTCCTACTGTAACTTCTGTAAAACAATTCATAGTTCCCATTTTGGGAAATTTAGTTATGCACATATAGTGTAGATGTACATATTTTACCCAAGTTTTGTAGCATTGAACAAATTACACTAAATGAAATAGACTAATTTGTATGCATGTAGTGATCTTACAAACAAGTAAATAAAGTTATGTATTTGGCTGCCAAAGTTAACAATCAAATGATGCACATATTAGATATTCTATATTGTAAAACGCATGCTATCAAGCAGTTTTGGGGAGATAAGATTAAGTTTAGCTGCAAAAAATAATGGACGGCCTATCTCCAATGTCTGGTCTCATATTACATATGCATCTTTTCACAAGCCAAAAACATTTAGAGTAATATGCTCTAGAGTGGCACAACTGATTGTATAAACGTACTTATTTCCTTAACAAGTTAAGCTGGGGATATCAGAACTGCAAAAATGAACAAGATATTCTATGTTACTAAAGATAATCGTTAATTGGCTTCTCTCTGTACCATACAAATTTTGTCTTCCCTTTCCTGCTTTCTGTTGCAAAGTAGGATTCCATAGAGTTTTCTCCGGTCACATTTAATTTTATTTCCCCATTTTTTTCCACTGGCTTTTTTTCCCTACATTCACATATTATTCTATGTGGCATTCCATTCACATATTATTCTATGTGGCATTCCAATTATTGAAAGACACATAAATTTCATCTTTAAATGGAAAACAAATTCCTAAGTTTATTTCCAAAAAAGATACCTACTTTTTCGGTCATATTATTCCACGTCACGTTCCAATTATAAAAAGACATACAAATTTCCTTCATAAATGGAAATGAATTGCTAAATTTACTTCTCAGTCTCTAAATTAAATTGACATGATTGATTTCAAAATCCGTCTCAACTTATCAACAAAAAAGTCTTCTTAAATTATTTTTTGTTCAAGCTTCCTAATGGATCTCAAAATCGATATGTTCAAACTTAAAAATCTTTCCTAATGCCTCAGTACCCAACCAATCAAGAACCCCTGATTTCAAAACACAACATCAATTTATGATTACCTACGCATCAATTTACGAACTCCCGTGTGCGTAGCTAATTTAAGTGTAAGTGGTATTGATTCATATGCATATAGTGTTAAAAATAGTGAAGATGATTGTGAAAACCATATAACATAGTTACATATACTTATTCATAGTTACAAATATATTGTAGTGGTTAAATAATAAGAACGAATAAAAAACTTATTCAAAAATTTCATAAATTTATAAATGATCACATTGAAATCAGCATACAATAGCATTTAAATAGAGGCCAACCCAGTAAATATATTTGAAAAAATGGTGAAAATGCCATTCAAGATGTTGTTTATGAAGATGATGCAAAATATAGTTTTAACATGGAGGGTGCATCTTACCATAAAGTTCATATACTTAGATTTAATAATATATAGTTAATTTCAAACTTGGAAGACATTACAATTATAATCAATATGTCGTATATTTTCATTCAAATAACAGCACATGGAGTTAGCCATACTAATGATTTGTACTCATATTCATCACAAAGATAAAACATAACTTCTGTTTACCGACAAATGAGTAAGGTCTCATTTGCTAAAATTAAGTAACCGTCTTGCATATAATTTAATAAAAGAATATGTAGTCAATTATAATTATAGTAGATGTTATTACATTAATATTATAGGGGTAATTTAATTGGTAACAAAGGCAATTTTACAACATGCTGATACTCATCCTTTTTAGTTTTCATAGATTATAGGGGTAATTTAATTTAGCTGTTTATTGGATTTCAAACTAACCATTTTAATTAAGATAGTACATGATGACAACAAGTTATTCGCAACCACTTTTAACGATAAAGCAGATAAAGAATCAAATTAATTCTTAATTATAAGCTACCACAATAAAGAGAAAAGGATCAGCAACCACTTATAATAATAAAGCAGATAACGAATTAAGTTAGTTCTTAACTACACGCTACCATAATAACAAGGATTAAGTAGGATTCACCGGAACAAGAAATCGCCTGAAGTTGAAATCGGATCTCTTGATGTCGTAGCTGAAATCAAATCATCCAAACGAGAGGCCGATTCATCAAGGAGAAGCCCGATTTTGATTCGTAAGGTTATGATACTCGTACGATTTTGATTTAGAATCGGATCGCGATTTCAATTTTTTAGAGGTGTTGAGTCTCCTGTTTTAGCGGCCGATGAATGGAAAATGCATGAATAAGCGTTGGAGGTAGAAAATTAGGATAAGCCTTACCAATTTACCTTTTTGCCCAGGAATATTCAGCAACTATCAATTTAAACATATCCCTCAACATAAATAAGCGTTGGTAAAAATAATAATTATAGATATATATTTATGGTAACACATTTCTGCATAGCAACGCTTATTATTGTTGTTACCCTACAACACAAATAAGTGTTAGCGATTGTGAAAAAAAGGGTTGCCAAATGACCATTATGGTGTAGTGCTCCATGGATATATTTGCGCACATAATTCAACAATTGCTGTTTGTTCTCCTAATTGATTGCAATTAAACTCGGCTCAATCCTTTTTTTTAGGAAAAGGATTGGGCCGAATAAAAAAATAAGTATCCTATACTATCTATTTGGTAATCCTTTTCCCCATAAGGATATTGAATAGAAAGAACTATTTTGAGTGCTTCTGTAATTTTGAAAATGAATACTCAAATTTCCATCAAAGGTAAGTAAATACATTCGAAACATTTAAAATGCAGTGAATCCTACTGTAAATGAAGCAATTATTGCGAAAATTGGCAAATATAACCATCTGATCCATACATAATATCATGAAAAATGGATACAAATTTTTGACTGCTACTTAGTATTGGCAATGGGTCTGATATAATGAAACAGAGCTATTTTGAGGTTCCCTATGAAATGAGGCATGGAACAGAGCCATTATCCTCGGGGGCATACGAGGATTCATTCGCTGTCTGAGGTGTTAATTTACCTATTAAAATATCACCGGTTTCTATCCAAGATCCCAGCATTACAATTCCATTTCTGTGTAAATTTCGGAGTAAATGAGCCTCTAATCGGGGTTAATAGCGAGTTGGTTACACCTACAACCTAAATGGAAACCGGGTGTTTCCTGGTTCAAAAATGCTGAATCTCGTCTCAATCATCATTTGTCAGGACTTTTTGGAGTAAGCTCCTTGGCTTGGACAAGAGTCTGGGCCGTGTCTCAGTCCCAGTGTGGCTGATCATCCTCTCGGACAAGCTACTAATCATCGCCTTGGTAAGCTATTGCCTCGCCAACTAGCTAATCAGACGCGAGCCCCTCCTCGGGCGGATTCCTCCTTTTGCTCTTCAGCCTACGGGGTATTAGTAACTGTTTCCAGTTGTTGTTCCCCTCCTAAGGGCAGGTTCTTACGCGTTGCCAGAATCCATGTTGTATATTTGAAGCAGTTGACCCTTGCTTCGCTTATGGTACAACCCTATTTGCGCTGATCCACCTTTCTCCTCGGTCCACGGAGACAAAATGTAGGACTAGTGCCAACGGAATGAAGAATTGAATGAAAGGGCTCGCTTTGACCATTAGGGGTAGTTAACCCGTTCCTTGTTTTTGTTTCTATTGCATTCTATCTCATCATATCACATTCTATTTTACGATATTTGAGAATCACCATCAATACCTCGGCGTAGATCCGAGGTAATCCCAAAAACAAGCAAGAGGTGGAATACCACAAAGAGAAAGTTTACCTAATAAAAAAGTAATTCTTGTAATTGGAATATATTTTGTTTACCCTCCCATAAGAACCATATTTTGACTTTTATCTGGTGAAAATCCAACAATGGATTCCATTGAATGAATAATGGATCCAGATCCTAAAAATAATAAAGCTTTCGAATATGCATGAGTGATCAAATGGAATAAAGCAGCCCTATAAGAACCTATACCTAGAGCCCCAACACCTTACGGCACGTGCTGACGACAGCCATGCACCACCTGTGTCTGCGTTCCCGAAGGCACCCCTCTCTTTCAAGAGGATTCACGGCATGTCAAGCCCTGGTAAGGTTCTTCGCTTTGCATCGTCACCATCATCAATGTCGATATCATCAATATGAGACTCTTACCAGGGTTTCACTTCTCATTCGGAATCGGGTTCCACTCCAATGTGAAGAAGAACTAGCAAAGCTAGGAGAGTCTTATTCAGAGTGTTAAACTAGGTGAACCCGATCAGTAGTTTTGTTTACTAATCCAATTTATTCTGCCTTTTCGTTGGGATCGATTCTTGTTTGTATATCCTTATTCTATATTTCATCAAACTCCTTTTTTGTAGCTACCGCCCAACTTCTTATTTATGTGGGAGCCATAAATGTCTGCGGATAAATGTTTTCAATTTTCACTGGAGACAGGGAATCGATGGACTTTCCATAGGACCCATTTTATTAACAGGATTTATCACTACTTTAGCTACTTTAGCAGCTTGGCCTGTTACTCGAAATTCACGATTGTTCTATTTCCTTATGTTAGCAATGCACAGTGGGCACCTTTTGTGCATTGCATACGGCTCTGCAATGGAATTTCCTTTTCCCCTTTCTATTTTATCGAAGAAAAAAAAATCCATCCGATCTAGACTGTTGAATGATCCATTTACCACCATTCCTTTCATTCATATTGGAATGTAAAAAAAAAAATACTATGATGGTTTTGTTGCTTTCTATATTTATCTCGAAGCTTGTATAGTTTGGGAAGGGGTTTTAAAAAGAAGAATCTACTTCAACCGATATGCCCTTAGGCATGACCATACATAACATAGAAATCATGCTTGGAAAGGGTGGACAATTAGCTAGAGCAGTGGGCGAAGTAAAAAAGATTGAAATTGAAAAACCTTACTTCCTTGATTTTCACTTTATAAGAAAAGTCCATTCCCCCGGCCACTACTTAACCAGGCCGGGTAATAATACTTAGGCCTGCTCAATAAGGGGAATCTTATTCCAAAAATATATATATATATAAAAGAAATATAAAATTCCGCAATTAATATACCAGGGTGCGAAGCTTTGTTTCTTATGCACTAGGGGAAAGAGGGAGCTGCAGACTCAAGGTTTCGATACGGTCCCCAATTCATTGTCCTTCTCATGATCATCCGGGATAGAGGTTAGGTCGGAAGATTTGAGTATAAAACTCTCAATGGATAGGAAATCATCAAAAAGGGCGGCGCCTATTAATATACTGGGTCATACCCCAATTAATATATTTGGCAAACTCTTTCACTAACATGTATCTCTACTCCTAGGAAAAGCTCAAACAACCTTCAACTAAAGGGTACCTGCACCCGAAACCGACACAGGTGGGTAGGTAGAGAATACCTAGGGGCGCGAGGCAACTCTCTCTAAGGAACTTGGCAAAATAGCCCTGCAACTTCGGGAGAATGGGTGCTTCCTCACAAAGGGGGTCGCAGTGACCAGGCCCGGGCGACTGTTTACCAAAAACACAGGTCTCCACAAAGTCGTAATACCATGTATGGGGACTGACGCCTGCCCAGTGCCGGAAGGTCAAGGAAATTGGTGACCTGATGACAGGGGAGTCGGCGACCGAAGCCCCGGTGAACGGCGGCCGTAACTATAACGGCCCTAAGGTAGCAAAATTCCGACTTCTTCTTCCAAGCGCATGATAACCCCAAGGAGTTGTGGGTTTTTTCCTACCAATTGGGGCTTTCCCTTCCCCACCTCCATGGGGATGGTCTACAAGGTTACCGCTCAGTGATAGAGAAGGTAGGGGTGCAGAGACAGCCATGAGGTTTGCCTAGAAGCAGCCACCCTTGAAAGAGTGCGTAATAGCTCAATGATCGAGCGCTCTTGCGCCGAAGATGAACGGGGCTAAGCGATCTGCCGAAGCTGTGGGATGTCAAAATGCAGAAACGGAAATACAAGCAATAAATTCTTTTTCTAGATCGGAATCTTTAAAAGAAGTTTATGAACTCATATGGATCTTAGTTCTTATTTTCCGGTTTCATATATGAAATTTATATAGAATCTTTGAAAAAGACTTTCTTCCATAAGAAAAAAGAACTTACTATCTTTGGGATCTGATGCTACACCGCTGCTCAATATCCACATGGATAGTTCAATGTGCTCATCAGCGCCTGACCCGAAGATGTGGATCATCCAAGGCACATTAGCATGGCGTAGGTGTTATGATATTAAAGTACAGATTTCAAAGCATATTTGTGGAGTGTGAATCAAACCCATGTTTGAATTGAAACTAAGATACTGATGCAAGTTTTCCCTTCTGAATCAGATAGATTCATATCTGAAAGAGGCCGACAATAAGTTCTTTCAAAATTGACTATTCGTTCCTCTCTTAGAAATGTTGCAGAAATGTCTACGATCGAGTAAATAGCTCTACGAACGACCGGATCGGATCAAGTTGGAAAATGGAAAGATTTGTATATTATATGAATGGAATTGGGTATGAAATAGAGCTACTTTGAGGTTCCCTATGAAATTAGGCATGGAACGGAGCCACTACGAAGAAGTTCCGCGAGTTACGAAGGAAGCTTCGGACTCATGGGTTGAGAACGGGAGTTGAACTCTATGAGGTCAAATCTCCCGTTGTTCCTCAGTAGCTCAGTAATGAATATTAAAACTGTTTTATTATATGTCTGTCTCAAGATCAAATGAAATTTGTTTTGTTTACTAATTACTATTCTATATTTAAATTATGTACATTCCCCTATGCCGCCTATTGGTACTAGTGGAGTAGGATTGACCTGCAATACAAAACCTATAGGTATAACCTTTCGTTTAATACTAAAATCGACAACAAAGACTGAGCTAATAGCCCTTCGTGCGGGCCTCCCTGTGGGAGGCCTGCTATGCCAAAAGCGAGAGAAACCCCATCCCTCTCTTTCCCTTTTGCGCCCCCAAGTTATTTCATTATTAGGTCCAGAAATAGAATTATTTTGATGACCCATCTTGTTTTTTTCTTGAAACTTTTAGAACCCCATTTCCTCTTTCTTTGAAAACTCTTATAACTTGTGAAAATTTCTTTTTTGCTTTTTTTTCGAGTTCTTTAAAAATGGGTTCAAAGAAAGAAGGTCGTCTTTCGGGGAGACCCAAAAGGTAGCTCTGCTTCTCTTCCCCAAACTTGCTTCTGAAAGAAATCGAAGAATTTCTCGGGAATCCTACAAGATCAATTCATTCTTTTTTCTCTGACAGATTGTCAGAACTTCATCTGGGTTCGAATCCTACTGAGAGGTCCACTAGAGATCAGAAATTTTTGAAGAAAAAACAAGATGTTTCTTTTATCCCTTCCATTGCTCCAATACCTAACCAAAGAGCTACTGTTGTACCGATCAAAAAGACTGTTGTAGCTACTGGACGACGAAATGGATTTTGGAATTTATTAACATTCTCCAAAAAGGGCCCTGTTAATAATCTTGTTGGTACTGAAACCATTAAAAGAACACCCAATAATTTAATGGGTACTGTGCGGAGTATTTGAAATATAGCAGACCTAATTTTAACAGCCGGTACGGTAACAATGAAAATGGCTCCGTCTTTAGTGCGATTATATGAACAAATGCCTGGACCAAAATATGTCATTGCTCATAAATTGTTGGATCCTTCTGTTAAAAAGGATAGGGAAATTTTTGACTATTCAGGACTTAATCAAATCATCTCCAATAGGCATTTGGATTTTATATATCCTTCGATTCTCCCAGAGAATTCTGATTTTTTGGCGAAAAGGCGAAGAAATGGATTTATCATTCCATTACATCAAATCGGGTATCTCCTTCGCTTATAGTCATTTATCATTCAATGAACGAATGATAAACTTATTTGATATCATTCTTTATACTTTTCAAGGCCTTCATCTTATTTTCGTCAAATTTTTCTGTATAACGGCAGACTCGTGGATAGGGAACTATACTAGCTACCTATCTAATTTATTGTAGAAATTCCGGAAGCTAGGGTGAAACTAAGTGGAGGTCCGAACTGACTGATGTTGAAGAATCAGCGGATGAATTGTGGTTAGGGGTGAAATGCCACTCGAACCCAGAGCTAGCTGGTTCTCCCCGAAATGCGTTGAGGCACAGCAGTTGACAAAGAAATAATCTGTGAACTCCACACATAGATTCTAGTCCAGATTATTATGAAGAGGTCTTAGCTTATTAGGATATCCGCTTCCAAATCAATTCGAAATCTTAGGGAAAGACTTGATTTGTTATCTCATGTCTGCTTTTCGTGAAAAAAGACCAGTTAAGGGGAGGGTTTCTACAAACAACAAGGAGCTGAGGCAACTATTCAATCAAATGATATTGAGCACGTTTCCCATCTCTTCTCGAGAAACAAGTGGGGTATTTCTTTGCAAAATTGTGCTCAATTTCATATGTGGCAATTCCGCCAAGATCTCTTCGTTAGTTGGGGGAAGAAGAATGCTTGGTATAAATAACTCACTTCTTGGTCTTCGACCCCTCAGTCACTATGAGCCCGATCAGTGCAGTGGGATGTGTCTATTTATCTATCTCTTGACTCGAAATGGGAGCAGGTTTGAAAAAGGACTGTTGCGGTTCCTATTTGGAAGGTTGTAATTTCTTAACTGTTGCGGTTTCTACCAAGTGGAAAAAGGATGAAAACCTAATGATAGGTATTTATGATCTAATCAAAAATAGTTTTTTGTATGGATAAAAGATCTCCTTATGTTATACTATTCAATTCTCAACGAGAAATTGATTTGATAGATCAGAAATTTTTATTGAACTGGATCGGAATAAAGAGGGATTC
Source organism: Allium sativum (assembly GCA_030737875.1). Taxonomy (NCBI): domain Eukaryota; kingdom Viridiplantae; phylum Streptophyta; class Magnoliopsida; order Asparagales; family Amaryllidaceae; genus Allium; species Allium sativum. Next base: position 925,370,211 of record CM060922.1, read on the forward strand.
TAGTTGTAAGATAGCTAATGAAACCGTAGCTGGAATTAAGGAGGGCTAAAAAAAATAAGAAAAAAAATCAAACCACACCATCTCTAATCGAGAGCGATAGGGGACGTGGAAGCTGCCTACGCTTACGCATGAGGAGGCGTCTTCCCCATTTCATGAATAAAATGTGACCAATTAACCAACCAACAAAATTACTTGTTACAAATAACATCTTGTTGGAATCAGACATCAAATTGCTTCGATTTGAATTATCCGTGCAAGGTGACTTTGCTTTTGCAGGGTAAGAAGGGGTAGAGAAAATGCCTCGAGCCAATGTCCGAGTACCAGGCACTACGTCGTTGAAGTAACCCATCCATACTCCCAGGAAAAGCTCGAACAACCTTCAACAAAAGGGTACCTGTACCCGAAACCGACACAGGCGGGTAAGGATTGGTTTTTTAGCTGGGTACGGAATGTATTATCAAATATTCAATGTGATTCCACAAAAAAATGTTTGATTCAGAGGGAGAAGAAACGACAGAAATTGGAACAGAAATATCATTTGATTCGTCGATCCTTAAAAAAAAAAAGCAAGGTTCCGTCGTTGAGTGAAAAATGGGAAATTCATGGAAAATTGCAATCCTTACCATGTAATAGGGCATCTTACGTCTTCATCGACGTTGTTTTTTGACTGGAAGACCTAGAGCAAACTATCGAGACTTTGGACTATCTGGACACGTACTTCGAGAAATAGTTCATGCGTGTTTGTTCCAGATCGCCGTGAGTGGAACTTCTACCATAACATAATTGAAAGATCCAAGATGTATTCCAGCAAGTAAAGGGGGTTCGAATATATATTGGTTGTGCTCGAAAAGTTATGCATCGATTAATTCGGTTTTATCAATAACTCTAAAGAAAGAATTAGTTAGAAAGAATTGATCATTAATTCCAAATTTATGATTAAGAATTTCGTGTATGTATTATAGTAGATATGAATACTGAATGGGAAAAATAAATAAGAAATATTTCTTTTGCTCCTGTCCTATTCTTCTTTCTCAGAGGAAGGGAGGTACTCTGAAAAAAAGGATTAATTCGTTTTTTATAGTCATTTCTTTAATCAGTGAATAGGAGCATACTCAAGATCAAAATTGTGGATCCAGATCCTAAAAATAATAAAGCTTTCGAATATGCATGAGTGATCAAATGGAATAAAGCAGCCCTATAAGAACCTATACCCAGAGCTAATATAATATAACCTAATTGAGACTTGACTTCACTTAACCCCTTAACTACTCTAGTATGCCAAGCCAGACCAAGAACAAGTCGAAGAAGGGGCTCTGATCGAACAAACCCTGGTATTGCGCCTATCAAAGAAACTAAAAGAATTATAGAAATTAGTTCAAACGAAAGATAAAAATCTGTTGATAAATGAATTCCAATTTGTTGAACGTTGTTTATAAAGTCTTGTTCTATAATCTGATCTGATCTTGTAGTCCAAATAATTCAGAAATAAATGAATTCCAAAGATTTTGGGCAAATCTAAAGAAGGTTTTCTTGTACGTTCATCACAGAATATTTCTAAGTCCCAATACACCCAATGCCAGATGGCCACTAAAAAACACAAGCCAGAAAACACAATAGTGTCCCCATTACTTGATAAAATGATCTTGTGAGTATCAGTATAAATGATCTTTCCCTCGCATTCAGCTATAATAGACACTCCTGAATCTAGAGCCGTTTGGCGTTCCAGCCCAGTTCCAACAATGCACTTCTCGGATCGAGAAAGAGGAACTGCTTGGGTTCTTTTTACGTTACACTATTTCGGAAACCCAAGGACTCAACCGTATCAATTCAAATCCTGGATCTTTGAATTGAGAGAGATATTGAGTGAGATCAAGAATTCTCACTATTTCTTAGATTCATGGATCAAATGATCCCACTCAATCAAACGAATAGATGTGGAAGCTATAATTGAAAACCACGATCGAATCTATGGAAGCATTGGTTTATACATTTCTTTCCGCATCCCAAATATTAGAATAAATATCTGATAGGATGGAAACATCTTAATAGAGATAACAGGGCCGGGTAAGTCGCCAATCCCTAAAAATGTACTATGTAATGTACTTTATCCGCTGGGTGCTTTAGAGAAGTATAAGATCAGATAAAGTTGACAAATGAAGCAGTTCATTAACAATTCATAGAAAAAAAAGAAAAAAAAGAAAGCATTGGCTTCCCTCGCGTATCTTGCATCTATAATATTTTTGCCCTCGTGGATCTCTCTCTCATTTCAAAAAAGTTTGGAACCTTTGATTATTCAGAATATACATTCTCTATTATTGTATTGCTAGGTCGATCCATATGGGTCAATGAATAGTGAATCAATAATTGAATTTTTTCAATAAAAATAAATAGGAATCTTAAGATTAAGATGCTTCGGAATGGAAATGAGGGAATGTCCACAATACCTGGATTTAGTCAGATACAATTTGAGGGATTTTGAGGACTGAAAATCATCGTGTCACCAGTTCAAATCTGGTTCCTGACACATAACTAATCGATTGAAAAGATATTTATACCTCTTCAAATTAATTAAAGAGGGTCAACATACAATACATATTAATAATCTAGAGCGCAATATATATTTTTTTATATAGATGTATGGATCCAGGCAGCCAGAGCTAAGCATCCCTATTCCAAAGCTTAGAGGATCCCGGAGTGGTTCCTGAGATTCGTGGGAGTCAGGTACCGCCTTTACAACCAGGGGTGAAGGAAGGTAGGGTATCCTACGGATAATTCAAATCGAAGCAATTTGCGAAATTTTTCGCTCTATGATTTCTGAAAAGGTTGATAAACTTGGCGGATATGTAAAAGAGATTAGATTTTTTTCCTTTATTTGGGCATATATTAAAAAATATTGTGCCATTTCATTTCATATAGCATTTTCAAACCTATCATTTTTTAAATATCTCAATGGGCGGTTCCATCATTTATAATCGAAAAGAAAAGTTACAATAGGTTTTTCAAACCAAAAAGACGTTTTCTCTTCTTTAAGTTTTCCTAATTCCCAAATATCTTGATGGATATCAAGATAAGAATCGTCGTAAACCGAGCTTTCTTTGTCTTCTTTAGTGTAAATTCTTTCTCCCATTGGACCATTTGTATCTATATGCATCTGGATCCCGATTCATGGATCTCTCGATTCGAGAAAAAACTCATTAATTTTAAGTTTAAGATCGGTTTGAATTTTTTCTTAAGTTATTAAATTTTGCATTCATTTTGCTAAATTCATGGAATACTGAATTGAATTAAGGAAGAAAAATTATGACTGTACCAGCTACAAGAAAGGATGCTTTCAGCAGTTATCCGCTCTGCACTTGGCTACCCAGCGTTTACCGTGGGCACGATAACTGGTACACCAGAGGTGCATCCTTCCCGGTCCTCTCGTACTAGGGAAAGCCTGGCAGATTTTTAGCTAGTGTGCATCATCTTACGAAAATACGGTATGGTATAGATAAGCCGGAAGAGGTATGCATAAAAGTATTTTCCCAAAGAAGTAATCCTAGAATCCCGTCTGTTTTCTGGATTTGGAGAAGTGCCAATTTTCAAGAACAGGAATCTTATGATATGTTGGGAATCTCTTATGATAATCATCCGCGTCTTAAACGTATCTTGATGCCTGAAAGTTGGATAGGCTGGCCCTTACGTAAGGACTATATTACCCCCAATTTTTATGAAATACAAGATGCTCATTGAATGATAAGAAACGAATGTTCGTCACCGCAGTAGAGTTTAACCACCAAGTTCAGGATGGATTGGTGTGGTTCCTCTATGCCTAGGACACCAGAATATCTTCTCGGACCAGCTACTGATCATCGCCTTGGTAAGCTATTGCCTCACCAACTAGCTAATCAGATGTGAGCCCCTCCTCGGGTGGATTCCTCCTTTTACTCCTCAGCATACGGGGTATTAGCAACCGTTTCCAGTGGTTTTTCATTTTTTCTTGATAAATGATTAGCTACAAAAGGTTTTTTTTAGTGAACGTGCCACAGCTGATTACTTCTTTTTTACATTTTAAAGATTGGCATCCTATGTCCGATAGAATATCTATCATTTGCCCTTACCTCAACAAGAGAAGCATGAACTTCTTCTATAGAACCATTTTTTTCTTGGTCCCAATTCAATACTAAGCAAGCCCGAACTAATTGAATACTTGTATGAAAAATTCCACGAATTGACTTTTCGTTTCCATAAAGGATATAATTGACAATTCTAAGTTGAACGTTATCTTTTTCCTGCAAGAGATCTTAAGGGAAAAGTTTTGCTAAATTTATCCCATCAGCTATTTTATATGTGATTATGGGCCGAACCAAAACAAAATACTTTTTTTTAATGGGTGTGATTCGTTGGACATAAATCCAATTTTTCAAAAAAAAATTGATTCCTTAATTTTTTTTTTCATTCCTAGTGGTATTAAAAGGCCGATGTGTCTAGATACCTTATCTGTCTCTCCGGGAAAATGAATATCCCCAGAAAAAAATTCAGTTCAATACTTATTTTTTTTCGTTTGATGAGAAATAAAAAGGAATATCGAAAATTTGCATGGCTGAAGCTAAAGCAGCTACTTTCGAAGTAACAAAAAGAAAAGCAACGAGTGAAGTGGGAGAGTCAGAGTCTAAAATAAAATTCCTCACTTCTTGAAAAGGAGGTGATCCAGCCGCACCCTCCAGTATGGCTACCTTGTTACGACTTCACTCCAGTCACTAGCCCCGCCTTCGACATCCCCCTCCTTGCGGTTATGCATGTATTTAATTTATTCGGAGCTATTAGAGCAGGATCCACTTTTTGGGGAATATGAGTTGAAGCAATAACAAGAATATTTCTAGTGGAACATCTTTCACAATCCCTGGATAGATATCATCTTTTGGTGTAACTGGTTATTCCTTACCTCGGGACCAAATTGGTTATTGGGCAGTAAAAATTGTGACAGGCGTGCCGGATGCTATTCCTATAATAGGATCTCCTTTGGTAAGAAAATGTTTGATTCAGAGGGGGAAGAAAAGACAGAAATTGGAACAGAAATATCATTTGATTTGTCGATCCTTAAAAAAAGAAATAAGTAAGGTTCCGTCGTTGAGTGAAAAATGGGAAATTCATGGAAAATTGCAATCCTTACCACGTAATAGTGCAGTTGTCCAGATACCAGTAGAAGATTCGGCGGCTACCGCAGCCCTTGCTTCTTCAGTGGGAACTCCGGGTTGAGGAGTTACTCAAAATGCTGCGGGTGTATAGCTCAGTTGGTGGAGCATTGGGTTTTTAACCTAGTGGCCACAGGTTCAAGTCCTGCTATACCCAAAAAACCAAGGACCAAAATAAACAGATCTATTTATCTACGATCGAATTATATTTTTTCGACACACCATTGTCAATATGAATAAATTGTTGAGAAAAAAATGAAATAAATTTTTTTACATAAAATAAGAATTTGTGTTGGATTGGCACAACAATAAATATAGAAATTATAAAACATAATATAGAACAAGAAAAGAGAAATTGTGAGTAAATAATTACCACACATTCTCAACGTATTTCTTTAGACAAAGACTCCGTTTTTTCCTCTTTTCGGATGGTAAATATTTCTCAGAATTAACAAATTCCACCCCACATTCTTCACAAAATTTCAGGTCTTTTTTTCCGCTCCGATCACTCGATAATTTCCACAGGCACAAATTCCACTTTTTATGGGTACAGAGATTCTTTCACAAAACAATCCATCTTTTTCCGGTTTATTGGTTTTATAATGAAAAGTATATGGCTTTGTCACCTCTCCAACTATCTCCCCATTTGGTAGGATTTTGTTGGCCCAAGCCCTTATTTATTGAGGTTGGAACGAACGTATACCAAGAATTCTTGGAATTCCTTAGGGATTCTTAATTGGAGTTAGGCTAACAATTTATTTAAATATTCCAGAAAACATAATATAAATATTGTAGATATCCAACCCTTATTTATTAATCACAAACTAAAATATTTCCGCCTGCTCGAGTCCCCTTACGAAACTTTCGTTATTGGGCTAGCAATACACTTCGCATGTTTCTAGCGATTCACATCGTATCATCAAATGATATAAGTCTTGGATAAGAACAATTTTCATAGAATTTTTTTACTCATATTGAATTTACATGTGTCTCACAATACAAAATTGGGGGAAAGAATGACATTTTGGGGTCGAGAAAATGCCAAAGAAGTTCAAGAGATGAGAGAATTAAGGATAACTACCAGAAAAACTAATCCAATCCATAATGATGTACCGGAAAATACGACATTTTTGTTATTTGACCAACCATCAGAAGAAGCAAACACAACGGGTACACTAATGAGTAAGATTGATGAAGTAAAAATTAATGCAAAAACAGTTGTTTGAATAAAGAGTTACATTTCCATACCATCAGTGCTAATATTGGAATCCTTGGGGCAATGGAAGAAATAACTTATTAGCCCTTCTATTTTTTTACTTTAGTTTAGAGTTTAGGCATTATTTTTTCCCTTTGTTTCCGAAAAATAAAAACGAGACACTGACGGTAACTCTTCGAGCTGATGAAATTAGTAATATTATCCGTGAACGTATTGAACAATATAATAGAGAAGTAAAAGTTGTGAATACTGGTATGGTACTTAAAGTGAGGGATGGCATTGCTCGTATTCATGGTCTTTATGAAGTAATGTCAGGTGAATTAGTAGAATTGATTTCGCTTTGCTTTGTTTATTCTTTAGTTCAGTCTTAATTTTGATTTCTTCTGTAAAATGAACGAAATTTTACGCCCAATCATTCCGGATAACGCTTGCATCCTCTGTCTTACCGCGGCTGCTAGCACAGAGTTAGTCGATGCTTATTCCTCAGATACCGTCATCGCTTCTTCTCTGAGAAAAGAAGTTCATGACCCGTGGGCCTTCTACCTCCACGCGGCATTGCTCCGTCAGGCTTTCGCTTGCGGAAAATTCCAAACAAACTCTAAACTATGTAGTTTTATTTGATCAAAAAAATTCTCTTTTCCTACAAGAAGTTCTGGATGAATTTACAATATAAAATCAAATCAAATAATTCAACCTATTCCACATTAATAGGAGTTCATTTATGTTCTTATAGAAGTTATTATACCAACAATAGCGTCTATGCCCATGACAAATTTTAATTATTGGTGCTTCTAATTTTGATAAATCAACATTTTTTTATTTGAATACCTGTGATTTCTTGGTATTTTAAATATATGATTAATGATGAAAGTAGATAGGTTGAAAAAGAGATGGTTGAATCAAAATAATTTTTTTTCTTTAAGTTTTATTTTTGTCAGAGGGCAGCCACATGCTCATTCTATATTTTCTCCCTGGTTAGTGATAGTGTGGATAATACAAATAATTTATGCAGCTTCAATCTCGCTTGGTCAACGCAATCAAAAAAAAGAACAGCTTATTCTTCTGTATCGCATATAGGTTTCACAATTATAGGAATGGGTTCTATAACCGACATGAGACTCAAGACTGAGAATGGACCAACTTTTAAATTTTGGATGGAAACTTCTTTTACCTATTTCTATGGGAGGATAGGAAGGAATGGAATGAAGAAATGCATGTTAAATGTGCTTATGATGGTGTTCAATTATTAGAAACTGAATTTCTCCAAAATTGGTTAAGAGATGGTATTCAAATAAAGATTCTATTTCCTTTTTGTTTGAAACCTTGGCAAAGATCTAACGTATGATTGTTGGTCAAATAACAAAAATGTTGTATTTTCCGGTACATCTGTATACTTTCCCCGATTCCGCTCGCGGGCCTTACGCAATCGACGGGATCATATAGATATCCCTTCAACACAACATAGGTCATCGAAAGGATCTTGGACGACTCACCAAAGCACGAAAGCCAGGATTTTTCAGAAAATGGATTCCTATTTGAAAAGTGCATCTAACTTTCTATTCACTCGTGGGATCCAGGCACTCCGGGGGGGACCACCGCGGCTCCTCTCTTCTCGAGAATCAGTAGACTCATTAGACCGTACAACTCTCTTGGTATATCCAGATAATAGGTAGGAACATAAATTGAAACATAGAATTTTTGACTATTGCATGGGAACAGATTCGTTTTAGAAGTATTTTTCCTTTCCAATATTTTACTATCGGAGCTTCCCTTATTCCGTTTTTTGAGCATGATTCGGCAAATTTGGATTCCTATATATCCACTCATGTGGTACTTCATCATACGATTCATATAAGATAAACATCCATCTGTCTAGATATAATCATATACATCATATAATTCAGAAAACACTAGTTTTCTCGAAGCCTCTTGCTCATATCTCTCATCAAAAGGTGCTATTCTATAATGTCTCTTTAGTATATCTCCTGCTAACCCGAGCGAACATTCAAATATCTGTCCTACATTCATTCGTGATGGTACTCCTAATGGATTGAAGACCATATCAACAGGTGTTCCATCTTGCAAGTAGGGCATATCTTATCTAGACAAAATTTTCGAAATGATACCTTTATTCCCATGTCTTCCAGCTACTTTATCACCCACTTTTATTTCACGTTTCTATAAATTGGATTTAGGGATAATCAGGCTCAAACTATGACTTCCACCACGTCAAGGTGACACTCTACCGCTGAGTTATATTCCCTTCGCGGCCCATCGAGAAATAGAACTAACTAATCCTAAGGCAAACGGTCGAGAAACTCAACGCCACTATTCCTGAAAAACTTGGAGCTGGGCCTTCTTTTCACACTATTATGGACAAATTCCTTCTCTTAGGAACCCAGAAGAGGTATGCATAAAAGTATTTGCCCAAAGAAGTAATCCTAGAATCCCGTCTGTTTTCTGGATTTGGAGAAGTGCCTCAGCGGCATTTTAATACCACCGGGAATGAAAAAAAATCTAAGGAATCAATTTTTTTTTTGAAAAATTGGATTTATGTCCAACGAATCACACCAATTTTTCTATGACATTTCATTCAATTGTATAATCATTAGTCATCCTTTTACTTTTTGGGTCATAACCAAATCTAATAACTATCTATCTTTATTCCTTGGTACTGGTGATTGGTACTTGAAGGAATATCCGGATTTATAGAAGCTTTCATTTTCGTGCTTATCCCAATTGTTGGTTCAGTTATGCATGGTGAAAAGGAGCATTAGATTGGTCTTAACTGAATATTCAGACAACAAAAAAAAGAAAAAGGAAGGAAAAGGTTATATTGAGACAGTTATGAATTTGATTGATTTTCCGTTACTTGCCCAAACAACCCCGAATTCCGTTATTTCAACTACATTAAACGATCTTTCGAATTGGGCAAGACTCTCCAATTTATGGCCTCTTCTCTATGGAATTCGCTGATCCCTAGGGAAGTAGTAAAATCAGGGTAAAGTAGTAGGAAAGCGTCTTATTTGTTGAACGTCGTTTATAAAGTCTTGTTCTATAATATGATTTGATCTTTTAGTCCAAATACTTCCGTACCATGACATATCTGCGATAGTAGTAATTAGTGAAAAAAGAATACTTATACAAACCAGTGAAGCTGAAGAGAGAGCCAGAAAAGGATCTTTTGTGTATAATCCTGCATAATCTCGAATGTTATCAGTTCTGGTACGTAGACCAAATGATACAATGCAAGAAAAAGTTCCTAGATTCATGGAGATATAGAACAACATACTTGGCATTTAAGTGTGATTATGGTTTTTTACACATTTGAATGAAGTAACGAATTCGTCCAGACTTTTGATAGAGTTTTTTTTATTAAAGATAAAGAGTTTATTATAAGTTCACGACTCTAACTAAATTAATTCAACCAAACAAAAAGGGATTAGATTTCTAATAAAAAATGGAAGTTCTTGGTAGGCAAGGCATAGAAATCACTTCTATTTTATCTTGATTTTAATATTTAACTGTCCTAGTTCTACCGTATCTTTTTTTTATTTCTTCTGGCACAATCACAATTTTTTTTTTGATTATGGATCTACTACCAGAAATTCCATGCGTAATCTCAGTATTCAATGTGTATTCTTGAATAATCTCATTTTTCAATTATTCAACCATTTCATTTTACCAAGTTCAACGTTAGCCAGATTAGTCACACCAAAGAAATATTAAATTAATGGAATTGGGATATAGATGGAATATAATGAAATAGAGCTACTTTGAGGTTCCCTATGAAACGAGGCATGGAACGGAGCCACGCCACACAAGAGGGACATGAGACGCAAAAGGGAAAGAGAGCGATGGGGTTTCTCTCGCTTTTGGCATAGCAGGCCTCCCACTGGGAGGCCCGCACGAAGGGCTATTAGCTCAGTGGTAGAGCGCGCCTTATTATGATCTATTTCACGAAAATACGAATTATGTGTCGAAGACAAAAAATGGAAGTTTTTTTTATAAAATTTTAAAAAGTTTCTTTACAATGAAAACTTATTCTTAGGTAAATTGATTGCGACCCAATAAATTATTGGGTTTTCTTTTAATGGTCTCAGTACCAACAGGATTATTAACAGTGCCCTTTTTGGTGAATGTTAATAAATTCCAAAATCCATTTCGTTGTCCAGTAGCTACAACAGTCTTTTTGATCGGTACCGCAGTAGCTCTTTGGTTAGGTATTGGAGCAACATTACTTATTGATAAATCTCTAACTTTAGGTCTTTTTCAAATCAAAGTTGACTTACCAATAAAGAACGAAATGCTATAATTCTTACATATGATTTATTAATTTATTCAGAAGGAATTCATCGAGATTGTACACTTTTTCCCTATTTATCTTATTCTAAAAAAATATGTATACAAATAACACAAATAAATAAAGTGTAGCCGGTTGGGTCCAACCTATTCTTGAAATATACAACTCGCACACACATCAATAACTCGACCTCTTCCGCCTATAGGTAGTTTTAGAGAAGTTTCTTTTGAAGTGGATACCTGAGTCTGAACCCTAATATTCATTTACCTACTGATGTGTGGATGTTAGTTATAATATGTTGAGCTCTTCACAATGCTTAGTCTATGATTCAATTGCCAGTCCTGAACTCAATTACCAATCGTTCAGTCATTTACCTCAGACTAGCTACTAGTTAGAAGTCCACTATTATACCTTTGATAGAGCTTTCCTCACTCGTAAATCCTATTTAATCATTGGTTGAGATCGGTTGACTTTGTATACTATTTTGTTGTAATTGTAAATAAATCAAGCCATATAGCAGCGCCTACTAACGCGCGCGAGTCCTAGTTTCGAGACCCGCGGAGTTCCCCGTCCAAGAATCGCATCGAAGATGAGAACGATGGATTGTTTGAGTTCTTTCTAAAGTCAAGTATAGGAGCATCTAGTAGAGCAAGAAAAGCATGAACCCACATTGGATTTTGACAGATTAACTAATCAGTCATATCCTGTGACATTAGAAATAATATTTTATTTGGGCTTCCTTATTGCTTATGCTGTCAAATCACCGATTATACCCCTGAACGCCATACCTTAATAACTTATGATGATCTCTCCAAACAAGCATAAGCTTATCGTCAAATGTCTCTTCTTTTAAGAAGACTCCTGGTCGTGAAGCTTATCCAGGAGATGTTTTTTATTTGCATTCATGCCTTTTGGAAAGAGCTGCTAAATCACGTTCCAGTTTAGGTGAAGGGAGTATGACTGCTTTACCAATAGTTGAGACTCAAGCTTGAGATGTTGAAGTCTGAGTAGTTCTTCCGCTTCTAAGATAAATTCCCCTGCTTGTGCCTCATAAAAAGAACTAGCAGGTTGGTGAATCATAACCCTAATAATATTGATCTAACATCATGCATGAACGGTACTTCTATCTTGAAAAATTGGATTAAAGTAAGGACTAAAAAAAACAAGAAAAAAATAGAATTGAACGACGGACCGTACAGGCACCTTTTGTGCATTGCATACGGCTCTGCAATGGAATTTCCTTTTCCCCTTTCTATTTTATCGAAAAAAAAGAATCCATCCGATCTAGATTGTTGAATGATCCATTTACCACCCTTCCTTTCATTCATATTGGAAGTTGTTCTTCAGATAAAATTAATTCCGTAAGTATAACGAAAGAAAAATTATCTAATTTAGGAGATACCGATCTGAAATTTTTTTTAGTCCGGTTGCAAGGTCTAAATAATAGGTATGAATCATAGTTAGAATTTTTTTTTTACTTTTTATCAAACATAATATTCAGGTATTAAATATTCTTTATTTTATCTTGCTTCTTACCTAAATTTATTAGTTTCTTCATTATTTATAACAGTTCTTTACTTAGGCGAATGGAATTTCTCTATTTTGTATATATCTATTCCTGAATTTTTAGGAATAAATAAAATGACAGGAGTTTTTGGAATAACAATTCAATTGGTTTCTGGTCAATAATAGGATTATATAGGAAATATGGCCGAGTCGTTGAAGGCGTAGCACTGGAACTTCCCCGAATTCCGTTATTTCAACTACATTAAACGATCTTTCGGATTGGGCAAGACTCTCCAGTTTATGGCCTCTTCTCTATGGTACTAGTTGTTAATGAGAAATTTTTATCAAATCCTATTGAGAATTCCTTAACCTCAATTGAAAATTTTGATTTTGAACGTGTGCAAGGAATAGAATCAGAAAGTCAAATAAAATCTTTGAAATTTTTATTCAGTGTAATTACAACTGATCCAAATGATCTACTAAAAATTAGAAAAAATTCTTTTGGAATGGAAGAAATTAGTAAAAAGGTCTCTAGATGGTCATACAAATTAACAAATGATTTGAAAGAAGAAGATGAAGAAGAATCGACGGAATATCCTAAAATTCGGTCAAGAAAAGGGAAACGATGGAACACCTGTTGATATGGTCTTCAATCCATTAGGAGTACCCTCACGAATGAATGTAGGACAAATATTTGAATGTTCGCTCAGACCAACTACTGATCATCGCCTTGGTAAGCTATTGCCTTACCAACTAGCTAATCAAACACGAGCCCCTCCTTGGGCGGATTCCTCCTTTTGCTGTGTCTCTGGGTATTCTTTTATCATTTCATCCAACAAGAATAGGTCCTCTAATTCTAGGAATTTTTCTAAAACATTTTTTACTTGAATATCATTCAAAAAAAATTTGGATTTCCTAGTATTCCACCAATGAATAATCCAAGGTTCCAGGATAATCTCTTAACCACCCCATCAAATAAGTGGAAGATTCATTAAATTGTGAAACGTTACCCTGCCATAATGTAATATGTTTCCAATGCCAATAAAAAGTGAAAAAAAAATAGTTTAATTAGAATACTAATAAATAAGATTAATTATATCTTAAGAAATCATATTAGTATAACTATATTTTTCTAGTTCATTTTATATTATAAAAATACAAATATAAAATGCATTAATTTAATTCTTAATCCATTTCCACTTTTTTTTCAATCAAAATGTAAAATAAAGAGTGGAATGTGTTAGGGCTAATTTAGCAAAACTTTTCACTCAAGATCTCTTGCGGCAAAAAGATAATGTTCAACTTAGAATTGTCAAACTCCAAAAATTCTTGTACATTCAAAAAAAAGAATCGATTCGGTGAAAGATGGGATCAGTAAATGGAAAATAAACCACTAATATGGCATCTTTTTTGTGAGATCGTCAATTTTGTACCAAAGGTGTATCAAATCAATAATGATTCATACAAGCTAAATCTTCTAATCGAAAATTGGGCCAAAGAAAAAATTTGAATTTAATGAGTTTCTTTCTAAACATTTCGCAATGAATTTAGCTAAGAATAAGTTTTCATTTTAAAGAATTTTTTTATAAAATTTTATAAAAAAAACTTCATTTTTTGTCTTAGACACACAATTCATATTTTCATGAAATAGATCATAATAAAATTCATGCAAATAGTAAGCTGAATAAAAGTTCACTATTTAACGAATTATTTTCTTATAGTTCTCAGGGCGAGAGTGAACAGAACTTGAATTAGCGGAGTTAATGAATGGTCTGATCCATCGATTCCTTTTGATGAATAGATCCAATTGCAACTTCGAAAGTGGAAGTTAATTGAATAATAGAAGAAGAAGCTCCGTTTACTCACTTTAAAACTTTTTATTTGTCTTAGATACGCCTCCATGAGCTTTGGCAACGTGGTTGATCAATTCCATGATAAGTACTGTTTTACCCACGCGACTCCCCAAAATAATCCAATTTTTTCCTGAATGAGGCATGGAATGGAGCCACTACGAAGAAAGTCTGAGAGTTACGAAGGAAGCTTCAGACTCATGGGTTGAGAGCGGGAGTTGAACTCTTTTATCGATTCGTTAGAAAAGAGGGGATAATGTGTATTTTTTGTTGGGGATTCCCCGGAATAAACCTTCGCATTTTCCTTCGCTTCTTTATGAAAGATATCCAATCAATCAGAATGGAGGTTAAAGAGGGTCTTTTTCCTCGTTGTATTCTTTATATGGAAATCAGAGGCCAAGGAACCATCCCCTTGACTCATACTTAATTTTTTTTTTGATGCAGCAAGTTGAGGAAAACCTTTTTAATAGTTGGTACCAAAAATAAAGCAGCGGATTTAGTAGTGTAACACCCCACATCTGTTAAGGTCACTCACAAAGGGAATGCCTTAACTTCAATGGAGTATTATGGGTACTGGAACAGAAATATTACAAGACATACAAATATAAAACAGCGGAAAATAAAGAAGTACTTCAAATCATTTATTAAATATAAATGTTTACAAGAAAAGCCCATCAACTTCCAATACCCAATTTCATAGTTAAAATATCTGTCTTGCTCAAAAACAAAGAAGCATAAAAACAAACTGCAATATTCCCCAATAAAGCAAAGCAAGCCATAGCCGAGAGAAATCCAAGCCATACATGAAAGAGCCTTGGAGCTTGGTAAGATCCGAACTAAGCTGTATTCCCACCCTGTGAACCTGGGGGGGGGGGAACGGAAGAAAAAGAGGCGAAACAAAACGGGTCAGTCATAAAGACTCAGTAAGTCCTAGTGACTTTCAGCATAAAAATGAGTAAAGATAACATGGCATGAATAAACTGAAAGTAAACATAAGCATGATGACAAGGTAGGCAAGATAAACTAAGATAACAAGATAAACTATGATAACAAGATAAACTAAGGTAACAAGATAAACTTCGGGCACGATGAAACAAGTATAACATCCCATAATTCCTTTCAAGTATCCCACCGCATGGTTTCTATCAAGAGCAACATCGCAAGGTTTCTAAGCTTTACCATTAAAACGATATCTATTTGCTCTGCACCACCTAACTAGTATCCTCATAAGTGTCTTACATGGAATGATCTGTACTCCTACTAGTATCCCAACTAGTGTCCTGTGTAATAAGGATCCGTACCCCCTACTAGTGCCCTAACTAGTAGCCCGTGTTATATAATAATTACAACATGATCCCAATCCCCGCAATTATGGTAGCCTTCAGGTGTACATCGATTTTGAGGATTCCACCTCGATCATCCCAATGGCCATGTATATATTCGATGCACCCTTACTACCTTAGCGATCGGCTCCCTACTTGACCTAGTTCTCGTTTGTGTCACGCGGCCCCCTACTTGTAGATACCTGTGCTGGTCCCACCATGGGGTGTATCAAGT
This sequence comes from Allium sativum, assembly GCA_030737875.1. Lineage (NCBI taxonomy): Eukaryota > Viridiplantae > Streptophyta > Magnoliopsida > Asparagales > Amaryllidaceae > Allium > Allium sativum. The sequence continues at coordinate 925,385,817 of CM060922.1, forward strand.
CCCATGGTGGCAACCCTGACACAATCAAGATGCACAGCTTTATACCTACTGATGCCCAGTGGCTAAATTTTCTGTGCCGAAGTGTGTGCACGCCCGCACTCCGTTAGAACCTGCACTGCTGCACCAACCACCGCTAATTTGACCTCTTATAATCAGCCCAGTGATCGTGCCCCACCCTGCCTAGCTCAGGGTTCCGTTGATACCTAATGTGGGTTACTGCTGAAATGGGTCCCCGGTACTAGGTTTTTCTAATGGTTAAGTCTGTGGGCCTATATTCTCTGATATTACCCACCAACCCTGATGTGTACTTAACCCCGCTACTGATTCAAGCATGTGTATTTAATGGTTAAGTGTATGTGGGCCTATATTTACTAATATTACCCACCAACTCGATATGTACTTAACCCATCTACTCGTTACGTTACCATGGTTAAGTGTTTACCTTAGTTAACTTAACCTTTCTCGCTTATTATGTTTGATTGGTTAAGTGTGGTTTATTAACTTAACCCCGTTCGTCTATCTGGTTACATTGGTTAAGAATTTTCTTGTTAACTTAACCCCACCCACTAGTCATATTATAATGGTTAAGTGTTATCAACGTATTCAAGTTAACTTAACCCACCCGTTTGTCCTGTTATGTTGGTTAAGTGTTACTACTTAACCGCAACCACTTGTCAAATTAACCCATTGTATTGGTTAAGTGTTCTCATTAACTTAACCTCACTCTCTAGTCCAGTTTAATCATGTTATAATGGTTAAACATTTGCTTAACCTTACCCACTCCCGTAGTCAACTTATTAAATTGGTTAAGTGTCCAGATTAACCTAATCATATTACTTAACCCACCCATTTATATCATATTGGTTAAGTGTTCTTATTTACTTAACCCTACCCACTGGTCTAATTACCATGTTACGTTGGTTAAGTATTACTATTCGTATTTCCATATGTCACCCACATGTCACCCACTTAACCCCCATGTCCTACCACATGTTTATCTGGTTAAGTATTTCTTAATTCATTAAGGCCGTAACCTTATAAAGACCTGTGACAGACATTTATGGCAGCTGGATTTGTCGGGCGGGTCCGGGCAGTCTTACACCATAAAAGAGTCTAACCTCGTGTCTTTACAACTATCACGCTTTTAATTTGGGCCCAGGACCTCTCACATTGGGCTGACATTTGTGACTACTGGATTCGCCGGGCGGTTCCGGGCAGATTTACGTCACAAATGAGTCCAACCTCGTGTCCTAAGCATTGATTATTACTTATAATCTTTTACCCCAATTTGAATTTATTTCCCCTGTTCAAATTATCAATTAATTCCTAATTTAACGATGTCCATAATTGACTCAATTATGCCCTTCTATTAATGGTATGCAAAATCATACCAATTTTTACCACAATTTATCTTAGGCCATTAAAGGCAACTTATCTCAATTTATATTTATCCCTCCTTTAAGGCTATTACATGCCAACTACCCAAAACCCACTTAGGCGTGTTCATATTAGCCCTTTTTTCAAGACATAAATTATCATATGTGTTTCAACTACAAATCTCACATAATTAACATATGCCCAAGTTCTAGATTACATATCAGTTTTACATAAGCCCAATTCATACCAAATCTACATATGTTCAATTCAAGCCTGTTTACATGTATGCCAAATTTATATATGCCTAATCTTAGACAATTTACATATATACCAAGTTTCATGCCTTTTTATACATATATCAAGATTCATAGTTTACATGTTTACAAAGCTATGCCCAATTCACATAGATCAATTTTTAGCCAAATATATGTATCAATATTCTTGCCATATTTTACATGGGTCAAGTTTCATACCAACTACATGTATTCCATGTTTACCCCAATTTACCCAAGCTAGCAAAACTTTAATTATAACGATAATACCCAAATTCAAATTTCGTGTTATTGGCAATAATAGTACCCAAGTATCCAGTTTTCATATTATGCCTTCTATTTTACCAAACACTATATCCAACAAGGCAATATCCCAATATTTCCCCCGTATTCAATCGCACGCAAATCGCAGTTTAGGCCTAGGTCCGAAATTGACCAAGGTTCATCAAAAGAAAACAAGTAGGGGAAAGGTAGAATTTTGCATCAAAATAAGATCGGAGAGAAAACATCATCACAGGCATATTAAGATTACAACAGGCTTAATAGATCATGAACTAGACATGAGAGTGAAAATAGAAAAGTTTCCAAGATCCAAGAAGAAACAAGAATAGATCTGGATCGATAAACATACTTAATCCAATTCCACTTTAATTCATGGCCACATTATAATTAAATATTTAAATCAAAAAGCAACTAGAACTTACAGAGAATGGCATATGAATTAGGGAGCGAATTTGTCGTAGAAAGTTGTAGTGTCATTGATCTATCCTCTTGAATTTGTTGTAGAAGCGTTGATCTTTGATTTGATTTGGGTTTGAATGCTTAAGCTTTAATTTGGAGACGGCGGCCATGGCTCAAGAGGGATTTTAGCAGCATTTTGGTGTCATATGAATTTTTGTGAGTTAGGCTAGGTCTAGACGTTATTTTATAGGTGTAGCAATTCATTTCAGCCATCGGATTAACCCTAAAACCCATCCGGACCATCAAAACTCGTCCCGGGCCTCAAAAATGGGTTCTGGACCACCCCAGGCTGACCAGGTCGACCTGTACAGAGGGGGGTCGACACTATAGTCGACCTGTGGGGGGGGGGGGGGGGCGCAGGTCGACTATAGTGTCGACACTATGGTCGACCTGGGTCAGTCTGCCAGAAAGTCTGCTGAAATCGTGTTTTGGCCATATCTTGGTCATACGGACTCCGATTTTCGAAAACTCGGACTCTATTTCGCGTATTTTTCCGAGAGGAACGCAATGATGATGTCCATTTTACCTAATTCCTGATTCTTAAATTATTTATCCTTATTTTACTATCTTTTCCGTTACACACATCGTTGTCGAACTAATTTTTCTTCTCTTCCATGTATTAATTAATTCTTCTTATGCATCACCCTTATTTACCCATCATAAGCATATTTTTATATATTTTATTTTATTTTTAATTATATAAAAAATACGGGGTGTTACATTCTCCCCTCCTTAAAGGATTTCGTCCCCGAAATCTTAAAGTTAAGAAGAATGTGTCCTACCATCCATCATCCATCTACTCAATCATCAATCACAGGCATTCATTGTCCTTAAGAGATTTCTAATGCTGTATGAACATATGCAAGAAGTGTGTGTATATGTTCCTTGTCTAATGCAAATGATCAGGCCTAATTGATCTCCTTAATGCAAAATATGTTTAGTGCCATGTGTCCAACATGTATGCAAATAGTCCTAGTCACATAAACACTATATGTGTGCACAAACATCCATCCATATGCAACATTCACATGAAAACACATTCAATTTCATCCACAAACAAGTGTAAACACTCATGCATATGTAATATGAAAGGTGATTGAGTCGATCTAGTGCCTAATGTGTGTAAATGCATCCACGAGCAACCACTAGCAACCACTTGCAGCCACTTGCAACCATCAATCATAACATGTCTCAAACACATGTTTACACCCAATTGTTCCTATCTAAAGGTATAGTCGAATGATAGAAGCAAGTAAAACTTTGTGCCCATTAGGCAATGTCAAAACTGGAAATCTATGCCACATATATATTGATTAGGAGAAGAACTCTTTAAGCATCAGCCCCGAAGACCGAAATCAACATCAGACTGACACCCAATGAATTACTCAACCCAACCACTATATATGATTCTAGGAAACTAAGAATGATGGACTCCTTTTAGTTCACAAGGGAATCCCCTCCTAAGACCAACCCGTATCCTATAAAACCCAAAAAGTTTAGTTAAACCAACGAACACCCTCAAGCCCCAACATGTGTTACTAACAGATGAGTCATACTCCCTATGGGGTTTGCAACAGAAATTTGATTGAGGATAGGACCGAGAGGATATGCACAAAAGATAGCTTGTGAGTAAGCTCTACAGGAAAAGAGGAATCAAGGATATACTCTTAAAAAGAGATATGATGCGCGAATCTAGTCTTCAATCTTCTAAGTCGCATTTCTTTGAGCTTAACTCCATTGTGCTTTGACCGCCTTTAACTTCACAATTCCGTAGCTTCTTAATTCTTGTTTCCAATATATGGGTTGGAATCCATTTCACTTTTGCCTCTCGTTCCACTTTCACTTATTCTCCTTCTAGTATACTCGGCTCAAACATAACTGCGTGCTCATGGCTTCATGCAAGCTCTCCAAAATTCACTAATGAATCTTGGATCTCGTCCACTTACTATCAGGTATTCCACGCAGAAGAACTATCTCTTGAAAATAAATGCCAACCATGCTGCCAAATGTACTTACTAAGGTGATTCTCTACAACTCATGCATAAGCGAAATGACCCATCCGCCTTAGTGGCGAACACTACTTGAGCGGATTACAAATTACCAATAAATGTGTCAAGAGATTCTAGGTAACAAATCATGATAGAACCCTAAAGGTTACATGCGACTTCGAGGTTATTACCGAGGCAAGTCAAGAGTCTAACTACCCCATTTTTTTTTCAAAACCGAGAAGGTCACCCTTACTGGATAACCACTCCATCACTAGAATCAACCCATAGCCCAAACATAAACATTACTTCTAGACTCAACACTTAGCATAGACATTCTCAAATCCAAACAAGTCATGAATAAATGAGCCGATTTCCCCAACAAGATTTGAGAGAAAAAAAATGGGATCCTCTACCATGCTAGTACTAAGGTGCAAAGACTCAACTTTCGAAGCAGAATTAATAGGATGCGATGTACAAAAACAAAGTTCTAGTGGGATGATAGAAAAGAAAAGCTAAACTTTTAACAGAAACGTTACCACTCTCTTGGGTACACTAGTAGTGAGAGCATTCAATTGCCCTCTCGACGATCTTGTCCCTTGCCCTTGTCCTATAATACTTAACTGTATGTCCCTTCTCACTAAAGATACTCTCTCTTGTCATGGGTTTTTCTATTCTTTCACTTAGGCCTCTTTCCTTTCACCTTTTTCCTCCTTCGTGGATTAAGCTATAACAACTAGTTCCTTGTTCTTACTGTCCTTGTATAGTTTGTTGACAAGTCTCTCGAAGCTACCTCCAACGCACGGCAACTCTACCCAACATGAAATAAGATTAGACACAGATGGAACTACCACGGCTATAGACGGAGGTTGGGCACTCCTTTGCCCTCCGACATGTGACGGATGCCTACGAAACTATGGTGAAAAGAGAGAGAAGAGATTTCAAGAGAGAATCAAAAGATAGTGCATATGGCTTTGGGGAATATGCCTTTTAATCAAAACAAAATTTTCTTGAAAATTTGCTTCTTTGTAAATGTTTTGAAAATAATTTCAGAAGGTTTTTGAAAACTTTTTCCCAGTCTGGTAACCTTCTGCTCTGATACCAAATGTAACACCCCACATCTGTTAAGGTCACTCACAAAGGGAATGCCTTAACTTCAATGGAGTATTATGGGTACTGGAACAGAAATATTACACGACAGACATATATAAAACAACGGAAAATAAAGTGGAATACTTCAAATCATTTATTAAATATAAATGTTTACAGAAAAGCCCATTAACTTCCAATACCCAATTTCATAGTTAAAATATCTGTCTTGCTCAAAAACAAAGAAGCATAAAAACAAACTGCAGTATTCCCGGATAAAGAAAAGCAAGCCATAGCCGAGAGAAATCCAAGCCATACATGAAAGAGCCTTGGAGCTTGGTAAGATCCGAACTAGGCTGTATTCCCACCCTGTGAACCGGGGGGGGGGAACGGAAGAAAAAGAGGTGAAACAAAACGGGTTAGTCATAAAGACAGAGTAAGTCCTAGTGACTTTCAGCATAAAAATGAGTAAAGATAACATGGCATGAATAAACTGAAAGTAAACAAAAGCATGATGACAAGGTAGGCAAGATAAACTAAGATAACAAGATAAACTATGATAACAAGATAAACTAAGGTAACAAGATAAACTTTGGGCACGATGAAACAAGTATAACATCCCATAATTCCTTTCAAGTATCCCACCGCATGGTTTCAATCAAGAGTAACATCGCAAGGTTTCTAAGCTTTACCATTAAAACGATATCTATTTGCTCTGCACCACCTAACTAGCATCCTCATAAGTGTCTTACATGGAATGATCTGTACTCCTACTAGTATCCCAACTAGTGTCCTGTGTAACAAGGATTCGTACCCCCTACTAGTGTCCCAACTAGTAGCCCGTGTTATATAATAATTACAACGTGATCCCAATCCCCGCAATTATGGTAGCCTTCAGGTGTACATCGATTTTGAGGATTCCACCTCGATCACCCCAATGGCCATGTATATATTCGATGCACCCTTACTACCTTAGCGATCGGCTCCCTACTTGACCTAGTTCTCGTTTGTGTCACGCGGCCCCCTACTTGTAGATACCTGTGCTGGTCCCACCATGGGGTGTATCAAGTCCCATGGTGGCAACCCTGACACAATCAAGATGCACAGCTTTATACCTACTGATGCCCAGTGGCTAAATTTTCTGCGCCGAAGTGTGTGCACGCCCGCACTCCGTTAGAACCTGCACTGATGCACCAACCGCCGCTAATTTGACCTCTTATAATCATCCCAGTAATCGTGCCCCACCCTGCCTAGCTCAGGGTTCCGTTGATACCTAATGTGGGTTACTGCTGAAATGGGTCCCCGTTACTAGGTTTTTCTAATGGTTAAGTCTGTGGGCCTATATTCTCTGATATTACCCACCAACCCTGATGTGTACTTAACCCCCGCTATTGATTCAAGCATGTGTATTTAATGGTTAAGTGTATGTGGGCCTATATTTACTAATATTACCCACCAACCCGATATGTACTTAACCCTTCTACTCGTTACGTTACCATGGTTAAGTGTTTACCTTAGTTAACTTAACCTTTCTCGCTTATTATGTTTGATTGGTTAAGTGTGGTTTATTGACATAACCCCATTCGTCTATCTGGTTACATTGGTTAAGAATTTTCTTGTTAACTTAACCCCACCCACTAGTCATATTATAATGGTTAAGTGTTATCAACTTATTCAAGTTAACTTAACCCAGTCGTTTGTCCTGTTATGTTGGTTAAGTGTTACTACTTAACCACAACCACTTGTCAAATTAACCCATTGTATTGGTTAAGTGTTCTCATTAACTTAACCTCACTCTCTAGTCCAGTTTAATCATGTTATAATGGTTAAACATTTGCTTAACCTTACCCACTCCCGTAGTCAACTTATTAAATTGGTTAAGTGTCCAGATTAACCTAATCATATTACTTAACCCACCCATTTATATCATATTGGTTAAGTGTTCTTATTTACTTAACCCTACCCACTGGTCTAATTACCATGTTACGTTGGTTAAGTATTACTATTCGTATTTCCACATGCCACCCACATGTCACCCACTTAACCCCCATGTCCCACCATATGTTTATCTGGTTAAGTATTTCTTAATTCATTAAGGCCGTAACCTTATAAAGACCTCTCACATTAGACTGACATTTATGGCAGCTGGATTTGCCGGGCGGGTCCGGGCAGTCTTACACCATAAAAGAGTCTAACCTCGTGTCTTTACAACTGTCCCGCTTTTAATTTGGGCCCAGGACCTCTCACATTGGGCTGACATTTGTGACTACTGGATTCGCCGGGTGGTTCCGGGTAGGTTTACGTCACAAATGAGTCCAACCTCGTGTCCTAAGCATTGATTATTACTTATAATCTTTTACCACAATTTGAATTTATTTCCCCTATTCAAATTATCAATTAATTCCTAATTTAACGATGTCCATAATTGACTCAATTATGCCCATCTATTAATGGTATGCAAAATCATACCAATTTTTACCACAATTTATCTTAGGCCATTATAGGCAACTTATCTCAATTTATATTTATCCCTCCTTTAAGGCTATTACATGCCAACTACCCAAAACCCACTTAGGTGTTTCATATTAGCCCTTTTTGCAAGACATAAATTATCATATGTGTTTCAACTACAAATCTCACATAATTAACATATGCCCAAGTTCTAGATTACATATCAGTTTTACATATGCCCAATTCATACCAAATCTACATATGTTCAATTCATGCCTGTTTACATGTATGCCAAATTTATATATGCCTAATCTTAGACAATTTACATATATACCAAGTTTCATGCCTTTTTATACATATATCAAGATTGATAGTTTACATGTTTACAAAGCTATGCCCAATTCACATAGATCAATTTTTAGCCAAATATATGTATCAATATTCTTGCCATATTTTACATAGGTCAAGTTTCATACCAACTACATGTATTCCATGTTTACCCCAATTTACCCAAGCTAGCAAAACTTTAATTATAACGATAATACCCAAATTCAAATTTCGTGTTAATGGAAATAATAGTACCCAAGTATCCAGTTTTCATATTATGCCTTCGATTTTACCAAACACTATATCCAACAAGGCAATATCCCAATATTTCCCCCGTATTCAATCGCACGCAAATCGCAGTTTAGGCCTAGGTCCGAAATTGACCAAGGTTCATCAAAAGAAAACAAGTAGGGGAAAGGTAGAATTTTGCATCAAAATAAGATCGGAGAGAAAACATCATCACAGGCATATTAAGATTACAATAGGCTTAACAGATCATGAACTAGACATGAGAGTGAAAATAGAAAAGTCTCCAAGATCCAAGAAGAAACAAGAATAGATCTGGATCGATAAACATACTTAATCCAATTCCACTTTAATTCATGGCCACATTATAATTAAATATTTAAATCGGAAAGCAACTAGAACTTACAGAGAACGACATATGAATTAGGGAGTGAATTTGTCATAGAAAGTTGCAGTGTCACTGATCTATCCTCTTGAATTTGTTGTAGAAGCATTGATCTTTGATTTGATTTGGGTTTGAACGCTTATGCTTTAATTTGGAGACGGCGACCATGGCTCAAGAGGGATTTTAGCAGCATTTTGGTGTCATATGAATTTGTGTGAGTTAGGCTAGGTCTAGGTGTTATTTTATAGGTGTAGCAATTCATTTCAGCCATCGGATTAACCCTAAAACCCATCCGGACCATCAAAACTCGTCCCGGGCCTCAAAAATGGGTTCTAGACCACCCCAGGCCGACCAGGTCGACCTGTACAAAGGGGGGTCGACACTATAGTCGACCTGGGGGGGGGGGGGGGGCAGGTTGACTATAGTGTCGACACTATGGTCGACCTGGGTCAGTCTGCCAGAAAGTCTGCTGAAATCGTGTTTTGGCCATATCTTGGTCATACGGACTCCGATTTTCGAAAACTCGGACTCTATTTTGCGTATTTTTCCAAGAGGAACGCAATGGTTATGTCCATTTTACCTAATTCCTGATTATTAAATTAATTATCCTTATTTTACTGTCTTTTCCGTTACATACATCGTTATCGAACTAATTTTTCTTCTCTTCCATGTATTAATTAATTCTTCTTATGCATCACCATTATTTACCCATCATAAGCATATTTTTATATATTTTATTTTATTTTTAATTATATTAAAAATACGGGGTGTTACAAGTAGTCTCAGCTGCAACAAAGATGGAGATGGAATTGTTCGGGCAGATGTTCCTTTTCGAAGGGCAGAATCAAATGTCTATAAATCCAGCTACAATTCCTGTATATTTTTTGACGAATTATTCTAGAATCCGGTTTAAAAAAATGCGAGCGGTTTCTCGTAATAATCTCGGGGGCATACGAGGATTCATTCGCTGTCTGAGGTGTTAATTTACCTATTAAAATATCGCAGGTTTCTATCCAAGATCCCAGCATTACAATTCCATTTCTGTCTAAATTTCAGAGTAAACGAGCCTCTAAATGGGGTATTTCCCTAGTAATTCTTTCGGGACCTCGATTTGTCACATGAGTCTGAATTTCATATTTCCGTATGTGAAAAGAAGTACAAATATCTTCAGACACTAGCCGTTCGCTAATTAGTACTACGTCTTCAAAATTGGAAAGAATGAATATTTATTAAAATGCTTAAGAAAAAAGAAAGGGGTACCCCTTTCTTTTTAGGGAGAGGGATAGAAAAACCTCATCTACTGCTCATTATAGATATTTATTTTTGTTAGGAATTCCATACAATAAAGACAAATGATCTTGAACTACAATATCTGACCAGCCAATACGAAATATCATGAAATCCCCCGCACTTATGGGGGTAAACTAATGAGTTCAGATATTAATGAACTCTATAGAAGAGTTATCTATCGGAACAGTACTCTTACTGATCTATTAGCAACAAGTAGGTCTACGCCAGGAGAATTTTTCTCTTTTGGAAGATGTAGGAGCGAAACAATCAATCTATTTGTATTGGAGGACCAAAAAGATTCTTTCAATGTCGTCCAATGAATTCTCTGTATGCCCTAGAGAATACCGGTCCAATTGCCATTACAAGGGTAATTAATATTTTTGGCATTAAAAGATATTTTGGACTGGTAATTAGTCGAAAAAATACTCATTTTTATTAGAAGCCTGTGATTTTGTTTTTGATGCAGCAAGTCGAGGAAAACCATTTTAATAGTTGGTACCAAAAATAAAGCAGCGGATTTAGTAGTCTCAGCCCTAGATGTCCAATAAACTGCTGCGCCTCAACGCATTTCAGGGAGAACCAGCTAGCTCTGGGTTCGAGTGGCATTTCACCCCTAACCACAACTCATCCGCTAATTCTTCAACATTAGTCGGTTCAGACCTCCACTTAGTTTCACACAAGCTTCATCCTGGTGAACAATATCCTAATTTGATCTATGACTATAAGTCTTTATAATACCTCGGGAGCTAATGAAACTATTTTAGTAAAATTCAACTGTCTCAATTCCCGAGCAATCGCGCCAAAAACTCAAGTTCCTTTTGGATTTCCTGACCAAACCCCCTTACATTAGGATTGGTTGTTAATGGTTGATCAAGCTTGATAGATTCACCCTCTGAAACAAGAAGTTCTGGCCCTGGAGGTACAAGCTACACCAAGTAAGAAGTGTAAAACAATTTGCTCATAAGGACCGCCATTGTATAACCACTCATCAACAGATGCTTCTTCCCATATCGGGTAAAATTGCAAACCTATAGCTGTAGAAGTAGGAATAATGGCACCAGAGATAATATTGTTTCCTCCTTTATTTGGGCATATATATAAAAAAAAATTGTGCCATTTCATTTCGTATAGCATTTTCAAACCTATCATTTTCTAAATATCTCAATGGGCGGTTCCATCGTTTATAATTGAAAAGAAAAGTTACAATAGGTTTTTCAAACCAAAAAGACGTTATCTCTTCTTTAAGTTTTCCCAATTCCACATAGATAATAAGTAAAAAAGCAGTAGGAATTAGAATGAACAGTGCAGTAGCAATAAATGCGAGAATATTGACTTCCAACTACCAAGCTGGAGTATGGTAGGGGCAGAGGGAATTTCCGGTGGAGTGGTGAAATGCGTAGAGATCAGGAAGAACACCAACGGCGAAAGCACTCTGCTGGGCCGACATTGACACTGAGAGACGAAAGCTAGGGGAGCAAATGGGATTAGATACCCCAGTAGTCCTAGCCATAAATGATGGATACTAGGCGCTGCGCTTTCCCTTTTTCCGCCCGACTCTTTGTTCTTAAGAATGCTGATTTTATTATAAGAACGAGTGATTGCCCTCCTTCGACCCTTACCGCCCAACCGCAAAGCGGACAGCTAATGCGTTCCAATAAAGGGAACCCAAGGCCCATATTCTTCTCCAATCTGAGTTTTACTCAAGTCTCAAATAAATTTAAGAATATATTCAAAGAAATTCTATCCGTCGGTAGGAATAGTTTGTGGATTCCGAATTCTCTTTTGGATAGGCCCTGAAAAGAGAAGGAAAGCTGGAATGCCAACAGGCGTCTTTCTATTCTCTAATTACCCCGACCCGATAGTACCCATTTTGGGAATGTCCAGTGCCAAAGTCACTGAATGGGTAAGTCACCAATCCCTAAAATGTACTATGTAATGTACTTTATCCGTTGGGTTACGGGTACTGGTGGGTATTTTACTAGACAATACAAATTGTTTATATATACATGTGTGTTACATATATAATAAACTACGAAAAAATGGAAGAAAAATTAAAAAAAAGTATTTTATAGTAGTTAATATGTTAAACAAGATATTGGCTATAACAGAGTTTCTGTTATTCGTATTAACAGCTACTCTAGGAGGAATGTTTTTATGTGGTGCTAACGATTTAATAACTATCTTTGTAGCTCCAGAATGTTTCAGTTTATGTTCCTACCTATTATCCGGATATACCAAGAGAGATGTACGGTCTAATGAGGCGGCTTGGAGGGAGATCTTTCATATCTTTCAAGATCCACCCTACAATATAGGGTCAAAAAGCCAAAATAAGTGATTCATTTTTAGCCCTTATAAAAAAAACTTATTTTTGAACCTCTTTCACGCTCATATTACGTCGAGGTACTGCAGAAGAAAAAACTGCAAAATCCGATCCAATTTATCATAATCGATTAGTTAACATGTTGGTTAACCGTATTCTAAAACATGGAAAAAAAATCAAAAAGATAGACCTTGGTTCTATTTCATCTCTTCAACAAGTTTAGTAATGAGCATAACGGCCCTATTGTTCTGATGGAAAGAAGAACCTATAATTAGCTTTTCGGGAAATTTCCAAACGAACAATTTCAACGAAATCTTTCAATTTCTTTATCTATTTATCCCTTTATATATATAAGGTAGCCCCTTAATTTAAAGTATTTGTTTGCAATATAGAAACCAGATGAATCAATGATTTATCAAAAAAATCTTAAGAATCAAATTTTTTATAAATATGTTCATCAGAAGGGACCAAGAAACTTTGATTTACCTTTCGGCCTATATGATATGACCGATCGATAGAAATACCCAAACACTCCATCCACCTTTGTCCGTAGTACTTTTTTTAATCGAAAAATCAATCTGATTTATTTCGTACCCCTCGCTCGATGAGAAAATGGGTCAGATTTTACGGGATCACCAAGGGCTGTTGCACAAAATGCACTTCTAAATAATTGCCCCATAGATCCTATATCTATCTATATGAAGAAGAAATCGTGACAAAAAGATGTACAATCAAACCTATTTCTCGATTCAATAGAAGCCCAAAGAAGTGAATATGGTACCCAAATAACGATAGATATGTCAAAAGCAGGTCCGATTACGCCTATTCCTAATCCTAAATAGAATGTAACAATGTAGGGATCCATATGGAAACATGGAATTATTGCCACATGCTCATTCTATATTTTCTCCCTGGTTAGTGATAGTGGGGACAATACAAATAATTTATGCAGCTTCAACCTCGCTTGGTCAACGCAATCAAAAAAAAAGAATAGCTTATTCTTCTGTATCGCATATGGGTTTCACAATTATAGGAATTGGTTTTATAACCGACATGGGACTCAATGGAGCCATTTTACAAATACTCTCTCATGGATTTATTTAGATAGTTTTTTTTCTTAATGAGATAGAAAGTCTTATATTAATTATAATATCTTTGAAACTATTCGCTTTACAATGAAAAAATAATAAAGTGAATTAGAAAGACGTTTCCCGAGTTTTTAGGAACTGTTTGAATTAAGATTCAGACAGTTCCTAAAAACTCACACAAATTTTTGTTATATACGTTTCACTTATTCCGCGTGATTAGCCGCCAAAGGGATTTATCCAGCAGTAGATCCTTTAGATTCAATGTCAACTATGTTACAACCTCGGATCGTTGGCGAGAAACATTATGAAACTGCTCAAAGAGTTAAGGAAACTTTATTTCATTCGAAACGGGATCCTTAATTCTATTTCTATATTCTTTTCTCTAGATCTAAGGACTACATGTTTACAAAAAATTGGGAATAGATCCATCGGTTCGATACCCCCTTTTCTTTACATACTATTTTGCTTACTATACCCGCGGATGTAGCATTATAGACTGTATTGTTACTCTTGCTCTCATCAGGCTATTCCAGGTCAAAAATATAGTGAAATCATATTTCCCATTCTTTCCCCCGACCCTGCTACAAAGAAAGACGTTAACTTCTTAAAATATCCTATATATGTAGGTGGGAATAGGGGAAGGGGTCAGATTTATCCTGATGGGAGCCTAAAACAGAGCCTTAATCTTCTTTCTATGTATATACAACAACAAATCTGGATATTAACACAATCCATTTCATTCTATATAGATTTCGCTTTGCTTTGTTTTTTCTTTAGTTCAATCTTAATTTCGATTTCTTCTGTAAAATGAATGAAATTTCAATAAAATAAAAAGGAGTTTTTACTTTATGCCTCGTTACCGAGGACCTCGTTTCAAAAAACTATGCCGTCTGGGGACATTACCGGGATTAACTAGTAAAAGACCTAGATCCGGAAGTGATCTTAAAAACCCATTGCGCTCCAGTTAAAGACCAGGGATGCCCTCGACTTTGACATGGTTCTTGGAAGGAATCACATGAAGCTCATAATTCTGGGTGTATTCAATATTCCCAAATGAAGGGGGAATTGATCCATGGTCAATTCCGTAACAGCTAAATAGGAATTGCTAGTTATACCTCGTGAAAAAAAAAGATTTTTTAGTGGAATGCGTCATTCCATTTCTTTTAGAGAGAGTTTGGTTAGTGTCTATTTTTTATTCCCCTTCTCTTTCATGGATGAATTATCCATATTTTCACATCTAGGATTTACATATACAACACATATCGCTGTCAAGGGGGAGTTTTTCTTAGTATTTTTTTATTCAAAATGGAAAGTGCCTAAATTCAATAATAAACTTGAAAAACAAAGATTGGGTTGCGCCATATATATCAAAGAGTATACAATAATGATGTATTTGGTGAATCAAATGCATGATCTAATAAGAAACTTAATTCATTGATAATATTAGAATATTTTTTTGAACCAATCCCAACTGACCAATCTCAACTGATATATTTGACTAAATTAAAGTGCAACCTAAAACTTTAAAAATGAAATGGATGAAAATTTTAAAAGAAAGCTTTCTTTTAAAATTTTCTGTATGGGTTGCCCGGGACTCGAATCCAGAACTAGTCGGATGAAGTAGATCTTTTTTTCTTGTTGCAATAGAGGAACAAAGACCCCTCCCCAAATCGTGCTTGTATTTTTCATTGCACACGACTTTCGAGACCTAAAAATAAAACTTTTTATTTTTAGTGACAAAAAAATGTTGCGGAGACAGGATTTGAACCCGTGACCTCAAGGTTATGAGCCTTGCGAGCTACCAAACTGCTCTACTCCGCGCTAAAGAACTTGGAACTAACGGGTTAAGAAGGATTGGATATGCCCTCTACCATATCTATACAAATAGAATGGTCTATTTATACAAAATGGTAAAGAGGGCCCCCTTCATCAGTGGTTGTTAATGACTGACTTTTTCAATCGCAAGCGCCTTGGTTCCGTAGGAGCAAAAGTGAGAAAGATTCAGAAATAAAACCATCTGATTTGATTCGTTCTCAATAGCCATGAGATGATCATCTTAGGGTGATCCTTTTTTCAATGGATGCCCTTATTACACTCGTAGTCTCTGAAGGATGAGAACCAACTATGTAGCATCTACATCAATAATTCAATGATTGTAAACGTCATTAGTCCGATCCTTTGTAGGAACTACCCGTAATAACGAACTTGCAAAATGCATCTGTTTATCATAAAGAGATTCGTTGTTCCTGACCCTGCTTCTCCTTAATTGTTATTTGAACAAAAAGATCATAAAAAGCTTTTGGTAAAAGTTATGTCTTGGTCCGATTATGTGATATTTCCATAAGATTCCTCTTTCTTATTCTTAAGCAAGCCCTCGAGAGGGTTTAGTTGATCCATGATTTATGTTTCATCTTTCTTTTTGTTTGTTTCGAGAAAGATATCGATCAATTTCGATTCTTTATTTTTCGATTGATTCTTTTCCGATCGAGATGTATGGATCCATGGATCTATATGTCTATATAGATCCTGTTTGTGGATTAACGAAAATGTGCAAAAGCTCTATTTGCCTCTGCCATTCTATGAGTCTCTTCCTTTTTGCGTATGGCATCTAGAGGGCATATCCAATCCTTCTTGACCCGTTAGTTCCTAGTTCTTTAGCGCGGAGTAGAGCAGTTTGGTAGCTCGCAAGGCTCATAACCTTGAGGTCACGGGTTCAAATCCTGTCTCCGCAACATTTTTTTGTCACTAAAAATAAAAAGTTTTATTTTTAGGTCTTGTGTTATTCTGTTAACTAGTAATTAATTACTATTTTTGTTTTTGGATGAGAGGGAAACAAGAACAAAAGGAAAGATAAAACTACTAGAAAAAAAATATAAATAGAATAGTAAGTATCATAATAGTAATAGACTATACTGAATTTTTCATTTTTTTATTCTAACTATAGTATTTACTGAAAAAACTGCATTTTTAAAAAAATCATAAAAATCCGAAGGTTCATTTTGATGGAAATTTTTTATAGATGGAGTTAACCACTTTGACAATAGATCGGGATCTAGTCCACCGAAATTAATTCCGATTGATCCAATTTGGCTTATATCCATACTAATGTAATTTCCATTACAGATGGACACATATTCTTATCTGCCGATTTATTCAATGCGGGAATCCGACCTGCTATTAATGTAGGCATTTCTGTTTCCAGAGTGGGATCCGCAGCTCAAATTAAAGCCATGAAACAAGTAGCTGGCAAATTAAAATTGGAATTAGCTCAATTCGCAGAGTTAGAAGCCTATGCACAATTCGCTTCCTAAGATCAGGTCGAAAGGCGTAGTCGATGGACAACGGGTGAATATTCCTGTACTACCCCTTATTGGTCCCGAGGGACGGAGGAGGCTAGGTTAGCCGAAAGATGGTTATCGGTTCAAGGACGCAAGGTGACTTTGCTTTTGCAGGGAAAGAAGGGGTAGAGAAAATGCCTTGAGCCAATGTCAGACAATATTATTTCTAATACAGAAATGGGGAATTTTATAATTTAAAAATAGTCTATCCATTTTTTTGTCTGTATCAATGAGAAATATTTTTTCTAGATAATTATTAATAACTATCCTTATCAATCCATAAAATGGTTCGGGTTTTAGTGTATATAAATTAGATGAAATTTTTTTGTTTTCCACTTCTTGTAATTGTAAGATTCATAAATATATGAGTTTTATTACTAAAAACTTTCATCCAATTTTGAATTGTCGAAGCAAGAACTTTATGTGAGAGTAGAAGCCCCAAAAGGAGAATTAGGGATTTATTTAATAGGAGACAATAGCGTTTGCTCATCGTGCACTTGTATGGTCTGGAGAGGCTTACTTGTCTTATAGTTTAGCTGCTTTATCTGTCTTTGGTTTCATCGCTTGTTGTTTCGTTTGGTTCAATAATACCGATTATCCTTGTAAATTTTACGGACCCACCTGACCAAAAGCTTCTCAAGCTCATTCCCCTGCTTGTGCCTCATAAAAAGAACTAGCAGGTTGGTGAATCATAACCCTAGTAATATTGATCTAACATCATGCAAGAACGGTTCTTCTATCTTGAAAAATTGGATTAAAGTAAGGACTAAAAAAACAAGAAAAAAATAGAATTGAACGACCGACCGTACATGCACCTTCGGAACAAAACAATTCGAATTAGGCTCGGTCAACCGGAATACGTATTATCCATATGGGAGATCTTCCAATTGAGAAGATCCATCGACCTGAGATGAAGAGAAAGGTCTATCTATTTTTTTAGTTATTCAGTTAAACCAATGATTCGTTATTAGAGCAGATAGCAACAATCGTTCCATTGGACATGCATATTTTTTCTTTTCCGTCGTTAGGCATCTTGCCCCGGGGGAAAACAACATCCAGTACTGGGCCAATAATTTGAGTGATACGTCCTAGGTTTATTCTTCAAGTGTGGAAACCTTAGAACCAGAAGTAGTAAGCCCACCCCAAGATGAGTGCTCTCCTATTCCGACTTCCCCAGATCCTCCGGTAGCACAGCTGAGATAGCGATGGGTTCTCTACCGACCCGAGCCAATATGCCTATCAATACCAAGATTCATAACAATACTAAAAATCTAAATTATCAATAATTAAAAAAAATCCTTTTTTGATTGGATGGGAATGAATCAAGAAAATTTTTATCGTATCATATCAAATCTAGAACCTTGGTTTTTCCTAGAATTTTTACTACTTTTTAATGCATATAAAATAAAACCATGGATCATACCTACCAAATTACTTATTTTTAATTTTCATTTTTATGAAAATATTAAAAGTAAAAAGATTAATGTAAAAAAAATGAACAACAAGATCAGGGAAATCTTATATTAGATTTACGAAAACAAAATGAAAAAGATGTTGAGATAGATTATACAGGAGAAAAAGATGCTGAGACGACCAAGAGGTACTGGATTCTCTTTCGGATAGGCCCTGAAAAGAGAAGGAAAGCTGGAATGCCAGCAGGCGTTTGTCTATTCTCTAATTCACCCGACCCGATAGTACCCATTTTGGGAACGTCCAGTGCCAAAGTCACTAAAAGGGTAAGTCGCCAATCCCTAAAATGTACCGTTCCGTTGTAACTGTAAATAAATAAACGATCTTATCGTAGATCCATTGTAATCTTGAAATTTTCAAAAAATGGAAACATCAACCTTTTGCCACATTTCGCTCAAAGCAAAGGGTTGAAGGGAGATAGTGCATCAAGCTATTCGTAAGGGCCAACTTGATCCTCTTCCCCAGGGATCCCAGATGATGGAACCCTAGGAGTGCTGCTGACTCCAACAATCGTCCTATCCTTATGCATGAAGATAATAAATTCGGTCGTTGTGGTCGGACTCTATTATGGATTTCTGACCACATTTTCCACAGGGCCCTCTTATCTCTTCCTTCTCTGAGCTTGGGTTATGGAAGAAGGAACTGAGAAGGAGATATCAGCAACAACGGGTTTTATTACGGGGCAGCTCATGATGTTCATATCGATCTATTATACGCCTCTGCATCTAGCATTGGGTAGACCTCATACAATAAATGTCCTAGTTCTACCGTATATAAGAAAAAGAATTTCTTTAGAGGTTCTTTATTATATACCATATTTTCATTCTGCCAATTGAATACAGTCAATTCTAGATGATACAACAAAAAAAAGATTAGGTAGATATATTGAAACATAGATTCAATCCGGGAGGTTTCTACATACAGGTAGTTAGTGTATCATCTCATATGGTCATGTTCTATTTGTAGTAATAAAATGGAGATTACCTCTGGGAGAGGTGGCTGAGTGGTTGATAGCTCCGGTCTTGAAAACCGATATAGTTTTGATACTATCGAGGGTTCGAATCCCTCTCTCTCCTTTTTCTTTATTGTGGGATTAAATTTTTTATTTATTCGTTTGGATTGACTTGTTTTCTTTCATAAAATAAAGAAGCAGGCTCGACTAGGTGGGATAGCCGAGCCAGAACACCCGGATCCGATGAAAAAAATAGGATCACTTCTTATGGATTTGTTGAGAATGCTTCTAATCTAGTTCGTGGCCTATTAGAAGTAGAAGGCGCTTTGGCGGGATCCTCACAGACAGAAAAAGATTGCAGTCAGTTTGATAATAATCGAGCCTACCGAGACAGAATTTGTAACTTGCTGCCCTCTTGCCTAGCAGGCAAAGATTTAAGGAATTGGTTCTATAACCGACATGGGACTCAACGGAGCCATTTTACAAATACTTACTCATGGATTTATTGGTGCTGCACTTTTTTTCTTGGTAGGAATGAGTTGTGATAGAATACTATTGTTTCGGTGTGGGCCGCGAGAGCGGTACCAAATCGAGGCAAACTCTCACTCAATACCTCTCTCAATTCGAAGATCCAGGAATTGAATTGATATCGTTTCATTGATTCCTCCTAGATATTTCATTTCAATTGGAATTTGGTTATTCACGATGTTCAATGAGCCCATCTCTAACCGATGATTGCCAATTCCTAAGCTCCGGACTAAACACAACTACTTTGTCAACCCAGACAAGTCACTCTGCAGAACCGTACATGAGATTTTCCCCTCATACGGCTCCTTGTTCAATTCTCTCGAAGTAATTGGATCCTTTTTGTAACACCCCACATCCGTTAGTGTCACTCACAAAGGGAATGCACTAAGTTCTATGGAGCATTTTATGGTAAAAGATGCAGATGAATTACAAGACAGACAAAAATTAGAACAGTGGAAAATAAAACTTTGTATTATTGATAAAATAGTTTGTACAACGATTTCTTTACAATATCAGAGTATCATCTGTCCTACAAAATAAAGAAGCATAAAACAACATTTATATTCCCCAATGTAGCAAGAGCCAGCCATAGCATCTGAAAAGAGAATCCAAGCAAAACTTCGACAAATCTTCAAGCTGGGAAAGAGTGACGGTTCAACTTAACCTGAGCTATACTATTCCCTCCTTTACTACCTGGTGGGGGGGGGGAATGGAAGAAAAGAAGACGAAAGAAAACTGGGTCAGACATAAAGTCTGGTAAGTTCAGTTACTTCTAGCATATGAATAGGGCAAACGAAACGACATGAATTAACTGAATACAAATAATACCATGATGACAGGATCAACAAGATAAGATAAGATTAACACAAGATATGCTAAGACAAGATAAACTGGATATGCTCTAATACTTTCGCCGCTTCGCTATTTCCTTGTTACACTGGTTTCTATATCTCTGCACCACTTAGCTAGTGTCCCAACTAGTAATGATAACATGATCCCAATCCCAGTAATTTTGGTTGCCTTCAGGCATACATTTATTATTTATTACCTAGATCTAATCTAGGATTTTCTATCAAGTGCTTCCTAGATTCAACCAGGGTTTATGCTATCTACTAAACGTTTCTCGAATTCAGGGTTTATGCCACCTAGGTCCAACTAGGGATTATGCTACCTATCAAACGATGCTCTCTAGTCTAGGACACACTACCTAGAGTGGTATATGTTCCTAGACTTTCCCCACGTATGTATCGCAAATCGTTATCGCTTGTCTAGATGCACATGTCCTGTAATGTGCGACCCGAGTCCCGTGGCAGGGCTACTCTAGAAACACGGAACTCAGTCTGGAGCTTTTCAGATATCTGCCGGTGCAGATGCTAAGGTCTGTTTTTCTACCAGTGGTTATGGTCCCACGTGACCCCTCCCTCAACTAATGAAAGGCAATCCAAGAAAATCAAGTGCGAGAACTGTACTTTTGCCGCCCTATGCCCTACTTTCCTATTGGCCAGTCTCACCCATAACTAGATAGCAAGTATATGGTCTGTTGGGAGTTCACTGCCTTTCCGCATACGTAAAACGATTTGACTAAAGATAGTAGGTAGACGACGAGTTGTTATCACAGGGAAAAAACTAGTCTCGCCGAATCACGCTGATCCACCCTAGTCTTTAGGTTGCCATATATTGCAACCAAGGCATACCCTTGGTTCTTCTAACGTAGACCTTAACCTCTGTGAGCCCAGGAGGATCATCTGCCACCTCACAGAGGGATACCAAGAGTACCCTCACGTCCCCTCGAAGCCTCGGGCTTCGTAACCCAATTCGTTGGAGGCCTCTTTAAGATCAGATGGACGTTCGCTCCTACTTGTGATATACTAAGGAATACTACTTAGTTTTCTAACTAAGGTTTACCACTTAGTTTGTTGAATCATCGTTTTCTTAACTAAGGTTCATGACTTAGTTCATATTAACTAAGGTTTACTACTTAGTTCTTGTTCTTATCAAGTTGGGTTGGTTAAGTGTCATTAGTCAATTCGAGTCAACTTAACCCTTTCGTTTGCCATATAAAACTGGTTAAGTGTTATCAGTAGTTCATGTTGACTTAACCCCTACCACAAACCGAGTTATATTGGTTAAGTATTTTCTTATTACTTAACCCTACCCATTCATCTTGTATTGGTTAAACGTTCCCTTTAACCTAACCTTGCCCATCTGTTTTAACTGACATGTTATAGCGGTTAAGTGTTCCCTTAGCTAACTTAACCCTAACATCTGTTTAAGTAACATGCTCTAATGGTTAAGTATTGTCCTTTCATGTTTTTAACTTAACCCTGTTCATTTATCCTGCTATGATGACCAAGTGTTCCAAGTTTACTTAACCCCACCTTCTAGTCTTAGTTAACATGTTAAATTGGCTAAGTGTATTAAACTTACTTAGCCCCACCTTCTAGTCTAGTTAACATGTTAAACTTGCTAAGTGTATTAAATTTACTTAACCCCTACAAGTCTTGTCTTGTTAACATGTTAAGTGGTTAAGTGTCCATATTAGCCTAACCCCACTCATCGGATTTAGTTAACAAGTTGAGTTGGTTAATTGTTTTAGTTAACTTAACCCTACCATTCTTGTTCTAGCTTTAATTAATAAATTAAAGTCGCGACCACTCATATTAGACAGATATTGTTGCGATTACTGAATGTGCCGGTTGGTTCTGGGAAGGTCTATATCGCAACTCAGTCTAACCTCAGGTTAGGCATATTCGTGTTTTCTAAGTTCAAAGGGTTTTGATTAATTTTCAAATCAGGTTTTGAAAGTAACCATCCCGTCCATCGGATCAGTTAGGGATAGCCAGAGAGAGCAGGAAACTTGTATTTTCCAAAAACAAGCCTAGACACTATCCTCTCTGTCACCCTAGAACTTTCTGGTGTATGTATTATTAAAAGAGATGTCATTAATAAATCTTTCTTTTGTATATATATAAATTGTTAACAATTTATCCTCAAAGTCCATTTTCCATTTTTAAATAAATTTGGCTTATACCATATTCATTTGCCATGCCCACTAATGGACTTATATTCTAGGCCCAAATCTTGATTTGCCTATCTTACAGTTTATAGCAATTTAGATCCAACATCCTCATTTACAATTCATGCCAAAACTAGATTTTATATTCTAGTTTACAGTTTATGCCAAACTAGATTTCATATTCTAGTTCACCGTTTATGCCCAAAACTTAATTTGCATACCAACTACCTACTTTGTGGCCCATTTAACCATTTACCATTTACGCCCAATGTATGTAAATTATTCACAATTATGCTAATATACTTATCATGCTTGATTTAGCCACCCAATTCTGATTTAATATTCTAATTTCAGTTCATGTCAAAACTAGACTTGTTATTCTAATTTTCATCTTAATAGTCATGCTATAATGCATGTTCCCAAATAATGCCAATTTCCAAGTTTAGTCAATTTCATGTTTTTCCCAAAACGTATTCCCATCGTTCATATAATCGTGATTCAACCTAGATTATAAATAAATCTAGATTCGTGGATAAAAGGGAATGAACCAAAATTCCATGAAAGAGTAGACATAATAACCGGCATAATATGATAATTCACAGGCATATAGATCTGGTAATATTACGACATGAGGGTTGAATAGTATAGGTTCAAGAACATGGGTAGACCTAACTTAATAGGTAAATTCCCAAGATCAAGATCCAAGGATAACTAAGAATAAACTGAAATAGAAAGTCAAGCCTAGATCCAATATAATGCCAGTTTGGGGTACAACATGGTTTTGTAACTATAGTGTCATGGGCATAATAATCTTATATCCATAGTCATAGACAATAAATCCTCACAGTTAATGAATCACAGTCATAGGCGATGTTCATAGTCAAAGGAAAATAATTCTCACAGTCATGAGTCATAGTCATAGGCAATGTTCATAGTCAAAAAGGCATATGGTTTTAAGGTCCCTAGTTTCATAGTCATAGTCTTATTGGTCATCGAATCATAACAGTTCTTAATTAGGTCCAAAGATATAAGCACTGATTCGAATAGAAAGATTTGGCATATTCTTTTATTCCTTTAATTTCATGTCATGAATAGAGAAAACGTTCAAATCTAAAAAGTAACCGACTTACAGAGATTATATTAGACTCGTAGAAAAACAGTCGTTGAAGTCGTTTGAATCTTCACTTGAATCCTAACTTGTTTTGAATCTCCTCTTGAAAGTCTTGAGCAGCATTTCCTCATCTTGATTTATTTTATATATTATTTTATTTATTATTTAATTTAGTGGAGGAGAAGAAGCCATGTCCACCAAGAATCTTTGCAGCATAAGGTTAGAGAAGAATTGTGAATAGTGAAGGAGACTAGGGGCTGTTTATATAGGATTAGGCGGACGAATCTAGGCAGAAAACGAGACCAGGTACATCAGAATGCACTCAGGTCCAAAAGTGGGTTTTGCACCCAGGTCGACACACAGGTCGACTGCCCAGTCGACCTGGTCAGGGGGGTCGACTACCCAGTCGACCTGGGTCCTGGACGGGAATTTTCCCGCCCAGCCTGCTTCTGGGTTTGAATTCGAATTTCGAATTTCGTGCTGTTTTCTGTTTTGAAAATTCCTGAAACTTCGGAGAGTCATAACTTCTTCATACGGACCCCGATTTATGCAAACTCGGACTCGTTTTCTAGAACAATTTCGAGACGAATGCAATGGCGCCACCCGTTTCCCTTAATTCTTCCATTTTGAATTAATTAAACCTTTATTTGTGAATCTTAGTGTTACAGAATTACGGGTTGTTACATTTTTCTTCGTTCGAGAATCTCTTGCCTTCTTCCACTCTGCACTAAAGAGTAACTAAGATCAATTCATTCACGTTTTCATGTTCCAATTGAACATTTCCCTCCCTACCGAAAAAATCTACCAATTCTTTTTTTAGCATGAAATTCCATTTTTTGTGTTAAAAAAGGGAAAACTCTATACTACTTCTGATTATTCTGTCTTTATTTCATTTATATAGATATTAAGAGGAGATTCAATCTCAATCATTCCCTTTTGTGGTATCCCGTCGGGATTGTTATGCTTAATATCTTTAGTTTAATCTGTATCTGTCTTAATTCTACGCTTTCTTTGAGTAGTTTTTTCTTTGGCAAATTGCCCGAGGCTTATGCCTTTTTCAATCCTATCGTAGATGTGTCAGCTTTCAAAATGCGTGATCTACTAACAGCTTTATTGGTATTTGTAATTTTAAGAGAACGTGATTACGTTTCCATATTAAAGTGAAGTATAGTACTTAAATTTTTTCTTTAATTTAATGCCCATTCGTGTTCCAAAAGTACCATTTCGGATTCCTGGAGAGAAGTTGCAGTTTGGGTTGACGTTCCCCACCAACTGTAGCCTCCCCATCTGCTAAAATTTGCCCTATTTTTTTGTACATTTACCCTGCTGAACCTGAGGTTTTTGATGCATACAAGTATTTTTATTGGAACGTTGACACATAACTAATGGAATGCTTATAGTGCCCCCATTTCTTGATGGCAGTTCCCAAAAAAACGTACTTCTATATCAAAAAAACGTATTCGTATAAATTTTTGGAAGAAAAGGGGAAATTTAGTTGCAATAAAAGCCTTTTCTTTAGCAAAGTCAGTTTCTACAGGAAATTCAAAAAGTTTTTTTGTTTGGCAAACAAATAAGAAAATCTTGGAATAATTTTTTTTCGTGATTTTAAGATGAAAAAATATATACCCATGAAATACAGAGTCCAATCCAAAGAGGAATCCTTCTACTAGTATCAGCCATTTCCTCCACTTTCCTCCACATTTCATCAAGTAGTCATACTATAGACAAAAACAGTGATGGATAATTATGAAGATGATATCCTTCCGAATGGGATAAGAGAATTCCTACTACTCTCTTTCTTTCTCTTAATTGATGAAATAATTGGAAAATAAAACAACAAGTTTTCATTTTTTTGGTGAATCGGAAATAATTATAATAAAAAAAACGAAAATTTGTGTTTTTTTTATGGAACATGACACATTCTCGAAGAGCTGTATATTCTTTTTGCTGATTAACGACCTCTGACCATCAAATTAAATGTGAATAACCTGTCCTCCTCTCTTTGAAACAAGGGGCGCTTCCAGTTCTGTGCGTGCTTCAAACAATTTTGTCTTCTCGATATTACCATATCTCTAGAGTCAATAATTTTCTATGAGGAACTATTGAACTCAGTCACTTGCTGCCATTACTCAACAGTTTTCTGTTGAGGTCTATCCCATAGAGGTACTCAAATTGGATCAATGATTGATTTCTAGGTTTCATCGTAAACCTAATTGGTTACTTCCAATTATGTAAATCAATAGTTCAAACCGCACTCAAAGGTAGGGCATTTCCTATTGATATAGGGACTTCTGTACCAGAAATAATGGTATCTCTAATTATGGTTTCTTGGGCCTCCGCCAGTACTTCTGGATTCAAAGGTACAAGAAGGGGAACACCCTATGCTGCGCAAGCAACCGCTTTAGATGTTATTTGTACTGTAGTAGATCAAGGTATGCAACGAGCAGAAGTTATGATAAAAGGTCTTGGTCTCGGAAGAGACGAAGCCCGCCTCACGGCATCCAAGTTGAAAGAGATAAATTGAACAAGTATGGACGTCCCCTATTGGGATGTACTATTAAACCCAAATTGGGATTATCCGCAAAAAAACTACGGTAGAGCAGTTTATGAATGTCTACGTGGTGGGCTTGATTTTACCAAAGCGATAAGTTAGTTATTATTTTTTAATTTATTTATTATAGTAGTTGTAATTATTTAATTAATATTAGGGATCAGTCTTTTTTTGATTCTACTAAAAACTCTAAAGAAAAACTAACGAATCACACACTAAGCATAGCAATTATAAAAAAAAGATTAATTTCTTTTTGATTCAACCTTATAGAATTCGAATTATTTTATTTTTTTTAACAGAAAAAATGTCTAGTTTTTCAGGACCTATGGGGCCAGGGACAGTCTCAGGTAGACAGTTTCTATGGGGCGTAGGCCTCCCAAAAGGTAACGGAGGCGTGCAAAGGTTTCCTCGGGCCGGGCGGAGATTGGCCCTCGAGTGCAATATTCATTGTTCCCCAATAACCGAATACTTTTTTCTGTAAATACTGCATATTTGATTCCATCCATAACTCCATTTTCTTCCCTATGAGTTCCAGTATCAATAAGAATTCTAGTTCTTACTGTTCATATGGTATCAAAACGTCGGACTTCTAAATTCTCATAAGGTCCTCCAAGAATTCCTTCTAGAGCCTGTTGAATAATTTTTAACCCAAGACGAAGAGACTTATTCAATGGTCACTGCTAACCGCTTTTGGTCCCAAATCCAAATGTTATCAGTTCTGGTATGTAGACTAAATGATACAATGCGAGAAAAATTCCTAGATTCATGGAGATACAGAACAATATATTGAAAGCCGTATGCCTTGGAAGAAGCTTGTACAGTTTGGGAAGGGGTTTTTAAAAGAAGAATCATGTCTTTTTGATTTTATTCGTTTTTTCCCCACAACATCTCGATTTTTTTACATACAAAGTTTTTACTTGTTACTAATAAAGTCTAGCCTCTGTTCTTCCTCAGATCCCTTATTTAACTCCGATAGTATCATATTATAGATCGAGGTCGATGCAGAGGAAATGAATGAATCAATAGAGATCGCGGATACCGTATGGACCCCACAAATAACTCTCAAAACAGAAGTTATCCTATAGATGCTATATCCATGCCTGTTCGAAATGCAAATCATAGTATTCATTCTTATGCAAATGGAAATGAACTGGTTTTTTGGCATCCTTAGAGGTGCGCCCTACTCTTATGGATCAGATGAGATCAAGTTCTGTGTAATATTAAGATCTCTCTCCCGAACAGTTTCTTATTATTTATATAAGATCGTTACAATCTCGACGAATTCCTTCTGAATAAATTAATAAATCATATGTAAGAATTATAGCATTTCATTCTTTATTGGCAAGTCAACTTTGATTCTCTATCAACCAATAAAGTGAGACCATCAATCACACAAGCCTCTTATCCATTCTCGTTCGATCGCTACGGGGAACAAGTTAAAATAGAAAAACTCTTATTGGGTTTAGGGATAATCAGGCTCGAACCGATGACTTCCACCACGTCAAGGTGAGGTCGAATAGACGGTTTCTCAATAAAAAAAGCAGACTTAATATATTGACGGCCTTAGGTGTCGATTCTGGTTGGATTCCCAATCCAATCCGGCAGAACAACTCAAAATATAAAGAAGTATCGTTAATTTCTTTATGCTCGTTCCAAGTTTGAAGTACCATTTGTACAAATAGGAATCTCCTTCCTTACACGATTTCATTTTTACATAACCCCTCTTTGAGAAATTTTAGAAAGATTATCCTTGTCTCTGTTTATGTCTCGGATTGGAACAAATCACTATGATTCATCCGCGCCTACGGATCAATCGACATTTTTCACAAATTTTACGAACAGAAGCCCTTATTTTCATATTTCTTACTCCTTACTTTGATTTTGAATCTATTCCTTGGAAGAAAATAAGTTTCTTGTTTTTTTTCTTCAAATTGTATCTTTGATGAAAGAGATTTTTTCAAAAAGAATCTATCGAATCGTTCGAATTTTTGTTCCGAAGTCTATAAATTATACGTCCCCTGATTGCCTTATTTCTATTTTGATTCTATCCCCCGACAGTGTTTGTATCAAACTGCATCGTACCTTCCCCGAAATATAACCTAGTAATTATGTGGTTAGAAAGAGAAATATCTGCAGCAATACAACAACGCATTGGGCCTGAATATGCCGGTCCATTGGGAATTCTTACTCCAAATTCTGGGGTCAGAGAGTTTCATAAAACGTTCTTGGTGGAAAAAAATGTGAGTGAAAGATCCCACTGAATCGAATTTGATCCATGAATCTAAGAATTTTGACATATTTTACTTTATTATATTATGAAAATCAATCTGAATCCTTCTGGTTCTAAGGTTTCCGCACTTGAAGAAAAAAAACCTAGGACGTATCACTCAAATTGTTGGCCCAGTACTGGATGTTGTTTTCCTCCGAGGCAGAAGCGAGAATGTCGGCTTGAGTAACGCAAATATTGGTGAGAATCCAATGCCCCGAAAACCTAAGGGCTCCTCCGCAAGGTTCGTCCACGGAGGGTGAGTCAGGGCCTAAGATTAGGCCGAAAGGCATAGTCGATGTATATTTTTCTTTGAGAACGGGGTATTTCCATGGGTTTGCCTCGGTATCGTGTTCAACTGTCGTATTGAATGACCTCGGCCGATTGCTTTCCGTGATTTGATATTGAATGCAAATAATTCATAATCATCAATAAATCAGGTTAAGATCGATCTAAACCAACCTATTTTATTATACTCATTTATTTTTAAACCGATCCATTTATTATCTATTATTTGATTTATGAAGCCTTTATATTGGAATGAATCAATAGTCAAATGGTTTGGCACTCCTTCCTGAGGAGATGAAGCAATATAATTTTGAATCAGAGCTTTTGATCTTTGTCTATCCTTCAATTCTGTTTTTTTTTAAGAAATTCACAGTTAGAGTTGGTCTAGTGAATAAATGGATAGAGCTCTATGGCTCTAATTCTGGTAAAATAAAAAAAAGCAACAAGCTTTTATTCTTCATTTGAATAATTTCCGATCTAATTAAACGTTTCTTCCTATACCTATGAATTCCATTGGACCCAGAAATGAGACATTGGGAGAATCTTTTTGGTCTTCCAATATCAATAGATTGATTGTTTCGCTCCTGTATCTTCCAAAAGAGAAAAAGATTTCTGAGAGTTGTTAATCTCTCCACAGCACCCGTGCTAACTACTCTATGGTTTGGGTCTTTAGCGGGTCTATTGATAGAAATTAATCGTTTATTCCCCGATGCTTTGTCATTCCCCTTTTTTAATTATAGTTTAAGATCCTATTTTATTTTGGAGAACATATTTGAATCAGATTTCGGATCAATCTATATTGATTGACTGCCTCCATGATGTTGTTGCTAGCAAATACCGTTGTTTTTAGTTTTGGGTCTTCCAAATCATTCCCGCAGTGGATCCGTACCAATTTTTTTTTATGATCCTTCGATAAAAAGATTCATTCTCCTCATAAAGAAGAGGAGGTAGAACCGATAAAGATTTCTTTTTTGATTCATCTCTGGAGTTGAATACCTCATTCAAGAATTTTTTTTGATCCAACCTGTAGGAATCAATAAAAAAGGCAAATTCCCTATGATACACCAGATCCGGCTCGGTTATTGATAGAGTGAATAGATCTGCCATTTCTTGAAATATCTCTTCTGATTCAAAATCATCAAGATCAGCCTGTTATCCCTAGAGTAATTTTTATCCGTTGAGCGATGACCCTTCCACTCGGCACCGTCGGATCACTAAGGCCGACTTTCATCCTTGCTCGACGAGTGGGTCTTGTAGTCAAGCTCCCTTATGCCTTTGCACTCGAGGGCCAATCTCCGTTCGGCCCAAGGAAACCTTTGCATGCCTCCGTTACCTTTTGGGAGGCCTACTCCCCATCGAAACTGTCTACCTGAGACTATCCCTTGGCCCGTAGGTCCTGACACAAGGTTAGAATTCTAGCTCTTCCAGAGTGGTATCTCACTGATGGCTCGACCCCCCGGAAGGAGGCCTTCTTCGCCTTCCACCTAAGCTGCGCAAGAAGGGCCCAAAGGATCTTTCGTGTATAATCCTGCATAATCTCGAATGTTATCAGTTCCGGTACATAGACCAAATGATACAATGCGAGCAAAAGTTCCTAGATTCATGGAGATATAGAACAACATATAAGTTATCATGCCTTTTTTTACATTTTAAAGATTGGCATTCTATGTCCAACAGAATATCTCGATCTAAGTATGAAGGTAAGAATAAATACAATAATGATGAATGGAAAAAAGAGAAAATCCTTTAGCAAGATAAAAGGACCACTACTACAAGCAGTACTATACCTTTGATCGTGAAATATCGATTGCTTGTTGAACCCTGTGAATCACGTGGAAGTAGGATACTCCAAATTCGGGGGTCAGAGAGTTTCATAAAACATTCTTGGTGGAAAAAAATGTGAGTGAAATATCCCACTGAATCGAATTTGATCCATGAATCTAAGAAATAGTGAGAATTCTTGATCTCACTCAATATCTCCCTCAATTCGAAGATCCAGGATTTGAATTGATATCGCAGAATAAGAGTAGAAGTAGAACTAAGAAAAGATACCTTCGATGTATCTTATTAATTTTAATGAACGAGATCTTGTAATTTGTAATAAAAAAAAGTAAGTAATAAGGTATTACACTCTATGAAATTCGATTTCTATGGGCACTTCTATATTTAGATAGAAATAAATTAGACTAGGTTGCCAAAAAAAAAAAGTTTTTTCATTACGCCGAGAAAAGATTTTCCACCAAAAGAGTCCGTTAGGCACCTAATCGTTAAAAAATGGCTTGGTGGTATGTTAACGAATTGGTCCGCTACAGAAACGAGACTTCATAAGTTCAGAGACTTAAGAGGAGAACAAAAGATGGGGAAACTTAGTCGTCTCCCTAAAAGAGATGCAACAAAACCCATTTAAGTTTAAGAAAATTTATGAATTCTCCCATATATAATACTCTTTCTATCTTACTAATAAAATAAAGAGTTTTTTATTAAAGATAAAGAGTTTATTATAAGTTCGCGACTCAATCAAAAGTTCGATTCTATCTGAACTGCTCATTTTCAAATGATATCCACACTGCTCACAAATATTCATTTTTGATCTAATTTTTTTTATAATTTAATCCATAAAAATTTTCGCATTGAACCCATAAATTTTTGTATTTTTTATTTATGTCAAAATCATTAGATCTTCCTCTTATATTGAAATCGCGGCTTAAGCCGGATGAGAGGAAACCTTCACGTCCGATTTTAAAAGGGGGAATCCAATCTTATAAGAACCTATCTAAAATTTTCTTTTGCTAGGCCCATAGCTAAAAAACCCACTTTCCTACGATTACGGGGCTCACTCCACCTAGAAATGTTTTTTTCCGTATCTTTTTCTTCACTTCCATCGGGATGCCAAGCACCAGGAATAATACCCACTGGAAGAAACGGAATTGATTTAGTTAGCTCACACTTATGTTTTAACTTCCTCCTAAACAATATCGAATTTAAACACCATTTTTTCATAGAGTTTTCCTGCTCCTCCTTCTATTTAATCAAAATAGAATAGATGAATATTCATTTGAGGAATAATCATTTTACTATTTTATTTCCTATTAGAATTAAGCATATAATATAATCATTAGAATACAAAAATCTCTAATTGTCAGCAAAGTTGTTTCTTTATTTAATTTTCAATGAAATTTTTATTCAAATCCAAAAATTTATCTTTTTTATACATAGCTCGTCGATTCGGCATTGATAATAAAAGAGCGCCCTTTCCGATTGGATCTATTCATTAAAAAGAATCGATTCGATACATTTCTTATGTACCCATAAATGCTATATTGGATTTGAATCAAATTTCGGATCAATCTATATTGATTGACTGCCTCCATGATGTTGTTGCTAGCAAATACCGGTGTTTTTAGTTTTGGATCTTCCAAATCATTCCCGTAGTGGACCCGGACCAATATTTTTCTGATCCTTCGATAAAAAGATTCATTCTCCTCATAAAAAAGAGGAGGTAGAACCAATAAAGATTTCTTTTTCGATTCATCTCTGGATTTGAATACCTCATTTAAGTAGGGACCTAAAAGATCGAATGGAATGAAATGATATATAGACAAGTAAATCCCTTACGAGTTCCAAAGTTATTCCTTTAATTTTCAAGTCCAACATTGATTTCTTCAGACGTGTCAATTGGGCAAATACGCCCATAGTGCCTCGGGTGTATATCTCGTATCCGAAAGCTAGCAGTTCAATTAACCAACCGAAGTTAGCTTCAGTCATTATGTATTGAACAGAGGAAAAGGCCTAAATAAGGAGTGTGAACTATACAAGTTTACAATAACATTTGGTTAAATGAAAGAAAAAGGGGAAGGAGCCCTCTACCCACAACAGATAGAGGAGGATTTATTCAATCACATAGTTTGGGCTCCTAGAATATGGCGCCCTTGTGGCAATCTATTTGATTGTATCGAAAGGTCCACTGAATTGGGATATCCCTATTGGGCCGGGTCATTTCGGGGAAAGCGGATCATTTATCATAAAAAGGATGAGCTTCAAGAGAATGATCCGGAGTTCTTGCAGAGGCATGAAAGAGCTAAATTAGATATCTTCTTTTGCCAACACAACATAGGTCATCGAAAGGATCTCGGACGACTCACCAAAGCACGAAAGCTAGGATTTTTCAGAAAATGGATTCCTATTTGAAAAGTGCATAACCGGGTCACCCTATAATTTTTTTTGAAGTTTTAGTTACTTCAGTTCAATATTTTTTAGTGATCAAATAAGGTTGATTGTATCATTAACCATTTTTTTGGTGCGAGGAACCTATCATCATGAATCCACCGATTTCTGCCGCTTCTATTATTGCTGCTGGCAAAGAAATTCATTAAATTCAAAAAAATTCTTTGGCCTAATTTTCGATTAGAAGATTTAGCTTGTATGAATCATTATTGGTTTGATACTAATTATGGAAGTAATTTTAGTATATTAAGAAAGCATATGTATCCACGATTCAGAATTCTTTGATTTGGACTTCTACTTATTCCTGCAGCAACAAAAAATATTCGACGTATGTGGGCTTTTCCGAGTGTTTTGATGGATACGGGTCTTTTCCACAGAAAAAGGGAATCTTTTGTTACAATAGAACCAGAACTGATGTGGATCATTCAAGAATCGAAGTCGATTTGCTTTATAAAAAGATTGCTCATATTTTACAAGAGATGCTTACTTATAAATCTGATCATATTAAAGCTTGTCAAGAATTACTTGGTGCTACGATCATTGGAGGAATAATGGAACAAATCACTATGATTCGTCCGCGCGTACGGATCAGTCGACATTTATCATAAATTTTACGAACAGAAGCCCTTATTTTCATATTTCTTACTCCTTACTTTAATTTTGAATCTATTCCTTGGAAGAAAATAAGTTTCTTGTTTTTTTTTCTTCAAATTGTATCTTTGATGAAAGGGATTTTTTTCAAAAAGAATCTATCGAATCGTTCGAATCTTTTGTTCCAAAGTCTATAAATTATACGTCCCCTGATAGCCTTATTTCTATTTTCATTCTATTCTTTAGTAGGAATCTCCGATGTTGGATAAGCAGAACCTCATTTTCGGAGTCATATTAGTAAGAATCTGAACCACCAACTTACTCACATAGAAATGTATAAAAAAATTATGACTTAGACTACGATTTAAGTTTTTCTATTCTTACTTACATAAAAAACTTTCTACCTTTTCTTGTGTCGAATAGAAGATTAGGGAGACTTATAATCCTTCCTAGAGGTACCTGTTCCTTTCATTTGTATGAGACAAATGTATGCATTTCGATTAGGGTCATATTCTATGGTTATGATTCTACCAGATATGACTGAATTACCTGAGATGCCTGTGCCCATAAAAAATCCCGAAGCCAATTATTAATAGTACTGGAACTCTGTGCAATGTTGGGTGAAAGTTTTTTAGTAATAAATATTTTTTTGAGGATCCAGTTTTTTCTGAGCCCCGCTATGCTCACCAGTGCAGGTGCCACTAAAAGAATGATCGATTCTTTTGGATCCTTCCTTTCTTCAAATGAAAGCTCCAAATGCCTGAATTCGTTACAGTTCCTCCTGAAATACTCCAACCACCCCATGAATTGGTTATTCCTAAACGAGTCTTTTCATTATAAAACCAATAAACCGGAAAAAGATGGATTGTTTTGTGAAAGAATCGCTGGACCCAATGTTGGATCTGCCCAAGGACCCACTGGTTTAGGTAAATATCTAATGCGTTCCCCTACGGGAGAGGTTATTTTTGGAGGAGAAACTATGTTTTTTTGGGATCTTCGTGCTCCCTGGTTAGAACCTCTCTCTCTCCAAAAAAATATGTTTTTTTACTGATGCACAAAGAAAACATTTTGTTGCGAATGAACAAGATATTGAGGAATTGTCCATATGTAAGATCATCATTATGGATACGGGTCTTTTCCGAAGACATTTACCGAGGAAGCGGAAGTCTTTACTAGTTCAAAATAGATAGACTATTTTTAAATTATAAAATTCCCCATTTCTGTTTTCAATCATTCTGCTCTTGATAAATGAAATGGAATTGAGTGCTCAGATTTTTGGGGGGTAATCCCTGCTCGTAATTTCCAGTAGGTCCATTTCCCATACTGGGGACCGTTTTGTTTTTGTAGGATGGTCCGGCCTATTGGTATTTATCCTGATTTCACTCTTTCTTTATCAGTTGACTTTGCCTGCTAGGCAAGAGGGCAGCAAGTTACATATTCTGTCTCCACTTGGCTCGGGGGGATATAGCTCAGTTGGTAGAACACAGGGCTATTTACAAGGGATTACCTCGGATCTACGCCGATTGATTATTTCGCTTCTGTATCTTCCAAAACAGAAAAAGATTTTTGAGAGTTGTTAGGAAGTTGAGTTATTGATGAATGAGAATCTAATGTCTTATTAAAACTTTAGGAGCGATCTGTTCATCCAACTAGAAATTTCTATGTTATTTTGTACTCTACAATTCCTTTTTGTGGGATCATTTTCGACAAGATTAGGTAGAGAAAGACAGTCAAAGTTACCCTTTGGATAGATAGTTAAAACTTGCATGTATATCATCATTTATGATTAATTATTATTATCATGTTTATTAGCCATTGTGGATGTAGGTTTGGCAATGACAGGTTGATTAGTTGCTTTGGTAAAGGATACAAATGATGGGGAAATCCGTTGCTCTAAACAGTTTGGTCACACTTGATATTAGTCTTCTTGTGAGTATACGTATTATTATTCATACCAGAATGTATTTTTAACCCAAAGTTTTCTCTTTGACCCCCGAGTGCTCAGTTGAGCAGTTCGAGAGTAAGTTTTAGCTCTTTTAGCTTTTTTAACGAATTAAGTTTGCAGGGATATGCTAGACGCATCACTAGCTATCTTAAGAGCTTATTTTAGTTTCCTTTATGTTTTTGAATTCATATTTGAAATTATATTGATTTTGTAATATTAATATGATGAGAACCCTGATTAATCTAAAAGATATCTTTATATGTTTCCGAGAAGTATTTTGTATTTATATTTTATATGGAAAGTAAGGAATGTTGTTGGATTTCAAAATACATGAATGTTGAATGTTAAAAGATATTTTGAAAATTGTTAAATTTTGTTTCATGTTTATGTGCATTAGGTATTTATATATATAACACACCCATGTTCAGTCATCGCAGATTAATACTAGAAATGACTGTAGAATTTATAGCGCATAGTTTCGGATCTCAGAATGAGGGATGTTACTGTTTGGTATCAAAGAACAAGGCTATGAAATACTAAAAGATTTTTAAACTTTAAAAGGTTCTAGAACATACTACTAATGAATTAAAAAATAAATCAGTGAATGGGATAACGTTATAGTAATGTAGTTATATCTTTATTACATAAGTATGCAGATCCTATCTTTATTCTTCTCTTTTTCTTTTGCTCTAAAGACATCTTCGTACATCTAACAAAGAACTGGATGCAAATAAAGAAAATAAGATGTGGAAGCGGGAAATAGGTGACTCAATTTTGGACGAGGAAGTACCATTCCAATGGTAATGTCAACCAAAAACGAGGCGAAACCAAGGTAGACCACTAGTTATTACTGCGATTGTTAATACTTGACACTTTCGGTGGATATGGAAATTAGGTACAATTTCTTTGTTAACTTGATGTGCATCGAGAATGTTGCTGGATTTGGTAATGGAAACGTTGGAGTTGCATATCCAGAGATGTCTACTACCAGTTATGTTACTTTGAGATGGGACAACGCAAGGCTTGGAAAAAAACCATTCGATGGAACTGAGGATGCAACTGAAGTGAAGAAATGATTAATTCATTACAAGTGGATTTTTGCTGATGTGGGGTAGAATAATGAGTAGAAGAGGATATTTTTCTCTAGACAACTGCAACAAGATACTCTTTATTCGGGGAATAGTGTC
Source organism: Allium sativum (assembly GCA_030737875.1). Taxonomy (NCBI): domain Eukaryota; kingdom Viridiplantae; phylum Streptophyta; class Magnoliopsida; order Asparagales; family Amaryllidaceae; genus Allium; species Allium sativum. Next base: position 925,422,855 of record CM060922.1, read on the forward strand.
ATCATGGGAGTAATGGAATATAAAATGCCATTGGCTGAGTTTAGAAGGAGATTTGATGAAAAATTTATTTCGAAAGTCACGAAGTCTGATTTGCTCCGAAATTCTATTGGGCTAGGGTTAAAAGATGTGTATGTTCTTTAGTATGCCACTATATTTGAGAGAAAAATTCGCTATGATTATGCTATAGTGTATACGACATTAAAGAGGGACCATATGTTTATAAGAGGATTGAAAACGAAATGGCTAAATCTACTTTAGAACACATCTTAAGTCCTTGCGATGTGGTGTTAGAAATGGAATTAAGAAATGATTTCTTTATTGAGAGTAAGACTTGGAGTGCACAGAGTAGGCCAAGTCAAAACTTGAAGTTCTATCCAAAGAAGGAAGCTCAAAATGGAAAAGCTATGGAAAAAAAACTTGCTGATTTGTTTAAGTGCAACAAAAATGGATAACAAAGTCATTATCAAGAAGAAAAACATCAAATGCTTCAACTGTGACCAAATAGGTCATTACAAAATAAGTGCCCAGAGCTTGCTAACGGAAATGATTTTTCTTTAGGGGTTTCTACCTAAAACCTGACTACTAATGGGAGGAGAAAGTCTACGATGGAATGTATGCTTTTAATTCATGGCTTAACAATCGACTGCTAATGAAAAGAGGAAGTCTATGATGATATGTATGATGTTGATTCAAGGCTTACCTATTAAAATATTGTTTGATACTAGTGCATCACATTCTTTCATGTCCCATTGTTTAGTATATAGATTATCTTTAAAACCATCATACCTTGTTACTTCTTGGTAGCTAATCGTATAGGAAGTTAAGGATCTCTAAGATGAGATACGACATTTTATAATGTAAGTTGCTAGGGTACATTTTTCCCTGTGCATTGCTTGTGTTTGATTTCATTGGTTATGGGATCATATTGGGTATGGATTGATTAAATGAGTGCATAGCTAGGATATTTTTCCAAGCTAAGGAAATACCGCTGAGGCACTTAAGTTGTTGTGATCGAATTGTATACTCAGTCGAGAATGAAAGTTCGGGGATGTATGCACTGTTGGGAGCAGCAAAATTTAACGTTGGGATAAGTCAAGTTCATGTAGTGAAGGAGCTTGCAGATGTCTTCAAACCGATTACATGATTACTACAAAAAAAGAGCTACAGAGTTCAAAATAAACCTTATGCAAGGAGTTAAACATGTGAGTAGATCATCGAGAAAAATTGCACTCACCGAGATGAAGGAGTTCGCATGTAAACGACCCGCATTCTATGCATCAGAGGATCATAGAATATTTATTTCATTTTCATACGAAGTCGTATGGTCGTGTAACTTTGGGGAACAACTATTGGGGTCATTTCCCATATTCGCAATTTTTGCCGATTTTTAAATGACCGTTTTGCCCCGGGAGAATCTTGTTTTGCCTATAAATTTGGAATGGTAAGGAGTTTTGACCTGAAACCATTTCCATTAGATCCGGATGATGGTTTACCTTTCCGTAGAGAATTTACATTAATCAAACGGACTTACAGTTTGGGAGATATGGCTAAATTAATGTTTAGAAGGTGAAAAACAGCTTAACCGGGCCAAATAGGGTGATTAACAGCTAGGCCAATGGGGGATTTCGGGATTAGGGGTATTTAAGGACTGAAAGGGACTAGATAAACTCTTCTTTGTCATTTTTGATGCCACTACTTTCATTCCTTCAACCCTAGTAATGGCTTCTACCTTCTAATCAAGGATTAAGAAAATCAACATCAAATCTGAGTTGAAGCTGCTGTGTTGCATAGAGATTCGACCCAAATTAGAGATATTTTCAGATCAAAGATTAGTTTATGGCTAAGGTGAGTGATTTGCATTGTATTTTGCTAATTACGGCTAATTAGGGGTGATTAGTGTTAATCAGCTGAATTATCGCTCAGAAAAATTTGGAAAAATACGTAGAAATTCTTAAATATTATTTTATGCCTCTGTTAGAAATTTGGGTTAATTTGGACATGTTTTGTTCATCGTATGGCTAAATCATGATTAAGGAGATTAAGGGGGAAACATGGGTTTTGGGTATGTTTGATCCATATTATCATGTCAAGTTATTGTATTGTGTTTATGATTGATTATGCATGTTGCTACTACTGTTTGGAATGATTTGTGGTTGCATAGGAAAGTTAGATTGTTCAAAAACGCCTTCGAGAGGCGAAAATTAGTTGCTAGAAAGTGGTGCAGGTTTTAGGTCGCAGGGAGCAGTTCCTAGGAGAGCGATTGTGGGTAATCGAGCGATTCCTAGGAGATCGACTGTGAGTATGCGAGCGATTCCTCAGAGAGTGACTGTGGGGAGCGAGCGGTTCCTCGGAGTGCAACTGTGAGTAAGCCAGTGATTCCTAGGAGAGCGATTGTGGGGAATCGAGCGATTCCTAGGGAAGGGACTGTGGGGAATTGAGCGACTCCTAGGAGATCGAGCGTGAGGAAGAGGGCGAACCCTAGGAGGGCGACCATGAGGAATAGCGCAAAACCTAGGAGGGCCCGAGAGGAAGAGGGCAAACCTTAGGAGGGCGACCGTGAGGAATATGCAAGGTGGACCATGAGCCGATGCCAGAGCGAGCCGAGGAAGCTGACCACGAGCCGGAGGTTATGAAGCATCAAGAACTGACCCGGAAGAGGAGGACCGCGAGCATGTGTCACAACCCGAACAGAGGTCCACGAGCAGATCACGAGCTGATGCAGGAAAGGGGATCATGACCCGAACTGGAGAATCACGAACCGCACATATCTGAACTAAAATGTGAACATGTATGGAAGCTTGGAGTTACGAGATGAACGGGAATGATGACCAAAAACCTGAGATGCAAAGGTACTCCAAATGAGAAGTTGTGACTCAGGATCTAGACGGGAACCAACGAGTTGACTTCATCATTAGACTTTGCTGCGGGACATGTGCAAAGGGGTTATCGATACCTATAACTTTGGTTCACCACTGAGAGACGGATTAGGGGCTCGCAGTGATAACTGCACGGGTTGGACTTCGTCATGTCCTAAAGATTAGGTGACCAAAGTAGTGGGTATTGTATGCTTTATGCACTGAGTGAGAGATGTGAGGATGATTGCTATGTTTGATGTTTGCTATCACCATGTCATCCACACCCCCATTTACACTTTATGTTAGTATTACCTTAGAGTAATGTACATCTTGTTGTGCTAACTCTTTGGTTGCAGGTCCAGGTTCAGGTATGATTGGATTATACCTATTATTGTTCTATTTTTGCTGCTTATTGCTCATACCAGACTTTTGTATGACCCAGAGTTTTATGTCTCTTCTTATTACTCTAGGTGCTCTTAAACGGGCAGACTAGAGATAGGTTAGCTGGTTGTGCACGAGTAGCTGTCCGGAGACAAGAAGGAGGCTTACACATATTATCCTTTATACATATTCTCCCTGTGTCGCTGCTGGTAACTACTTCAGGCATTAGTAGTGTACCTTTCCTTTTCCTTTGCTTTAAAGGCAGTATGTTGGAGTTGTAATAAGCTGTATTTTGAATTTCCGCTGCTATGACGATTATGGTTTAGTTTTCAGCTTATGCAGTGTCTCGCCTGTTTTATGTCGAGTGTGTTATTATTATATTTTATTCCATGCGCTGTGAGACATTCTATAGGTTCCTTGTTAGTTCATAGTTTCAAATTCCTTTCTTCTCTTTTCTTTTCTTTCGACGACCATCCCGTGCTAGTTGGACATCAGTACATCGCATTTCGAAGGAAATGTCGGTTGGTTCGGGGCGGGCCGTCACACTTTGTATCAGAGCTCTTGGTTGCATAGTTAAGCTCGGGGAAGACATCAGGAAGAGATAGAATACATATATGAGAGCGCGTACTTGTGATATTTTGGTTTTCAAAAGCTATATATATGTACATATACTATTAGTTTATGTAAGGATGAAGTCGCACTGCACTCGCACCACTATGAAGATGGTTAATAATTTTCTCTTTATAGATTTGACGATAAGCCGATATACGAGGACTATGGGTTCATGGGCTAATAATTGAAATGTCTCTGATATGAGGACGATATTCACTACTTTCATGCTAGAGATGCTTAGGGATGCTCGGGGAGCAGTTCCTAATGCTGCTAATGGTGGTGGTGCAGTAGTGCAGGCGCCTAATGCCGATTTCGCCAAGCTTAACAAGGATTATACTAGTCTTGGCGGGAAACCGTTCCACGGAACGGAGTCACTACGGATGTTCAAGATTGGTTGGATAGTTTTGAGCACATCTTCGAGGATTTTGGAATTGATGATGCCATGAAGAGAAAGTTAGCATCGTGTCAGCTTCAAGGACGAGCTATGAATTGGTGGAATGTTATTAAAGCAGCTACTTCTGATGATAAAGTTACTTGGAATCAGTTTATGACTCATTTTAGCGGAAAGTTCATTCCAGCTGCTCACAAGTCTGAATTGTTTAGGAAATTTTTGGAGCTTAAGAAGAGTGGTAGGGCAGTCTCGAAATATATTGATGAGTTCGATACTTTATCGAAGTATGGATTATATCTTACCGACACTGCCGAGAAGTTGAACGAGAAATTCATAACCGGCTTAGATGAGTACTTGAGGGAAAGGCTGATAAACCACATCGACGAGATGTTCGAGTCTATAGTGGGGAAAGCATTGAGATAGGAGAGTCTTTACCCTAAGTCAAAGACCAAAGTTGCTATTGCATTTGCAGGGGGAACCAAAGCCGCAAGAAAGTGGTGGAGGTAAGAAGGAGTCTCAGAATAAGAGAAAACAGGATCAGACCAAGGGTGGTCAGAAAAAGGACAAAAAAGATAAAGAGTGCTTTAGTTGTGGCAATCCACTATGCTAGAGATTGTCAGGAAAAGCCTGGGGAAAGGAAGTGCTTCAATTGTGGCCAAGTGGGACATCATAAGGATTATTGTCCGCAACCCCCTAAAGAGAAGCAGATTGTGAAAGCATATACTATCAATGTTGTTCATTCTTCGTCGAATGCCCCAACTGAGCCGGAGAAGGGAAAGGGCGCCACTATTCGAGGTATGCTTTCCATTTATGATGTTTCTGTTCTAGTTTTGTTGATAACAAGGCATCCCATTCCTTCATATCTAGTGACCTGGTAGATAATTTGGGATTGGAACCTGAGATAGTCGATAGACCTTTAGTTGTGATGAAACCGATAGGTGGTTCGACTAGTTTTTGCATGATTTGTTGTAATGTGGTCTTGTCGGGTTATGGATGTATGTTTGCTTGTGATTGTTTAGTTTCTTTGCTAGTATCATCTCACGTAAATTGTCTGAATTCGGAGGAGAAGTTCGTGGAGTGCTTGTCTGATATTGGTTTAGGCCTTTGGGGCTTGTGTTTAGAGAATGTCGAGTTCGACTAGGATGGTTTGCGTTAGATATAAGTAGTTGTTGTGATTTCCATTGAATGATATCTCGGCTTACTCGAGGAGTGATGTGCAGCCGTGGCATGATAAGACTGTTCAATGGTATGGACTGCCCCGAATTGGATTCGATAGGGCTAGGAGATGAATCAAGTGGGACTTGAGGAAGCTGCAAGGTAATGGATTGTTTAGGACCCTATGTTGATGTTCTCTTTGGTTTAAGAATGGTAGAATTTCGAAGGGATAAGATGTGCTCGTTGATCGTGGAGATACAACGAAGGTTAGGACGATTCAAGTTGGACTTGAACTCATAAAAGAAAAATGGGTGCTCGTTGATCGTGAAGATGTAACAAAGGCTAGGACGATTCAAGTTGGACTTGAACTCGTAAAAGAAAAATGATTGTTCGTTGATCTTGGAGATGCAACGAATAGAGAGACTACTCATGTTGGACTTGAGATTTGTCAGTAATGGATACTCGAGACTGGGTCAGAGTATGTGGGTAGCTCTTCTGATGAGAGTACCAAGAAATCATCGATACTTAGAGTGTTTTAGGTGGACTCGAAACAGGGGTATCTGGGGATGCCCGTTACCTTAGATCCGTTGGACGTGATCTAGTTATCCTTGGAGGATAAACGTACGTTGGACATACGGTAGTCTGTATGGAGGCGGGGCTTCCATTAGCCTTAGGATTGGTTGGACGACTCAAGTAGGCATCGACGTATGTATGGAGGCGGGGCTTCCATTAGCCTTGGGATTGGTTGGACCAGTCAAGTAGGTATCGACGTATGTATGGCTTTGGCACGTGATAGATATGACATGTAGAGTATGCTATGGTTGCTATGTTTGTTCATATTTTTTGTTCCCTTGAGTAGAGTATCACCTGTAGGATTCTGGTATTAGAGAATGAAGAGATGACGGCATACACGGATGCCTTTGCTATCGGACTAAGTGTGATAGCTGATGCATTGAATAGGAGACATGACAATTTAGATGCTATGTTTCTTGAATGGAAGCAACCGGAGTATATCGTGGGATATGATCTCAGACGTAAGTATGGATTGGATCTAGAAATGTTAGTAAGTTAGACGATCAGACTGACTTTGATTGAGCGGATTGGTTCCAGTCAGAGGGACGACCCTAATTTAATGGTAATCATCTCCAAGGTAGAGATGTGCATCGACAGTGAGAAGATAAACAAGAATGGACTTGATTGAGGAAGATGACTTCAAAAGAATGGGAGTCTAGTTGTACCCAACATTATTGGATTGAGAGATGAAGTTCTTAGAGAACGTCATCACTTAAAACTGACTATGCACCCCGGTGGTAAAAAAATGTATCGAGACATGAAGCAGAACTACTACTGGGAAGGGATGAAGACAGACGTGGGGAAGTTTATATCCAAGTTCATGAATTGTCAACTAGTTAAAGCTGAGCAAAAGGAGCCTAGTCGTTTGTTACAACCGTTGGAAATTCTCGAATGGAAATGCAAACAAGTCTCAATGGATTTCATTGACGGTTTACCAAGGACTAGATTGGATCATGATAGTATTTGGGTGAATCGTGTATTAGAGGATCTCTTGAGGGCTTATATATTAGATTTTGGTGGGTCATAGGATGACCATTTGCATCTAGTTGAGTTTGCATATGATAATAGTTATCAGTCCAGTATTAGTATGACTCCATTTGAGGTTTTGTATAGAAGACTGTGCAACTCACCATCATGTTAATTGGAAACCGGTGAGAAATTTGTGCTTGGACCAGAAGTAATAAGTGAAACTTCAGATAAGATGGTGGAAGTTCACAACGTATTTCATGTTTCCCAATTAAAGAAGTTTGTGCACGACCCTAATGTAAATATTTCACCAAATCAGTTGGACGACATCGAGGTAGAACCCGAGGTGGTTGGGAACCATAGGACGATTCGTATCGTTGGACAAGATACAAAACAACTTCAAAGGAAGACGGTGAAACTAGTCAAAGTCCAGTGGGTTGGGAATGATAAAGACTGTACTTGAGAAACAGAGGAGTGCATAAGAAAGTCGTATTTAGAACTCTTTGCCAGGTAAGATTTTAATAGTGATAGTTTCTTCCCACGTTAGTAAACCGCATGCCAGGATAGTCTTGTTGTGTTTATTATGTATGTTTGATTGGTTGCAAATGATTGATAGGCATGCGGGATCCTTTATATGTTTCGGTTAAGGAATTTCGGGGGCGAACTTTCTTAAGGGGGGAGAATGTAACGACCCTCATTCTATGCATCGGAGGATCATAGAATATTTATTTCATTTTCATAGGAAATCGTATGGTCGTGTAACTTTGGGGAACGACTATTGGGGTCATTTCCCATATTCAGGATTTTTGCCAATTTTTAAATGACCGTTTTGCCCCTAGCGAATCTTGTTTCGCCTATAACTTTTGATTGGTAAGGAGTTTTGTCCTAAAACCACTTCCATTAGATTCGGATGATGGTTTCCCTTTTCGTATAATGGTACACTAATCAAACGGACTTACTGTTTGGGAGATGTGGCTGAATTAAGGTTTAGAAGGTGAAAAACAGCTTAACCGAGCCAAATATGGTGATTAGCAGCTGGGCCCATTGGGGGATTTCAGGATTAGGGGTATTTAAAGACTGAAAGGAGTAGAGAAACCCTTTTTTGTCATTTTTGCAGCCGCCACTTTCATTCCTTCAACCCTAGTAATGGCTTCTACTTTCTAAAAACACCTTTAATCACCTTCTAATCAAGAATTAAGCTAATCAACATCAAATCAAGTTAAAATAGCATCGAATCAGAGTTGGAGCTGCTGTGTTGCATAGAGATTCGACCCAAACTAGAGATATTTTCAGATCTAAGATTAATTTGTGGCTAAGGTGAGTGATTTGCATTGTTTTTCGCTAATTACGGCCAATTAGGAGTGATTAGTGTTAATTAGCTAAATTATAACTCAGAAAAAATTTGGAAAAGTATGTAGAAATTCTTAAATATTATTTTATGCCTCTATTACAAACTTGGGTTAATTTGGACATGTTTTGTTCATCGTATGGCTAAATCATGATTAAGGAGATTAAGGGGGAACATGGGTTTTGGGTATGTTTGATCCATATTATCATGTCAAGTTGTTGTTTTGGTGTTTATGATTGATTATACATGTTGCTATTAATGTTTGGAATGTTTTGTGGTTGCATAGAAAAGTTAGAATGGTCGAAAACGCCGTCGAGAGGCGAAAATTGGTTGGTGGATAGCGGTGCAGGTTTTGGGTCCACGGAGCTGTTCCTAGGAGAGGGACTATGGGGAATCGAGCGATTCCTAGGAGATCGACTGTGAGTAAGCGAGCGATTCCTCGGAGAGCGACTGTGGGGAGCGAGCGGTTCCTCGGAGTGCGAATGCGAGTAAGCGAGCGATTCCTAGTAGTGTGACTGTGGGGAATCAAGCGATTCCTAGTGGAGTGACTGTGGGGAATCGAGCGATTCCTAGGAGATCGAGCATGTGGAAGAGGGCGAAACCTAGGAAGGCTACCGTGAGGAATAGGGCGATCCCTAGGAGGGAGAGTGTGAGGAAGAGGGCGAACCCTAGGGGAGCGACCGTGAGGAATATGGAAGGTGGACTACGAGTCGATGCCAGAGCGAGCCGAGGAAGCTGACCACGAGCCGTAGGTTATGAAGCATAACGAATCGACCTAGGAGAGGAGGACCGCGAGCATGTGTCACAACCCGAATAGGGGTCCACGAGAAGATCACGAGCCGATGCAGGAAAGGGGGATCACGACCTGGACTGGAGAATCACGAACCGCACATCCCTGAACTAAAGTGTGAACATGTATGGAAGCTTGGAGTTACAAAACGAACGGGAATGATGACCAAAAACCCGAGATGCAAAGGTAGTCCAAATGAGAATTTGTGACTCAGGATCCAGACGGGAACCAATGAGTTGACTTCATTACAGGACTTTGTTGCGGGACGTGTGCAAAGGGGTTATCGATACCTATAACTTTGGTTTACCACTGAGAGACGGATTAGGGGCTCGTAGTGATAGCTGTACGGGATTGGACTCCGTCATGGCCCAAAGATTTGGTGACTAAGGTAGTGGATATCGTATGCTTTACGCACTGAGTGAGAGATGTGTGGATGATTGCTATGTTTGATGTTTGCTATCTCCATGTCATCCACACCTCCGTTTACACTTTATGTTCGTATTACCTTAGAGTACTGTACATCTTGTTATGCTAACTCTTTGGTTGCAGGTCCAGGTTCAGGTATGATTATATTATACCTGTTATTGTTCTATTTTTACTTCTTATTGCTCACACCAGATTTTTGTCTAACCCAGAGTTTTATGTCTCTTCTTATTACTCTGGATGCTCTTAAACGAGCAGACTAGAGACAAGTTAGTTGGTTGTGCACGGGTTGCTGTCTGGAGACGAGCAGGAGGCTTACACGTATTATCCTCTATACATATTCTACCTGTGTCGTTGTTGGTCACTACTTCGGGCATTGTACCTTTCCTTTTTTTCTTTAGAGACAGTATGTTGGAGATGTAATATGCTGTATTTTGAATTTCCGCTGCTATGATGATTATGGTTTAGTTTTCATCTTATGCACTGTCTCGCCTGTTTTATGTCAAGTATGTTATTATTATATTTTATTCCATGCGCTGTGAGACATTCTATAGGTTCCTTGTTAGTTCATAGTTTCAAATTACTTTCTTCTCTTTTATTTTCTTTTCTTTCGACGACCGTCCCGTGCTAGTTGGACATCGGTACAACGCATTTCGAAGGAAATGTCGGCTGGTTTGGGGCGGGCCGTCACATCGTAGGATGGTTCCTACCAAGATGAAGGAACTAAAGGTGCAACTAGAGGACTTGGAAAGAAAAAGTTTCATTATACTAAGCAGTTCACCTTAAAGAGTGGTTGGAGTATTCATGAACAAGTCCGATGATAACACCACGCACCCCTTAGTATTCCAAATTAAGGTCATAGTAAGGAATGTAGAGCGTTGTATGTACAAAAAAATAATCATGGAGATTAAGATTCACAAGACCTAAAACTAAAATAGCAGAAATATTTATTTTCCAATAACTTGTTATTAGAAAACAATACTTTATAAAAGTTAAGTTTAATGCAAAAAACGTGTTTCACATAATCTTAGCTCAAATTAGATTATACAAATAAAAAATTTCGCTTCTCAAGTGCAAATCCCGATTATGAAAAATAAGCTGTCATAAAATTAAATCTATCAAAAAGAAAGAAAATAGGATTTTCTACAATAATCTTCCAAGCTGTTAGTATCAATCAAATCCCAGCCATGTGAGCCCATTGGGGAAAAGGGAAAGGAAGGAAGAGGAATGGATTAGACATAAAGCCAAGTGAATGTTGTAATTACTAGCATGATTGAGTAATACAGGAAAGATAAACTGGAAAATAGTTTTAGTGTCAAATAGAGTAAGTGTCCATGCATAACTACAAAGGTGAACATACTGGAACGATGTACGAAAAAAATGTACTGAACTGTATGAGTACAGATTTATTTGATTATTTGTCTAATACAACCAGCCTTGATCACTTGCACTTTCTTAATTGTTGAACCTCTAAACAAGATTAAGATATATTCCTAACACTACTAATCAATCAGTTGTTATTCTACCATCTTACATGGTAGTTTATGTCACTATGGATCGCGGGTTTTATAAGACCCGACCCATTAGTAAAGACATAACATAAACGTTGTTGGCTGCAGTAGTGACTTATTTTCCTCATTGATGCACATTCACTATCTTTCGCTATCGAAGTGCACTTACAAACAGCTATGTCTCTATTAACCCCTTATTTTCCCTAATCAGCACAAGCATGCACAACCTCTACCATCATCATTTGTGAGACTATCAGTGATAAATATGACAGGGATTGTAGCCATTACAGGTCCTAGCAAAAAATATATTCTAATTTGCATTTCATCCCAAATCCCTCTTGATTCGAGCTTTAATCATTGGTCACTTATTTTTCCCAACCAGCCCATGTACTGCTGGTATAGACCACAAAAAATATGCTTATTAACTTTGGTAGCTTATTTCCCCCAAATCATCCTATTGTTTTTGGAACGGCCTATAACCAGTACATATATATTAAACTTAATCTCAAACAGCCCCTGTACTTACTTTTGGCATGATGCTTGAATTTCCCGTTTGCCTCTTAAAATTTAGTTTAGTGAGCTTTATAATAATTGTTGCTTTAAGAATGCTTTAATCTTTGTCGTTTATAGAGGTGATTTGGATCCCCCGTGGGCCTTTTCTTTTGTTAATATTATAGAAGGGGGAATGTTAAGGCAATTAGCCTTACTTAAAGCTAAGTTGGCCCTTTACCATCTTGATGAGACTAGTGATTCTATTAGTTGGGGTTTGATAGGAGATTAGTGTTCTCTGTTAATTCTATGTATAAGTTCATTAACTTTTCCGGTGTTTCGGTGTACCATTTTAAGTTTCTTTGGAAATCTAATGCTCCTCCTAAAGCTAAGTTTCTTATGTGGCTGATTATGCATAAGAAGCTTAATACGATTGAGCTTTTAAAGAAGAAGCACATTGTGTTTGAAGGTAAGTGTTGTTTCTGTAGTCTTTGGCATGAGGATGTTGATCATTTATTTTTCTCCTGTAGAGTTACTAATTTCATTCTTTTTATGGTCATTAGGATTTTTATTTTTGGTAGTTCTATTTATTTTAGAAATTGTGATGATTATTGGAATTTCTATAGAACTAATTATAATGCTAGACAGAGATTTGTTATGGATACTTTAGTCTCTATCATTAGTTGGTTCATTTGGTTGGAGAGGAACCAGAGAATTTTTAATTTGATTTCTGTGTCTGCTGATATGTTAATTACTGGGATTGTTAATTTCTGTTTAAATTGGATGTCTAACTCTCACTATAAGTTTTTTAGTGATTTGTTTTTTAAGAGATTTTTGACTAAGGTTAGATTTAATTTGTGTTTATTTTTTAGATTCAATAGTTTTTTTTTTACTTGTAATAGTCTGTGTATTTATTATTAGTTCTTTCCTTTTATCTCTACTCATATATAAATGGATATATATTTATATATATATATATATATTGATATATATTGATATATATATTGATATATATATACATAAATATGCACATAAACCCATCTATATATGTTTTGGTTACTGAAGATTTTGGCTAGTTTCTTTTAGGTTTCAGGTAGCTGATTTTAGCTGAGGTGCTTTGAGACTAGCTGTGTGGACTGATGTTTTTTTTTTTTGAAGGAAAAGGTAGTGAATCAACATGATTTATGCCTAAAATATATAGCATTCATCAAGTAACCAGTGCGTATATTTACAACATATGTACAACCAAAACAGCAAAACAGGTCATCGCTACATACGGCCATACAAAAAGGAGCCATACATCATAATTAACATTACATAGCTTTAAACATAACAGTAAAACAGCAAAAGGCCAGTGAACCAGTGAGCATCATCGTCAATCATGTGGACCAGTGATCCGCCCCCGCTTGCGAACTCGGTCTGCAATGCTTTCAACATGTCTTTTGCGCTCCATGCCTGCCCAGTCATAGACAAAATTAAGGGTAGAATAAATAATACTGTTAGGAGCTTTCAATTTGCGGTTAAATTTTCTGGAGTTGCGTTCATGCCAAAGCAACCAAGTGTAAGCAAAGTTCAACAAAGCGAAAAGAAGACTATCATGAGAGGCATGCAAGGTCGGGTAAATTGAATGCCAAAAAACAAATTGGTCAGCAATGAAATCACTCCAGTGCAAGTCAAGGTAAAGCGCAACCAAACATTTTGTCCAAATATAAAAAGCAAAGTCGCTAGCCAAAAATAGATGATGATAGTCCTCGTCGTCATGACCACAAAAAACACAGCCATCCATAACATGCACACCTCTCTGACGAATTCTGTTAACCGTATTCAATCTACCATGTATCACGACCCACATATGAATTTTGACTTTATCAGGAATTTTGAACCGCCACATATGCTCTAACCCCTACCTCCTAACCCCAGCAAAATTGAACAACTTGTAGATGCTACGAACACTAAACAACTTCTTCTCCCCCTCCAACATCCAAATAAAATCATCCCTCTCATTATTTAAACTCGCCGCTTCAAGCAAATCAAACAAACTGCATAGCTGAATCAATGCATTACCAGCCACTAGTCTTGAGAAATTCAATCTCCATTTGAAACCTGCTAAATCATTATTGTACATCTCTCTAACAGTGAAGTTTTTGTTGCAAGCAATACCATAAATCTCTGGAAACTCCACACTCAAAGGGACATTAATTAGCCAGCTATCCAACCAAAATGATGTGTTGTGTCCATTCTTCACCACAATCTTAGTACCCAACTTCATCCACTGCGCATGAACCATGACATTGCGCCAAAACACAGAGCATCTTGAAAAATCAGTGTTCCAACCAAAATTTCCATTGTAATATGTACTAATGATCCACTCCTTCCATAAAGCGTGCTTGTCAGAAATCATAAACCACAACCACTTACAAAGAAGAGCCGAATTCATTGTCTTTAAGTTTATAACATCAAGTCCCCCTTGCTCTTTAGATTTGCATACTTGGTTCCAAGATATCAAACAGCTAAGCTTCTTCGTCTCTTTAGAACCAGTCCAGAAAAAGTTACGACGAATTGCGTCAATCTTCTCCACCACCCATCCTGGAAAGTGATAGAAGGACATCCGGTACAGTGGAATCGACGACAGGACAGAATTGACAAGCACAAGACGACCAGCTCTGGATAATGAGTTGCCTTTCCACCTCGCCAGTCTAGTGTCCACCTTTTCGATCAAGTGCTACCAGTCTTTCTTCATTAATTTCTTGGGGCGAATGCACATACCCAGATAATTCAAAGGAAAAACTTCAGCCTTGCAATTAAACATTTCAGCACATGACCTGCGTAAATCATCACTACAACCCAACGTGTAAACACTGCTCTTATGAAAGTTAATTTTTAAGCCAGATAAACTTTCAAAAGCATAGAGAACAAATTTAAGTGCAGCAAGGAATTTACAGTCAGGTTTACTGAATATGATGGTGTCATCAGCATATTGCAAAGAGTTGATGCCCCCAACCACATGGTCACTGCCAAAACCGCTAATAATCCCCTCTGCACAACCCAGCTTCAGAATTTTGGAAAAAACATCTGCCGCCAAATCGAAAAGGAGAGGGGAAAGTGGATCGCCCTGTCTCAGTCCACGCTTAGAATCGATAGTAGAGCCAGCAACTCCATTAACACAAATGTTGGATCTACTTGATGAAAGAATCATGGAAATCCATTCAATCCACTTGGTGGGGAAGCCTCTTGCCTTCAGCACTTCAATCATAAATCGCCAGTCAACTGTGTCAAAAGCTTTGGCAAAGTCCAGCTTAAGGATAGCACAAGGGACGTCAAATCTATCACAATGAGAAATCACTTCGCCAACCAACGCAGCACCATCCAGAATGTTTCTTCCTTTAATAAAAGCAGTTTGGGATATACCAATCAACGAATCCATCTTAGTTTTCAGCCTATTGGCCAAAACCTTCGTGATTAGTTTGAAACTAGTGTTGAGAAGGCTAATCGGTCTGAAATCAGCGGCGGAAACATTACCTTCCTTTTTGGGGATTAAAACTACGTTAGCATAGCTAATCAAATCCAACCTCAAAGAGCCTTTGTGGAACTCGTCAAACAAACGCAAAACATCATTTTTCAACATGCCCCAGTATTGTTGGAAGAAAAAAGTGGGGAATCCATCAGGCCCAGGTGCTTTGTCACCCGGCATCTCCTTCAAAGCATTCGGAATTTCCTCTTCAGAAAAAGCACTTGCAACATCCGAGAGATCAGTTACATCAGGATACAATTTGCTCCATTCAACAGAAATACGGTTCCCAATGCGAGCACCGAAAATGCTTTTATAGTATTCAGTGAAAGTATCACTCATAAGTTGTTGCTCACAAATCTCCGCACCATCCTTCCAAATACTGTGTATCAAATTGGTACGGCGTCTACCATTGGCAACTCTATGAAAATACGCATTATTTCTATCTCCTTCCTTCAGCCACTGAGATCTGGATCGCTGTCTCCAAAAAATCTCTTCCTGATCCAAAACTTTGTTGAGTTCTCTTTCTCGCTGCTGAAGCAAATCTCTTTCAACAGCATCGAGTCCTCTTTCCTCTTCCAGTATATTAAGTTCAAGAATCAGTTTTTCTATCCTCTCCTTTTTAATTATAATATGACCAAACTCCTCTTTATTCTACTTTTTAAGAAATTTCCTCAAAAGTTTAAGTTTATTAAAAAGGGTTCTCGCTGCATCACCACTCTCCCCGAATTCAGACCAGTACAACAAATCGTTAAAGTTATCTTCCAGACACCACATTTTTTCAAATCTAAAAAAAGGCTTTTTCCTAATGGCATCCCCAGAATCTAATACAACAGGGCAATGGTCGGAAATAATCGTAGATAAGCCTTTTTGGGCGGTTAAAGGATGAAGATCCTCAAAGTGAGCGTTGATGAAGAAACGATCAAGTTTCACAAGTGTCGGTGGAGTTCTGTCGTTGCTGGTTTTTCTCTCTTGAGTTTTTTGTGAGAGGATGTTTGGGTTGCTCTTTTTTGTTGTTTTTTAGCTCTATGTATCTTGTTCATGTATTGGGGTAGATATACTTCTATATCGGGTAGTGGCATTGCCGGAATTCGATATTGAAGTTTGATGGGCGGTGGTTTATCCGGAGCTCACCTATCTACTCTCCTTTACATTCCTGTTGTTTTGTGTTGTATTATTTAAGTCTGTTTTTGGATTGGTGACAGAATTTTGTATCCTTTTTGTTTTATTTTATATATGTGTGCTCTCTTCTTTATTGAAGATCACACATTTTTGTTTTCAAAAAAAAAAAACTTAATCACAACTCTAAGTTCATGTCAATAA
This sequence comes from Allium sativum, assembly GCA_030737875.1. Classification (NCBI taxonomy): domain Eukaryota; kingdom Viridiplantae; phylum Streptophyta; class Magnoliopsida; order Asparagales; family Amaryllidaceae; genus Allium; species Allium sativum. Next base: position 925,439,180 of record CM060922.1, read on the forward strand.
TCAACATTTCCATCATTTCTTTCGACTATAACTTTCATGTTACAATTATGTTTTGGAATTAAGTCCAATCTATCAATTAGATCTCCATGTGTATTTGTACTGATTATCATAATATCAGTTTGCAAATATATTCGGTCTTCTCCAATTGCAACTTGTATCATAATTTAGTTGAAAATCTATTAAATTTGCATATTTCGGTCAAATCCCCTTTTTAATTACAATTCTGTATTTTATGTTCATTATCTGTAAATTTAGCCTCGGTCCTTTAATCCATTTTTGCACAATTTTACTTCAATCTTATTTCTCATCAACGAAATAAAGGATCAAATCAATTGCACAAATTAATCACTTAAAATCCATCGTCTATATGATAACATTTACATATTCAGTCGCGTTTTGGTCATATACCATAAATAAATATAGAAATTGCAAAATAATTGAAAATCACAGAAGGGGGGGGGAATACCTATACAAATATCTTGCTGAACTTAAATAAAATAAAATTTTAGGAAAAAGATTGAAAAAATGTAGAAAGCAGCTTATATAAAGAGATTTACAAAAAATAACAACTTATTGGAAAACTATAAGAAAACTATAAATAAAATCTATAAAACACTACAGCTATAAGAAACCCTATTTTCTAAATTACCAAAAAAATAAAATATTGGCAAACTCATCGTTGTCATACCATTCTTCCACGGCCTCTGTAGGTCCTGTCTCCAAAACGTGTATGTATATATATGTGCATATATAAATATAAATATAAACATACATATATATATATATATTAATTAATCTTTTCCCTCAAAAGTTTTGGCTAAGTCTGTCTCAAAAAGAGAGAATCCTAGCGGAGAAGAAATTGAGTTGTGAAGAATAAATTGTGTATAGGTGTCTACATATTGGTTACGCTAGGCATCTTAGGCTGTTGGATTTCTAAATTAAATCCAGGCCAGCAACGTCACAATACTTTCTGGGCGGAAGTCGTATCCGAACTATACGGTGGGTGGACCAACCCAACGAGCGGTTCGACACCAAGGTCGACCTGGCTATATGCTGGGTCGAGCCAACCAAAATATACTTGTTTTTTCTTCTAATTTTGTTTTTTCGATAACTCTCCCATATGAACTCATAATTAAATTAAATTAATTAAGAAAATAATTAATATATGCATTTATATGATATATGTGTGTCACACCAAAACATTGTTGAATATAAAATGCTTAATATAAAGTGAATATTAGGCACACATCCATGCAACCAAACTTGGTGTAAAGCAGATTCATGGACATGTGCCAAATATAAAAAGGGACCTTATAATTAGTTTACTATAGCAAATTAGTTTTTTGTTTTTTCCATTGTTTAAAGAAAAAATCATAAATTAGTACGTAGTTATTGAAACAAGGAAATTAGATTAAAAAACAAAATAATAAATGCAAAAATGTTTGCACTTGTTGAACATTATTGTAGATATATAGGCAAATATTCACTTATTAACTTAGACATATCTGCATATGTTCAGTCAATAAGAAATTATTTACAAACATAAAAAAGTAGAATTATCTTCAATTATTCCCTAAAATTGCAAACTTGTGTGGAATTTCCTCTATAATTGGTGCGTTTTGGTTTCCTTTTCCATTAGTTTTTTCTTGATTTTAGTAATAAATATGGTATTAAATATAATTTGAAATAATTTTAGAAATTAAGAAATATTCGTCAAATAATTACAAACATATGCTATTGTTGATTATAATTTCTTTTATCAACAATATTTTGAATAATTACATATATTTCTTAAATTTTCCTCAAGCTTACAATTTTCCTTTTTTTTTATTTTCTATCCATTTTTTATTTTTCTGACATAAATATTAGGATAAATATAAATTGAATATGATTTAAAATTTGGAAGATTTTTACATTATATTTAATGGTTTTCAAAAAAATGAACATAATTTACATTCTTTTTGGGCAATGATGTTTTTTGTATTTTGAAACTTAATATAGACCTTAGCAAGACCTGCCCCATGGAAATGTTATATTATATATACTAAGATGCATAATTAATAAAAATAAGTAAATAAGAATTAATTAATACAAAGTTATACCTAAAAATATTGTGCAAGTTATGTGAAATATAAAAACTAGAGACAAAAGAGAAAACCTCGATTTCAATGGGGACTTAATTTCGTCTTCCTCTCGCCTCTTCAAGCCCTTCTTTTCTTCAAACTGCTCCTTTTACCGCTCATTGTTTTTTGTCATCTCTCCTCTCCTTATTAAGATTTTCCTATTACTATCAAATCTTAATTCCTACTTAACATTCATTTTCGTGTTGTTTATTTACTCATATATACTTTTTTAGATCTGCTCATTTTTTCTAGGAGCTACGTGATTCTGCCATCTTCTTCGATTCTGACTTTGCAGTCGGAATTTCTCATTACGACTTGATCTCGGTACACTTCTTCTGTCCTTCTATCGTTCTCCCTATAGACGACTTTCTCGTAGCCCTTTGCTTTCCTACCTACCTTGGTGGCTCAGATCTAACTGCCTTAAGCAACAACTTGACCATTGGTCCTATGATATGAGTTTTCTCAATTGCCTAACGTTAAGGTAAAGCTGCATTTGAGTCACTTGGATGTGGTTTTGGATTTGTTATTTAGTTTTCTTGTCTTAGGTTGATTGCATTGAGGCTGTGGAGTAGTTAATCTATTTCGTTTGTTGGTTTCTAATCATCCTCCGACTGAATTTAATTTTTGGTAGTTTGTTAAAGTGCAATTGGTTTCATCGTGTCATTGGTTATTTAACCATTCTGTTGCTACTCCTTTCATCTCCTTCTAACTATTTTCTGGCCACGACAAATGCTTGCAATGGTGTATAGCCTGGTGTTGTGGAAGTATTATCTTTGGAGTCTTGAAACATGTGTTTGCGGCTATGTAACAATCATAAGTGTTTCTTCCACGTTAGTGTAGTCTCTTACGAGTTTATTGCGCAGTTAGACTTCTTGACGTGGTAACCCTACTTGAATGATGGGTTGTTGGGGGTATCTTGGATTCGTAAATGCTACTTGTCTTTATCTTTTCATGGCTTGTTGCTTTTGTGCAACTTGTGTTTTACAATGTGTAATTGCTTGTTTTGCAAGGTTTGTGAGTGTGGGACTGCTTGGCAGCTTGAGCTTGTAAGTGTGTAGGCAGTGTGTAGTCTTTCCAGTATTTAGATATTTCTCTTAAGCTCCTATGTACTGTCATTGAGTCGTACCCTGCATTGTTGCTTATCTTTTTGTGGCTTGAGAGTAGCTAGTTGTCTGTAGCAGATAGACAATTTGTTTTTCTCTTATATATTAATGTACTCCTAATTTGTTGTAATGAAAAAGTATTATCGATCATTATAAAAATCGGTTGTGTTTGCCAAAAAAAGAAATATAAAAACTATATAATCGTAAAGCTTACATATTATAAATGTATAAACAACAGGAGGTATATCAAAAGAAACCCTATACATTACATATATTTATATATGTATGTATATGTATGCATGTATATCATGATTCATGATGTGTATAGCACTCTGACAGTAATTCATCAAACCTATAATTTAATAAATAGGTATCGCTTAATATATATTGTGAATATTCTGTTGACATGGGGAATTGTCGTTTTATTCAGCACACGCCAACACCCAATATGTATGAGTAAACACAATAATCCAAAGATGTAATAAAGGAATGCGGGAGATACAACTTTTTATAGTGGCTCGGCAATAATGCCTATGTCCACTTTATACTGATCATTCATCATATAATATCTGATTACGATGTTGTACAAGTTCAAACAATAGTTGAGTACAAAACGTTTACAATAGAATAACAACATACTTGTTAATTCTAAACTTTGCTTAAAATAGCCTTCTTCTTCGTTGAGTATGTTGACTTGGTCAACTATGTCCAAATTTGTCCTCAATGTCCAAGAAGTCCAAAAGAGCGCAAAAGTAGAATAATTATCTTTGTGACTGCCCAAGTGTTGACGGAAAATGTGTACACCACATTTTAATTGCTCATGCCATGTCCAATGGCCATGAAGAAGGAAGTGGCAGCCATTAATGAGGGCTTTGGAGCTCTACAAGTCCAAAAGATGGTGGAGCCTAGGATCCAAATGAAGGTCATGCTTGGGGGTATTTATAGGGAAGATGTTAGGTGGGAGTAGGTAGGAAGTGAGGACCACAAACCCGAATTTCGGATCCTTGAAGAGGTGTGCCTGGGAATTTCGGATCCCCTCTTATGAAGTAGAAATTTGTATTCCCCTGAGGGATACGAAATTTTGTATTCCTTTAAGGGATACGAATTTTGTATCCCCATGAGGGATACAAAATTTCATATCCCTCTTGGGATACATAATTTTGTATCCCCTGAGGGATACAGAGTGGAGATACAAACTGTGTTTCCTAGAGGGATCTGGAAGTGAGGGATGCAAAATTCTGGAACGAGGCAAGGTTTAAGGGATCCGAAAATCCTAGAGGTGAGGGATCTGAATTCTCTGCACAGGTTCATGGAAACTGGCATAACTTTCAAATCGCAAGTCTGTTTTTGACAAACAAAAGTTGTACCTGAAGCTAATTCAGAGGGCTACAAGATTTACCATGCTCAGCATCGTAATTGATGTTTTTGGTCCCAAAAGAGATCATTTGATAGGATTTTCGGGCCTTTTTATGTTCATGTCACGACTTCAATCAAATCGCTTTGAGTTTTCTAATGACGTTATTGACGTTTGAGCGCATTGCTAACCATGAACTTTATGTGTGATAGCTTTAACAAAAAAGCATGTCAACATTTGCCCCCCAAAACATATCTTGATTGATCCAACGAAGGTGTGCTTTGCGAGGTGAAGAGAAATCCAAAAACCAAAGCCATGAGAAGTCTGGAGTAAGCTTCTATGTCCATAAAACCTAAGAGCTACGACCAAGCCAGATTGTATTAGCCAGAAATCCAAATCCAACGAACCAGAAATCCACGATCGCTTTGGACCGTATTATCCATTAACCAGAAAACCTGAAATCCTGAAATCCAATGAAAGCTGACGATTGCACTGGATCGTTTAGAGATAGCCCCAATATCCAGAATAACTAGAGGACTGCAATGGTCTAAGAACCTGAATAACGGGAAAATCCATAATTAGGAAGTCGGGGTAGGCCCGAAATCCATAATCTTAAATAGCCGATAATCGTATAGCTAGATAACTAAATGGATCGTTGCATGAGGACGATCCAATAACAAACGAGCAGGATCTGCCAACCAGACGCACAAGATCTAGGACTCGCCACATGTCAAGGCAATCTTTTCGAAGTAGGCAAGAGGCCTACGAGTGGGTATTCTTGTCGCGTCATTGACAAGTCCACCCAGTGTAATCCAAGATCATCTTGATAGGACGACCGTACATACAAACGAGCAAGATCTGCCGACCAGAAGCATAAGATCCATAACTCGCCACTCATCATGGTAATCCTATAGCGGAGGGACAAGAGGCCAAGATAGATAGATGATTATTAGAGTTAGCAATTCTGTTGTCGATTTCATACTTCACTAGTAAGCGTCCTTACTTTGTGAAGTAATTTTATTAAAGTTATAAAGTAAGGGATTTTTTTAGTAAATCCAAAAGAAATCTCGATGGTTCGTCATCCGTAAAGAGCATGCCTAAGGAGCTGACCTGCCATTGTGCGTGGGTAGATGGACTTGGCCATTTTCCGATTCCAAATTCATTTTGTAAAGGAAAGCGAATGATTTATCGTTTGTGAAGTGCATGCCTAGGATCTTGTCGGTTACTATCACATGGGTAAACAAACATAACCATTCAAAATCCAAAGTCGGGAAAAGTAAAATTTTCGTTAATTACCAGAAGGGGCGATGGTGTGTTGTCAAACAAAGAGCATGCCTAGGAATTATAACAACTTCCGTACATGGGTATGCTGACTCAACCATCGTACAACAATAATAACAAAAATAACCAAAAGGAAGGATACATCTAAGGAGCTATAGTCCTCAAAGCCAAAACCATGGGCAGAAGCCTAAATAACCAAGTCCAAAGAAAGCTGAGAGAGCCGAAAATAAGAAATCCATAAGTGAGGAGCACATTATTCGAGAACCGCGAAACGTAGAAGCCAAGAAACCACAAAACACGTGACAAGACCAAACAAAGATACCACAAAAGCCAAGATCAAGCATCCACAAGAGTCAATTCCACATCCAGAAGACCAAACAAATCCAATAAAGACAAAAGATGAAATCCACAAGTCACAAGATACTGATTCCTAAGAGACTTGCATCCAAGACATCAGAGTCAGTAAGAGGTTAATTGATAACAATGCCCCTGGGACGATTGTTGGTCCTGGGCCTATCCTGGTTTCCTTGAGGGGGTTGTGGCTGTCCTAGCACCACAACCCTAGTCTGAACAAACCGTGTCAGATATCCATGTCTGATACACTCTTTTATCATATCCCTAAGATGTCAACAATCGTTTGTATCATGCCCATCGATACGGCGAAACATGCAATGTCGACCAAAATACCTTTCTTTTTGAGTTGGCTCCCTTGCGGGAAGCTGTAAGAAGGAATAAATGGGATGAATCTCTCGAGAAATATCCTCGAGGACATGAGTGAGTTCTGAATAAGACGAGAACTTGGGTTTCCCCTAAGTTCTATTATGATTATTCCCCGAGGGGGGTCGTTAACAGCTATTGATTCTTTAGCCTTTCCAGGATTGGATGGTTTCACATCCTTGACAACATTAACATAGGCAAGCTTATTGTTATTGTCAGCCCATACATCCTCATCCTGAAGGAATATTTCAGCTTCGAAATAAAACTCTCCGATGTCCCTAGGCGGGGCCCGACGCAGTGAAGTCTTAAAGTCGGATTTATCCAAAACACCTGATATTGCAACCATTAAACCCATGGAAAGGTGTAACAACCCGTAAAATGCGAGCCAGTTTGAAATTTTTATTTTGGCAATTTTAGCGAATTTTGATTATTTAAAATGAATTATTTTAAATAATATCGACGAGAAATTTATTTTGAATAGAATTCGAACGTATATATTATACGCGTCGTCGTTAGAATATAAATATTTATATATAATTATAAATAGAATTGAAAATGGCGCGGTAGTTCGATAATTCGATTTCAAACTTCAATTGAATGTACCGGGTGCAAAACAATCCGGATTTTAGTGAAACCAAAAATAATGGAATCTAATAGTGAATATCTTTCCAACGAATCCGAAAAATCAAAAGTTAGTAGCGGGAATCAAAAGTTATGTCCAGTTGAAAATTCTGAATAGTCGCTATGGAATTCAGGCCCTTAAAAATGGACATTTTGCAAATGACCTCGGATTTCGACGAAACCAGTTTTGTTGGATCCGCAGTGTCAAGTTATTGCTAGATTCCAAATTTCATAATTTTTCGAATCAATATGTGAGCGTGGCAAAGGAAAACGCGTTTGACCAGTTTCAGTTGATTTTAATCGACTGGAAAATGGCCATTTTTCTAACGGTCTCAGAATTCGACGAAACTAGTTTTGTTAGGACCGTATCGTCAATGCGAAGCTAGAAAATATTTTTCTGGAATTTTTCTAGTTAGTATGTGACCCCGGTAATTTGAAATGTACGTTTAAAATTCAATATATAGATTTAAATGTAAGTTCAATGGAAACTGATTGTAACTATCGAATCAGCTTGCGATACATATCCCATTGTGTTCGGAATAGGGGTAAAACGCTAGGGACGACAGGCGGTGGGCCTCGTTTTGAAGTCGGAAATGAAAGTTGCTTTTTGTGGAAAATTAAATAATAAAAAAAAACCTTCTTCTATAACTTCTGGCCCCCCCACCCCCGTTCTAAAATAAATTCTTAATTCAAAAAAGAAAAAAAAACCCGAGTCTCCCCGTCGCTCAGCCACCGAGCTCCGCCACTGGCGTCGTCGCCCTCCCCAAGACCGGCGCCACCTCCTCCCTCGCCCCCACGTCAGCTCCAGCCCCTCCTCTCTCCCGATTTGAAGCCCAAACCCTAGCTCCAGCCCTGATTTGACCGACGCCGCCTGTTGTGGAAGACCCCAACGCCAGTGACCTGCTCCGACGCCCTCTGACCTCCGGCGGTTGCCACAGCATCCCCCCCTCTCTTGCCTCAGCCACCAGATCCCCCCCGACCACTCGACAGCGCCCCCGTAAGTTTTATTTATTTATTTTATTTTTATTTTATTTAAAACATAAAAGAAAACTGTTTTTTTTATTTATATTAAAACTATTTTTTTATTATGTTAAGACTGTTTTTTTTATTATGTTAAAACTGATTTTTATGATTTTAAAAACTGATTTTTATGATTTTAAAAACTGATTTTATCTTATTTTTAAAAAAACTGAAAACTTAGTTTCATTTTAAAAACTGAAAATTTTATAAAGTTAAAACTGTTTTTTTTATAGGTTGAAAACTGAAAATTTTATAAAGTTAAAACTGTTTTTTTTATTTTTTAAGAAAAAAAAGTGAAAAGATTTAAACTTTAAAAAGGAAAGGATTTGAACTTTTAGAAGTAAAAATCAGATTTTTATATATTGGAAGTCGAAGTAAAAATAGGATTTTTATATATTGAATAGCGAACTAAAAATAGGATTTTTATATATTGAATAGCGAACTAAAAATAGGATTTTTATATATTGAATAGCGAACTAAAAATAGGATTTTTATATATTGAATAGCGAAATAAAAATGGGATTTTTATATATAGAACTTCGAAATAAAAATATGATTTTTATATATAGAACTTCGAAATAAAAATATGATTTTTATATATAGAATAGCTAAGTAAAAATTCGATTTTTACATAGGTAGTGAAAGCGGACAACGAAGATGACGAAGATGCGGTAGCGATGAAGATTTCTATCAAGGAAGAGCCGTGGAGCTAGGATAGCTATATGTGAGAATTTCTCACCTTTCAATTTATTTTTCTATATATATATATACTAGGATGCAGACGGTGCTTAGTAGCACCCGACACAATCGTCCACAGACCATGGACTTGTTTGTTTGGGATGCATAGCTTAGTTATATGATTTGATTTGAATTTGGTTGTTTGGTGAATTTGATTGATGTGTGAATGGCGTGGGCCTTCACTAGACCGGGGATAAGGCTAGGCATTGTCCCGTTTCTAGTATCGTGCCGTTATGCCGCCGAAATTTTCTAAAATGTGTTAGAAAAATAAAAATATCATTTTATTTAAAGAATGAACTTAATAGAAATTCATATGTTGGAATAAAATGTTTTATCGTTAAAAATATAATTTTTAACGTGAATGTGAATAAATAAATATTCATTTACAAACCAGACGGTTTGTTTATGTACACTGATTTGACTGACATTGATTGGGTCGATAAATTTTACACGTCACCCAACTGCACAAATAAAATATGTGTTTGATTGTTTGAAACCCCACACGGGTGTTGGGATGAAACTTGAAGTTCACTCATCCTGATTGATTAAACATGTCAATCGATTGATTGACAGGCTGTTATAAGCATTAGATATCTATATTTGATGCTCATACGGTGTAGTGCACTTTGGTTGATGGTTGATTATTTATCGTTGCTATTATATACATGTGTTGTATGAAAATCCATATAATTAATTTTATATGGTAATTGATTGGGCCTCATTCAAATCGTGAAAATAAAGAATATTTTGATAATAACAAATATTTGAAATAGAATATTTGAAATAGAATATTTGAAAATAGAAATTCATGAAGCCGTGTTGATTAGATTGACGCCATTTTGACGTAAACGATATTTATATCGATTTTATTCATTTTAAAATGAATATTGAAAAGTAATCTCGAAATCGAATATTTTGAATTGAATTGAATTGAAAACGATTTCGAAATGAATTGAATTGAAAACGATTTCGAAATGAATTGAATTGAAAACGATTTCGAAATGAATTGAATTGAAAACGATTTCTAAATGAATTGAATTGAAAACGATTTCGAAATGAATTGAATTGAAAACGATTTCGAAATGAATTGAATTGAAAACGATTTCGAAATGAATTGAATTGAAAACGATTTCGAAATGAATTGAATTGAAAACGAATTCGAATTGAATTGAAAGTAAATTGAAATGAATTCAAATTGAATTGAAACTTGAATGGAATAGAAAGGAAATTTAAAACGAATTTATAAAGAAGAATTCAATTTTGAATTGAATTGAAAAGAAAGTTGGAATTGCTTTTGAAACGACTTTAAAACTATTTATATAATTCGTTTTAAATAGAAATCGACGAAGTATATATTATATATATTATATATATAATATAATGGCTTGAATAGAACGCGCCGCGCCGTGGCAGTTCGTGAATTTCGACCATTTATTTCAAACGGACATTACGGGAGATCCGACCGTCGGATTATCCTAAAACCGAAACCGTTGGGTTCGTATCGAAAAGAGCTTTCTAACGAATATTAGAAATTAGAAATCTAACGGTTGGATTTGGAATTATGTCCAAATCAAATTCGAAAAAGGTCGCTGTAAGTGCAGTTCGATGGCCGTTGTTGGAAATCGACTGTACGGGCCTTGATAAAATTATTAAAAATAGTAATAATTTATGTAAAATCATAAGAAATGATTTAGAAAGAATTGGGTTGGGATGAAAAATTCCATATTTGAAAAGATAAAAATAGATTTTTATCGAAATGAACTAGTTTTGAACTAGAATTATAATTCTATTTATTTTTAAATAAATAAAATTGAATTTGAAATGGTTTTGAAAATTACCAAAATTTCCAATGATTGCATTGGAGTGGGTTTGAATCGAAATTGTCTTCGGAATATTTCGATGTTGGAATTCGTGATTATACAGGTGTGGTTATGGAAATTTGAAAGATATATATTTATATCGTTATTTCCAATACGACATTTGTCAATCGTGGAATTCGATATTGAATATAAGCCGATATATTTTCTATTCAGAGCCTTGTATTGAATATCGAATGTGATTTGGGTTTGTCGTGAATGGTGTCTTCACTAACACTGTTCTTGAACCCAGTTGAGAAAAGATTAAATCTTTTTATTTAGATTTAATGAAGTGTACCAATTAAATAATATTTAATTGGAATTGAATGGATATTGATTTTTGGGTTTATCGTGAACAGTGTTTTAAACAACACTCGTTCTTTAACCCGATAATTAATGAATGTGACTTTGGGTTTATCGTGAACTGTGTTTTAAATGACACTGATTCTTTAACCCAGTCAAAGATTAAAACTAAGTGGAGTTTTAATGAATCTTTAATTAGATTGAAAAGATCGAGAATGGAGTATCACCAGTTTTACTCCAGGCGATAGTTAAATCTTGAATAAGATTTGAACGTGAAATGGTAATTGAATTTACCGATAACACCGTGGTGTTAGATATGAAGTATAACCAGTTTTACTTCATGGGATGAATAGGTTGGGATTGGGAAATAAAATAAATGATTACTTCGGTGTGGTTCGCTAATCCCGACTAGTTTGAATTGATATTCAAAGGAGATTAAAGAATAAATTTAAAGAATTTATCTTGGATAAAATTAATGGGAACCTTTCCCTATGAATGTGAAATTAGAAATTAACTGTCGGTTAGCCAAGCAGAATGGTTTTCTAGATATTGATCTGATGTTGGTTTCGGCCTTCGGGGTTAATATTTGGGGAATTATTCTCTTGATTAATTTACGGTTAGTGACTAATGAATTGGAATGAGGCGTATGTTGTGTTTGTGTAACACTTATTTAAAATATACGCGAGTTATTCGGAAAGACCGGGTTCATCCCATTCTGAATAACTGATACGACGATAAGTCGAAGATGAAGACGATGGTCGAAGACCGGAGGTCTTCACGTCGTTTGGGTGATAACTGATGATCTTGATTGGGCTGTACACCCAAGAAGATGGAAACAGTTGGGGATCGTCCAGACGTACTTGGAGATCGATGGATATGCGGGGTACTAGGTGCCTCCGGTTTCGTTCAGCCCCAGAACGGACTTGTAAATGGACTGTGTGTCTGACATTGGATTTTAGTCTGTGTGATTGATTTCTATTAAATATATATCTGTTTGGCGGCGGAGAATTTATTCTCTTGCTTAACGCCCTTCTCTGAGACATACGAGCTCAGGGGTTATATATTGATGGATATCAAACGCATGGAGTGAATTGCCTGTGTGGCATGCCTAAGTGGCAATTGATCGAGGCTTCTGTTGAAAAGCAAAGTCTTGTGGTGATGATCAAAGCACGACCTTTGTGGCGTAGCTTTGTGTAACGTTTGCTTCGCGTGTTTCACACCCGGTATGAACCAAAAACGGGAGACGGACCTCAGGGAGGGCATTCGTTTCTTTCTAGCTAGAAGTGGCGTCAGTGGTTTTACACGCCCTGACGAGTTTGACTTATGTGGTTGTTGCTGTTGCGAGGCGCCTCGGTTATATCGGTTTCGGCCGATGCATTCTGGTCGGCTGACGGACCAGACTTACACCCCATAGGGTGGGGAGACGTAGTGTTCATGCATAATAATCCACATCGGTGGACCGGCCCTGTCGCTCCAAGGCTTGCCTGCGCGCTTGCCGGAGACATGGGCTAGATTGTCTCGAATCGGTTGAGGACTATCTTTTGCCTCGGTTCATAGACGGAAATCCAATTTCCAAATACGTGACATTTGCGGTTTTAATTGTAGAGCCTAGTATGGCGACATAGTGGGATGGGGCGCTCATGCCGCCTATGATTGATACTTATGATTTGAAGTTGTTTTATACACTATGCACTTATAATAGTATCAAACGATTTGTTTTAACCGTATCAAGCATTCTTTGGCTGTTATAAGGGAAAACCCTATCCTCGGCTGCGTTGCATTGTGTGATGGGACCTGGGTCTTATAACAGCTTCATTGTTCTTTATTTAGCATTGCGCTGTTGTTTTGTGCACTGGTATTCTTGGGAGGAAACCCGTTCCGTGTTATACGGCGTGGTCCCTCGATTTACCTAATGATTTAAAATAAAGATTAATAACTGTTTTAGTTCTCACACCAGTCACATGATTGACCTGGAGTTTATTGTTTTAACCTAAACTCTGGGTGCCCTTATTTTGACACGGGCAGCTAGTAGTTTTGGTTTTGCAGATTTATATTCACAGGATCCTGGTTTACAGCTGGAACGATATCCGGAAAGCTTTGTATCCGTATATCTCCTTCTAGTTGTGTATTGTATTATTTTCCGCTGCTATGTATTTAAATGTAATTTAAATCTCTGATATTTCTGTGTAATATTCATTTGTACTCTGTATATTCTTGTAATCTGATGCATTGTTGTAATATACAATGAAATGTTCTTCCGTCTGCGTTCTGATTTGTCGTGTTCTCAAACGATAGGGCGTTTCGAACGGCCTGGATCGGTTTAGCGACTGGTTCGGACCGAGCGAAATTCCTTGCCGTCACAGTTGGTATCAGAGCTTTGGTTTACAAAGCTAGAGAACAAGACACATTAGAAACATACGAAAGAATTCATCAGATATTGGGTTAGTAATATCCAATTAGAATGACTCGTTAAAGATAGGATCAGTAGTATCCTAGAACGAGTGTGAAGAGTATATTTTTCAAATGAAAACAAATTTTGTTTTGAAAATTTAAATCAATTATTCGTATTTGATTATTTATTTTATATTGATTAGGACAATCCGATATATAAAGATTTTGCATATATGTCTTGCAAACGTGTATTCGAAGTTTTAATATATTGGGTAGATATAGAATCCCTCTAGTGTCCGGGAATAATTCTGGTGATGGGGCACTGTCGCCAGTATTTATTTTCGAGCGACGAAAGTGAGATTTCTATATATTTCCATTAGACTGGTGTGAGAACCAAAACTTATATAGCTAGATTTATTTGTTGTGATTTGGCATCAAAAATCTGATTTTTGACTATATATCAAAGTTATGAATTTGAAACTCTAATTCACTAATTGATTGATGTTTGTGTTGTTTGTCTAATTGTTTGATAATTTGGAACCATTATGCCTAATTGAATCAAAAATTGATAGTATTGAAAATTTGGTCGCATTTGCTTGCATATGCATATACTTATATTGAACAGGTCATAGCAAGGAGGCTAGAGCAGAGAATAAAATTTGTTTGCCCGACAAATAGGTACATGTTTACTACATAATTTACTGTTTTGTTTGGGTGATGATGATTTTATGAGCCTATTGGCTAGCCGCTTGGCTTTTTCTTTTTCTTTTTGAGATCTGAAGGACCGGGGAAGCTATTTGAAATTCCCCGATGCTCCCGGTGCAGGGGAGGTTATGGCGAAATTTTTCAAAAATTTAGGGTGTTAGCCAAATTTTTGAAATTTTGAAAATTCTCAGAAACTGAAAAGTTGGAGAATGAAAGCTAGATCGAATGTAGAGCTGATTAATCAAACCACTTTCGACTTTGTTCCTTTTCGGGGACGAAAAGTTTTAAGTGGGGGAGATTGTAACAACCCGTAAAATGGGAGCCAGTTTGAAATTTTTATTTTGGCAATTTTAGCGAATTTTGATTATTTAAAATGAATTATTTTAAATAATATCGACGAGAAATTTATTTTGAATAGAATTCGAACGTATATATTATACGCGTCGTCGTTAGAATATAAATATTTATATATAATTATAAATAGAATTGAAAATGGCGTGGTAGTTCGATAATTCGATTTCAAACTTCAATTGAATGTACCGGGTGCAAACCAATCCGGATTTTAGTGAAACCAAAAATAATGGAATCTAATAGTGAATATCTTTCCAACGAATCCGAAAAATCAAAAGCTAGTAGCGGGAATCAAAAGTTATGTCCAGTTGAAAATTCTGAATAGTCGCTATGGAATTCAGGCCCTTAAAAATGGACATTTTGCAAATGACCTCGGATTTCGACGAAACCAGTTTTGTTGGATCCGCAGTGTCAAGTTATTGCTAGATTCCAAATTTCATAATTTTTCGAATCAATATGTGAGCGTGGCAAAGGAAAACGCGTTTGACCAGTTTCAGTTGATTTTAATCGACTGGAAAATGGCCATTTTTCTAACGGTCTCAGAATTCGACGAAACTAGTTTTGTTAGGACCGTATCGTCAATGCAAAGCTAGAAAATATTTTTCTGGAATTTTTCTAGTTAGTATGTGACCCCGGTAATTTGAAATGTACGTTTAAAATTCAATATATAGATTTAAATGTAAGTTCAATGGAAACTGATTGTAACTATCGAATCAGCTTGCGATACATATCCCATTGTGTTCGATATAGGGGTAAAACGCTAGGGACGACAGGCGGTGGGCCTCGTTTTGAAGTCGGAAATGAAAGTTGCTTTTTGTGGAAAATTAAATAAAAAAAAAACCTTCTTCTATAACTTCTGCCCCCCCCCCCCCCCCGTTCTAAAATAAATTCAGAATTCAAAAAAGAAAAAAAAAACCGAGTCTCCCCGTCACTCAGCCACCGAGCTCCGCCACTGGCGTCGTCGCCCTCCCCAAGACCGGCGCCACCTCCTCCCTCGCCCCCACGTCAGCTCCAGCCCCTCCTCTCTCCCGATTTGAAGCCCAAACCCTAGCTCCAGCCCTGATTTGACCGACGCCGCCTGTTGTGGAAGACCCCAACGCCAGTGACCTGCTCCGACGCCCTCTGACCTCCGGCGGTTGCCACAGCACCCCCCCTCTCTTGCCTCAGCCACCTGATCCCCCCCCCCCCCCGACCACTCGACAGCGCCCCCTGTAAGTTTTTTTTTATTTAAAACATAAAAGAAAACTGTTTTTTTATTTATATTAAAACTGTTTTTTTTATTATGTTAAGACTGTTTTTTTTATTATGTTAAAACTGATTTTTATGATTTTAAAAACTGATTTTTATGATTTTAAAAACTGATTTTATCTTATTTTTAAAAAAACTGAAAACTTAGTTTCATTTTAAAAACTGAAAATTTTATAAAGTTAAAACTGTTTTTTTTTATAGGTTGAAAACTGAAAATTTTATAAAGTTAAAACTGTTTTTTTTATTTTTTAAGAAAAAAAAGTGAAAAGATTTAAACTTTAAAAAGGAAAGGATTTGAACTTTTAGAATTAAAAATCAGATTTTTATATATTGGAAGTCGAAGTAAAAATAGTATTTTTATATATTGAATAGCGAACTAAAAATAGGATTTTTATATATTGAATAGCGAACTAAAAATAGGATTTTTATATATTGAATAGCGAACTAAAAATAGGATTTTTATATATTGAATAGCGAAATAAAAATGGGATTTTTATATATAGAACTTCGAAACAAAAATATGATTTTTATATATAGAACTTCGAAATAAAAATATGATTTTTATATATAGAATAGCGAAGTAAAAATTCGATTTTTACATAGGTAGTGAAAGCGGACAACGAAGATGACGAAGATGCGGTAGCGATGAAGATTTCTATCAAGGAAGAGCCGTGGAGCTAGGATAGCTATATGTGAGAATTTCTCACCTTTCAATTTATTTTTCTATATATATATATATATATATATATATATATATATATATATATACTAGGATGCAGACGGTGCTTAGTAGCACCCGACACAATCGTCCACAGACCATGGACTTGTTTGTTTGGGATGCATAGCTTAGTTATATGATTTGATTTGAATTTGGTTGTTTGGTGAATTTGATTGATGTGTGAATGGCGTGGGCCTTCACTAGACCGGGGATAAGGCTAGGCCTTGTCCCGTTTCTAGTATCGTGCCGTTATGCCGCCGAAATTTTCTAAAATGTGTTAGAAAAATAAAAATATCATTTTATTTAAAGAATGAACTTAATAGAAATTCATATGTTGGAATAAAATGTTTTATCGTTAAAAATATAATTTTTAACGTGAATGTGAATAAATAAATATTCATTTACAAACCAGACGGTTTGTTTATGTACACTGATTTGACTGACATTGATTGGGTCGAAAAATTTTACACGTCACCCAACTGCACAAATAAAATATGTGTTTGATTGTTTGAAACCCCACACGGGTGTTGGGATGAAACTTGAAGTTCACTCATCCTGATTGATTAAACATGTCAATCGATTGATTGACAGGCTGTTATAAGCATTAGATATCTATATTTGATGCTCATACGGTGTAGTGCACTTTGGTTGATGGTTGATTATTTATCGTTGCTATTATATACATGTGTTGTATGAAAATCCATATAATTAATTTTATATGGTAATTGATTGGGCCTCATTCAAATCGTGAAAATAAAGAATATTTTGATAATAACAAATATTTGAAATAGAATATTTGAAATAGAATATTTGAAAATAGAAATTCATGAAGCCGTGTTGATTAGATTGACGCCATTTTGACGTAAACGATATTTATATCGATTTTATTCATTTTAAAATGAATATTGAAAAGTAATCTCGAAATCGAATATTTTGAATTGAATTGAATTGAAAACGATTTCGAAATGAATTGAATTGAAAACGATTTCGAAATGAATTGAATTGAAAACGATTTCGAAATGAATTGAATTGAAAACGATTTCGAAATGAATTGAATTGAAAACGATTTCGAAATGAATTGAATTGAAAACGATTTCGAAATGAATTGAATTGAAAACGATTTCGAAATGAATTCAATTGAAAACGAATTCGAATTGAATTGAAAGTAAATTGAAATGAATTCAAATTGAATTGAAACTTGAATGGAATAGAAAGGAAATTTAAAACGAATTTATAAAGAAGAATTCAATTTTGATTTGAATTGAAAAAAAGTTGGAATTGCTTTTGAAACGACTTTAAAACTGTTTATATAATTCGTTTTAAATAGAAATCGACGAAGTATATATTATATATATTATATATATAATATAATGGCCTGAATAGAACGCGCCGCGCCGCGGTAGTTCGTGAATTTCGACCATTTATTTCAAACGGACATTACGGGAGATCCGACCGTCGGATTCTCCTAAAACCGAAACCGTTGGGTTCGTATCAAAAAGAGCTTTCTAACGAATATTAGAAATTAGAAATCTAACGGTTGGATTTGGAATTATGTCCAAATCAAATTCGAAAAAGGTCGCTGTAAGTGCAGTTCGATGGCCGTTGTTGGAAATCGACTGTACGGGCCTTGATAAAATTATTAAAAATAGTAATAATTTATGTAAAATCATAAGAAATGATTTAGAAAGAATTGGGATGAAAAATTCCATATTTGAAAAGATAAAAATAGATTTTTATCGAAATGAACTAGTTTTGAACTAGAATTATAATTCTATTTATTTTTAAATAAATAAAATTGAATTTGAAATGGTTTTGAAAATAACCAAAATTTCCAATGATTGCATTGGAGTGGGTTTGAATCGAAATTGTCTTCGGAATATTTCGATGTTGGAATTCGTGATTATACAGGTGTGGTTATGGAAATTTGAAAGATATATATTTATATCGTTATTTCCAATACGACATTTGTCAATCGTGGAATTCGATATTGAATATAAGCCGATATATTTTCTATTCAGAGCCTTGTATTGAATATCGAATGTGATTTGGGTTTGTCGTGAATGGTGTCTTCACTAACACTGTTCTTGAACCCAGTTGAGAAAAGATTAAATCTTTTTATTTAGATTTAATGAAATGTACCAATTAAATAATATTTAATTGGAATTGAATGGATATTGATTTTTGGGTTTATCGTGAACAGTGTTTTAAACAACACTCGTTCTTTAACCCGATAATTAATGAATGTGACTTTGGGTTTATCGTGAACTGTGTTTTAAATGACACTGATTCTTTAACCCAGTCAAAGATTAAAACTAAGTGGAGTTTTAATGAATCTTTAATTAGATTGAAAAGATCGAGAATGGAGTATCACCAGTTTTACTCCAGGCGATAGTTAAATCTTTAATAAGATTTGAACGTGAAATGGTAATTGAATTTACCGATAACACCGTGGTGTTAGATATGAAGTATAACCAGTTTTACTTCATGGGATGAATAGGTTGGGATCGGGAAATAAAATAAATGATTACTTCGGTGTGGTTCGCTAATCCTGACTAGTTTGAATTGATATTCAAAGGAGATTAAAGAATAAATTTAAAGAATTTATCTTGGATAAAATTAATGGGAACCTTTCCCTATGAATGTGAAATTAGAAATTAACTGTCGGTTAGCCAAGCAGAATGGTTTTCTGGATATTGATCTGATGTTGGTTTCGGCCTTCGGGGTTAATATTTGGGGAATTATTCTCTTGATTAATTTACGGTTAGTGACTAATGAATTGGAATGAAGCGTATGTTGTGTTTGTGTAACACTTATTTAAAATATACGCGAGTTATTCGGAAAGACCGGGTTCATCCCAATATGGAATAACTGATACGACGATAAGTCGAAGATGAAGACGATGGTCTAAGACCGGAGTTCTTCACGTCGTTTGGGTGATAACTGATGATCTTGATTGGGCTGTACACCCAAGAAGATGGAAACAGTTGGGGATCGTCCAGACGTACTTGGAGATCGATGGATATGCGGGGTACTAGGTGCCTCCGGTTTCGTTCAGCCCCAGAACGGACTTGTAAATGGACTGTGTGTCTGACATTGGATTTTAGTCTGTGTGATTGATTTCTATTAAATATATATCTGTTTGGCGACGGAGAATTTATTCTCTTGCTTAACGCCCTTCTCTGAGACATACGAGCTCAGGGGTTATATATTGATGGATATCAAACGCATGGAGTGAATTGCCTGTGTGGCATGCCTAAGTGGCAATTGATCGAGGCTTCTGTTGAAAAGCAAAGTCTTGTGGTGATGATCAAAGCATGGCCTTTGTGGCGTAGCTTTGTGTAACGTTTGCTTCGCGTGTTTCACACCCGGTATGAACCAAAAACGGGAGACGGACCTCAGGGAGGGCATGCGTTTCTTTCTAGCTAGAAGTGGCGTCAGTGGTTTTACACGCCCTGACGAGTTTGACTTATGTGGTTGTTGCTGTTGCGAGGCGCCTCGGTTATATCGGTTTCGGCCGATGCATTCTGGTCGGCTGACGGACCAGACTTACACCCCATAGGGTGGGGAGACGTAGTGTTCAGGCATAATAATCCACATCGGTGGACCGGCCCTGTCGCTCCAAGGCTTGCCTGCGCGCTTGCCGGAGACATGGGCTAGATTGTCTCGAATCGGTTGAGGACTATCTTTTGCCTCGGTTCATAGACGGAAATCCAATTTCCAAATACGTGACATTTGCGGTTTTAATTGTAGAGCCTAGTATGGCGACATAGTGGGATGGGGCGCTCATGCCGCCTATGATTGATACTTATGATTTGAAGTTATTTTATACACTATGCACTTATAATAGTATCAAACGATTTGTTTTAACCGTATCAAGCATTCTTTGGCTGTTATAAGGGAAAACCCTATCCTCGGCTGCGTTGCATTGTGTGATGGGACCTGGGTCTTATAACAGCTTCATTGTTCTTTATTTAGCATTGCGCTGTTGTTTTGTGCACTGGTATTCTTGGGAGGAAACCCGTTCCGTGTTATACGGCGTGGTCCCTCGATTTACCTAATGATTTAAAATAAAGATTAATAACTGTTTTAGTTCTCACACCAGTCACATGACTGACCTGGAGTTTATTGTTTTAACCTAAACTCTGGGTGCCCTTATTTTGACACGGGCAGCTAGTAGTTTTGGTTTTGCAGATTTATATTCACAGGATCCTGGTTTACAGCTGGAACGATATCCGGAAAGCTTTGTATCCGTGTATCTCCTTCTAGTTGTGTATTGTATTATTTTCCGCTGCTATGTATTTAAATGTAATTTAAATCTCTGATATTTCTGTGTAATATTCATTTGTACTCTGTATATTCTTGTAATCTGATGCATTGTTGTAATATATAATGAAATGTTCTTCCGTCTGCGTTCTGATTTGTCGTGTTCTCAAACGATAGGGCGTTTCGAACGGCCTGGATCGGTTTAGCGACTGGTTCGGACCGAGCGAAATTCCTTGCCGTCACAAAAGGTTAAGTCAGTCGACTGATGCAACCGCAACAATGAACATTTCAAAAATTTACGCAGAGTCTTGCCGGACTTCTGCGTGATACCATTGAGAGTCATCACACATTCCAGACGAGCTATGTTGACTCTAAACTGTTCCACAAACCTGTTGATCAAAGAATTCCAAGAAGTGACGGAGTCCGGCTCTAGCTTCCTATACCACATTATAATTATGTCTATTATGAAGAGCGAAAAGCACTTGGCTATGACATTCTCCGAAGTTGAGAGAACTTCCATCGGTCGAATGTATCTCATGAGGTGAGCGGTCTGGTCCTTGCGACCGTCATAAGTTTCCAATATTGGTAGCTTGAAATCCGGTGGGTTACGAGGGTTCTTGATATCCAATGAAAGAGGACTGTGAGTAACATACTCTAAGTCCATAGAAGAGACACCACCTTAGTGAACCGACGGATGACATCCACGATCTTTTACCCATTTCTAAAAGCAAGCAGCCAATTTAAATTATCCAAAGCGACACTGGTGCCTCCCATTGTTTAAGTCCAAGTGAGGGATCAATTGATTGAGGAGAATTTCCGGTTGAATTCCAACTTAAGGATCCATATAGGGCGCAATTCTGGCTCCCAAAACCATGGCACCACTATCGCCTAAAGTTGCGCGCACTGGCGCTTGAGCAACATTTCCAGCAGCGGAGCTTGCGACTTGACCGACCAAAGCATAATGGGCTGGACCAATATTGGGATTAGGGGTAACCCTGAGTACAGTAGGACCGACACCGTTCTGAGGACAACTTGCTGATTAGTTTGCGGGGTTGCCCTAAAGTCCCAAGTCGTAGATAGAGGAACATTGGTACTCATTCCAATAATGTATGCCTAGCTAGTTGGCCTTGAAGTACTTCTTATTCTATCTTCAAAAGGGGCAAGGAAGGTATTAAAAGCATCTTCATGTCTCTTAAGTCGAGCGTTCAAATCCGTAGCTAAGTTCTTAATCATTCCATTGACGTCTTCCCGAGTGACATAGTTCGATGGAACTCCTGTTGGAGAAAGATTTTGACTTCCTTCATCTCCTGCCGCATCTTGAGTTTCAGCGGTAGCTTGAAGCTTCTTGCGCTTAGTCATGATGAAAAGCAAGTAAAGTTGAAGTCGAAGATGAGATACAAAGACAAGTCCGAGTAATATGAACTAGAGGTCAAAGCTGTGCATCTCCAACGTGGCACGCCAAAATGTTGACGCGGTAATTGTTGTTTTATTCAGCACACGCCATGTGACGGCCGCATCGTACTAGCCGACATTTCCTCGAAATGCGATGTGCCAATGCCCAACCAGCATGGGATGATCGCCAAAAGTAAGAGGTTTGAAATGATGAATCATCAAGAACCTATAAAATATCTCACAATGCATGGAATAAAATATAATAATAATATAACTTGATGTAAAACAGGCGAGATAGTGCATAAGCTGAAAACTAAACCATATCCATCAGAGTAGCGGAATCCAAAATATAGCTTATGATCCAAATCATTATTACAACATCAAAATATTGTCTCTAAAAAGGAAATAAAAGAGGTACACTACTAATGCCCAAAGTAGTGACCTGTAGCAACACAGGAAGAATATATGTGAATAGTGAGTGGAAGCCTCCTAATCGTATTCGGATAATTACTCGTGCATAACCACCTAACTTGTCTCTAGTCTGCTCGTTTAGGAGCACCTAGAGTAATAAGAATAGACATAAAACTCGGGGTCAGACAAAAGTCTGGTATGAGCGATAACAGCAAAATAAGACAATAGCCGGTATAAATAATCATACCTGGCCTGGACCTACAACCAGAGAGTTAGCACAACATGATGTACAATACTCTAAGGTAACACTAACATATAGTATAAAAATGGGAGTGTGTGTGTCATGATGATAGCAAACATCAAACATTGCAATTATTCTCACATCTCTCGCTTAATGCGTAAAGCATATGATATCCACCGTTTTGATCACCAGACCCATTGGAGCCATAATGGAGTCCAACTCCGTACAACTATCGCTATGACCACTTTGCCCTTTAGGGCCCTGACGGAGTCCCACTCCATACAACCTCTAACCCCACTGCACTGGTCCATAGTAAATAACCTTTTTGGGTCAACCAATCCACATAGCCCTGGTCCTGATTTGTCTACATATCCCCTCTCTCAATGGTGAACCAAAGTTATGGATATCGATTATCCCATTGCACATGTCCCGCGGCAAATTCCAACTCTAGAAGTTAACTCGTTGGTTCCCATCTGGATCCTGAGTAATAACTTCTCACTTAGACCTCCTTTGCATCTCGAGTTTTAGCTGAATTGGTGTTGATCTTCAGAAGAGTTTACAATCGTCATTGCGTGGTTGGAATTCAAATCTAGTTCGGTTCGTGGTGCTCTATATGGTTGGTTCGTGACCCTCTCCTAGTGGTGGTTCGTGACCCTCTCCTGGTGGCGGTTCGTGACCCTGTCCTAGTAGCGGTTCGTGACCCTCTCCTGGGGGCGGTTCGTGACTCTCTTCTGGTGGCAATCCATGATCCTCTCCTGGTGATGGTTCATGACCCTATCCTGGTGGTGGTTCGTGACCCTCTCCTGATGGTGGTTAATGACACTCTCCTGGTGATGGTTCATGAGGCATACCCCCCTCAAGAACCGAAATCCTGTAGTTTTTCCAGCAAGCTAATTTTGCCAAACGACGGTGTTTACAACCATTTTAACTTTCCTATGACATAAAAAACATATCAAACAGTAGTAGCAACATATAGAATCAATCAATAACATTAAAACATCAATTATCTAGGCTATTGTAGATCAAACATACCCCAAATCAAGATTTTCCCCTTAAGCATGTTTAACCACATCTAACTATAGGATTAGAAAACTTAATCCAAATTAACCCAAATTGATACCAGTGACATAAAATAATATGTTAGAATTTCTACATGTTTTTTCAGAATTTTTAGGTGTATAATTTCAATAATTTTCACTAATCACCCTTAATTAGCCATAATTAGTGTATAAACGTGCAAATCACTCACCTAAGCCACAAATGAATGTTAGATCTGAAACATATATTGATTTTGCTCGGAATCCAGTGTAGTGCATCGGCTCTATCTCAATTTTGATGCTAATCCGCCTTAATTTGATGTTGATTTGCTTAATTAGTGGTTAGAAAATGATTAGAGAGAGATTTGGAAGATGGAGGCCATGATTAGGGTTAGAGGAATGTTTGTGGCGGCTAGAAAAATGAAAGGAAATGATTCTCTAACTCCTTTCAGCTCTCCCATAACTCTAATCCCAAAATGGGTTATGGGCCTATTGCTAATCACCCTGTTAAGCTTGATTATGTTGTTTTCCATCTTCCAAACCTTATTTCAGCCATATCTCCCAAGCGGTCAGTTCGTTCGATTCTCGTGACCACTCTACGGAATGGCAAACCATCATCTGAATCCAATGAAAGTGGTTGTAGGTAAATTCCTAATCAATCAAAAGTTACAGGCAAAACAAGATTCTCTAGGGGCAAAACGATCAATTAAAATTCGGCAAGAATCGTGAATGTGGGAAATGACCCCAATAGTCATTTCCCATAGTTACACACCATATAACTTCGTATGAGAATAAAATAAATATTCTACGATCCTCCGATATGTAGAATGTGGGCCATTACACTCCCCTCCCCCCTCTTAAGAAATTTCGCCCCTGAAATTCCTTATCCAAGAAAACATACCATGGTGCCTCGCATGCCTATCAAACATACTTAATAGCACGACAAGCCTATCCTGACATAAGGTTTACTAACAAGGGAGTAACTATATCGCGATTAAAATCTTACCAAGTAAAGAGCTTTGGATATTACTCCCTTATGCTCTCCTCGGTTTCTCAAGTACAGTCATTCTTATTATGACCCACTGGACCTTAACCAGTTTCACCGTCTTCCTCCGGAGTTGATTCGTATCGTGTCCGACAATACGAACTGATCTGCGGTTTCCAACTGCCTTGGGTTCTATCTCGATATCATCCAACTGATCTGGTGAAATGGTCATATCATAATAGTGCATGAACTACCTTAACTAAGAAACATGAAATACGTTGTGCACTCCCGCCATATTATCAGGTAATCCAAGTCTATACACTAAATTCCCAACTTGTTCTAGAACTGGAAATGGACCAACAAACCTTGGTGCTAATTTACCCCTTCTACCAAACCGAGTTACACTCTTCAACGGAGAAATCTTTATGATTACCAAATCGCCAACGGAGAATTTCAAATCTCTACGTCTTTTATCAGCATAACTCTTCTGCCTATCTTGGGCAGCCTTCATTCGCTGTTGAATAACCTTGATCTTACCTGAAGTTTCTCTTATTACATCTGGCCCAAGCACAAATTTCTCACTGGTTTCTAACCAATATGATGGTGAGTTGCACGGTCTTCCGTACAAGCTTCAATGGAGCCATACCAATACTGGACTGATAGCTATTATTATATGAGAACTCAACCATATGCAAATGGTCATCCCATGAACCCCTAAAATCCAATATAAAAGCTCTAAAGAGATCCTCAAATACACGATTCACCCTCTCTGTTTGACCGTTGGTTAGAGGATGGTACACGGTACTGAGATGTAATTCTGACCCTAAAGCCTCAGGTAAGCTCTTCCAAAACCCGCTAGTAAATAATATACCTCGGTCACTCACAACACCTACTCTATGAAATCTCACTACCCACTTCATATACAGTTCAACTAACTTAGCTGCTGTTCTATTCGAATTGACCGGTATAAACCTTGCACTTTTGGTCAATCGATCCACAATCACCCAACTACTATCATGACCCATTCTAGTCCTTGGTAGACCATCAATGAAATCCATTGAGACTTGTTCCTATTTCCATTCAGGGGTTTCCAATGGTTGTAACAAACCACTGGGCTACTTTTGCTCGACTTAATCAACTGGCACTTCATGCACTTGGATATAAATTTTCCAACATCTCTCTTCATCCCTTTTCAGTAGTAGGTCTGCTTCATGTCTCGATACATTTTGTTACCACCGGGACGTATAGTCAGCTTCAAGTGATGACAGTCTCTGTGCACTTCATCTCTCAATCCATTTACATTAGGTACAACCAGCCTCTCATTCTTTCGAAGCCATCCTTCTCAATCAAGTCCATACTTGTTCATTCTCTCGCCATCGATATCCATTTCTACCTTGGAGATGATTTCCAATAGATTAGGATCGTCCCTCTAAATGGAACCAGTCCGCCCAATCAAAGTCGGTTTGATCATCAAACTTGGTACGATCTCTGGATCCAATTCACACTTAGGTCTGAAATCATATCCTGCGATATACTCTAGTTGCTTCCATTCCAAAAACATATCCTCCAAACTGGCATGTCTCCTACTCAATTCTTCAGCTACCGCATTTCCCTTCCCGGGTGTGTATGTGATATTGAAATCATATGAAGCCAAGAACTCTAACCATCTCTGCTGACGAAGATTTAAATCGATTTGAGAGAAAAAATACTTTAAAGACTTATGATCGATAATCAATACAAATCTTTCTCCCAAGTGATAGTGTCTTTGCATCTTCAACGCGAACACGATCACTTCCAATTCTAAATCACGGGTAGTATACTTTTTCTCATGTATTTTCAGTTGCCGACTTGCATAAGCTACAACCCTACCTCCTTGCATCAGTACAACACCTAGTCCGGTATCATAGGAATCCGTGTATATCGTCATCTCTTCGTTCCCCTTAGGAATAACTAACACTGGCACATGCGTTATCTTCTCCTTTAGACTCTTAAATGCATTCTCACACTTTCTGTCCCAAGAAAAAGCTTGATTCTTCTTGGTTAACTGGGTTAACAGTGTTGCTATCTTGGAGAAATCTTGAATAAATTTACGATAGTATCCAGCCAACCCCAAGAAACTTCTCACGTCCGTTGCATTCTTGGGCATAGACCAATTTTGCACCGTAACCACCTTCGCAGGGTCCACGGCAATAGAATTCTCTGAAATAATATGGCTCAAGAACCTCACTTCCCTCCTCCAGAAGTGATACTTAGAAAATTTCGTTTTCAATCGGTGTTTCCTCAACACCTCCATCACTGTCCTCAAATGTTCCTTGTGTTCTTCCTCTATCCTCGAGTAAACCAAGATATCGTCCACGAACACAAGAACAAACTTATTTAATTGATCCCTGAAAACCATATTCATAAGATTCACAAAATATGCGTGTGCATTGGTCAACCCGAATGGCATGATCAACCATTCATAAAATCCATATGGCGTCTGAAATGTCGTTTTAGGTATACTTTCAACTACTACTCGGAGCAGATGAAATCCTATCGCGAGATCTAACTGGGAAAACACTCTTGCTCCATTCAGTTGATCAAACAAATCATCTATCTATGGAAGAGGATACATATTCTTCCTAGTCACCTAGTTCAACACGCGGTAGTCCACACTTAAGCGAAGGGAACCATCGGCCTTAGTAGAAAATACAATACGTGCTCCCACTCGGAAATACTTCTTCGGATAAATCCCTTCTTCCAAAGATCGCCTACTTGCACCTCAAGCTCTCGTTGCTCCCTTGGCGCCATACAACGAAGTGGCATCACTATAGGTTTGGCGTCTTTCACTAAACCAATCTGAAACTCGATCTCTCGGTGTGGTGGAAGTCTGGTCACTTCCCCGAAGATGTCTGGATACTCTCCATCAATAGGCACATTTGATAACTCATCATGCGGGATGTCGAGAGAATTTAGAAAACTAGTCATCACCCCATCACTAGGTCGGTAACCCAATACCACCCTCCGCTCATCATCCGCTCTAACGGTCATCGAAGACCCCTCACAGTCTACCACCACCCCATACCTTTGGAGTCAATCGACTCCAAAATAATGTCAAACCCAGTATAGCCCAAAACAAAGCAATCACAAGCAAACACACATCCATGACTCGATAATGCCAAATTACGACAAATCATACAAAGGCCAGTCGAACCACCGATCGAGTTCGTCACAACTAAAGGTCTATCGACAATCTCGGGTTCCAATTCCAACCCATTTACCAGGTCACTAGATACAAAGGAATGGGAAGCCCCGGTATCAAACAGTACTCGAACAGGAACATCATAAATAGAAAGCGTACCTTGGATAATGACACCCTTTCCCTTCTCCACTGCATTTGGGGCATTCGACGAAGAAGGAACAACATTGATGGCATATGCTTTCACAATCTGCTTCTCCTTAGGAGGTTGTGGGCGTTTGTCCTTGTGATGTCCCACTTTGCCGCAATTGAAGCACTTCCTATCCGCTGGCTTTGCTCGACAATCTCTAGCATAGTGGCCCTTCTTACCACAGCTAAAGCACTCGATATCTTTCTTATTCTTCTTTTTCTGACCATCCTTGGTTTCGCCCTGTTTTCCCTTATTATGAGAATTCTTATTCCCTTCACCTCTTGCCTGCGGTTTCGGCTCCTCTGCAGATGTAACAGCGACCTCAGTCTTTGGCTTAGGTAAAGGCTCTCCGACCTCAATGCCTTTCCCAATAGATTCGAACCTCTCATCGATATGGTGTATAAGTCTTTACCTTAAGTACCCATCGAGGACAGGTATGAACTGCTCGTTTTTCTTCTTAGCAGTATCGATAAGTGATAATCCATATTTTGATAAGGTATCGAATTCAACATATATTCCGAGATAGCCTTACCATTGTGCTTAAGCTCCAAAAATTTCCTGAACAATTATAATTTCTGAGCAGCTGGAATAAAATTGTCACTGAAGCGAGTTTTAAACTGATTCCAAGTAACATGATCCTGAGGAGTAGCTGGTTTAATAGCATTCCACCAATTTATTGCCCGTCCTTGAAGCTGACGCGATGCTAACTTTCTCTTCATTGCATCATCGATCCCGAAATCCTTGAAGATGCGCTCACAACTATCTACCCAATCCTAAACCTCCGTGGCTGATTTCGTTCCATGGAATGGCTCCCTACCAAGACTAGTATAATCCTTGTTAAGCTTGGCGAAATCAGCCCTAGGCGTCTGCACTACTACACCACCACCGTTAGCAGCATTAAGAACTGCTCCTTGAGCATCCCTAAGATTCTCTCACACAAAGGCAGTAAACATCGTCCTTATATCAAGGACATTCTCATTGTTGGCTCCTGAACCCATACTCCTCATATTTTGGCTCATTGTTCAATCTGTAAAGAGAAAACGATTAGCCATCTCTTTAGTGGTGCCCGTGCAATGCGACTTCATCCTTAGGTATACTAATAGTATATATATATATATAGTTTTTGAAAACCAAAATATCACAAATACGTGCTCTCACATATGTATACTATGTCTCCCCGATGTCTTCCCCCAGGTTAAATTATCCAACCTAGGTTTTGATACCAAGTGTGACGACCGCCCTGTACCAGCCGACATTTCCTTGAAATGCGTTGTGCCAATTCCCAACCAGCACGGGATGATCGTCAAAAATAGGGGTTAGAAATGATGAATCATCAAGAACCTGTAGTATATCTCACAGCACATGGAATAAAATATAATAATAACATAACTTGATATAAAATAGGCGAGATAGTGCATAAGATGAAAACTAAACCATATCCATCAGAGTAGCGGAATTCAAAATATAGATTATGATCCAAACCATTATTACAACTTCGAAATACTGTCTCTAAAAAGGAAATAAAAGAGGCACACTACTAATGCCCAAAGCAATGACTAGCAACACATGGGGAGAATATATGTATATAGTGCGTGGAAGCCTCCTGATCGTCTTTGGACAACTACTCATGCATAACCACCAAACTTGCCTCTAGTATGCTCGTTTAGGAGCACCCATAGTAATAAGAAGAGACATAAAACTCTAGGTCATACAAAAGTCCGGTATGAGTGATAGCAGCAAAATAAGACAATAACTGGTATAAATAATCATTCCTGACCAAGACGTGCGACCTAAGAGTTAGCACAACAAGATGTACAATACTCAAAGGTAACACTAACATATTGTGTAAAAATGGGTGTGTGTATCATGGTGGTAGAAAACATCAAACATAGCAATCATCCTCACATCTCTAACTCAGTGCTTAAAGCATACAATATCCACCGCCTTGATCAGTAAACCCATTGGGGCTATGAAGTAGTCCAATTCCGTACAACTATCGCTACAACCACTTTGCCCTTGGGGCCCTGACGGTGTCCTACTCCATACAACCTCTGACCCCACTGCACTGGTCCATAGTCAATAACCCTATCGCGTCAACCGGTCCACATAGCCCTAGTCCTGGTTTGTCTACCTACCCCCTCTCTCAATGGTGAACCAAAGTTATGGATATCGATAACCCCTTTGCACACGTCCTGCAGCAAAGCCCAACTCTAGAAGTTAACTTGTTGGTTCCCATCTGGATCCTGAGTAATCACTTCTCATTTGGACCTCCTTTGCATCTCGGGTTTAATTGAATTGGTGTTGATCTTCAGAAGAGTTCACAATCGTAATTGCATGGTTGGAATTCAAATCCAGCTCAGTTCGTGGTGCTCCATCTGGTCAGTTCGTGACCCTCTCCTGGTGGCGGTTCGTGGCCCTCTACTGGTAGCAGTTCGTGACCCACTCCTGGTAGCGATTCGTGACCCGGTTTGTGACCCTCTCTTGGTGACGGCGGGTGACCCCGGTTCGTGACCCTCTCCTGGTGGTGGTTCATGACCCCAGTCCATGACCCTCTCCTAGTGGTGGTTCGTGACCCTCTCCTAGTGATGGTTCGTGAGGCATACCTCCTTAGGAACCGAAATCCTACGGGTTTTTCCAACAAGCTAATTTCATCAAACGACGGCGTTTTCAACTATTTAATTTCCTATGACATCAAAAAACATATCAAACAGTAGTAGAAACATATAGAATCAATCAAAAATATTAAAAAAATCAATTACCTAGGCTATTGCAGATCAAATATACCCCAAATCTAGGATTTTCCCCTTAACCATATCTAACTATAGGATTAGAAAACTTAATCCAAATTAACTCTAATTCATACCAAAGAAATAATATAATATTTTAGAATTTCTACATATTTTTCCAAAAAAATTAGTTGTATAATTTCGCTAATTATCACTAATCACCCTAATTAGCCATAATTAGTGTATAGACATGCAAATTACTTACCTATACCACAAATGAATGTTAGATCTGAAATGTATATTGATTGGGCTCGGATTCCAATGTAGTGCAGCAGCTCTATCTGAATTTTGATGCTAGTCCACCTTAATTTGATGTTGATTTGCTAAACTAGTGATCAGAAAGTGATTAGAGAGATTTGGAAGACGGAGGCCATTATTAGGGTTAGAGGAATATTTGTGGTAGCTAGAAAAATGAAAGGAGATGATTCTCCGATTCCTTTCAGCCCTCCCATAAACGTAATCCCAAAATGGGTTATGGGCCTAGCTGCTAATCACCATGTTAAGCCCAATTATGTTGCTTTCCATTTTCCAAACCTTATTTCATCCATATCTCCCAAACGGTAAGTCCGTTCGATTAATGTGACCACTCTACGGAATGACAAACCATCATCTGAATCTAATGGTAGTGGTTTCAAGTCAAAATTCCTAATCAATCAGAAGTTATAGGCGAAACAAGATTCACTAGGGGCAAAATGGTCATTTAAAATTTGGAAAAAATCTTGAATGTGGGAAATGACCCCAATAGTCGTTTCCCAAAGTTACACAACCATGTGACTTAGTATGAGAATAAAATAAATATTCTACGATCCTCTAATACATAGAATGCGGGTCTTTACATGTAATGACCTGGATTTTTGGATAATTCAAATTTGAATATTTAAACTTGTTTTAAATATTATATTAGATATACTAATGGATTATTGATATATATTTCGTTAATTATACGACGATTGAATGTTTATAATTATATTTAATATAAAACGAACTCGAAATGGCGCAGTAGTTCGTAATATTGGATTTTGAACTTCAATTGAATATAATGAATCCGTTTTAAACCGGAATTCTGTGAAACAAGAAATGGTAGAACCAGATTGATTATAATTTTCTAATGGAAGAGAAAAATCAAGATTTCGGCTTATATGTTGAAAGTTATGTCCAAATCAAAATTTGAAATAATCGCTATTGAAATCGTTTATTAATTGTAACGTTTATTTAATTTTATATAAAGGAAATTTATATATACTCGGGCATCATTTTACTTGAATATATTAATGGGGTTATAATTCCATTTTGGTCAAATTGGAAGTGATATATTATTTTATTTAGATGTATTCAATTCATCATTATTATTTAATTAAACTGTTTTGATTTAATTTATAATATTATATCGATGTTATATAAGCATTAAAAAACATTTATTTTTTTCAGACAACCTCTGTTTCCGACGAAACAAATTTTATTGAATACGTGTAACTAGTTATTGCTATATTTCCAGTTTGGAGCGAATCAGAGTAGTTTTAACGGTACGTGCAATTTAAAGGGGAACTGATAAATTAAAATAACACCCTTGTACAAACGGAGTCGGAATTCAATGAAACTAATTTTATTGGATTCGGAACGTTAAGACGTATAGTGTGTCCATTTTTGTGGCATTTGGGAGTTGTATGTGATAGTGCGTATATTTAATGTACAACATTAAATAGCGGTAAATAACCAAATCAACCATCGAGGCTTTTACCCTAAGTAATAAACAGATAAAAGCATTGACTATTTCTATTCGAAAGAAAATACTCTTGGCAACACTTAAGTGGGTTATCAACTAACATACAATCCTAAAGTACTCTGATGTTGTAAGTATTATTTCAAGCTCTCAATAAAAGTTATTTCCATATTATATTTTGTTCCGCTACGATGTGAGAATCTGTGATGTATTAGTTGTTCTTCTTATTCTTCTATTCTAATATTCTTTCTTTCTTATCTTTACCTCTAATTACTTTCTAATAACTATCTGTGTTTTTGATACTTGGGTTCTGACAAGTGATACAGGATCTGTATTATTATCGGAATTCGGGCTCGAATGCCCGCCGGTCATTACAGTGGTATCAGTGCAATGGTTTAGGAATAACCTAGGCACTGTGGTATAACTCGATGGAGTTTGGTTAGTAATACCCTAGATCGAGATGAGTGTATATATATACGAGAGCGTATTTGTAAATTTTATATACAAATATTTTTAGTTGTGTTATTTGATCGGTTCAAGTTGAACTGACAACTGATACGTTATTGTTTTGTAAAGTTGGTAAATCAAATATCTTTGCCCAAATTATATT
Source organism: Allium sativum (assembly GCA_030737875.1). Lineage (NCBI taxonomy): Eukaryota > Viridiplantae > Streptophyta > Magnoliopsida > Asparagales > Amaryllidaceae > Allium > Allium sativum. The sequence continues at coordinate 925,472,522 of CM060922.1, forward strand.
TTTATATATATAAAAAACAATTTTATCAAATTATTTATCTATTGGTGTGTTTGGTTGATTTGAATAGAAATTCAACTGAGATTGGAATTTTGAATGGTTTAATTAAATCAGAAGGAAATTTGAATATAGGATTGGTGAATAAGGATTTTAATATGAAATTAAATGAACCAGAAATTAACTAAAAGCTAAGCTAATAAAATTAGAAGGAAATTCGAGTGGTTGGATTATGCTGATTGTTTGTTTATTTGATGGTAGATTGGTTGAATATAAAATTCATTAACCATAAATATGAATTGAAAGCAAAGAGGTAAGTCTCAATATAATAAACTTGAGAATTGAATCGAATGTGAAATGAAACTGAAATGATTTAATCCTATATATGTTATTGGCATTGTATATTGAGTTAAATGCGGGATTTGGAATAGGAGGAAGAGCTGTTAGTTGCTTTGCTTCGGGTCAAAGTAAGGGCTGCCCGATAAATAGGTAAGCTTTAATTATATGGATTTGGTGATTGATTTTATACCCATGAGTTGGGTTACCAATTGGTTTTTTAATCTTTTGATCAATGTGAGGCCGAAAGTAGCAGTTGTAGTTGTTCAGATCAACTCATACAGAGGAGGTGCTGGCGAAATTTTCGTAAAAATTTTAAACTTAGAATATTTTTGATATTGTTTTTAAGACTTAGAAATTAATTTGATTTTTATTTATATTAATTATTTTAAAAAATAATAGAGTTCGAAGCATTCTTCTTTACTTAGCAATTTCGAGGACGAAATTTATTTAATCGGGAAAGAATGTAATGACCTAGATTTTTTGATAATTTGAATTTGAATATTTAAACTTGTTTAAAATATTTTATTAGATACACTATTGGATTATTGATCTATATTTTGTTAATTATACGATGATTGAATGTTTATAATTATATTTAATATAAAACGAACTCAGAATGGCGCAGTAGTTCGTAATATTGGATTTTGAACTTCAATTGAATATACCGAACCCGTTTTAAACCGGAAATCTGTGAAACAAGAAACGTTAGAACCATATTGATTATAATTTTCTAATGGTAGAGAAAAATCGAGATTTTGGCTTATATGTTGAAAGTTATGTCCAAATCAAAATTTGAAATAATCGCTATGGAAATCGTTTATTAGTTATAACGTTTATTTAATTTTATATAACGGAAATTTATATATACTCGGGCATCATTTTACTTAAATATATTAATGTTGGGTTATAATTCCATTTTGGCCAAATTGAAAGTGATATATTATTTTATTTAGATGTATTCAATTTATCATTATTATTTAATTAAATTGTTTTGATTTAATTTATAATATTATACCGATGTTATATAAGCGTTAAAACATCTATTTTTTCAAACAACCTTTGTTTCCGACGAAACAAATTTTATTGAATACGTGTAACTGGTTATTGCTATATTTCCAGTTTGGAGCCAATCGGAGTAGTTTTAATGGTGTGTGCAATTTAAAAGGTAACTGATAAATTAAAATAACACCCTTGTACAAACGGAGTCGGAATTCAACGACACTAATTTTATTGGATTCGGAACGTCAAGCCGTAGCAATATGTCCATTTTTGTGGCATTTGGGAGTTGTATGTGATAGTGTGTATATTTAATGTACAACATTAAACAGTGGTAAATAACCAAATCAACCGTTGAGGCTTTTACCCTAAGTAATAAACAAATAAAAGCATTGACTGTTTCTATTCGAAAGAAAATATTCTTGGCAACACTTAAGTGGGTTATCAACTAACCATACAATCCTTAAGTACTCTGATGTTGTAAGTATTATTTCAAGCTCTCAATAAAAGTTATTTCCATATTATATTTTGTTCCGCTGCGATGTGAGGATCTGTGATGCATTAGTTCTTCTTCTTCTATTCTAATATTCTTTCTTTCTTATCTTACCCTCTAATTTCTTTCTAGTAACTATCTGTGTTCGATACTTGGGTTCTGACAAGTGATACAGGATCTTTATTATTTTCGGAATTCGGGCTTGAATGCCCGCATGTCGTTACATTACATGCCAACACCCAATGTGTAAAAGTAATAGAAATGCAGTAATCCAAAGATGTAATAAAGTAAATCCAGGTGACACAGTCTTTTATATGGTTCAGCACTAGCGCCTACGTCCACTGTATAATGATCATTCATCATATAATATTCGATTACAATGTTTTACATGTTCAGAAAATAGTTGAGTACAAAGCGATTACAATAGAATAACAATGTCCTTGCTAATTCTAAACTTTGACTAAAATGACCTTCTTCTTCTTCGTTGAGTATGTTGACTTGTTCAAATGTCCAAATTTATCCTTAATGTCCAAGAAGTCCAAAAGAGCCCAAAAGTAGCATAATTATCCTTGTCAATGCCTAAGTGTTGATGGAAAACGTGTACGCCACGTTTTAATTGTTCATGCCATGTCCAATGGCCATGAAGAAGGAGGTGGAAACCATTAATGAGGTTTTTAGAGATCTAGAAGTCCAAAAGTTGTTGGAGCCCAAGATCCAAATGAAGGCTATGCTTAGGGTTATTTATAGGTGAGAGGCTAGGTGGGAATAGGTAGTAAATGGGGATCATAAACTAGAATTTCGGATCCTTGAAGTGGTGTGTCCAGGAATTTCGGATCCCCACTTATGAAGCAGAAATTTGGTATCCCCCAGATGGATACAGAGAGTAGGTACAAACCGTGCTTCCTAAAGGGATCTGGATGTGAGGGATGCGAATTTCTGGAATGAGGCGAGGTTTGAGGGATCTGAAATTCCTAGAGGTGAGGGATCGGAATTCTCTGCTCATGTTCACGGAAACAGGCAAAATTTTCAAACCGTAAGTCCAATTTTGCCAAACGAAAGTTGTACCTGAAACTAATTCAGAGGGCTACAAAAGTTACCATGCTTAGCACCGTAATTAACATTTTCGGGCGCAAAAGAGGTCATTTGATAGTCTTTTTGGGCCTTTTTATGTTCATGTCGCGATTTCGACCAAATCGCTTTGTGTTTTCTGACGATGTTATTGACGCTTGCCCCCGTTGTTAACCATGAACTTTATGTGTGACAACCTTGACTAAAAAGAGTGTCAACATATTCAATATAATTTTATCCTCTACTAGTTATATATTACGAATTCACTTTCACACTCCTTAATTGTTAAGTTTTCCGAAAGCTAGGCCTATTATGTGTTGTGTTATTAAATATATAAAATGGAGGAGGCAAAATAAGGTATGTGCATAATATTTAACTTACCAAAAGATTATGGGTTTGAGTAGAAATTATCTTTTTGTTTGTTTATCTTTCTTCAAATTCAAGATGAGACTAGAAAAGGAACCACAACCCAAATTCCAGCGTATCCGAAATTTTCGAAAAATTCTAAATTTGAAACCGCTGAAACTTGAGATGGCTTGTCTGGTATCCTGCAGAAAAGATAGAGATTATAAATATATCAGAGCTCTATAAAACATCTCACAGCAGAATGGATAATATAGCCTTACCAAACTAACGACGCCGCCTAACAAGTGTCAAAAGGCAACCAAATCCCTGCCATAAATCTAACCCACGAGTATGTTTTGAGGAGGAGGTTTCTTGTGAAGGGAAATTTATACATTCTAAAATAACACTACATATACTGTTTACGTTTTATTAATTATTAGGTTATTCGGGTTAACCACACTCTAGGCTCTGCACACACGTCACACCCATCTACTCCTAAGTAGATTTAACTTAATATAATATATGTGGTTATGCCCAACATCTCGTCACACCACAAAAGTATGCTCAACCTCCATCTTATGCCGATTCGCATACAGAAATCTCCATCGTTATGCCACGTAATCTCATATAACCACCATCGTTATGCCACGTAACCGTATGGATCATGGTATCTAAATTCCCTAGTCGAACCATGTCCTGACATAGAGTAATTCCTAACATCTATAATACACCACCCAGTGCGTGTATTTAGACCCTCACACGAACGTAGTGCGTACTATAACTCGAGTTTCGTAGTAGGGCTATATCCAATCCATGAAACTCGGTCAATAGCGTTTGATATCTGTAAATGACAGCTTCATTAGGCCTATATTAAAGATATCCATATATGGTCTATCTCTTTTTACAGTGACTATGTCCCCACCTGGCCCCTCCCTCAACTAATGAAAGACCACATAAAGAGATAATGATGTGCGCCTATCAAGCAATCCAACGTCTAATTTGGCGTGTCCCTCAACCCACGTCTCAATAGTGAAAAATCATTGGTCGTTCGGTTTAGTTATTAATATTTTCGCATCCTACTGACGGGCGATGACAAGTATCTGATTATTACTATCCTTAATTTGGTCCTGACCACCTTCTCCCAGAGCGAGGTAAACCGTTGAATCACCCAACGCCATCTGCCACAACCTTCTAACTTCCACAACCTTCTGACTACCAAACTATAATTGCAGTCAAAGTTTACTCTAGATGGTGCAACAGACCTATCTTGAGAGACGGCTTCATCCGATTACTCTTCGGAGGGCCATCTCAGAGTACCCTACCACGTCCCATAGAAAGCCTTGTGCTTCCCTCAAGTCGCTAAGAATAATCATTTGGACATGATTCCCTCATTTCTTTAGACACCGCGATGATTTACCCCGTTGGGTTCTTCATCTCCGTACATACGGAGTGGTCCAAGTGCATCACACCATCGTGTTATTAGAACCCATATCTAATCTTTTAATCATGCGCTTGCTTTAACTTATCACATTGCTAATTAACTTGAATGATTACACTTTTATTTTCTATTAAAGTTACTGGTTTATTAGCTTATATTTGGCCGCTTACTTCCCTAATTAGCCCTGCGCTGCTAGAACGGACTCACGCTTATTATTATTACATTCGTTAAACATTATTTACTCTATTATAAGTTTACATATAATAAGCCTACTTCATTAAACTTAGTTCCCTGAACTAGGGTTTATTAACAAGTTCTCTTTTCATCATTAATTATAACCTTTGTTATAATTCCAGTTGTCCCTAGGGCAAGCCTACCTATTACATTTCATTCCCATTCATATAATTAATTATAATAGGTTATATTCCCCTTTCATCATATTTTCCCCAGATTCCTAATTATTTAAGCGAACTTTACTATTGTAGCCTTCCTTTATTTACCATCTTGTATATTTTTATTATTCAAGAAATATTTCACACACTTCATTAAATTGGTTAGTTGAAATGTACAAAAATCTATTTCTATAATATACTCCAATTAAGATCTGTGGTTGCAAGCTATTTCTTTTTATTACTCATGTGTGTATATACATATATGATTAGTGTGCAATACGACAAAAACTCATATTTCACACTAATTCTTATTACTTTCTTTTTCTTACAACTATGTTCTCTGTAATTTACCATAATGGTAATTATGGAAATGTATCCCTTTTCCACCCCCAGCTAACTCAGTTCACTACTAATTCCCGTTTTATGAGTTATATATTATTTCTTCTTTCTTACACAATTCCAATTTAATTATGGTAAATTTCTGTATTAAACTAGGATTACTAATTCTTATTCCACCATTTCCATAATTTACTGTAATATTTATCAACACATCATTTTAATTATATTCTCAACAATATATTTTGGGAATATACACAATTTACCGTTAAATTTACAATCTTAGGAACATACGCATAATCATTGTCAAATTTACAATCTTATTATTAAAGTAATTTCTTAATCCCAAACACAAGATATAGAAATGAATTGAATCAACAATAACATTCTTAACGCATTTAGGGAATGAATTACATAGTAACCATAACAACTCCATGTATTTATTTCGTTAAGAATAACAGGGAATTGAATGATAAATCTACTGTTACCAAAAGGCATAATTTAAATCAACTCACCTGTTAGCTTTCCAATTCCAGATGCTGATTTAGAATTATCAACCATGGTTTCTCCCTAATCTGATTCAATACTGTAATAACCATAGATTTACAATTTAGAACCCAAAAGATAACAAAAGGAATTGAATTGAAATCAAATCCATGGAACTTACCTCGTATGAAAAGGAATTCTGAACTCCTACAATCCCAAGCTATGAATTTCAATCTCCAATTCTTGTTTTTGAAGGCCTAAACTAATCTAATTTGATTCAGAAAAGGTTATGAGAAGAAATAAAAAGGCAGGGTCTCCCTTGTTGTTCTTGTAAGTCATTATTTGATCTTTATTGATTTAGTTAATCTGTATTATATTGATGCTTTAAATTGCTAAAAGCAAACATACCCTTATCAGTCTTCTAATTTGGTACAATGATGTACAAGTAAATGAAGGGAGCATGAGTGCAAGTGAAATTATAGCAGGAGCATTACACAACAATGGGCGCGCATCTCTCATAGGTCACAGAACATTATGGTAAAGGAAAGATTTTGGTTTTTTTTATTGATTTTTCATGTTGAAAATTGCCATATTATGCTTGTTGTTTTAAACTGTTTGTACTGTGAACGATCATCACTCTTATAGATGTATGTGATCAAAGTATGGCTTAGCATTGTCATATCTTCAATATTTTGTGTTTGATAATTTAATTGTGCAAGTTTACTACTGCCTTTCATATACTAAAGTAGATGGCGTATCCCAATATTTAATCCCTACTGCACCAAATTTGCACAGCAGAGCTATAAGCTATAATATACTAGGATGGAACTACTTCGATTTTCTCTTTCTAAGATTTCCAATCAATAGTGGTTTATTACTGTCATACGCTTTTATTTTAGTGTTTCGTAGTCATGTTCTATAACAAGATTATTTCTGTGTTTTTCCTTCTAGATACTAAAGTTGATAGCGTATTCCAAGCTTATGTTTCTATTGTACCATACCTGCACAATGGAGCTGTAAATTATAAAATATCAGGTTAGTAAATCTCCGGTCATTATATTCTCGACCAGTCGGTATGTAGGTCGTTTGCATGTTGCTCAGCCAAATGATTGGCTTAAGGTTTTGATCATCAGTTATATTGGATATCATTTATAGAGCAGAAAAGCCATAACTTACTGCTCCGAAACAGCAAGCTTGAGCTTAATGTTCCGAAAAAGCAAGCCTTGGCTTGCTGCTATTTATGTGAACTCCGATGCTTGTATGGGATGTAGTTTGTTTATTTAACTGGCTAAAATATGAGTAACCGGTATGATGAATTCAGTGCAAACTATTTATGTCGTTATCATTTGTATTGGTACCGTAGTTACCTTCACTTAACACAAAATTTGTTAAGTGGATATATGTGCAATTAGAATACTTTTAATTGTCCTGCATTGTGTTAGAGTTTGCTTTAATAACACCTCCTCAAATTTCGAGTCATCCGAGCCGCGACTTGCTGTCAACAGCAAGCTTGCGCTTGCTGTTCCGGAACAACAAGCCTGAAAACATTAATACTCAAAGCTGTTTTAGTCAGCTATTGACTACCAGGATAAAAGATAAACGCTGTATAACCCTGAATTTATTTTGGGGGTTCCAATTTATTATTGATTGCAGCATGTTCCCTTGTTGTTCTATTCAACAGATTTTCTTTCTTTTTAATAAGTGGATATTGTATTAAAATGTGGAACTTTCTTTTATGAACTCATGCTTGTTCTTCAGCATTAGTATCAACTTCCCTGTTTTCATATCTATATAGATCTATAAAAGGAGAGTCCGAAGGTTATTACGGTATCTAAATTCTATGCTATATTCCTTTCTTAAACCCAGGGTATTAAAAACATGCAGCTGTGTTTCAAAAACCTAAGTCATGTACTTGCTGGCTCAACAGCATGTCCCTGACCCGCCGTCTTCTTATAGCTCTTCGATTTTTTCCAAGCTTATCTTCTTACGCGATCTGTTCAAGTATTTCTACATTAATGGTACTCACAAGCCATCATGATTCGATTAGAAAAGAACAGGGTTGCTATTTTAAACTCACCCACAACAGCTGTATTGGTAATATATTTGGGAATGGTTCTAAACTCTAAACATGTTATAAGTTTCAACTTTGTTTTTATCCTTTGTTATTAATATCTATATATATTGTGACTTTATTCGACGAGTATTGTGTAAACTTAGTTATGGTGTTATTTTGTTCATGGAAATTTTGTAAACTTGGTTTATTGATAATGTCTGTGTATGAATATAGTGTTATATAATTTATGTAAATGATCAACAGTTAGATGTTTATACGATAATTTTTCTATCTGATTCAAAAGTGTTATTGATATTAGTTGGTGTGTGTGTGTGTATATATATATATACGAATGTTGGTTAAATATATATGCATGAATATTTTGATACTACAAAATGGGAATGCTATGAAAAAACAAAACAACAAAAGACAACGTTTATCTAATGTTGTCATTACTCTTAAAATTAACTAACATCATTTATCTAGTGCTATCATTACTTTGAATACTTAATAACAGGGTTTATGAAATGTTGTTGATACGTATAAAACGCAACTGTATGTGCTTTCGACAGCAGTTTGTAAACGTTGTTATAAGTTAATAACAACGTTTATCACCTGCTGATGTAAAGGGCAACAACAATCTAGAGAATTTGTTAAAACTATTAATAACTCATTATAAATTCTATAAAATAGGCTTTTCTACTATGTTTTATCCTATGATGTTGAAAATTATGTACCTACAACCGCATGTCGCTAAACAACATTTATCAAAACGCTATAATAGCCTTCCACAATGTTTTTTAAACACTGTTAAAAGCGTTTTCTGATGTAGTGGTAATTTTCCCACATACCTAGAATAGAATGCATACTAAACTATCTTATTTTCAACAATAAAATAGAATACTACATAGGATTGCAAATTTGTACTAAAAGAAATCAGTCTCTACTACAATCACTACAAGGCAAAATGTACGATGGTTAAATGTAGTATCTACTGAAACTAGGAGGCCTATAACCATATCCTCATGGCATAAAAGAAGGTTCTCATCACTGAATCCATCCAACCATAGCATTCCTCATTTTTATCTACCACTCTATACAAACTCATCCCTAATACTTGCTAGTTCCATGAATTATTCTCAATTATCCACAAATGATTTACTGATAACCATAGGCTAACCATATCTGATACCTAAATGGATACAAACATGAAAAATTTAACTTTACCATGAATTAACCTCACATCCTTGGGCCTTCTTCTTATCATTTTTTAAAGTAAGACAACATGCTACGCCTTCTAATTTCTTAAGAAGTGCTAAAAAGGGTATTTCCATTAATCACACATCATACCAAAGTTTTCCATACAAGAACCCCAAACTTTTTCTTATTTTTCATTTACCTTCATATTCCAATTAGGTATGTTCTAGGCCTTTCCATGAAAATTTAATCTTGTCTCATTATATTACTAATTTGCATAATAACTTAATTCATTTGAATTAACCGACCTTTTCCACTTAACTTGTATCATCTCTTATATCAATATTTATGCATAACCTCTCTATTTCCTTTCCACATAAACTGTATAAATTTTAATTTTTCCTCTTAATCTTTTTTCACTAAAACAGAGTCCACTTGAGAGAAAACTTTTCTAACATTATTTTTCTTAGTTTACATACATTAAACTATAACCTTTTTAACCACTACGCCATAAAAGACCTTCTACAATACAAAAAAATGTTGGCTCAAGCCCAAAGAATGTTGCCATAGGTCTTTGGCAACACTTTTGTTGTGATGCAATTTTCACCATTGCCTTAGACCTCAAAGGCAAGATATTGACTATCTATGGCAACATAAAAATATCTTGCAACAGAACCCTATTTGGGTCTATAGCAACATGCATAGGTGTCTATAGCAACATTCCAAAAATGTTGCTATAGATATTTATATTAATTTTAGAAAATAAATATATAATATAACAAAAAGGAGAATTAAATGCTACTACGTACATAGAATTAAATATTCAAACAATATTTTTATTTAAATAAATATTTATTTCAACATTTGGAAAGTACATATTTCTAACTCCACTATTTACATTTCACTATTAATAACATAGTCAATCATATATGCATATGTTCCTCACTTCATTTCGCTCGATTCACTTGACTATACATACTCAATTACATATACATTAACCGACACTGACAGACTAAGTCTTATTGTGCTCCAATCCATTTCAGTCACCTGTATACCTGTCATAGAAACATACACAGTAATCTGGAACAAAAATAAATTTATACAAGAAAATATAAATTTATTTTAAATTTTATTTGCCTTTGAATTTTGGTGTGTTTCTCACCATTTTTCAAGAATTGGTCTGATATATATACATTTATGCGAATCTAGACAACTTGTAGTATTCATAGTGATACACTGTAAATATCACAAGGCAAACTGTATCTCTATAGTGCTCATAGATCAGCGCCGACGCAACTGTACTGGTTTGCTAATCCGATTCAACATTTAAAATTAGCTGATTGTGAACAACCACAACTTAGATATAATGGTATGTTAATAGAAAATTTATGTTTGTCACTCAAATAGCTCACATATATAAATTACACATGCACGATACATGTATACACATACATGTGTATGTATATACACATATATTAATGTGCAGGTGTATAAGTCGGATATGCAAAATAGCATGGAATGCAAGTCAGATAAGTACATACAAGCAACATGTGTCATGAAAAAGTTGAACCAGTGCACATGTACAAAGAGCTCAATGGCATCACATTAATGACATAAGGAAGCATAATATAAATGGTTAATGCTGGTGCAACAAGGAATGGGCATGCATGTACTAAAGAACAGAGTCAATTGTATGGAACTGGACAAAACACAAGGTGAATGACCAAGCCAGAAGTATTTCAGATGCAAACACAAATCAGTGTAGCATGTAACATGTTCACAAGACCAGAGCCAAAGGTCACAGCTCACATATATTGTGAAGCAACTAGATGATAGGTTCAAACAACACAACAAGGTGATGATCAATATGCAATAATGACAGCAAGGTTGAAAGGCAACACGAACCAAGGGGATAATGCTGGTGCAAATCTATGCAAATTTATACATGACAACAAAAGGAAAAACCAATGCAACTTTGAATGACCAAATGATGCGACTGTTCTTATCAATGAGATAATGCAAGACCATATGACAATATGAAGTGAAAAAGTCACATGCAACATTCAGGAGGCAACATTTGTAAGAACCAACATATGTTCTAATATATGAAGCAACATAGAACAGGGTAGAAAATGAACCAACCAATGAAACAATAATGGCCAAATATCACAAAGTATAGTGAATTACAAAACTATGTACAAGACCAGAATTATACAAGAGGCAGGTCCAACTAACATGCCAGAACTAGCCAGAAGTGCAAACAAATAGCATGGTGCGAGTACACAGTGATCAAAGCACAAGTACAATGACTAAACAAGTTAGATCGAGTGCAGTCACAAGGCCACGCACATATATTGTAGAGAAACAATAATGCATAGATTCAGGTGCAACTACAAATCATTGTTCGCATCAAATTTAAAACCCCAATTTGAAGCAGTAAATAGATGAAATATAGCAGGAAATAATTAAAAGTATCCATTCAAATGATCACATATAATATCAATTCTTAAGCAGTGCAACAAGTGCAAAAGCAAGCTCAATGCAGTATCCATTTAAAAATCAAGTATAATATCTATTTTGATTCATCAATGAATATAAAAAAAGAAAAACAGTTGTAGTATCTGTTCTAATCAATAGAGCATTAAAAAAGCAGGCAAATTCTTTTTAATTCGAACAGAATAGAGGAGCAAGTATGGTGTAGTTTCTCAAATAATTTTTTCAAGGTAACAGGGTATTATTAATGAATTCAAAGTAAGCATTCAAGCAACAGATTATACAAGTCAGAGGAATATTTGAATTTTTTTTTAAGATCGTGTTGATAATGTCAAAAGAGGATCGAAGTTCCAGAAGATCACCAAGTATATATATATATACACACACACGACGAGTATGGATTCATTATTTTTGAAGGAGGACCAATTCAAAATTCTAAAAGATTCATCACGCAACTTATTCGAGAATGGTTGAATATTTCAAACTCAACAAATACATAGCAAATATCACAACCAAGTCTAATGCTAACGAAATCAGGGATTATATCGGAGTTCAAAACTCAATAAATATCACGCAATTCATTATTGGCAATCATTAAAAATTCAAGCAGTAAATCAAATAAGTAAATTAAGAGAACTCGTGACAATTCAAGAGATTTATGATCAATAGTAGACACCAAATCGTTCGAACAAGAGCATCGAGTAATCAAAGCAATAGAGAGCAATTTCCATTGCAATTGAAGTCGCAATTTGGGATAGAGAGTGCAACAAGATGGAGCCAAAATTCACATAGCAAATAAGTGTGTTTGGATTGATGAAGTGTCACGTTCTCTAACTTACGATTAGATTGACATGGATTATCGCGTAAGATATGGAAATGTTTGCTATAGCAACACTATATCAAAATGTTACATCGTGTTACACTTGTTTAGCTAGAGCAACACTTGTTTATGGCTAAGGTAACACCAAAAATACAACGTTCCAGTAGGACTAAAATTTTATAGTTGTCGCAACATTTTAGCTGGCAACACCTTGCAAATCTATTGTAGAAAGCCATCTATGGCATAGTGAATGTTGACCAATTTTCCATTTTTTCACTTTCTTACTTCTTACTTGAAACTTTCTACAATTACCAATCACATTTATGGTTTGCTCACATACCGAGATAATTTCTCGAAGCTCTACCAAGTGTTCAAGCACACTATTGGAATTATCCTACTAAACCACTTTAAATTTTCAAAAATGTTATTTTCTCTAAAACCTTTCTTAAAAGTCCAAAATTTAGGGAACATAAAAATTGACTACTTCTATTCTAAATTGTAAAATCTATCTTAAATCCATACATGTCTAACTTGTTATTCATGCCTCCCCTTTTCTATCTTTGTGACTTAACTCCATAACTTGTTTACACACCTCATTCTTTTGGAAAACAAATTGTTATACTTTCTAAAATTTATTTTAATGCCAAAATCAATGCCTTTTTGAATGTCTTTAAACTTTTAAATTTGAAACTTTAAAAATCCTTAAGAAAATTTTACTTATACCTATTTCTATTTCAAGTTCTTAGAAAAGTTTAATTGTGGGACAAGGTATAAGGTTCTCTTCAAACTTACACTTTTCTAAATTTCTTGCACGAAATAAATTTACTTCCTCACTAATCCTCAAGCAAGCTTTCAAAACTACTAGTGGCATCCAACTCTTGTGATGCCTATGCACACCATATATATATATATATATATATATATATATATATATATATATTCTTAATCCATCCATTTTCCAAGCGCAAGGCCTTATCACCCACAACTTGGACCTACCGTCCATTTCCAAGTACTGACACATGAACTTTCCCATTAATCATCAAATCTATCGTACACCCCATACCATGTTTAAGCTAGAACTTACTCTTTTAGGACCTTTTGCAATTCTAACATTGGTGTAAGAACCTATTACTCAATAATTTACATTTGCGATTTTCTCAAAAGAGGGTCTCTCTCATGGTTCTAGGTATATATATATATATATATATAATATTTATATTATAAAATAAAAATACGCTGCTCACTAACTAAATATAAGAATCCTAAACCTGAGCTCTGATACCAAATGTAACAACCCAAATTCCAACGGATCCAGATTTTTTTTTAAAATTCTATACCCGAAACCATTGAAACTTGAGTTGGCTTGTCTGGTATCCTATAGAAAAGTCAGATATAATAAATATATCATAGTTCAACAAAACATCTTTTAGTGTAGTGGATAAAATATAATAATCAAATATATCCTTACAAAATAATGACACTGCCTAACAAGTGTCCAAAGGATACCAAATATATATCATAAATCTAACTTGCTATATGTTATGAGGAGGGAATCAGAACACAAGTTCTAGTAAAAGGACAAATTATACATAGCACCTAGTGCGTGTCCTTGTATCTGAACTCCTCGGTTGAACCACGTCCCGACATAGCACCTAGTGCGTGTATCTAGACCCTCGCACGAACGTACTGCCTACTATAACCTGAGTTCCATAACAGGGTTACATCCAATGCACGGAACTCGGCTGGGAGCTTTCGATATTCGGAAAGGACAACTTCGTTAGGCTAGCATTACAAATATCCACATATAGTCTGTCTCTTTTCATGGTCGCTATGGCCCCACTTAGCCCCTCCCTCAACTAACGAAAGACTACATCAAAAGATAATGACGTGCCCCTATCAACCAATCTAACATCCAATTTTTTGTGTCCCTTAACCAACGTCTCGATAATGAAAGATCGTTGGTCTGTTGGTTTAGCTCTAAGGCTTTCCCCATTCCACTGACTGCCGATGGAAGGTATGACGATTATTATCCTTAATTTGGTCCTGACGACCTCCTCTCATAGCGAGGCAAACCGCCAAATCACCCAACTCCATCTGCCATGAGACAACCTCAATTTTTAGAATATTTTAATTAATGATTTAATTTATAATTTTGGTTTATTTGTTTTATTTGTTTGCATTTTTATGGAAATAATTTTATTCTGATTATTTAAAACTAAAATTGTTTGGATTTTATAAAAGAAGTGAATTTTATTTTTGATTTGAATACAATTTAATAATTCAAATCAATATTTGCTATGTTAGAACCTTATTTATGGTAAAGTTTAATTGAGTTATTTATTTGAGTTTGAATCCATTCTTTGATTTTATTTAATATTTAAAAATCATATAATTATACAATTCGTTCCAATATTAATGGAATTTTATTTTTTTTATTTTTTTATTGTATTGATTTTTGTTGGTGCAACATTGCCAAATTTTAATTTTTAGATTCTTTTTCCTTTGATATCGTCAATTATTGATTGCAAAATTGTTGTTAATTTTATATTGCCAAAACCATTTGTTTCTCTGAATTAGTAAATTTATATTGTTTTCTTTTATTTATGAACACTGTTTACATATTTAAAATTCAATGTTCATTTGTAACTGTTATTTTTTTCCTTACACCTTCGTTCATTCCAAAAATTTAAATCGTTCATTCCTTAATGTTATAATCCCTTCGTTCCCTTTTATCTTAAAAATATTTTCAATTAGTAAATGAAATTTGCAAACCATTTAATTCTTGTTTCTATTTTAAACAAAATGTTTGTTTTTGAAATTTAAACAAAACGTTTGTTTTGAATGGCAAGCTTAAATTCCGTATATTTATTATTCCAAAAGAACCTTTCCATTTCCTTTGTCATTAAAAACCTGACCGATTTAACTGATCTGCCTATTTTATTTATCCAGTTTATTTCATACCTCTATTGCCTTTTTGAAATTTAAAGTGAATCGTGATTAGCTCAAAAATTCGGGGTAGGTTTCTAAAACCATTAATTCAGAAAATTTTCCATTTCTTTATTTATGGATATGCTCTGTTCTCCTTTATCTTTTCTTTTGTAGTCCATTACGCCATGTTTTTTTCTCTCTTTCTCCATTATTTCACATATTCAAAGAAAGGAGCAGCAACCCCTTTAATTCTTTCCCATCCACTCGTGCGTGAGCATCTCCCATCCCCGCTGTCCCACTTGGTTCCTTCTCCACCACATGAATCCCACGCACAAGCCAAGCTTCGCCTCTTCTGTTTCACATACTGACCCCGCCATTCACCCTAACCCGCGCCCTTCCGCAACACCACCAACTTTTTCTTCCTTATGAGAGTATTTCTAGTTTATTATTATATTTTGTATTAGTGTGTGTATTTTTTTAGTTTTGGGGAGTTCCTGTGAGAGTGTATGTATATAATGTTGTGAGAGTTTTAATTTGTGTGTATTGTCTTGTGAGTGATGCTATGTGCGTAAGTGGTGCATGTTCATTGTTGAGTTGTGTGTGTCTTTTATGGCAGATGTAAATTTTGTTTAATGGGTTGTTTTTGTACTTGCGTGAGTTTTATTATTTTAAGCATGGTGTATATTACTCTGTGTGTGTATTCCTTGGTTGTGTGTTTTAAGTGTTATGCGTGTATGTATTTGTTTTAATATAAATTGTGTAAATACGCACACACACACACATACGCACACACACACACACATATATATATATATATATGTGTGTGTGTGTGTGTGTGTGTGTGTGTTTGTGCGTGTGTTTTGTGGTTTTATTTGTGTGTGTTTTCAATGTATGTAATTTAAAAATATATATGGTTTAGTGCTTTATAATTTAATATATATAGGTGATTTGGAATGTGTCTAATTTTAAATATATAAGTATATATTAATTTACTGTGTATACGTTTATATTAAATATATATATACACTATTTTGAAATGGGATTTGTTGTGTGGTCATACATATATTTGCATAATTTATAATATATGTATTTACTGTTGTGGTGTTTTCATAATTTATAATATATATATATATATGTGTGTGTGTGTGTGTGTGTGTGTGTATGTTATAATTTGCTTTGTGTGTTTGCGTTGTGCGTTGAATTTCAAATATATATATTGTATAAATTTATTGTGTGTTTGTGTATAATTTTTAATATATATACTGTCATAATTTGTGATGTGTGGACGGGGTGTGTGTGTATGAGTTTATGTTTGTGTTTCAAATTATATATTATATATAAGTAAGTGTATATGATTTAGTATGCGTTATGTTGTGTTTTATTTAGATGTATAATTTATAAAAAATATTTTTGTGCATCAAATTTTAAATATATATATATATATGTTAAAATTTTCTATGTGTTTGTATATAAAATATATATATTGTGTAAAGAATTTATTGGGTTTATTTTGAGTCAAGTTTGGTGTTGAGTTTGAGAATCGTTCCAATACCCAAATAACCTTACCGGTCCATTAGAAATTTCCTAGCCTCCTCTTATAAAATAAAATATTGAGCGATCATCGAGTTAAAATCCATTCTGAACTATGCCTGCAAGTCGTTGTTTCATTTTGGGCCATGAAAGGTGAGTTTATCTCACACCTGATTGACGTTATTTCATAGATGTTAGATCAACTAAATGAACTGTTATGAAATGTATAGGATTGCCAGTAGAAATTTTTTGTTTAAAATATACACTTTCATACGTGACAAGATATTCATATGACATGTATGTACACTGATTATATATGACTATGATATGATTGATGATATGTGATGATTTGTTATGCTATAGATACCCCTAGTTTAGGAAAAATCACTAAGGGTTGAAATGATACATGACCGAACGGACATTATATTAGAGAAAAATCGTTATGGTTTGAAATGATAGATCTGAACGATTTTTACTGAATTTGGGATTGCGGGTTGAAATGATAAACCCGTAGAAATTTTATATATTGTGGGTAGAAATGATAAATATCCGTATCACTTGACCGTAGAGTAGAAAACTATATATGGACACTGTTGGTCATGTTTTCGAATTAAAATGAGCTGGAAAATTTGAGTGTAATAATATTATTTTAATATCCTATATTTGTGTTTTAGAGATTTATACTTAAATTTTGTAAATTTTAAATTATACGTTTTAAAATGATTTTATGAGTAAAAATGTATTTAAGTGCTTATTTAAGATTTTACTTATAGTTTATTTATTTTAACATGTATAATTTAATCATATATGTATTTTTAACTTTAAATCAATAAATTATTATTTTTAGACCTATTTCTCTTTTGTATTATAATAAATTATTATTTTTAGACCTATTTAAGCTGGAGACTGTTGAAGATATCACCTCTACCTGTTGATTCTGGCTATTTCTCTTTTGTATTAGAAATTCTTATATTTAGCCTTCTGTTGTATTTAATTTTGTAACTCTGATATTATGTATAAATTTTGATTTTTATTTAGTAGCTTCGTGAACTACAATTGTATAATTTATTTATTCTACTGCGAGATATTATGTTTTTCTGTGGCTATGATTCTATGATATATTATTTTACCTCAGAAGCTAATGACATTCGGTCGTTTCGAACGATTCAAGTTGGTTTAATTACCAGCTTGAAGTGGACGAAAGACAGTATGTTACATTTGGTATTAGGGCTTTGGTTCATCAAAGCTTTATCCTATAAGGTAAAAGATCATTAGAGATAGGATAGTGATACCCCATAACGAGTGGAATCATAATGAGTGGAATCCTTCGTAGAATCCTTCTTGAGAGAGAACATATTTTGAAAGTATAAATATTTTTTAACGGTTTTAAAAAGTTTTTTAAACAAA
Organism: Allium sativum; assembly: GCA_030737875.1. Taxonomy (NCBI): domain Eukaryota; kingdom Viridiplantae; phylum Streptophyta; class Magnoliopsida; order Asparagales; family Amaryllidaceae; genus Allium; species Allium sativum. The sequence continues at coordinate 925,490,837 of CM060922.1, forward strand.
TATTTTTGAAAATAAAATTTTGTTTAACATTTAATTTTTTTTCTGAATTCCTTTTCCATTTGAATTCATCTTCCTTCGTAGATCCTCTTTGATTAGGTTCCTTTATTCGTTCGGCTTTTAATTCGAATTCTATAACTTATCCTTGTCTAAAACAAGGGAGGAAGTAGAAGAAGAGTATAAGACTTCTAGTGGGTCCATTCTTATTTAGTATTGATTTGAAATTGTTATTTGAAAGGTATTATAATACATGATACATTATTGAAATTTGGATATATATCTTCGTAAATAATATTATGTTTTGGTAATACCCAAATTTTGAAAAGATTTGATGTTTACACTTTAAGATTTTATAAACTATATATTTTGATTAAGATGTAAAATGTAGATTTTGTAATAAAATGATATTATCTTAGTTGAAATAATTAACGATATAGTTTATGAAGTTACGCATATATCGGAATTTATAAATTTAAATAGATTATAAAGATTTTAATTTGTGATATATATATATATATGTTGAACTTATGGAATTAAACCCGTTTATAAGTTTAAATATAGATAACATGGGTTTGAAATATTTAAGTATAACATAGGATAATATTATTACGTATTTGATTTAATAAAAATATTGGTTGTATATTTATTATGGATTGAGGTTGAATTTTAATAAATGAGTAGGGGATACATATAAATTTCCCTATTTATAATTTTAATTCTTATGATTTGATATATATTATTTATAATACATGGTTGAAAATTTGGTGTATATATATTGCTTAAATATAGAAAAATGTTCTGAGTATTTGTTTGACGTTAAAATTAGCTTACCGAATACTTAGTGATTTGGGTATATGTCTGATCAACGTATATGCTAAATCCTATGTGTATTAGATCGATATAGAGTCACACTCTAGTCGCTTGAAAATGATTCTGGTGATGACCGCAGCATCATCGTATCTATTTTCTGGTTTTGAAACTGGGATATATATATATTGCCAATCGAAACGTCAAGTGAATACTTATATTTTAAATATGTTTGAAAATATTTTAACTTTTTGATTTATATATTTGAATATACATATATGTGTATGAATATGAATATGAACCTTTGGTTTAAATATGTAAATTATTTAATCACTATTCTCTACCTCGTTCCTTTTCGGGGACGAAAAGGTTTGAGTAGGGGAGGTTTTAACAATCTCAATTTTTAGAGTATTTTGATTAATGATTTAATTTATAATTTTGGTTTATTTATTTTATTTGTTTGCATTTTTATGGAAATAATTTTAATTTGACTAGTTAAAACAAAATTTGTTTGGATTTTATAAAACAAGTGAATTATATTTTTGATATGAATACAATTTAATAATTCAAATCGATATTTGCTATGTTAGAACCATATTTATGGTAAAGTTTAATTGAGTTATTTATTTGAGTTTGAATCCATTCTTGGATTTTATTTAATATTTAAAATTCGTATTGTACAATCCGTTTCAATATTAATGGAATTATATTTATTTATTTATTTATTTATTTATCGTATTGATTGTTGTTGATGCAACATTGCCAAATTTTAATTGTCATATTCTTTTTCCTTTGATATCATCAATTATTGATTGCAAAATTGTTGTTAATTTTATATTAACAAAACTGTTTGTTTCTTTGAATTAATAAATTTATATTGTTTCCTTTTATTTATGAACACTGTTTACATCCTTAAAATTCAGTGTTCATTTATTACTATTATTTCTTTCCTTACACCTTCGTTGATTCCAAAAATTTAAACCGTTTATTCCTTAATGTTCCGTTTCCTTTTATCCTAAAAAAGTTTTCAATTGGTAAATGAAATTTGCAAACTATTTAATTCTTCTTTCTATTTTAACTACACCATTATTTTTTGAAATTTAAACAAAAAGTTTGTTTTAAATGGCAAGCATAAATTCCGTACATTTATTATTCCAAAAGAACCTTTCCATTTCCTTCGTCATTAAAACCTGACTGATTTAACTGATCTGCCTACTTTATTTATCACCGTTATTTATCCAATTTATTTCACATCTAGGTTGCCTTTTTGAATTTTAAAGTGAAGCGTGATTAGATCAAAAGTTCGTGGTAGGTTTCTAAAATAGTTCGTTTAGAAAATTTCCCATTTCTTTATTTATGGATCTGCTCCATTCTCATTCATCTTTTATTTTGCAGTCCATTATGCCATTATTTTCTCTTTTTCTCTATTGTTTCACATATTCAAAGAAAGGAGCAGCAACCCCTTTAATTCCTTCCCATCCACTCGTGCATGAGCATCTCCCATCCCCGCTGTCCCACTTGGTTCCTTCTCCACCACATGAAGCCTACACCAAAGCCAAGCCTCGCCTCTCCTTTTTCACATACTGACCTCGCCATTCACCCTAACCCCGCGCCCTTCAGTGACTCCACCACCTTTCTCTTCCTTATGATAATATTTCCTGTTTATTGTTAAATTTTGTATTGTTGAGTGTATTTTGTTAGTTTTGGGGAGTGCCTGTGAGAGTGTATGTATATAATGTTGTGAGAGTTTTAATTTGTGTGTATTGTCTTGTGAGTGATGTTGTGTGCGTAAGTGGTGCATGTTCATTGTTGTCTTGTGTGTGTCTTTTTTGGCAAGTGTAAATTTTGTTTAATGGGTTGTTTTTGTACTTGCGTGAGTTTTATTATTTTAATCATGGTGTATATTACTCTGTGTGTGTGTATTCCATGGTGTGTGTCTTAAGTGTTATGTGTGTATGTATTTGTTTTAATATAAATTATGTATATATATGTATGTATGTGTTTTACGGTTTTATTTGTGTGTGTTTACGTTGTATGTAATTTAAAAATATATATGGTTTGGTGCTTTGTAATCTAATATATATATATATATAAGTGATTTGGAATGTGTCTAATTTTAAATATATAAGCATATATTAATTCACTGTATGTACGTTTATATTAAATATATATATATATATATATATATATATATATATACTATTTTGAAAAGGGACTTGTTGTGTGGTTACACATGTATTTGCATAATTTATAATATATATTTACTGTTTTTTTCATAATTTATAATATATATATATATATATATATGAGTACTCCAGCACGTGCGATGCACATGCGCAGGATGAAGTGGTTTTGTAAGACAAAATATGTAAGATTTGTATAATCTTATAAAAAAAACTTGACGCTTATGAAATGTTTTACTTTATAGGTGTGTATATGCGTAAATAAATCATTTACCGAAATGCAATAATGATGTATTTGGTTAATCAAATGCATGGTCTAGTAAGAAACTTAATTCATTGATGTGGCAGAGTTAAAAATGTTTTATGAAGGATTTTTATATTAACTACACTTTTACTGAACCAGTAAACCTACAAAAAATGTCATCCATGTATAATAAAGTTAATCTAATGATGCAAATTATAGAAGTATACTCGAATAAATGAAAAAAAAACAGTTAAAAGATATTTGAGGACAACCAAGAAAAGCTAGTTAACATTGTGACAATAAAACGTTAGCTAAATCATGTTGTGAAGTTTTACAGTTTTCAACCTGCCACATAATTAATATGCAAAAATATAAGTTGATGTTAACTCGTGTGCACAGACAGAAATATATATATTTCGTGTATAGTTCATTTTAGAACTTGAAAAGCGCGTTTTTCTCAAGCTTCCTTAATTAAATGAAAAATAGTAAAAGAAAGAAGCATCAACAGAAATATTATTATCCCTAAGTTTACCATGTAAGAAGTGTGGTCGATCAAGCAGAGAAGATATGATAGATACAAAGTTTGTGAACCAAAGATGGTCAATGGCAAGTTAATCACAAATAAAAGCATAAGTTTTCAAAGAGCGTATCCTTTTATTGCGTAAAATATAGAATAACATATTTTCAAACCATTACATACAACTCAAGTAATGTGGAGATACCTACATCTAATTATACATACATACAACACATTATCAAACCATTACATACATATCATGTATTATTGAGATACGTACATCTAATTATACATACAACACCTAATAGTCGATGTATAATATAGTGCAACAGATGTGCAGCTATTACCGACTAAATACACGTATCGAAGCATCCCATTTCTTCGACACACAATCTCGATTTGGAAATTACATATCACAGCAGTGTGCGGCATGGTTGAACGACGCATAATAAGTATACATAAATTAAAGGTCTAACCATCAGGGTAGCTTGTCAAGTGGAATATGCTTAATCTTGTCTACAATTAACTTTCCATATCCATCAAGAACATGCATTTATTAAAATCATATCTTTAACTAAGATTGCACCTGTAAAGAATAAATAATATTAGCAATCTTTAGAATATTTCATACCAATTTTCATTCAATATCTTATCAACACTGATATTAGTTAAGCATTTTCACTTGCTTGCATACTTCTATTCTTTTCAAGATAGAACAATTCTTTTGCTCAACCATTCAACTCTTCCACCAAGAACGTGGAGAACTGCACTTTAACAATTAACATGTTCATGAATTAGATGGTTTATTTTTGTGTTTATCTGTGGAATGTATTTTCAATAGATGATGCATGTTCTCTACATACATTAAAAACCAAAGTCAACTTATCGTACATGTGAATATAAGAGTTTTGTGCGAATTCATCATATCTCATGATATACATAATACATGGTCAATTTTAATTCAATTTATTTTACTTTATTTTTGATCTGTATTATCGTTATTAGTTAAAATTTTGTATCATATAATACATAACTAAGAATTTTGAGCTATATATTACTTCAGTGCCTTACTAAGAATGTATTATTTCAAATAGCAATTAGTAGAATAAAAAATAAGAATACCATTTCGTCAGAAAAACTATGGTTTCGTATTCAATGAGGAAATATAAAGGAACACAAATATGTTTGTGTCGAATGCATATATTACGACTGTGTGATCATTAAAGCTTCGCTTCTGGTGTAGAATATCTCTGTTGTACTTGTATCATACACCTAATTACTTATGTTGCTTTGCTAGAACTAAGTTTTGATCTTTCATTTTGATTTTATTTTTGCAAACTTGGTAATAATTTGGGATTGTCATACAAACTTTGTTCTTTGATTTGACGGAGTGGCAAGAAAGTGATAGGTTGTGATTAATTAACATACGCATAGACATTGTTTTCATATCCACTTTCAGTTCAATGCAAATATATGCCCATTAATATAATCAACTCATTAAATCACATACCATGTAACTATGCTTGAACAAAAATATAAATAGAAAGAGGGAGAGAGCTACAGCCTTAATATAGATACATGTGTTTGTTTTCTTGTTGTTGTTTACTTGAAATCACATGCAACTTTCATTTGCCTGAGCTTTAGTATGCTAGTACTAATATGAATTAATCTTTTGTTTGACTAGACAAAACAGTATAGGTAAAACAATATTAACTACACATTCCTATTTACAGAAAAAACATCAATATATTGAGTAGAAATGGATAACCTTACACTAAGAAGTACAATTTTACAGTTAGTATGAAGGAGACTAAAATGATGTCATTTTATAGGTAGCTCGGCTAAATAATTCGTACATATTTGACTCTGCTAAATAAAACACATTAAACAGTGAAGGAGCAAAATACATTCGTAGCTCGTATATGAAAACTAATAATTGCGTTAGCTACTAACAGAGCCACAAACATACACACTATGGTGAGTTCGCATTACATTTTTTATAACTTATTGTAGACAACAATAAATAGGTAAGCTAAAAAAGAGAGTACCTTTTGAAAAGCTAGCACCATCATATGTAACAAAAAACCTATGCCAGTCTGGTTGGACATATGCTGCAAACCTCCGAACTTCCTTGCGTGAAACAAATCATATATATTTTTCATTGTACATATTTCTTTTCTGAAATAGGCAAAGATCGAAAATAAGACAAACAAATCATCAAAGTGAATACAATGTTTCGTCACATGTGCCCTAGAAATTTTAGCTTTCTGTACTACATTTCAGCAGTAACACCACTACCAAGCAAACAAACATCGGTCCTATTTTTTGGTTTAATTAATAAATCAATAAATTCTATGTTTAGCAAAACCTTCTGTTTACCACTCACGTAATCCCCTTTTTCAAGGATATCCACGAAGATAACATGTAAGTTGTGAGAATTTCCTTTTGATATCTACATGTAGGCCCTGAATTTGACATTCATACCATTATACGAAAATAAACTCAAAATAAGAAAAAAGTTATACATGAACCAAAACATATCCAAGGGATGCATAACTTACCTTATTAGAAAAAACTGGTACATTTGCGGATATAGAGACGAATAAAAATATTCAAGCTCATTCAACAGTTTATTGATTATGCAAACTCAAATGAAGAATGAATATTATAAAAAAATTAAAAGCAAACAATTTTCTCCAAAAAGACCACTAATAATGAAAAAGAAATAATAATGGTAACATCAACAACAACTCTGATTCTTGTCATTTTCTAGAAATACACATAAAGCATGATACTCAATTTAAGGGGAAGAAAGGTTCAACTAACAAAATTGGAAAAATATGAAGGAAATCATGAATGATATATGGAAAAGTAATTTCCAAAAAAAAAAAATAGTAGCTCCTGAGTCAGATCCACGAACTAATGTGAAAACTTGACAATTGTTGCAACCTAAGGTTTCGGTAGAGCAGTAGATCAACCTTCTTCGACTGAAACTTGGAAGACAACATGGAAGTCGAAATCAACTTTTGACTTTATCATTAACAATCACCAAGACAATCTTCGGTTAGGTGGGAATTTTTAGTTAATAATGTGTAGTAGGATTTAGTCTGCGAAAACAACAGTTGTTGGCTCAATTTTTATCTTATTGGATAGATACAGAATAAAAATTCCAAATTAAGAATCGTGAGTTGGTTAATCAATAAAAGACTCACCTGTGAGGAGAAGGCTTGGCAGGAGCAAGAAGATTAGAACCAATCTGAAGACTCTTCTGAATCATCGCCCATGAAACCAAGGAAATTTATCCTCTATGTTTTGTATATCTCTGCTTCAAATAAAATTTTAGAAAAATCTGATTAGCTGTAATCTAAAATAATGAGATATAATGTCAGAAGTTCATTCCAGGATCATATATCAAATGTAAGAAATAAAGTTGCTGATAACAAAATAACCATGAGATCATGCTACAGTGAAACCATAAATCAGATTCCTGAGAGCAAAAAATAGAGTGACCATAAATTACCGAGAGCAAATATAATGAGACCATAAAACAGATCGAGAATATCAAAGCATGCAATAGGAAAAAAACAACGATACAATGTAAAATCAGCCAGTAGTGGAAACATCTAACAAAATAGTAAAAATATAAAGTGTAAAGAAGAATACCTTGGAAACAGAACAAAATGCAAGAGAAATCAAAAGCAAAGAGGATTTTTTTGTATGCAAAAGAATTGAAATTACCAATCTAGTACCTTCCTCCAATAATTGATGCGTAATTGTTGTAGCAGGTTGAGTGCTTCTTCGAAATAGTATGATAGATGCCCCTAACATCTTTCAGTTGAATCAAACCTTCGTATAAGCGTTCAAGGAGTGGGAGAGAAAAGATATCGATGGGAGAATACGTGTTAAAGGAGAAATTGGGTGAGAAATAAAGTTGTGGAGTGGGAGGAATCGTGGAGAGATGCGAAAAAACTGAGTGTGTAGTTAAAAGACCAATATAACCTTATTATTATCTTTTCAATTTTCGGAAAAAGAAGAGAATTAAGATGGGAAGTTCTAGAAGAACGAAAAAGGCTTCAAAGAGGGAAGTAATTGCATTATATATACCAGTACATACGCACGCCCGATGGGCGTGTGCATAGATGTACTTGACAAAAGCTGAATTTCAAGTTAAGAATGGGCATGCAGTACGCACACGTGTATTCAGAAATTTTATAAGGATGAAAAATGCAGTAATTAAAGGAAGAAATAGTTCATACATGTTATAAAATGTACGCAGTTCATAAATGATAGCAGGAAAAGTGAGGCAGTACATCTGTGCTAGAAATAGTGGAATAAAAATGCATGCAACTGTTTATTACATAGTTTGCAGAATATAACAGTATTTATTTGGTAGCATAAAGTGAATGAAGCAAAACAGTTTAAAAAAATAAATCTAATGGAATGGCAGCAATGTAGAACAGCAAAAGTAGTAGCAGCAGAAGCATTATTGTGAACTTGAATGCGAACGACTTTCTAGCTCAGCAAAAACCCTATCAATCTCTGCAATCTGAAAAGTTTGATAATAGGTTGTTAGAAGTTGGTTTTAAAAAATGGCTGTATGGTAGTAAAAAGTAAATTTGATGAAGTTAAAAATAAATCTGACCACTGCAAGGTCATTCCAGTACTCATCATCTTCAATCTCGACATTTTGAATTTGAAGAGAATTTTCTGAAGGGGCAGGATCGTGGTGAAGTTGGTTCTCAGTAATAGTATGAAACTGAGTTATGTTGTGGTCCAACTCGTCTTGGATTTCGACATCCGTGTCATAGCTCGTGGAAGGAAGATTTTTTGAATGACGGGAGCTCTTACATGTAACCTTTTCAACAATAGGCATTGCTGCCTTCTTGGCTTTACCTGAATTTTTGGGCTGGGTGTATTGATAATAGACAACATTTTAGGAATTCAGAAAGGTTAAAGAGTTAAAAAAAAGTAGTACAACAGTAATAAAGGAGGTGAGACGAATGAAGTACCTTTGTCATGTTTTTGGCATGACAGTGTAGTTGTATGTACTGGAAGTGATCAAGAGTGATGAATGTAGAAATGAAGTAGGTCGGATGGGAGATTTATATAGGAGAAAAACAGCGTGGGTTCATAATGAGTGTACAGTTGTTGGAAAAAAGGACTTTAGAAAGAGTGAAAAAAGTAGATGTTTAAGGAAAGAGGTTATGAATGGGTAAATTGTGGAGAGAAAATAGAATTAAAACGTTTACAATAGAATAACAACATTCTTGTTAATTCTAAACTTTGCCTAAAATAGCCTTCTTCTTCGTTGAGTATGTTGACTTTGTCAACTATATCCAAATTTGTCCTCAATGTCCAAGAAGTCCAAAAGAGCGCAAAAGTAGAATCATTATCTTTGTGACTGCCCAAGTGTTGACGGAAAATGTGTACACCACATTTTAATTGTTCATGCCATTTCCAATGGCCATGAAGAAGGAAGTGGCAGCTATTAATGAGGGCTTTGGAGCTCTACAAGTCCAAAAGATGGTGGAGCCTAGGATCCAAATGAAGGTCATGCTTGGGGGTATTTATAGGGAAGATGTTAGGTGGGAGTAGGTAGGAAGTGAGGACCACAAACCAGAATTTCGGATCCTTGAAGAGGTGTGCCTGGGAATTTCGGATCCCCTCTTATGAAGTAGAAATTTGTATTCCCCTGAGGGATACGAAATTTTGTATTCCTTTAAGGGATACGAATTTTGTATCCCCATGAGGGATACAAAATTTCGTATCCCTCTTGGGATACATAATTTCTTATCCCCTGAGGGATTCAGAGAGGAGATACAAACTGTGTTTCCTAGAGGGATCTGGAAGTGAGGGATGCAAAATTCTGGAACGAGGCAAGGTTTAAGGGATCCGAAAATCCTAGAGGTGTGGGATCCGAATTCTCTGCACAGGTTCATGGAAACTGGCATAACTTTCAAATCGCAAGTCTATTTTTGACAAACAAAAGTTGTACCTGAAGCTAATTCAGAGGGCTACAAGATTTACCATGCTCAGCATCGTAATTGATGTTTTTGGTCCCAAAAGAGATCATCTGATAGGATTTTCGGGCCTTTTTATGTTCATGTCATGACTTCAATCAAATCGCTTTGAGTTTTCTAATGACGTTATTGACGTTTAAGCGCGTTGGTAACCATGAACTTTAAGTGTGATAGCTTTAACAAAAAAGCATGTCAACATTTTCCCCCCAAAACATATCTTGATTGATCCAACGAAGGTGTGCTTTGCGAGGTGAAGAGAAATCCAAAAACCAAAGCCATGAGAAGTCTGGAGTAAGCTTCTATGTCCATAAAACCTAAGAGCTACGACCAAGCCAGATTGTATTAGCCAGAAATCCAAATCCAATGGACCAGAAATCCACGATCGCTTTGGACCGTATTATCCATTAACCAGAAAACCTGAAATCCTGAAATCCGATGAAAGCTGACGATCGCACTGGATCGTTTTGAGATAGCCCCAATATCTAGAATAACTAGAGGACTGCAATGGTCTAAGAACCTGAATAACGGGAAAATCCATAATTAGGAAGTCGGGGTAGGCCCGAAATCCATAATCTTAAATAGCCGATAACCGTATAGCCAGATAACTAAATGGATCGTTGCATGAGGACGATCCAATAACAAACGAGCAGGATCTGCCAACCAGACGCACAAGATCTAGGACTCGCCACATGTCAAGGCAATCTTTTCGAAGTAGGCAAGAGGCCTATGAGTGGGTATTCTTGTCGCGTCATTGACAAGTCCACCCAGTGTAATCCAAGATCATCTTGATAGGACGACCGTACATACAAACGAGCAAGATCTGCCGACCAGAAGCATAAGATCCATAACTCGCCACTCATCATGGTAATCCCATAACGGAGGGACAAGAGGCCAAGATAGCTAGATGATTATTAGAGTTAGCAATTCTGTTGTCGATTTCATACTTCACTAGTAAGCGTCCTTACTTTGTGAAGTAATTTTATTAAAGTTATAAAGTAAGGGATTTTTTTAGTAAATCCAAAAGAAAACTCGATGGTTCGTCATCCATAAAGAGCATGCCTAGGGAGCTGACCTGCCGTTGTGCGTGGGTAGATGGACTTGGCCATTTTCCGATTCCAAATTCATTTTGTAAAGGAAAGCGAATGATTTATCGTTTGTGAAGTGCATGCCTAGGATCTTGTCGGTTACTATCACATGGGTAAACAAACATAACCATTCAAAATCCAAAGTCGGGAAAAGTAAAATTTTCGTTAATTACCAGAAGGGGTGATGGTGTGTTGTCAAACAAAGAGCATGCCTAGGAATTATAACAACTTCTGTACATGGGTATGCTGACTCAACCATCGTACAACAATAATAACAAAAATAACCAAAAGGAAGGATACATCTAAGGGGCTAAAGTCCTCAAAGCCAAAACCATGGGCAGAAGCCTAAATAACCAAGTCCAAAGAAAGCTGAGAGAACCGAAAATAAGAAATCCATCAGTGAGGAGCACATTATTCGAGAACCGAAACGTAGAAGCCAAGAAACCACAAAACACGTGACAAGACCAAACAAAGATACCACAAAATCCAAGATCAAGCATCCACAAGAGTCAATTCCACATCCAGAAGACCAAACAAATCCAACAAAAACAAAAGATGAAATCCACAAGTTACAAGATACTGATTCCTAAGAGACTTGCATCCAAGACATCAGAGTCAGTAAGAGGTTAATTGATAACAATGCCCCTGGGACGATTGTTGGTCCCGGGCCTATCCTGGTTTCCTTGAGGGGGTTGTGGCTGTCCTAGCACACAACCCTAGTCCGAACAAACCGTGTCAGATATCCATGTCTGATACACTCTTTTATCATATCCCTAAGATGTCAACAATCGTTTGTATCATGCCCATCGATACGGCGAAACATGCAATGTCGACCAAAATACCTTTCTTTTTGAGTTGGCTCCCTTGCGAGAAGCTGTTAGAAGGAATAAATGGGATGAATCTCTCGAGAAATATCCTCGAGGACATGAGTGAGTTCTGAATAAGACGAGAACTTGGGTTTCCCCTAAGTTCTATTATGATTATTCCCCGAGGGAGGTCGTTAACAGCTATTGATTCTTTAGCCTTTCCAGGATTGGATGGTTTCACATCCTTGACAGCATTAACATAGGCAAGCTTATTGTTATTGTCAGCCCTAACATCCTCATCCTGAAGGAATATTTCAGCTTCGAAATAGAACTCTCCGATGTCCCTCGGCGGGGCCCGACGCAGTGAAGTCTTAAAGTCGGATTTATCCAAAACACCTGATATTGCAACCATTAAACCCATGGAAAGGTTAGGTCAGTCGAATGAAGCAACCGCAACAATGAACATTTCAAAAATTTACGCAGAGTCTTGCCGGACTTCTGCGTGATACCATTGAGAGTCATCACACATTCCAGACGAGCTATGTTGACTCTAAACTGTTCCACAAACCTGTTGATCAAAGAATTCCAAGAAGTGACGGAGTCCGGCTCTAGCTGCCTATACCACATTATAACTATGTCTATTATGAAGAGCGAAAAGCACTTGGCTATGACATTCTCCGAAGTTGAGAGAACTTCCATCGGTCGAATGTATCTCATGAGGTGAGCGGTCTGGTCCTTGCGACCGTCATAAGTTTCCAATATTGGTAGCTTGAAATCCGGTGGGTTACGAGGGTTCTTGATATCCAATGAAAGAGGACTGTGAGTAACATACTCTAAGTCCATAGAAGAGACACCACCTTAGTGAACCAACGGATGACATCCACGATCTTTTACCCATCTCTAAAAGCAAGCAGCCAATTTAAATTATCCAAAGCGACACTGGTGCCTCCCATTGTTTAAGTCCAAGTGAGGGATCAATTGATTGAGGAGAATTTCCGATTGAATTCCAACCTAAGGAGCCATATAGGGTGTAATTCTGGCTCCCAAAACCATGGCACCACTGTCGCCCAAAGTTGCGCGCACTGGCGCTTGAGCAACATTTCCAGCAGCAGAGCTTGCAACTTGACCGACCAAAGCATAATGGGCTGGACCGACATCGGGATTAGGGGTAACCCCAAGTATAGTAGGACCGACACCGTTCTGAGGACGACTTGCTGATTAGTTTGTGGGGTTGCCCTAAAGTCCCAAGTCGTAGATAGAGGAACATTGGTACTCATTCCAATAATGTATGCCTAGCTAGTTGGCCTTGAAGTACTTCTTATTCTATCTTCAAAAGGGACAAGGAAGGTATTAAAAGCATCTTCATGCCTCTTAAGTCGAGCGTTCAAATCCGTAGCTAAGTTCTTAATCATTCCATTGACGTCTTCCCGAGTGACATAGTTCGATGGAACTCCAGTTGAAGAAAGATTTTGACTTCCTTCATCTCCTGCCGCATCTTGAGTTTCAGCGGTAGCTTGAAGCTTCTTGCGCTTAGTCATGATGAAAAGCAAGTAAAGTTGAAGTCGAAGATGAGATACAAAGACAAGTCCGAGTAATATGAACTAGAGGTCAAAGCTGTGCATCTCCAACGTGGCACGCCAAAATGTTGACGTAGTAATTGTTGTTTTATTCAGCACACGCCATGTGACGGCCGCATCGTACTAGCCGACATTTCCTCGAAATGCGATGTGCCAATGCCCAACCAGCATAGGACGATCGCCAAAAGTAAGAGGTTTGAAATGATGAATCATCAAGAACCTATAAAATATCTCACAATGCATGGAATAAAATATAATAATAATATAACTTGATATAAAACAGGCGAGATAGTGCATAAGCTAAAAACTAAACCATATCCATCAGAGTAGCGGAATCCAAACTATAGCTTATGATCCAAACCATTATTACAACATCAAAATATTGTCTCTAAAAAGGAAATAAAAGAGGTACACTACTAATGCCCAAAGTAGTGACCTGCAGTAACACAGGAAGAATATATGTGAATAGTGAGTGGAAGCCTCCTAATCGTATTCGGACAATTACTCGTGCATAACCACCTAACTTGTCTCTAGTCTGCTCGTTTAGGAGCACCTAGAGTAATAAGAAGAGACATAAAACTCGGGGTCAGACAAAAGTCTGGTATGAGCGATAACAGCAAAATAAGACAATAGCCGGTATAAATAATCATACCTGGCCTGGACCTACAACCAGAGAGTTAGCACAACATGATGTACAATACTCTAAGGTAACACTAACATATAGTATAAAAATGGGTGTGTGTCATGGTGATAGCAAACATCAAATATTGCAATCATTCTCACATCTCTCGCTCAATGCGTAAAGCATATGATATCCACCGTTTTGATCACCAGACCCATTGGAGCCATAATGGAGTCCAACTCCGTACAACTATCGCTATGACCACTTTGCCCTTTAGGGCCCTGACGGAGTCCCACTCCATACAACCTCTAACCCCACTGCACTGGTCCATAGTAAATAACCTTTTTGGGTCAACCAATCTACATAGCCCTGGTCCTGATTTGTCTACATATCCCCTCTCTCAATGGTGAACCAAAGTTATGGATATCGATAATCCCATTGCACATGTCCCGCGGCAAATTCCAACTCTAGAAGTTAACTTGTTGGTTCCCATCTGGATCCTGAGTAATAACTTCTCACTTAGACCTCCTTTGCATCTCGAGTTTTAGCTGAATTGGTGTTGATCTTCAGAAGAGTTTACAATCGTCATTGCGTGGTTGGAATTTAAATCCAGTTCGGTTTGTGGTGCTCTATAAGGTTGGTTCGTGACCCTCTCCTAGTGGTGGTTCATGACCCTATCCTAGTGGCGGTTCGTGACCCTCTCCGAGTAGCGGTTCGTGACCCTCTCCTGGGGGCGGTTCGTGACTCTCTTCTGGTGGCAATCCATGACCCTCTCCTGGTGATGGTTCATGACCCTGTCCTGGTGGTGGTTCGTGACCCTCTCCTGATGGTGGTTAATGACACTCTCCTGGTGATGGTTCATGAGGCATACCCCCTCAAGAACCGAAATCCTGCAATTTTTCCAACAAGCTAATTTTGCCAAACGACGGCGTTTTCAACCATTTTAACTTTTCTATGACATAAAAAACATATCAAACAGTAGTAGCAACATATAGAATCAATCAAAAACATTAAAACATCAATTATCTAGGCTATTGTAGATCAAACATACCCCAAATCAAGGATTTTCCCCTTAAGCATGTTTAACCACATCTAACTATAGGATTAGAAAACTTAATCCAAATTAACCCAAATTGATACCAGTGACATAAAATAATATGTTAGAATTTCTACATGTTTTTTCAGAATTTTTAGGTGTATAATTTCACTAATCACCCTTAATTAGCCATAATTAGTGTATAAACGTGCAAATCACTCACCTAAGCCACAAATGAATGTTAGATCTGAAACATATATTGATTGGGCTCGGATTCCAGTGTAGTGCAGCGGCTCTATCTCAATTTTGATGCTAATCCGCCTTAATTTGATGTTGATTTGTTTAATTAGTGGTTAGAAAATGATTAGAGAGAGATTTGGAAGATGGAGGCCATGATTAGGGTTAGAGGAATGTTTGTGGCGGCTAGAAAAATGAAAGGAAATGATTCTCTAACTCCTTTCAGCTCTCCCATAACTCTAATCCCAAAATCGGTTATGGGCCTACTGCTAATCACCCTGTTAAGCTTGATTATGTTGTTTCCCATCTTCCAAACCTTATTTCAGCCATATCTCCCAAGTGGTAAGTTCGTTCGATTCTCGTGACCACTCTACGGAATGGCAAACCATCATCTGAATCCAGTGAAAGTGGTTGTAGGTCAAAACTCCTAATCAATCAAAAGTTACAAACAAAACAAGATTCTCTAGGGGCAAAACGGTCAATTAAAATTTGGCAAGAATCGTGAATGTAGGAAATGACCCCAATAGTCATTTCCCAGAGTTACACTACCATATAACTTCGTACGAGAATAAAATAAATATTCTACGATCCTCCGATATGTAGAATGTGGGCCATTACACTCCCCTCCCCCCTCTTAAGAAATTTCGCCCCTGAAATTCCTTATCCAAGAAAACATACCATGGTGCCTCGCATGCCTATCAACCATTTATAAACAATCAAACATACATAATAGCACGACAAGCCTATCCTGACATAAGGTTTACTAACAAGGGAGTAACTATATCGCGATTAAAATCTTACAAGTAAAGAGCTTTGGATATTACTCCCTTATGCTCTCCTCGGTTTCTCAAGTACAGTCATTCTTATTATGACCCACTGGACCTTAACCAGTTTCACCGTCTTCCTCCGGAGTTGATTCGTATCGTGTCCGACAATACGAACTGATCTGCGGTTTCCAACTGCCTCGGGTTCTATCCCGATATCATCCAACTGATCTGGTGAAATGGTCATATCATAATAGTGCATGAACTTCCTTAACTAAGAAACATGAAATACGTTGTGCACTCACGCCATATTATCAGGTAATCCAACTCTATACACTAAATTCCCAACTTGTTCTAGAACTGGAAATGGACCGACAAACCTTGGTGCTAATTTACCCCTTCTACCAAACCGAGTTACACTCTTCAACGGAGAAATCTTTACGATTACCAAGTCGCCAACGGAGAATTTCAAATCTCTACGTCTTTTATCAGCATAACTCTTCTGCCTATCTTGGGCAGCCTTCATTCGCTGTTGAATAACCTTGATCTTACCTGAAGTTTCTCTTATTACATCTGGCCCAAGCACAAATTTCTCACTGGTTTCTAACCAACATGATGGTGAGTTGCACGGTCTTCCGTACAAGCTTCAATGGAGCCATACCAATACTGGACTGATAGCTATTATTATATGAGAACTCAACCATATGCAAATGGTCATCCCATGAACCCCTAAAATCCAATATAAAAGCTCTAAAGAGATCCTCAAATACACGATTCACCCTCTCTGTTTGACCGTTGGTTTGAGGATGGTACACGGTACTGAGATGTAATTCTGACCCTAAAGCCTCTGGTAAGCTCTTCCAAAACCCGCTAGTAAATAATATACCTCGGTCACTCACAACACCTACTCCATGAAATCTCACTACCCACTTCATATACAGTTCAACTAACTTAGCTGCTGTTCTATTCGAATTGACCGGTATAAACCTTGCACTTTTGGTCAATCGATCCACAATCACCCAACTACTATCATGACCCATTCTAGTCCTTGGTAGACCATCAATGAAATCCATTGAGACTTGTTCCTATTTCCATTCAGGGGTTTCCAATGGTTGTAACAAACCACTGGGCTACTTTTGCTCGACTTTAATTAACTGGCACTTCATGCACTTGGATATAAATTTTCCAACATCTCTCTTCATCCCTTTTCAGTAGTAGGTCTGCTTCATGTCTCGATACATTTTGTTACCACCGGGACGTATAGTCAGCTTCAAGTGATGACACTCTCTGTGCACTTCATCTCTCAATCCATTTACATTAGGTACAACCAACCTCTCATTCTTTCGAAGCCATCCTTCTCAATCAAGTCCATACTTGTTCATTCTCTCGCCATCGATATCCATTTCTACCTTGGAGATGATTTCCAATAGATTAGGATCGTCCCTGATTGACATAGAAATGTGTTTATTTTATGCTCTTATATCTTATCGTTTGCATATAAATAAATATTACTTGGGTATTGTTTTGTTATTTCTACAGATAGTCCAACCCAGCCGCATGCAACCAGAAATGTAGAGAAATAGAGTTCAATTTGCTGTGTATTTGCATTTTGAAGAATTGTAGATGAAGATATCACATCTAGTTGCTATTGGACAGGAAAAGGAGTGATAAAAAGGCTTTGCACATCACAAATCAATGAAGAAATATCAAGGAAGCAAGAGGAAAAAGAGTAAAGACCCAAATTTGCTTTATTTATCTAAGGCCCATTTATGTTTCTCATTGTAAACAAATTAGTGGTGTAATGACCAGGCCCATTTACCATTAGGGTTAGGGTTAGGGTTTGGCTATCTACCCTATATATACCCTTGTAATGGCATTGTAGCCACCATCCTATATCTCATCTCTTATTCCATTGTTCTAATAAAAGTTCTTCTTTCTCTTTTATTTTCTGCATTTTTTTTATTTTCTTAGCAACTAGTGTTGTCTATACGATTAGATTCGGTAGAACACTATTTGTATTTTGCACTTATTTGCATTAGTGATTTACCGTCTGATTAGATTCAGCGGAAATCCTAATTTTAATTCTTGTTTGTTATTTCAATTTCTGCAATTTCAATTTCTGCTTTTATTATTTTCTTAGGTCAAATTGGATTTGATTAGATTCAAATCTAATTCATAGTTTCATTTCTTTTCCATTGAAATTGTGATCTGATCGTCGGTTCAGTTAGATCTGTTCTGAATCAAATTACAGTTTTAATTTTGTTTTATTTTGCACAATCAACCTCCAAAGTTCGTCTAACACGCCCACGAAACATATAAATAATAAAATTTAACTTTCCTCCCTGCGTTCGACCTGTATGCTACACACCTGTATGCTTGCAGAATTTATTACAAATGTCGCGCTTTTCTAATTCATAGGAAAGCGACGATCAGTCCCTCTAAATGGAACCAGTCCGCCCAATCAAAGTCGGTTTGATCATCAAACTTGGTAAGATCTCTGGATCCAATTCACACTTAGGTCTGAAATCATATCCTGCGATATACTCTAGTTGCTTCCATTCCAAAAACATAGCCTCCAAACTGGCATGTCTCCTACTCAATTCTTCAGCTACCGCATTTCCCTTCCCGGGTGTGTATGTGATATTGAAATCATATGAAGCCAAGAATTCTAACCATCTCTGCTGACGAAGATTTAAATCGATTTGAGAGAAAAAATACTTTAAAGACTTATGATCGATAATCAATACAAATCTTTCTCCCAAGTGATAGTGTCTCTGCCTCTTCAACGCGAACACGATCACTTCCAATTCTAAATCACGGGTAGTATACTTTTTCTCATGTATTTTCAGTTGCCGACTTGCATAAGCTACAGCCCTACCTCCTTGCATCAGTACAACACCTAGTCCGGTATCATAGGCATCCGTGTATACCATCATCTCTTCGTTCCCCTTAGGAATAACTAACACTGGCACACGCGTTATCTTCTCCTTTAGACTCTTAAATGCATTCTCACACCTTCTGTCCCAAGAAAAAGCTTGATTCTTCTCGGTTAACTGGGTTAACAGTGTTGCTATCTTGGAGAAATCTTGAATAAATTTACGATAGTATCCAGCCAACCCCAAGAAACTTCTCACGTCCTTTGCATTCTTGGGCATAGACCAATTTTGCACCGTAACCACCTTCGCAGGGTCCACGGCAATAGAATTCTCTGAAATAATATGGCTCAAGAACCTCACTTCCCTCCTCCAGAAGTGACACTTAGAAAATTTCGTTTTCAATCGGTGTTTCCTCAACACCTCCATCACTGTCCTCAAATGTTCTTTGTGTTCTTCCTCTATCCTCGAGTAAACCAAGATATCGTCCACGAACACAAGAACAAACTTATTTAATTGATCCCTGAAAGCCATATTCATAAGATCCACAAAATATGCGGGTGCATTGGTCAACCCGAATGGCATGATCAACTATTCATAAAATCCATATGGCGTCTGAAATGTCGTTTTAGGTATACTTTCAACTGCTACTCGGAGCTGATGAAATCCTATCGCGAGATCTAACTGGGAAAACACTCTTGCTCCATTCAGTTGATCAAACAAATCATCTATCCATGGAAGAGGATACATATTCTTCCTAGTCACCTAGTTCAACACGCGGTAGTCCACACATAAGCGAAGGGAACCATCGGCCTTAGTAGAAAATACAATACGTGCTCCCACTCGGAAATACTTCTTCGGATAAATCCCTTCTTCCAAAGATCGCCTACTTGCACCTCAAGCTCTCGTTGCTCCCTTGGCGCCATACAACGAAGTGGCATCACTATAGGTTTGGCGTCTTTCACTAAACCAATCTGAAACTCGATCTCTCGGTGTGGTGGAAGTCTGGTCACTTCCCCGAAGACGTCTGGATACTCTCCATCAATAGGCACATTTGATAACTCATCATGCGGGATGTAGAGAGAATTTAGAAAACTAGTCATCACCCCATCACTAGGTCGGTAACCCAATACCACCCTCCGCTCATCATCCGCTCTAACGGTCACCGAAGACCTCTCACAGTCTACCACCACCCCATACCTTTGGAGCCAATCGACTCCAAAATAATGCCAAACCCAGTAAAGCCCAAAACAAAGCAAACACACATCCATGACTCGATAATGCCAAATTACGACAAATCATACAAAGGCTAGTCGAACCACCGATCGAGTTCGTCACAACTAAAGGTCTATCGACAATCTCGGGTTCCAATTCCAACCCATTTACCAGGTCACTAGATACAAAGGAATGGGAAGCCCCGGTATCAAACAGTACTCGAACAGGAACATCATAGATAGAAAGCGTACCTTGGATAACGACACCCTTTCCCTTCTCCACTGCAGTTGGGGCATTCGACGAAGAAGGAACAACATTGATGGCATATGCTTTCACAATCTGCTTATCCTTAGGAGGTTGTGGGCATTTGTCCTTGTGATGTCCCACTTTGCCGCAATTGAAGCACTTCCCGTCCGCTGGCTTTGCTCGACAATCTCTAGTATAGTGGCCCTTCTTACCACAGGATATCTTTCTTATTCTTCTTTTTCTGACCATCCTTGATTTCGTCCTGTTTTCCCTTATTATGAGAATTCTTATTCCCTTCACCTCTTGCCTGCGGTTTCGGCTCCTCTGCAGATGTAACAGCGACCTCAGTCTTTGGCTTAGGTAAAGGCTCTCCGACCTCAATGCCTTTCCCAATAGATTCGAACCTCTCATCGATATGGTGTATAAGTCTTTACCTTAAGTACCCATCGAGGACAGGTATGAACTGCTCGTTTTTCTTCTTAGCAGTATCGATAAGTGATAATCCATATTTTGATAAGGTATCGAATTCAGCATATATTCCGAGATAGCCTTACCATTGTGCTTAAGCTCCAAAAATTTCCTGAACAATTATAATTTCTGAGCAGCTGGAACAAACTTGTCACTGAAGCGAGTTTTAAACTGATTCCAAGTAACATGATCCTAAGGAGTAGTTGGTTTAATAGCATTCCACCAATTTATTGCCCGTCCTTGAAGCTGACGCGATGCTAACTTTCTCTTCATTGCATCATCGATCCCCAAATCCATGAAGATGCACTCACAACTATCTACCCAATCCTGAACCTCCATGGTCGATTTCGTTCCATGGAATGAATCCCCACCAAGAGTAGTATAATCCTTGTTAAGCTTGGCGAAATCAGCCCTAGGCGCCTGCACTACTACACCACCACCGTTAGCAGCATTAAGAACTGCTCCTTGAGCATCCCTAAGATTCTCTCACACAAAGGCAGTAAACATCGTCCTTATATCAAGGACATTCTCATTGTTGGCTCCTGAACCCATACTCCTCGTATTTTGGCTCATTGTTCAATCTGTAAAGAGAAAACGATTAGCCATCTCTTTAGTGGTGCACGTGCAATGCGACTTCATCCTTAGGTATACTAATAGTATATATATATATAGTTTTTGAAAACCAAAATATCACAAATACGTGCTCTCACATATGTATACTATGTATCCCCGATGTCTTCCCCCAGGTTAAATTATCCAACCTAGGCTTTGATACCAAGTGTAACGACCGCCCTGTACCAGCCGACATTTCCTTGAAATGCGTTGTGCCAATTCCCAACCAGCACGGGTTGATCGTCAAAAATAGGGGTTAGAAATGATGATGAATCAAGAACCTATAGTATATCTCACAGCGCATGGAATAAAATATAATAATAACATAACTTGATAAAAAATAGGCGAGACAGTGCATAAGATGAAAACTAAACAATATCCATCAGAGTAGCGGAATTCAAAATATAGATTATGATCCAAACCATTATTACAATTTCAAAATACTGTCTCTAAAAAGGAAATAAAAGAGGCACACTACTAATGCCCAAAGCAATGACTAGCAACACATGGGGAGAATATATGTATACAGTGCGTGGAAGCCTCCTGATCGTCTTTGGACAACTACTCATGCATAACCACGAAACTTGCCTCTAGTATGCTCGTTTAGGAGCACCCATAGTAATAAGAAGAGACATAAAACTCTAGGTCATACAAAAGTCCGGTATGAGTGATAGCAGCAAAATAAGACAATAACAGGTATAAATAATCATACCTGACCAGGACGTGCGACCAAAGAGTTAGCACAACAAGATGTACAATACTCAAAGGTAACACTAACATATTGTGTAAAAATGGGTGTGTGTATCATGGTGGTAGCAAACATCAAACATAGCAATCATCCTCACATCTCTAACTCAGTGCGTAAAGCATACAATATCCACCGCCTTGATCAGTAAACCCATTGGGGCTATGACGGAGTCCAATTCCGTACAACTATCGCTACAACCACTTTGCCCTTGGGGCCCTGACGGTGTCCTACTCCATACAACCTCTGACCCCACTGCACAGGTCCATAGTCAATAACCCTATCGGGTCAACCAGTCCACATAGCCCTGGTCCTGGTTTGTCTACCTACCCCCTCTCTCAATGGTGAACCAAAGTTATGGATATCGATAACCCCTTTGCACACGTCCTGCAGCAAAGCCCAACTCTAGAAGTTAACTCGTTGGTTCCCATCTGGATCCTGAGTAATCACTTCTCATTTGGACCTCCTTTGCATATCGGGTTTTAGTTGAATTGGTGTTGATCTTCAGAAGAGTTCACAAACGTAATTGCATGGTTGGAATTCAAATCCAGCTCGGTTCGTGGTGCTCCATCTGGTCAGTTCGTGACCCTCTCCTGGTGGCAGTTCGTGGCCCTCTACTGGTAGCAGTTCGTGACCCACTCCTAGTAGCGATTCGTGACCCGGTTTGTGACCCTCTCTTGGTGACGGCGGGTGACCCCGGTTCGTGACCCTCTCCTGGTGGTGGTTCATGACCCCAGTCCATGACCCTCTCCTAGTGGCGGTTCGTGACCATCTCCTAGTGATGGTTCGTGAGGCATACCCCCTTAGGAACCGAAATCCTACGGGTTTTTCCAACAAGCTAATTTCGTCAAACGACAGTGTTTTCAACTATTTAACTTTCCTATGACATCAAAAAACATATCAAACAGTAGTATAAACATATAGAATCAATCAAAAATATTAAAAAATCAATTACCTAGGCTATTGCAGATCAAATATACCCCAAATCTAGGATTTTCCCCTTAACCATATCTAACTATAGGATTAGAAAACTTAATCCAAATTAACTCTAATTCATACCAAAGAAATAAAATAATATTTTAGAATTTCTACATATTTTTCCAAAAAAATTAGTTGTATAATTTCGCTAATTATCACTAATCACCCCTAATTAGCCATAATTAGTGTATAGACATGCAAATTACTTACCTATGCCACAAATGAATGTTAGATCTGAAACATATATTGATTGGACTCGGATTCCAATGTAGTGCAGCAGCTCTATCTGAATTTTGATGCTAGTCCGCCTTAATTTGATGTTGATTTGCTAAATTAGTGGTCAGAAAGTGATTAGAGAGATTTGGAAGACGGAGGCCATGATTAGGGTTAGAGGAATGTTTGTGGTAGCTAGAAAAATGAAAGGAGATGATTCTCCGATTCCTTTCAGCCCTCCCATAAACGTAATCCCAAAATGGGTTATGGGCCTAGTTGCTAATCACCATGTTAAGCCCAATTATGCTGCTTTCCATTTTCCAAACCTTATTTCATCCATATCTCCCAAACGGTAAGTCCGTTCAATTAATGTGACTACTCTACGGAATGACAAACCATCATCTGAATCCAATGGTAGTGGTTTCAAGTCAAAGCTCCTAATCAATCAGAAGTTATAGGCGAAACAAGATTCACCAGGGGCAAAATGGTCATTTAAAATTTGGAAAAAATCTTGAATGTGGGAAATGACCCCAATAGTCGTTTCCCAAAGTTACACAACCATGTGACTTAGTATAAGAATAAAATAAATATTCTACGATCCTCTGATACATAGAATGCGGGTCTTTACATGTAATTACCTGGATTTTTGGATAATTCGAATTTGAATATTTAAACTTGTTTTAAATATTATATTAGATATACTAATGGATTATTGATATATATTTCGTTAATTATACGACGATTGAATGTTTATAATTATATTTAATATAAAAGGAACTCGAAATGGCGCAGTAGTTCGTAATATTGGATTTTGAACTTCAATTGAATATAATGAATCCGTTTTAAACCGGAATTCTGTGAAACAAGAAATGGTAGAACCAGATTGATTATAATTTTCTAATGGAAGAGAAAAATCAAGATTTCGGCTTATATGTTGAAAGTTATGTCCAAATCAAAATTTGAAATAATCGCTATGGAAATCGTTTATTAATTGTAACGTTTATTTAATTTTATATAAAGGAAATTTATATATACTCGGGCATCATTTTACTTGAATATATTAATGGGGTTATAATTCCATTTTGGTCAAATTGGAAGTGATATATTATTTTATTTAGATGTATTCAATTCATCATTATTATTTAATTAAACTGTTTTGATTTAATTTATAATATTATATTGATGTTATATAAGCATTAAAAACATTTTTTTTCCAGACAACCTCTGTTTCCAACGAAACAAATTTTATTGAATACGTGTAACTAGTTATTGCTATATTTCCAGTTTGGAGCCAATCAGAGTAGTTTTAACGGTACGTGCAATTTAAAGGGGAACTGATAAATTAAAATAACACCCTTGTACAAACGGAGTCGGAATTCAATGAAACTAATTTTATTGGATTCGGAACGTCAAGACGTATAGTGTGTCCATTTTTGTGGCATTTGGGAGTTGTATGTGATAGTGCGTATATTTAATGTACAACATTAAATAGC
This sequence comes from Allium sativum, assembly GCA_030737875.1. Lineage (NCBI taxonomy): Eukaryota > Viridiplantae > Streptophyta > Magnoliopsida > Asparagales > Amaryllidaceae > Allium > Allium sativum. The sequence continues at coordinate 925,515,575 of CM060922.1, forward strand.
GGTAAATAACCAAATCAACCATCGAGGCTTTTACCCTAAGTAATAAACAGATAAAAGCATTGACTATTTCTATTCGAAAGAAAATACTCTTGGCAACACTTAAGTGGGTTATCAACTAACCATACAATCCTAAATTACTCTGATGTTGTAAGTATTATTTCAAGCTCTCAATAAAAGTTATTTCCATATTATATTTTGTTCCGCTACGATGTGAGAATCTGTGATGCATTAGTTGTTCTTCTTATTCTTCTATTCTAATATTCTTTCTTTCTTATCTTTCCCTCTAAATTCTTTCTAATAACTATCTGTGTTTTTGATACTTGGGTTCTGACAAGTGATACAGGATCTGTATTATTATCGGAATTCGGGCTCGAATGCCCGCCGGTCATTACAGTGGTATCAGTGCAATGGTTTAGGAATAACCTAGGCACTGTGGTATAACTCGATGGAGTTTGGTTAGTAATACCCTGGATCGAGATGAGTGTATATATATACGAGAGCGTATTTGTAAATTTTATATACAAATGTTTTTAGTTGTGTTATTTGATCGGTTCAAGTTGAACTGACAACTGATACGTTATTGTTTTGTAAAGTTGGTAAATCAAATATCTTTGCCCAAATTATATTTTTATATATAAAAAAAACAATTTTATTAAATTATTTATCTATTGGTGTGTTTGGTTGATTTGAATAGAAATTCAACTGAGACTGGAATTTTGAATGGTTTAATTAAATCAGAAGGAAATTTGAATATAGGATTGGTGAATAAGGATTTTAATATGAAATTAAATGAACCAGAAATTAACTAAAAGCTAAGCTAATAAAATTAGAAGGAAATTCGAGTGGTTGGATTATGTTGATTGTTTGTTTATTTGATGGTAGATTGGTTGAATATAAAATTCATTAACCATAAATATGAATTGAAAGCTAAGAGGTAAGTCTCAATATAATAAACTTGAGAATTGAATCGAATGTGAAATGAAACTGAAATGATTTAATCCTATATATGTTATTGGCATTGTATATTGAGTTAAATGCAGGATTGGAATAGGAGGAAGAGCTGTTAGTTGCTTTGCTTCGGGTCAAAGTAAGGGCTGGCCGATAAATAGGTAAGCTTTAATTATATGGATTTGGTGATTGATTTTATACCCATGAGTTGGGTTACCAATTGGTTTTTTTATCTTTTGATCAATGTGAGGCCGAAAGTAGCAGTTGTAGTTGTTCAGATCAACTCGTACAGAGGAGGTGCTGGCGAAATTTTCGTAAAAATTTTAAACTTAGAATATTTTTGATATTATTTTTAAGACTTAAAAATTAATTTGATTTTTATTTATATTAATTATTTTAGAAAATAATAGAGTTCGAAGCATTCTTCTTTACTTAGAAATTTCGAGGACGAAATTTATTTAATCAGGAAAGAATGTAACGACCTGGATATTTCGATAATTTGAATTTGAATATTTAAACTTGTTTAAAATATTTTATTAGATATACTATTGGATTATTGATATATATTTCGTTAATTATACGATGATTGAATGTTTATAATTATATTTAATATAAAACGAACTCAGAATGGCGCAGTAGTTCGTAATATTGGATTTTGAACTTCAATTGAATATACCGAACACGTTTTAAACCGGAAATCTGTGAAACAAGAAACGTTAGAACCATATTGATTATAATTTTCTAATGGTAGAGAAAAATCGAGATTTCGGCTTATATGTTGAAAGTTATGTCCAAATCAAAATTTGAAATAATCACTATGGAAATCGTTTATTAGTTATAACGTTTATTTAATTTTATATAAAGGAAATTTATATATACTCGGGCATCATTTTACTTAAATATGTTAATGTTGGGTTATAATTCCATTTTGGTCAAATTGAAAGTGATATATTATTTTATTTAGATGTATTCAATTTATCATTATTATTTAATTAAATTGTTTTGATTTAATTTATAATATTATACCGATGTTATATAAGCGTTAAGGCATCTATTTTTTTCAAACAACCTTTGTTTCCGACGAAACATATTTTATTGAATACGTGTAACTGGTTATTGCTATATTTCAGTTTGGAGCCAATCGGAGTAGTTTTAATGGTATGTGCAATTTAAAAGGTAACTGATAAATTAAAATAACACCCTTGTACAAACGGAGTCGGAATTCAACGACACTAATTTTATTGGATTCGGAACGTCAAGCCGTAGCAATATGTCCATTTTTGTGTCATTTGGGAGTTGTATGTGATAGTGTGTATATTTAATGTACAACATTAAACAGTGGTAAATAACCAAATCAACCATCGAGGCTTTTACCCTAAGTAATAAACAAATAAAAGCATTGACTGTTTCTATTCGAAAGAAAATATTCTTGGCAACACTTAAGTGGGTTATCAATTAACCATACAATCCTTAAGTACTCTGATGTTGTAAGTATTATTTCAAGCTCTCAATAAAAGTTATTTCCATATTATATTTTGTTCCGTTGCGATGTGAGGATCTGTGATGCATTAGTTCTTCTTCTTCTATTCTAATATTCTTTCTTTCTTATCTTACCCTCTAATTTCTTTCTAGTAACTATCTGTGTACGATACTTGGGTTCTGACAAGTGATACAGGATCTTTATTATTGTCGAAATTCGGGCATGAATGCCCGCATGTCGTTACATTACATGCCAACACCCAATGTGTAAAAGTAATAGAAATGCAGTAATCCAAAGATGTAATAAAGTAAATCCAGGTGACACAGTCTTTTATATGGTTCAGCACTAGCGCCTACGTCCACTGTATAATGATCATTCATCATATAATATTCGATTACAATGTTTTACATGTTCAGAAAATAGTTGAGTACAAAGCGTTTACAATAGAATAACAATGTCCTTGCTAATTCTAAACTTTGACTAAAACGACCTTCTTCTTCTTCGTTGAGTATGTTGACTTGTTCAAATGTCCAAATTTATCCTTAATGTCCAAGAAGTCCAAAAGAGCCCAAAAGTAGCATAATTATCCTTGTCAATGCCTAAGTGTTGATGGAAAACGTGTACGCCACGTTTTAATTGTTCATGCCATGTCCAATGGCCATGAAGAAGGAGGTGGAAACCATTAATGAGGTTTTTAGAGATCTAGAAGTCCAAAAGTTGTAGGAGCCCAGGATCCAAATGAAGGCTATGCTTAGGGTTATTTATAGGTGATAGGCTAGGTGGGAATAGGTAGTAAATGGGGATCATAAACCAGAATTTCGGATCCTTGAAGTGGTGTGTCCAGGAATTTCGGATCCCCACTTATGAAGCAGAAATTTGGTATCCCCCAGATGGATACGGAGAGTAGGTACAAACCGTGCTTCCTAAAGGGATCTGGATGTGAGGGATGCGAATTTCTGGAATGAGGCGAGGTTTGAGGGATCTGAAATTCCTAGAGGTGAGGGATCGGAATTCTCTGCTCATGTTCACGGAAACAGGAATAATTTTCAAACCATAAGTCCAATTTTGCCAAACGAAAGTTGTACCTGAAACTAATTCAGAGGGCTACAAAAGTTACCATGCTTAGCACCGTAATTAACATTTTCGGGCGCAAAAGAGGTCATTTGATAGTATTTTTGGGCCTTTTTATGTTCATGTTGCGATTTCGACCAAATCGCTTTGTGTTTTCTGACGATGTTATTGACGCTTGCCCCCGTTGCTAACCATGAACTTTATGTGTGACAACCTTGACTAAAAAGAGTGTCAACATATTCAATATAATTTTATCCTCTACTAGTTATATATTACGAATTCACTTTCACACTCCTTAATTGTTAAGTTTTCCGAAAGCTAGGCCTATTATGTGTTGTGTTATTAATATATAAAATGGAGGAGGCAAAATAAGGTATGTGCATAATATTTAACTTACCAAAAGATTATGGGTTTGAGTAGAAATTATCTTTTTGTTTGTTTATCTTTCTTCAAATTCAAGATGAGACTAGAAAAGGAACCACAACCCAAATTCCAGCGTATCCGAATTTTCGAAAAATTCTAAATTTGAAACCGCTGAAACTTGAGATGGCTTGTCTGGTATCCTGCAGAAAAGATAGAGATTATAAATATATCAGAGCTCTATAAAACATCTCACAGCAGAATGGATAATATAGCCTTACCAAACTAATGACGCCGCCTAACAAGTGTCAAAAGGCAACCAAATCCCTGCCATAAATCTAACCCACGAGTATGTTTTGAGGAGGAGGTTTCTTGTGAGAGGGAAATTTATACATTCTAAAATAACACTACATATACCGTTTACATTTTATTAATTATTAGGTTATTCAGGTTAACCACACTCTAGGCTCTGCACACACGTCACACCCATCTACTCCTAAGTAGATTTAACTTAATATAATATATGTGGTTATGCCCAACATCTCGTCACACCACAAAAGTATGCTCAACCTCCATCTTATGCGGATTCGCATACAGAAATCTCCATCGTTATGCCATGTAATCACATATAACCACCATCGTTATGCCATGTAACCGTATGGATCATGGTATCTGAATTCCTTAGTCGAACCACGTCCTGACATAGAGTAATTCCTAACATCTGTAATACACCACCCAGTGCGTGTATTTAGACCCTCACACGAACGTAGTGCGTACTATAACTCGAGTTTCATAATAGGGCTATATCCAATCCATGAAACTCGGTCAATAGCGTTCGATATCTGTAAATGACAGCTTCATTAGGCCTATATTAAAGATATCCATATATGGTCTATCTCTTTTTACAGTGGCTATGTCCCCACCTGGCCCCTCCCTCAACTAATGAAAGACCACATAAAGAGATAATGATGTGCGCCTATCAAGCAACCCAACGTCTAATTTGGCATGTCCCTCTACCCACGTCTCAATAGTGAAAAATCATTAGTCGTTCGGTTTAGTTATTAATCTTTTCGCATCCTACTGACGGGCGATGACAAGTATCTGATTATTACTATCCTTAATTTGGTCCTGACCACCTTCTCCCAGAGCGAGGTAAACCGTTGAATCACCCAACGCCATCTGCCACAACCTTCTAACTTCCACAACCTTCTGACTACCAAACCATAATTGCAATCAAAGTTTACTCTAGATGGTGCAACAGACTTGTCTTGAGAGACGGCTTCATCCGATTACTCTTCGGAGGGCCATCTCAGAGTACCCTACCACGTCCCGTAGAAAGCCTTGTGCTTCCCTCAAGTCGCTAAGAATAATAATTTTGGAAATGATTCCCTCATGTCTTTAGATACCGCGATGATTTACCCCGTTGGGTTCTTCATCTCCGTACATACGGAGTGGTCCAAGTGCATCTCACCATCGTGTTATTAGAACCCATATCTAATCTTTTAATCATGCGCTTGCTTTAACTTATCACATTGTTAATTAACTTGAATGATTACACTTTTATTTTCTATTAAAGTTACTGGTTTATTAGCTTATATTTGGCCGCTTACTTCCCTAATTAGCCCCGCGCTGCCAGAACGGACTCACGCTTATTATTATTACATTCGTTAAACATTATTTACTCTATTATAAGTTTACATATAATAAGCCTACTTCATTAAACTTAGTTCCCTGAACTAGGGTTTATTAACAAGTTCTCTTTTCATCATTAATTATAACCTTTGTTATAATTCCAGTTGTCCCTAGGGCAAGCCTACCTATTACATTTCATTCCCATTCATATAATTAATTATAATAGGTTATATTCCCTTTTCATCATATTTTCCCCAGATTCCTAATTATTTAAGCGAACTTTACTGTTGTAACCTTCCTTTATTTACCATCTTGTAAATTTTTATTATTCAAGAAATATTTCACACACTTCATTAAATTGGTTAGTGGAAATGTACAAAAATCTATTTCTATAATATACTCCAATTAAGATCTGTGGTTGCAAGCTATTTCTTTTTATTACTCGTGTGTGTATATACATATATGATTAGTGTGCAATACGACAAAAACTCATATTTCACACTAATTCTTATTACTTTCTTTTTCTTACAACTATGTTCTCTGTAATTTACCATAATGGTAATTATGGAAATGTATCCCTTTTCCACCCCCAGCTAACTCAGTTCACTACTAATTCCCTTTTTATGAGTTATATATTATTTCTTCTTTCTTAAACAATTCCAATTTAATTATGGTAAATTTCTGTATTAAACTAGGATTACTAATTCTTATTCCACCATTTCCATAATTTACTGTAATATTTATCAACACATCATTTTAATTATATTCTCAACAATATATTTTGGGAATATACACAATTTACCGTTAAATTTACAATCTTAGGAACATACGCATAATCATTGTCAAATTTACAATCTTATTATTAAAGTAATTTCTTAATCCCAAACACAAGATATAGAAATGAATTGAATCAACAATAACATTCTTAACGCATTTAGGGAATGAATTACATAGTAACCATAACAACTCCATGTATTTATTTCGTTAAGAATAACAGGGAATTGAACGATAAATCTACTGTTACCAAAAGGCATAATTTAAATCGACTCACCTGTTAGCTTTCCAATTCCAGATGCTGATTTAGAATTATCAACCATGGTTTCTCCCTAATCTGATTCAATACTGTAATAACCATAGATTTACAATTTAGAACCCAAAAGATAACAAAAGGAATTGAATTGAAATCAGATCCATGGAACTTACCTCGTATGAAAAGGAACTCTGAACTCCTACAATCCCAAGCTATGAATTTCAATCTCCAATTCTTGTTTTTGAAGGCCTAAACTAATCTAATTTGATTCAGAAAAGGTTTGGAGAAGAAATAAAAAGGAAGGGTCTCCGTTTATGCTCAGAAAATGATGAGTTTGATGGCTAGCCCTAGGCGTTTATTTAAAGTCGCACAAAAGAACCTGGTCCGTTAGATTCATAGAAAGAGAATTAGAACCATCACTGAAATTAAAAAAACATCATTTTCGAGAAGTAAATCACGCTGTGTGCACCCTATAGGTCGACCCAACATACGCTTGGGTCAATACTAGGTCAACCTAAAGTACGCCTGGGTCGACCCAGACCACCTAGATTGACACTAGGTCGAACCTAGCGCTTCTTTGGGTCGACCGCACACGTTTAGAACAAATGTGTACAGGTCATTTAACGCATGATTATTTCTTGTCCTTATTTCTTCCTTAACGTTACAATTTTTAACATTATAAATTAATTAATTTCCTTATCCTTTAGCCTTATCCAATTCAATTTTCAAACGTGAAATTAATACACACGTATAATTTCTCCCATTTTAACTTTTTAATTCAATGAATGTTAATTTTTAACATTTATTTCTATTATATAACATGCCATTTTTAACGTGCATTAATCCCTTTTTAAATGCGCGCCTTAATACATTAATATGCACATAGCTATTCTACATTAAAACGCTACTTACTTAATGTTATTTCAAACTTCATTTTATTGCATAATTTTGTACCATTTATAACACACATTTAATTTGCCCGTTTCTTCTACAATTTATATTTAGGTATATTGTTTCTTTGTTAATGTTAATTAATGGGATGTTTGAATTTTAGTGTCAGTTACTTTCCTCTTTCTGACTGTCTGTTTATTTTAATTCCAAACGACCATTTTTTGGAAAACTATGTACAAACATAATTTAAAAATATAAATTATATTTGCACACATTTATATACAAATATTTTCTGATGTTAAACTTCATACGTTCGAAAATTTGTCGTAAGAACTCCTTTAGGAACATATTATATTTGTAAATTTATCAAAAAATGCAACGAACACAATGATACACGTTCCGAAGCTCAGTTTAGACAATTCCAAAAATGTTAGTTTTCCATTTATCGTTTCTGTAATTATTTAATTGAATTATAATTTCAAAAATGCAGGGTGTTACATCCTCTCACCTTTTAGGAAATTTCATCCCAAAAATTAAATAAAGAGTAATCATAAGCAATTTTTTGCATAATTTACAATCATCGTGTGTATATCCAGTTTTGCAACCATCTGTGCGCTAGTGCAAAGTGCAATACATTACAAAAATTCATGTATGCAATGAATCTGTAAGCGGTACCACCTATATGAATGATGTCTTTTTCAAAAGTATTTTGAAAACATGAACCATACAACCTAAATTGTAACACCCCATATTTTATATAAATATTAAACGGAAATATTCTTAATCTATGATTTCAAAATTGAGTCTCGAAACATATACCATTGTTTTCATGGCAATTTTCTGATTCGTTTTGATATATGACTTGCCCAAAACGGAGCTTGTATGGGAGAGCTATATTAAATTTTGAAACGTTGTATGCATATACGCACACAAATTTGAAATTTGAAATCAGATATGTGTTATAAACGGAAAATAATAACTCACATAAGAATTATTAAAAAATAAAACAAACGTTAAAACGTAACATTAAAATAAAGTTAACAGCCACAAATATCACGTTCAGACCCAGACACTGGGTTGACCCAGTTCATACTTGGGTCGACCTAGTTCATACATGGGTCGACCATAGGGTCGACCCACCCGGGTCCGATCTACTTTTGTGAGTGACGAGGTTTCCTGATTTAAATGGTTCAGATTTTATATCGTTGAATTCGACAGACTAGAATCACTTGTACACCTATAAATAGACTAGCATGGCCTTGCCTTTAACTCATATTTTCTAACATGATGCCAAGGCTCTTCCATTTTCAATCTTCTCCAAATATTTCAGAAATTAGAATATTAGTTGTAGGGGTTCTGATTAAGGATTTAAAGATAAAGAATGTAAAATCTAGAAAACAAGTATTTAGATTTCTGATCAATGTAAGGCAAGTCCTGTGAATCAGATTCATTTAGGTTTCTTTATTTTCCTCTTCCTTTAGTATCAAATTTGTAAATTTGTGGTTATCTTAATACTAGACTAAGTTAAAAAGACCACATAATAGTAGATCTGAATCAGTTTCAAGGATTGGAAAGCGGTTAGGTGAGTGGATTTAGAATTATACCTTTTAGGTAACGGTATATTTACCGTTTACATTAGGGTGGGCTTGGTTCAGTTGGTGTGGTTTGGATCTCAAACCGCTTCTACACCGCATCAAACGATTGACCAAAAATACAAACCATTTTACTAATCGTTCAAGCGGTTCAGTTTTGATTCAGTTTTGGCGTAATACGGTACAGTTCTGGTTCGGTCTGATTTGAACCCGTATTAAATATGAAGTAAGAGAACTACTTCCATCAACAATCAATTTAAGATTGTACGAGGTTGTGTCACCTGAAGTTTAAAGCACATAGTGTTACCATAAATCGAAATATGTTTGCTAACTATATGAGTTACTTTAATTTAACAATTAAGGAAAGTAAAATTCTTTTAACACATTAAGCAAACACAAATGTAAATTAGTGTATAAACATTAAGTAAGATAACTCAAATAAGACTATAATTAGACTTATCAAAAAAAATGATATTGAAACTAATATACTTAAACTATATAAAAAAATTCCTTTGTGATAACGATCATTATTAATATAACTACAACATATGCTGGAAATAGAATATATATCGTTAAAATAACAGGTTAGATAGGAATTTGTTGAATTTTTATAACATTACCGGTGTAGGTATGGGTAACACCCTACGTCCATTAATGTCACTCACAAAGGGAATGCATTAATTTCTATGGGGCGTTTTAAGTAAGTATAGAACCAAAACTTAACAACAAGACAGATATAAATAGTACTCAAAGATTTAAAACTTTATTTCATTGCAGCGGAAAACACATATGTTTGCATATATCATCAAAAACCAGAGTCAAAGTACATAATATCCATCTTGACTACCAAAAGTACATAAACTGAAAGACATAATCCCCAACATCAAAATAGCCATAAATAAAAGAGAAGCTGAACTTTACTTCAGCAATCCAAGCAATCTTCTAAAAGCAGTCCAAAATCAAGCTCCACCGGTGCTAGTTCCAACCTGAGCACCTTGGGGGGAGGGGGGGGAGAGAAAGAAAAGAGGAGGAAACAAAGGGGGTCAGACATAAAGTCTGGCGAGTGCGATAATTTTAACAATATAATTAACAAAGTAACTAGGCTAAGGAATAAGTTGGAAAATAAGGAAATGACCATGAACCATTGAGTATGGCAGAGTAAATAAGGAAACAAGATGAACAACGATATAGTTAAAGCGCACCTAACCCACTATAAGATAATTACTATACTGCACCACCACTATAAGGTAATTGCGATACTGCACCACCACTAGTCACCCTAAGGTTGATCCCGCCGACAGACTTAATAATGATATTGGTAGTTTCGTGCACCCTTAGCGGCCTATATAGGTGCCACCTGCCCCTATCTCTACTAGGTGTACCCACTACCCCCAAGCGATCGGCTCCCTAACTCGTAGATACCCGTGCTGGCCCCACAGTGGGGAGTATCACTCCCCAAAGTGGCAACCCGATACCACCAACAATGCACGACTTATACCTACACGATGCAACAACGTCTTACCTACCAGCTAGGGCCCACACACGCATATGAACCCGTTGGACTTGCGTTGCCACCGGTAACCCGTTTTGGCCTCTTACAGTCAAGCCTAGTATGCGTGTCCGGTCCTCGACTTGGGTCGAGCCCACAAAGATACGTAAGGGTTACTGGTTGAAATGGGCCCCCATTACTTGACACAAGCTATCCACCTAAGCTTGGTCCCCTCTAGTACATCCCACTTGACCCACTTCTTATTCGTGTTTCAATTTTGGTTAAGTGTTTCTAATCGTATTTCCAAATGCCACCTAAGGCACCCACTAGATTCCACATGCCACCCAAGGCACCCACTTAACCCCCTCATGTCCCACTACATGTTTATCTGGTTAAGTATTTCTTAATTCATTAAGACCGTAACCCCATAAAGACCTCTCACATTAGACTGACATTTGTGGCAGCTGGATTTGCCGGGCGGGTCCGGGCAGTCTTACACCACAAAAGAGCCTAACATCGTGTCTTTACAATTGTTACATATTTAATTTATGCCTAAGACCTCTCACATTAGACTGGCATTTGTGGCTGCTGGATTTGTCGGGCGGGTCCCGGCAGTCTTATACCACAAAAGAGCCTAACCTCGCGTCTTAGACGATTAATTACTCCTAATTAATCATTCCCCAATTTGAATTACTTTCCCTATTCAAATTATCAATCAATTCCAAATTTAACGATGTCCATAATTGACTCAATTATGTCCATCCATTTATGGTATGTAAAATCATACCAATTTTCACCACAATTATATTTTATGCCTTTTAAGGCATTTATGCCAATTAAATATTTTTTAATATTATCCCCTTTACCCCACGTTGTACCTTTGTTCGTTTAACGTAATCGAATAATCTAACTCATGGAATAAAGAGAGAACATCACAATATACACATAATTAAAACATAGATCTAAACATAGGGGTGAACTTGCATATGTGAATGATATTCTACATCTAAAACTTGCATAGGCCAAAGTTACAACTTGCATAAACAACATATGTCATGGATCCAAATCTAAAGGTGTGAACTTGCATAAATCATGTATGTCATAGATCTACATCTAAAGGTGTAAACTTGTATAGGCAATAACCCTAAACTTGCACAACATGATTCATACCCCAAACACATATATTTGTACAACTTGCATATGTGATTTATGCATCATAACAATGGTGTAAACTTGCATCTAACATGTAAAATATCATGTATAATTTATCATATAACTCACACATGTCATATCCTAACTTTAGATCTAAAATTAATGTCATGAAACATGTAAAGTTATACTAAATTGCCTATGATTCTTGTCTAAATCAATATCTAAACTTGCATACAAACTTGTGATCCATCATATGAATCAACATAACCAAACTAGCATATGAACAACATGATGGTTCAACTAGACATAAGCTAATCATAGAATTACAACATGGGTGATAGCATCATAACTTTACATCATAAATGAAAGCATCATAGCATAACATCATAGAAATTACAACACAATTACAACATGCAGTCAATAATTCACATCATATCCAAATTATCCGCATCATAACTCAATCCAATTAATTTACTAATTATTTTATTAAAACTATCGAACTCACAACTCAAAAGCGGTCTTGAGTTCTGAATTCTGATTTCTGAAGTTGTACTAGCTTTCCTTTGAAGAAGATTCGTTGTTAGGGTTGAACAGAACTGATTTGATTTGCTGTTCTTCCTCTCTAATTGGTGGCGGCTACTCTAGGGTTCAAGATGACAGCATGACGGCCATAGTTTTAGTTTTAATTATGATTTAGGGTTTGAGTCTATGGGTCTTTTTATAGAGTTTTGAATTAATTTAAGCCGTCGGATGATCTTAGGGTTAATCAAAACCATTCAGTCAGGATAGGGTGACACCTCAGCCCTATTGACTCAGCAAGGAACCAGAAAGGACTCAGCAACATGGGTCAGCCTGAACCAGAAAGCTGTGCAGGCCTGCTGCCGCGGCCTGGGCGCACTTGGCAGGTGCGCCAGTGCAAATTTGTACTGGCGCACTTCCCAAGTATGCAAGTGCAAATTTTTATTTTTATTTCTTTTCTTGTTTTGCCACCAAACTTGATTCGTCCATAACTCCTTCATCCGGTACCCGTTTCCCGCAAACTCGGACTCTATTTCAACCAGAATTCCGAGACGAACACAATGGCGCAATCCCATTCCCTTAATTCTCACTTCTGAGATTAATTATTCTTTATTTTAGTTAATTTGATTATTCAAAAATACGGGGTATTACATTCTCCCCTCCTTAAAGGATTTCGCCCCTGAAATCTCCGAGTTAAGGAGAATGCTTATCCTACCATCCAAACAACCATCTACTCAACCATCAAACATGGGCATCCATTGTCCTTATAAAATTTCTAATGTTGTATGAACATATGCAAGAAGTGTGTGTATATGTTCCTTATCTAATGCAAAATCATGCGGTCTATTGATTCATTTGATCTCCTTAATGCAAACCATGGTAGTGCCATGCGTCCATTATGTATGCGAAAGAACCTTATCGATACATATTATTTCTACATGTGTGCACAACCATTCACCAAAATGCAACATCCATATGATGGTACAACCATTATACATCCATTACTTAAATATGTACACACATTCATATGCAATATGCAATATGAAGTGACTGAGCCGATCTAGTGCCTAAAGTGTGTGTATATGCATCCACGAGCAACCACGAGCAAACACTTGCATCCACATGCATCCATCATACATAACATGTCTCAAACACATGTTTCAACCATAGGACTATCCTACCTAAAGGTCAAAGATACTAGCGAGAGGACATACTAAAGATAAGATAAGTACAAGATAAGCGATAAAGGAGAAATTAAAAGACATACCCTCAAAAAGAAAAGGGTATAATGAACGCATCTTCGCTTCCGTCTCCCAAGTAGCGTTGCTCTCATCATCTCCGTGTTTCTCTTTGACTAATTTGACCTCTCGATTCCTCAACTTCTTAATCTCCGACCCAAGAATGCATGTAGGAGCTCGTCGAATCGTCGCATCATGCTCTATCTCCACCTCTCTAAGCAAGCTCGGCTCTACCACTTCCGCGGTCTCGTGCAAGCACTTCCCCAAATGTGATACATGGAATACATCGTGTACGCCACTAAGTCTCTTTGGCAACTCCACTCTATACGCGATCTGCCCAATCCTCTCCTTAATAGGAAACGACCCTACGAACCTTGGTGCTAACTTCCCAACGGACCCAAAGCGAACGACGTTCCGTAATGGAGACACCTTGACAAAGACCATGTCCCCAATATCAAACTCAAGATTTGTCCTCCTCTTGTTCGCATAAGATTTCTGCCTATCTTGCGCCGTCTTCATCCTCCTTCGAATCAAATCTATCTTTTCCGAAGTCCCTCTAATCATATCGGGTCCAAGCAAGACTTTATCTGTAGACTCCCACTAACATGTAGGCGAACGACACGACCGTCCATAAAGAGCCTCGAACGGTGCCATGCCAATGCTAGACCGAAAGTTGTTATTATATGCGAACTCCACCAACGGAAGATGTTCCTCCCATGTACCTCCGAAATCTAAGACACACAACCTCAATAAGTCCTCTAGAATACGATTCACCCTCTCGGTCTGGTCGTCCGTTGAGGATGATATGCGGTGCTCAAACATAATTGAGTCCCTACCGCCTCTTGCAAGCTCTTCCAAAACTCGCTAGTGAAGATAGGATCGCGGTCGCTCACTATGCTAGAAGGAACACTGTAACGACCCGACTTTTCGACCCTCAAATGTCGACACTAATACATCCACGGTATTCACGTGCCGAGCACCCAAGTGCCGGAAAGACGAAAAGTTAAGGTGTAATAAAATAAAAAGAAAATAGACTGAGGAAGAAGAGGACATAATATAAGAATCTCACAATGGAACGGTAACATATAATATAATGAATGATCTTTACCAAATAAAACTGTATAATTACAACTATCAGAGAAGACTAACCTATCATCAACCTGGACAGTTATAACAACCCGTCCTCAAAAATGTTGATGTACAACATAGAATGCAGCGGATATAAAAAGTATGGTAAGATGAACTCCAACTCTCTTCCAAAAGCTCCAAGGCATCCAAAGTAAAACCTTCCATACTCAGCCTACTCGAAGGAGTACGTGATGATTTTAAGGAAAACAAAAATCATGCGTCAGACATAAGTCTGGTATGAGAAACTCAAGACACACATTGCATGTAACAACACTGAGGGGACTGTGCAGATAACTGCTCCGGATTTCCCCTTAATTGAAACCAACCATTTATTAGGAGAAGTATAGTTGTATTATAAATAATGTCTAGGGTGTAGAATATAAATAAATTCACATAGAAGGAATGGTTACATTGGTTACATTCGACAACAATTAAGTGTGCAAACAAAACCGATAAGGCACGTTCGCATATTGGATTTTCCATCGGAGATCTCTCAATACAGATCCAAACTCCATGCACAAGGGTCAGAAAGTACCTCCGAGCGTCGCATATCTCTAGATAAAATATACCATAAGGTAAACACAACTGGCCCACGCAAGAAACACCGAAGTGCACCACGTTGAACCAAATATATCCAACTCCCGTGCACAACTTCGAGGAGCTCCCGCAAGATTCGATAATAAGCATACACTAGATATGGAGTCAAAATATCCTGCCATAGGTTAGCAAAACCCCAGATTGTGCTCCTACTCTGTTTTTAGCCATTTCCGATGTCGAGGTTTCGTTCGGCATCTTTCACACGAGTCTTCATCACTCGAACAGAACAAGAATTCTCAGTTGGAATCCCACAGCTCAATAGATCTTGGAATCACACATAGACTCCTTCACAGATCTCGGAATCATACATGGATTCCAATACATCGACATATCTTGGAATCACACATAGATTCTTTTTTAGCGATCTTAGAATCACTATATGTGTTCGAGCATCTCAACAGATCTCGAATCGCCATATGGCCTTCACTTAACAACCGCTACCAAAACATAGAACCCGTATACTAGTTTTGAAGTGGTTTTTGATAAGTAGAACACTTACCAGTCCCGGTCTCCTCAAAACCAATCGATAGATTTAAGGCAAGTTCTATAGTCGATTAACCGACTACAATTCACAAAATAGACGATTGTGTATGGAAACCAGTCTCGCTTAATTTCCATAACAAACGCTAAACATCCAAGGCAGTATCAAGGTCACGAAGCATGATAACAGTCAAACAACTATCAGGTCACAGAGCATGATAACTGTTAAATCACAATCAAGTCACAAAGAATGATGACAGTCAAAGCACGATTAACTCATATAAACGTCTTTTAGTCCCTTTCCCATTTAATTAATATTTCATTAATTAAAACTTATTTTATTAGTAAAACTCCTTTTAACCAATAAAACTTCACTTGTCAAATACAACTTCAATTATTAATCAATAACTCATACTCGATTAATATTCCGTTATATACTAGCGTATATATTCAACTTATACATATAAAATGTGTATATGTATATATTCTACGAATTACCTAATCCGTTATAGTCTTACTACCCAAAAAGGGTTTTAATATACTTATCCCTTCGATATAAGTATAATCACAATTCAATTCCAAGATTTCCTATTTAACTTCAATATTTCAAAACGTACTCATATACTTATCCCTCCGGTATAAGTATATCTACAATTCAATTTTAAGATTTCTTTTCTAACTTCAATACTTCAAAACGTATTCATATACTTATCCCTCTGGTATAAGTATAACTGCAATTCATTTTCAATATTTCTTTTCTAACTTCAATACTTTAAAACGTATTTATATACTTATCCCTCCGGTATAAGTATTTCAATAATTCATTTCTAGAATTTCTTAAAGTATAAAAAAAGAGGTTAAAACCATTCTTTAATAAAGAACCTCTTCTCTTTTATAAGTTAAACATCTTATTCAATATCTTTATTCTGAAAGATTCCTATACTTATTTCTATCTTTAAAATCAATTATTATAGATCTAAGTATATTCAAAATCATTAAACCGTATATTCCAGTTTAACTACATTCCAAGGGTTTCAAAACAAGTGTCGCTAAAACAATGTTTACAACAAACCCAAAATAATCCTTTATAATTTATCTTTAAATATTTGTTTAAAGATTCAATTATATTTACTTCCATGATATAATCTGAGAGGGTTAAAGACTAATGTAATTAACACATTGTCACGACAAACCCAAAACCATTTTATGCTTACAGAAATCACACTTCGTGTACTTAACTCGTTTCCGACATTATCAACTTAACTATCCCTCAGTCAAGAGTGAGGCCAGGTAAGTTAGAGCACTGGTTGCATATCACCCCTTGCCTAGACACCCCATTCTTGACACTTACAGATAGATAAGCCTACTCATCGGGTTATTAGAATTAAGCACAATAATCATGATATTCCATAAACAAGTAGTTAGCAAGTGCACTTATATGACTATTCTAGCTTTACACACTTTCAAACTTACTTCAATTTATCATATAAGTTAAACAACCATTTTAATATGATAAGAAATCACTAAGGATGTCATTGCAAAGTTTCATACAAAGTGTTGAAAAAACAATAATTCAAATTGCATCTATAGCGACCATCGCTATAAGTGCACTTTCAAGTTCAAGTCCATAATATGTCAATCCATACTAATTCTTATGTGTTTTGTTTCAAATTCGTTCCACTTGTTATACAAGTAAATTCGAATACAATTCCAAGTCCATTCCAATCCATTAACATGGATCACATATGTCGCTTACTTTTCAAGTAAGAATCAAGTTCACATTTTTAACATAAGTTACCAACATTCAAGCAACTTCAAGCATAGTTAAAAACATGCAAAAGGGTTTATGTTTGTTGTCCTAAATAGTAGGGCTGGAAATTTTTACCATATTACCACTTACCAGCCATTATCAACCGCTACCAACAAAAGTGGTACCGAACAATCGGTAACCAATTTGATTTGTATGGTATGCCAAACCACATGAAAATATGCGGTACGGTAATGGTAATTGAGTACTCAAAATGGTAATTACTATACCTACCACATTCAAGTTTATTACATAACGAAGAATTTTTAATATGTAATGATTTAATAAAAGACCTAGAAAAACGCTATTACGATACAAAATTAAATGCAAATTTTATTATATACCTTAGAAACGGTATAATTTAAATGGTATTTTTGTTCATCCATAAAGTTTTCATGCACGTTTGACTACGTAAAATAAGACATTTAAATAATAATATAATAACGAAAAAAATTAATATTTAATACTTTAACGTGAAATATTGTAAACAAAAAGATCTCAAACTAGTGAACGGTAAACACTTATTACCGACCTCTACCAACCATTACCAACCATAAATCGAACTATTGGTAACCAATTTTTTTGGCTGGTAATGGTATGAATTTTCTATTACCATATAAAGTTGGTACGGTAATGGTTTTGAGTACAAAGTTCCGGTACCGAACCGATTCCACCCCTACTAAATAGTGAGTAAACTCACCTTAATCCTTCGCAAATCCGAGAACCAAGAATAAAGATCCAAGAATAAGAACAAAGATCCAAGCTAGCAACCTCCTTCCTTTCGTTGCTTTTCCTTGCTTCCTTCCTTATATAGCTCACGAACAAAGATGAAAATTGAGAGAGGCTTGGATTTTTCAACTTTTAACTTGCTAGAAGGTCTTGTAATGGTATAAGAAGGCTACACTCAAAGTTTGAGTTGATTTGGAGTTGATTTGAATATAGTTTGAGAAAGTTAGTAAGGAAGATGAAGAAGATGAAGATAAGCCATTAAAAGCTTCACTTTTTCTTAGGAATTTTATGTAAGAAAGAATGAGGTATACCCCTCCTTATATAGGAAAAGGAAGGTGGATGGGAAAATACCAAAACGCCCTTAAAACCCTAATAGTAATTATGATAGATGGGATGGTGTGTAAGGGAAGTGAAAGGTGTTTAAGAGATGGTAAGTTTGCTTTTTCAAGTAAGCATTCATCTGTATACATATAATAAGCTTATATACATACACTTAGGATATTTTCTAAACTCTTGATGTGACTAATTATGCTTACATATATATATATATATGTGTGTGTGTGTGTGTGTGTGTGTATATGCATGTATGTGAATACATACACATATATCAAACAACGTTGCAACGGTATGAAACAACTTCTATTCAACGATAGGATGTGAATCTGGAAGTTGAATCTCGATCATACTATTAGTTCTTTATAAAATGATTTATTCAAGTAAACAAAACTTGGAAATAAATCCATTAACATATTTAAACAATTAAACAAGCATATTCAAATTATAAAACATTTATTTGAATATTTAAATACCCAAAATACAAAAACTTTCGTTAAATGCTCATTTTTTTAAAATGATGACATCGTCAAAATTGTTAACCATAAATATGAAAAATACTTTTATTAGCTAACTACTTCCCTAATGATTAATTAGACATTCACTAAAATTTTCAACAACTTTTACTAAGAAAATAACCATTTATTGATAAAACGATTTTCGATCATTTTATCAATATTTTACCAAAAATATATTTTTGAAAGCATTTTTCCAAAACGAGCCTAGAATTATAAATTACTAATTAAATGATGTTTAACAAGGTTATAAAATCACATTTATAACACTTAACAATATTACAAATTGTTATGTTATTTAAAGATTAAGTGTTCGAATTTTCTGGGTCTTTACATTCTCCCCCACTTAAAATATTTCATCCCCGAAATTGCAACACGAGAAACCAAAGAAACAATCAAACATCGATACCTAACAGTATCATACTACCAGCAAACAAAACTCATGGCTTGATCAAGTTCAAACTCCCTCATCGCATAAGGATGACAAACAACCTACTAAGTGCGCCTTACGCTCAACAGCCTTAGGGATTACTCAGTCGATAATTCACAATACCTCATAACAAATCAAAGAGTCGTTTCCCAAACCCTCCACTAGCTACCAAACATACTAAAGCCCATACGATGTTAATAAACCATCCGTACACATTGTTTGATCATATCACTTTCCCGATCACAAGACTTCGTTTCCGAACTACTATACCATACTTGACATATCTAGTGCGTACTTCGATCTAGTTTCTTGACCAGAAACTTCCATCTTCCTTACATAGCCATACATTATGATAGAAAACTTCAGGATCATATCAAAAATCCATATCAAGTATTCACTATCAAAGTCTAGTGAAGAACCCTTGTTCGGACCAGTGTAAATCACCTTCAAAATCCTGTACTCGAATCTGTACCAAGATCAACTATGCGAATAAAACGATCTACGTACAACTCACATATTTTATCCTATTGGTTTCTTAACTACCAATATCCTTTATTAATTCTTCTATATGTATAGTATGTCATTTTATTCTAATATCCTACCTCTTTTTTCGACATTCAATCATCACTTAGTATTTCTTTATTAATACTAAAACCACTTATGAATCATTTCATAAAACTTTATTTCAAGTTATTAAACACTGTATAACTTAAGTTTGTACACATATAATACTCTAATACATTCTATGAGTATATCCAAACATCAAATTTGTTGAGTACGTTAATCAAATTTTGAACTTGTTCCAACTTGCTATCTTAATTATTCAAGTGTTATATAAACTCAATTTATATTTTCACAAACACTTAACTTCAAGTTCCATAATAATTCAAAAGTTTTCAACTATCCAAAATCATTGAAAATCCCGTTTCATTTTAACAAATGAAACCGACCAAACTACAAGTCATGGCATTATTCACATTTATACAATCTTAATGCATAGACTATATGGTTCCGTAAAATGACTTAATCGATTTTTAATAATTTATATAAAGCACTTCTTTATCTAACTTATATCACAAATTCTTATCATTATTCGGATTATAATAGACGAATCATGTTAAAATTAAATTTAACCTAACATCATCATTAAACGCCTTATAGTCAAACTATGAAACTTAATTCACAAGGTGTTCATATCTAATGTTCTCACTTATTCTGAAACACCCCACCTCCGTTAGGGTCACTCTCAAAGGGAATGCCCTAATTTTGGTGGAAATTTATAAGTACAAGTCACAGATATACAAGACAGATATAAGAACACATATTTGTAAACAGCGGAAGAACAACAAAGTTTATTTCATAAAGTCAAATACGTGTTACAACAACATCCTTTCCAAAAACAAAACATAACACTTTCATAATCTGTCTTGAGTACATTATTTAAAGAAGCATAAATAAAACATAGATAAACTGCAAAAGCCCCATAGTGGATTGTCCAAAGCCATAGTTCAAAACAGGAAAGTCCAAGCAATACATTTCTCTTCTTCAAGCTGGATGTTGAGGTTGGTCAAGCTGCTGTGTTCCCTCCCTGAGGACCTGGGGGGGGGAAACGGAAGAAAGAAGACGAAAGAAAAGTAGAGTCAGACATAAAGCCTGAGTAAGTCTAGTACTATTTTGTCTATGAATAAAGAACTGGGTATGATAAGTATAAACAAGAAGTGGAAAGGTACTTTAAACTTGGTTAAGTTGTCTAGGGTCGAATATACTATCGTACCCCATATAAATCTCTGAACCCATATAAACTAGTTTCCAATTGGCACCCCATAATCAGGGTGATGTGATCCATTCAATGATGATCGGCTCCTACTCGCATAGTTACATGTGTCTTACGGCCCCCGATGTCTGTAGTTACCTATGCTGGTCCCACCATGGGGTGTATCAAGTCCCATGGCAGCGGCCCGACACAACCTTAGAATGCACAGGTATGCTACTAGTGCCCAGTGCTTTATTTTTCTGCGCCGGAGTGCGTGCACGCCCGCACACCGTTAGAACCTACACTGCTACACCACCGCCGTCGCTTTGACCTCTTACAATCAGCCCAGTAATCGTGCCCCACCCTGCCTAGTTTCAGGGTATCCTGATACACCTTTTAGGGTTACTGCTGAAAAGGGCCCCCCGTTACTAGGTTTTCTATCTCTAGCCAACATGCTAAGTTGGTTAAGTGTTTCTAACCTAACCCCCACCAGTCCGTTTAGTTTAGCATGTTCCATTTTGATTAAGTCTTTAGTCCACTTAATCCTAACAATCCTGACTCAGCCTTAATTGTCTTATTAAGGCCCTGACCTCTCACATTAGATAGGTATTGTTGTGGCTGCCTGTTGCCGGTTGGTTCCGGGCAGTCTTACGCCACAACTCAGTCTAACCTCGGGTCCTTATTGGGCTCCATGTTTAACCTCTCACATTGGATAGGTATTGTTGTGACTACTGGACAGCCGGGCGGTTCCAGGCAGGTTTACATCACAACTCAATCCAACCTCGGGTTAAACACATCGTATTTTCTACTTTTACATATTTTGTCTTTCTTCTTTATTTATATGTAAATATTTGCGGCCCATTATTAAGTTAATGGTGTAAAGGTTACACCAATCACGGGCCCAACCCATACTTGAATTTGGGCCCTTCTATTTTATATTTTCATTCATTAATTAATTTTAACCCAACGTTATTTTCCCCCGTTTTACACGTCCGTTCATATATATTGGGCTTAGCCTTTTAAAGCCCAATTTAGCCATGCGAAGGGGGAGGCTTAAAGCGTGATTACATACACAAAGAGGGGAAGGTGAGCGTATGAACTTGCAATATGACGATGGGAATACAAAATAGAAACTGGTGTACTTGCATAGTAGTGACATATACTTTGGTCATAAAACATAGGTGACATGAATCAAAGCATGTGAACTTGTAATTGAGATATCATTATTGACACATGAACCTATATTTTTATTTAGGCATAATGTCAAACATAAGCATGGCATAAATACTTCTAGCATAAACATGGCATAATGTCAAACATAAGCATGGCATAAATACTTCTAGCATAAACATGGCATAATGTCAAACATAAGCATGGCATAAATACTTCTAGCATAAACATGGCATAATGTCAAACATAAGCATGGCATAAATACTTCTAGCATAAACATGGCATAATGTCAAACATAAGCATGGCATAAATACTTCTAATCATGGTGTTTGCTTTAAACTTGCAAAAAGGGATTTTTGAGTCTAACCTAGCCATGTCTCACATATGTCATCATATAATTCTTTTAAACAAGATAGACTTAATCATAGATTTCAATTATGCCAAATATCATTCATAGCCTAGCCATATTCATAAGTTTTGCTAAAGCATGACTTAATACATGGATTATGGTGTCAAAATTCCAACATAGTTTCATATGAACTATAACAACCAAACTTGTTTCAATTACTTGCAAAATGATTTATGCACAAAAATATACATCATGATGGCATAATAACAAAGCCCCAAACTCGCATGAATTTCAATCAACTACATACATGTAGCTTCAACATAGATTACATAATTTGCGCAATATTCCAAACGTATACTTGCATAGAACTACCGCATGTAGTTCTTTATAATGAATAACATAATTTTGCACAAATATGAATTACTTTATTATCCCAATTCAAGCATACAAATCAATACAGTTGTTTATTCATACCAAAGTAATACTCTACTTACAATGGTTGCGGCGAATTCTCTAATTAAGAGATATGATTCCTTTGTTGAATTGATTGGCTTTAGGTTGCTTGAATTGCTTTAGGCTTTAGAACTTTCTTTCTAATTCTCTCTCTAGTCGGCGGCTACTCTTAGTCGTTCCTCAGCAACATGGCGGCTATGTTCTTAATTTGAATGAATAGATTAGGGTTTAGTCTAGGGTTGTTTATATAGAGGTTAGGAATTGATTAGGACCATTGATGTTGCTAGGTTAGATCGTAGCCATTCATTAGATAGAGAGACCAATTAGAACCCGCCACCTAGCCCTAATGACAAAGCAGACCACAGAAATTCGACCAAACACAGACCTGGCCAGCCAGGTTGACTGGGCTCGACCAGGTCGACACCCCTGTCGACAGGGCTGTCGACAGCCCTGTCGACATGGGTAGCCCAGGTCGACAGCCCAGTCGACCTGGGTGGCCTAGGCGGGTGTTTATCCGCCCTGGCCCACTGGGCCCGATTCTTAATTATTTTATTCTGTTTGATTTTTAAATTTAATTCAAAACTTCCGAAGGCCATATCTTCTTCATACGGACTCCGTTTTTCGAAAACTCGGACTCTATTTCGCGTATTTTTTCGAGACGAACGCAATGGCGTATCCCGTTTCTCTTAGTTCTTTGATTTCAAATTAATTATACTTTAATTTGCTAATTTCACAGTTATAGAATTTTCGGGGTGTTACATTCTCCCCCACTTAAAAGGATTTCGTCCCCGAAATCTTCAAGTTAGGAGGAATGTATATCCTAACATCCAATCATCCATCTACTCATCCATTAAACACGAGCATCCATTGTCCTTAAAAGACTTCTAATGCTTCATGATCATATGCAAAGTGTGTGTGTACATGTACTTATCTAATGCAAAATCAGGCGGTCTACTGATTCAGTTGACCTCCTTAATGCGAATTATGTAAGTGCCATGAATCCATTATGTATGCAAATTTTCCTATTCTTGATTCTACATGAGTGCACAATCATTCAATACAAATGCAGCATCCACATGACAACACATTAAAGTTCAATCACATACGAATGCAAACATATATGCATATGCAATATGAAGTGACTGAGCCGATCTAAAACCTAGATTGTGTGTGTATATGCAGCCACGAGCAACCACTAGCAATCACTTGCAACCACTTGCAACCATTCATACATAACATGTTTCAATTACATGTTTCCATCCAAAGGGTTTCTACCTAAAAGATAAGGTCGAGGAAATATACCTAAAAAGATAGATAAAAGTGCAACTTAAGGAAAATGAAAGATCAAGGATGTACCCTCGAACAGAAAAGGGTAGGCTGTACACATTCTAGCTTCAGTTTCCCAAGTCGCGTCTCCCTCGGCGTCGCTCCACTGGACTTTGACGAGCTTGACTTCGCGGTTGCGTAGCTTCTTCACTTCCGTTCCTAATATGCGGGTTGGAACCTTCCTTATGGTTGCTTCGCGTTCCACTTCGGCCTCTTCGAGGATATTTGGCTCTACTACTTCAGCGGACTCATGAAGACATTTTCGGAGATGAGAAACGTGAAAAACGTTGTGGACTCCAGCCAACTTCTCGGGTAGCTCTAATCTATAGGCCATTTTCCCAATCTTCTCGATAATAGGGAATGGCCCTACGAACCTTGGTGCTAGCTTTCCTGTGGTTCCAAAGCGAACAATGTTTCTTAGCGGTGATACCTTGAGAAAAACTCTATCTCCAACCTCAAATTCAAGGTCAGTTCTTCTCTTGTCGGCATAGGACTTTTGTCTGTCTTGGGCCGTCTTCATCCTTCTTCGTATTAAGTCTACTTTCTCTGAAGTCTCTCGGATCATATCTGGTCCAAGTATAAGCTTATCAGTAGACTCCCACCAACAAGTGGGCGATCGGCACGGTCTTCCATATAAAGCTTCGAAGGGCGCCATTCCGATGGTTGCTTGATAGCTGTTGTTGTAGGCAAATTCCACCAAAGGAAGGTGGTCTTCCCATGTCCCTCCGAAGTCGAGGACGCATTGCCTTAAAAGGTCTTCCAAAACTCTGTTCACTCTCTCTGTTTGGCCGTCGGTTTGGGGATGATAGGCTGTGCTCAAGCATAACTGCGTTCCTACTGCTTCTTGCAGACTCCGCCAAAATTCGCTGGTGAAGATGGGGTCTCGGTCACTAACAATGCTAGATGGTATTCCATGGAGTCAAACGATTTCCTTGAGGTAAAGTGATGCTAGGGATGAGGCAGTTCTTTTACTTTTGACAGGTAAAAAGTGGGCGCTTTTTGTAAGCCTATCCACTATTACCCAAATGCTAGTGTTGCCTCTCCTAGACCTAGGCAGCCCATCGATGAAGTCCATTGAGATGCTATCCCACTTCCACTGCGGAACCTCCAGAGGATGTAGTAGTCCGCCAGGCTTTTTCTGTTCCGCCTTAACCTGTTGGCACACCATACATTTAGAAACGAATTCTGCCACGTCCTTTTTCATGCCATTCCAAAAGAAAGTCCTTTTTATGTCTTTGTACATTTTATCCCCGCCTGGGTGTATCGTCATCTTGGAGTGATGTGCTTCCTCGAGAACCTTCTTTATTAAATCGTTTGTCTGTGGGACGCATAGTCTTCCGTCTCGCCTTAGCAAACCCTTATCGTCGATGGAGTATCTGTTGAGGTGACTTGAAGTCTCACCCATAATTAGCCTATCAATTATTTCCACAAGTTGAGGGTCTTCGCGTTGTGCTGTCCCTACTGAATCCACTAAAGTTGGCCGTACTTCGAGAGATGCTAGCAAGCCTGGTACGAAATCGGAGGAGGGCCTAAAGTCGAAGCTGGCTATAAACTCTAGGCTTTGTCTTTCAACAAACAATGGGCTTAGGGTCAATTTCTTTCGGCTCAACGCGTCTGCCACTACGTTGCCTTTGCCCGGAGTGTAGGAGATTTCGAAATCGTACGAGGCAAGAAACTCCATCCATCTTTGTTGCCTCAGGTTAAGATCCTTCTGCGAGAAAAGATATTTCAACGATTTATGGTCAGTGTAAAGTTCGAACTTCTCACCTAGGAGATAGTGTCTCCAAGACTTGAGTGCAAGACGATGGCGGCTAACTCGAGATCGTGGGTTGGGTAGTTCTTTTCGTGCACCTTCAACTGCCTCCCGCCATAAGCTACTACCCTTCCTTCTTGCATTAAGACGGCGCCTAGCCCTGTCCCACATGCATCCGTATAAACAGTGAACATCTTGCTCCCATATGGTAATGTCAAAACTGGGGCTGTTGTAAGAGCCCTTTTCAGTCGTTGGAAAGCAAATTCGCAATCCAAATCCCAATTGAACACTAGATTCTTCTTGGTCAATTTCGTGAGCGGAGCTGAGATTTTCGCAAAATCCCTTATAAATTTTCGATAGAAACCTGCTAGTCCTAGAAAGCTTCGGACCTCAGTTGCATTCCTTGGTGTCTTCCAATCCTGTACCGCCACTACCTTCGCAGGGTCCACCGCTAACCCTTGTTTGGATACTATGTGCCCAAGGAACCTCACCTCTTCTCTCCAAAAGTGGCATTTGGAGAATTTGGCTTTTAGTTGATGGACTCGCAAAGTTTCCATGATTGCCCTTAAGTGTTGAGCATGTTCCTCTTCACTCTTTGAGAAGATAAGGATATCATCTACGAAGACCACTACGAATTTGTTGAGGAAATCTCTAAATACCCTACTCATCAGGTCCACGAAGTAAGCAGGTGCATTTGTCAAGCCGAAAGGCATGACAAGCCATTCAAAGAAGCCGTCTGGGGTTCTGAACGCCGTTTTATCGATGCTATCTTCAGCCACCCTTAGCTGATGAAAACCGGTTGCTAAATCGAGTTGGGAGAAAACAGACGCTCCTACAAGCTGGTCAAATAAATCGTCAATTCTAGGGAGAGGATGCCTATTCTTTTTCGTTAGCTTGTTGAGCTCCCTATAGTCAACACATAGACGGAGTGAACCATCCGCCTTTGTAGCGAACACCACTGGAGCGCCCCATTCTGAAATGCTCCTCCTAATGAACCCCTTTTCTAGAAGCTCTTTAATCTGTTTACTGAGCTCTTTCCTTTCTCGTGGAGCCATGTGTCTAACGGGCAACGCAACGGGCTTTGCATTATCTACAAGATATATGCGGAAGTCTATTTCCCGCTTCGGAGGCAAGCCCTTCACCTCTTCAAAGACATCCGGATATTCCCGGACCACTTTAACTGATTGCAAATTTTCAACAGAGGCATCTAGCGATTCAAGATAACTAAGCATAACCGCATACGAGGGATTACAAGAAATTTCCAAAGTATTACCGAGCTGGGTTAGGAGCCTAACAACCCTTTTCTCACAATCAAGGATGGCCCCATTACGGGATAGCCAATCCATACCCAAAATCAAACCATACCCCGAAAAGCCCAAAACAAAGGCACTACATTGAAATTCAACACTTAGAATAGAAATTTTCAAATCCAAACAGATCATAGACAAATGAGCTGGGCCCCCAATTGGGTTTAAAACAATTAAGGGGTCCTCTACCATACTAGTTTCTAGGTGCAGAGATTCTACTAAAGCAGACGAGATAAAGGAGTGTGATGCGCCAGAATCAAACAAAGTGCGAACGGGGAGATCATAAAGATAAACTACACTTTCTACAGAAGTATTTATACCTCGCTGTTGCAGAGGTGGCGCTTCTAGAACATGGACCTGTGCCCCTGGGGTGGATCCAGCCCTCTGCCCCTGTCCTCGTTTCTTTGGGCAGTCCTTAGCCCTGTGGCCTGTCTCACCGCAAGAAAAGCACCCACCATTCTCCTTGGCCTTCTTTTTCCGGCAGTCCTTTACTAAGTGCCCCACTTTGCTACAGAAATTGCACTTCCTCTTCTCTTTGTTGCCTTTTCCGCCTTTCTTAAAGTCCGCCTTCTTAGGCTGCAAACCCTCTTTCTTCCCTTGAGAGCTTTCTGCCTTTGTCTCCTTCTTGCCCTTATCCTCTTCATTCAGCAATGCCATTTGCACCAATCTTTCATACGTGGCTCCCATGGGTATATGGGTCATGGCCAAACTGTGTAATGGCTCATTTAACCCTTTGACGAAACGGAGAGCCTTCTTGTGCGGGGTGTTGACTAGGTCAAGTCCAAACCTAGCCAGCTCATCGAACTGATTCACATACTCTCTGACAGTCTTGTCTCCTTGCTTAAGAAATAAGAATTTTTCCAACTGCAAACTTCTTTCCGCATCTGAGAGAAATTTGGTCTCAAACCTTGCCCTAAAGTCCTCCCATGTCTCCACTGGTCTTTCAGCATTAGTGACTTCCCACCAGTAGGAAGCCTCGCCCTTCAATAGCCACACCGCCAGTTGTACTTTTTGTCCATCCTCTACCTCAAAGATGATGAATAGGTCCTCCGTTTCTTTCAGCCAATTCCTAGCTGCTACGAAGGACTCAGTTCCATGGAAATCCCTTCCTCCCATAGCTTTAAAATCTTTACATATCTTAGCAAAAGTGTTTCCCCGAGGAGGAGGTGGAGGAAAAGGTGCTGCTGCAGCTGGATGATTTCCTTCAGCTGGGGGAGGAGGAACGGTAGGACCTGGCTGAGTGGCCCTTGCTTCTAAGAACCGTCTAAACCAACCAGGTATTGGCACCCCTTCCGGCAAGTTAAGCTCTTGGGACATGCTGAAACAAAAAGGATAGATTCAAAACGAAGGATAAGAGATAGTTCCTATGGCTTTGGGGAGTGGACTTTGTCTTTTTAAAATAAAATAATATTTTTATCTTTTAAAAATGCTTCTTTAAATTTCCTTTTTTGAAAATAAATTTTCAAAACTTTTTATCTTATCTGGTAAACCTGGCTCTGATACCAAGTGAAACACCCCACCTCCGTTAGGGTCACTCTCAAAGGGAATGCCCTAATTTTGGTGGAAGTTTATAAGTACAAGTCACAGATATACAAGACAGATATAAGAACACATATTTGTAAACAGCGGAAGAACAACAAAGTTTATTTCATAAAGTCAAATACGTGTTACAACAACATCCTTTCCAAAAACATAACATAACACTTTCATAATCTGTCTTGAGTACATTATTTAAAGAAGCATAAATAAAACATAGATAAACTGCAAAAGCCCCATAGTGGATTGTCCAAAGCCATAGTTCAAAACAGGAAAGTCCAAGCAATACATTTCTCTTCTTCAAGCTGGATGTTGAGGTTGGTCAAGCTGCTGTGTTCCCTCCCTGAGGACCTGGGGGGGGGGGGAACGGAAGAAAGAAGACGAAAGAAAAGTAGAGTCAGACATAAAGCCTGAGTAAGTCTAGTACTATTTTGTCTATGAATAAAGAACTGGGTATGATAAGTATAAACAAGAAGTGGAAAGGTACTTTAAACTTGGTTAAGTTGTCTAGGGTCGAATATACTATCGTACCCCATATAAATCTCTGAACCCATATAAACTAGTTTCCAATTGGCACCCCATAATCAGGGTGATGTGATCCATTCAATGATGATCGGCTCCTACTCGCATAGTTACATGTGTCTTACGGCCCCCGATGTCTGTAGTTACCTATGCTGGTCCCACCATGGGGTGTATCAAGTCCCATGGCAGCGGCCCGACACAACCTTAGAATGCACAGGTATGCTACTGGTGCCCAGTGCTTTATTTTTCTGCGCCGGAGTGCGTGCACGCCCGCACACCGTTAGAACCTACACTGCTACACCACCGCCGTCGCTTTGACCTCTTACAATCAGCCCAGTAATCGTGCCCCACCCTGCCTAGTTTCAGGGTATCCTGATACACCTTTTAGGGTTACTGCTGAAAAGGGCCCCCCGTTACTAGGTTTTCTATCTCTAGCCAACATGCTAAGTTGGTTAAGTGTTTCTAACCTAACCCCCACCAGTCCGTTTAGTTTAGCATGTTCCATTTTGATTAAGTCTTTAGTCCACTTAATCCTAACAATCCTAACTCAGCCTTAATTGTCTTATTAAGGCCCTGACCTCTCACATTAGACAGGTATTGTTGTGGCTGCCTGTTGTCGGTTGGTTCCGGGCAGTCTTACGCCACAACTCAGTCTAACCTCGGGTCCTTATTGGGCTCCATGTTTAACCTCTCACATTGGATAGGTATTGTTGTGACTACTGGACAACCGGGCGGTTCCGGGCAGGTTTACATCACAACTCAATCCAACCTCGGGTTAAACACATCGTATTTTCTACTTTTACATATTTTGTCTTTCTTCTTTATTTATATGTAAATATTTGCGGCCCATTATTAAGTTAATGGTGTAAAGGTTACACCAATCACGGGCCCAACCCATACTTGAATTTGGGCCCTTCTATTTTATATTTTCATTCATTAATTAATTTTAACCCAACGTTATTTTCCCCCGTTTTACACGTCCGTTCATATATATTGGGCTTAGCCTTTTAAAGCCCAATTTAGCCATGCGAAAGGGGAGGCTTAAAGCGTGATTACATACACAAAGAGGGGAAGGTGAGCGTATGAACTTGCAATATGACGATGGGAATACAAAATAGAAACTGGTGTACTTGCATAGTAGTGACATATACTTTGGTCATAAAACATAGGTGACATGAATCAAAGCATGTGAACTTGTAATTGAGATATCATTATTGACACATGAACCTATATTTTTATTTAGGCATAATGTCAAACATAAGCATGGCATAAATACTTCTAGCATAAACATGGCATAATGTCAAACATAAGCATGGCATAAATACTTCTAGCATAAACATGGCATAATGTCAAACATAAGCATGGCATAAATACTTCTAGCATAAACATGGCATAATGTCAAACATAAGCATGGCATAAATACTTCTAGCATAAACATGGCATAATGTCAAACATAAGCATGGCATAAATACTTCTAATCATGGTGTTTGCTTTAAACTTGCAAAAAGGGATTTTTGAGTCTAACCTAGCCATGTCTCACATATGTCATCATATAATTCTTTTAAACAAGATAGACTTAATCATAGATTTCAATTATGCCAAATATCATTCATAGCCTAGCCATATTCATAAGTTTTGCTAAAGCATGACTTAATACATGGATTATGGTGTCAAAATTCCAACATAGTTTCATATGAACTATAACAACCAAACTTGTTTCAATTACTTGCAAAATGATTTATGCACAAAAATATACATCATGATGGCATAATAACAAAGCCCCAAACTCGCATGAATTTCAATCAACTACATACATGTAGCTTCAACATAGATTACATAATTTGCGCAATATTCCAAACGTATACTTGCATATAACTACCGCATGTAGTTCTTTATAATGAATAACATAATTTTGCACAAATATGAATTACTTTATTATCCCAATTCAAGCATACAAATCAATACAGTTGTTTATTCATACCAAAGTAATACTCTGCTTACAATGGTTGCGGCGAATTCTCTAATTAAGAGATATGATTCCTGTGTTGAATTGATTGGCTTTAGGTTGCTTGAATTGCTTTAGGCTTTAGAACTTTCTTTCTAATTCTCTCTTTAGTCGGCGGCTACTCTTAGTCGTTCCTCAGCAACATGGCGGCTATGTTCTTAATTTGAATGAATAGATTAGGGTTTAGTCTAGGGTTGTTTATATAGAGGTTAGGAATTGATTAGGACCATTGATGTTGTTAGGTTAGATCGTAGCCATTCATTAGATAGAGAGACCAATTAGAACCCGCCACCTAGCCGTAATGACAAAGCAGACCACAGAAATTCGACCAAACACAGACCTGGCCAGCCAGGTTGACTGGGCTCGACCAGGTCGACACCCCTGTCGACAGGGCTGTCGACAGCCCTGTCGACATGGGTAGCCCAGGTCGACAGCCCAGTCGACCTGGGTGGCCTAGGCGGGTGTTTATCCGCCCTGGCCCACTGGGCCCGATTCTTAATTATTTTATTCTGTTTGAATTTTAAATTTAATTCAAAACTTCCGAAGGCCATATCTTCTTCATACGGACTCCGTTTTTCGAAAACTCGGACTCTATTTCGCGTATTTTTCCGAGACGAACGCAATGGCGTATCCCGTTTCCCTTAGTTCTTTGATTTCAAATTAATTATACTTTAATTTGCTAATTTCACAGTTATAGAATTTTCGGGGTGTTACATATTCCCATCTACCCAACCCATGTTTTTAAAAGGTAAACTAGTTATAAGTCAAAAAGCAATAGTACATGCTCATAAACTGATCAATAATAACTAATAATAGTTGAATATTATCATTCCTAACAACAAAACACATCATAAATAACTATATCAATTTATGAAAGTTTATATTTTGTACAAAAATATAAGCCTAAGTAATAATATTTCATTTACCAATTTAAAACCAATATTGTGTTGATTTGCCTTGTTTAAGTATTTAGAAATCCCTATCGATACCATGGCGTCCCACATATCGACCAGAATTCATAAACCACTCAACAAATTAACTAACACAACATAAAATATATTTATAGCACTAACAAATACGCGCTCTCTTATATATAATTCACTCAACTCATGTTAGGGCATTCCATTACCCTATCTCTTAATGAGTCGTACCCAACCTAAGCCAAGGTGTTCGCTCAACCATGTGCTATGATACCAAATGTAACGACTCGACTTTTCGACCCTCAAATGTCGACACTAATACATCCACGGTATTCACGTGTCGAGCACCCAAGTGTCGGAAAGACGAAAAGTTAAGGTGAAACAAAATAAAAAGAAAATAGACCGAGGAAGAAGAGGACACAATATCAGAATCTCACAACGGAACGGTAACATATAATATAATGAATGATCTTTACCAAATAAAACTGTATGATTACAACTATCAGAGAAGACTAACCTATCATCAACTTGGACAGTTATAACAACCCTTTCTCATAAATGTTGATGTACAACATAGAATGCAACGGATATAAAAAGTACGGTAAGATGAACTCCAACTCTCTTCCAAAAGCTCCAAGGCATCCAAAGTAAAACCTGCCATACTCAGCCTACTCGAAGGAGTACGTGATGATTTTAAGGAAAACAAAAACCAAGCGTCAGACATCAGTCTGGTATGAGAAACTCAAGATACACATTTCATGTAACAACACTGAGGGGACTGTGCAGATAACTGCTCCGGATTTCCCCTCAATTGAAACCAACCATTTATTAGGAGAAGTATAGTTGTATTATAAATAATATTAAGGGTGTAGAATATAAATAAATTCACATAGAAGGAATGGTTACATTGGTTACATTCGACAACTATTAAGTGTACAAACAAAACCGACAAGGCACGTTCGCATATTGGATTTTCCATCGGAGATCTCTCGATACAGATCCAAACTCCATGCACAAGGGTCAGAAAGTACCTCCAAGCGTCGCATATCTCTAGATAAAATATACCATAAGGTAAACACAACTGGCCCACGCACGAAACACCGAAGTGCACCACGTGGAACCAAATATATCCAACTCCCGTGCGCAACTTCGAGGAGCTCCCACATGATTCGATAATAAGCATACACTAGATATGGAGTCAATATATCCTGCCGTAGGTTAGCAAAACCCCAGATTGTGCTCCTACTCTGTTTTTAGCCATTTCCGATGTCGAGGTTTCGTTCGACATCTTTCACATGAGTCTTCATCACTCGAACAGAACAAGAATTCTTAGTTGGAATCCCACAGCTCAATAGATCTTGGAATCACATATAGACTCTCCTTCACAGATCTCGGAATCATACATGGATTCCAATACATCAACAGATCTTGGAATCACACATAGATTCTTTTTTAGCGATCTTAGAATCACTATATGTGTTCGAGCATCTCAACAGATCTCGAATCGCCATATGGCCTTCACTTCACAACCGCTTCCAAAACATGGAACCTGTATACTAGTTTTGAAGTGGTTTTTGATAAGTAGAACACTTACCAGTCCCGGTCTCCTCAAAACCAATTGATAGATTTAAGGGCATGTTCTATAGTCGATTAACCGACTACAATTCACAAAATAGACGATTGTGTATGGAAACCGGCCTCGCTTAATTTCCATAACCAATGCTAAACATCCAAGGTAGTATCAAGGTCACTAAGCATGATAACAGTAAAACAACTATCAGGTCACAGAGCATGACAACAGTTAAATAACTATCAAGTCACAAAGCATGATAACAGTTAAATCACTATCAAGTCACAAAGAATGATGACAGTCAAAGCATGGTTAACTCATATAAACGTCTTTTAGTCCCATTCCCATTTAATTAATATTTCATTAATTAAAACTTATTTTTTTAGTAAAACTCCTTTTAACTAATAAAACTTCACTTGTCAAATACAACTTCAATTATTAATCAATAACTCATACTCGATTAATACTCCTTTATATACTAGTGTATATATTCAACTTATACATATAAAATGTGTATATGTATATATTCTATGAATTTCTTAATCCGTTATAGTCTTACTACCCAAAAAGGGTTTTAATATACTTATCCCTCCGATATAAGTATAATCACGATTCAATTCCAAGATTTCCTGTTTAACTTCAATATTTCAAAAAGTACTCATATACTTATCCCTCTGGTATAAGTATATCTACAATTCAATTTTAAGATTTCTTTTCTAACTTCAATACTTCAAAACGTATTCATATACTTATCCCTCCGGTATAAGTATAACTACAATTCATTTTCAATATTTCTTTTCTAACTTCAATACTTCAAAACGTATTTATATACTTATCCCTCCGGTATAAGTATTTCAATAATTCATTTCTAGGGTTTCTTAAAGTATAAACAAAGAGGTTAAAACCATTGTTTAATAAAGAACCTCTTCTCTTTTATAAGTTAAACATCTTATTCAGTATCTTTATTATGAAAGATTCCTATACTTGTTTCTATCTTTAAAATCAATTATTAAAGATCTAAGTATATTCAAAATCATTAAACCGTATATTTCAGTTTAACTACATTCCAAGGGTTTCAAAACAAGTGTTGCTAAAACAATGTTTACAACAAAACCAAAACAATCCTTTATAATTTATCTTTAAATGTTTGTTTAAAGATTCAATTATATTTACTTCCATGATATAATCTGAGAGGGTTAAAGACTAATGTAATTAACACATTGTCACGACAAACCCAAAACCATTTTATGCTTACAGAAATCACACTTCATGTACTTAACTCGTTTCCGACATTATCAACTTAACTATCCCTCGGTCAAGAGTGAGGCCAGGTAAGTTAGAGCACTGGTTGCATATCACCCCTTGCCTAAACACCCCATTCTTGACACTCACAGATAGATAAGCCTACTCATCGGCTTATTAGAATTAAGCACAATAATCATGATATTCAATAAACAAGTAATTAGCAAGTGCACTTATATGACTATTCTAGCTTTACACACTTTCAAACTTACTTCAATTTATCATATAAGTAATTAGCAAGTAATTAGCAACCATTTTAATATGATAAGAAATCACTAAGGATGTCATTGCAAAGTTTCATACAAAGTGTTGAAAACACAACAATTCAAACTGCATCTATAGCGACCATCGCTATAAGTGCACTTTCAAGTTCAAGTCCATAATATGTCAATCCATACTAATTCTTATGTGCTTTGTTTCAAATTCACTCCACTTTTTATATAAGTAAATTCAAATACAATTCCAAGTCCATTCCAATCCATTAACATGGATCACATATGTCGCTTACTTTTCAAGTAAGAATCAAGTTCACATTTTTAACATAAGTTACCAACATTCAAGCAACTTAAAGCATAGTTAAAAACATGCAAAAGGGTTTTTGTTTGTTGTCCTAAATAGTGAGTAAACTCACCTTAATCCTTCGCAAATCCGAGAACCAAGAATAAGAATAAAGATCCAAGAATAAGAACAAAGATCCAAGCTAGCAACCCCCTTCCTTTCCTTGCTTTTCCTTGCTTCCTTCCTTATATAGCTCACGAACAAATATGAAAATTGAGAGAGGCTTGGATTTTTCAACTTCTAACTTGCTAGAAGGTCTTGTAATGGTATAAGAAGGCTACACTCAAAGTTTGAGTTGATTTGGAGTTGATTTGAATATAGTTTGAGAAAGTTAGTAAGGAAGAGCAAGAAGATGAAGATAAGCCATTAAAAGCTTCACTTTTGCTTAGGAATTTTGTGTAAGAAAGAATGAGGTATACCCCTCCTTATATAGGAAAAGGAAGGTGGATGGGAAAAGACTAAAACGCCCTTAAAACCCTAATAGTAATTATGATAGATGGGATGGTGTATAAGGGAAGTGAAAGGTGTGTAAGAGATGGTAAGTTTGCTTTTTCAAGTAAGCATTCATTTGTATACATATAAGAAGCTTATATACATACACAGGATATTTTCTAAACTCTTGATGTGACTAATTATGCTTACATATATATATATATATATATATATATATATATATATATATATATGTGTATATGCATGTATGTGAATACGTACACATATATCAAACAACGTTGCAACGATATGAAACAACTTCTATTCAACGATAGGATGTGAATCTGGAAGTTGAATCTCGATCATACTATTAGTTCTTTATAAAATGATTTATTCAAGTAAACAAAACTTGGAAATAAATCCATTAACTTATTTAAACAATTAAACAAGCATATTCAAATTATAAAACATTTATTTGAATATTTAAATACCCAAAATACAAAAACTTTCCTTAAATGCTCATTTTTTTTAAAATGATGACATCATCAAAATAGTTAACCATAAATATGAAAAATACTTTTATTAGCTAACTACTTCCCTAATGATTAATTAGACATTCACTAAAATTTTCAACAACTTTTACTGAGAAAATAGCCATTTATTGATAAAACGATTTTCGATCATTTTATCAATATTTTACCAAAAATATATTTTTGAAAGCATTTTTCCAAAACGAGTCTAGAATTATAAATTACTAATTAAATGATATTTAAAAAGGTTATAAAATCATATTTATAACACTTAACAATATTAAAAATTGTTATGTAATTTAAAGATTAAGTGTTCGAATTTTCCGGTCTTTACAAACACCGTGCAAACGAACTATTTCTCGAATGTATACGGAGGCAAACCATGGAGCAGTCCTCTTACTCTTCACGGGATTGAAATGGGCGCTCTTAGTAAGTCTGTCTACCACGACCCAAATCCTCGTATTACCCTTCCTCGATCTGGGTAATCCGTCAACAAAGTCTATCGAAACACTTTCCCACTTCCATTGTGGGACCTCCAATGGGTGAAGCAATCCACCGGGCTTCTTTTGCTCTGCTTTTACTTGTTGGCACACCAAGCATCTAGCAACAAACTCTGCCACGTCCATGTTCATACCGGCCCAAAAGTAAACTCGTCTTATGTCCATGTACATCATGTCCCCGCCAGGATGGATGGTCATCTTCAAACGATGTGCATCATCAAGAATGGTCTTCCTTAAGTTCTCGACCAGTGGTACACAAAGTCTACCGTCCCTACGTAACCAACCCTTATCATCTAGGGTATACCTACGGAGATGGCTCGATGACTCCCCTCTTTTGAGCTTTTCTACTAACTCAACCAACTGTGGGTCATCTCGCTGTGCCTCGCCAATCCGTCCCAAAAGCATAGGTCTGACCTCTAAGGATGTTAGCAAACCGGATACAAAGTCAATGGAAGGTTTAAAGTCAAACGTAGAGATGAACTCTAAGCTTCGCCGCTCAACAAACAACAGACTCAAGGACAACCTTTTCCTACTTAAGGCGTCTGCCACCACGTTACCCTTGCCAGGGGTATATGCTATCTCGAAGTCGTAGGATGCTAAGAATTCCATCCACCTTTGCTGCCTTAAGTTCAAGTCCTTCTGAGAGAATAAGTATTTTAGCGATTTGTGGTCAGTGAATAATTCGAATTTTTCGCCAAGAAGATAATAACGCCAAGACTTAAGCGCGATGACAATAGCAGCCAACTCTAGGTCATGTGTAGGGTAATTTCTCTCATGTACTCTCAATTGACTTCCACCATAGGCTATTACCCTTCCCTCTTGCATTAAGACTGCACCTAGTCCTGTCCCACAAGCATCGGTATAAACAGTAAATGTCTTACTCCCATCTGGCAACACTAAGACTAGGGCTGTGGTCAAAGCTCTCTTTAAACGTTGGAACGCATCATCACAATCTACGTTCCACATGAAAACTAAGTTCTTCTTTGTCAAGCATGTTAATGGGGCTGATATTTTTGCAAAGTCTTTGATGAACTTCCTATATTAGCCAGCCAACCCTAAGAAATTCCTCACCTCGGTAGCATTTTTAGGAACCTTCCAATCTTAGATGGCCACTATCTTCGCGGGATCCATAGCTATTCCTTCTTTGGAAACCACGTGCCATAAGAATCGCACTTCCTTCCTCCAAAAGTGACATTTAGAAAATTTAGCTTTAAGGCTATGCGCTCGAAGAGTCTCCAACACTTCCCTAAGATGTAGGGCATGCTCTTCCTCGCTTTTAGAAAAGATCAAGATGTCGTCCACGAAGACTACCATGAATCTATTAAGGTACTCCCTAAACACCTTACTCATCAAGTCAACAAAGTATGCGGGGGCGTTTGTCAAACCGAAGGGCATCACAAGCCACTCAAAGAAACCGTCTGGAGTCCTAAAGGCAGTCTTGTCTATGCTATACTCAGCCACTCTCAGCTGATGGAAACCAGTGGCTAAGTCCAACTATGAAAACACTGAGGCGCCCACTAACTGATCGAAGAGATCGTTAATCCTCGGCATTGGGTGTCTATTCTTCTTAGTAAGCTTATTAAGCTCTCTATAGTCCACACAAAGTATTAGGGACCCATCCGCCTTCGTGGCAAATACTACTGGAGCACCCCACTCCGATATACTACGTCTGATGAACCCCTTCTCAAGCAATTCCTTCACTTGCTTACTGAGTCTATCTCATGTTTTGGGGGTAAACCCCTCACCTCATCGAAGACATCAGCATATTCACGGACTATGGGAACAAAATGTAAATCATAATCGGATGCGTCAAGGGATTCTAGGTAGCTAAGCATTACTGGACCTCTAGGGTCACAAGAAATATCAAGGGTCTTTCCAAAACGAGTCAACAATCTAACTACCCTTCTTTCACAATCTTGGATGGCCCCATATCTAGTTAGCCAATCCATACCTAGAATTAAACCGTAGCCCATGAAGCTAAGAACAAAAGCGTTGCACTTAAACTCAACGCCCAAGATAAACACTCTCAAATCCCGACAAATCACAAAAAGATGAGCCGAACCACCAATAGGATTTGAGACTACTAAGGGATCAGTAACTAGACTAGTATCATGGTGCAGTGTTTCAACTAATAATGCAGAAATAAATGAATGTGATGCGCCAGAATCGAATAAAGTACGGACAGGATGATCAAACAGAAAAACTAAACTTTCAACGGAAATTGCTCTACCTCGTTCTTGCAGCGGTGGGACCACGAGAGCCTGAACTTGTCCCCTTGTCTGCCCTGGTGCCATAAGAGCCTGCACCTGTCCTCCCGAGGTAGACCCTGCCCTCTACCCTTTCTTTAGGCGGTCCTTAATAAGATGTCCCGCCTCGCCACAGTGGAAACAACCAGTCTTTTTTTCTTCCTACAAT
The DNA here is from genome assembly GCA_030737875.1 of Allium sativum. Classification (NCBI taxonomy): domain Eukaryota; kingdom Viridiplantae; phylum Streptophyta; class Magnoliopsida; order Asparagales; family Amaryllidaceae; genus Allium; species Allium sativum. The sequence continues at coordinate 925,555,397 of CM060922.1, forward strand.
CTTTGCTTTGATGGACGGGTGTCCCACAGTTAAAGCATCTTTTCTTTCCCTTAGCATTGTTGCCTTTGCCACCTTTCTTGTTCTGTTGTTGCTGTTGCGGCTTCTTTTGATCCCCTTTCTCCTCGGGTGCCTTATTAGCATTGGCGCTCTTCTCCTCTTCATGCATGAGTGCCATGTAAACTAGTCTCTCGAAGGTATCCCCAATGGTAATGTGGGTAATAGCTAACCCACGAAGCGTCTCGTTTTAACCCTTAACAAATCTTAGAGCCTTCTATTCTGGAGTATTCACCAAGTCCAAGCCAAATCTTGCTAATTGGTTGAATTTGTTGATGTACTCTTTCACCGATAGATTCCCTTGCTTCAGCGCTAAAAACCTTTCCATGTATGAAATCTCTTCAGCCCGCGAGAGAATCTTCGCCTCAAACCTCTGCCTAAAATCTAGCCATGTATCGACTGGACGTCCCCTAGTAGTGACCTCCCACCAAAACGAGGCCTCATCCTTCATTAGACAAGCAGCTAGCTGGACTTTTCTTTCATCATCTACTTAAAAGATTCTAAAAAGTTCTTCCACCTCCTTTAGCCAGTTACGAGCTTCAACAAATGTCTCCATCCCGTGAAAAGGTTTTCCACCCATCGCTCACCAAGTCCTTAAATATCTTAGCAAAAGTATCGACGCGAGGAGGAGGGGGAGGAGGAGGAGCATTTGCTGGACCTGCGGTGGTGGCCCTAGCCTCGAGATATTAACGAAACCATCCGAGTACATGAACACCCTCTGGTATCTCAGATGCTTCAGACATGCTGAAACGAAAAAGGAAAAATTCAATATAAAAGGACCGAAGGAAAGATATATGGCCCTTGGGGTTATGCTTTCTAAAATAAGTTTTTCTCTTGAAAATACTTTCCTTAAAACGTACTTTTGAAGGTACTTGTTTATAAAAATTGTTTTGAAAAATAGTTTTTTTTTTCAAAATTCATATCTGTTCTGGTAACCTTCAGCTCTGATACCACATGTAACACCCCGCGTCCATTAATGTCACTCACAAAGGTAATGCATTAACTTCTATGGAGCGTTTTAAGTAAGTATAGAACAGAAACTTAACAACAAGATAGATATAAATAGTACTCAAAGATTTAAAACTTTATTTCATTACAGCGGAAAACACATATGTTTGCTTACGTCATCAAAAACCAGAGTCAAAGTACATAATATCCATCTTGACTACCAAAAGTACAGAAACTGAAAGACATAATCTCCAACATCAAAATAGCCATAAATAAAAGAGAAGTTGAACTTTACTTCAGCAATCCAAGCAATCTTCTAAAAGCAGTCCAAAATCAAGCTCCACTGGTGCTAGTTCCAACCTGAGCACCTGGGGGGGGGGGGGGAGGGGGGAAGAAAGAAAAGAGGAGGAAACAAAGGGGTCAGAAATAAAGTCTGGCGAGTGTGACAATTTTAACAATATAATTAACAAAGTGACTAGGCTAAGGCATAAGTTGGAAAATAAGGAAATGACCATAAACCATTGAGTATGGCAGAGTAAATAAGGAAATAAGATGAACAACGATATCGTTAAAGCGCACCTAACCCACTATAAGATAATTACTATATTGCACCACCACTATAAGGTAATTGCTATACTGCACCACCACTAGTCACCCAAAGGTTGATCCCGCCTACAGACTTAATAATGATATTGGTAGTTTCGTGCACCCCTAGCTGCATTCATAGGTGCCACCTGCCCCTATCTCCACTAGGTGTACCCACTACCCCCAAGCGATCGGCTCCCTAACTCGTAGATATCCGTGCTGGCCCCACAGTGGGGTGTATCACTCCCCAAAGTGGCAACCCGATACCACCAACAATGCACGGCTTATACCTACACGATGCAACAACGTCTTACCTACCAGCCCGGGCCCACACACGCATATGAACCCGTTGGACCTGCATTGCCACTACTAACCCGTTTTGGCCTCTTACATTCAAGCCCAGTATGTGTGTCCCGTCCTCGACTTGGGTCGAGCCCACAAAGATACGTATGGGTTACTGGTTGAAATGGGCCCCCATTACTTGACACAAGCTATCCACCTAAGCTTGGTCCCCTTTAGTACATCCCACTTAACCCACTTCTTATTCATGTTTCAATTTTGGTTAAGTGTTTCTAATAGTATTTCCAAATGCCACCCAAGGCACCCACTAAATTCCACATGCCACCCAAGGCACCCACTTAACCCCCTCATGTCCCACTACATTTTTATCTGGTTAAGTGTTTCTTAATTCATTAAGACCGTAACCCCATAAAGACCTCTCACATTAGACTGACATTTGTGGCAGCTGGATTTGCCGGGCGAGTCTGGGCAGTCTTACACCACAAAAGAGCCTAACCTCGTGTCTTTACAATTATTACGTATTTAGTTTATGCCTAAGACCTCTCACATTAGACTGGCATTTGTGGCAGTTGGATTTGCCGGCCGGGTACGGGCAGTCTTATACCACAAAAGAGCCTAACCTCGTGTCTTAGACGATTAATTACTCGTAATTAATCATTCCCCAATTTGAATTACTTTCCCTATTCAAATTATCAATCAATTCCAAATTTAACGATGTCCATAATTGACCCAATTATGTCCATCCATTTATGGTATGTAAAATCATACCAATTTTCACCACAATTATATTTTATGCCTTTTAAGGCATTTATGCCAATTAAATCTTTTTAATATTATCCCCTTTACCCCACTTTGTACGTTTGTTCGTTTAACGTAAAATATACGTTAGACTCGAATAGTCTAACTCATGGAATAAAGAGAGAACATCACAATATACACATAATTAAAACATAGATCTAAACATAGGGGTGAACTTGCATATGTGAATGATGTTCTACATCTAAAACTTGCATAGGCCAAAGTTACAACTTGCATAAACAACATATGTCATGGATCCAAATCTAAAGGTGTGAACTTGCATAAATCATGTATGTCATAGATCTACATCTAAAGGTGTAAACTTGCATAAGCAATAACCCGAAACTTTCATAACATGATTCATACCCCCAAACACATATATTTATACAACTTGCGTATGTGATTTATGCATCATAACAATGGTGTAAACTTGCATCTAACATGTAAAATATCATGTAGAATTTATCATATAACTCACACATGTCATAGCCTAACTTTAGATCTAAAATTGATGTCATGATACATGTAAAGTTATACTAACTTGCCTATGATTCTTGTCTAAATCAATATCTAAACTTGCATACAAACTTGTGATCCATCATATGAATCAACATAACCAAACTAGCATATGAACAACATGATGATTCAACTAGACATAAGCTATTCATAGAATTACAACATGGGTGATAGCATCATAACTTTACATCGTAAATGATAGCATCATAGCATAACATCACAGAAATTACAACACAATTCTACAACATAATTACAACATGCTGTCAATAATTCACATCATATCCAAATTATCCGCATCATAACTCAATCCAATTAATTTACTAATTATTTTATTAAAAATATCGAACTCACAACTCAAAAGCGGTCTTGAGTTATGAATTCTGATTTCTGAAGTTGTATTAGCTCTCCTTTGAAGAAGATTCGTTGTTAGGGTTGAATAGAACTAATTTTATTTGCTGTTCTTCCTCTCTAATTGGTGGCGGCTACTCTAGGGTTCAAGACGACAGCATGACGACCATAGCTTTAGTTTTAATTCTGATTTAGGTTTTGAGTCTATGAGTCTTTTTATAGAGTTTTGAATTAATTTAAGCCGTCGAATGATCTTAGGGTTAATCAAAACCATTCAGTCTGGATAGGGTAACACCTCAACCCTAATGACTCAGCAAGGAGTCAGAAAGGACTCAACAACGTGGGTCAGCCTAAACTAGAAAGTTGTGTAGGCCTGCTGCCTCGGCCTGGGCGCACTTGGCAGGTGTGCCAGTGCAAATTTGTACTGGTGCACTTCAAAAGTGCGCCAGTAAAAATGTTTTTTTTCTTTTCTTGTTTTGCCACCAAACTTCGTTCGTCCATAACTCCTTCATCCGGTACCCGTTTCCCACAAACTCGGACTCTATTTCAACCAGAATTCCGAGACGAACACAATAGCGCAACCCCATTCCCTTAATTCTCACGTCTGAGATTAATTATTCTTTATTTTAGTTAATTATATTATTCAAAAATCCGGTGTGTTACAGTATGCGGTTCGGTCCGGTTTAATATGGTTTGTTCAACAGTTCAAACCGCAACCGAACCGTATTGTTGCGAGTCGGTTCGGTTTGGGCCTTTTGCTTTAGAGAGAGAATCCAGTGTGGTTTTCCGCACAACTTTTGCGGTCTGGTATGGGCGGTTTCCGCATTGTGGTGCAGTTTATGCCCACCCATAGTTTACGTTCCCCATAATTCTTAACATATTAAATAACTGTAATTTGTTGTAACTGCGATATAACTTATTTTCAAGTATGTTAAAAATATGCCAAAAACCATTCTACTAATCTTCTATTTGGATTCAGAATCACTGTAATACTGGAATTGTGGAATTTACGATAAATGTGAATATGTTTCTAAAAATGTTGTTTAATGACAAATCAGATATATTGTGAATCAAATTACAGTGAAATTGGGAATAATGAAAAATAGAATAGATGTTCCTAATTCGTATGGAAAATTACAGTGATTTGGAAATGGAAAATTACATCTAACTCAGAAAATAAAAAAGGGAAAGTGGTAGTGGACTAGGTTAGATGGATTTAGGAAACTTGATACATTTCCATAACGATATAATTACTAAGAACGTAGTTGCAAGAAAAGAAAGGAAAAAAGATTAGTGTGAAATAGGGTTTCTTTTACGGTATTATACACTAATCAAATAAAAAGATATATGTACGTCCGTGACGAAAATAAAAGAAATAGCTTGCAACTACTGATCTTGATTTATATGCGTTATGGAAATTGATCTTTATATCTTTCCATTAATCAGTATAATGAGGTATGTGAAATATTTTCCTGAAATAATAAGAATATAGAAGACGGTAATTGAATGGATGTTACAACAGTAAAAGTTTGCTTAATGTTAAGGAACCAAGGGAAAATGTAATGAACGGGGAAAATAACCTATAATAATTGATTATATGAATGAGAATGTAATTTAATTGGTAGGTTTGTTTTAGGGACAAGTGGAATTATAACATGGGTTATAGTAAATGGAAAAGAGAACTTATTAGTAAACCTTAGTTATAGGAACTAAGTTAATAAGTAAACAACAACAAGTTGTGATGGCAGTGTAAGATGAGGTTATGATTAAATAAGAAAGAATATAGTAGAATAATGAAATGAAATAAGTTATAGTTAATTACATATTAAGCAACATGTTAATGTAAAACATGTGGGTAGGAAAGGATATACTTAATTAAGTTACTTATACTGTAAAAGATATGAAAGTGATGTATTAAGTCACTAGGCTTATTAATGAACTTAAAACAGGTTAAGTTAAATAACTAGATTAATAAGCGACATGGGTCCATTCCTTTGAGATATAAAGGGCTCAGAGAAAACTTGGTAACTTGAGTAAAAAAGTAATATGTGGATAATCAAGTTAATTGGCAATCTTATTTGGTAAGACAAGTGTGTGATTAAAAGGTTTGACGTAGAATCTAATAACACGTTAGTGTGATGGGCTTGGACTAGTTCACACGTAAGAAGGTGAAGAACCCAACCGGGTAGACCATCGTGGTGTCTGGAGACATGAGAGGAGCTCGTCCATCGGATCATTCTACCTGGTTATTCTGCTTAGTTATTCTGTTTGATTGCTCTACGAGACTGAAGGGAAGCACGCGATTTCCGAGGGATGTGATAGGGTATTTCGGCTGGTCCTTTGTATGGTGATGCTCAGGATGTACTTATAGAGGTTTTGTCTATGCAGTACCACCCGGTTAGTATACCTTGACTGCAATTATACTCTGAAAATCAGAAGGCTGTGGCGGATGACGTTGGGCGATTCTGTTATTTTCCTCGGGAGAGGCGGGTCAGACCAATACAGGATAGTAATCGTTGGGTACCTGTCAACGACAGCCAGTGTGACGCAGAATGACTAGAGCTAAATCTAGAGACCATTGATCTTTCGCTATCGAGACGTTGGTTGCGAGACATGCCAAATTGGACGATAGATTGTTTGCTAGAGGCACGTCGCTAAACTCTTGATGTAGTCTTTCATTAGTTGAGGAAGGGGTCACTATGGGACTGTAACCACCATGAAAATGTAGATCATACTCTGGATATATGTATTGTAGGCCAAATAAAGGGGGCCTTTACAGATACAAAAAGATCCCGACCGAGTTTTGTGCATTGAATGCATCCCTATTACGGGACTCGGGACACAGTAGACAGTACATTCATATAATGGTCGAGATACACGCACTGAGTGGTGTGTCATACTCGGTAGTGCATTACTCCATGTTGGGACTTGGTTCGACCGAGGAGTTTGGATAAGACGACCTATATGCTTACATGACATAGCGACGGTGGTTCTATGTGATTACGTGGTGTAATGAATTGGATTTTCGTACGTTGTTCGACATAGGATGAAAGTTGTGTACGCTTCGGTGGCATGACAGTGGAGATCGTACGAGGAGGGTACTGTGAGGAGTGCCATAAGATTTGGGATATAGCTACATATAAACTATATTAGGTTTAATCTACCGGAGAGTAGATGGGTATGACGTGAGTATAGAGACTTGAGTGTTGTTAACTCAATAACCTAATAATTAAATAAACATAATTGGATGATAAACGTAGGGTTATTTCATAATGTATAATTTGTCTAGTCACCCGAACTTTGTATTCTAACTCCCTCCTCATGCCATACTCGCAGGTTAGGTTTATGGCATAGATGTTATAGCTTTGGATACTGGTTAGACAATATTATCACTTCGGTAAGTCTATATTTGATTATATTATATTTTATCCATTCAGCTATAAGATGTTTACTGATCTTTTATATATTTATTATCTTTGTCTTTTCTGTAGGATACCAGAAAACACGACTCGAGCTTCGATAGATTAAGATATTTTAAAAAAATGATTTGCCAATATTTGGTCTGTTACATCTGGTATCAGAGCTTAGGTTTTGGATAGATAGTGAGTGAACATATTTTTATTTTTAAAAATATATATTATATATACAGCTGGATCCATAAAAGAACCCACTATATAAGAAGAGCAACATACGGATGTAATTGGGATATTAGTTATGCACACTCAAGAAATGTTTATGAAAATTTATGAATAAGAGACCCTTAGGTGGTTTTAGGTGGAAAGTGTACAATGTTTTTTGTAATGAAAAGATTGATCCCTTTTGTTGGTATCTGAAATGTTAGTATTTCAGATTAGTGGATTTGGCAGTAGAGCCGTATAAATTAAAAAGGAGTAAAAAGGAAAACGGATTAGGAATATATATATATATATATATATATATATGAGAGAAATGACTTTGTGGGAGTATTTAAGGAGGTCTAAGTATGTTAAAAACCCAGTTTGAGTTTAGCCTTAGCTTTTAAGAACTTGAAATTTTAAAAGCTTATGAATAATAGTTTATGGTGTTTTTCAAGTATTAACCTTAAAAGTACACAATCTTAAATTATGTATTGGCTAAATTGTGTAAAAATAGTTTTTGAAACCAAAAGAGATATTTTTGACGTTTGAAAAAAAAATGTAAGTAACATATTTGAAAAGTATAATTTGAGTTTTGAAAAAAATAGGGTATATTTTGGAAACAGTGATTTCTTATGAATTTTTTGATCTCAAATGAATTTTTTTAGAAAAATGTGTACATTATAGAGCATGAACAACTCGATAGTTTTTAAGCCATAAATATGTGAGAATTAAATAACAAAACATAGAAAAGATTGCATTTTTTCAAAAATCTAAAATTTCCGGTAAGGAAAATTTTGAAGATCTTTGTTCTTTTGAATTTTTTTGACAATCTTGTTGACATAAACTTTAGTGGATGGACAAAATGAGTTGTAAAAATTTAGAACGGAGTAGATGTTTGTGATAAGTTTAGAAATTAACACCTTGTTGTAAGTAATAATGAACTGTTGTTAAATTAATCGAGAAACAATTGTCTTTGTCTATTCCAATTTTTATGATTTGAAAAAAAAATTGCGTTTTTTATCAGATGTCATTTTTATGTCATTTTTATGGTTTGGCAAAAATAAGTTTTAAAATAATGATTCATTTTTGTAAAAATTCCTCTTCTTGAAAATGGCATCCTCGTCTTTTACTTCCTCTTTTTCCTCCACATCCTCTACCTTCGACTATTCTTTTCCACCTCTGCCCACCCTCCCTTCTCCACAAATTCCCCCAGATCCACCCATTTTAATGTCAATCTCTCTGCAGCAAACCCCTCGGTGGCAAATCTTGTAGTAAATTCTTCATTTCCAGATTTGGGGAATTCCACATTATGATCCAATGTTTGTCCTCCTAAAGCTAATATATCTTGCCAATTCGTCTTAATTCGCTATTCCTGCAAATTTCAAAACATCTCATGCCTCTTTTCCATCCTTTACGAAAATCGATTATGCATCCTTTTTCCATTCGCGTCCTCGAAATGCAGGCTTTTTTATGCCGTAGTATTTCGAAATTAAAAGAGATGGAGTGCCAAAGAAGATGCCTGATATAGTCAACAACAAAGGTTTGAAATTCTTGAGCAATTACTTAGTGGGGTTATTCTTGGATGGCTCCCAATCTTATCTAATAGTGATAACTTTCTAACTAGATATTGGAAACTAGTAGGAGAAGTCAATATTAAGTCTAGTGGCATTCGATTTTATTTCAAGTTTTCAAATGAATTGGATAAAGATAGAATTCTCAAAGCAGATCCAATTTTTATTCGTGGTCGAGTGTTCATTATAACAATATGGGATCCGTTGATTGGAAATTCTTAAGCTCAAATCAGAAAGGTTCCTGTATGGGTTCAATTTCATAGAATCCCTCTTATTCTTTGGACATTATGAGGTATTAACTAGCTCGCATGTCACATAGGCAAATTGATTTGCTTTGATACCGGTACTGAAAAACTTCAGAGATTTAGATATACTAAGACTTTGATTGAGGTACCATCTGATTTTGATCTTCCTGAGAAAATAGTAGTTAATGAACTATGTAAGGATTGTCCTCCTATAATGGTAACTTACATTTGGAGACCTAGAATTTGTTCCATCTGCAAGGTTTTCGGCCATGAAACTATAAAATGTGAACTTAATTCTAAGGCAGACTTGGATAGTGGCAATAATGATGAGAATTTCTTTGAGGGAACTTATGGTCGTTCGTATGACCTTGTTGGCCAGTATGATAGGAGAAATATTGCTACTGCTAATAATAATAATCGGACCTCTTTAAATTCTAAACCGAGGAAAATTTGGATTAAAAAAGGAGGAATAATATCAATGGGAATGCTGCTGGCTGCTTTGATGTAGATAAAATGAATTCTAATCCATTTGGTGTTTTGAATCTGATGCTAATGATAATAGCAATGGGGTTGAATCTGCTATAAATTTATGTGATCCAGATATTAATAAGGATGGTGGTAGTAAGGATGATAATCGCAAATGTTATTTTGTTGCTGATGATATTGGATTAAATACTAATGTTTCAAACAAAAGTGAGGTATTTGGTAATGACACAGATGTTAGTAATCAAGGGAAGACTTCTTTGGATAAAACAAATTCTAAGAATGATTATTTGTTTTGAAATTTGTTTAATAACAATATGGTAGATGTAACACCCCGAATTTTCTAAGAATATTAAAATTAACAAATTCAAGAACACTTAATTTTTAGAAGATGAATTAAGTGAAATGAGTTGCGTTATTACGTTCGTCTCAAAATTTGGTCAAGATAGACATTTGGTTTCCATAAAACGGATACCTTATGAAGAAGTTATTAAGCCTTGAAGTTTGTATGCATATGAGAAATATATATATATATATATATATATATATATATAAGTTAAATAAATAAATATGCAAAAATGTTCAAAGCAGCGAATCGGGAGAGGGAATAACCGAATCGGCCCATTTTTGAGGTCGACCCAAGCCCCACTGGGTCGACTAGGGGTTGATTCGTGGGCCGATTCGCTCTAAGGCAGATGTGGCATCTGATTGGTTATCATGGTTCAGGGTTAATCTAATGGTCCTAAACACTCTCTACAACTATATAGGGACCCTAAACCCAAAACCTAATTCTATTATTCACTCCCATCTAAACCTAGCCGCCACTAAAACCTAAGTCAAATTAAATATAATCTAATTCAACTAAGAAAATTCAATGGTCTACATCAAAGGCGAGTAATTCAGTTTCAGAATACAGATCCCTGAAATCAAGTTTTTCCTTTTGATTGTAAGTGTAATTATCTTTCAGATGTGAATAAATTAAAGACATGATTTGTAATGAATTGTAAAACAGAATTGTATCAAGTTGTATGTGATGCTGATTCATGTTTATTCATGTCTATTCTATCATATATGCCTATGAACTATTATGGTTTATTGAACCTATCATGCTATGTGGAAATTGATGAGTAAACCTATGATGTTGTATAGGAATTTGGGAATGAAATTATCATATGTAAGTTCGGTAATATTATGATACATACAAGTTTTAGGCTAATTCATGTCGTTTATGCCTAATTGTTTAGAGCCATTATGCATACATGTTTAGAGCCACGACCTTATATGTTTAGATCTACAACTTTATATGTTAGATCCATATGCCTTTATGATAGATCTAATTTGCAAGTTCACCACTACATGCCAAGTTTAACTTGTATAGTTTTATGTAAATTCATATGCTTGTGGTTCATGTTGCATAGATCAAATTTGCAAGTTCAAAGTCAAAAGTATATTGTTCTATGCCAAATCCATGTGACATATGTGTAGTTAGATCCATACTTTTGTGTGATGTTGGAATGTTGCAAAGTTACTCTTTTCCCCTTTTTTGTTTTATAAGTTAGGTTAAAATACCGAGCCTAACATTCTTTGTAATTTTGCGAACGTACAATGGGGATAACGTTGGAGAAAACTTGAAATTACATGTAATTGGCATGTTTGACACATAAGCATGATAAGTGGCATGAAAATGGTATAATCTATATACCTAAAATTTTGAACGTGATTTAGAAGGAAAGTGGGCCATGACAATAATTGATTTATAATTTACATATAAATATGTAGGATAAACATAAAAAATTACATGGCATAGATTAGTTCATGAAATGGTATGTTTAGTATACCATTAATTGTGAGCATAATTAAAAGGGTAATTATGGCATAATTAAATTGGGAATAATTTACATATGGAATTTGTCATAAATAAGAAACATGTAAGTTTAGAAAAGGCGAATATGCATAACCCGAGGTTAGACTGAGTTGTGGTGTAAAACTGCCCGGAACCGACCGACACATGTAGTGACCATAACAATACCTATCTAATGTGGGTGGTTAGTACATTGAGCCCAAAAAGGACCCGAGGTTAGACTGAGTAGTGGTGTAAAATTGCCCGGAACCGACCGGCACATCCAGTGACCACAACAATACCTGTCTAGTGTGAGTGGTTGGTGCTTTAAAAAAGCTAAGTCAGGATTGGTAGGGTTAAGTCAATTAAGGAAACACTTAACCAATTCAACATGTTAACTAAACTAATGGGTGAGGTTAAGTAAATTTAGAACACTTAACCGTTATAACATGTTAATTAGACAAGTGGGTGAGGTTAAGTAGATTTAGAACACTTAACCGTTATAACATGTTAATTAGACAAGTGGGTGATGTTAACTAAATTTAGAACATTTAACCGTTATAACATGTTAATTAGCAAGTGAGTGAGGTTAAGTAAATTTAGAACACTTAACCGTTATAACATGTTAATTAGACAAGTGGGTGAGGTTAAGTAAATTTAGAACACTTAACCGTTATAACATGTTAATTAGACAAGTGGGTGAGGTTAAGTAAATTTCGAACACTTAACCATTATAACATGTTAATTAGACAATTGGGTGAAGTTAAGTAAATTTAGAAATACTTAACCAATATAACTTGATTTATGGAAAGGTTAAGTTAAAATAAGAGGGCAACACTTAACTAATATAACTTGATTTGTGGTAGAGTTAAGTTAACACAAGAAGACAACACTTAACCAATGTAACATGACATGTAGGTGGGTTAAGTTAACCTGAATTGATTGATGACACTTAACCAGTACAACAAGATGAATACGTGGGGTTAAGTTAACAAGAAACACATGACCAATATAACTTGTGAACGAACGGGGTTAAGTTAATAGGAAACACTTAACCGATCCAACATGATAAGTAAGGAGGGTCAAGTTAATAAGAAACACTTAACCAACATGACATAATGAATGAGTGGGTTAAGTTAACATGAACGGACAACACTTAACCAATATGACGTAATATGCGGGAGGGTTAAGTACATATCGAGTTGGTGGGTAATATTAGTAAATATAGGCCCACAAAACTTAACCATTAAATAAACATGCTTGAATCAATGGAAGGGTTAAGTACATATCGGATTGGTGGGTAATATTAGTAAATATAGGCCCACAAAACTTAACTATTAATAGACATGCTTGAACCGATGGGAGGGTTAAGTACATCTCGTGTAGGTGGGTAATATTAGTACATATAGCCCACAAAACTTAACCCTTTATTAGTACATATAGGGTTAAGTACATCTCATGGATATAGACTTGGTTCACAAAGGTGGGGAGGAAAGAATAATAAAACCTAAAACAAGGGGAAGTATCTTTATTATGGTATAACGAGTCGTATAATTAAGGGCAAGGGCAAGAACAAATGACATGATTTTCAGGAGGGAAAATGCATGCTCTCACCGCCAGCGTACCTGAGAGAGAGGTAGTAAGGTTTCTGTTGAAAAGTTTAGTTTTTTTTTCTTGATCATCCTGCTAGTACTCTTTTTAATTTTTGCGCTTCGCATTCATTTATATATGCTTCTATAGCTGAGTCTCTGCACCTTAGTACTTGTATAGTATAAGATCCCATTATTGTCTCAAGTCCAATTTGTGGTTCGACTCGTTTATCTTTGGTTTGTAAGTATTTGAGATACTTATGTTTTTGGTTTCATGGGCTATGGGTTGATTCTAGGCATGGATTAGTTAGCTAGTAATTGTGAAAGGAAGGTACTTAGACTTTCATCTTGCCTCGGGAATACCCACGAAATTTCGAGCGATCCTAAGGGATCAGTTTGTCTTAGCTACCTAGAATCACTTTATGTATTTATCGACGATTTTCGATCTGTTAGAGTAGTCCATGAGAACGCAGATGTTTTTTGATTAAGGTTAGGAGTTCCCCCCTAAAAACTCGAGATAGGCTTCCACATATATCCAGTTGACAATACAAAACCAGATATGCGATCAATGATAGTTTTGGAGCAAGATTCGCAAGGATAGCCAGAGTCGGTTAAGTGCTCAATTATTTGGTTGTTTTGCTAGTATCACCTCTTATAGATCATCTAAATTCAGAGGAGGTATTCATTGGGTGCTTGTCTGATATTGGTTTAGGCCTTTGGGGCTTGTACTTGAGGGATGTCGAGTTCGACTAGGATGGTTTGCGTGATAGATAAATGGATGTGGTAGGCGCCCTAAGAAGAAAAAAAAACTAACCTTAAGAGAGGTAAAAATTACATAGCAACATTTAGCTTTACTCCCTCAGATTCGTGACATAATGGATAAGCTAAGTAGAGGAGATACCTCTAATCATCTTAGTATATACACTTGGTATCATGGTTAACTTCTATTTATCTTGGAAAGATAGTTCGACAACATTGGATACCCTCTAGCATAGTAAATGATCAAGGTCCTATATGTACTAGTGGATTTTGGAAATGGAGGTTAAGAAGCTTCACAATCGTGAAGTTAAATTAGTTAAGGTACAGTGGAGTGAAGCTCAAAGAAGATGCGACTTATAAGACTGAAGACTAGACACATGCATCATACCCTTTTTGAGGGTATATCCTTGATTCCTCCTTTTTCTGTAATATTTATTTGCATGCTAGTCTTTATCTTTTAAGTATATCCTCTTGGTCCTATCCTCGATCCTTAGGTAGAAGCCAATGGATGAAAACATGTGTTTGAGACATGTTATGATTGATGGTTGCAAGTGGTTGCAAGTGTTTGCTCGTGGATGCATATACACACATTAGGCACTAGATTAGCTCTGTCACTTTCATATTGCATATGCATATGAATGTATTTGTATATGGATTGAAACTTGATGTGTTATCATATGGATGTTGCATATGGATGCGTGAATATGCACACATATAGTATTTACATGATTAGGGATATTTTCATACATATTGGATGCATGACACTCTCATGATTCGCATTAAGGAGGTCAACTAGATCAGTAGACCGCCTGATTTTGCACTAGATAAGAGACATGTACACACACTCTGCATATGTTCATATGGAATTAGAAGTCTTTTAAGGATAATGGATGCTTGTGGATGATGGATGAGTAGATGGATGACTGGATGTTAGGATGCATTCTTCTTAACTTGAAGATTTCGAGGACGAAATCCTTTAAGGAGAGGAGAATGTAATACCCCGAATTTTCTGAGAATATCAAAATTAACAAATTTAAGAACACTTAATTTTTAGAAGAAGAATTAAGTGAAATGGGTTGCGCTATTACGTTCATCTCAAAATTTTGGTCAAGATATACATTTGGTTTCCATAAAACGGTTACCTTATGAAAAACTTATTAAGCCTTGAAGTTTGTATGCATATGATATATATATATATAAATTAAATAAATAAATATGCAAAAAAGTTCAAAGCAGCGAATCGGGAGGGGGAATAACCGAACCGGCCCATTTTTGAGGTCGACCCAAGCTCCGCTGGGTCGACTAGGGGTTGATTCAGGGTGTTTGGCTGTCAACCCGTGGGCCGATTCGCTCTAAGGCAGATGTGGCATCTGATTGGTTCTCATGGTTCAGGGTTAATCTAATGGTCCTAAAACACTCTCTACAACTATATAAGGACCCTAAACCTAAAACCTAATTCTATTATTCACTCTCATCTAAACCTAGCCGCCACTAAAACCTAAGTCAAATTAAATCTAATCTAATTCAACTAAGAGAATTCAACGGTCTACATCAAAGGAGAGCAATTCAGTTTCAGAATATAGATCCCTGAAATCAAGTTTTTCCTTTTGATTGTAACTGTAGTTATCATTCAGATGTGAATAAATTAAAGACATGATTTGTAATGAATTGTAAAATAGAATTGTATCAAATTGTATGTGATGTAGATTCATGCCTATTCTATCATATATGCCTATGAACTATTGTGGTCTATCAAACCTATCATGTTATGTGGAAATTGGTGAGTAAACCTACGATGTTGTATAGGAATTTGGGAATGAAATTATTATATGTAATTTTGGTGATATTATGATACATACAAGTTTTAGGCTAAGTCATGTCGTTTATGCCTAATTGTTTAGAGCCATTATGCATACATGTTTAGATCTACGACCTTATATGTTTATATCTACAACTTTATATGTTAGATCCATATGCCTTTATGATAGATCAATTTGCAAGTTCACCACTACATGCCAAGTTTAGTTTGTATAGTTTTATGTAAATTCATATGCTTGTGATTCATGTTGCATAGATCAAATTTGCAAGTTCATAGTTAAAAGTATATTGTTCTATGCCAAATCCATGTGACATATGTGTTGTTAGATCCATACTTTTGTATGATGTTAGAATGTTGCAAAGTTCCTCTTTGCCCCTTTTTTGTTATATAAGTTAGGCT
Source organism: Allium sativum (assembly GCA_030737875.1). Taxonomy (NCBI): domain Eukaryota; kingdom Viridiplantae; phylum Streptophyta; class Magnoliopsida; order Asparagales; family Amaryllidaceae; genus Allium; species Allium sativum. The sequence goes on from CM060922.1 coordinate 925,571,268, forward strand.
AAAATATCAAGCCTAACATTCTATGTAATTTTGCGAACGTACAACGGGGGTAACGTTGGGGAAAACATGAAATTACATGTAATTGGCATGTTTGACACATAAGCATGATAAGTGGCATGAAAATGGTATAATATATAAACCTAAAATTTTGAATGTGATTTAGAAGGAAAGTGGGCCATGACAATAATTGATTTATAATTTACATATAAATATGTAGGATAAACACGAAAAATTACATGGCATAGATTGGTTCATGAAATGGTATATTTAGTATACCATTAATTGTGAGCATAATTAAAAGGATAATTATGACATGATTAAATTGGGAATAATTTACATATGGAATTTGTCATAAATAAGAAATATGTAAATTTAGAAAAGACGAATATGCCTAACCCGAGGTTAGACTGAATTGTGGTGTAAAAATTCCCGGAACCGACTAGCACATCTAGTGTAACACCCCGAAAATTCTATAACTGTGAAATTAGCAAATTAAAGTATAATTAATTTGAAATCAAAGAACTAAGGGAAACGGGATACGCCATTGCGTTCGTCTCGGAAAAATACGCGAAATAGAGTCCGAGTTTTCGAAAAACGGAGTCCGTATGAAGAAGATATGGCCTTCGGAAGTTTTGAATTAAATTTAAAATTCAAACAGAATAAAATAATTAAGAATCGGGCCCAGTGGGCCAGGGCGGATAAACACCCGCCTAGGCCACCCAGGTCGACTGGGCTGTCGACCTGGGCTACCCATGTCGACAGGGCTGTCGACAGCCCTGTCGACAGGGGTGTCGACCTGGTCGAGCCCAGTCAACCTGGCTGGCCAGGTCTGTGTTTGGTCGAATTTCTGTGGTCTGCTTTGTCATTAGGGCTAGGTGGCGGGTTCTAATTGGTCTCTCTATCTAATGAATGGCTACGATCTAACCTAGCAACATCAATGGTCCTAATCAATTCCTAACCTCTATATAAACAACCCTAGACTAAACCCTAATCTATTCATTCAAATTAAGAACATAGCCGCCATGTTGCTGAGGAACGACTAAGAGTAGCCGCCGACTAGAGAGAGAATTAGAAAGAAAGTTCTAAAGCCTAAAGCAATTCAAGCAACCTAAAGCCAATCAATTCAACAAAGGAATAATATCTCTTAATTAGAGAATTCGCCGCAACCATTGTAAGTAGAGTATTACTTTGGTATGAATAAACAACTGTATTGATTTGTATGCTTGAATTGGGATAATAAAGTAATTCATATTTGTGCAAAATTATGTTATTCATTATAAAGAACTACATGCGGTAGTTCTATGCAAGTATACGTTTGGAATATTGCGCAAATTATGTAATCTATGTTGAAGCTACATGTATGTAGTTGATTGAAATTCATGCGAGTTTGGGGCTTTGTTATTATGCCATCATGATGTATATTTTTGTGCATAAATCATTTTGCAAGTAATTGAAACAAGTTTGGTTGTTATAGTTCATATGAAACTATGTTGGAATTTTGGCACCATAATCCATGTATTAAGTCATGCTTTAGCAAAACTTATGAATATGGCTAGGCTATGAATGATATTTGGCATAATTGAAATCTATGATTAAGTCTATCTTGTTTAAAAGAATTATATGATGACATATGTGAGACATGGCTAGGTTAGACTCAAAAATCCCTTTTTGCAAGTTTAAAGCAAACACCATGATTAGAAGTATTTATGCCATGCTTATGTTTGACATTATGCCATGTTTATGCTAGAAGTATTTATGCCATGCTTATGTTTGACATTATGCCATGTTTATGCTAGAAGTATTTATGCCATGCTTATGTTTGACATTATGCCATGTTTATGCTAGAAGTATTTATGCCATGCTTATGTTTGACATTATGCCATGTTTATGCTAGAAGTATTTATGCCATGCTTATGTTTGACATTATGCCATGTTTATGCTAGAAGTATTTATGCCATGCTTATGTTTGACATTATGCCATGTTTATGCTAGAAGTATTTATGCCATGCTTATGTTTGACATTATGCCATGTTTATGCTAGAAGTATTTATGCCATGCTTATGTTTGACATTATGCCTTAATAAAAATATAGGTTCATGTGTCAATAATGATATCTCAATTACAAGTTCACATGCTTTGATTCATGTCACCTATGTTTTATGACCAAATTATATGTCACTACTATGCAAGTACACCAGTTTCTATTTTGTATTCCCATCGTCATATTGCAAGTTCATACGCTCACCTTCCCCTCTTTGTGTATGTAATCACGCTTTAAGCCTCCCCTTTCGCATGGCTAAATTGGGCTTTAAAAGGCTAAGCCCAATATATATGAACGGACGTGTAAAACGGGGGAAAATAACGTTGGGTTAAAATTAATTAATGAATGAAAATATAAAATAGAAGGGCCCAAATTCAAGTATGGGTTGGGCCCGTGATTGGTGTAACCTTTACACCATTAACTTAATAATGGGCCGCAAATATTTACATATAAATAAAGAAGAAAGACAAAATATATAAAAGTAGAAAATACGATGTGTTTAACCCGAGGTTGGATTGAGTTGTGATGTAAACCTGCCCGGAACCGCCCGGCTGTCCAGAAGTCACAACAATACCTATCCAATGTGAGAGGTTAAACATGGAGCCCAATAAGGACCCGAGGTTAGACTGAGTTGTGGCGTAAGACTGCCCGGAACCAACCGGCAACAGACAGCCACAACAATACTTGTCTAATGTGAGAGGTCAGGGCCTTAATAAGACAATTAAGGCTGAGTCAGGATTGTTAGGATTAAGTGGACTAAAGACTTAATCAAAATGGAACATGCTAAACTAAACGGACTGGTGGAGGTTAGGTTAGAAACACTTAACCAACTTAGCATGTTGGCTAGAGATAGAAAACCTAGTAACGGGGGGCCCTTTTCAGCAGTAACCCTAAAAGGTGTATCAGGATACCCTGAAACTAGGCAGGGTGGGGCACGATTACTGGGCTGATTGTAAGAGGTCAAAGCGACGGCGGTGGTGTAGCAGTGTAGGTTCTAACGGTGTGCGGGCGTGCACGCACTCCAGCGCAGAAAAATAAAGCACTGGGCACCAGTAGCATACCTGTGCATTCTAAGGTTGTGTCGGGCCGCTGCCATGGGACTTGATACACCCCATGGTGGGACCAGCATAGGTAACTACAGACATCGGGGGCCGTAAGACACATGTAACTATGCGAGTAGGAGCCGATCATCATTGAATGGATCACATCACCCTGATTATGGGGTGCCAATTGGAAACTATTTTATATGGGTTCAGAGATTTATATGGGGTACGATAGTATATTCGACCCTAGACAACTTAACCAAGTTTAAAGTACCTTTCCACTTCTTGTTTATACTTATCATACCCAGTTCTTTAATCATAGACAAAATAGTACTAGACTTACTCAGGCTTTATGTCTGACTCTACTTTTCTTTCGTCTTCTTTCTTCCGTTTCCCCCCCCCCCCCAGGTCCTCAGGGAGGGAACACAGCAGCTTGACCAACCTCAACATCCAGCTTGAAGAAGAGAAATGTATTGGTTGGACTTTCCTGTTTTGAACTATGGCTTTGGACAATCCACTATGGGGCTTTTGCAGTTTATCTATGTTTTATTTATGCTTCTTTAAATAATGTACTCAAGACAGATTATGAAAGTGTTATGTTATGTTTTTGGAAAGGATGTTGTTGTAACACGTATTTGACTTTATGAAATAAACTTTGTTGTTCTTCCGCTGTTTACAAATATGTGTTCTTATATCTGTCTTGTATATCTGTGACTTGTACTTATAAACTTCCACCAAAATTAGGGCATTCCCTTTGAGAGTGACCCTAACGGAGGTGGGGTGTTTCATCTAGTGACCACAACAATACTTGTCTAATGTGAGTGGTTAGTGCATTGAGCCCAAAAAGGACCCAAGGTTAGACTGAGTTCTGGTGTAAAACTACCCGGAACTGACCGGCACATCCAATGACCACAACAATACCTATCTAATGTGAGTGGATGGTGCTTTAATAAAGCAAAGTCAAGATTGGTAGGGTTAAGTCAATTAAGGAAACACTTAACCGTTATAACATGTTAATTAGACAAATGGGCGAGGTTAAGTAAATTTAGAACACTTAACCGTTATAACATGTTAATTAGACAAGTGGGTGAGGTTAAGTAAATTTAGAACACTTAACCGTTATAACATGTTAATTAGCAAGTGGGTGAGGTTAAGTAAATTTAGAACACTTAACCGTTATAACATGCTAATTAGACAAGTGGGTGAGGTTAAGTAAATTAAGAACACTTAACCGTTATAACATGTTAATTAGACAGGTGGGTGAGGTTAAGTAAATTTAGAACACTTAACCGTTATAACATGTTAATTAGACAAGTGGGTGAGGTTAAGTAAATTTAGATACACTTAACCAATATAACTTGATTTATGGAAAGGTTAAGTTAAAATAAGAGGGCAACACTTAACCAATATAACTTGATTTGTGGTACGGTTAAGTTAACACAAGAAGGCAACACTTAACCAAAGTAACGTGACACATAGGTGGGTTAAGTTAACTTGAATTGATTGATGACACTTAACCAGTACAACAAGATGAATACGTAGGGTTAAACTAACAAGAAACACTTGACCAATATAACTTGATGAACGAACGGGGTTAAGTTAATAGGAAACACTTAACTGATCCAACATGATAAGTAAGAAGGGTCAAGTTAATAAGAAACGCTTAACCAACATGACATGATGAATGAGTGGGTTAAGTTAACATGAACGGACAACATTTAATCAATATGACGTAATGTGCAGGAGGGTTAAGTCATATCGGGTTGGTGGGTAATGTTAGTAAATATAGGCCCACAAAACTTAACCATTAAATAAACATGCTTGAATCAATGGAAGGATTAAGTACATATCGGGTTGGTGGGTAATATTAGTAAATATAGGCCTACAAAACTTAACCATTAAATAAACATGCTTGATCAGTGGAAGGGTTAAGTACATATCGGGTTGGTGGGTAATATTAGTAAATATAGGCCCATAAAACTTAACCATTAAATAAACATGGTTGAATCAGTGGGAGGGTTAAGTACATCTCGTATAGGTGGGTAATATCAGTACATATAGGCCCACAAACTTAACCGTTAAATGAACATGCTTGAATCGATGAGAGGGTTAAGTACATCTCGTGTAGGTGGGTAATATCTGTACATATAGGCCCACAAACTTAACCGTTAAGTAAACATGCTTGATTCAGTGGGAGGGTTAAGTACATATCGGATTGGTGGGTAATATTAGTAAATATAGGCCCGCAAAACTTAACCAGTAGGAAACCCTAGTAACGGGGACCCATTTCAGCAGTAACCCACATAGATGTATTATGGTACCCTGAAACTAGGCAGGGTGGGGCACGATTACTGGGCTGATTATAAGCAGTCAAAACAGTGGCAGGGGGTACGCCAGTGTAGGTTCCGCCGGTTTACAGGCGTGCACGTACTCCGAAGTGGGAAAAAGCAGACACTGGGTACCAGTAGTTATACACTGTGCATCTTGAATCGTGTCGGGTTTCTATCATAAGGATTGATACACCTTATGGTGGGATCAGCACAGGGTATCTACACGCAAGAGAGGGCCGATTGACATAGACACAAGGAAAAATTAATACGAGTAAGGAGTCGATCGATAGGGTAGTAAGGGTACATCTAACATCTTCATGGTAATTAGGCTGATTGAGGTAAGATCCTCGTATTAGATGTACACCTGAAGGCTACCACAATTGCGGGGATTGGGATCACGTTGTGATATTATCATTTTATACAGATTACTAGTTGGGACACTAGTTAAGTGATGCAGAGATAGATATAAAAATCAGATTAACAAGGTAGTAGCGAAGCAGAGAAAGAGTAGGAGCGCATTCAGTTTATCTTGCCTTGTCATACCTTATGCTTATCCTAAGTTACCTTATTTCTTTGTAGTTGTCCTGCATCCAGTTTATCCATGTCATGGTTCTCTTACCAGTTTATATGCTGAATAATCACTGGACTTACCAGACTCATGTCTGACCTAGTTTTGTTTCGCCTCTTTTCTTCCGTTTCCCCCCAGGTTCTTAGGGAGGAAATGTTACTACTTAGCTCAGTTTTCTTTTCAAGCTCGAAGATGGTCGATGTTTTGCTTTGGACCCTCTCTTCCACTGCTATGGCTGGATCATGCTTTATTGGGAAATATCATTGTTATTTTTGTGCTTCTTTTACACTTGGAAGTTATTAAATCAAGACAGAAGTTCTATGTATTACTTTTAAGTATGATTTGAGAAAATTGTTGTAAAAGCTTGACAGAATCACATTGTTAATAAAATGACTTTATTTTCCGTTGTTTCATTTGTCTATCTTGTAATTTATCTGCATCTTTTACCTAAAGCGCTTCACCGAAGTTTAGGCATTCCCTTTGTGAGTGACCGTAACGGAGGTGGGGTGTTTCAGTAGATGTAAATGTGGACTCTACAATTGGTAAATCTATTTCGTCAACTATTATGTCACATAGCTCTATGAATTGTTCTTCAAACTTTAGTATCCAAGCTTCTCATATCACTGCCCCTTCTCATATTCCGAAGCATCTTCAAAATGTAACTGGTTCAGGTTTGACCTTCCCCGTTATTAAGTCCTCCACATTGGTTGGTCATTCTGATTTGAGTAACAGGGGTAAAACTGGTTCTTTGCCCAGTTATTCTTCATCTATTTCTGACAATCCATTGGTTTCTGGTTCTCCTTATGCTTATTTAAATCTTCCCCCAGACATTATATTACCTCCACCAACAGTTGATGCTGCTTCTATTCGGTCTGACTCGAGCTCTTTAATAATTAATGGAAAATTCTGGGATAATGATATTAAGCCTTCTCATAATAAGGATGAACCTCCATCTGCTCTTCAGAGCAATTCTACTTCAAAATCGAAGAATAGTAAGAGGACTGCAAAAAAGAAGAAAGCAGTTGAGTGTGCTGATGATCTAGATAATGGTATTGATTACGGATTAAAAGATTCTCTGCCTGACGCTATGAATTTTCCTCCCCGATATACTAGGAGGGATCCTGTATAATTCTCTTGAATTTTGATTGGTGCTGCATGTTTTCTTGGAGGCTCTGTAGATATGTTGCCAACCCTGGTTTCAATGATCATTTTGGGCAAGTTTCTTTCAAATGTATATGCTTTTGGTTTATGTAATGGCTTTCTAGTGGTTGCTTGCAGTTTTCTGGTAACTTGTTGGCTGAAGGTATAGTTTACATTAATGGCTTCGGTGCATTTTAGTTGGTTGTTCTGGCTCTCGGGTGCAATTTGGAGATGAATCAGTAGTAAAGTGGTCTTGCAAATCAGAAGATTTTTGAAGAAGTAATATTGGCATGTTGATGCAGTTTATATGTTTGCATTTTTGAAATTACAGTGATGAGTTTTTTTTGGATTCTCTTTGTGTACTATTTTGTTTTTTCTTTCTCATCACTGTATAGTTAAGTGATAAGTTTATATAGCTATTGTATAGTACTGAATTCTTGTAATACTGTAATTGTTGTTGTGTGACTAAAATTTTACTTGCCTTCCAAAAAAATAAGTTTTAACGAAAAATATAAAGTTCGGAAGCTTTTAATTTTTGGAAGGAAAATGAAATGATGAGGCCAAACCACTTTTAAAATCATCGACTAGGTAAGGATTAGTACCTAGGAAAGCTGAGGAAATTTTTCTTGAGGCTATAAAGTGAATAGCAAGAATAGTCTTGGAATAATAGTAAATTCGCATAGAATGCATAAGCACTACAGAGCCTATGTTGTTGCTTGGAAAATACAGTTAGTAAACAACAAGGACTAGTTGTGACAAGTAAATGGTAGAGAGCAAGTGAGTTGTTTCAATCCTATGGTTTGGACTTTTCTTTGTCAGTGGGGACATGGTCCTAGTATTCTTATCCCTTGGTATTAGCTGTGTAGCAAGTTTGTTTTCTTATTTTAGTTTTGAAAGAAATGGAAGGCTTGTTTAGAATTAAGCTTAGATCGGTAGATTGAGTTAAATAAGCTAAGAAAATGTAATGACATAACTAAAAGAAAACAAACAATGATGACAACTAAAAAAGCAAGGCAGAAATATGAAAATAGAGATAAATAGAAAATTTTGAGAAATATAAAAAAGGGTTTCCAAAGTAAGTTGGAAAAGAAAATTTTTAACAAAGAAAATTTTATTACGTAAACAATGCTTGAATAGAATGATAGGAAATCTTTATATAATAGTTGCATAAAATCCAAGTACAGATGGAAAAAGTACACAAAAGAAAAATGGAAGATGTTAAAATTTCTGTTTTTCTACCTTTTTATAATATAAGAAACCAGATTCAAAAAATTAGACTTTTCTGTATTTCGCAAAGTTAAAGTTGGTTGGTAGGGTTTTAATTCAAAGGTTGGATGAACTATGTTCTTGCTCTATAAGAGTGTAGGAAAAATTGGATGAAAAAGTATTTTGATTTTCAAAGTATTGCATTCATATAGAAATTGGCAGTATATTTAGGATGTGTGCATCATATTTTCAATAAGATTTTCAAGAAAATTTGCATTCATATAGGTGGTACCGCTTAGGCATTCATCACATTCATGTATTATTGTGTTGTATTACACTTTGCGCAGATGATTGAAAAATTGGATGTACACATAATGGTAGCTATTTATACGTGGGAGAACATCACTCCATCCTTATTAAACTTCACAGACGAAATTTCCTAAGGAGGGAAGAATGCAACACCACGTATTTTATATGAAAATGTTGATAATTTATTATTTTAGAATCGAGCCTCGAAACATATACCATTGTGTTCGTGGCAATTTTCTTATTTGTTTTGATATATGACTTGCCCAAAATGGAGTCCGTATGAGAAAGTTATTAACGAATGAAGATTTTAAAAGATTGTATGCATATATACGCGCACAAATTCGAAATTTGAAATCAGATATGTATTATAAACAAAAAATAATAATTCACATAAGCATATTAATAAATAAAACGTAACGTTGGAATAAACTGAACAGCCACAAAAATCACGTAATGACCCAGGCATTATGTCGACCCAGTTCATACATGGGTGGCCATAGGGTCTACACACCTATAAGGTGGATCGACACATAGGTCAACCCACCCGGGTTAGATCTGCTTTTGTGAGTGACGTGTTTTTCTGTTTTAAACGATTCGGGTTTTATATCATTGAATCCGATAGACCGGAATATCTTCTACACCTATAAATAGACTAGCAGGACCTAACCTTCAACTCATATTTTCTGAGACGAAGCCAAGGCTCTGCCATTTTCTTTCTTCTCCAAATATTTCAGAAATTAGAATATTGGCTTTTAGGGGTTCTTATTCAAGATTTGAAGATAAAGAATGTAAATCTACAACAAGGTATTCAGATTTCTGATCAACGCGAGGTAAGTCCTATGAATCTGATTCATTTAGGTTTCTTTCTTTTCCTCTTCTTTTAGTATCAGATTTGGAAAGACTATGGAATATCATATCTGAATCAGATTCAAGGATTGGAAAGAAGTCAGGTGGATGGATTTAGAATTATACCTTTTGGGTAACGGTATATTTACCGTTTACGTTCCTCGTTATAATTAACATGTTAAATAACTATAATTTAAGGTAATTGTGATATAACTTATTTTCAATTATGTTAAGAATATTCTGTTGCACAAATTTATTCTATTGATCTTCTGTTTAGATTAAGAATCGGTGTAATAATGAAATTGTGGAATTTACAATAAATGTGAAGATGTTGTTTGATGACATATTGGGTATATTGTAAATCAAATTACAGTGAAATTCAGGATAATGGAAAAAGAATATGTGTGCCTAATTTGTAATTAAAATTTACAGTGATTTGGAAATGGTAAATAACATGTAACTGAGAAAATAAAAAGGGAGAAATTAGTAGTGGACTGGGTTATATGGATTTGGGAGAATTGATTCATTTCCGTAATGGTAAAATTACTAAGAAAGTAGTTGCAAGAAAAGAAAGGAAAAAGGGATTTTTGTGGAATAAAGATTCTTTTACCGTATTGCACACAAATGAAATAAAAAGATATATGTATGTCCATGACGAAAATAAAAGAAATAGCTTGCAACTATGGATCTTGATTTATGCGTGTTATGGAAATGGATTTTTATATCTTTCCACTAATCAATCTATTGAGGTATGTGAAATATTTTCCTAAAATAACGAGAATACACTAGATGGTAATTAAATGGATGTTACAGCCGTAAAATTTTGGTTAATATTAAGGAACCAAGGGAAAATGTGTTGAACAGGGAATATAACCTATTATATGAGTGAGAGTGTAATATATAGGTAGGCTTGTCCTAAGGACAAGTGGAATTATAACATAGGTTATAATAAATGGAAAAGAGAACTTATTAATAAACCTTAGATAAAAGATCTAAGTTAACAAGTAAACCACAAAAATAGGTTGTAATGACAGTGTAAGATGAGGTTACGATTAAATAAGAAAGAATAAGGTAGGCGTATGGAATGAAATATGTTGTACTTAACTATATATTAAGAAACATGTAAATAAAAAACATGTGGATTGGGATAGGAAGTGCTTAAGTTAAGTAACTTGTACTGTAAAACATCTGAACAGTGACGTATTAGATTTGATTTGACATCGGGAAAGGTTGGACTTAATTATATATGAAGTGGACGTGTCATTGGGGGTAAGATGCACTTAATTATACATTAAGTAGAACATGTTATTATAACTCGTAAACATGCAACTGGATAATAAATGACATGGTAATAAAAAGAAAAAAGGGGTTATAGATTACTTTTGTTAATTACAATCCGTGGGTAAAAGGTTGTAGATTACTTTTGTTAATAACAGTCTAAGAACTAACATGCTATGTCATTGGGGTTATTAATGAACTTAAAACAGTTTAAGTTAAATCAATTGATTAATAAGCGAGAGGGGTCCATTCCTTTGAGATATAAGGGGATCAGAGATAACATGGTAACTTGAATAATAAATAATATGTGGATAATCAAGTTAACTGGCAATATGATAAGGTAAGACAAGAGCATGATTAAAAGGTTAGGCGTGGAATCTAATAACACTTTAGTGTGTTGTGCTTGGACCAGTCTGCACGTATGCAGGTGACGAACCCAATGGGGTAGATCGTTGTAGTGTCTGGAGACACGAGAGGAGCACGTCCATATGGCTATTATGCCTTGTTATTCTACCTGATTTCTCTATGGGACTGGAGGGAAGCATGAGTCTTTCGAGGGACATGTTATGGTACTCCATGTTGGTCCTCTCTGTAGTGCATGCTCTGGCTATGCTCACAGAGGTTTAGTCTGTGCGGTACTACCCTGTGAGTATACCTTGACCATAACTATAGTTTGGCAGCCAGAAGGCTATGGAGGATAGCGTTGGGTGATTTGGTGATTTGCCTCGGTGGAGGTGGATCAGGACTAATACAGGATAATAATCGTCGGGTACCTGTCATCGATAGTCAGTGGGATGCGGGAAGAGTAGAGCTAAACCTAGAGACGATTCATCTTTCACTATTGAGATGTTGGTTGCGGGACATGCCAAATTGGATGATAGACTGTTGACTGGGGCACGTCACTTAGCACTTGATGTAATCTTTCATTAGTTGAGGGGGGGGGGTCATGATGAGACCATAACCACCGTGAAAATGCAGACTATACTATGGATATCTGTATTGTAGGCCTAATGAAACAGACCTTTACAGATATGAGTTCCATGCACTTGATGAAGCCCTATTACAAGACTCAAGGTACAGTAGACAGTTCGTTTGTGTGAGGGTCTAGATACACACATTGCGTGGTGTATAATAGACGGTAGAGATATACTCCGTGTTGATATTTGGTTCGATCGAGGAGTTTGGATACGACGATCTGCACGCTTGCATGACATAGCAAGGATGGTTCTGTGCGATTGCGTGGTCCAATGATTCGGCTTTTTGTACATCGATAGGCATAGGATGAAAGTTGTGTATGCTTCCATGCAGTGACAGTGGAGACCGTACAGGGAGGGTACCATGTGGAGTACCTTGAGATGTGAGGGTAAAACTACATATATACTATATTATGACTAATCTACTGGTGAGTTGGTGGGTACGACATGAGTATAGAGCCTTGAGTGCTATTAACCCAAATAACCTATTGATTAAGAAAACGTAACTGAACAGTATGTGTATGGTTATTTCAGAATATATAACTTGTCCAATCACCAGAACTTTATGTTCTGACCCCCTCCTCATAACATACTCACATGTTTGGTTTTGTGGCAGAGATTTGATAGTTTTGGATACTGGTTAGACAATATTATCACTTCGGTAAGTCTATATTTAATTATATTACATTTTATCCATTTCACTGTGAGATATTTATTGAGCTCTGATTTACTTATTATCTTTGTCTTTTCTGTAGGATACCAGACAAGGCAACTCAAGCTTCGATAGATTGAGATTTTTTTCAAAAAACATCGGTCTGTCGAAATTCGGGTTGTTACATAAGTATCTTGCTATTTCTATATGAATGCAATATTTTTAAAAATAAAAAATATCCTTTCATCCATGTTTTCCTACACTCCTACAGAATAAGAGTATAATTCATCAAATTATTGCATTCAAACCCAACCAACCAACTTTGAATTTGCGAATTTTAGAAGAAAAAAAAAACTAATTTTACAAACTCGGTTTCATATGTTAGAAAAAGGTAGAAAGTGGGAAAGTATATATTTTCCACTTCACTTTTAGTTACATTTTCCTTGCATATGGAACCCTTGGCAACTATTCTATAAAAATTTCTACTTTCTTTTCCAAGCTCATTTACACAAGAAGAATTTCTTTTTCAACTTTCCTAAATTTATTTTAGGAGAAATTATTTTCTCTTATTGTTCTCGTTTATTGCATTTATCGCCTTTATTACCTTTTCATTTTATTTATTTTTCTTTTAGTCATTCATTTCTTGCTTACGATGTTAATTTATTAGTGACATCCAATGTCTTTATTCTTTTCTAGTACACTACAAAAAATTGTTCATTTAACAACATTATAAGTTAGTGTTTCCGCCCTAACTGCTGATGAAAGATTCCTAAAAAATAAATAGTAGAATCCTAAACATGGTCTAACCATTCCCTTGAATTTTTTTTCATTTCACAAATACCTTATCTGCCTTCTTTTCTTCCCTTTCCTTTTAGATTTTAATAAAATACTAAATCCTCCCATTTATCATTTTAAACCTAATCATAATACTAGATACATGAGGAATCTCCCTTGAAATTCATCCATCCTCTGATTTTGCCTGCAATATCCAATTCAACGGACCCCGAATGCCTTTTGAATTTAGCGTTGGAAAGCAAAAGAACATTATCAGTTTTGAGTTCACTCCATCGTTAAGAGCACCATTCACTCAAGAGCCCTCTGTTGATTCTCTTCAATAGTTTGATTTGAGGCAATTTATGTACAATACTGAAAGTTAAATTGTTAATTATTTTGGAAAAAAACAATATCAAAAAGGTGAATTTATCCAACAGTCTTAGTAATTTTCAATTTCTTACTACAACAAGCCGAGATGTTTCTGCTTTTTAATTATGCAATAGATAGAAAGATTATTATATAGGTTTTAGGGCTCTCCTTTATGCAATTTTGAGAGATGCTACTGCTAGTGAAATGGAGAATGCAATTTCCCTGATACTCATAAAATTGAAATAGTTAACAATATAATACAAAATAGTTTGGATTTTTTGATGTGTAGGTGTATATATGTGTGCATGTGGCTACAACATTTATTCTTTCAAACTAGCTACATTTATTAACAACCAATATGGACATACTGCTGCCAATGAAATAGAGAGCGCAATTCAAGAAATGAAAAATCAAAGCATCCAGTCATATATTCTCGATCTTTGAAATAACCCTGTTAGTATGATATTATGTTAACGTATCATGTGCTTGGCGACAATTGCCATAACTGGCATGAAACATGAATGTACAATATGTTTACAGGGAGGTCTAGTGAAAGTTGGACTGGATGTTGTACAAATATGGTTAGATGGTGAAGAAACATTGGTAAACACAATTGATAGAGAAGGAAACATATTACCCATTACCATGGAAAATGGTCATGCTTTAACTCATGATTTCCTTGTTGTTCTTGTAAGTCATTATTTGATCTTTATTGATTTAGTTAATCTGTATTATATTGATGCTTTAAATTGCTAAAAGCAAACATACCCTTATCAGTCTTCTAATTTGGTACAATGATGTACAAGTAAATGAAGGGAGCATGAGTGCAAGTGAAATTATAGCAGGAGCATTACACAACAATGGGCGCGCATCTCTCATAGGTCACAGAACATTATGGTAAAGGAAAGATTTTGGTTTTTTTTTATTGATTTTTCATGTTGAAAATTGCCATATTATGCTTGTTGTTTTAAACTGTTTGTACTGTGAACGATCATCACTCTTATAGATGTATGTGATCAAAGTATGGCTTAGCATTGTCATATCTTCAATATTTTGTGTTTGATAATTTAATTGTGCAAGTTCACTACTGCCTTTCATATACTAAAGTAGATGGTGTATCCCAATATTTAATCCCTACTGCACCAAATTTGCACAGCAGAGCTATAAGCTATAATATACTAGGATGGAACTACTTCGACTTTCTCTTTCTAAGATTTCCGATCAACAGTGGTTTATTACTGTCATACGCTTTTATTTTAGTGTTTCGTAGTCATGTTCTATAACAAGATTATTTCTGTGTTTTTCCTTCTAGATACTAAAGTTGATAGCGTATTCCAAGCTTATGTTTCTATTGTACCATACCTGCACAATGGAGCTTTAAATTATAAAATATCAGGTTAGTAAATCTCCGGTCATTATATTCTCGACTAGTCGGTATGCAGGTCGTTTGCATGTTGCTCAGCCAAATGATTGGCTTAAGCTTTTGATCATCAGTTATATTGGATATCATTTATAGAGCAGAAAAGCCATAACTTGCTGCTCCGAAACAGCGAGCTTAAGCTTAATGTTCCGAAAAAGCAAGCCTTGGCTTGCTGCTATTTATGTGAACTCCGATGCTTGTATGGGATGTAGTTTGTTTATTTAACTGGCTAAAATATGAGTAACCGGTATGATGAATTCAGTGCAAACTATTTATGTCGTTATCATTTGTATTGGTACCGTAGTTACCTTCACTTAACACAAAATTTGTTAAGTGGATATATGTGCAATTAGAATACTTTTAATTGTCATGCATTGTGTTAGAGTTTGCTTTAATAACACCTCCTCAAATTTCGAGTCATCCGAGCCGCGACTTGCTGTCAACAGCAAGCTTGCGCTTGCTGTTCCGGAACAACAAGCCTGAAAACATTAATACTCAAAGCTGTTTTAGTCGGCTATTGACTACCAGGATAAAAGATAAACGCTATATAACCCTGAATTTATTTTGGGGGTTCCAATTTATTTGTGATTGCAGCATGTTCCCTTGTTGTTCTATTCAACAGATTTTCTTTCTTTTTAATAAGTGGATATTGTATTAAAATGTGGAACTTTCTTTTATGAACTCATGCTTGTTCTTCAGCATTAGTATCAACTTCCCTGTTTTCATATCTATATAGATCTATAAAAGGAGAGTCCGAAGGTTATTACGGTATCTAAATTCTATGCTATATTCCTTTCTTAAACCCAGGGTATTAAAAACATGTAGCTGTGTTTCAAAAACCTAAGTCATGTACTTGCTGGCTCAACAGCATGTCCCTGACCCGCCGTCTTCTTATAGCTCTTCGATTTTTTCCAAGCTTATCTTCTTACGCGATCTGTTTAAGTATTTCTACATTAATGGTACTCACAAGCCATCATGATTCGATTAGAAAAGAACAGGGTTGCTATTTGAAACTCACCCACAACAGCTGTATTGGTAATATATTTGGGAATGGTTCTAAACTCTAAACATGTTATAAGTTTCAACTTTGTTTTTATCCTTTGTTATTAATATCTATATATATTGTGACTTTATTCGATGAGTATTGTGTAAACTTAGTTATGGTGTTATTTTGTTCATGGAAATTTGGTAAACTTGGTTTATTGATAATGTCTGTGTATTAATATAGTGTTATATAATTTATGTAAATGATCAACAGTTATGTGTTTATACGATAATTTTTCTATCTGATTCGAAAGTGTTATTGATATTAGTTGGGGTGTGTGTGTGTGTGTGTATATATATATACGAATGTTGGTTAAATATATATGCATGAATATTTTGATACTACAAAATGGGAATGCTATGAAAAAACAAAACAACAAAAGACAACGTTTATCTAATGTTGTCATTACTCTTAAAATTAACTAACATCATTTATCTAGTGCTATCATTACTTTGAATACTTAATAACAGGGTTTATGAAATGTTGTTGATACGTATAAAACGCAACTGTATGTGCTTTCGACAGCAGTTTGTAAACGTTGTTATAAGTTAATAACAACGTTTATCACCTGCTGATGTAAAGGGCAACAACAATCTAGAGAATTTGTTAAAACTATTAATAACTCATTATAAATGCTGTAAAATAGGCTTTTCTACAATGTTTTATCCTATGATGTTGAAAATTATGTACCTACAACCGCATGTCGCTAAACAACATTTATCAAAACGTTATAATAGCCTACCACAATGTTTTTTAAACACTGTTAAAAGCGTTTTCTGGTGTAGTGGTAATTTTCCCACATACCTAGAATAGAATGCATACTAAACCATCTTATTTTCAACAATAAAATAGAATACTACATAGGATTGCAAATTTGTACTAAAAGAAATCAGTCTCTACTACAATCACTACAAGGCAAAATGTATGATGGTTAAATGTAGTATCTACTGAAACTAGGAGGCCTATAACCATATCCTCATGGCATAAAAGAAGGTTCTCATCACTGAATCCATCCAACCATAGCATTCCTCATTTTTATCTACCACTCTGTACAAACTCATCCCTAATACTTGCTAGTTCCATGAATTATTCTCAATTATCCACAAATGATGTACTGATAACCATAGGCTAACCATATCTGATACCTAAATGGATACAAACATGATAACCCTAACTTTACCATGAATTAACCTCACATCCTTAGGCCTACTTTTTATCATTTCTTAAAGTAAGACAACATGCTATGCCTTCTAAATTCTTAAGAAGTGCTAAAAAGGGTATTTCCATTAATCACACATCATACCAAAGTTTTCCATACAAGAACCCCAAACTTGTTCTTATTTTTCATTTACCTTCATATTCCAATTAGCTATGTTCTAGGCCTTTCCATGAAAATTTAATCTTGTCTCATTATATTACTAATTTGCTTAATAACTTAATTCATTTGAATTAACCGACCTTTTCCACTTAACTTGTAACATCTCTTATATCAATATTTATGCATAACCTCTTTATTTCCTTTCCACATAAACTGTATAAATTTTAATTTTTCCTCTTAATGTTTTTTCACTAAAACAGAGTCCACTTGAGAGAAAACTTTTCTAACATTATTTTTCTCAGTTTACATACATTACACTATAACCTTTTTAACCACTACGCCATAAAAGACCTTCCACAATACAAAAAAATGTTGGCTCAAGCCCAAAGAATGTTGCCATAGGTCTTTCGCAACACTTTTGTTGTGATGCAATTTTCACCATTGCCTTAGACCTCAAAGGCAAGATATTGACTATCTATGGCAACATAAAAAATATCTTGCAACAGAACCCTATTTGGGTCTATAGCAACATGCATAGGTGTCTATAGCAACATTCCAAAAATGTTGCTATAGATATTTATATTAATTTTAGAAAGTAAATATATAATATAACAAAAAGGAGAATTAAATGCTACTACGTACATAGAATTAAATATTCAAACAATATTTTTATTTAAATAAATATTTATTTCAACATTTGGAAAGTACATATTTCTAACTCCACTATTTACATTTCACTATTAATAACATAGTCAATCATATATGCATATGTTCCTCACTTCATTTCGCTCGATTCACTTGACTATACATACTCAATTACATATACATTAACCGATACTGACAGACTAAGTCTTATTGTGCTCCAATCCTTTTCAGTCACCTGTATACCTGTCATAGAAACATACACAGTAATCTGGTACAAAAATAAATTTATACAAGAAAATATAAATTTATTTTAAATTTTATTTGCCTTTGAATTTTGGTGTGTTTCTCATCATTTTTCAAGAATTGGTCTGATATATATACATTTATGCGAATCTAGACAACTTGTAGTATTCATAGTGATACACTGTAAATATCACAAGGCAAACTGTATCTCTACAGTGCTCATAGATCAGCTCCGACGCAACCGTACTGGTTTGCTAATCCGATTCAACATTTAAAATTAGCTGATTGTGAACAACCACAACTTAGATATAATGGTATGTTAATAGAAAATTTATGTTTGTCACTCAAATAGCTCACATATATAAATTACACATGCACGATACATGTATACACATACATGTGTATGTATATACACATACATGTGTATGTATATACACATATATTAATGTGTAGGTGTATAAGTCGGATATGCAAAACAGCATGGAATGCAAGTCAGATAAGTACATACAAGCAACATGTGTCATGAAAAAGTTGAACCAGTGCACATGTACAAAGAGCTCAATGGCATCACAATAATGACATAAGGAAGCATAATATAAATGGTTAATGCTGGTGCAACAAGGAATGGGCATGCATGTACTAAAGAACGGAGTCAATTGTATGGAACTGGACAAAACACAAGGTGAATGACCAAGCCAGAAGTATTTCAGATGCAAACACAAATCAGTGTAGCATGTAACATATTCACAAGACCAGAGCCAAAGGTCACAGCTCACATATATGGTGAAGCAACTAGATGATAGGTTCAAACAACACAACAAGGTGATGATCAATATGCAATAATGACAGCAAGGTTGAAAGGCAACACGAACCAAGGGGCTAATGCTGGTGCAAATCTATGCAAATTTATACATGACAACAAAAGGAAAAACCAATGCAACTTTGAATGACCAAATGATGCGACTGTTCTTATCAATGAGATAATGCAAGACCATATGACAATATGAAGTGAAAAAGTCACATGCAACATTCAGGAGGCAACATTTGTAAGAACCAACATATGTTCTAATATATGAAGCAACATAGAACAGGGTAGAAAATGAACCAACCAATGAAACAATAATGGCCAAATATCACAAAGTATAGTGAATTACAAAACTATGTACAAGACCAGAATTATACAAGAGGCAGGTCCAACTAACATGCCAGAACTAGCCAGAAGTGCAAACAAATAGCATGGTGCGAGTACACAGTGATCAAAGCACAAGTACAATGACTAAACAAGTTAGATCGAGTGCAGTCACAAGGCCATGCACATATATTGTAGAGAAACAATAATGCATAGATTCAGGTGCAACTACAAATCATTGTTCACATCAAATTTAAAACCCCAATTTGAAGCAGTAAATAGATGAAATATAGCAGGAAATAATTACAAGTATCCATTCAAATGATCACATATAATATCAATTCTTAAGCAGTGCAACAAGTGCAAAAGCAAGCTCAATGCAGTATCCATTCAAAAATCAAGAATAATATCTATTTTGATTCATCAATGAATATAAAAAAAGAAAAACAGTTGTAGTATCTGTTCTAATCAATAGAGCATTAAAAAAGCAGGCAAATTCTTTTTAATTCGAACAGAATAGAGGAGCAAGTATGGTGTAGTTTCTCAAATAATTTTTTCAAGGTAACAGGGTATTATTAATGAATTCAAAGTAAGCATTCAAGCAACAGATTATACAAGTTAGAGGAATATTTGAATTTTTTTAAGATCGTGTTGATAATGTCAAAAGAGGATCGAAGTTCCAGAAGATCACCAAGTATATATATATATATACACACACACACACACGACGAGTATGGATTCATTATTTTTGAAGGAGGACCAATTCAAAATTCTAAAAGATTCATCACACAACTTATTCGGGAATGGTTGAATATTTCAAACTCAACAAATACATAGCAAATATCACAACCAAGTCTAATGCTAACGAAATCAGGGATTATATCGGAGTTCAAAACTCAATAAATATCACGCAATTCATTATTGGCAATCATTAAAAATTCAAGCAGTAAATCAAATAAGTAAATTAAGAGAACTCATGACAATTCAAGAGATTTATGATCAATAGCAGACACCAAATCGTTCGAACAAGAGCATCGAGTAATCACAGCAATAGAGAGCAATTTCCATTGCAATTGAAGTCGCAATTTGGGATAGAGAGAGCAACAAGATGGAGCCAAAATTCACATAGCAAATAAGTGTGTTTGGATTGATGAAGTGTCACGTTCTCTAACTTACGATTAGATTGACATGGATTATCGCGTAAGATATGGAAATGTTTGCTATAGCAACACTATATCAAAATGTTACATCATGTTACACTTGTTTAGCTAGAGCAACACTTGTTTATGGCTAAGGTAACACCAAAAATACAACGTTCCAGTAGGACTAAAATTTTATAGCTATCGCAACATTTTAGATGGCAACACCTTGCAAATCTATTGTAGAAAGCCGTCTATGGCATAGTGAATGTTGACCAATTTTCCATTTTTTCACTTTCTTACTTCTTACTTGAAACTTTCTACAATTACCAATCACATTTATGGTTTGCTCACATACCGAGATAATTTCCCGAAGCTCTACCAAGTGTTCAAGCACACTACTGGAATTATCCTACTAAACCACTTTAAATTTTCAAAAATGTTATTTTCTCTAAAACCTTTCTTAAAAGTCCAAAATTTAGGGAACATAAAAATTGACTACTTCTATTCTAAATTGTAAAATCTATCTTAAATCTATACATGTCTAACTTGTTATTCATGCCTCCCCTTTTCTACCTTTGTGACTTAACTCCATAACTTGTTTACACACCTCATTCTTTTGGAAAACAAATTGTTATACTTTCTAAAATTTATTTTAATGCCAAAATCAATGCCTTTTCGAAAGTCTTTAAACTTTTAAATTTGAAACTTTAAAAATCCTTAAGAAAATTTTACTTATACCTATTTCTATTTCAAGTTCTTAGAAAAGTTTAATTGTGGGACAAGGTATAAGGTTCTCTTCAAACTTACACTTTTCTAAATTTCTTGCACGAAATA
Source organism: Allium sativum (assembly GCA_030737875.1). Lineage (NCBI taxonomy): Eukaryota > Viridiplantae > Streptophyta > Magnoliopsida > Asparagales > Amaryllidaceae > Allium > Allium sativum. Next base: position 925,592,574 of record CM060922.1, read on the forward strand.
AATTTACTTCCTCACTAATCCTCAAGCAAGCTTTCAAAACTACTAGTGGCATCCAACTTTTGTGAAGCCCATGCACACCATATATATATATATATATATATATATATATATATATATATATATTCTTAATCCATCCATTTTCCAAGCGCAAGGCCTTATCACCCACAACTTGGACCTACCGTCCATTTCCAAGTACTGACACATGAACTTTCCCATTAATCATCAAATCTATCGTACACCCCATACCATGTTTAAGCTAGAACTTACTCTTTTAGGACCTTTTGCAATTCTAACGTTGGTGTAAGAACCTATTACTCAATAATTTACATTTGCGGTTTTCTCAAAAGAGGGTCTCTCTCATGGATCTAGGTATATATATATATAATATTTATATTATAAAATAAAAATACGCTGCTCACTAACTAAATATAAGAATCCTAAACCTGAGCTCTGATACCAAATGTAACAACCCAAATTCCAACGGATCCAGATTTTTTTTAAAATTCTAAACCCGAAACCATTGAAACTCGAGTTGGCTTGTCTGGTATCCTATAGAAAAGTCAGATATAATAAATATATCATAGTTCAACAAAACATCTCATAGTGTAGTGGATAAAATATAATAATCAAATATATCCTTACAAAATAATGACACTGCCAAACAAGTGTCCAAAGGCTACCAAATATCTATCATAAATCTAACTTGCTATATGTTATGAGGAGGGAATCAGAACACAAGTTCTAGTAAAAGGACAAATTATACATTCTAAAATGACATTGTATACTGTTCAGTTACATTTTCTTAAGTATTAGGTTATTCGGGTTAACAACACTCTAGGCTCTGCACACTCGTCGTGCCTATCTACTCCCTAGTGGATTAAACCTAATATAATATATGTAGCTATGCCCAACATCTCAAGTACTCCCTATAGTGCCTTCCCCATATGGTCTCGACCGTTACACCATGGAAGTATGCATGACCTCCATCCTATGCTGAACCGCATATGGAAATCTCCATGGTTATGCCATGTAATCGCATAAAACCACCATCACTATCCCGCGAAAGCGTACGTGTCCTTGTATCTGAACTCCTCGGTTGAACCACGTCCCGACATAGCACCTAGTGCGTGTATCTAGACCCTCGCACGAACGTACTGCCTACTATAACCCGAGTTCCATAACAGGGTTACATCCAATGCACGGAACTCGGCTGGGAGCTTTCGATATTCGGAAAGGACAACTTCGTTAGGCTAGCATTACAAATATCCACATATAGTCTGTCTCTTTTCATGGTCGCAATGGCCCCACTTAGCCCCTCCCTCAACTGACGAAAGACTACATCAAAAGATAACGACGTGCCCCTATCAACCAATCTAACATCCAATTTTTTGTGTCCCTTAACCAACGTCTCGATAATGAAAGATCGTTGGTCTGTTGGTTTAGCTCTAAGGCTTTCCCCATTCCACTGACTGCCGATGGAAGGTATGACGATTATTATCCTTAATTTGGTCCTGACGACCTCCTCTCAGAGCGAGGCAAATCGCCAAATCACCCAACTCCATCTGCCATGAGACAACCTCAATTTTTAGAATATTTTAATTAATGATTTAATTTATAATTTTGGTTTATTTATTTTATTTGTTTGCATTTTTATGGAAATAATTTTATTCTGATTATTTAAAACTAAAATTGTTTGGATTTTATAAAAGAAGTGAATTTTATTTTTGATTTGAATACAATTTAATAATTCAAATCAATATTTGCTATGTTAGAACCTTATTTATGGTAAAGTTTAATTGAGTTATTTATTTGAGTTTGAATCCATTCTTTGATTTTATTTAATATTTAAAACTCGTATAATTATACAATTCGTTCCAATATTAATGGAATTTTATTTTTTTATTGTATTGATTTTTGTTGGTGCAACATTGCCAAATTTTAATTTTTAGATTCTTTTTCCTTTGATATCGTCAATTATTGATTGCAAAATTGTTGTTAATTTTATATTGCCAAAACCATTTGTTTCTTTGAATTAGTAAATTTATATTGTTTTCTTTTATTTATGAACACTGTTTACATATTTAAAATTCAATGTTCATTTGTAACTGTTATTTTTTTCCTTACACCTTCGTTGATTCCAAAAATTTAAATCGTTCATTCCTCAATGTTATAATCCCTTCGTTCCCTTTTATCTTAAAAATATTTTCAATTAGTAAATGAAATTTGCAAACCATTTATTCTTGTTTCTATTTTAAACAAAATGTTTGTTTTTGAAATTTAAACAAAACGTTTGTTTTGAATGGCAAGCATAAATTCCGTATATTTATTATTCCAAAAGAACCTTTCCATTTCCTTTGTCATTAAAAACCTGACTGATTTAACTGATCTGCCTATTTTATTTATCACCATTATTTATCCAGTTTATTTCATACCTCTGTTGCCTTTTTGAAATTTAAAGTGAAACGTGATTAGCTCAAAAATTCGAGGTAGGTTTCTAAAACCATTCATTCAGAAAATTTTCCATTTCTTTATTTATGGATATGCTCTGTTCTCCTTTATCTTTTCTTTTGTAGTCCATTACGCCATGTTTTTTTCTCTCTTTCTCCATTATTTCACATATTCAAAGAAAGGAGAAGCAACCCCTTTAATTCTTTCCCATCCACTCGTGCGTGAGCATCTCCCATCCCCGCTGTCCCACTTGGTTCCTTCTCCACCACATGAATCCCATGCCAAAGCCAAGCTTCGCCTCTTCTTTTTCACATACTGACCCCGCCATTCACCCTAACCCGTGCCCTTCCGCAACACCACCAACTTTTTCTTCCTTGTGAGAATATTTCTAGTTTATTATTATATTTTGTATTAGTGTGTGTATTTTTTTAGTTTTGGGGAGTTCCTGTGAGAGTGTATGTATATAATGTTGTGAGAGTTTTAATTTGTGTGTATTGTCTTGTGAGTGATGCTATGTGCGTAAGTGGTGCATGTTCATTGTTGAGTTGTGTGTGTCTTTTATGGCAGATGTAAATTTTGTTTAATGGGTTGTTTTTGTACTTGCGTGAGTTTTATTATTTTAAGCATGGTGTATATTACTCTGTGTTTGTATTCCTTGGTTGTGTGTTTTAAGTGTTATGCGTGTATGTATTTGTTTTAATATAAATCGTGTAAATACGCACACACACACACACACACACACACATATATATATATATATATATGTGTGTGTGTGTGTGTGTGTGTGTGTGCGCGCGCGTGTGTTTTGCGGTTTTATTTGTGTGTGTTTTCAATGTATGTAATTTAAAAATATATATGGTTTGGTGCTTTATAATTTAATATATATAGGTGATTTGGAATGTGTCTAATTTTAAATATATAAGTATATATTAATTTACTGTGTATACGTTTATATTAAATATATATATACACTATTTTTAAAAGGGATTTGTTGTGTGGTCATACATATATTTGCATAATTTATAATATATGTATTTACTGTTGTGGTGTTTTCATAATTTATAATATATATATATATATATGTGCGTGTGTGTGTATATGTTATAATTTGCTTTGTGTGTTTGCGTTGTGCGTTGAATTTCAAATATATATATTGTATAAATTTATTGTGTGTTTGTGTATAATTTTTAATATATATACTGTCATAATTTGTGATGTGTGTACGGGGTGTGTGTGTATGAGTTTATGTTTGTGTTTCAAATTATATATTATATATAAGTGTATATGATTTAGTATGCATTATGTTGTGTTTTATTTAGATGTATAATTTATAAAATACATTTTTGTGCATCGAATTATATATATATATATATACGTTAAAATTTTCTATGTGTTTGTATATAAAATATATATATATATATTGTGTAAAGAATTTATTGGGTTTATTTTGAGTCAAGTTCGGTGTTGTTTGAGAATCGTTCCAATACCCAAATAACCTTACCGGTCCATTGGAAATTTCCTAGCCTACTCTTATAAAATAAAATAAAATATTGAGCGATCATCAAGTTAAAATCCATTCTGATCTATGCCTGCAAGTCGTTGTTTCATTTTGGGCCATGAAAGGTGAGTTTATCTCACACCTGATTGACGTTATTTCATAGATGTTAGATCAACTAAATGAACTGTTATGAAATGTATAGGATTGCCAGTAGAAATTTTTTGTTTAAAATATATACCTTCATACGTGACAAGATATTGATATGACATGTATGTACACTGATTATATATGACTATGATATGATTGATGATATGTGATGATTTGTTATGCTATATATACCCCTAGTTTAGGAAAAATCACTAAGGGTTGAAATGATACATGACCGAACGGACATTATATTAGAGAAAAATCGTTATGGGTTGAAATGATAGACCTGAACGATTTTTACTGAATTTGGGATTGCGGGTTGAAATGATAAACCCGTAGAAATTTTATATATTGTGGGTTGAAATGATAAATATCCGTATCACTTGACCGTAGAGTACAAAACTATATATGGACACTGTTGGCCATGTTTTCGAATTAAAATGAGCTGGAAAATTTGATTGTAATAATATTAATTTAATATCCTATATTTGTGTTTTAGAGATTCATACTTAAATTTTGTAAATTTTAAATTATACGTTTTAAAATGATTTTATGAGTAAAAATGTATTTAAGTGCTTATTTAAGATTTTACTTATAGTTTATTTATTTTAACATGTATAATTTAATCATATATGTATTTTTAACTTTAAACCAATAAATTATTATTTTTAGACCTATTTCTCTTTTGTATTATAATAAATTATTATTTTTAGACCTATTTAAGCTGGAGACTGTTGAAGATATCACCTCTACCTGTTGATTCTGGCTATTTCTCTTTTGTATTAGAAATTCTTATATTTAGCCTTCTGTTGTATTTAATTTTGTAACTCTGATATTATGTATAAATTTTGATTTTTATTTAGTAGCTTCGTGAACTACAATTGTATAATTTATTTATTCTACTGCGAGATATTCTGTTTTTCTGTGGCTATGATTCTATGATATATTATTTTACCTCAGAAGCTAATGACATTCGGTCGTTTCGAACGGTTCAAGTTGGTTTAATTACCAGCTTGAAGTGGACGAAAGACAGTATGTTACATTTGGTATTAGAGCTTTGGTTCATCAAAGCTTTATCCTATAAGGTAAAAGATCATTAGAGATAGGATAGTGATACCCCATAACGAGTGGAATCCTTCGTAGAATCCTTCTTGAGAGAGAACATATTTTGAAAGTATAAATGTTTTTTAATGGTTTTAAAAAGTTTTTTAAACAAATATTTTTGAAAATAAAATTTTGTTTAACATTTAATTTTTTTCTGAATTCCTTTTCCATTTGAATTCATCTTCCTTCGTAGATCCTCTTTGATTAGGTTCCTTTATTCGTTCGGCTTTTAATTCGAATTCTATAACTTATCCTTGTCTAAAACAAGGGAGGAAGTAGAAGAAGAGTATAAGACTTCTAGTGGGTCCATTCTTATTTAGTATTGATTTGAAATTGTTATTTGAAAGGTATTATAATACATGATACATTATTGAAATTTGGATATATATCTTCGTAAATAATATTATGTTTTGGTAATACCCAAATTTTGAAAAGATTTGATGTTTACACTTTAAGATTTTATAAACTATATATTTTGATTAAGATGTAAAATGTAGATTTTGTAATAAAATGATATCATCTTAGTTGAAATAATTAACGATATAGTTTATGAAGTTACGCATATATCGGAATTTATAAATTTAAATAGATTATAAAGATTTTAATTTGTGATATATATATATGTTGAACTTATGGAATTAAACCAATTTATAAGTTTAAATATAGATAACATGGGTTTGAAATATTTAAGTATAACATAGGATAATATTATTACGTATTTGATTTAATAAAAATATTGGTTGTATATATATTATGGATTGAGGTAGAATTTTAATAAATGAGTAGGGGATACATATAAATTTCCCTATTTATAATTTTAATTCTTATGATTTGATATATATTATTTATAATATATGGTTGAAAATTTGGTGTATATAGATTGCTTAAATATAGAAAAATGTACTGAGTATTTGTTTGATGTTAAAATTAGCTTACCGAATACTTACTGATTTGGGTATATGTCTGATCAACGTATATGTTAAATCCTATGTGTATTAGATCGATATAGGGTCACACTCTAGTCGCTTGAAAATGATTCTGGTGATGACCGCAGCATCATCGTATCTATTTTCTGGTTTTGAAACTGGGATAGATATATATTGCCAATCGAAACGTCAAGTGAATACTTATATTTTAAATATGTTTGAAAATATTTTAACTTTTTGATTTATATATTTGAATATACATATATGTGTATGAATATGAACCTTTGGTTTATATATATAAATTATTTAATCACTATTCTCTACCTCGTTCCTTTTCAGGGACGAAAAGGTTTGAGTAGGGGAGGTTTTAACAATCTCAATTTTTAGAGTATTTTGATTAATGATTTAATTTATAATTTTGGTTTATTTATTTTATTTGTTTTCATTTTTATGGAAATAATTTTAATTTGACTAGTTAAAACAAAATTTGTTTGAATTTTATAAAACAAGTGAATTTTATTTTTGATATGAATACAACTTAATAATTCAAATCGATATTTGCTATGTTAGAACCATATTTATGGTAAAGTTTAATTGAGTTATTTATTTGAGTTTGAATCCATTCTTGGATTGTATTTAATATTTAAAATTCGTATTGTACAATCCGTTTCAATATTAATGGAATTATATTTATTTATTTATTTATCGTATTGATTGTTGTTGATGCAACATTGCCAAATTTTAATTGTTATATTCTTTTTCCTTTGATATCATCAATTATTGATTGCAAAATTGTTGTTAGTTTTATATTACCAAAACTGTTTGTTTCTTTGAATTAATAAATTTATATTGTTTCCTTTTATTTATGAACACTGTTTACATCCTTAAAATTCAGTGTTCATTTATTACTATTATTTCTTTCCTTACACCTTCGTTGATTCCAAAATTTTAAACCGTTTATTCCTTAATCTTCCGTTTCCTTTTATCCTAAAAAAGTTTTCAATTGGTAAATGAAATTTGCAAACTATTTAATTCTTCTTTCTATTTTAACTACACCATTAGTTTTTGAAATTTAAACAAAACGTTTGTTTTAAATGGCAAGCATAAATTCCGTACATTTATTATTCCAAAAGAACCTTTCCATTTCCTTCGTCATTAAAATCTGACTGATTTAACTGATCTGCCTACTTTATTTATCACCATTATTTATCCAATTTATTTCACATCTAGGTTGCCTTTTTGAATTTTAAAGTGAAGCGTGATTAGATCAAAAGTTCGTGGTAGGTTTCTAAAATCGTTCGTTTAGAAAATTTCCCATTTCTTTATTTATGGATCTGCTCCATTCTCATTCATCTTTTATTTTGCAGTCCATTATGCCATTTTTTTTCTCTTTTTCTCTATTGTTTCACATATTCAAAGAAAGGAGCAGCAACCCCTTTAATTCCTTCCCATCCACTCGTGCATGAGCATCTCCCATCCCCGCTGTCCCACTTGGTTCCTTCTCCACCACATGAAGCCTACACCAAAGCCAAGCCTTGCCTCTCCTTTTTCACATACTGACCTCGCCATTCACCCTAACCCCGCGCCCTTCAGTGACTCCACCACCTTTCTCTTCCTTATGATAATATTTCCTGTTTATTGTTAAATTTTGTATTATTGAGTGTATTTTGTTAGTTTTGGGGAGTGCCTGTGAGAGTGTATGTATATAATGTTGTGAGAGTTTTAATTTGTGTGTATTGTCCTGTGAGTGATGTTGTGTGCGTAAGTGGTGCATGTTCATTGTTGACTTGTATGTGTCTTTTTTGGCAAGTGTAATTTTTTTTTAATGGGTTGTTTTTGTACTTGCGTGAGTTTTATTATTTTAATCATGGTGTATATTACTCTGTGTGTGTGTGTATTCCATGGTGTGTGTGTCTTAAGTGTTATGTGTGTATGTATTTGTTTTAATATAAATTATGTATATATATGTATGTATGTGTTTTACGGTTTTATTTGTGTGTGTTTACGTTGTATGTAATTTAAAAATATATATGGTTTGGTGCTTTGTAATCTAATATATATATATATATATAAGTGATTTGGAATGTGTCTAATTTTAAATATATAAGCATATATTAATTTACTGTGTGTACGTTTATATTAAATATATATATACTATTTTGAAAAGGGACTTGTTGTATGGTTACACATGTATTTGCATAATTTATAATATATATTTACTGGTTTTTTTTCATAATTTATAATATATATATATATATATATATATATATATATGAGTACTCCAGCACGTGCGATGCACATGCGCAGGATGAAGTGGTTTTGTAAAACAAAATATGTAAGATTTGTATAATCTTATAAAATAATTTGACACTTATGAAATGTTTTACTTTATAGGTGTGTATATGCGTAAATAAATCATTTACCGAAATGCAATAATGATGTATTTGGTTAATCAAATGCATGGTCTAGTAAGAAACTTAATTCAATGATGTGGCAGAGTTAAAAATGTTTTATGAAGGATTTTTATGTTAACTACACTTTTACTGAACCAGTAAACCTACAAAAAATGTCATCCATGTATAATAAAGTTAATCTAATGATGCAAATTATAGAAGTATGCTCGAATAAATGAAAAAAAAAAGTTAAAAGATATTTGAGGACAACCAAGAAAAGCTAGTTAACATTGTGACAATAAAACGTTAGCTAAATCATGTTGTGAAGTTTTACAGTTTTCAACTCGCCACATAATTAATATGCGAAAATATAAGTTGATGTTAACTCGTGTGCACAGACAGAAATATATATATTTCGTGTATAGTTCATTTTAGAACTTGAAAAGCGCGTTTTTCTCAAGCTTCCTTAATTAAATGAAAAATAGTAAAAGAAAGAAGCATCAACAGAAATATTATTATCCCTAAGTTTACCATGTAAGAAGTGTGGTCGATCAAGCAGAGAAGATATGATAGATACAAAGTTTGTGAACCAAAGATGGTCAATGGCAAGTTAATCACAAATAAAAGCATAAGTTTTCAAAGAGCGTATCCTTTTATTGCGTAAAATATAGAATAACATATTTTCAAACCATTACATACAACTCAAGTAATGTGGAGATACCAACATCTAATTATACATACATACATACAACACATTATCAAACCATTACATACATATCAAGTATTATTGAGATATGTACATCAAATTATACATACAACACCTAGTAGTCGATGTATAATATAGTGCAACAGATGTGCAGCTATTACCGACTAAATACACGTATCAAAGCATCTCATTTCTTCTACACACAATCTCGATTTGGAAATTACATATCACAGCAGTGTGCGGCATGGTTGAACGACGCATAATAAGTATACATAAATTAAAGGTCTAACCATCAGGGTAGCTTGTCAAGTGGAATATGCTTAATCTTGTCTACAATTAACTTTCAATATCCATCAAGAACATGCATTTATTAAAATCATATCTTTAACTAAGATTGCACTTGTAAAGAATAAATAATATTAGCAATCTTTAGAATATTTCATACTAATTTTCATTCAATATCTTATCAACACTGATATTAGTTAAGCATTTTCACTTGCTTGCATACTTCTATTCTTTTCAAGATAGAACAATTCTTTTGCTCAACCATTCAACTCTTCCACCAAGAACATGGAGAACTGCACTTTAACAATTAACATGTTCATGAATTAGATGGTTTATTTTTGTGTTTATCTGTGGAATGTATTTTCAATAGATGATGCATGTTCTCTACATACATTAAAAACCAAAGTCAACTTATCATACATGTGAATATAAGAGTTTTGTGCGAATTCATCATATCTCATGATATACATAATACATGGTTAATTTTAATTCAATTTATTTTACTTTATTTTTGATCTGTATTATTGTTATTAGTTAAAATTTTGTATCATATAATACATAACTAAGAATTTTGAGCTATATATTACTTCAGTGCCTTACTAAGAATGTATTATTTCAAATAGCAATTAGTAGAATAAAAAATAAGAATACCATTTCGTCAGAAAACTATGGTTTCGTATTCAATGAGGAAATATAAAGGAACACAAATATGTTTGTGTCGAATGCATATATTACGACTGTGTGATCATTAAAGCTTCGCTTCTGGTGTAGAATATCTCTGTTGTACTTGTATCATACACCTAATTACTTATGTTGCTTTGCTAGAACTAAGTTTTGATCTTTCATTTTGATTTTATTTTTGCAAACTTGGTAATGATTTGGGATTGTCATACAAACTTTGTTCTTTGATTTGACGGAGTGGCAAGAAAGTGATAGGTTGTGATTAATTAACATACGCATAGACATTGCTTTCATATCCACTTTCAGTTCAATGAAAACATATGCCCATTAACATAATCAACTCATTAAATCACATACCATGTAACTATGCTTGAACAAAAATATAAATAGAAACAGAGAGAGAGAGCTGCAGCCTTAATATAGATACATGTGTTTGTTTTCTTGCTGTTGTTTACTTGAAATCACATGCAACTTTCATTTGCTTGAGCTTTAGTATGCTAGTACTAATATGAATTAATCTTTTGTTTGACTAGACAAAACAGTATAGGTAAAACAATATTAACTACACATTCCTATTTACAGAAAAAACATCAATATATTGAGTAGAAATGGATAACCTTACACTAAGAAGTATAATTTTACAGTTAGTATGAAGGAGACTAAAATGATGTCATTTTATAGGTAGCTCGGCTAAATAATTCGTACATATTTGACTCTGGTAAATAAAACACATTAAACAGTGAAGGAGCAAAATACATTTGTAGCTCGTATATGAAAACTAATAATTGCGTTAGCTACTAACAAAGCCACAAACATACACACTATGGTGAGTTCGCATTACATTTTTTATAACTTATTGTAGACAACAATAAATAGGTAAGCTAAAAAAGAGAGTACCTTTTGAAAAGCTAGCAAAAACCTATGCCAGTCTGGTTGGACATATGCTGCAAACCTCCGAACTTCCTTGCGTGAAACAAATCATATATATTTTTCATTGTACATATTTCTTTTCTGAAATAGGCAAAGATCGAAAATAAGACATAAACAAATCATCAAAGTGAATACAATGTTTCGTCACATGTGCCCTAGAAATTTTAGCTTTCTATACTACATTTCAGCAGTAACATCACTACCAAGAAAACAAACTTTGTTCCTATTTTTTAGTTTAATTAATAAATCAATAAATTCTATGTTTAGCAAAACCTTCTATTTACCACTCACGTAATCCCTTTTTTCAAGGATATCCACAAAGATAACATGTAAGTTGTGAGAATTTCCTTTTGATATCTACATGTAGGCCCTGAATTTGACATTCATACCATTATACGAAAATAAACTCAAAATAAGAAAAAAGTTATACATGAACCAAAACATATCCAAGGGATGCATAACTTACCTTATTAGAAAAAACTGGTACATTTGCAGATATATAGCCGAATAAAAATATTCAAGCTCATTCAACAGTTTATTGATTATGCAAACTCAAATGAAGAATGAATATTATAAAAAATTTAAAAGCAAACAATTTTCTCCAAAAAGACCACTAATAATGAAAAAGAAATAATAATGGTAACATCAACAACAACTCTGATTCCTGTCATTTTCTAGAAATACACATAAAGCATGATACTCAATTTAAGGGGAAGAAAGGTTCAACTAACAAAATTGGAAAAATATGAAGGAAATCATGAATGATATATGGAAAAGTAATTTCAAAAAAAAAAATAGTAGCTCCTGAGTCAGATCCACGAACTAATGTGAAAACTTGACAATTGTTGCAACCTAAGGTTTCGGTAGAGCAGTAGAGCAACCTTCTTCGACTGAAACTTGGAAGACAACATGGAAGTCAAAATCAACTTTTGACTTTATCATTAAAAATCACCAAGACAATCTTCGGTTAGGTGGGAATTTTTAGTTAATAATGTGTAGTAGGATTTAGTCTGCGAAAACAACAGTTGTTGGCTCAATTTTTGTCTTATTGGATAGATACAGAATGAAAATTCCAAATTAAGAATCGTGAGTTGGTTAATCAATAAAAGACTCACCTGTGAGGAGAAGGCTTGGCAGGAGCAAGAAGATAAGAACCAATCTGAAGACTCTTCTGAATCATCGCCCATGAAACCAAGGAAATTTATCCTCTATGTTTTGTATATCTCTGCTTCAAATAAAATTTTAGAAAAATCTGATTAGCTGTAATCTAAAATAATGAGATATAATGTCAGAAGTTCATTCCAGGGTCATATATCAAATGTAAGAAATAAAGTTGCTGATAACAAAATAACCATGAGATCATGCTATAGTGAAACCATAAATCAGATTCCTGAGAGCAAAAAATAGAGTGACCATAAATTACCGAGAGCAAATATAATGAGACCATAAAACAGATCGAGAATATCAAAGCATGCAATAGGAAAAAAAACAACGATACAATGTAAAATCAGCCAGTAGTGGAAACATCTAACAAAATTGTAAAAATATAAAGTGTAAAGAAGAATACCTTGGAAACAGAACAAAATTCAAGAGAAATCAAAAGCAAAGAGGATTTTTTTTGTATGCAAAAGAATTGAAATTACCAATCTAGTACCTTCCTCCAATAATTGATGCGTAATTGTTGTAGCAGGTTGAGTGTTTCTTCGAAATAGTATGATAGATGCCCCTAACATCTTTCAGTTGAATCTAACCTTCATATAAGCGTTCAAAGAGTGGGAGAGAAAAGAGATCGGTGGGAGAATACGTGTTAAAGGAGAAATTGGGTGAGAAATAAAGTTGTGGAGTGGGAGGAATCGTGGAGAGATGGGAAAAAACTGAGTGTGTAGTTAAAAGACCAATATAACCTTATTATTATCTTTTCAATTTTCGGAAAAAGAAGAGAATTAAGATGGGCAGTTCTGGAAGAACGAAAAAGGCTTCAAAGAGGAAAGTAATTGCATTATATATACCAGTACATACGCACGCCCGATTGGCGTGTGCATAGATGTACTTGACAAAAGCTGAATTTCAAGTTAAGAATGGGCATGCAGTATGCACACGTGTATTCAGAAATTTTATAAGGATGAAAAATGCAGTAATTAAAGGAAGAAACAATTCATACAAGTTATAAAATGTACGCAGTTCATAAATGATAGCAGGAAAAGTGAGGCAGTACATCTGTGCTAGAAACTGTGGAATAAAAATGCATGCAACTGTTTATTACATAGTTTGCAGAATATAACAGTATTTATTTGGTAGAATAAAGTGAATGAAGCAAAACAGTTTAAAAAAATAAATCTAATGGAATGGCAGCAATGTAGAACAGCAAAAGCAGTAGCAGCAGAAGCATTATTGTGAACTTGAATGCGAACGACTTTCTAGCTCAGCAAAAACCCTATCAATCTCTGCAATATGAAAAGTTTGATAATAGGTTGTTAGAAGTTGGTTTTAAAAAATGTCAGTATGGTAGTAAAAAGTAAATTTGATGAAGTTAAAAATAAATCTGACCACTGCAAGGTCATTCCAGTACTCATCATCTTCAATCTCGACATTTTGAATTTGAAGAGATTTTTCTGAAGGGGCAGGATCGTGGTGAAGTTGGTTCTCAGTAACAGTGTGAAACTGAGTTATGTTGTGGTCCAATTCGTCTTGGATTTCGACATCCGTATCATAGCTCGTGGAAGGAAGATTTTTTGAATGACGGGAGCTCTTACATGTAACCTTTTCAACAGTAGGCATTGCTGCCTTCTTGGCTTTACCTGAATTTTTGGGCTGGGTGTATTGATAATAGACAACATTTTAGGAATTCAGAAAGGTTAAAGAGTTAAAAAAAGTAGTATAGCAGTAATAAAGGAGGTGAGACGAATGAAGTACCTTTGTCATGTTTTTGGCATGACAGTGTAGTTGTATGTACTGGAAGTGATCAAGAGTGATGAATGTAGAAATGAAGTAGGTCGGATGGGAGATTTATATAGGAGAAAAACAGCGTGGGTGCATAATGAGTGTACAGTTGTTGGAAAAAAGGACTTTAGAAAGAGTGAAAAAGTAGATGTTTAAGAAAAGAGGTTATGAATGGGTAAATTGTGGAGAGAAAATAGGATTAAAACGTGGTAGTCTAAATGAATGAAAAAAAGAAAGGTTTTTGTGTGTGACAGTGGGTGATCAATTTCGTGAACTGATAACCTTTAGTTCAGCCGTAGATGTGGGAGAAAAATAGGAGAAAAAAATGGGTTGTGCTGATCATAAGTGTTTTAAGAAAAAAATGGGTTGACCTGGAAGCCTTATCCGACCTTTTCCACCTGGTATAAGAATTCTGTCATCGGTACACCATTGGAGACTGATATAAAATTCAGTCGATGCCTCAGAATTGTCTGCAAAAGTGAAAAATAATAAGTTTATAACAAAATAGACACTAACAAATATTTGAAGCAATGGCTAAGTATAAATCTTCATTTCGCCAGTGGAATTATAAACAAAGCATCATCTGTATAACCACAATTTACTATGTTGCCAATGCCTGTAGGTTCTTTTCATTGTTCGACCTAGCAAAATGCAAATGCAAATGCAAAAGCAAAAAGAAAAAAGGTACCTGAGCCGTCATTGAAGTCTGGACCAAGATTTGAACAGATAAGGATTCGAAGAAATGGCTGAGTTGATAGTTGTAGCATAAAAAGGGAGAAATACCCAGATCCTACATCAACCTCGACAGATGAAGAATAAAGGAACAACAAAGCGTATTGAGATCAGGATGGTAAGGTGCACCCGAAGAAGAAATCGACGGTATAAAAAGCATCGTCGAGGGTATATGTAGCAACAATCTTTGCACAATTGCTACCCAATAGAGAGCTGAAATAGAAAAATATGAAGCTTCAATTCACATATTGTATCACATGATCCCAGTGTCTAGAGAGTTAAATAACAATGTTACATCTGTAAGTGCTATTTTGGAGTAGAGATAAACTTGGTTTACAAATTATCATGTTTCGAAATATATCAGATTTGAGGAAAACCTAAGAACTTGATTCATGTCATTACGTACCGTAGAAAGCAACACTAAAAAAACACTATATTTAAATTAGTGTAATTAACTTAGCATATCAACCAAGGGAAGTAAAAAAAAATATAAGTCACAAATCAAAATTTGTAAATAAAACGCAAAAGAATAATAGAGAAAAATTATATACCTTAAGTCAAATATTAGAACTTTGATCCAAAAATTGTGTGAAATAAGAACTAAAGCATGAAAGTCGAACCTGTATATAAAAAATACAGTTATAAATTAAAAATTGTGACAATGAACTGTATAACAAATCCAAACAAATAGTAAAGAAAAATCGAATTTGCTAATCTCCAAAAAAAAAACCTATTGATATGCACTTGAAAAGGTAGAAAGTTCTTTGAATAAAAAAGTATGAAAATTTGAGAAATTAGCAACAAATCGTACATGAAAATAGTACCCGGATTGATAGCTTAATGAAATTAGATCCAACTGTTGAACACTATTGGTCTTCTTCTGACCAATCTACTAATATATCGCTTGTTGAACCCTATCCACCATTAAAAAAACTTAAGTAATGCTGAATAAACAAAAGCAGAGTCGAATACAACTCAAGAACATTTAATATAAACAAATGATACACTTTTTTTAATACGCCATATGATAAACTGTATAACTATATTCTCATACTTCATGTATCCAGTTTGAGTTTATCAAAGTAACCCGATAAATAAATCATGATCATTGTAATAATATTGCAACAACTCTATACTGGTAATTGCAGGCTTTATAACAGAGCTAATTCGTAATGAGCATTGGTAAAATTAAAAAAAAAAGATATATGCTATCTTTAAAAATTAGTTATAAGAGTAAAGATGTGAATAGAAGCAGTGCTACAACACCTTTCACATCATGCCAATACTGCATATATACGTCAAAAAGTTCATAAGTATAAGAGACTGTCAACTTATATTATTGCTTGGAGCTTGAGATGTATATATGTTCCTAGCATGTGAAATGTAAATTGATATAATTGCATCAGCGATATTACTGTTTAGTGATTGAAATGTCGGGGGTATTACAGATTGATCAAATGTAATGTTTACCAACTGAATGTTAAAGCACATAAAAGCTTTGGTCTAACTAAACGTCTAACCTTAACTTTATTTTTGTTAACTGAACAACGTATCATAAAGTAATATATAATTTTATTTTATTATTTTAAAAAAGAAAAAGTGCAAATGTCCAATGAAATTTAACTATAATATATCTACATCTCAGAAGTCGGTTTTAAAAAGAAAAACATTATACAACAACAAATAACCTGTAACGAAGGTCAAACCTCTTTAATTCATTGGCCTCCATTTCCTTCTCGCTTAACAATAAAAGTTGCAGTTCGCAATCTCTTCCCCATTCAGTCGATACATGAAAATTAATTTCTGTGCAATATCTTACAAAAAATAAGCCTTTAGTTTCTAAACCTAAAACCACATGAAACAATGGCCCACTTGATTCATTATGGATCCAGCATAGAATATGAACGTAAACCTAAACCTAAACCTTTAGTTTTTAACTTAAACCTAAACCTAAAACTAATTTCATTATGGATCTTGACTTGTGTAGCCTGTAAAAAATGAAGAAAAAGTAAAATATGAACTATATATCATTAGAAAATAAAAGTATATGCAGTAATAAGTCATACCACGTAAAAGTTAGCATGCAAGATCTTTGGCGTAGATAAATTAAATAATTTCCGTCAACAAAATATCCAGTAAACATGCATCAGTGTTCAGCAAGAAATTACTCCCAACTGCCCGAAATTCATGATGTTCTATATTGAAGCAACAAAGATTGGTAAATCCAGAAAATCGTAAAATTAAATTTCCATTTGTACATAATGGTTAAGATATGGAGTTAGTTTTAATGGATATATGAAAATAAAGCGAGTATTTTTTTTTAATCTAACATGATTTTTTCCTTGCCATTTATGGATCATTCACTCAAACAAATCATTGTTTATCACTGGTATAAAATTAGTACATGATTTTCATAAACTTCCAAAGCTTAAGATTATAATAAATCATGGGTTAATAACATATATGTATACCCAAATCAGAGGGGTTTAAACTGATGTTACCTGTAACGACCCGGATTTTGAGCGACTTTGGTTATCGACATAAGCACGATGTCGATAACCAAAACATCGAAAAATCCCGGTAATTAATGAAAGAAATTAGAAGGTGAGAATAGATAAGATAGAAACTTAGAATAGAAGAAGAAGAAGAACACAACATCAGAGTGACACGAACCTCACAGCGGAACGAATAACATATAATAGATAACATAACTTTGAAATATAACAGTTATGTATACAATAGCACTTATCAGAGTACAACACTTACAACACAGCGGAAATAGCTATAGATATATGATCTTGAAGCCTCCTGCTCCAAGCTCTCCAAGTATATCTGTAAAATCCTGACTACTTGACTGCTTGTACAAAATTGGACACCCAAGAGTTTAGGGAAAACAACAAAGTAAAC
This sequence comes from Allium sativum, assembly GCA_030737875.1. NCBI lineage: Eukaryota > Viridiplantae > Streptophyta > Magnoliopsida > Asparagales > Amaryllidaceae > Allium > Allium sativum. Next base: position 925,610,271 of record CM060922.1, read on the forward strand.
TCCGGGTCAGTCATGGGACTGGTGTGAGTAAAATAGTTTATCACAGTTTAACATATATATGATATCTCATAAGACCACGCCGTGAATACGGAACGGGTTTTTCCCTTATGAGAATCCAACAACTTTGACAAGCAATATCATTCTGATATTATAATAATGTCTAAGTACAAATATATATCAATTTAGCAGAAACGCTTTCATCTCACATTCTACATATATAATATACAATCAAAATCGCAAGCACGTATTGGATAATGGATTTCCAACTATGACAAGGTATGGAACCACCTTCTGCTAGTGTACCTCTTGAGAGGAATACACTGGGTTCAACAAGAACATCCTGCAACCCGGCCACACATGACCGACCACTCATTTCGCTTGAGTGTATCGAATGTATATCACCAACGGTTGGGATCAGCAACCGTTTCCCGTATATATTATGGGATAGCATTGATAGATTAAAGAAGCAAATGAATATTATCTAGATAGGTGATTATACACCCTACTTCGGTGCGACCGACTTAGCCATGCTGCCTGCCCGATTTCTGTCATTTACCGGTTGATGAGGCTAGAAGCTACGCTTTATCATTACATCAGATTCACTTCGAAAGCTACATTGTCAAATCCATCGAAATCACTAATTGACGTTTACAACAGTACATTACGTGTCAGCTAAAATAAGTTTCCTTCTCCGCTTCCACTCTTGGTACGGTTGAAGAAATCAATGTACGTGACCTTTCTGGAAATACTCTGTCAGACATCCATCTTCATTCACTTGAAATGTCACATCGTCATACCCGCTAAATCACAAATTGACTTATCCAAAAATAACACGGGTATACAGCTAAGAGAAACGAATTCCTCCGCCACCAAACGTGAATACGTTTGAACAGATCAACTTACACGATCTATTGGATATACTCTGTCAGACCTTCGTCCATACAAGTTGTCCTGGGACTGGACAAACCGAAGGCACTATTCAGTATATCCATCTTAGTCACTGTTATCTAAGACTTATACAACAGCCCTTGAATTTTACTCCGTCTTCAATTATCTTTGGCATATATGATTCGCAACGCTTATGCCAATACAGAGTGGTTCTTCGGATAATAATCCAACTGGTCTCTCCATATTAACAACGTTAAAATGGTCAAAACTTCGATAGTCTGTGATTTAACCATCAAAGAAAAACAAGTGTGCAAACAACGATATTATTTCCAGATGGAAATTATATCGGTAAATCATCAACATATATCTATATATATATATTCACATTGCCTTATTTTCTATGTTTAGAAAATATATGTTATTAACACTAGAAAACGTTTCCATCTGCTTATTTACAAATCACTACTCTTCCCCAACTATCAGTCCCTGACTATATACTAGTATGAGAACAATTCCCTAAGTATAAATCCCGAAGGCCGAAACCAACATCAGATAGGCACTTAGAAAACCATTCAATTTACTAATGTCTAGTCAGTTCTAATTTTACTTAACTCTATTTGATTAACTCTGATTGATTAACTCTAACTGGTTAATTCTAACCGATCAACTTTAACTGGTCAACCTTAATTAATTAACTCTAGCTGGTTTTACTTGGTTTGACTAACTCAATTTATTAACTCGACTGACTAATTCAACTCGATTAACCTAACTTGATTTACTTATCTCGATTAACTAAACTAATCACTTTGATTAACTCAACTAATTCACTTTGGTTAACTTAACCAATTCACTTAACTAATTCACTTAGTTTAACCTAACTATTCACTTAACTCCTGTCGAATAAACTATATTCGATAACTCCTCTAAATCTATTCGAATAAACTATATTCGATTAACTCCTTTACTCTATTCGAATAAACTATATTCGATTAACTCCTTTACTCTGTTCGAATAAACTATATTCGATTAACTCCTTTGATTTAACTCTAATCGATTAACTCCATCGAATAAACTATATTAGATAACTCCTTCGATTTAACTAATCGATAACTCCTTTCGATTAAACTATAATCGATAACTCCCTTCGATGAAACTAACATCGATACTCCTTTCGATGAAACTAACATCGATACTCCTTTCGATGAAACTAACATCGATTAATTTAACTCGACGAACTTAACTCCTCGATAATCTAACTCAAGAACTTAACTCTTATTGAATAACTAATATTCGATTTAACTTCATTCGCTTGACTGTAGATCGCAGCGATCACAATGGTTACGCCTGACTCCCTCAGGAAACATCCGACCGCCGTAGGCTATTTACAGCCCTGCGAATTACGCTAGCAGTCGTACGAGATGGCAACTTATCCTGAATAACTCTGTTTGACTAACTCTATCTCAAATAACTATATTTGATAACTCTAGTTCATTTTAACTCTAATCGATTAACTCTACTGAGTAACTCTAACTCGATCAACTCGACTTGATTAACTCGACTTACTTAACTCAACTGGTTAACTTGACTTACTTAACTCACTGGTTAACTTGACTTGCTTAACTCACTGGTTAACTTAACTTACTTAACTCACTGGTTAACTTGACCTACTTAACCCAAATGGTTAACTTGACTTACTTAACCCAAATGGTTAACTTGACTTACTTAACCCAACTGGTTAACTCTATTGAACTGGTTAACTCTACTGAGCTAGTTAACTCTACTGAACTAGTTAACTCTATTCAACTAACTCGACTCGACTAACCCCTTTCGAATAGCATATTCGTTTTACTAACCTTCGAATACCATATTCGATTTACTCCCTTCGAATACCATATTCGATTTAACTCCTTTCGAATACCATATTCGATTTACTTTATTCACTTTATAAAGATTTCCTTTTTAACAACGTTTTATTCATTTGAAAAGATTTACTTTTAAATAACGGTTCTACACTTTAAAAATGATTTCCTTTGTATAAGGTTTCCTTTTCAATTCTATTTGTAAATGGTTTACAAATATTTCCTTTTCAAATTTATTCTTGAAATATTCTAGCTCCTTAAATTCTCTGAAAAATTCACCATAATCTCCTTTGTAACGGGAGCATCGGGAAAATCCCCAAACCCGCCACACAGGCCTTTCCATTCAAAAAGAAAATGATTTGAAATTATTTCTTTTTTGAATATCTCCTATTTATAAATATTCAAATTTATAAATATTTCTTATTTATAAATATTCCAGTTTACAAATATTCTGTTTTCAATATCACTTTGAAAATCTCCTTTTCCCCTTTCGATATTTTATGGTACTTAACACATCAAATCACGATGACCAATCTCATTCAAACCCATATAATCAACCACAGGTTTTAACTACATCATATATCATAATATATGAAAAACAATAAAATAACTGTTGAGGAATCCAGTCGGATTCCTCCAACCGGTTTCCCTGCATCCACAGATGTTACACAATATGATTATCATCACTTTCAGTTCAATATAAATTATTCTGATAGCAAAATCAATATATATATATATTTAACGGTTTATTTATATATATATATAATTTCCACTAACTGACTAGCAGTTCAATCAATCAACCAACACACAGCAATCAACAGATGATTAACGGTTCTAAAAATACATTATAAAAATATAACTATTCAGAGTTGGTGAGTTTTACTCACATTTGCAGTTCATCGTTAAAGAACGATAACTATTATTTGATTTGAATCAAATAGTTTATCTCGCCATAAATTCAGACGAGCTCGAATCCACTTCCAGTCAGCTTCATTGTGAAGCTCTCGTCCATACGGTCCCAACGGGACTGACGGTTCGTGATTCTGATTATGTATGTACAGGTTATAGCATTAATAAGTTTATACGGTATTTAAATTAAACTTTGAATTAATTAAATTTCTAATTAAAACAATTGGGCTTAACTTTTACCATTGGGCCCAACTCCACTTCTTAATAGCCCAGACCCGCCCCTTTTCTTCCCCGTGACCTCAAAATACCGTGCTCCAGTAAATTCCCAATCCCATGGCCGATAACTTCCACTCCATTCTCCCTCATCCCTTCCACCGATTCACAAACAGCCAACACCAACGTTTTCCCCTTCGATTCCACTTTCTCTTCATACCCTAAACGTCGAACTCGAGACCCCTTTCTGTCTTGCGCCCTTGCCCGTCGATGATACAAAATCAACACCGAAGCCTACCAAATCATCACCGCAGGTGCTGAATTCCTTCTAGACCCCGAAAACAAACCCAGAAACTTGATTCACAGCTTGAATCTCACGAAAAGATCAACCCTAGAAACGCTGTGTCAAAAACGAACTCGACAACTGCTGATCGCACCAAACAAAAAGACTACAAACTCGAAGAAAAACCCTCAGCGATTCGAATACATTGATATTGAGATTTATGTATTTTTATTTTCATTTGTTATGGATTTTTGAAGGTGGAATTCATTTTCTGGAAAGGAGATAAGTTACGGCGGATTTTGCCTTGACTTGTGAATGAGGTGAATTAGGTTTTTAAGGGTTAAGGAGGGTATTTATAGCAAGCACAAATATCTAGATATTTTTATATTAATATTTTAATTATTTAATCCTTTATATTCGTTTTTGACTTCTAAAAATCCGTGTGATCACACACAATGCCCAAAAATCACGAAACCGGACATGTAGCTAGAGTTCGACATTATGGTCCCAACGAAACTGGTTTCGTCGAATTCCGACTTCGTATGCTCACACAGCGTATTTTTAACCGTCAAAATACTGATTGTTTTACACTCAAAAAATCCGTACGGCCACACAGTGACTCTAAAAATCACGAAACTGGAAATCTAACAACTATTTGATATTGCGGATCCAACAAAACTGGTTTTGTCGAATTCCGACTTCGTTTGCAAAACCGGCTATTTTTAAAGCTTTGGATGACCTATTTAAATATATAAATATATTTAAATATAACTAAATTAAATATAAATAAATTTATATTATCGTATATCTTCACATATGATATCGTATAGCTCCAGAATATCATATCAGAATTTACTGTTTGATATTTTCAGATTTTAGATTTATCGATATTCAGTTTATATCGAAAATCCTTTTATAACGTAAACAAAGCGTTGCAAATTATAAAGGAAATTCCACAGCGACTTTTCTGAAATTTGATTTGGACATAAATCAAAATCTACACAACGAAATCCAGAATTTTCTCTTCCACCAGAAAGATATACTCCACCAGCTCCAAATGTTTCTTGTTTCACAGAAATCTGGCTTAAAACGAATCTTGTACATTCAGTTGAAGTTCAAATCGCCAAATCGCGATCTGCAGCGCCATTTCAAGCTCGATTTTAATTATAATATAATTATACGTTTCAAACTGACGTCGATTGAATAATTTTGTCAATATGATTCAACTCTAAGCTGAATTAAATCTTGGGGATGACCCTGTTCACCTTATATTGTGATTTCCCATATTTTTGATTATTTCTGAATTAAATATATTATTTAATTTAATTAAATATTCCATATTATTTAATTAACGATGATTAAATTCCCTATATCACTATTTTAAACAATTAAATAAATTAATTATGCCCCTGGATAATGCGGGGCATTACATTCTTCCCCACTTAAAATAATTTCGTCTTCGAAATTGCTAAGTTAGAGGACGACCCTACCTATTTGAATTCCTAAGATTTGTTTACCCCTTATTTTTGATTTTAACAGAACCAATTAATATCGACTAAAATATTTATTCATTTCGACTAACTAAAATTTTCAAAAATTCTGAAAATTTTCTAACACTTTAAACTTCCGAAAAATTTCGCCAGCACCTTCTTTGTACTGGTCAATATCTCAAACTCCAACTCGCCTCTCTGGGCCTTCTTCAACCCAAAAGAAAATCAAAACGCCAAAAGGCTTGCCAATTCGGCTCATAAATTCCAAACTCATATAAAATATAAACTTGTACCTTTTTGTCGGGCATATCATTATATCTCTACCTTCTGTTATCATTCCAACATATACCAATGTCATCCCAATTAAATTCAATCACTTTTATATCGTCAAACCAAATCATTCGCTTATACTCAAGTCGAATCCCATTGTCAATCTCAAGTTTCATTCTTGATTTTCAAATTCTAAGTCCAACTGAATTTCAAATTCTTGACTTGTCCATTCAATTTTATTTAACTTAGTTCAAGTTAAATTTCAAATTTTTTTTACCATCTCATCTCATTTAACTTCATAAGTTAAATCTAAATTTTAGAACTTAAATTCCTGGGTAAATTTCAAATCAATTTGAAATCATAATACCTATTCAAAACCTTTGAATTTTCTAAACAACTTGTTTCCTCAAAACAATTCAAATTAAAATCTTTGGTAGTAATCCACCACTTAGAAACTCGAAAATCACACCGATGATACCGCGCAGTCATCATCAGAATTATTTTCCAGTGACCCAAGTGATTTCAATACTATATCATTTCAAAACCCTTACTAAATACATCCATTTTGAAAACATCTCAAAATCTCCCAAGAACTTAAAATTTTCTTATTTTAATTCCAAATCTGATTTAAATTCATATTTAATTCATCTTATTTCATATACTTTACTTTTATGAATTCTGATTGGTTATATATAACCATTTCACATGTTATAATCTTATTCGATTATAATCACAACCTATATATGATAATATATCACATATCCATACTATGTCGGTCCATCGTATTCAAGTGTTTATTTACTCCTACCGATACAGTGGATCAAACTGATCGACCAGAACTCATAAACAACTCAACCAATGAATCTCCATAATATAAAAATTATTTTTATATCAAATACAAATACGCACTCGTATATATACACTCAAACTCAATCTAGGGTATTACTAACCCTATCTCAACCGAGTCACGCCACAGAGCCAAGTAATTCTAAACTTAAGCTCTGATACCAACTGTAACGACCCGGATTTTGAGTGACTTTGGTTATTGACATAAGCACGATGTCGATAACCAAAACATCGAAAAATCCCGGTAATTAATGAAAGAAATTAGAAGGAGAGAATAGATAAGATAGAAACTTATAATAGAAGAAGAAGAAGAACACAACATCAGAGTAACACGAACCTCACAGCAGAACGAATAACATATAATAGATAACATAACTTTGAAATATAATAGTTATGTATACAATAGCACTTATCAGAGTACAACACTTACAACATAGCGGAAATAACTATAGCTATATGATCTTGAAGCCTCCTGCTCCAAGCTCTCCAAGTATATCTGTAAAATCCTGACTACTTGACTGCTTGTACAAAATTGGACACCCAAGAGTTTAGGGAAAACAACAAAGTAAACTCCGGGTCAGTCACGGGACTGGTGTGAGTAAAATAGTTTAACACAGTTTAACATATATATGATATCTCATAAGACCACGCCGTGAATACGGAACGGGTTTTTCCCTTATGAGAATCCAACATCTTTGACAAGCAATATCATTCTGATATTATAATAATTTCTAAGTACAAATATATATCAATCTAGCAGAAACGCTTTCATCTCACGTTCTACATATATAATATACAATCAAAATCGCAAGCACGTATTGGATAATGGATTTCCAACTATGACAAGGTATGGAACCACCTTCTGCTAGTGTACCTCTAGAGAGGAATACACTGGGTTCAACAAGAACATCTTGCAACCCGGCCACACATGACCGACCACTCATTTCGCTTGAGTGTATCGAATGTATATCACCAACGGTTGGGATCAGCAACCGTTTCCCGTATATATTATGGGACATCATTGATAGATTAAAGAAGCAAATGAATATTCTCTAAATAGGTGATTATATACCCTACTTCGGTGCGACCGACTTAGCCATGCTGTCTGCCCGATTTTTGTCATTTACCGGTTGATGAGGCTAGAAGCTACGCTTTATCATTACATCAGATTCACTTCGAATGCTACATTGTCAAATCCATCGAAATCACTAATTGACGTTTACAACAGTACATTACGTGTCAGCTAAAAGAAGTTTCCTTCTCCGCTTCCACTCTTGGTACGGTTGAAGAAATCAATGTACGTGACCTTTCTGGAAATACTCTGTCAGACATCCATCTTCATTCACTTAAAATGTCACATCGTCATACCCGCCAAATCATAAATTGACTTATCCAAAAATAACACGGGTATACAGCTAAGAGAAACGAATTCCTCCACCACCAAACGTGAATACTTTTGAACAGATCAACTTACACGATCTGTTGGATATACTCTGTCAGACCTTCGTCCATACAAGTTGTCCTGGGACTGGACAAACCGAAGGCACTATTCAGTATATCCATCTTAGTCACTATTATCTGTGACGGCAAGGAATTTCGCTCAATCCGAATCAGTCGTTAGACCGATCTAGACCGTTCGAAACCCCTGATCGTTTGAGAACAAAACAAATCAGAACGCAGACGGAAGAACATTTCATTGCTATTACAACAATTCCATCAGATACAAGAATATACAGAGTATAAATGAATAAATTACATTCGATAAATATCAGAGATTACAGTAAATTACATAGCAGCGGAAAAATAATACAAAGCACAACTGAAGGTGATATACGGATACAGAGCTTTCCGGATATCATTCCAGCTGTAAACCAGGTTCCTGTAAATATAAATCTGCAAAACCAAAACTACTAGCTGCCCGTGCGGAAAATAGGGGCACCTAGAGTTTAGGTTAAAACAATAAACTCCAGGTCAGTCATGTGACTGGTGTGAGAACTAATACAGTTAATAATATTGGATTTACAGTTAGGCAAATCAAGGGACCACGCCGTATAACACGGAACGGGTTTCCTCCCAAGAATACCAGTGCATAAAACAAACAGCGCAATGCTAAATAAAGAAAAATGAAGCTGTTATAAGACCCAGGTCCCATCACACAATGCAACGCAAGCCGGAGGATAGGGTTTTCCCTTATAACAGCCAAAGCATGCTTGATACGTTTAAACCACATTATTTGATACTATTATAGGTGTATAGTGTCAAAACAATTTCAATCATAAATATCAATCATAGGCGGCATAGCTACCATCTACTATGTCGCCATACTAGTTCTACAATTAAAACCGCAATACACGTATTGGAAATTGGATTCCGTCATGAGCCGAGGCAAGGGGCAAGCTCCTCTCCGCATTTGAGACACTCTAGCAAATGCCTCAGGACTACACACTCTGGGCAACCCTGGATCTTCAGGGTCGGTCCTCACTTACGTTAGGGGATTAGTATTCCTGAACACACGTTTCGCCGGTCCTTACAGACCAAAAATCGAGGCGCCTCATCCAACAACCACATAGGTGAAAAGTATATAAATGTCAGGGCTGGTAAGTCACTGACACCACCAAAGCTAGAAAGAAACGTCGTGCTCTCCCTGTAGTCCGTATCCCGTTTTTGACTCATACCGAGGTGTGAGGCTTTCGGATTCACGTTATACACAAAGCTTCCACATAGGCCGTGCTTTGATCATCAACCACAAGACTTTGCTTTTCAACAGAAGACTTGATCTATGCAACTCAGCGTGCCACACAGGCAATTCATGCCATGCGATTGATATCTATCGATATATAACCTCTAAGCTCGTACGTCTCAGAGAAGGGCGTTAAGCAAAAGAATAAATTCTCCGCCGCCAAACAGATGTATATTTAATAGAAATCAATCAACACAGAATAAAATCCAATGTCAGACACACAATCCATTTACAAGTCCATTCTGGGTCTGAACGAAACCGGAGGCACTTTCCCCGCATATCCATCCATCTCCAAGTACGTCTGGACGACCACCAACTATTTCCATCCTCTTGGGTGTATAGCCCAATCAGGATCGTTAGTAATTACCCAAACGATGTGAAGACTTCCGGTCTTCAACCACCGTCTTCATCTTCGACATATCGTCGAATCGGTTGTTCAGAATGGGTATAAACCCGGCCTTTCCGAACAACCCGCGTATATTAAAACGAATGTTACACAAACACAACATACGCCTCATTCCAATTCATATTCTCAGGAAAGGTTCCCATTAATTTTATCCAAGATAATTTCTTTAAAATTTATCCTTTAATCTTCCTTTGGATGTCGTTTCAAACCAAATTATGGTTCTCTAAACTAGTCGAGATTAGCGAACCACACCGAAGTAATTATTTATTTTATTTCCCAATCCCAACCTATTCATCCCATGAAGCAAAACTGGTAATACTTCATATCTAACCCCACAGTGTTGTCGGTAAAATTAATTACCATTTCACGTTCAAAATCTAATTAAAGATTTAACTATCGCTTTGGAGCAAAACTGGCGATACTCCATTCTCGCTTATTTTCTAAATTTGATAATTTAAATTATCAATTCACATTTCAATCTAATTGCGGATTCATTAAAACTCCTTTTACTGGGTTAAAGAACTAGTGTTATTTAAAACACAGTTCACGACAAACCCAAATCACATTCTATTTATTATCGGGTTAAAGAACAAGCGTCATTAAAAGCACCCTTCACGATAAACCCACTAATCAATTCTATTTGAAACCCATTTCAAATCCAATTTATTTATTTGAAGATAAACGGGTTTAATTTTAGTTCAAAACTAGTTCATTTCGATAGAAATCTATTTTTATCTTTTCAAATATGGAGTTTTTCATCCCAATTTTTCCCAAATCATTTCTTATGATTTTACACAAATTATTGATATTTTTAATAATTTTATTAAGGTCCGTACAGTCGATTTCCGTCAATAGCCATCGAACTGCACTTACAGCGACCTTTTCCAAATTTTATTTGGACGTATCTCCAAATCCAACCGTTAGATTTCAAATTTCTAATATTCGTTAGAAAGCTCTTTTCGATACGAACCCTACTGTTCTGGTTTTAGGAGAATCCGACGGTTGGATCTCCCGTAATGTCCGTTTGAAATAAATGGTCGAAATTCACGAACAGCCACGGCGCGGCGCGTTCTATTCGGGCCATTATATTATATATATATATGTAATATATATATTTCGTCAATTTCTATTTAATTCAAATTTTATGAATAGTTTCAAATTTGTTTCAAAAACATTTCAACTTCCATTTCAAATTCAAATCAAAATTGAATTTTCTATTATAAATCCTTTACTTTCATTTCTATTTGATTTCAATTCAAATCGATTTTAATTCGATTCGAATTCATTTCGTTTTCTATTCAATTTAAATTCAATTCGTTTTCTATTCAATTCAATTCGAACTCGTTTTATATTCAATTCATTTCGAAATCGTTTTATATTCAATTCATTTCGAAATCATTTTATATTCAATTCATTTCGAAATCATTTTATATTCAATTCATTTCGAAATCGTTTTATATTCAATTCATTTCGAAATCGTTTTCTTTTCAATTCAATTCGAAATCGTTTTATATTCAATTCATTTCGAAATCGTTTTCTTTTCAATGCAAATTCAATTGATTTCGAAATCGTTTTCTTTTCAATGCAAATTCAATTGATTTTCTATTCTATTCAAATTCAAATTTCATTTCAAAATATTCGATTTCGAAATCACTTTTCAATATTCATTTTAAATTGAATAAAATCGATAAAAATATCGTTCACGTCTAAATGGCGTCAATCTAATCAACCCGGCTTCATATATTTATATTTTCAAATATTCTATTTCAAATATTTCGTTCAACACATGACTAATCTCAACGGATGAGTACTGTCAACACATGAACCTTTATTTTATATTATTCTTTATTTTCTAAATTGGAATGAGGCCCAATCAATCACCATATAATGTTAATTATATGGATTTCCATACATCACACGTATATAATAGCATTGAAAATAATCAACCATCAACCAAAGTGCACTACACTGTATAAGCATCAAATATAGATATCTAACGCTTATAACAGCCTGTCAATCAATCGATCGACATATTTAATCAATCAGGATGAGTGAACTTGAAATTTCATCCCAACACCCGTGTGGGGTTTCAAACAATCAAACACAGATTTTATTTGTGCAGTTGGGCGATGTGTAAAATTTATCGACCCAATCAATGTCCTTCAAATAGGTGTACATAAACAAACCGTCCGGTTTGTAAACGAATATTTTATTTTATTCACTTCCACGTTAAAAATTATATTTTTAATGATAAAATATTTTATTTCAACACATGAATTTCTATTCAGTTCATTTACTCAATAAAAATGATATTTTTATTTTTCTAACATATTTTAGGAAATTTCGGCGGCATAACGACACGATACTAGAAACGGGACGAGGCCTAGCCTTATCCCCAGTCTAGTGAAGGCCCACGCCATTCACACATCAATCAATCCATTCCATCTCACCAAACAACTCAAATTTCAACCAAATAATCTAACTAATTTTTGCAATCAAACAAACAAGTCCATGGTTTGTGGATGATTGTGTCGGGTGCTACTAAGCACCGTCTGCATCCTAGTATATATATATATAACTAGAAAAGAAATTGAAGAGTGAGAAATTCTCACCGATAGCTAATCCAACTCCACAACACTTCATTTAAAGAAATCTTCATCGTCCTCGCCTTTTTGTCATCTTCGTTGCCCGTATTCTCTACATATATAAAAATCACATTTTTACTTCGCTATTCAATATATAAAAATCGAATTTTTACTTTGTTATTCAATATATAAAAATCGAATTTTTACTTTGCTATTCAATATATAAAAATCAAATTTTTTCTTCGCTATTCAATAAAAGATTTCGCCTTTTCAAATATAAAGATTATATTTTTATATTCTCTATTATATAGAAATTTTCTTTTCAATACACTACTTACATAAAAAAAATAGTATTTTTATATCTTTTATTATATAAAGATCATATTTTTAATACCCTACATAAGTAAAAATCATATTTTTGAACTTCACCTATGATAAAAATCATATTTTTATTCTTTCTATGATGTAAAAATCATATTTTTATATAATTCCACTTTATAAAAATTATATTTTTATAACTCTAGTATATGAATAAAAATCCTATTTTTAACCTTCCTATATAATAAAAATTATATTTTTATTATGTCATTCATATAAAAATCCCGTCTTTTTATTATTATATATATTTTTAAAAATCAAAGCTTTATATTCGTTAAGCCAAAATCATTTCTTTACTTTATTTCTCATAGAAAATAAATAATAAAATTCAAAAACAAACTCACACGGAGATGGAGAAGGCTCGCTGAGGTAGCAGGGCGCTTGCAGGCGCAGTGGGCCCCCCATCTGCTGGCGGCGTCGCATCCATCTGAAGGGTGAAGGAGGTTTGGGCACGTTCGGTTTTAGAAGGGAGGGAGAGCGACGGGATGGGGTTCAAAGGGGGTGGCGGCCTGACTGGTGATCGGCGGAGGGGGATGTGGGGTCATCAATGGTGGGGGTTTCAAGGGGAGCGGGCTAGGGTTCGGGGGGGGTATCACGGAGTGGTTGAGAATGAAGAAAAGCAAGAGGGGGGAGGAGGAGAGAGAAGGAGGGCGTCGGTGATGTGGGTCGGAGACGCGCCGACCCTGGGAGGGGGTGGCGGTCGATGGTGGGGTTGCGCCTTCTTCCTCTTTTTTTTTTTGAATGAACGAAAATGAAGATTAGGGGGGCCAGAAAGAAATAAAGGAGAGGGAGAGAGAATATTTTTTTTTTGAATGAACGAAAATGAAGAATAGGGGGGAGGGCAGAAAGAAATAAAGGAGAGGGAAAGAGAATATTTTTTTATTTATTATTTTTAATTTCAAAAAGTTGACTTTTACATACAACCTCTAAACGAGGCCCACCGCCTGTCGTCCATAGCGTATTACCCCCATTCCGAACACAATGGGATATGTATCGTAAGCTGATTCGACCGTTACAATCAGTTTCCATTGAAATCAACATATAACTCTATATATTGAATTTGAACGCGCATTTCAATTTACTGGGGTCACATACTAACTCTATAAATTCCCGAAAAATATTTTCCAGCTTCGTATTAACGATACGGTCCTAACAAAACTAGTTTCGTCGAATTCCGAGACCGTTGGAAAAATGGCCATTTTCCAGTCGATTAAAATCAACTAAAACTGGTCAAACGCGTTTTCCTTTGCCACGCTCACATATTGATTCAGAAAATTATGAAATTTGGAATCTAGCAATAACTTGACATCACGGACCCAACAAAAGTGGTTTCATCGAAATCCGAGGTCGTTTGCAAAATTCTAATTTTTAAGGGCCTGAATTCCATAACGACTATTCAGAATTTTCAACTGGACATATCTTTTGATTCCCGCTATGAAATCTTGATTTTTCGGATTCGTTGGAAAGATATCATCAATTAGATCCTATTATTTTTGGTTTCACTAAAATCCGGATTGTTTTGCACTCGGTACATTCAAATGAAGTTTGAGATCGAATTATCGAACTACCGCGCCATTTTCAATTCTATTTTTTTTAATTATATATAATTATTTATATTCTAACGACGGCGTATATAATATACACGTTCGAATTACATTCAAAATAAATTTCTCGTTGATATTATTTAAAATAATTCATTTTAAATATTCAAAATTCATTAAAATTGCCAAAATAAAAATTTTAAACTGGCCCAGATTTTCGGGTTATTACAATCTCCCCCACTTAAAACTTTTTGTCCCCGAAAAGGAACGAAGTTGAAAGTGGTTTGATTAATCAACTCTATGTTCGATCAGGCTTCCATTCTCCAACTCTTCAGTTTCTGAGAATTTTCAAATTTTCAGAAATTTGGCTAACACCCTAAATTTTCGAAAAATTTCGCCATAACCTCCCCTGCACCGGGAGTCACGGGAAAATCCCGAAATTGCCATACAGGCCTTCTGATCTCAAAAAGAAAAAGAAAAAGCCAAGCGGCTAGCCAATAGGCTCATAAAATCATCATCACCCAAACAAAACAGTAAATTATAGTAAACATGTACCTATTTGTCGGGCAAACAAATTTTATTCTCTGCTCTAGCCTCCTTGCTATGACCTTTTCAATGTAAGTATATGTATATGCAAGCAAACGCGACCAATTTTCAATACAATTCAAAATTTGATGCAATTAGGCATAATGGTTCAAAATTATCAAACAAATAAACAAACAACACAAGCATCAATCAATTAGTGGATTAACGTTTCAAATTCATAAATTTGATATATATAAAGAAAATCATGTTTTGGTGCCAAATCACAACAAATGAATCTATCTATATAAGTTTTGGTTCTCACACCAGTCTAATGGAAATATATAGATATCAAACCTTTGAAACACGAACATAAATACTGATAATGCCATGACAATTATCAGTACCATCTCCGGGCGACTAGAATGTGATTCTATATCTATCCAGTATATTAAAACTTCGAATATACGTTCATGACGCGTATATACAAAACCTTTATATACTGGATTGTCCATATTCAATGCAAATAAAATATTCAAATACGTTTAAAACGATTTAAATTTTCAAAACAAAATTGTTTTCATTTGAAAAATATAATCTTCACACTCGTTCTAGGATACTACTGATCCTATCTCTAACGAGTCATTCTAATTGGATATTACTAACCCAATATCTGATGAATTCTTTCGTATGTTTCTAATTTGTCTTGTTCTCGAGCTCTGTAAACCAATCTGATATCAAATGTGACGGCAAGGAATTTCGCTCGATCTGATTCAGTCGTTAGACCGATCTAGACCGTTCGAAACCCCTGATCGTTTGAGAACAAAACAAATCAGAACGCAGACGGAAGAACATTTCATTGCTATTACAACAATTCCATCAGATATAAGAATATACAGAGTATAAATGAATAAATTACATTTGATAAATATCAGAGATTACAGTAAATTACATAGCAGCGGAAAAATAATACAAAGCACAACTGAAGGTGATATACGGATACAGAGCTTTACGGATATCATTCCAGCTGTAAACCAGGTTCCTGTGAATATAAATCTGCAAAACCAAAACTACTAGCTGCCCGTGCGGAAAATAGGGGCACCCAGAGTTTAGGTTAAAACAATAAACCCCAGGTCAGTCAAGTGACTGGTGTGAGAACTAAAACACTTATTAATATTGGTTTTACAGTTAGGCAGATAAAGGGACCACGCCGTATAACACGGAACGGGTTTCCTCCCAAGAATACCAGTGCATAAAACAAACAGCGCAATGCTAAATAAAGAAAAATGAAGCTGTTATAAGACCCAGGTCCCATCACACAATGCAACGCAAGCCGGAGGATAGGGTTTTCCCTTATAACAGCCAAAGCATGCTTGATACGTTTAAACCACATTATTTGATGCTATTATAGGTGTATAGTGTCAAAACAATTTCAATCATAAATATCAATCATAGGCGGCATAGCTACCATCTACTATGTCGCCATACTAGTTCTACAATTAAAACCGCAATACACGTATTGGAAATTGGATTCCGTCATGAGCCGAGGCAAGGGGCAAGCTCCTCTCCGCATTTGAGACACTCTAGCAAATGCCTCAGGACTACACACTCTGGGCAATCCTAGATCTTCAGGGTCGGTCCTCACTTACGTTAGGGGATTAGTATTCCTGAACACACGTTTCGCCGGTCCTTACAGACCAAAAATCGAGGCGCCTCATCCAACAACCACATAGGTGAAAAGTATATAAATGTCAGGTCTGGTAAGTCACTGACACCACCAAAGCTAGAAAGAAACGTCGTGCTCTCCCTGTAGTCCGTATCCCGTTTTTGACTCATACCGAGGTGTGAGGCTTTCGGATTCACGTTATACACAAAGCTTCCACGTAGGCCGTGCTTTGATCATCAACCACAAGACTTTGCTTTTCAACAGAAGCCTTGATCTATGCAACTCAGCGTGCCACACAGGCAATTCATGCCATGCGATTGATATCTATCGATATATAACCTCTAAGCTCGTACGTCTCAGAGAAGGGCGTTAAGCAAAAGAATAAATTCTCCGCCGCCAAACAGATGTATATTTAATAGAAATCAATCAACACAGAATAAAATCCAATGTCAGACACACAATCCATTTACAAGTCCATTCTGGGTCTAAACGAAACCAGAGGCACTTTCCCCGCATATCCATCCATCTCCAAGTACGTCTGGACGACCACCAACTATTTCCATCCTCTTGGGTGTATAGCCCAATCAGGATCGTTAGTAGTTACCCAAACGATGTGAAGACTTCCGGTCTTCAACCACCGTCTTCATCTTCGACATATCGTCGAATCGGTTGTTCAGAATGGGTATAAACCCGGCCTTTCCGAACAACCCGCGTATATTAAAACGAATGTTACACAAACACAACATACGCCTCATTCCAATTCATATTCTCAGGAAAGGTTCCCATTAATTTTATCCAAGATAAATTCTTTAAAATTTATCCTTTAATCTTCCTTTGGATGTCGTTTCAAACCAAATTATGGTTTTCTAAACTAGTCGAGATTAGCGAACCACACCGAAGTAATTATTTATTTTATTTCCCAATGCCAACCTATTCATCCCATGAAGCAAAACTGGTAATACTTCATATCTAACCCCCACAGTGTTGTCGGTAAAATTAATTACCATTTCACGTTCAAAATCTAATTAAAGATTTAACTATCGCTTTGGAGCAAAACTGGCGATACTCCATTCTCGCTTATTTTCTAAATTTGATAATTTAAATTATCAATTCACATTTCAATCTAATTGCGGATTCATTAAAACTCCTTTTACTGGGTTAAAGAACTAGTGTTATTTAAAACACAGCTCACGACAAACCCAAATCACATTCTATTTATTATCGGGTTAAAGAACAAGCGTCATTTAAAACACACTTCACGATAAACCCACTAATCAATTCTATTTAAAACCCATTTCAAATCCAATTTATTTATTTGAAGATAAACGGGTTTAATTTTAGTTCAAAACTAGTTCATTTCTTTAAAAATCTATTTTTATCTTTTCAAATATGGAGTTTTTCATCCCAATTTTTTCCAAATCATTTCTTATGATTTTACACAAATTATTGATATTTTTAATAATTTTATTAAGGTCCGTACAGTCGATTTCCGTCAATAGCCATCGAACTGCATTTACAGCGACCTTTTCCAAATTTTATTTGGATGTATCTCCAAATCCAACCGTTAGATTTCAAATTTCTAATATTCGTTAGAAGGCTCTTTTCGATACGAACCCTACTGTTCTGGTTTTAGGAGAATCCGACGGTTGGATCTCCCGTAATGTCCGTTTGAAATAAATGGTCGAAATTCACGAACAGCCGCGGCGCGGCGCGTTCTATTCGGGCCATTATATTATATATATATATAATATATATAATTCGTCGATTTCTATTTAATTCAAATTTTATGAATAGTTTCAAATTTGTTTCAAAAACATTTCAAATTCCATTTCAAATTCAAATCAAAATTGAATTTTCTATTATAAATCCTTTACTTTCATTTCTATTTGATTTCAATTCAAATCAATTTTAATTCGATTCGAATTCATTTCGTTTTCTATTCAATTTAAATTCAATTCGTTTTCTATTCAATTCAATTCGAACTCGTTTTATATTCAATTCATTTCGAAATCGTTTTATATTCAATTCATTTCGAAATCGTTTTATATTCAATTCATTTCGAAATCGTTTTATATTCAATTCATTTCGAAATCGTTTTATATTCAATTCATTTCGAAATCGTTTTCTTTTCAATTCAATTCGAAATCGTTTTATATTCAATTCATTTCGAAATCGTTTTTTTTCAATGCAAATTCAATTGATTTCGAAATCGTTTTCTTTTCAATGCAAATTCAATTGATTTTCTATTCTATTCAAATTCAAATTTCATTTCAAAATATTCGATTTCGAAATCACTTTTCAATATTCATTTTAAATTAAATAAAATCGATAAAAATATCGTTCACGTCTAAATGGCGTCAATCTAATCAACCCGGCTTCATATATTTATATTTTCAAATATTCTATTTTCAAATATTCTATTTCAAATATTTCGTTCAACACATGACTAATCTCAACGGATGAGTACTGTCAACACATGAACCTTTATTTTATATTATTCTTTATTTTCTAAATTGGAATGAGGCCCAATCAATCACCATATAATGTTAATTATATGGATTTCCACACATCACACGTATATAATAGCACTGAAAATAATCAACCATCAACCAAAGTGCAATACACTGTATAAGCATCAAATATAGATATCTAACGCTTATAACAGCCTGTCAATCAATCGATCGACATATTTAATCAATCAGGATGAGTGAACTTGAAATTTCATCCCAACACCCGTGTGGGGTTTCAAACAATCAAACACAGATTTTATTTGTGCAGTTGGGCGATGTGTAAAATTTATCGACCCAATCAATGTCCTTCAAATAGGTGTACATAAACAAACCGTCCGGTTTGTAAACGAATATTTTATTTTATTCACTTCCACGTTAAAAATTATATTTTTAATGATAAAATATTTTATTTCAACACATGAATTTCTATTCAGTTCATTTACTCAATAAAAATGATATTTTTATTTTTCTTACATATTTTAGGAAATTTCGGCGGCATAACGACACGATACTAGAAACGGGACGAGGCCTAGCCTTATCCCCAGTCTAGTGAAGGCCCACGCCATTCACATTGCCTTATTTTCTATGTTTAGAAAATATATGTTATTAACACTGGAAAACGTTTCCATCTGCTTATTTACAAATCACTACTCTTCCCCAACTATCAGTCCCTGACTGTAAACTAGTATGAGAACAATTCCCTAAGTATAAATCCCGAAGGCCAAAACCAACATCAGATAGGCACTTAGAAAACCATTCAATTTACTAATCTCTGGTCAGTTCTAATTTTACTTAACTCTATTTGATTAACTCTGATTGATTAACTCTAACTGGTTAATTCTAACCAATCAACTCTAACTGGTCAACCTTAATTAATTAACTATAACTGGTTTTACTTGGTTTGACTAACTCAATTTATTAACTCGACTGACTAATTCAACTCGATTAACCTAACTTGATTTACTTATCTCGATTAACTGAACTAATCACTTTGATTAACTCGACTAATTCACTTTGGTTAACTTAACCAATTCACTTAACTAATTCACTTAGTTTAACCTAACTATTCACTTAACTCCTGTCGAATAAACTATATTCGATAACTCCTCTAACTCTATTCGAATAAACTATATTCGATTAACTCCTTTACTCTATTCGAATAAACTATATTCGATTAACTCCTTTACTCTATTCGAATAAACTATATTCGATTAACTCCTTTGATTTAACTCTAATCGATTAACTCCATCGAATAAACTATATTCGATAACTCCTTCGATTTAACTAATTGATAACTCCTTTTCATTAAACTATAATCGATAACTCCCTTCGATGAAACTAACATCGATACTCCTTTCGATGAAACTAACATCGATACTCCTTTCGATGAAACTAACATCGATTAATTTAACTCGACGAACTTAACTCGACTCACTTATCTCGATAATCTAACTCAAGAACTTAACTCCTATCGAATAACTAATATTCGATTTAACTTCATTCGCTTGACTCTAGATCGCAGCGATCACAATGGTTACGCCTGACTCCCTCAGGAAACATCCGACCGCCGTAGGCTATTTACAGCCCTGCGAATTACACTAGCAGTCGTACGAGATGGCAACTTATCCTGAATAACTCTGTTTGACTAACTCTATGTCAAATAACTATATTTGATAACTCTAGTTCGTTTTAACTCTAATCTATTAACTCTACTGAGTAACTCTAACTCGATCAACTCGACTTGATTAACTCGACTTACTTAACTCAACTGGTTAACTTGACTTACTTAACTCACCGGTTAACTTGACTTGCTTAACTCACTGGTTAACTTGACTTACTTAACTCACTGGTTAACTTGACCTACTTAACTCACTGGTTAACTTGACCTACTTAACCCAACTGGTTAACTTGACTTACTTAACCCAACTGGTTAACTCTATTGAACAAGTTAACTCTACTGAAATAGTTAACTCTACTGAACTAGTTAACTCTATTCAACTAACTCGACTCGACTAAACCCTTTCGAACAGCATATTCGTTTTACTAACCTTCGAATACCATATTCGATTTACTCCCTTCGAATACCATATTCGATTTAACTCCTTTCGAATACCATATTCGATTTACTTTATTCACTTTATAAAGATTTCCTTTTTAACAACATTTTATTCATTTGAAAAGATTTACTTTTAAATAACGGTTCTACACTTTAAAAATGATTTCCTTTGTATAAGGTTTCCTTTTCAATTCTATTTGTAAATGGTTTACAAATATTTCCTTTTCAAATTTATTCTTGAAATATTCTAACTCCTTAAATTCTTTGAAAAATTCGCCATAACTCCTTTGTAACGGGAGCATCGGGAAAATCCCCAACCGCCACATAGGCCTTTCCATTCAAAAAGGAAATGATTTGAAATCATTTCATTATTGAATATCTCCTATTTATAAATATTCAAATTTATAAATATTTCTTATTTATAAATATTCCAGTTTACAAATATTCTGTTTTCAATATCACTTTGAAAATCTCCTTTTCCCCTTTCGATATTTTATGGTACTTAACACATCAAATCACGATGACCAATCTCATTCAAACCAATATAATCAACTACAGGTTTTAACTACATCATATATCATAATATATGAAAAACAATAAAATAATTGTTGAGGAATCCAGTCGGATTCCTCCAACCTGTTTCCCTGCATCCACAGATGTTACACAATATGATTATCATCACTTTCAGTTCAATATAAATTATTCTGATAGCAAAATCAATATATATATATTTAACGGTTTATTTATATATATATATAATTTCCACTAACTGACTAGCAGTTCAATCAATCAACCAACACACGGCAATCAACAGATGATTAACAGTTCTAAAAATACATTATAAAAATATAACTGTTCAGAGTTGGTGAGTTTTACTCACATTTGCAGTTCATCGTTAAAGAACGATAACTGTTATTTGATGTGAATCAAACATTTTATCTCGCCATAAATTCAGACGAGCTCGAATCCACTTCCAGTCAGCTTCATTGTGAAGCTCTCGTCCATACGGTCCCAACATGACTGACGGTTCGTGATTCTGATTATGTATGTACAGGTTATAGCATTAATAAGTTTATACGGTATTTAAATTAAACTTTGAATTAATTAAATTTTTAATTAAAACAATTGGGCTTAACTTTTACCATTGGGCCCAACTCCACTTCTTAATTTCCCAGACCCGCCCCTTTTCTTCCCCGTGACCTCAAAATACCGTGCTCCAGTAAATTCCCAATCCCATAGCCGACAACTTCCACTCCATTCTCCCTCATCCCTTCCACCGATTCACAAACAGCCAACACCAACATTTTCCCCTTCGATTCCACTTTCTCTTCATACCCTAAATGTCGAACTCGAGACCCCTTTCTGTCTTGCGCCCTTGCCCGTCAATGATACAAAATCAGCACCGAAGCCTACCAAATCATCACCGCAGGTGCGGAATTCCTTCTAGACCCCGAAAACAAACCCAGAAACTTGATTCACAGCTTGAATCTCTCGAAAAGATCAACCCTAGAAACGTTGTTTCAAAAACGAACTCGACAACTGCTAATCGCACCCAACAAAAAGACTACAAACTCGAAGAAAAACCCTCAGCGATTCGAATACATTGATATTGAGATTTATGTATTTTTATTTTCATTTGTTATGGATTTTTGAAGGTTGAATTCATTTTCTGGAAAGGAGATAAGTTATGGCAGATTTTGCCTTGACTTGTGAATGAGGTGAATTAGGTTTTTAATGGTTAAGGAGGGTATTTATAGCAAGCACAAATATCTAGATATTTTTATATTACTATTTTATTTAATCCTTTATATTCGTTTCTGACTTCTAAAAATCCATGTGATCACACACGATGCCCAAAAATCACGAAACCGGACATGTAGCTAGAGTTCGACATTATGGTCCCAACGAAACTAGTTTCATCGAATTCCGACTTCGTATGCTCACACAGCGTATTTTTAACTGTCAAAATACTGATTGTTTTACACTCTAAAAATCTGTACGGCCACACAGTGACTCTAAAAATCATGAAACTGGAAATCTAACAACTATTTGATATTGCGGATCCAACAAAACTGGTTTTGTCGAATTCCGACTTCGTTTGCAAAACCGGCTATTTTTAAAGCTCTGGATGACCTATTTAAATATATTTAAATATAATTAAATTAAATATAAATAAATTTTTATTATCGTATATCTTCACATATGATATCGTACAGCTCCAGAATATCATATCAGAATTTACAGTTTGATATTTTCAGATTTTAGATTTATCGATATTCAGTTTATATCGAAAATCCTTTTATAACGTAAACAAAGCGTTGCAAATTATAAAGGAAATTCCACAGCGACTTTTCTGAAATTTGATTTGGACATAAATCAAAATCTACACAACGAAATCCAGAATTTTCTCTTCCACCAGAAAGATATACTCCACCAGCTCCAAACATTTCTTGTTTCACAGAAATCTGGCTTAAAACGAATCCTGTACATTCAGTTAAAATTCAAATCGCCAAATAGCGAACTGCAGCACCATTTCAAGCTCGATTTTAATTATAATATAATTATACGTTTCAAACTGACGTCGATTGAATAATTTTGTCAATATGATTCAACTCTAAGCTGAATTAATCTTGGGGATGACCCTGTTCAACTTATATTGTGATTTCCCATATTTTTGATTATTTCTGAATTAAATATATTATTTAATTTAATTTAATATTCCATATTATTTAATTAACGACGATTAAATTCCCTATATCACTATTTTAAACAATTAAATAAATTAATTATACCCCTGGAAAATGCGGGCCATTACATTACCCTTAAAGACCTTGTGTAAGAGCATACCTTTACGTGTAAGCCGCATCGCATAAGCTTTTTACTGTTTATAGTTAGAAAACTACAAGACTGAAGCTGCATTAGCTACATTATTGTAAAGAAACATGGATCTGGACTTTTTTAACCTATAAAGAATGAAGAAATAAAATAAAATATGAACTATATATCATTAGAAAACGAAAGTATCTGCACTAATAAGTCATACCACGTAAAACTTTGCATGCAAGATTTTTGGAAATCTTTAAGCTGCATGGGAAAAAAAATTTGAAATGTAGTAAGTGAACTAATACGTATATCTCAGCTATGAATATTTGCAGATGAATGTGTAAAAAAATTTAAAATTACCTGGAATGAAATGAAGTAAAACATTTTCTCTCCTCCTTTTCCGGGCTTGAGACCGGCATCAAATATTGACATAGTTGATGGCGGAGTTAAAAATGTATTGTTATTTGGAAATAATTTATATTTTAAATAATTATTTCAAGATCAATGTGTGGTAAAGCATTGCACTGAGTTAAACAGTAAAATAGGTAATATTGTGTGAGTTAAAAAGTAACATAAATTGAAGAGCAAAGGAAAAGTGGTGACGTGTTTATACAGCATGTTAGAATGGCAGGTCAATTCATGTCTGTAGCACATGCTAGTAAAACATCTTTGTAAACCACATTTCTAGTATGTGTGTCGTTTATCCGTTGGATTTTTCCGTTTTGTATCAAAATTCTTGTTGTCTGACGTCCTACTCCTCTGGATAAAGCAACATATAATTGACCGTGACTGAAAACATGATGAGGTAGATAGATGCCGACGTTTGGAATTGTTTATCCTTGTGATTTGTTAATTGTTAAAGCAAAAGCTAATTTAACAGGAAATTGTTTTCTAGTTAAATTGAAAGGCATAGAAACATTTTCTAACGGTTTTAACGGAATGCGAGGAATAAAAACTCGTGTACCATGGAAATGACCAACAGCAATTTCAGCGTCAATAAGGTTTCTGTGTAAAACATGACATATTAACCTAATGCCATTACATAAAACAATTTTAGGGTCGATATTCCTAAGTAGCATTATGGGTGATCCGATTTTAAGAGTTAGCTGATGTGGAAGTAAACCGCCTAGAGAAAGTGAGTTGAGGAATTCAGGCTGGTACAAATTATGTGTGTCATCCTCAACAGAATCAAAAGAATAATAAGTATATTCAACACCTAGAA
Organism: Allium sativum; assembly: GCA_030737875.1. Lineage (NCBI taxonomy): Eukaryota > Viridiplantae > Streptophyta > Magnoliopsida > Asparagales > Amaryllidaceae > Allium > Allium sativum. The sequence goes on from CM060922.1 coordinate 925,635,478, forward strand.
ACATGTCTATAATAGTAGCATTGATGTTGTCAACGGTATCATTAGTTGGGGTCAAAATTGCTCTATTCATAATATAATCAGTAGAATGTATACATTCAGTTAGTGCAGGAAATACATGGTCTATCAAAGTAAAAATAGAGGTAGAACTACTCGAAGAGGTAATAATGTCATCTGGGAGTTTGATCATGTCGTCTTGGATGTATGGTTCGTCACCATTTCCAATACGAAGAAGAAAGGCTGCATATGAAGGATCATTGATAGCTCGCATATTTTGGGTTAAATGGAAAACAGTAACATATGACCACAAATATGATTTAATGATACACGCGTCAACAGTTTGAGATCTAGTACCGTTTGACACAATCGGTAGAACTTGACGGAAATCACCGCCTAAAATGACTACTTAACCCCCAAAAGGTATGTCATTATTAGTTAAATCTCGTAGTGTTTTATCTAAAGCCTCAAAGGCGTGACGATGAGCCATTGTTGCTTCATCCCATAAAATTACTCTTGTTTCAATTAGTAGTTTAGCAAGATCTGATTGTTTGGGAATGTGGCATGTGGATGAGGAATCAAGCGCAATAGGGATTTTAAATCGAGAGTGGGCAGTTCTACCGCCGGGTAATGCTATTGCAGCAATTCCCGACGTGGCAACTGCCAGTGAAATATGTCCTTTACTTCGTGAGTGCGCTAAAATAGATCGGTATACATATGTTTTTCTTGTGCCCCCTAGACCGTCAATGAAAAAAATAGAATGTTTATTTTCATAAATAAATATCATGAGAACATCAAATGTTGTTCACTGCTGCAAATTTAAGGAATCAACCGAGTCAATGTCTTCTTGAGGTATGTGTACAGACTTTTCCAACAAAATAAGACTTGAAATATTGCAATTATTATGTAGCATAATATTATGAAGTGGGAAATCAAAGTCGGCAAGTGTTTTGTTGTATTGCCGAAGTAAATTGCCAAGGTCTGAAAGACACAGTTCAATTAAAATTGTATTGTCCGTAACAGAATATGTGTGTTGATAATCTTCTATCATGTATGCACAAAAGTGTTCCCAAATTTGGCGCACATTAATTGGTTCGCAATATACTAAAATCATAGTGAACAGCCTTCGTAGGGCAGTAGGCATATGTGTATTAGAAGCAGACAGTAAGCAATCATAAATAGGGTCATCATTTTCCAGTAAACCTCTATGTTCAGCTGCTTGTTTAAATGTGTTATATTGCTGACCATCGACGGTAAGTAAGTCAACAAATGATAAGGATCCTCTAACATGAGTTATCAGTAACCTCAAAAAATAACGTTCACCTTCAACAGGTGATACGGTATAAATTCTGCCTAATACCCTTAGGTTATTTCGTCTACGAATCCATAACTTATTTTTTCCCCACCAATACTTCTCTGGAAATTAATGATAAAAGTATTGTCTTGCCTCATCATCGTGTATATTAGTAGTGAAAAATTCGGTGAGCATAGTTTTAGTTCTACTATCATCATTCAATACGTCATGCAATAGCTCAGAAGAAGAATAATGTAGTTGTTGTTGATTTGGAAGATGGATTTATAGAGAAATAACAGACGGTGTAATGTTGTTAAGTGAAAATTTAAATATTCTCCATAGAGCTTCTGGTGCACAAATCCATCTAGCATTAGCATAATTAAAAATTTCATCATCGTTGGTTGATGCAAAAACATCAATTGAAACGTGGTCGGATCCCTTGTAAACATACTTATAAAGATATTTTACTGATTTTATACTTGAACAAATTTCAACATTTATATGGCAGTCATATTTAAGTAATAAATAAGGGTTATATGGTACTACCCAATGATTGTCAATTGCGGGTTCATTTGCTTGAGTTAGTCTTATGTTATCACGTCGTCTATATATTGGATATGAGTCGTTTCCTTGTAATGTAATGGGAGCAAATGGTTTGGGAAAATCTCTCTTACATTCACCATTTTTCATGCAGGTGGCAGTAGGATTAAATTGACCACATGGGTGATGAATCATGTGTTTGACAACAGGTGTGTGTAAATCAGGTTCTAAATTATTACATGGAATTTCGGCTCTAACCACACCATCATACTCGTCAGGAGAGTTAAGTTTATCATTTTCAGCTAGAATAAGTAACATATGGGCATGCGGTAAACCTCTTTTTTGAAATTCAATGACATGTACATGCGCGATAACTTTTCCTAAAACACCGTTATCAAACAAATCAGTTTTTAATTAGCCTAATTTTGCATGAAAAATTCGACATGTAATGTCCGGTCTATCTTGTGGTTGTTGCCAAGGAAGTAGTTCTGAAGTAATATCAGGCCACTTGGTGTTACATGTAACAGTAATAAAAAAAATCGGGTTTTCCATACCTTTGAACTACTGCTATTGCATCTTGGTATCGGTGGTGCATATCTCGTGGGCTGCCCATATGAGACGCTGGTAGGATTTGTTTTACACCAACGTTGGCTGAAATAGTCAAATGTGCAATTAGAAAAAGTAAGCAATGATGAAGAAGTGTACGAAATTTGTATGTTGAATTACGACAGTAAGTTAGTTACATGTTGAAGTTTCTCCTGCATTGAATGCATCGTGCAAACCCTGGTATAACTCAGCCCTGATTGTTTGTTGATTGTCACGAAAAAATCTAAGTCCCATCATTTCAATTTTGACAAACATATCAACAGCATATTGCTGAAAAAGGCGTCCACTGATTAGGAGAAGTGATGTCTCTCCTGCTCGAATCTGTAAGAAGATTTAACATAGTTTAATTAATATTAATGACAATGTACTAAAGGAGAATGGTGTGCAGTGTAAGTTGATGTGCACATCGTACGAACGATGTTAAGTACAAAGATGTAGAAAATGAAAATAGGTAGCTACCTGTATAAAGTTAGAGTAGTACGATGCACAGCTAAGTTGGTTGTCCCCGTTATCATGTATGTTCAGATTCCAACCATGTTCTCTATAGGGTAGCAAGACTGGATACTGAAGTGGATCATAAAATCCAGCCGTGTCAGGAACACGCTGGAAGTTTCCACTATTTGTTTGAACTATTATGTCTCTACCATGCAAATCATCTGACTCGTCACCAACAATTACGCTAGCAACTTGTGATGTCGTTGGCAGTTCATGAAGATGACTGTCAACGATGATTTCTTTTATTTTTATTCTGCAATTGTGAAGATCGGAACGCTGTCCCAATTGACGAAGGACGGACACAAATGGGTTAACCGTATCCAATACTTCCTTTATAATCAGAAGTATACCAGGTCTCAAAATGTGGGTATCCAATTGTCGATTTTCGGTCTCGTGCTCTGTGTCGTAAATGTACAGTTGTAAATACCGAGGTCAGTTACCATCAGCAGGCAGAACATTGCCAATACGGTGGTAAATAGATCCATGAGCACGATACGAATAAACACCACGTGTTGCATTTGCCAAATCTTGATCGATATTTGCACCCATAGACGTAAAGGCAAAAGCATTGTTATAAGAGCGGATATTAGTTCTGAAGTGGCTGCCAATTTCAATTTTATCAACAAATAGATCAAGTAGTTGTTGTGGAGCGGGAGGACGGAAAATATGAAATTTACCATTTGAACAGCAAGTTTGGGTATTTTCTTGATCGAATCTTTTTGCTGAGCAGAATGGACAGAAAGTTGGTGGTGGCAGCATATGGTTATGAAGTCTTATGTTTGCTACAAAATTTCTTGCACAGTTATGAGAAGTGGTAAATGTACGAAGAAGATGAGGATTGTTAATTTGGAATGATTTTGTATGTTGCATAGCAGCTGCGGCTTGAAGTCATTGCGAACGGCGATGATCTCGACGGGCTGCCAACTGACTTTGACGTTGTTCAGTTGTCATCCTAGCACGTCGAGAGCGTTGGGTGATGCGCCGCTGTTCCCGCTGCTAAGCATCCATATAGTTATAGAAGAAAGGAGTGAAAATGGTGTAGGTGAATAAGCTGGGACAGTTTAGTGTTGGGCAGATTGTGGGTAGATGAACAAAGTGTATGAGAAAAAAGAAATATGGAAGAAGAGAAGAGGTAGAAGGTAAGTTTGTAGTCGTATAACAGTAAAAAAATCAGCATATAAGTAGGAGATGAATGTGGAGTGGTAGGAGATATTTGAATAATTAATGTAACACGGTGTAAATAAGAAAGACATGATAATAGGACAGAGTAATTTGAAAATATCAAGCTAAAAAAATGGGGAGAAAGGTAGGCAATAAGAAACTAACGTTTAAAAATTTCTGAGTATATTTGTTTGTATGATTAAATAAATGTAAGTTTAAATAATAGGAAACCAATGGGAAAAAAAGAAAATTATTTAAGCAAATCATAGTGAACTGAATAAAATTCTGGGTTGAATGTTTACTTTCATTTAGTTAGTTATAATGTATACGTAAAACATAGCGCAGAGTAAAAGCTTTATGAATTACGTAGAAATTTCAATGAGAGCAGAAAAACTTAGCTCAGTATTCATCAGTTATGAAATAATTGTAGGAAAAAATGGGAAATGGTAAAATATTCAATGAACAAATAAGTAGCAGCATATATAACATGCAGTTGTATACGTACCCAAATACAGAAAAATTGGTGTATGTTTTATCATTTTTGCAAGCATAGAGTAATCAAAGCGTAGTAATTAAATAACAGTGCAGGTAATTGTGTGCGAAAATGTATTTACACAATCAAAGAAATTTCATTAATGAAATCTCTTGTACTGCATAAGTACGGTTACGCATATTATTCCAACATTGGTATATAATTAGTACGGTGACGCAGAAATGGAAGCCAAATATGTGACTATAAAATTGGATTAAGAACCCAGGTAATTGGTGGATATATGTGGACTAAGCATGAGAACTGGGTAACCAAACCTCAGTTAAGGCATAAAATTCTAAACTTATAGCAAAACAGAGATAATTTAAAAAAAGTGCAATAATTTTAATTGTAAACTAATGCACATTGTCAGAATATTAGTTTTTTCAAACCTGATATGGAGTGGGTGAGCAGGCAGTATTAAAAATTGTACGCATAATTTACTGCTTTCATTTTTGTACATATTTAGATTAAAACACATAAATCAGATAAATTAAGTATAACTCATTACACCCTATATTTACTACCAAATATGTACTGTGTAATGAAAAATAGTACCATGGAAGAACCATACCTTTCTTGGTGTAAACTCGTAGCAGCATTTGTTTGCATGTTTGATTTAGCATTAGGCAGAGGTTTTGAATTGCAGTCACAGAATTATTATTGTCTCACACTGCAACATGGTATATACAATTTGTTAGTATAAGTAATGAACGCTGAAAGCTGTTAAATGTTGAACAAAAAAAATCATGCATAGAAAACAGAAGTGTAATTGGATGAAAAAAAAGTATAAACTCACAAAAGTTAGACAGGACATCGGTAGAATGAGCCAATACAATTAGTGAAAAAAAATTAAGATTGTTGAAAAGCATAGTCATCAATAAAAAATGTTTGTAGCAGTGCAATATAAATACAACACATCTAAATATGTTACTGTTAGTACATAGTTATTGTTAATTAATGAGTCCAGACAGCCATATTAAGGATAATAAAGGTTATATGGAAATGAGTATAACCTAATTATTTGTTATGCAAATTTTGAGAAAAAACAATAAATATTTATTGCATTTTTGTTAAGCTGTCATCATTTTCATATTTTGAATGACATGGTATACATAAAATGACACACAACCAATGGTATACATAAAATGACACATAACCAATGGTATAAGAATTATTGCATGGTCCAAAAATGCCTTTATTCTCAACCACTTTGACATAAATATAACAGTTATGTGATGGAAAGCTTGTTTACCCAGTCTGAACGAATGAGATTAAAAGGTTTAGCACATTCGTTTCATCCTCAAACAACTGCTCACCCAACGTTTATTTCGTCGGCGTCATCTTCTTCTTATTTCCGATCCACCTTATTAAATCCGCAGCTCGACGTTACTAAAAAAATGAGACAAAATACAAAGTTTTAGGACTTCAATACTTCAAATATGAAACCTGCGTCAGTGTATAATAAAATTATTTCGAAATGCTGAACCAAAGTGATTCCGTACCTAAAACATAAGTCATACTTCTTTCATTTTACAACCACCGTCATCCATCCTTCAACGGGGGCAGCACCGGACTAACCCATGACTCCAGCTAACACCTCCCGCCATGCAGGTCTATAATCAAGTAATAACGAAGTAATTGATTTTTTATGTTTATAAGAACAATGAAATAAGGAGAAATAACAACGGAAAAGCACAGATCACAATGGCATACTTTATTAATATGACTATTTATATTCAAGTGGGATACTTGACATTATAAATCATTGTGTTTTGATTAAAAAAGAAGGAAAAAAACAATAAATGCAGGTATTTGTTTACAAAACTACAAATTTGCGAAATTACTACTTTATTACAACAAATGAGTGAATGTATGCATGACGTAATATAAGGGATCATAAGGGAACATGATATGAAGATAAACATATTTATCATTTTCAGCATAGCTCTTGTATAGTAATGTAGGAACAAAATTTTTAGCTTACTAACAGAAAACAGAGTATTGTGCACACGGTGTCCAGGCAATCATAGTCAAAACATAGGAGGTGTCAGCCATGTAACTGCTTTCCTAACCAACATGTGATATGTAAGCGAGCAGTAAGCATGTGTTATCAAAATCATGTCAAATAAACTACCCAAAAATTAGGTTAAAAAATTAGGATCAAAAAGTAAGGGGACAGTATGAAATATATATCAATATTCAGTGAATAAAGCAGCAGATGTGAAGAAAATGCTTCGAACTGTAAACTATCAAGTGAATATAACATGAATCGGAAATTAACTAAGTGTAATAACGTAAAAAACATATACCTTAGTAGATCTGAAGGAAACGGCCGGTATAACAGTGTATGAAGAGACAGATCTGGAAGTCAACAGGAATAATCTAGGAAGTTGATGGCAAATAATTCGTATAAGCTTAGTAGACGGTGGATTTACTTTTGTAAATGTAAGAAATATATACCTTGGTAGATCTGGGTGAAACAAACGGCAGTAGATATTGTGCAGTGGCAGATCTGAACGTCAGCAGGCGAGATAAGCAAATTCGCAAGTAAACAGAAGCAGTTGTTGTGGAGACGTTGACGGTGTAGAAGGTGTAAGGAGATATGGGGAGGAGAAGTTGAAAAGTTATTGTCATACGGGTTGGGATTGTGGAAGACATGGACGGAGAGAAGAGAATAAAGGCGTGGAAGATGGATGGAAAATGGAAGAAAGATCAAACGTGGGTTGAAGCGGTTGACTAACCGGCTGTTGTGGTCAAAAGCAGAAAAGAAGGAAGGTGGGAGGACGAAATTGCCCTGAAACCGTAAAGTTTTGCAGTGCGTAATAGTGGGAGGGTGTGGGTATTTATGGAAGCAAACAAAAGCTTCACCATTTTTAAATGATTTCCTTTAGTAGTAGAGAAGATTAATAAATCAATAAATTCTATGTTTAGCAAAACCTTATGTTTACCACTCACGTAAACCCCTTTTTCAAGGATATCCACGAAGATAGCATGTAAGTTGTGAGAATTTCCTTTTGATATTTACATGTAGGCCCTGAATTTGACATTTATACCATTATACGAAAATAAATTCAAAATAAGAAAAAATTTATACATGAACCGAAACATATCCAAGGGATGCACAACTTACCTTATTAGAAAAAACTGGTGCATTTGCAGATATAAAGCCGAATAAAAATATTCAAGCTCATTCAACAGTTTATTGATTATGCAAACTCAAATGAAGTATGAATATTATAAAAAATTAAAAAGCAAACAATCTTCTCCAGAAAGACCAATAATAATGAAAAAGAAATAATAATGGTAACAACAATAACAACTCTGATTCTTGTCATTTTCTAGAAATACACATAAAGCAAGATACTCAATTTAAGGGGAAGAAAGGTTCAACTAACAAAATTGGAAAAATATGAAGGAAATCATGAATGATATACGGAAAAGGTAATTTCCAAAAAAAAAAATAGTACCTCCTGAGTCAGATCCACGAACTAATGTAAAAACTTGACAATTGTTGCAACCTAAGGTTTCGGTAGAGCAGTAGAGCAACCTTCTTCGACTGAAACTTGGAAGACAACATGGAAGTCGAAATCAACTTTTGACTTTATCATTAACAATCACCAAGACAATTTTCGGCTAGGTGGGAATTTTTAGTTAATAATGTGTAGTAGGATTTAATCTGCAAAAACAACAGTTGTTGGCTCAATTTTTATCTTATTAGATAGATAAAGAATAAAAATTCCATATTAAAAATCGTGAGTTCGTTAATCAATAAAAGACTCACCTGTGAGGAGAAGGCTTGGCAGGAGCAAGAAGATTAGAACCAATCTGAAGACTCTTGTGGATCATCGCCCATGAAATCGTGGAAATTTATCCTCTATGTTTTGTATATCTCTGCTTCAAATAAAATTTCAGACAAATCTGATTAGCTATAATCTAAAATAATGAGATATAATGTCAGAAGTTCATTCCAGGGTCATAAATCAAATGTAAGAAATAAAGTTGCCGATAACAAAATAACCGTGAGATCATGCTACAGTGAAACCATAAATCAGATTCCCGAGAGCAAAAAATAGAGTGACCATAAATTACCGAGAGAAAATATGTTGAGATATTAAGGAAAGATATTATGTTGAGATATTAAGGAAAGATATTAAGAATGAGTTAATGTTGAGATAAGGACAAATAAATACATTATCCTATATTTGGTGTTAGAGAATATGCCAAGAGATATGCCATGGAATATGCTCCAGAATAAAGAATGTGCTAGGAATATTCTAGAGAATAATTGACCCTATAAATATAGGGATTAGCATTGTAATAGCGAATCAATTCATATTAATAAAAATGTAGCCTTTTGATTGTTTACTGTTTCATCTCTCTCTTCTCTCTGATCTAAATTCTTTCATGGTATCAGAGCAGGTTAAAGGGAGGAAAGAGATATGTATATAATTATTAAAAAAAAAGAGGGTTCACTGTTGTGGCTATCTATGATGAGTTTTGCTGTGCTACATTTTTTTTTCGTATTTGCTCATCCCTGAAGGCTATGAACTTGGTTAATTTGATTCTGTTTGCTGCTCCTTGGCACATTGATCTTGTGATTTTCGTTTGGCATTTGTTATGGCTATTCATCCCCCTCAACTGATATATTCTTTTGCCCTGCTTATGGATCTACTGTAATAACTGCCAGTCATCTTCCATAAAAACCAATATATTCTAGTGGTTGGTCCACTTTAAAAACCATTATTTCTAGTGGTTGGTCCACTTTAAAAACCAATATTTTCTAGTGGTTGGTCCACTTTAAAAACCAGTATTTCTAGTGGTTGGTCCACTTTAAAAACCATTATTGAGTGTGGTCCACTTTAAAAATCATTATTGACTGTATATTGAGTGTGGTCCACTTTAAAAACCATTGAGTGGTTGGTCCACATTAAAAACCATTATTGAGTGTGGTCCACTTTAAAAACCATTATCGAGTGGTTGGTCCACTTTAAAAACCATTATTGAGTGGTTGGTCCACTTTAAAAACCATTGGTTAAAAGTGAAGAGTTGCTGATGGCGTATGGAAGTTTGAAGTTGACTGTCATTTTGTTCGTGATGCAATCCCAGATGGGCATTTGTAATCCGCATGCTCCATCTTGAGGGGGGGTGTTGAGATATTAAGGAAAGATATTATGTTGAGATATTAAGGAAAGATATTAAGAATGAGTTAATGTTGAGATAAGGACAAATAAATACATTATCTTATATTTGGTGTTAGAGAATATGCCAAGAGATATGCCATGGAACATGCTCCAGAATAAAGAATGTGCTAGGAATATTCTAGAGAATAATTGACCCTATAAATATAGGGATTAGCATTGTAATAGCGAATTAATTCATATTAATAAAAATGTAGCCTTTTGATTGTTTACTGTTTCATCTCTCTCTTCTCTCTGATCTAAATTCTTTCAAAATATAATGAGACCATAAAACATATCGAGAATATTTAAGCATGTAAGAGGAAAAAAACAGCAATACAATGTAAAATCAGCCAGTAGTGGAAACATCTAACAAAATAGTAAAAACATAAAGTGTAAAGAAGAATACCTTAGAAATAGAACAAAATGCAAGAGAAATCAAAAGCAAAGAGGATTTTTTTTGTATGCATAAGAATTGAAATTACCAATCTAGTACCTTCCTCCAATAATGGATGCGTAATTGTTGTAGCAGGTTGAGTGCTTCTCCGAAATAGTATGATAGATGCCCCTAACATCTTTCAGTTGAATCTAACCTTCGTATAAGCGTTCAAGGAGTGGGAGAGAAAAGAGATCGGTGGGAGAATACGTGTTAAAGGAGAAATTGGGTGAGAAATAAAGTTGTGGAGTGTGTGGAATCGTGGAGAGATGGGAAAAAACTAAGTGTGTAGTTAAAAGACCAATATAACCTTATTATTATCTTTTCAATTTTCGGAAAAAGAGGAGAATTAAGATGGGCAGTTCTGGAAGAATGAAAAAGGCTTCAAAGAGGGAAGTATTTGCATTATATATAAGATATATATATTATAATTTGCTTTGTGTGTTTGCGTTGAATTTCAAATATATACATTGTATAAATTTATTGTGTGTTTATGTATAATTTATAATATATATATTGTTATAATTTGTGTTGTGTGTATGGTGTGTGTGTATGAGTTTATGTGTGTGTTTCAAATTATATATATTATATAAGTGTATATGATTTAGTATACGTTAGGTTGTGTTTTATTTAAATGTATAATTTATAAAATATATTTTTATGCATCGAATTTTAGATATATATATATGTTAAAATTTTCTGTGTGTTTGTATATAATATATATATATATATATTGTGTAAAGAATTTATTAGGTTTATTTTGAGTCAAGTTTGGTGTTGAGTTTGAGAACTTGTTCCAAAACCAAAATAACCGTACCGATCCATTGAAAATTTCCTAGTCTCCTTTTATAAAATAAAATAAAATATTGAACGATCATCGAGTTAAAATCCATTTAGAGCCATGCCTGCAAGTCGTCGTTTCATTTTGGGCTGCGAAAGGTGAGTTTATCTCACACCTGACTCACATTATTTCATAGATGTTAGATCAACTAAATGAACTGTTATGGAATATATAAGATTTCCTGTAGAAATTGTTTGTTTAAAATATACACTTTCATATGTGACACGATATTCATATAACATGTATGTACAGTGATTATATATGACTATGATGTGATTGATGATATGTGATGATTTGTTATGCTATAGATACCCCTAGTTTAGGAAAAATCACTAAGGGTTGAAATGATACATACCCGAATGGACATTAGATTAGAGAAAAATCGTTGTGGGTTGAAATGATAGACCTGAACGATTTTTACTGAATCTGGGATTGCGGGTTGAAATGATAAACCCGTAATTTTTTTATAAATTGTGGGATGAAATGATAAATATCCATATCACTTGGCAATAGGGTAGAAAACTATACACGGACACTGTTGGTCATGTTTTCAAATTAAAATGAGTTGGAAATTTTGATTGTAATAATATTAATTTAAGATCTTATATTTGTGTTTGAAAGATTTATAATAAATTTTGTATATTTTAAATTATATGTTTTAAAATGACTTTTTGGGTAAAAATGTATTTAAATGCTTATTTAAGATTTTACTTATAATTTATTTATTTTAAACTGTATAATTTATTCATATATGTATTTTTGACTTAAAATAAATATATTACAATAAATAATTCTTTTTAAACCTATTTCTAAATTATTTTAAACCTATATATGTTTATAAAGCTATTTTCTATATAAATTTATAAATTATAAATATATTGTCAATGCTTATTATATATATATTTTATAAACTTTAATAATAAACCCAATAGGTGGATAAGTTTTGATTTTGCAATTTAAATTCAGGGTTTAAAGGTTTAAATTTATATAATGATACTTGATTCAATGAATTTGATTTTAAATCAACTAAATGCGAATTTTGAATTGACTTAAATATTAAACTTTATAGGAAATGAACGTGAACTGCGTAATTAATTTGAATTTGAATTTATAATTGATATGAATATATAATTCCGATTATAAATTGAATGAATATGAATTGAAATAATTTTATATATGGAATTGATTCATACAATATTTGGTTTGAATTAAAGAATTTCTCAAATCAATTTATTTCAAGATATGATTTTATGAAATGACGGTGTGTAAAAGGTAAACGTTTGGTTGTTAAAGAAACCGAGATCAGATATTGTCATACTCTCTGCCGATACCAAAAACCACTTTAATAACTGTGTATGCGGTGGAGTTCCAGAATGAAGTAGGATGATTTGGTGGCGATTACTGCATTTGAAGAAAGAGAACGGTGATAGATAGCCTTGACCTTTAGGTCATAATTTAAGTGACTAAAACAAGAGCCATACCCAGGTTAATGTGAGCTAGCTCCTCTTAGCGGACATGCTTCTTCTATACCATATATATAACTTTGTGATTGATTGGCACCTTTGATTTTTGGGAGCATTGTCTGGGGTGGGCGGTAGTCATGGCTATGTGTTACCACCGGCCTGGGTCTGTAATCCAATAGAATCACTACTGATGGATATTGCCTCGATGCCTTGTCATATTTATCCTGATCAAGCCCCCTACGATTTTGATTTAACGTTGTCGTGTCACAGCGCATCCCTATACACCGACATACTGGTGTTTTATATGCAAAATGTACGATAACGGTATAAACAGTGTAAGGGTAATAATGGTAATCCCGCTTACATAATTTTCAATAGCATAGTTAAACATACACACTATTATAATAGTGTATTATATTATATTATATTAGTTTAACGGATCCGTAGAGAATGGTGATCCCAAACATCCTTTAAGTTACTAATGCATTTCATTGAATATTTCATTTGAGTTGATTTACTTCCATGAGAATGTTAGTCCTGAGCCGAGTTGTTTTGTTTTGCATTATTGCTCGGGTCAGATCGAGTATTGCAGTGTTGAGATTTCACCCTATGAAATTGGAGACTGTTGAAGATATCATCTCTACCTATTGATTCTGACTATTTCTCTTTTGTATTAGAAATTCTTGTATTTAGACTTCTGCTGTATTTAATTTTGTAACTCTGATATTATGTATAAATTTTGAATTTTATTTAGTAGCTTCATGAACTACTATTGTATAATTTATTTATTCCACTGCAAGATGTTCTATTTTTTCTGTGGCTATGATTCTGTGATCTATTCTATTTACCTCATAAGCAATAACATTCTATCATTTCGAACGGTTCTAGTTGGTTTAATTACCAGCTTGAAGTGGACGAAAGACAGTATGTTACATGCCACAGCCTTCTAACTGCCACACCATAATTACGGTCAAGGTACACTCTACATGGTGTAACAGACCTTTCTCCGAGAAACGCTTCATCTGGTTGTTCCTCGGAGGGCCATCTCAGAGTATCCTACCACGTCCTGTAGAAGCCTTGTGCTTCCCTTAAGTCCATAGAATAATTAGTTGGACGTGCTTCCCTCGTGTCTTTAGACACTACGATGATCTGCTCTGTTGGGTTCTTCATCTCCATACGTACGGACTGGTCCAAGCTCATCACGCCATCGCGTTATTAGAACCTATGTCTAATCTTTTAATTACGCGATTTTTTTAACTTATCATGTTGCTAATTAACTTGATTATTTACACATTCAGTTTCTGTTCAAATTACTGGTTTATTAGCTTATATTTGGCTTCTCACTTTCCCCAATCAGCCCTACGCTGCTGGAACTGAACATATCTATAAGCCACTTATTTTCCCCAATCAGCCCAACGCTGCCGGGACGGACTTCCACTTATTATTATTGCATTCATTAAACTTAAGCCTCCCAATTACTCCCTCAGGTTCATAATATAAGAAATTTTAAGAAGTTTGTTTTGTTTCAAAATATAGGATGTTTAAGCTTGTTATTCCAATTTTAACCCTATCCATAATAAATGACGTAAACCCAAAAGCAACTTTATGAATATTTTTATGCAAGAAAAAGTAAAAAGTGGTTGATGGGAATAGGAAAATTAATTGACGACACATGAAAAAAGAAATTAATTTGTAAGGCAAAACTAATTTAAGTAAGGGTTAAAGTGTCATCTAATTTTTTTCTTAATTCTTGTGCAATCCTCTAAAACTTCTTACATTATGAACCGGAGGGAGTGTAAGTTTACTAATAATAAGCCTGTATTCTTTCTCATTTAAACCTCATTTTATATCATTACCACAACCATCGCTATGCATTTTCTTATTATCTTAGTTCCCTTAACTAAGGTTTATTAATAAGTTATCTTTTCATCATTGATTATAACCTACATTATAATTCCATTGGCCATCAGACAAGCCTACCTATTATACTTCATTCTCATTTATCCGATTAATTATAATAGGTTACATTCCACATTCATCATACTTTCCCTTGGTTCCTTGTTATTTAAGTGAACCTTTACTATTGTAACCTTCCTTTATTTACCGTCTTGTACATTTTTATTGTTATCACGAAAAATTTCACACACTCATTGAATTGGTTGGTGGAAATATACAAAAATATGTTTCGATAATATACATCAGTTAAGTTCCGTTGTCGCAAGCTAATTCTTTTTATTACATCATGTGTGTGTATGTTTGATTAGCGTGCAATACAACAAAAATCACTATTTCACACTAATCCTAACCTTTTTGGAATTCAGCCATGGCGGAAGGATAATGTGGAGGCGAAAAGAGAAATAATAAAGGAGAGGCTAGGAGGGAGGTATATATAGTTGCAAGTGTAAATGAAGACCGTAGGATTTATAAGATTAAATCCTCGCAGTGCATGCTTGCAATATGTATACATATATACGTACATATATATATATATATGCATATATATATGTATATGTATATATATAAACCCCTAACAAAACTAGCCTTTCACATCAAAATCACTAAGTTCGGTCGGCACTCTATGTAGAAGGGCGGTCGACTGGTGGTCGACAACTCTTCAACAGAGGAGGTCAACCTCCTTTGGTCGACTTTGCCCAAGAAAACATATTTCCTGCTTGTTTTCCGATCTTATTATATGCTTATTAACTAGATTGATTACCTCCCTTAAGTATTGTAACAACACTAAAATTCAGAACCAGTTTAATTTTTTATTTTGGCTACTTTAATGAATTTTGAATATTTAAAATGATTTATTTTAAATAATAACGACTAAAAATTTATTTTAATCGAAGTTAGAATGAATAAATTTAATTTATTTTTAAAACGAGCCTGAAATGGCGTGGTAGTTTGAAAATTCGATTTCAAATTTCAAATGAATGTACATGATTCAAAATAAATTGGATTTCAGTAAAACCAAAAATATTCGAATCTGTTTAATTATATCTTTCTAACGAATGTGAAAAATCCATATTTCATAATGGGAATAAAAAGTTATGTTCAGATGAAAATTCAGAATAGTCGCTATGGAATTTATATATTTTTTAATATAATATATAGCCCAAAAAAAATAGCCATTGTGCAAACGACCTCCGTTTTTGATGAAACTATTTTTGTTGGATCCGGAATGTCAAATTATTGCTAGATTCTAATTTTCATAGTTTTTGGAATCAATATGTAAGCGAGGTGAATTTAAATGAGTTTGGCAATTTCTGTTTGAATTTAATCGACTGGAAAATGACTGTTTTTCAAACGGTCTCCAAATTCGACGAAATTAGTTTTGTTAGGATCGTATCGTCAAAACATAGCTAGATTTATTTTTTTGGAATTTTTGGAGTCAGTATATGGCCCTAGAAAATTGAAATGTACGTTGAAATCAATTTTATACATTATATTACTTTATATTTTAATTTTGATGAAAACTGATCGAAACAGTCGAATTGGCTTACAAGACATATACCATTGTGTCTGGAATGGGGGTAATTAGTTAGGGGTGACAGTCATTGGGTCTCTGTAACGACCCAGATTTTCGCGATCCTGGATATCGACATAAACTCAATGTCGACTACGCAAGCATCGGAATCACCGGATAATCCATGAAAGAAATTAGAGGGTGAGAATAGATAAGATAGAAACTTAGAAAAGAAGAAGAAGAAGAAGAACATACAACATCAGAGTAAACATGAATCTCACAGTGGAACGAACAATATATAATAGATACATAACTTTGAAATAAAATCTGTATATGTTTACAGTAACATTATCAGAGTACAACACTTACATCACAACGGAAATAAACAATAGCTATAAAAACGCAGCTAAAGCCTCCTGCTCCAGTTCCTTCTAGTATATCTATAAAAAACTGACTACTTGATTGTCCGTACAAATTTGGGCACCCAAGAGTTTAGGGAAAACAAAACAAAACAAACTCTGGGTCAGTCATGGGATTGGTGTGAGTAAAACAATTTAAAACAGTCTGAGCAATTAAACGATATCTCGCAATACCACGCCATATAACAGAACAGGTTTTTCCCTTATGAGAACCCAAATCATTTTTAATTTTACTTTCAAATCGTTTTGAAAGAAAAGATAATCTTTATATTAAAACCCTTTTGATATTATAATAGTGTCTATCAATCACAATATAATAATCATCTAGCAGAAATGCTTTCGTCTCACGTTCTACATATATAGTACACAATCAAAACCGTGAGCACTTATTGGATAATGGATTTCCAACAATGACAAGGTATGGAACCACCTTCCGATAGTGTATCTCTAGAGAGGAATACACCGGGTTTAACAAGAACATCTTGTAACCTGGCCACACATGACCGACCACCCATTTCTCTTGAGTGTATCGAATGTATATCACCAACGGTTGGGATCAGCAACCGTTTCCTAAATGGGACAACATCAAATAGATTTAAGAATGAAATGAATATCTCTAGATAGGTGGTAATATTCCGTACTTGGCAGCCAACCACTTAGCCATGCTGCTTGCCCGATTTTTTTCATTTCCTGGTTGTGAGGCTAGAGGCCACGCTTATCTCTGACAGATCACACATTTATTCACTCCGAATGTCACATCGTCATACCTGCCAAATCATAAATTGATTTCCCAAAAATACAACGGGTATACAGCTAAGAGAAACGAATCACTCCACTACCAAACGTACATACGTTTGAAGAGATCAACTTACGTGATCCATTAAATATACTCTATCAGACATTCATCCATACAGGTCGTCCTGGGACAGGACAAACCGAAGGCACTATTCTGTAAACAGGACAACCCTTTCATAACTCCATCTTCAATTATCTTCATCATATTTGATCGCAACGCTAATGCCCAAACAGAGTGGTTTTCAGATAATGAATCTGATGCCGGTCTCTCCGTATTGACAATGAAAATGGTCAAAATCTTTGATAGTTGGTGATTTAACTATCAAAGGAAAACATGTGTACAAACAACGGTCATATTTCCAAATGGAAAACTTACCGAGCAAATCATCAATCGACACTGATCCACTTTAATTTAATTTGTCATTCAATTATCCATTTCACTATTCCTGTTTCCATACGTTCAACATTTCTTATTTTCTAAATTTAGAAAATATACGTTATTAACAATGGAAAACATTTCCATTTCTTAATTTCTATATTCGAAAACATTTCTGATTCTTATTTGCCAAACATTTCCAAAACTCCTACATTTGGATTTAAACAGATGTTTAAATAAAACATCGATATGTCAACTCAAACCATTACATTCATTAACTAAATTCACTTATCCAATCTTCATTGTCGAACCTTAACCATTCCTTAGTTAAAAACGAAGTCAATCAAGTTGGGGTATAATTACCTCTCAGACCTTAACTGAACAACATTTCTAACTTCGAAAGAGACAAAGTTCTAAATCTTTAACAACTTTCTTACGTAACTCTCGGATTCCATTTACGAATCCACTTCTTTATTAAAAACACTGATTATAACTATAGCATTATAATCCCAACTTCTAAAATATCTAATTCCAGAATATAACTTTTAGTCCTTAATTTAACTAAATAACTAAATAGGCAATTTATAAATAAATCATTAAACCTTGATTAAAAATGGAAAGTGTACTTTCTTGAATTTGATATAATCGAATTTCAACGTATAACTCTCTTTCGAATAATCTCTATTCGATAACTACTTTTCGAATAAACTATATTCGATAACTACTTTCGAATAAACTATATTCGATTAACTCCTTTCGAATAAACCATATTCGATAACTCCTTTCGAATAAACTATATTCGATTAACTCCTTCCGAATAAACTATATTCGAATAATTCCTTTCGAATAAACTATATTCGATTAACTCCTTTCGAATAAACAATATTCGAATAACTCCTTTCGAATAAACAATATTCGATTAACTCCTTTCGAATAAACTATATTCAAATAGCTCCTTTCGAATAAACTATATTCGAATATCTCCTTTCGAATAAACTATATTCGATTAACTCCTTTCGAATAAACTATATTCGAATAACTCCTTTCGAATAAACAATATTCGATTAACTCCTTTCGAATAAACTATATTCGAATAACTCCTTTTGAATAAACTATGTTTGAATAACTCCTTTCGAATAAACTATATTCGAATAACTCCTTTCGAATAAACTATATTCGAATAACTCCTTTCGAATAAACTATATTCGATTAACTCCTTTCGAATAAACCATATTCGATAACTCCTTTCGAATAAACTATATTCGATTACTCCCTTTCTCTATTCGAATAAATTATATTCGATTAGCTCCTTTTCGACTAACTCTAATTCAATTAACTCTTTGAATTAACTCTAACTCGATTAACTCAAATCGATTAAGTCTAATTCAATTAACTCTAATCGATTAACTCTAATTCAATTAACTCTAATCGATTAACTCTAACTCTATTAACTCTAACCGACTTATTCTAATTCGATTAACTATAACTCGATTAACTCTAATTTGCTTAACTCTAATCGATTACTATATTCAATTAACTTTAATTGAAATCCACTTTAAACAATCTTCTCATAACCCTTTTATATCTCGTTAATTCCCTTTTATAATCCTATTTATTTTCCAAATGAATATTCCTTTTATAATTTTATTTATTTAACAAATACATATTTCCTTTTCAATTCTATTTATTTAACAAATAAATATTCTTTTTTTAAATTCTATTTATAAATGTTTTACAAATATTTCTCTTTCTACTTTATTTCTAAATGTTTTACAAATATTTCCTTTCTAAATACACTTTAAAAATTCTCTTTTTACATTCCAGTATTTCTTATGGTAATTTACATACCCTATAACAATGATCAATATCATCAAACACACATAATCAACAGCAGATTATATATCACATCATATATTTCAATATATAAAAACAGTAAAATAAATGTTGAGGTATCTAGTTGGATTCCTCCGACCTGTTTCCCTGTATCCACAGATGTTACACAATATAATTCACATCAAATTTCATTTCAATATGAAATATTATGATAAACAGAATCAATAATTGATTAACGATATATATAACCATATTGATATTTTCAACCAATCAATTAGCAGTTCTAACAAACAGTCAACACACAACAATCAATCATCATTTATCAGTTCTAAAAATACGTTATAAAAATATGAACTGGTAGAGTTGGTGAGTTTTACTCACTTGGATGGTCATCGTTAAATAACGATAACTGTCGGTTGATTCAAACAGACAATTTATTTCGCTATAAAAGGTAATGAGCTCCAATTCACTCCCAGTCAGTTCCATTGCGAAGCTCTCGTCCATACGATCTCAACGGATCTGACCATTCGAAATTCTGATAATGTATGAATGATATAACTCAACAACAATTTAGAATACATAGTTGAATTAAAATTATTTCTATTTAATTCAAATGACTGTGCTTTACCTATGTAAACAGGTCCAATACATCATACCCACAACTCCAGTCGTCTTCTCCCTCTCTGTAAATTCCAGCGCAAGTTTTACAGTGCCATTTCCCTTTTTCCTTCGATCCATTCATGATCAAATCTCCACCAAATTCCAAGATAAAATTATCATAATTCTTCTCGAGCTCATCCACCCTACCTCCTCCATTTCAACCTCGCAGTCATCTTCTCCTTCACTGTTTCAAACTGTCGTGCTTCTTTAACTCCCATTACCGAATATTTCAAGGCATCACAGACTTCATCCCTTCGTTAGAAACTAAACAAAAATAACCTAACTTCTTCATTTCAAAATTCCTGTCATTCAATATCATTTTCATATATGTCGAGCGTCTTCTTCTATTTCCGTTATCAGCAGTTTTCGTGACCTACAGAACCCACGAATTGTTTTAACACATTTTATGTCCCCAAATAAGCGATTAACCAATACTTAAATAAAATGAAAAAGCTTAATCACTTTATTAACCCAAACTAGCGCTTAAACTCTTATTAATGGTCTTCTCTTTGAAATGTCGAGACCCACAATTCAGCAGCTTCCATCCCGACTTCATCCTGCTTTTACTCCCTCACTTCACCATTTTCGGAACCAACCCCAAATCGCATCTCCTCATTTAATTCTCTTCCATTCCCAAATGCAACCCCTTCCCTCCTCGTTCAAATGACTCGCGCTGCTAACGCTAGACCCTCTGCCTCACCTCCAGGTATTCACGATAGAAGGGTCGACCTCCAGTACTCCTCTATAGCGACAGAACTTCCATTCAACAAGTTCCTTTTAACTAGCCTTTTCGGCTACAATAGATCACCGGAGTAAGGATTACCACCACCAGTCGAGGGCTACTAGCCTCCTCCACCTTTCCCCTTCAATTACCTCCTCCCCCCGATGTCAGTATCACTAGCAAAGCCGGCCGCATTGGTCAGCTATTTACCGCTGCTTTCGAAATTTGGTGCTTTCAGATGTTGATCGCACATTGTAAATTTGGTATGAGATTGACGTTTACTGGAAGAGGAAAACAATGAATTCAAGAATGGATTTTTTACTGAGAATTTGATTTTTAATTTAATTTAGAAGTGGATGATTTTCGTGGTAGTTCATTTCGCTGGTGGAGGCGTGAAATCTGGTTGACCAAGTAATTTCATTTCGGGTTGTTGACTTAGGTATAAGCGTGTATATATAGGGTATGGTGGCTTATAGGATAAGCTTCCTATGTTGATTTATTATTTTATATCGTATCGTTAATTGTATTCGTCATTTAAATATTCATATGATCACATATGATATCCAATTTTGACGAAAATGGACATACAGCTACAGTTCGACATCACGGACCCAACGAAACTGGTTTCATCGAATTCCGACTCCGTTTGCTCACACAGTTTATTTTTTAAATGTCAAAATACTGACTGTTTTTTGAATTAAAATCCTATATGGCCATATACTAACTCTAGAAAATTAAAATCTAACAATAGTTTGACATTACGGATCAGTTTCGTCAAAAACGGAGGTCGTTTGCAAAACTGGCTATTTTTAAAGCTCTAAATAACCCATTTAAATATATAAATATATTTAAAAACAGTTAAATTAAATATAAATAAATAACTATTATCGTATATATCCATAATAGAATACCATACAGCTCCAGAATATCCCTATATGAATTTCTAACTCGATATTTCAAATCCCGATTAAATCGATATTCGATTTATAATAAAAAATTCATTTATAATATAAATAAATCGTTATAAATTATAAAGGAACTCCATAGCGACTTTTCAAAAATTTGATTTGGACATAAATCAAAATCTAGACAATGAAATCCTGATTTTTCTCTTCCATTAGAAAAATATACTTCACCAGCTCCGAACGTTTCTTGTTTCATAGAAATCCGATTTAAAACATATTCTGTATATTCGGTTGAAGTTCAAATCGCCAAATTACGAACTACAGCGCCATTTCGAGCTCGATTATAATTATAATGAAATTTGTACATTCAACCATCATTAATTAAATATAATCGTTATCGTAATTCAAATTTTTAACTGAATCATATATTTTGAATTGCCCAATTCACACCATATTGCCATTTCAGCTAATTCTAATTATTTCAGAATTAAATATATTATTTAATTATTGTTTTAATTAAATATTCACTATTATTTAATTCAACGACCATTTAAAACTCAAAATCATATTTTAAATAATTAAATAAATTAATTATTATACCGTAAAAATACGGGACATTACATTCTTCCCCCCCTTAAAATAATTTCGTCCTTGAATTTGCTAAGGTGGAAAACAAACCCTATTAACTGGGTAAAAATCATTTGTTTACTTCTTAACTTCAGTTTCAACTGAACTAATTTAATTTCAATTAATTATTAATTAATTTTGACTAATGCAAATTTTCAAAAATTCTGAAAATTTTCTAACACCTTAACTTTTCGAAAAATTTCGCCAGCACCTCCTTTATATTGGTCAATCAGTACAACTACAACTCGCCTCTCTAAGCCTTCTTCAACCCAAAAGAAAATCAAATAGCCAAGCGGCTTGCCAATTCGGCTCGTCAAAATCTCATGTCCAATATAAATATAAACTGGTACCTTTTTGTCGGAGATATCATTATATCCTTTCCACCTGTTATCAATTCAGCATATCTCAATGTATCCATTCCAATTGTTCACCAATCAATTTATTCTCAACCAATTATTTGCTTATATCCAAACCAATTTTCATTTCAAACTCGAGTTCAATTCTCGATTCCAATTCTTAACTTATCAACTCAATTCCATTCCAAATCATTTCATAATCAAATTCGGATTCTACTTAACTTATTTTAAGTTAAATTCTAATTTATATATTCACCTTTTCCATTTGAATATTTTTTACTACATAAGTTAAATTTTAACTTCAAACTCAGAAATTCAATTTCTTGGGTTTTATTTCAAATCAAATTTGAAATCATAATAACAATTCAAAACCTCTGAATTTCTGAAAACTTGTTTTCGCAAAACAATTTAAAAACAAAATCTTTAGTAGTAATCCGTCACTCAGCAATTCGAAAAGGAACACTGATGATGCTGCTGTCATTATCAGAATTTATTTTCCAGCGATCGAAGTGAGTTCAATACTATATCACTTTTCAAAACCATTTCTAAACATTTCCACTTTGAAATATATTTCGAAATATCTTTCACAAAGTTTGGAAAACATTTCCCATCCTCCCAGGATTTTAAAACTTCCAAATACTTAATCCAAATTCATTTGCAAATACCATCCTAGGTTTCCAGTGTTTAATTCCGATTCTGATTTAAATTCAGATTCAATTTAATTAATAACACTTATATGAATTCTACTTGGTTATATATATAACCATTTAATTTATAATCTTACTCGATTATAATAACAACCAATATATCCAATATATTATAATTCCAATATATATATATATATTCTCTATATCAAAATATACTTTGGATAAAATTATTTTCATTTACCCTCTTTTCAAAACATATCATGTCGACACATTGTATTCGAATGTTTAGAAACTCCTACCAATATAGTGGATCAAACTGATCGATCAGAACCCATATAAAACTCAACCAACAAAACTCCACAATATAAAACCATTTTATATTGAATAACAAATACGCGCTCATATATATACACTCAAACTCAATCTAGGTTATTGCTAACCCCATCTATACTGAGTCATGCCACAAAGCCAAGGTAATAATTTAACCTTCAGCTCTGATACCACTGTAACGACCCGGGTTTTCGCAATCCTGGATATCGACATAAACTCAATGTCGACTACCCAAGCATCAGAATCACCGGATAGTCCATGAAAGAAATTAGAGGGTGAGAATAGATAAGATAGAAACTTAGAATAGAAGAAGAAGAACATACAACATCAGAGTAAATATGAATCTCACAGCGGAACGAACAGTATATAATAGATACATAACTTTGAAATACAATATGTATATGTATACTGTAACATTATCAGAGTACAACACTTACATCACAGCGGAAATAAACAATAGCTATAAAAACGCTGCTGAAGCCTCCTGCTCCAGTTCCTTCTAGTATATCTGTAAAAACCTGACTACTTGACTACCCGTACAAATTTGGACACCCAAGAGTTTAGGGAAAACAAAACAAACTTTGGGTCAGTCATGGGACTGGTGTTAGTAAAACAATTTAAAACAGTCTGAGAAATTAAACGATATCTCATAAGATCGCGCCGTGTAACGGAACAAGTTTTTCCCTTATGAGAATCCAAATCATTTTTAATTTTACTTTCAAATCATTTTGAAAGAAAAGATAATCTTTATATCAAAACCCTTTTGATATTATAATAGCGTCTATCAACCACAATATAATAATCATCTAGCAGAAACGCTTTCATCTCATGTTCTACATATATAGTATACAATCAAAACCGTTAGCACTTATTGGATAATGGATTTCCAACTATGACAAGGTATGGAACCACCTTCCGATAGTGTACCTTTAGAGAGAAATACACTGGGTTCAACAAGAACATCTTGCAACCCGGCCATACATGACCGACCAATCATTTCTCTTGAGTGTATCGAATGTGTATCACCAACGGTTGGGATCAGCAACCGTTTCCAGAATGGGACAGCATCGAATAGATTTAAGAATGAAATGAATATCTCTAGATAGGTGGTAATACCCCCTACTTGGCAGCCAACCACTAAGCCATGCTGCCTGTACAATTTTTGTCATTTCCCGGTTGTGAGGCTAGAGGCCATGCTTATCTATGACAGATCACACATTTATTCACTTTGAATGTCACATCGTCATACCCACCAAATCACAAATTGATTTCCCAAAAAATACAACAGGTATACAGCAAAGAGAAACGAATTCCTCCGCCACCAAATGTACATACGTTTGAAGAGATCAACTTACGTGATCCATTAAATATACTCTGTCAGACATTCTTCCATACAGGTCATCCTGGGACTGGACAAACCAAAGGAACTATTCTGTAAAGAGGACAGCCCTTGCATAACTCCGTCTTCAATTATCTTCATTATATTTGATCGCAATGCTAACGCCCATACCGAGTGGTTTTCAGATAATGAATCTAATCTCGGTCTCTCCGTATTGACAAAGGAAATGGTCAAAATCTTTGATGGTCAGTGATTTAACTATCAAAGGAAAACATGCGTACAAACAACGGTCGTATTTCCAAATGGAAATCTTACCGAGCAAATCATCAATCAACACTGATCCACTTTAATTTAATTTGTCATTCAATTATCCATTTCCATATTCCTGTTTCCATATATTCAACGTTTCTTATTTTCTAAATTTAGAAAATATACGTTATTAACAATGGAAAACATTTCCATTTCTTATTTTCTATGTTAGAAAACTTTTCTGATTCCTATTTGGAAAACATTTCCAAAACTCCTACATTTGGATTTAAACAGATGTTCAAATAAAACATCGTTATGTCAACTCAAACCATTACACTCATTAACTAAATTCACTTAACCAATCTTCATTGTCTAACCTTAACCATTCCTTAGTTAAAAACGAATTCAATCAAGTTGGGGTATAATTACCTCTCAGACCTTAACTTAACAACATTTCTAACTTCGAAATAGACAAAGTTCACCATATAAATCTTTAACAACTTTCTTACGTAACTCTCGGATTCTATTTACGAATCCACTTCTTTATTGAAAATACTGATTATAACTATAGCGTTATAATCCCCACTTCTGAAATATCTAACTCCAAAACATAACGTTTATTCCTTAATTTAACTAAATAACTAAATAGGAAATTTATAAATAAATCATTAAATTTTGATTAAAAACGGAAAGTGTACTTTCCCAAATTTGACATAATTGAATTTCAATGTGTAACTCTCTTTCGAATAATCTCTATTCGATAGCTCCTTTTCGAATAAACTATATTCGATTAACTCCTTTCGAATAAACCATATTCGATAACTCCTTTCGAATAAACTATATTCGATTAACTCCTTTTGAATAAACTATATTCGAATAACTCCTTTCGAATAAACTATATTCGATTAAATCCTTTCGAATAAACTATATTCGAATAACTCCTTTCAAATAAACTATATTCGATTAACTCCTTTCGAATAAACTATATTCGAATAACTCCTTTCGAATAAACTATATTCGATTAACTCCTTTCGTATAAACTATATTCGATTAACTCCTTTTGAATAAACTATATTCGAATAACTCCTTTCGAATAACTATATTTGATTAACTCCTTTCGAATAAACCATATTCGATAACTCCTTTCGAATAAACTGTATTTGATTATTCCTATTCTCTATTCGAATATACTGTATTCGATTAACTCCTTTTCGACTGACTCTAATTCGATTAACTCTTTCAATTAACTCTAACTTGATTAACTCTAATTTGATTAACTCTAATTCGATTAACGCTAATCGATTAACTCTAAGTCTATTAACTCTAATCGATTTATTCTAATTCAATTAACTATAACTCGATTAAATCTAATTCGATTAACTCTAATCGATTTACTCTAATTCGATTAACACTAATCAATTAACTCTAATCGATTACTATATTCAATTAACTTTAATTGAAATCCACTTTAAACAATCTTCTCATAACTCTTTTATATCTCGTTAATTCCCTTTTATAATCCTATTTATTTTCCAAATGAATATTCCTTTTATAATTTTATTTATTTAACAAATACATATTTCCTTTTCAATTCTATTTATTTAACAAATAAATATTCTTTTTTTAAATTCTATTTGTAAATGTTTTACAAATATTTCTCTTTCTATTTTATTTGTAAATGTTTTACAAATATTTCCTTTCTAAATACACTTTAAAAATTCTCTTTTTACATTCCAGTATTTCTTATGGTAATTTACATACCCTATAACAATGATCAATATCATCAAACACACATAATCAACAGCAGATTATATATCACATCATGTATCTCAATATACGAAAACAGTAAAATAAATGTTGAGGAATCCAGTTGGATTCCTCTGACCTGTTTCCCTGCATCCACAGATGTTACACAATATAATTCACATCAAATTTCATTTCATTATGAAATATTCAGATAAACAGAATCAATATTGGATTAACGATATACATATATAGCTATATCGATATTTTCAACCAATCAATTAGGAATTCAACCAAACAGTCAACATACAACAATCAATCATCATTTATCAGTTCTAAAAATACATTATAAAAATATGAACTAGTAGAGTTGGTGAGTTTTACTCACATTGGACGGTCATCGTTAAATAACGATAACTGTCGGTTGATTCAGACAGACAATTTATTTCACAATAAATTGTAATGAGCTCCAATTCACTCCCAGTCAGTTCCATTGCGGAGCTCTCATCCATACGATCTCATGGATCTGACCGTTCGAAATTCTGATAATGTATGAACGATATAACTCAACAACAAGTTTGAATACATAGTTGAATTAAAATTATTTCTATTTAATTCAAATGATTGTGCTTTACCTATGTAAACGGGCCCAATACATCACACCCACAAATCCAGTTGTCTTCTCACTCTCTGTAAATTCCAATGCAAGTTTTATTGTGCCATTTCCCGTTTTTCCTTCGATCCATTCATGATCAACTCTCCACCAAATTCCAAGATAAAATTACCATAATTCTTCTAGAGCTCATCCACCCTACCTTCTCCATTTCAACCTCGCAGTCATCTTCTCCTTCACTGTTTCAAACTGTCGTGCTCTTTTAACTCCCTTTACCGAATATTTCAAGGCATCACAAACTTCATCCCTTTGTTAGAAACTAAACAAAAATAGCCTAACTTCTTCATTTCAAAATCCCTATCATTCAATATCATTTTCATATATGTCGAGCGTCTTCTTTTATTTTCGTTGTCATCTGTTTTCGTGACCTATAGAACCCATTAATGGTTTTAACACATTTTATATCACCAAATAAGCCATTAACCAATACTTAAATAAAATGAAAAAGCTTAATCACTTTGTTAACCCAAACTAGCGCTTAAACTCTTATTAATCGTCTTCTCTTTGAAATGTCGAGACCCACAATTCAGCAGCTTCCATCCCGACTTCATCCTGCTTTTACTCCCTCACTCCACCATTTCGGAACCAACCCCAAATCCCATCTCCTCATTCAATTCTCTTCCATTACCAAACGCAACCCCTTCCCTCCTCGTTCAGATGACTCGCACAGCTATTGCTAGGCCCTCCGCCTCACCTCCAAGTATTCACGATAGAAGGGTCGACCTCCAATACTCCTCTTTAGCGACAGAACTTCCATTCAACAAGTTCCGTTTAACTAGCCTTTTTGGCTACAATAGATCACCGGAGTAAGGGTTGCCATCACCAGTCGAGGGCTACTAGCCTCCTCACCTTTCCCCTTTAATTACCTCCCCCCCCCCCGATATCAGTGTCACCAGCAAAGCCGGCCGCGATGGTCAACTATATACCGCTGCTATCGAAATTTGGTGCCTTCAGATGTTGATCGCACGTTGTAAATTTGGTATGAGATTGAAGTTTACAGGAAGAGGAATTCAATGAATTCAAGAATGGATTTTTTCATTGAGAATTTGATTTTTAATTTAATTTGGAAGTGGATGATTTCGTGGTAGTTCATTTCGCTAGGGGAGGCGTGAAATCTGGTTGACCAAGTAATTTCATTTAGGGTTGTTGACTTAGGTATAAACGTGTATATATAGGGTATGGTGGCTTATAGGATAAGCTTCCTATATTAATTTATTATTTTATATCGTACCACAAATTGTATTCGTCATTTAAATATTCATATAATCACATATGATATCCAATTTTGACGAAAATGGGTGTACAGCTACAGTTCGACATCACGGACCCAAGAATCTGGTTTCGTTGAATTCCGACTCCGTTTGCTCACACATCATATTTTTAACCGTCAAAATACTGACTTTTTTCAAATTAAAATTCCGTACGGCCAAATTCTGACTCTAAAAATCACGAAAATTGAAATCTAAGAATAATTTGACATTACGGATCCAACAAAATTAGTTTCGTAAAAAACGGGGGTCGTTTGCAAAACTGGCTATTTTTGTTATAATTACATGTATTTCTTCATACACCTACTCTACTATTCAGCTATTATTATATGCCTATTTCTGTTATTATATGCCTATTTATGTTCTTCTTCCTCTCTTATTCCCTTTTTCATTTTATAAGCCTAGTCTACCTTCGAGCTTAGGCCAATCTCATAAGAGACATACGTATGAACGAAATTGGGAAAATTGGGGAATATTGGGGAATGAAAATAAAAGGAGGAAATTTCGGGCATCCCTTTGTACTGTGGACTATGACTGAAATTTAGGGTGTATGAACATGTAAATTTGTAGGCTTATTTCAAAGATTAAGTGGAACAGGTTAATGAAATTGTATATCACCCGTGTGACCTGTTACATCTGTGCGGGTTAAGTAAACCTGTTTAATTTATTAGGGTTGTATGGACACTATTAACATGTGAAACTTAACCTGTTAAATCTGTGGGGGTTGTACAAACTTGTTAGTCAGCGACCTATTAAATCTGTGGGGATTATACTGTAAGACTTAACTAGTCAGAATCCGAGTTAATTGGGGGCACAAGTTTAGGGGTTTGACTTGTGTCATCTGTTGTGCGGGATCCATATTATTCAGTAACCCATTTTGGTATTAAACGAGGACCCCACACTAGGTAAGGGTTAGGGAATGCTTAATGAACTAATTATAAGAGGTTCATCTGGGAAGGGGTGCATGATGGCGCGTTCCAACGGGGTCATGTGCGTGCATGGGCCCGGCCTTCCTAAGTAAATAAGCCATTGTTGCACCTGTAAATAGGTCTGTGTCCTTCTGTAGGTTGCCACTTTAGGAAGTAATACGCCCTACGGTTGGGCCGACACAGGGTATTTATGTGTTAGGGAGCCGATCGCTTGGGAGTAGTAATTAGGGTACATCTAGTCCTGCCTGTTTAGGTACCGTTATTTCTGTTTGGGGTAACACCCATTATTTCTGTTGGGGTACCTATTATTTCTATTTAGGGGTAAAACCCGTTATGTAACTAGAAGTACACCTAAATCTACCAATTTATTTCTGTTGGGATCACTCTGTTTCTGTCAAGTAACTGGAAAACACCTAATCCGGTATATTTGGTACTGAGAAAGTAGTTGAGAAGCATAGTTAAAACTGTTCATTCTGTTTATCCTGTTCATCATGCTTATACCTGTTATAGTTACTGTTATCTCTCATCCATTTTATTTGCATATCTTGATACTTTTACTTCTTTATACGCTAAAGTTCACCGGACTTGCCATACTTTACGTTTGACCCATTTTGTTTCCTTTTCTCTCTTTCCTTCCCCCGAAGTTCTCAGGATGGGAACGCTTAGTCGTCATTAAGACTTTCTCTCTCTTCTATTTCTGCTTGGATCCAGATCTACTTTGATGTATCGCTTCGTCTATTTGTCTATTTTGTTATGGTTACTTATGGGGA
This sequence comes from Allium sativum, assembly GCA_030737875.1. Classification (NCBI taxonomy): domain Eukaryota; kingdom Viridiplantae; phylum Streptophyta; class Magnoliopsida; order Asparagales; family Amaryllidaceae; genus Allium; species Allium sativum. The sequence goes on from CM060922.1 coordinate 925,666,123, forward strand.
TTATGATTTTTCATTTATTTACTTTGATGGTTTTTAGCACAAAATAGCTGTTTTGTTTGATGTATTTTATTCTAGTATTTTAGTCTGATGTTTTACCTGAATTTGAGACTACGATGTTTTTTGTTGAAAAATAAAGTTTTAAATTTCTGCTGCTATTTCATATATCTGTCTTGAGAGATTTTGTTTCTGTTTACCTATAACGCTTTACGGAACTTAATGCAATCTGATAAAACGTGACATTAACGGATGTAGGGTGTCGCATGTCTTTTGAAAAACAAGTCCTTTTGTTATTCCCTGACTTCTTGCATAACCCACATCTAATAGTCTTTGTAAATTCACCAGCAGATTTTAACCTTTTAAAAGACGATGGACGACCATGCATTCTTCTACCTTTTGGAGGTGCTATAATTGTTGTTGTATATGACGTAGTTGTATACACAATTATATGATTTTTGTTTGATGATAACAACCAAATAAATATTATTTTAAATGTGTTTGTTACTGTACTGTTCTATATATACATCACAAATAGGAATATAATATTTATATCTCTACAGTTCACTCATATATGCTGACACATATGAACATCATCGTCTTCAGTTTTTTGTCTTTACTGCTCTCCAATCCAGTCCAGTCATCTCCATGCCTGTCACAAAACACACACGCAATAAACTGGAACAAAAATAAAATTAAATACAAGCAAATAAAAATTTATTTTTTAAATTTTATTTTCCTTAGAATTAAGATGTGTTTCTCATCATTTTTCTAGACTTAGTATGATATGCAGGGATAGGAAAAATTATCTGATGGCAGATGTACACACGTGTATAAATATACACGTGCGTAATGCCTCGCCAATCGAAATACAGTAGCGTGCAACTGGGGAGTAGCCACGTGGACCATCTCGACCTAGTGCAATAATAATAAAAGTGGTCGAGCACAAGTCAAAACAGCACACATGAATAATCAAAATCACAGTAAAGATTCAATCTTAATTGCAGCAAGAATGATAGCATGAATAGGTCAAAAATATGTTTCTGCATCAATGGCAAAGGTGTGGACACATGTACAAATGGGTTTGAAGAATATGGTTTAAGTGTAAAGCATGATTTGGACAGAGCATATATATAATGATGTCCATGTCAAAGCATACACAGTAAGTCACAAGAGCAAATGATTCATGTGCATTTACACAAATGGCCATAGAGCTTGTTCAAGTGTAGCCAAAAAAAATTCAGATTCAATGGGACAAGAATTTCAAGTTTAAGCATCAGTTTAAACTTGGGATAAATCATGGTACAGCTCAAATATGTCATAAGCAACTTATAGAAAGAACTACAAGACCACATGAAGCACCAGTTTATTTATCAAGGGGTGGACAAGCTGAGCAGTTCAGGCACAAGCACAACCAAGAGTACACAAGCAGTGTTCCAGTATGCAAGAGAAATGCATGGTGTGTATGGACATGCTACAGCATGGTGAAAGGATACAAGTGCTGATACAATGATCGAATCAAACATGGGAAAGGCACATAGGTGAAGCTAAATACATGGATACTATTGTCTACATGTACAGTTCCAAAGTGGTAAATGCACAAAACAAATTTGGTGCAAGCAAGCAGGAAGGATATAACGTGTACAAAGCCAGGTCCAAGCAAGAAATACAATAAAGCAAATCATTGCATCAAGTATTTCATAAAATCTGGTTAACACAACAAAGCAACATGGTACTGAATTAAGTATACTCAATTAACCCAAGAAAATTCAAGTGCAATATCGGTTCTTAACAAGATCAAGGCTATATAAAAAACATCAATTTTTAAAATACAAGTGTAATCAAGATAGAATCTGCTCGAATCGGTACATATGGACATCTAAAGTATCAGAAAATTGCAAGGCAAAGTCAGGCAAAGCATATGTACATAGGCAAAACAAAACTAGGTGGGATCCATTCTTATCAGTTCAAATTAGACTTGGCAAAGTGTGTAGCAAATTGTTTGGGCAACAAACTATTCGAGCAACAACAGACCAACAAGAAGTCAACTGGTCATAACAAGGATACAAGTGAAACAAGTACATAATTTATTCTCATCTCAAGGATACAAATGCAACTGATCATCTCAAGAATAGTATCTGTTCTTATCTAAAATTTGTCAGTGCAAATATCAAAGTCATGTATAGCATATGTTCAATCAGTCATGGCACAATTCAAGTGTAATACAAGTTTAAGCATCTGTTCTTAACAGAAAAATAAGGATTCAAAATTCCAGGCAATATTTCAAGGAAAAGGAATTCACAATTTTTATGGGATAAAAGACTCAATCAAGTTTCCAGAAGCTACCAAGATTTTTCAGAGATAATGTTATATACGGCAAAAACTTAAAACGAAGAATTCTCTGAAATACAAGTTCAAATCACCAACCGAAATTCATGCAATATCAGACCAAATCTAATAAGAAATCAGAGCATATATATCAGATTAATATACTATATAAACACCAATCATCACTGGCCATTAACTATCCAAGTTCAAGCATAAATAGAAGAAAATTCTAATCGAAAATTCATACTAGAAAAAGAGACTGCTTGGATCCCAAATCAACGTTCATAGACTCAATCGAAGAAGAGATTGCAACTGGGATTGATACTCGACATTGCGCAAGCCTCAAATTCGAAGAGATTGGAAAACCTAAGAGCAAAGCCGCCTCCATTTTTTTTATCAAAGAAAAGAGATCGGGCCAAAGTGAAGTGGTGAAGCAATTAAAAAAGGGCCAACCAAGTTTATTTCTAAAGGAGTTCAAAGTTTAAAGAGGGTGTCAAGTTTAAAAGGGATAAGAGCTTTAGTGTTTAAACTAGGGTTTTGTTGATTTGTTTTCTAAGTTTTTTTAAATTGTTTTCTTTTTATTTGTTTCAATTGGATTAGAGTTTTCTAGTTTGTCTCTAAAACTAGGGAGACGAATTACGGGATTTCTAATTTGGGGAAATCTAGTTTCAGGAATAGAAACCAGTGCAGGGTTTTGAGTGTAGGGTTAAGAACAATTGGGAGCGAGTGTCGCGAGTTTACAGGGGATTGTAAGCGTAGATATTGTTTTAACTCCTAGTAGAAACCTTGGGGAATGCAGCAGTAGGAAGGTTTTTGCCGAAGCTGGATATATCTGTGTGTTATTTATTTTCCGCATTTATTCTGATTATTATCTACGTTGTTATTATTTTAATTACTCTACAAAAATTTGTGATAAACCTTATTCACCCTTTCTAGGGTTAATTTAGATCCTGCAAGTGGTATCAAAGTAGGTATTTTAATTTTATTTTAACTCTACAATCATGAATCTGTCTAATAACGCTTTTTCTGAGGGTCAGTCCATAGCTAGGCCACCAATGAATAATGGAACTAATTATGCATATTGGAAAGCTAGGATGAAATTTTATTTGAGTTCAGTCGATTATGATGTGTGGGATATTATTGAAACGGGTTATAGTTCTCCCACTGTTATTGTTAGTGGTGTTGAAATTCCTAAATCAAAAGACAAGTGGGATGCTAATGATAAAGAATTATTTTCAACTGATGCCAAAGCGATGAATGCTTTAATTTGTGCTCTTGATAAAACTTAATTTAATCGAATTTCTCATTGTAAAACTGCATAGGAAAAATGGCATATGTTGGAGGTCACACATGAAGGAACATCTCAAATGAAGGAATCTCGTCTCGCTCTACTCAGCAACAAATATGAAAATTTCTCTATGTAAAGAGACGAAGATATAAAAGAGATGTATGGACGCTTCTCATCACTAGTCTACAATGCAAAAGCTTTTAGCAAAACTTATACCGAAGTGGAATTGATCAGAGAAATATTGAGAGTACTACCGATGAATTTTGAATCTAAGGTGATGGCGATTCAAGAATCAAAATATCTGAATAAAATAAGCACGGAAGAGTTGATTGGAAATATGATTACTTACGAGATGGAGTTAAAAGCAAGAGAAGAACGAAAGAATTCTGAGTCAAAGAAAAAGACGATCGCTCTAAATAATTCTTTTGAAAGTAATGATGATAGTTACGCTGAAGAGCTAGCCATGGTTTTAAGAAAGTGAGCCAAAGGAAATTACAAACCACAAAAGAAGAATTCAAAAATTGACAAGTCCGAAAGCTCAGAAAGTTCAAACGATGAAGTGTTTTGCTACAATTGCAAAAAACTCGGACATATCAAACCAAATTGCCCACAGCTTAAAAATGAAAAGAAAACGAAGTTCAGAAGAAAGAAGAAGGCTTTTGCTGTTACATGGGATGACGAGGAAGGAGAAGAAGTTTCTTAAAGTGATGAAGAGGAAGCTAATTTGTGTCTTATGGCTCAATCAGATTCTAAAGGTAGTGAAGAGGGTTCAAGGTATCGAATTTTACCTATAAAGAATTAATTTAATGTGTCACGACCTCATAAAAACAGTTGATTCTCTTGAACTAAAAGTTAAGAAATTGAAATCTGATAGGTTAAAAATAGTTCAAGAAAATAACAGTTTAGAAAGAAGACTTGAAAAAGTTAAGAATTCACCGTTTTCAAAGTGCGAAAAATGTCAGTTTTTGAGTAATGATCCTTTGAAATTCAAAATTGATTTTGAATTACTTAAAAGTGAAAACATGGATTTGAAAAACGAAAATCGTGATTTTGAGAAAGAGATCAAAAAGCTTAGAGAATCTGAAAAATTGAATTTGAAAAGGGAAAACAATTTGAAATTGAAATATCTAAGTCCAACACTAAAATCAAAGCACTTGAAAACAAAAATTTGGTTTTAAAACAAACTGATGCTGAAAAGAGGAAAATCGCTATTAATCGTTATTCAAATTTAACGAAAGAAAATAGCGATCTTAAATTTAAAATTCAACGACTTGAGTCAACTTTGAACAAATTTTCTAAAGGAGATAAATCATTGAATATGTTTTTAAAAAACCAATTTCTTGTTCAGAATAAAAAGGGACTTGGTTTTAGATTTGATCTAGTTGAAAAACAAAATCCTAACGATTTTAAAAATCCTTTAAATGGCTTTGAAATCGATCGAATTGAAATTTTGAAATCTAATGATTTCAAAGGGTTTTTAAATCATAAACAAAATAATAACTTGTTTAAAAACAATTCATTTGAACATGATTGGATTCCAAAAAATAACAAAATGATTTTGAATACGTCTGAACAAATTTAGGTTGCAAAGGGTACTGTAGTGGATAGTAATGGATTGTTATATAAATGGGTTTGGATACCAAAACATGTAAACGAAGATAAGAGTGGTAAAACAAATTTTGTTAGACCACTCGATCATATAAACATTTAGGTACCGAGGGAGGCTAAGGAACAACTGTGCTTAAAAGAGATATAATTCAAGTTATTCCACTTTATTGAATTGTTTGAAGTTCCTTAGCTATAGATTTCAGAGTTGGAGATTCATTGGATCACATCGATTATGGTAAGTCATGTATGATCTCTAAACTCGTATTTTTATTATATTTCCTTTTTAAATTATTTCCATTTTTAGTTTTTTTTATTTCTTATGCTGATTTTTGTTGATAAGACCGCAATTTTTTATCTTGAAGACGGTAAATTGAAATTTAAAATTTATGATGTTCTTGTACGTAAATGAAATTTCACACATTTTTTGCTATTTTGAGTTTCTTCTTATTCACTTTGGAAAATATTGAAAAATCGAACTCAATACAGTAGACTACTTGAAAGCCATGATTGACTAGTTGTGAAAATTTCATTTTTTTTACTTGGCTGATTTTGAAATCATTCATTATTGATTGTTGAAATTTTTTGGATTATAAAAAATTTAATTTTTTTTAAAGTTGTTTCAAATAATTATCTTCAAATCTGATCACTGACTATTTCTTGTGCTTGTTTAAAAATTCTCTGAAAAAATTCACTTGTGATTCTTGCTTTGAAAATGATCTTGTGCTGCTCTGATAAGGAAATTGATTTGATTCGTTTGAATATCTTGGTGACTGGACGATGAGTTGAAAAATCAGTAATTAAATATCTTTAAATTCCATAGACAATTTGAATTAAATAAACAATCAGCATTAGAAATATTAGATAATTTCATATTCTGCAGATTGATTTTTGAAACTGATTTTCAAACTTGCATTGATATTTTCAAAAACTCCTCTTGAAATTGATGTTTTCAATTTTAAAATTACTTTTGATTATTTATTCAAAAATTGAAATTATTGATTGATTTGAACCGTTTTTTGACTCATCAAAATTATTAATAGATTTATGAATTTGTGATGAATTGTGATTATGGTATAATACATAACTAGAGGAGATGTTATTTTAAATCTCATTATGATTGGACAGATTTTATAATATCTTTGAATGAGAGCTTATTTCACGACCATCTTCTATATCTACCATATTTCTGTCATTCATCATGGTTTTATTTATTTTGGGGAGTTCTAATTATTCTTGGAATTAAAAATAAAATAAAAATAAATAAATAATTTATCCTTGGTACTCACTCCCATTTAAAAGTCCTTGAGGTTATGCGTGGTTGAATTACCTTAATCTCTATGTGCTTCCAGTCTCACTTAAACGACCTTTGGGCTGTGCATGGATGGAACTCATTAGAGAGGATAAAGTTAAGTTACTGTTTACCCCATTTAAAAGACCTTTGGGCTATGTGTGGTTAGCAAGTGCTTAACACATTTTAAGCATATTTAAAATCTTCAAAATTCATATTCGAATATTCAATTTTTATTAAACTCTCCTTATTCTATAAAATTCATCGTAAATCCATTCAATCTGAAAGTGATATTTGCTTCTGATTTAAAGATTATTATGATTTTTGTTTGATAAGTGGGATTTGCGATATATATTCTCTCTCTTCATTCGAATTTATAATTATGGTCTATATTCATCACCGTTTCGATTTCTATTATCCTTTTGATGATAACCAAAGGGGAAGAATGGTCAAGATTTTGATTAGTGAGTATTTAATTCAAGAATATTTTAAAATTGGAAATTTAATATCTAGAGGAAGAATGGTCAATTGGATTTCATTACTCATATTTTCCACATATATAGGAGGGTTCAGTTGTAGGGGGAGCTAATAAACAGAGGGAGTTCAATATTCACTGTCAAACACATTTATTGTGCACAAAATCTTTTATTTGTTTGTCATCATCAAAAGGTGGAGATTGTTGTATATGACGTAGTTGTATACACAATTATATGATTATTGTTTGATGATAACAACCAAATAAATATTATTTTAAATGTGTTTGTTACCATATTGTTCCATATGTACATCACAGACAGGAATATAATGTTTATATTTAAGTAGAATACGACTGTACAGACATTCAAATATTCATACAGTATTTTATTTAAATTGAATATTATATTTCAAACATTCAAACAGTACAACTATTTATAAATCCACTATTTAAACACTTCACAGGAATTTATACTTATAAATAAACTGAATACAATAGACAAATTTGTTTGAACACAATAAAATAATATTTTATTTCAAACAAATCTGTTTATTACAAATATCAGTACAACTTTCTATTTTCTGTACATCAGCTCCTTACTACAGTTCACTCATCACTCACTATAGTTCACTCAACAGTCTTTACATTTCTCTACAATTCACTCATATATACTGACACATATGAACATTATCATCTTCAGTTTTCTGTCTTCACTCTCTCCAATCCAGTCCAGTCATCTCCATACCTGTCACAAAACACACACGTAGTAAACTGAAAAAAAATACAAGCAAATAAAAATTTATTTTTTAAAATTTATTTGCCTTAGAATTATGGTGTGTTTCTCATCATTTTTCAAGACTTGGTATGATATGTAGGGACAGGAAAAATTGTCTGATGGTTGTATGTACGCACGTGTATAAATATACACGTGTGCACTGCCTCGCCAATCAAAATACAGTAGCGTGCAACTAGGGAGTAGCCACGTGGACCATCTCGACCCAGTGCAATAATAATCAAAGTGGTCGAGCACACGTCAAAATGACACACATGAATAATCAAAATTACAGTAAAGATTCAATCTTAATTACAGCAAGAATGATAGCATGAATAGGTCAAAAACATGTTTCAGCATCAATGGCAAAGGTGTGGACACATGTACAAATGGGTTTTAAGAATATGGTGTAAGTGTAAAGCATGATTTAGACAGAGCATATATATAATGAAGTTCATGTCAAAGCATACACAGTAAGTCACAAGAGCAAATGACTCATGTGCATTTACACAAATGGCCAAGGAGCTTGTTTAAGTGTAGCCTAAGAAAATTCAGATTCAATGGGACAAGAATTTCAAATTTAAGCATCAGTTTAAACTTGTGGTAAATCATGGTACAACTTGAACATGTCATAAGCAATTTATAGCAATAACTACGAGACCACATGAAGCACCAGTTTGATTATCAAGGGGTGGACAGGCCGAGCAGTTCAGGCACAAGCACAACCAAGAGTACACAAGCAATGGTCCAGTATGCAAGAGAAATGCATGGTGTGAATGGACATGCTACAGCATAGTGAAAGGATACAAGTGCCGATATAATGATCAAATCAAACATGGGCAAGGCACATAGGTGGAGCTAAATATATGGATACTGTAATTTACATGGACATTTCCAAAGTGGTAAATGCACAAAGCAAATTTGGTGCAAGCTAGCACGAAGGATATCACATGTACAAAGCCAGGTTCAAGCAAGTAATACAATAAAGAAAATCATGGCATCAAGTATTTCATAAAATCTGGTTAACACAACAAAGAAACATGGTACTTAATTAATTATACACAATTAACCTAAGTCAATTCAAGTGCAATATCAGTTCTTAACAAAATCAAGGCTATATAAAAAAACTTCAATTTTTAAAATACAAGTGTAATCAAGATAGAATCTGCTCGTATCAGTTCATACGGACGTCTAAAGTATCAGAAAATTGCAAGGCAAAGTCAAAGCATCTGTACTTAGGCAAAACAAAACCAGGGTGGCATCTGTTCTTATCAGTTCAAATTGGACTTGGCAAAGTGTATAGCAAATTGTTTGGGCAACAGACTACTCGAGCAACAACAGACCAACCAACAAGAATGCAACTGATCATCTCAAGGATACAAGTGAAACAAGTATAGTATTTGTTCTCATCTCAAGGATACAAGTGCAACTGATCATCTCAAGGATAGTATCTGTTCTTATCTAAAATTGGCCAGGGAAAATATCAAAGTCATATATAGCATCTATTCAATCAGTCATGGCATAATTCAAGTGTAAAATACGTTTAAGCATTTGTTCTTAACAGAAAAAAGGATTCAAAATTTTAGGCAATATTTCCAGGAAAAGGAATTCTCAATTTTTATGGGATAAAAGACTCAATCAAGTTTCCAGAAGCTACCAAGATTTTTCAGAGATAATATTATATACGGCAAAAACTTAAATCAAAGAATTTTGCGAAATACAAGTTCAAATCACCAATCGAAATTCACGCAGTATCAGACCAAATCTAATAAGAAATCAGAGCAAATATATCGGATTAATATCCTATATAAACACCAATCATCACTGGTTATTAATTATCTAAGTTCAAGCACAAATAAAAGAAAATTTTGATCGAAAATTCATACCAGAAAAAGAGACTGCTTGGATCCCAAATCAATGTTCATAGACTCAGCTGAAGAAGAGATTGCAACTGGGATTGATACTCGACATCGCGCAAGCCTCAAATTCGAAGAGATTGGAAACCCTAGGAGCAAAGTCGCCACCATTTTTTATCAGAGAAAAGAGATCGGGCTAAAGTGAATTGGTGAAGCAATTAAAAAAAGGGCTGGCAAAGTTTATTTCTAAAGGAGTTCAAAGTTTAAAGAGGGTGTCAAGTTTAAAAGGGATAAGAGATTTAGTGTTTAAACTAGGGCTTTGTTGATTTGTTTTCTAAGTTTTTTTTTAAATTGTTTTCTTTTTATTTGTTTCAATCGGATTAGAGTTCTCTAGTTTGTCTCTAAAACTAGGGAGACGAATTACGGGATTTGTATTTTGGTGAAATTTTGTTTTAGGGATAGAAACCAGTGCAGGGTTTTGAGTGTAGGGTTAAGAACTGTTAGGAGCGAGTGTCGCGAGTTTACCGGGGATTGTAAGCGTAGAGATTGTTTTAACTCCTAGTAGAACCCTTGGGGAATATAGCAGTGGGCAGGTTTTTGCCGAAGCTGGATATATATGTGTGTTATTTATTTTCTGCATTTATTCTGATTATTATATATACTGTTATTATTTAATTACTCTGCAAAAATCTGCGATAAACCGTATTCACCCCCCCCCTCTAGGGTTAAGTTAGATCCTACAATTGCATCTTCAAAAGAAACATTTTCGCCCATAAAGTTTATGATAGGGTTAATTGGATGAGAATAAACCATTCGAAAATAACCAATTCTGAAATAATCTTCAATGTAATCATACACATTCAACTTGTCACAACTTAAAATGCATCTAACAGTATGAGCACAAGGAAAACCATTAATTTACCACATGTTACAGGAATAAACTCCACTATACAAATCAGCAAAATTATGGACCGAAGAATGAACTTTAAACCCATATTCACTTGATTTGATATTAAACCGTGAAGCTCCTTTGGAATGAAGAATTCTTAATTGAGTTTCATTCATAGTACATAAAGCGCTTTTCCAAGTAGAAGCCACTCCATGACGATCAAACATAAGTTTCATGATTAACTTAATTCTAATTTTATCCAAACAAGCAGTAATAGGTAAATGTCTTTCCTACAAAATCTATTTTTTAAAATGCTCCGAACGATTAGACGACATTTCAACATAGCGACAACTAGGAAAAAAAACATTTGTAAACTTCTCAAAAGGAATTCTGCTCAAAAATTTTGCCACTGTGAATCCACTAACATCTTTAAAAAAATTCAATGCAGCATTAAAATCAATCAAATTGGAAGCATAAGCAACTCGTGCAAACATATCTAACAAGAACATTTTATTTGATTTGGAAAATTCAGATTTTAGAGCAACCTTTAAATTGTTGTTCAAATGATAAAACAATAACCATGAACTGAATTTGGAAACATCTTTGGAATAGTAACAAGAATACCAAGATGACGATTTGAAATGAAAACAAATCTTCTATTATCATCTTTAAGAAACTCTTTAATTTGTTCACAATATCAAATCCAATTATCTTCACCTTCTTCAGACACAATAGCAATTACTATAGGGAAAAACCTATAAAAAGAAACAAACATATAATTAACTTGATAACAGAATGAACAACAACAACAATTAAGAAAAAATAGCAGTAAAAAATTAAAAAATACTAAAAAAGTGCACAAATAACAACAAATAATATATAAAAAGTAAATGCTAGTTATAAATTACTGCATTGATTTACAGTAAGAACTGAATACTTATAAGCAATTCTGGATTATTTTTCCATATTTTAAGAATAGTTGCATGCTTCTATGAAGATTTTAAGAATAACTGCATACTTCTATGCAAATATTCAGAGCAGTTTCATACACTGCATATATTCAGAAAAGTTGTATACTTATATGTAGATATTACGAATTTTTGCATACTTCTGTGAAGATATTTCGAATACTTACTTATAAGCATGTATTTTTAATTTTTGTGTACTTGCATGTAATCTTAAGAAAACATGCATACTTGTATGCATATATTCAAAAGATTTTTATACATGTATGCATTTATTCGAAATAATTGCATAAATATATGCAGATATTTAAAAAAATAACATACATGTTTGCATATAATCAGAATAATTGCTATTATCAATGCAAACTAAACTGTATAACACCATACTATCATTTCCATTTTTACCGGTAGCGGTCATTAAAGGCCTTGATCAGCTCTTCCCTTAACAAAAGTAGCATCAACAAAAATTAAAGGCCGACAATATTGAAATCCATATGCACAAGCTTCAAATCCAATGAAAACTCTCTCAAATTGACGTGTAGCATCATTACACTCCAAAATAACTTTACTCCCGGGATTAGTAGTAACAACGGCATCACAAAACGATTGCAAATGATGATAGGACATTACATCACTACCATGTGAATCTTTCAGTGCTAGCTTCTTCCACTGTAAGCATAATAATACTTCAAAATAACATTATACTCAGTTTGAAACAGGTTAATAATGTCCTTGGCCACCATTAACGAATTAGCATGAATACGATCATAAACAAACAACTTAATCAATTTACTAGATACAACAAGATTGTTATGTCATGAATTCCAGCACCATAAGTATGTTTGGGTTGAAATCTCTTTAGAACAAAATAGCCAGGAAGATTAAACTTAAGAGAAGCATGAATCCTTGAAACTACAATTTTGTTTAGAACAAAGAACCGTAACTCTTTCCTCATCATTCTTAACCAAATTAAGCTTGTATCCACTCTTCATACTATACATCATCACATAAAGCCTAAATTCAGTAATACCTCCTAGAAATTGCTGACCAACATCCAAAAAAACAGGTTGATTCAACTCATTTCTCAACAATTGCCTAAATTGATTGTCAGAATCACCAGTACTGGAAAAAGAACAATCGCTACCACAAGAAACATTATCTAACATTACAATGTTAACTGAAGAACTGTTATAAAATGGTCTCAACAAAAATAACCAAGTAATCCTCGCGATTATGTGCAACCAACAACAAAATAGATAGAAGATCAGAATTACTTTCAAAGTTCCTTCTCAAACCATCTCTGAGGTCACATAATTCAAATGACCATGGACTTAAATCATTCCATTTTCCACAAACAGCATCTCTCAAGATATCAATAGAACTATCAAAATAAAGATGTATAGAAAAGCTATCATTCCCAAATTTCAACATCACTAATGTACCAACATCATCAGAAACGTTGTTATACAGTGAAAAAAATCACAATAATAAGACTTATGATCAATAATCAAATAAAACTACACATCTGCTAATTATTATAAATACTTGAAAACATGTACACATATATTCATAATAGCTGCATACTTATATGCAACTATTCAGAATAGATGCATACACTTTTATATAGATATTCAGTAGAGTTACATATTTGTATGTATATATTTATAATATATGCATACTTGTATGCAACTTTTCAAAAGAGATGCATACTGTAACACCCCACATCCGTTAGTGTCACTCACAAAGGGAATGCACTAAGTTCTGTGGAGCATTTAGGGTAAAAGATGCAGATAAATTACAAGACAGAAATTAAATAGCGGAAAATAAAACTTTGCTTTATTGATGAAATAGTTTGTACAATGATTTGTTTACAATATCAGAGTATCATCTGTCTTACAAAATAAAGAAGCATAAAACAACATTTATATTCCCTGATTCTAGCAAGAGCCAGCAATAGCATCTGAAAAGAGAATCCAAGCAAACTTCGACAAATCTTCAAGCTGGGAAAGAGTGACAGTCCAACTTAACCTGAGCTATACTATTCCCTCCTTTACTACCTGGGAGGGGGGGGACAGAAGAAAAGAAGACGTAAGAAAAACAGAGTCAGACATAAAGCCTGAGTAAGTTCAGTAACTTCTAGCATGTGAACATGGGAAAACAAAACGACATGACTTAACTGAATACAAGATAACACCATGATGATAGGGTTGGAAAGATTAGACAAGATTAACACAAGATATGCTAAGATAAGATTAACTGGATATGCTCTAATACTTTCGCCGCTTCGTTATTTCCTTGTTATACTGGTTTCTACATCTCTGCACCACCTAACTAGTGTCCCAACTAGTAACGACAATGTGATCCCAATCCCTATAGTTTCTGTTGCCTTCAGGCATACATTTATTATTTGTTATCTGGATCTAATCTAGGGTTTCTATCAAGTGCTTCTAGATTCAACTAGAGTTTACGCTATCTGCTGAATGCTTCTCGGATTCAGGGTTTATGCCCCCTAGTCCAATCGATGCCCCCAAGTCTAGGACACACTACCTAGAGTGGTATATGTTCCTATACTTCCCCACGCATGTATCGCGAATCATTACCGCTTTTCTAGATGCACATGTCCTGTAATGTGCAGTCCGAGTCCTGTGTCAGGGCAAATCATGGAATACAGAACTCGGTCGGAAGCTTTCAGATATCTGCCGATGCAGATGCTAAGGTCTGTTTTTATTCCAATGGCTATGGTCCCACTTGACCCCTCCCTCAACTAATGAAAGGCACACCTTGAAAAATGAGAACTATACGCAGGCCCCTGGTGCCCTACTATCCTATGGCCATCCTCACCCATAACTAGATAGCAAGTATATGGTCTTTTGGAGTTCTCCGCCTTTCCGCTTCATGTATCTCGATTGACTCAAGATGGATGGTAGACGACGAGTTGCTATCACAGGGCTACCGTTTTCTCGCCGAATCACGCCGGTCCATCCTAGTCTTTAGGTTGCCATATATTGCAACCAAGGCATACCCCTGGTTCTTCTATGCAGACCTTAACCTCTGTGAGCCCAGGAGGATCATCTGCAGCCTCACAGAGGGATACCAAGAGTACCCTCACGTCCCCTCGAAGCCTCGGGCTTCGTAACCCAATTCGTTGGAGCCTTCTTTTTACTCAGATGGACATTCGCTCCTTCCCGTGTTATACTAAGAATTACTACTTAGTTCTACTAACTAAGATTTACCACTTAGTTTCCAGAATCGTTGTTTTCTTAACTAAGGTTTACTACTTAGTTCCCTTTCCCGTCAATTTGGATTGGTTAAGTGTCATTAGTCAATTCAAGCCGACTTAACCCTCTTCATTTATCCTGTCAAACTGGTTAAGTGTTATCAGTAACTCATGTTGACTTAACCCCACCACAAACCAAGTTATATTGGTTAAGTATTTCTTATTACTTAACCCTACCCATTCACCCTGTATTTGTTCCGTGTTCCTTTTTAACTTAACCTTGCCCGTCTGTTTTAAATAACATGTTATTAACGGTTAAGTATTATCCCTTCATGTTTTAGACTTAACCCTATTCCTTTATCACAATCTGATGGTTAAGTGTTCAAGTTTACTTAACCCTACGGTCTAGCCCAGCTAACATATCAAATTGGCTAAGTGTATTAAATCTTACTTAACCCCAAACTTTAGTCTAGTTAACATGTTAATTAGGCTAAGTGTATTAACTTTACTTAACCCCACTTTCTAGACTAGTTAACATGTTAATTTGGCTAAGTGTTTTCTTAGTTACTTAACCTCTACAAATCTTGTATTGTTACCATGAGTTTGGTTAAGTGTCCCTATGGACTTAGCCCTCCGTTCTAGCTTAACTGTGCTAAGTTGGTTAAGTGTTCCTATGGACTTAACCCTCCCATTCTAGCTTAACTGTATGAACCTAACCCCACCTACCAGTCTTGTTATCATGTTCAGTTGGTTAAGTGTCTTAGTT
Source organism: Allium sativum (assembly GCA_030737875.1). Taxonomy (NCBI): domain Eukaryota; kingdom Viridiplantae; phylum Streptophyta; class Magnoliopsida; order Asparagales; family Amaryllidaceae; genus Allium; species Allium sativum. Next base: position 925,681,569 of record CM060922.1, read on the forward strand.
AGCTTAACCCTAGCATTCTTGTTCTAGCTTAAACTAAATAAATTAAAGCCACTACCACTCACATTAGACAGATATTGTTGCGATTACTGGATGTGCCGGTTGGTTCCGGGCAGGTTTACATCGCAACTCAGTCTAACCTCGGGTTAGGCATATTCGTGTTTTCTGAGTTCAAAGGGTTTTGATTAAACTTCAAATCAGGTTTTGAAAGTAACCATCCCGTCCGTCGGATCAGTTAGGGATAGCCAGGGAGAGCAGGAAACTTGTATTTTCCAAACCCAAGCCTAGACACTATCCTCTCTGCCACCCTAGAACTTTCTGGTGTGTTCTTAAAAAAGATGTCGTTAATAAACCTTTAATTTGTGTAAATTTGTATTTTCTCATTTAGGACAAATCCTATAAGTAAATTATTCCTAATTTACTTATCTCCTAATTACTCTTTTAATGTAAATTGTCAACCTTTATTCTTATGGCTCATTTCCCCCTCTATATCATGTTTATGCTTTTTGGTATGCAAACTATACCAAATCAAGCGTCACTAACCATGATTTTGCAAGACATGACAATTATTCCCAATTACGGCCAATTTCAAATTTATGCCAATATACCTATTATGCCAAATTAGCTAATCCAATTCTGATTTAACATTCTAATTATAGTTCATGTCAAACTAGACTTATTATTCTAGTTCATAATTCATGTAAATGCTAGACTTACAAGTCACTACTTGATTCAAATTACACATCCTATAACTTATGTAAAATTTATCCAATTTGCATATTTATGAACATGCCATAATACATGTTCCCAATTTATGCCAATTTCCAAGTTAAAACCACGTTTTTAGTAAATTTCATATTTTGCCCAAATCGTATTCCCACCGTTCGTATAATCGTGATTCAATCTAGATTATAGATAAATCTAGATTCGTAGAAAATAGGGAATGAACCAAAGATGCTATGAAAAAGATAGACATAATAACTGGCATAAAATGGGTTGAATAATGACGTAGGTTCAAGAACATGGGTAGACCTAACTTAATAGGTAAATTCCCAAGGTCTAAAACCAAAGAAAACCAAGAATAGACAGAATAGAGACGTAGGTTCAAGAACATGGGTAGACCTAACTTAATAGGTAAATTCCCAAGGTCTAAAACCAAAGAAAACCAAGAATAGATAGAATAGAAAATCAGGTTTAGACCCAATTTCACAGTCATAAAACTTAAGCAGCACTTTCCTAGTCATGAATAACAGTTGTTCTTGTTATGTCATAGGCAATAGTTTATGTTTCCTAATCAAAGGTATAGGCTTGTGTTCATAGTCAAGGAAATAATTCTCATAGTCACAGTCATAGTCATAGGCAATGTTCATAGTCATAGGCGATGTTCATAGTCGTAGGCGATGTTCATAGTCATAGGCGATGTTCATAGTCATAGGCGATGTTCATAGTCATCGAATCATAACAGTTCTTAATTAGGTCCAAAGATATAGGCACAGATTCGATTAGAGAGATTTGGCATATTATTTTATTCCTTTAATTTCATGTCACGAATAGAGAAAGCGTTCATATCTAAAAATAACTGACATATAGAGATTAGATTAGAATAGAAAGATGGCGTTGCTATGATTCGTGCGACGTTGCTCGAAATCGTTTGAGGTAGCCTTTGATTCTCATTCTGAAGCCTTAATCTTGATTCGAACCTCCTCTTGACAACTTGAGCAGCACTTCCTCATCTTGATTTATTTTATATATTACTTATTTATATATTTTCTCAGAGGCAGCATAAGGATAGAAAAGAATTGTGAATAGAGAAGAAGACTAGGGCTGTTTATATAGTGTATAAGTCAACGAATCTGGTCAGAATGGCGTCCGGATACAGAGAAACGAATCAGGTTCAGAAAGCTGGAAAAAGTGGTGAGGGGGGGGTCGACTACCCAGTCGACCTTGGGGGGGGGGGGGGGCGGTCGACTACCCAGTCGACTCCCCAGTCGACCTGGGTCCTGGGCGGGAAATTTCCCGCCCAGCCCACTTCTGAGTCTGTTTTGAAAATTGAACTTTGCTGAAACTTTCAGAGGCCATATCTTCCTCATACGGACTCCGATTTACGCTAACTCGGACTCGTTTTCAGGCAGAATTCCGAGACGAACGCAATGGCGCAGCCCATTTCCCTTGATTTTGATTTTAACTTTTAATTCTACCTTGATTTGTGAATCTTAATGTTGTAGAATTACGGGGTGTTACATTCTCCCCCACTTAAAAGGATTTCGTCCCCGAAATCTTCAAGTTAGGAAGAATGAGTCCTACTATCCATTCACCCATCTATTCAACCATTCAATCACAGGCATCCGTTGTCCTTAGAAAGATTTCTAATGCTTTCATGTTCATATGCATAGTGTGTGTATATGTCTTTATCTAATGCAAGATCAGGCGGTCTACTGATTCAGTTGACCTCCTTAATGCGAATCATGTCAGTGCCATGCGTCCAATCATGTATGAAAGCATCCCTAGTTATGTAAATACTACATGTGTGCATAGCCATTCATCCATATGCAACATCCATATGATAATCATATCAAGTTCAATTTTCAAACAAATACATATCTGTAAATGCAATATGAAAGTGTACGAACTGATCTAGTGTCTAATATGTATGCATATGCATCCACGAGCATCCATTAGCAACCCACTTGCAACCATCAACCATAACATGTTTCAAACACATGTTACATCCATTGGCTTCTTCCTATGGATCGAAGATACGACCTAGAGGATATACTTTGGAAAGAGAGAAACAATTATGCGTAAAGCTCCTAAATAAAGAAATCAAGGATGCACCCTTAAGGAAAAAGGGTATGATGCTAGTATCTAGCCTTCTTGAGCTTTACTCCACTGTATCTTAACTAATTTATCTTCACGATTGTGAAGTTCCTGATCTCCATTTCCAAAATAAACAGATGTCAATCACGGTACCAAGTATATGTACTAAGATGATTAGAGGTCTCCCTCTCATCCACCATGCCATAACTATAAGGGTCAAAAGGTTACTACGTGCTTTTTAACGTGCCTGTCACAACTATTCACCTCTCACGCAAACCATCCTAGTCGAACTCGACATTCCTCAAGTACAAACCCCAAAGGCCTAAACCAATATCAGACAAGCACCCAAGGAATATCTCCTCCGAATTTAGACGATCTACGTGAGATGATATAAGCAAACTCGATAGTTATTCTCAAATCCCTACTAACCAAAAATAAACTGGTCGGACCACCAATTGGATTTGAGATTCTAGTGGAATCTTTCTATTATACAAGTACTATGGTGCAGAGACTCAACTATGGAAGTGAATATGAACAAATGCGAAGCGCTAAAACCAAAGGAAAGAGTACGAACAGCATAACTAGACTCTTCCCACAGAACTTTACTACTTTTCTCCTAGGTACGCTAGGCGGCGAAAGCATGTACTTGCCCTTCTGAAAATATTGTTACTCATTCTTGCCCATGTCCTTAATTATATGCCCTATCATACCCTGGTAAAGATACTCCCTCTTGTCTTAGGTTTTATGATTTCTTCCTCCTTCGTGAGCTAAATCTACATCCATGAATTCCTCATCCTCTTCTGTGTGTAATCATGCTGACCAACCTCTCGAAAGCTGCCTCCATCATACAGAAAACCCTATAAGCTTGAAAGAAAACTGGCCGCAGGTGAAACTACTATGGCTATAGATGGATGTCGGGCATTATTTCGTCCTTCGATGAGGTTACCTCCCAGAAAGCCCGGAGTGACAAAGACTCAAGAAAGAAGGAGATAAGAATTCAAACAGAGGAAGAGAAGATAGTGCGTATGGCTTTGGGGAATATGCCCTTAAAACAAATCTTTTCTCTTGAAAATGCTTCTTTTAAAACCATTTTGAAAATAATTTTTCAAATCCTTTATCTGATCTGGTAACCTTCAGCTCTGATACCACGTGTAACACCCCACATCCGTTAGTGTCACTCACAAAGGGAATGCACTAAGTTCTGTAGAGCATTTAGGGTAAAAGATGCAGATAAATTACAAGATAGACAGAAATTAAACAACAGAAAATAAAACTTTGCTTTATTGATAAAATAGTTTGTACAATGATTTCTTTACAATATCAGAGTATCATCTGTCTTACAAAATAAAGAAGCATAAAACAACATTTATATTCCCTAATTCTAGCAAGAGCCAACCATAGCATCTGAAAAGAGAATCCAAACAAACTTCGGCAAATCTTCGAGCTGGGAAAGAGTGACAGTCCAACTTAACCTGAGCTATACTATTCCCTCCTTTACTACCTTGGGGGGGGGGACGGAAGAAAAGAAGACGAAAGAAAAACAGAGTCAGACATAAAGCCTGAGTAAGTTCAGTAACTTCTAGCATGTGAACATGGGAAAACAAAACGACATGAATTAACTGAATACAAGATAACACCATGATGATAGGGTTGGCAAGATTAGACAAGATTAACACAAGATATGCTAAGATAAGATTAACTGGATATGCTCTAATACTTTCGCCGCTTCGTTATTTCCTTTTTATACTGGTTTCTACATCTCTGCACCACCTAAATAGTGTCCCAACTAGTAATGACAACGTGATCCCAATCCCTGTAGTTTCCGTTGCCTTCAGGCATACATTTATTATTTGTTATCTGGATCTAATCTAGGGTTTCTATTAAGTGCTTCTAGATTCAACTAGAGTTTACGCTATCTGCTGAACGCTTCTCGGATTCAGGGTTTATGCCCCCCAGTCCAATCGATTCCCCCAAGTCTAGGACACACTACCTAGAGTGGTATATGTTCCTATACTTCCCCACGCATGTATCGCGAATCGTTATCGCTTGTCTAGATGCACATGTCCTGTAATGTGCAGTCTGAGTCCTGTGTCAGGGCAAATCACGGAATACAGGACTCGGTCGGGAGCTTTCAGATATCTGCCGATGCAGATGCTAAGGTCTGTTTTTATTCCAGTGGCTATGGTCCCACTTGACCCTTCCCTCAACTAATGAAAGGCACACCTTGAAAAATGAGAACTATACGTAGGCCCCCGGTGCCCTACTATCCTATGGCCATCCTCACCCATAACTAGATAGCAAGTATATGGTCTTTTGGAGTTCTCCGCCTTTCCGCTTCACGTATCTCGATTGACTCAAGATGGATGGTAGACGACGAGTTGCTATCACAGGGCTACCGTTTTCTCGCCGAATCACGCCGGTCCATCCTAGTCTTTAGGTTGCCATATATTGCAACCAAGGCATACCCCTTGTTCTTCTACGCAGACCTTAACCTCTATGAGCCCAGGAGGATCATCTGCAGCCTCACAGTGGGATACCAAGAGTACCCTCACGTCCCCTCGAAGCCTCGGGCTTCGTAACCCAATTCGTTGGAGCCTTCTTTTTACTCAGACGGACATTCGCTCCTTCCCGTGTTAAACTAAGTATTACTACTTAGTTCTACTAACTAAGATTTACCACTTAGTTTCCAGAATCGTTGTTTTCTTAACTAAGGTTTACTACTTAGTTCCCTTTCCCGTCAATTTGGATTGGTTAAGTGTCATTAGTCAATTCAAGCCGACTTAACCCTCTTCATTTACCCTGTCAAACTGGTTAAGTATTATCAGTAACTCATGTTGACTTAACCCCACCACAAACCAAGTTATATTGGTTAAGTATTTCTTATTACTTAACCCTACCCATTCGCCCTGTATTGGTTCTGTGTTCCTTTTTAACTTAACCTTGCCCGTCTGTTTTAACTAACATGTTATTAATGGTTAAGTATTATCCCTTCATGTTTTAGACTTAACCCTATTCCTTTATCACAATCTGATGGTTAAGTCTTCAAGTTTACTTAACCCTACGGTCTAGCCCAGCTAACATATCAAATTGGCTAAGTGTATTAAATCTTACTTAACCCCAACCTCTAGTCTAGTTAACATGTTAATTTGGCTAAGTGTATTAACTTTACTTAACCCCACTTTCTAGACTAGTTAACATGTTAATTTGGCTAAGTGTTTTCTTAGTTACTTAACCTCTACAAATCTTTTCTTGTTACCATGAGTTTGGTTAAGTGTCCCTATGGACTTAGCCCTCCGTTCTAGCTTAACTATGCTAAGTTGGTTAAGTGTTCATATGGACTTAACCCTCCCATTCTAGCTTAACTGTATGAACCTAACCCCACCTACCAGTCTTGTTATCATGTTGAGTTGGTTAAGTGTCTTAGTTAACTTAACCCTAGCATTCTTGTTCTAGCTTTAACTAAATAAATTAAAGCCGCTACCACTCACATTAGACAGATATTGTTGCGATTACTGGATGTGCCGGTTGGTTCCGGGCAGGTTTACATCGCAACTCGGTCTAACCTCGGGTCAGGCATATTCGTGTTTTCTGAGTTCAAAGGGTTTTGATTAAACCTCAAATCAGGTTTTGAAAGTAACCATTCCGTCCGTCGGATAAGTTAGGGATAGCCAGGGAGAGCAGGAAACTTGTATTTTCCAAACCCAAGCCTAGACACTATCCTCTCTGTCACCCTAGAACTTTCTGGTGTGTTATTAAAAAAGATGTCATTAATAAACCTTTAATTTGTCTAAATTTGTATTTTCTCATTTAGGACAAATCCTATAAGTAAATTATTCCTAATTTACTTATCTCCTAATTACTCTTTTAATGTAAATTGTCAACCTTTATTCTTATGGCCCATTTTACCATCTATATCATATTTATGCATTTTGGTATGCAAACTATACCAAATCAAGCGTCACTAACCATGATTTTGCTAGACATGGCAATTATTCCCAATTACGGCCAATTTCAAATTTTTGCCAATATACCTATTATGCCAAATTAGCTAATCCAATTCTGATTTAACATTCTAATTATAGTTCATGTCAAACTAGACTTATTATTCTAGTTCACAATTCATGTAAATGCTAGACTTACAAGTCACTACTAGATTCAAATTACACATCCTATAACTCATGTAAAATTTATCCAATTTGCATATTTATGAACATGCCATAATACATGTTCCCAATTTATGCCAATTTCCAAGTTAAAACCACGTTTTTAGTAAATTTCATATTTTTCCCAAATTGTATTCCCACCGTTCGTATAATCGTGATTCAATCTAGATTATAGATAAATCTAGATTCGTAGAAAATAGGGAATGAACCAAAGATGCTATGAAAAAGATAGACATAATAACCGGCATAAAAAGGGTTGAATAACGACGTAGGTTCAAGAACATGGGTAGACCTAACTTAATAGGTAAATTCCCAAGGTCTAAAACCAAAGAAAACCAAGAATAGACAGAATAGAGACGTAGGTTCAAGAACATGGGTAGACCTAACTTAATAGGTAAATTCCTAAGGTCTAAAACCAAAGAAAACCAAGAATAGACAGAATAAAAAATTAGGTTTAGACCCAATTTCACAGTCACAAAACTTAAGCAGCACTTTCCTAGTCATGAATCACAGTTGTTCTTGTTATGTCATAGGCAATAGTTTATGTTTCCTAATCAAAGGTACAGGCTTGTGTTCATAGTCAAGGAAATAATTCTCATAGTCACAGTCATAGTCATAAGCAATGTTCATAGTCATAGGCGATGTTCGTAGTCGTAGGCGATGTTCATAGTCATAGGCGATGTTCATAGTCATAGGCGATGTTTATAGTCATAGGCAAGGCCTAATTGGTCATCGAATCATAACAGTTCTTAATTAGGTCCAAAGATATAGGCACAGATTCGAATAGAGAGAGATTTGGCATATTCATTTATTCCTTTAATTTCATGTCACGAATAGAGAAAGCATTCATATCTAAAAACAACTGACTTACAGAGATTAGATTAGAATAGAAAGATGGCGTTGCTATGATTCGTGCGACGTTGATCGAAATCGTTTGAGGTAGCCTTTGATTCTCATTCTGAAGCCTTAATCTTGATTCGAACCTCCTCTTGACAACTTGAGCAGCACTTCCTCGTCTTGATTTATTTTATATATTACTTATTTATATATTTTCTCAGAGGCAGCATAAGGATAGAAAAGAATTGTGAATAGAGAAGAAGACTAGGGCTGTTTATATAGTGTATAAGTCAACGAATCTGGTCAGAATGGCGTCCGGATACAGAGAAACGAATCAGGTTCAGAAAGATGGAAAAAGCGGGGGGGGGGGGGGTCGACTACCCAGTCGACTCCCCAGTCGACCTGGGGGGTTCGACTACCCAGTCGACTCCCCAGTCGATCTGGGTCCTGGGCGGGAAATTTCCCGCCCAGCCCGCTTCTGAGTCTGTTTTGAAATTTGAACTTTGCTGAAACTTTCGGAGGCCATATCTTCCTCATACGGACTCTGATTTACGCAAACTCGGACTCGTTTTCATGCAAAATTCCGAGACGAACGCCATGGCGCAGCCCGTTTCCCTTGATTTTGATTTTAACTTTTAATTCTGCCTTGATTTGTGAATCTTAGTGTTGCAGAATTACGGGGTGTTACATACACTTTTATCTAGATATTCAAAAGGTTTGCATACTTGTATGCATATATTCAAAATATATGCATGCGCGTATGCAACTTTGCCGAATAGATGTAAACTAGTATGCACATATTCAAACAATAGTTGCATACTCCTATACTCATATTAGGAATAGTTGCATACTTGTATGCACATATTCAGAATAGTAGCACAAATATATTGAAGTATAATTCCACAAGTACAACCGTATGATCAATAACAACAATAAAACCATATACATGCAAAAAATATCAACAACCATTGACGTATACAATAGCTATATTAACCATAGAAAAACTCGAGAATAAATGCATCATCAGAATCATCAATCAACAGTACAAGTCGAAAATAAAAATGACACACGTATGGAAAAAAGTATAAATTACCTTGAAGAAGAAACATCCATTATATATCGATGAAAGTCGAATTAAATCCCAGAAGAAATTCCAACTAAATCGAATACTAGATCGAAAAAAATAGATTGAGTATTTGATCAAAAGAATTCTAACTGAAAAAATTAGATCGAGTATTAAATCATGCAATGAAGACGTCGTGACCAGATAAAACATCGTTAATTTGAATGAGGGTATTTCTGGAAAAATAATAGCAGCAAAAAAATAGGGATGTGAAAAGTATGACCTAAAGCGGGAGGATTCCACGTTAATTAAGTTTAATTTTAGTGATGTGTGCCTCATTTACACTATTATTAACTTGTTTATGTATATTTTTTCGGGGTGTTACAACAGGATGAGCGCCTGGGTGGATTGGATACCTTTATTAGAGATATTTTTGGTTGTGAGGGGAATAGCCCTAGGCCTCCTTCCTTCTGAGAGCTGGTGAGCATAATTGTGGTTTTATCTTTAGGATCCTTCGTATTAGTTCTTATTTGTAATGATGCGTGAGTCAGAAATTAGTATTCTGGTGTTGATTCATACTTTTATGCAGTATCCTATTTTATTAAAATAGCTTTGCACAACATTTTCTTCGATAGAAAAATATAATATAATGTGAATAAAATAGCTATGGAATAGCTGAATAATTAAAAAGGGCATAAACCAAGTTTGCATAGAAGTAACAAAGATGATAATGTTAGTAAACAAAAAAGGCAAAGGAAATAGATTCTCTCAGAAACTGGTTTTTAGAAATGCAAAAAAATTATTCTTATGTGAAGCATGCTTGGAAAAGAAGATAAAAATTTCAATAGAATAATTCAGAAAAACTGCAAGTATTGGAAAAATGTGCGTAAAAGAGGATTGGAAAATATAGAATTTTCTATTTTATACTTTTTCTAACATTAGAAACGAATTCAGAATAGACTTTCCTGAAATCCGCAAATTTAGAGTTGGTAGGTAGGGTTTGGTTCAAAAATTAGATGGACTACACTTTTATTCTATAAGTGTGTGAAAAACTGGATGGAAAGATATTTTACTTTTTAGAGATTGCACTCGAATAGAAATTTCCAGTATATTTAGGTTGTGTGCATCATGTTTCATAAGATGTTTAAACGAACATTCATATATGAGATACTGCTTAGTCATTCATTGCATCCATGAATTTTCATGTTGTGTTACACTTTGCACAAGTACACTGATGGTTGTAGAATTTGAATGTACACGTGATGGTTGTAAATTATATGGGTGATTACATGATTTTGCCCTTACCCAATTTTGAGGATGAAATTTCTGAAAGGGTGGGAGAATGTAACACTCTGTATTTTTTTGGGTAAAGCTAGCAGTTTTTATAATAGACCATACCAGTTTTTCATTATAGCAAATAACGAGTACAAAAATTATCAAGTGATAGGTTGATCGCCTATCTACTACAGACATGATTGTTTATTCTAATATCTAAACTACTATATATCACCGCACAGGGTGATATGAGTTGTAGAATAGATAAGAGGAAAATCAAGTAAATACAAGAATAACACATAGCTTATAATAAACAACCTGAATTTCGATAGTTCGATTTTTTCTGAAAAATCCCAATCTATCGAAGCTCAAGTTGGATTGTCTAGTATTCTACAGAAAAGATAGATATAATAAATATACCATAGCTCGATAAAATATCTCACAGTGGAATGGATAAAATATAATAATCGAATATAGCCTTACCGAAAGAATGATACTACCTAACAAGTGTCCAAGAGCTACCAAATTCTATGCTAAAAATCTAATATGTGAGAATGTTATGAGTAGGGTGTCAAAGCATAAGTTCTGGTGAGAGGACAAATCATACATTCTGAAATAACCCTATATATACCTTTTAGTTAAAATTTCTTAATTATTAGGCTATTCGGGTTAACAACACTCTATTGTACCTATCTACTCCCCTATAGATTAAGCCTAATATGATACATATATGTAGCTGTGCAAAACATCTCAAGGTACTACCCATAGTACCCTCCTCGTATGTCTCCACCGTCACGCCACGGAAGCATGCACAATCTCCATCCCACACGGGACCACATGCAGAAATCTTCATTGTTACGCCACGTAATCTCATAGAACCTCCATCACAAACTCCTCGGTCAAACCTCGTCTCAACACAGAGTAATTCCCTAATGTCTACAATACACCACCCATTGTGTGTATCTAGACGCTCACACGAACGTACTTCCTACTATAACTTGAGTTCTATAATTGGGCTGCATCCAATGCGTAAAACTCGGTTGGGAGCTTTCAATATATGTAAAGGACAACTTCGTTTGGCCTACATTACAGATATCCACATGCAGATTATCTCTTTTCATAGTAGTTATGGGCCTACCCTGGCCCCTTCATCCGCTAATGAAAGATTACATAAAGAGCTAGTGATGTGCCCATATAAACCAATCTAGTATCCAATTTGGCTTGTCCCTCAAACAATGTCTAGATAGTGAAAGATCATTGGTCTGTTGGTTTAGCTCTTAGTCCTTCCACATCCCATTAATTGCCGATGACAGGTATCCGAAGATTACTACACTAAATTTTGTCCTGACCACCTCCTCCCAGAGCGAGGCAAATCACTAAATCATCGAAAGCCAACTACCATAGCCTTTTGACTGTCACACCTCAGTTGCATTCAAGGTATACCCTAGATGGTGCAACAGACCTGTCTCTGAGCGATGGCTTCATACGGTTGTTCCTCGAAGGGCAATCTCAGAGTACCCTACCATATCTCGCAGAAGCCTCATTCTTCTCTCCAATCCCATAGAGTAATCAGTTGGTTGTGCTCCTATCGTGTCTCCAGACACAGCGATGATTTGCGCCCTTTGCTTCAACATCTCCATACGTACGGACCGGTTCAAGCGGATCATACCATCACCTTATTAGATTCTATGTCTAATCTTTTAATCACACGCTTGTTTTAACTTATCACATTGCTAATTAACTTGATTATTTCCCTATTTGTTTTCCATTTAAGTTACTGATTTGTTAGCTTCTATTGGGCTGGTTACTTTCCGTAGTCATCCCTATGCTGCCGGAATGCACTTTCGCTTATTATTATTACCTTCATTAAACTTAATACTTTCAATTATAAGTCTACTAATAATAAGCCTACTTTATTCTTTTTTAATTAATTATAAACTTATATTACACTGTTACCACAACCATTGTTGTGGGTTTGCTTATTAACTTAGTTCCCTTAACCAAGGTTTATTAATAAGTTCTCCATTCATCATTAATTATAACCCACGTTATAATTCCACTTGTCCGTAGGATAAGCCTACCTATTATATTTCATTCCCATTCATATAATTAATTGAAATAAGTTATATTCCCCATTCATTACATTTTCCCTAAGTTCCTTATCATTTGATCGAGCCTTTATTGTTGTAACTTTACTTTATTTGTCGTCTTGTACATTTTTATAATTATAGGAAAATATTTCACATACTTCATTAAATTGGTTAGTGGAAATGTATAAAAATTAAATATTTAGTTGCAAGCTATTTCTTTTATATACATCATGTGCATATATATTTGATTAGTGTGCAATATGGCCAAAAAAATATATTATTTCACACTAATCCCTATTACCTTTCTTTCCTTGCAACTACGTTCTCTATAATTTACTATAATGCTAATTATGGAAATGTATCTCTTTTCCACCTCCAACTGTTTCAGTCCACTACAAATTCCCTTTTTTCTGAGTTATATATTATTTCCCATTTTACGTAATTACCAATTACGGTAAATTTCCATGCAAAATTAGGCATACTAATTTTTTTCCATTATTTCCACTATTTACTGTAATCTTTTAAAACTTACACAATTTACCATAGAATTACAGTCTTAAGAATGTACACTTAACCAATATCAAATCCACAATTTGAAACTTACAGTAATTCTCAAACCCAAATAGAATGTTATGGGGATAGATTTATACAACATTAACATTCTTAACATACTTAGGGAATGAATTAAATCCCTAGTACCACAATTTCAATTATTCATTGCATTAATAATTACGAGGAATTTAAATGATAAATTTACCTTTACCAAAAGGTATAATTTAAATCCACTCAACTGACTACTTTTTGATTATTGAGTCTGATTCAGATTTGTTATCTCGTGGTCTTCCTAATTGAATCGAATATTGAAATAACCACGAATTTACAAATCTAACGCTAAAATAATGAAAGAAATCCTAATAATTTAGTTTTAGAGAATTTACCTTACGTAGAAGAGAAACCCAAGCACCTCATCCTAGGTATATATTCTTCGTCTTCTAATCTTTTATCAGAATTCCTAAAACTAATATATTCCTATTTCTAAAAGTTAGGAGAAGAAAGAAAATGGCAGAGCCTTGTTGTCGTCTTAGAAAATATGAGTTGGAGGCTTAGCTCCGCCGGTTTATTTATAGGTACACAGAAGATTCTTGTTCGTTGGATCAAAGACAATAAAATCCGAGCTATTTAAATCAAAATTTAACGTCACTTTACCCAGCGTTAGGTCAACCTGGACCCCTGTGTGTCGAGCCCTGGGTCGTCCCGACACTAGCATAGGTTGACCTTTGGGTCGACCCACTTGTTGTAAGGGCCGACCCACTACCGGGGTCAATTACGTTGATTTTGCCTTTTATTAATTTCTGCGTTAATGTTGTTGTAACGTTCATTTTCTTACTAAATATTGATATGTCAATTAATCCTTTCCATTTTTAATGTACGTTTAACGTTTCAAATTCAAATTTACACATATATATTCGTTCATAATTTCACAAATCTTTAACCCTTAATAGCTATGCAATAAATGTTATTATTACATTATCAATTCATTGATTTCTTCATTTTTAATATAGGTTCAAATCTCAAAAGCAGCTACTCTCTTGCCTATTTTTCATTCATTTCACATTTGTTACTTTATGTTTTTAGTTTACACTTTAGATTTCAATTTTGAATCTGTGTGTATATATTTATGCACTACTCCACTTATTTTCAAAATTCAAATAGCGTTTTCTTGACATTTATTTCATGCTTGTTTTGATAGATTGCATGTTACTTCTGAATTTCGTGTGTGTGTGTGTGTATATATATATATATATATGTATACATACATATACATACAAACATTAATACACACATACATATACATATACATGTGTGTGTATATACTAACCTATATCTATAACTTTTTCTTAATGTACATTTTTATATATTTGTTCTTTTAGAACATTCATATCTTTTAGTTGACCCTCTAAAAATTAAAACATGACGTTTTCAGGACTCGAACTCATGACTTTCACCTTCGGAAGTGCATGCTCTGCCAACTTACCTAACTTAGTTATTGTTTACAAGACTAAAAACATTGGCAGCTATTGTTCTTATTTGTGTTTCTATTATACCATTATTTTCGCGTTTGTTCCAAAACTTCATTTAAAGATAACTTTTTCGTTTTAAATCCATTCTTTGCAAACCATAGGTGTAAATTAATCAAAAAATCATCAGGGTCACAATGACGCTAGTTCGGTGACCAAATTCTGAAAATTTTAAACATTTTTATATTATTATTTAATTTAAAAACGAGGGGTGTTACATTCTCCCACTCATTGGGAATTTCTTCCTCGAAATTTGGTAAGGTTAAAATTAAGTAATTACTCGCGTAATTTACATCCATCATGTGTACATCCAATTTTGCAACCATTTATGCACTTGTGCAAATGTAACACAACATAATAATACATGAATGCAAGAAATGCCTAAGAGGTACCCCCCATATGAATGCAAATTTTCTTGGAAACCTTTTGAAAAAATGATGCATGTAATGACCCGCATTGGCAGAGGTATTATAATTAATTTATTTAATTTTAAAAATGGTTATCAAGAGAATATAATGGTCGTGGAATTAAATAATGGTGAATATTTAATTAAAATAATAAATTAAATAATATATTTAATTCTGAAATAATCAGAATTGGCTGAAATGACGATATGGTGTGAACCGGATCATCTGTGATATTTAATTCAGCTTGGAATCGAATTTGAATAACAAATATGTTATATAAACGATAGTTTGAACATAGAATTTTAATATAATTAAAAACGAGCTTGAAATGGCGTTGCAGTTCGTAATTTGGCGGTTCGAACTTCAACTGAACGTACAGGATTCGTTTTAAGCCAGATTTCTGTGAAACAAGAAACGTGTGGAGCTGGTGAAGTATATCTTTCTAGTGGAAGAGAAAAATCTGGATTTTCGTCGGGTAGAATTTGATTTACGTCCAAATCAAATTTTAAAAAAGTCGCTATGGAATTCCTTTATAATTTATAAAGGAATTATTTATATTTTAAAAAGGGATTTCAATATAAATCGAATATCGAATTAACCAGATTGAAATATCAAGTTAGAAATTCATATAGGAAAATTCTAGAGCTGCATGGTATTCTGGCGTGAATATATACGATAATATAAATTTATTTATATTTAATTATATTTAAATATATTTATATGTTTAAATCGGTCATTCAAAGCTTTAAAAATAGCCAGTTTTGCAAACGAAGTCGGAATTCGACGAAACTAATTTTGTTGGATCCGCAATGTCAAATAGTTGTTAGATTTCCAGTTTCGTGATTTTTAGAGTCACTGTGTGGTCGTATGGGATTTTAACGTGAAAAACAGTCAGTATTTTGACGGTTAAAAATACGCTGTGTGAACATACGAAGTCGGAATTCGACGAAACAAGTTTCGTTGGGACCGTAATGTCAAACTCTAGCAGTATGTCCAGTTTGGTGATTTTTAGATATCGTGTGTGTTCGTAGGAATTTTTAGAGTGCAGGAAACAAAAATAAATGAACTCTAACTAAAATATCCTAAGAAAATTGGGGACTAAACAAAGCCACCTCCTACCCATTTACAGCCACACACCAAAAACATGATCCCTTATATATTTCCTTTTGAGCTGCCATCAAATTTTACTCAGCAAACCAAAAACGCAGCACAACAATTCAAAAGAAAAATCATAAGAAATAGAAACAAATTTCTATAAATCCTAAATCATATGTATTCGAACTTAGCAAGAGTTTCTCTTCACCTTCATGGCCGTTTTATGGGGTTCGAACCAATTTCCTTCGCTGGTGGTGTTACACAGCGAGACTAGGGTTAAGAATCTAGAATGATTCGAGCGCAACTACTTATTTTGAGCACCGGAATTGAGTTCGTTATTGGATTTAGCACCAACCAAGAGTTTTGGGTGAAACTCCGAAGCAAAAGAGGTCGCTCGAACAGTGGAACCATGCGGTGGAGGGCTGTCGATGCAACCTAAGGGGGGGTGCGAGTGGATTGATTTTAGTATGAGGTTGAAGGGATTTCAACGAGATGAGCAAAGGTGATGTTTGTTTTGGGTATCGTTGAGTGATGGTGGGGGTATGGAGATGGAAAGATGCGGCCATGGTGGGTTTGTGGAGTCGGGTTGGCTGTACATCGTTGGGGAAGAAGGATATATGATGGTGGGCTGTTTTGGACGGGTGGTGGGTTGTTGATAAAGCGTAAAGCCCATTTGAATTTTCAATTCATGTTTTAATTTAATTTAAAGATACTTAACTTCTAAATGTTATAACTTGGTCATACATGAACGAAATTGAGCGAAACAAGATCCAATGGGATCGTATGGATGGGAGCAACACAATGAGACAGACCGGGAGTGAATCGACGCCCGTTAGAATTTATGACGAAATAAATTGTCTGACTGAATCAAATAACGCAAACCGTCATTTAACGGCTAATGCGCCAATGTGAGTAAATCTCACTAACTCTGAACAGTTTATAATTTCATGTTGTATTTTTACAACTGTTAAATATTGGCTGATTGACTGTGTGTTGATTGTTTGATTGAACTGCTAGTCAGTTAGTTGAATTTCTATATTGATTCTGTTTAACAGAATATATCATATGGAACTGAAAGTGATGTTATCTATATTGTTTAACATCTGTGATGCAGGGAAACAGGTTGGAGGAACCCAACTGGGTTCCTCAACATTTATTTTACTGTGATTCATATATTGTGATATATGATGTGACATATAATCTGTTGTTGATTATGTGTGTTTGGATGATATTTTATCGTTGTTATATGGTATGTTAAATACCATAAGAAATACTGGATATGGGAAAGGGGATTTTCAAAGTGTATTTTGAAAATGAATTATTTATATAAAATCGATGGATTTTATATAGAAAAGGAAAAGAATTTTTATAAAAGAAATATTTATAAAATCAAAGGATAAGTTAGAATAAAAGGAAATCATTTGTAAAGTGAAGAACCGTTACTAAAAGTAAATCTTTATAAATGAATAGTTTATTCGAAAAGGAGTTAATCGAATTAGTTATTCGAATAGAATAAAGGAAGTTATCGAATAAAGTTAAAAGGGGGTATTCGAATATAGTTTAGCCAAAGGGAGTTATTCGATCAGAATTGATCGAATAGAATTAATTGATTAGAGTAAATCAGTTAGGTTAAACCATTAGGGTTAACCAGTTAGAGCTAATTGGTTAGAGTAAATCAGTTAGGTTAAACCATTAGGGTTAACCAGTTAGAGTTAATTGGTTAGAGTAAATCAGTTAGGTTAAACCATTTTGGTTAGAGTAAATCAGTTAGGTTAAACCATTAGGGTTAACCAGTTAGAGTTAATTGGTTAGAGTAAATCAGTTAGGTTAAACCATTAGGGTAAACCAGTTAGAGTTAAACAGTTAGTGTTCATCAGTTAAAGTAAATCGATAGAGTTATGTCGAACTAGAATTTATTGAATAGAGTTAAATCAAATGAGTTAATCGAATATAGTTTATTCAATTAGAAACAAAGGAGTTAATCGAATATAGTTTATTCGAATAGAAGCAAATGAGTTAATCGAATATAATTTATTCGAATAGAAGCAAATGAGTTAATCGAATATAGTTTATTCGACGAAAGTAAAAGGAGTTATCGTATATAGTTTATTTGATAGGAGTTAAGTGAATAGAGTTAGAGTTAAATCAAAAGTGTTAAGTGAATAGAATTAATTGAATAGAGTTATCGAATATACCTTATTCGAAGGAAAGAATTTATCGAATAGAGATGATTCGAAAGAGAGTTACGTAAGGAAGTTGTTAAAGAATTAAAGGGGTGAACTTTGTCTACTTTAAGGTTAGAAACGTTGTTCAGTTAAGGTCTGAGAGGTAGTATTACCCCAACTTGATTGACTTCATTTTTAACTAAGGAATGGTTAAGGTTCGATAGTAAGGGATGGCTAAGTGAATTTGTAATTAAAGGAAATGGTTTGAGTTGGCATCGCGATGGCTTGTTTAAACATCTGTCTAAGTCAAATGAAGAATCTTTGGAAGTATTTTCCAAATAAGAAACCATAAATGTTTTCTAATAAAGAAAACAAGAAATGGAAATGTTTTCCATTGTTAATAACGTATATTTTCCAAATTTAGAAAATAAGAAATGTTGAATATAGGGAAACAGGAGATAAGTAAATTAATGAAATAAAGAGATAAATGTTAATAATGTTTGATCGATATAAATTTCCATTTGGAAATAATATCGTTGTTTGCACACCTGTTTTTCTTCAATAGTTAAATCACAGACTATCGAAGTTTTGACCATTTTAATGTTGTTAATATGGAGAGACCGGTTGGATTATTATCCAAAGAACCACTCTGTATTGGCACAAGCGTTGCGAATCATATATGCCAAAGGAAATTGAAGACGGAGTTATGCAAGGTCTATCCTGTTTACAGAATAGTGCCTTCGGCTCATCCTGTTCCTAGATGACTTGTATGGACGGATGTCTGACAGAGTATTTCCAGACGATCATGTATATTGATTTCTCCAACCGTACCAAGAGTGGAAGCGGAAAAGGAAACTCCTTTTAGCTAACACATAATGTATGGTTGAGTACGTCAATCAGTGATTTGATGGATTTGACGATGTGGCATTCAAAGTGAATCTGGTGTGATGATAAAGCGTAGCTTCTAGCCTCACATCCAGTAAATGACAGAAATCGGGCAGGCAGCGTGGCTAAGTCGGTCGCACCGAAGTAGGGTGTATAATCACCTGATCTAGAGTTTCATTTACTTCTATAAATCTATTGTTGATGCTGTCCCATTCGGGAAACAGTTGTTGATCCCAACCATTGGTGATATACATTCGATACACTCAAGCGAAATGAGTGGTAGGTCATGTGTGGCCGGGTTGCAAGATGTTCTTGTTGAACCCAGTGTATTCCTCTCTAGAGGTACACTAGCGAAAGGTGGTTCCATACCTTGTCATAGTTGGAAATCCATTACCCAATACGTGCTTGTGGTTTTTGATTGTATAGTATATATGTAGAACGTGAGATCAAAGTGTTTATGCTAGATGATTATTATACTGTGATTGATAGACATTATTATAATATAAAAAGTTTTTGATATAAAGATGATTTGGATTCTCATAAGGGAAAAACCCGTTCCGTTATACGACGTGGTCTTATGAGATATCGTTTACCTGTTAAAACTGTTTTAAACTGTTTTACTCATACCAGTCCCATGACTGACTCGGAGTTCATTTGTTTGTTTCCCTAAACTCTTGAGTGCCTAATTTTGTACGGTCAGTCAAGTAGTCGGGATTTACAGATATACTGGAAGAGCTGGAGCAGGAGGCTTCAGGATCATATAGCTATAGTTTATTTCCACTGTGTTGTAAGTGTTGTACTTGGATAATGTTGTTGTATACATATACAGATTTATATTTCAAAGTTATGTTATACATATTATATGTTATTCGTTCCGCTGTGAGATTCGTGTTACTCTGATGTTGTGTTCTTCTTTTTCTTCTTCTTCTTCTATTCTAAGTTTATATCTTATCTATCCTCACCCTCTAATTTCTTTCACTAATGACTGGTATTTTTCGATGTTTGGTTAGTCGTCATTGAGTTTATGGCGATAATCAAAGTCGTCAAAATCCCGGGTCATTATAGTTGGTATCAGAGCTTAGGTTGAGTGGATTACCTTGGCTCTGTGGCGTGACTCAGTAGAGATGGGGTTAGCAATACCCTAGATTGAGTTGAGTGTATATATACGAGTGAACGTATTTGTATATTGATATAAAAGTTTGTTTTGTATTGTGTGGATTTATTGGTTGAGTTGTTTATGAGTTCTGGTCAATCAGTTTGATCCACTGTATCGGTAGGAGTTACTAAACACTCGAATACGATGGGTCCGCACGATATGTTTTGAAAATAGGGTAAATGAAAATAGTTTACCCAACGTATATTTTGATATATATTGGATATATTGGTTGTTATTATAATCGAGTAAGATTATAAATTTAATGGTTATGTAAATAACCAATCAGAATTCCTATAAGTGAAATACGTGAAATCAGAAGAGTTAAATCTGAAATTTAAACCAGAAATGGAGTTAAAACTCTGGAGAATTGGATAAGTGTTTGTAAATGGATTTGGATTAAAGGTAAGGAAAATTTAAGATCCTGGGAGATTTTAAATTGTTTTACAAGCAGTGTGAATTATATTTTGAAATGAATTTCAAAGTGGAAATGTTTAGAAATGGTTTTATAGTATTGAACTCACTTCGATCGCTGGAAAATAGATTCTGATGATGACAGCTGCATCATCAGTATTCATTTTCGAGTTGTAATTGACGAATTACTTCCAAAGATACTATTTTGAATTTGTTTTGGGAAAGACAAGTGTGTTGAATTTCAAAATGGGATTTATAATATAGAATTGAATATAGAATTTGAATAAAGAGAATTCAAATAGAAATTGAATATAGAAATTCAAAGGGAGTTTGAATATATGAAATTCAATGGAGTTGAAATAGAAATTGAATATAGAAATTCAAAGGGAGTTTGAATATATGAAATTCAATGGAACAGAAATAGAGTTTGAATATCGAAATTCAAATATAGGATTTGAATATAGAAAATATAAAAGAATTCAATTATAGGATTTGAATATCGAAAGTGAAATGGAATTTGAATATAGGAATTCAAATGGAATTTGAATATAGAATTCAAATGGAATTTAAAATATAGAATTTGAATAACAAAAGTTGATATATAGAATTTGAATAAAATTTGAATAGAAGTTGAATAGAATTATCTAAGTCGAAGAGGAATTAGTTAATCGAGTTTTGAATTTGAAGTTAAACTTTGAAAGGTGAATTGGATTTGTAAATGGATATTCAAAATCGAATATAGAACTTAAATTTGAAATTTGGATTCAAATTAGTTAATAAGCAAGTTAAAATATATTTGAACATGTCATGTTCAAATATAAAAGCGAAATAGACTAAAGAGTTAATTAACAAATTAATTAACGAATTGAGTTAAAACGATCAGGTATAGTTAAAATAGATTGGGTCGGTATAGATATACAGGAGACAGGTTTGGAATATAGTATAGAAGATATATAAATAGAATGCTCGACGAAAAGGTATGTATTTAATTCATATATGAGATTTTATGCGCCGTATCGGCTAGCCGCTTGGCTTTTTCTTTTTCTTTTGGATTGGTGAGGGCCATGGGAGGCTATTTGAAATATCCCGATGCTCCTAGTATAAAGGAGGTTATGGCGATTTTTTTTGGGAATTTAAGGAGTTAGAATATTTTTAAGATAATTTGATAGTAATCAACGTATCGATATATATAGAAGTCGATAAGAAAACAAACTTAGAAATAGAATAGTAAAATCAAAAAGGAAGACTAAGAAAAAAAATCTAGTAAGAATAGAAAGAGGAAGCGTATATGTGTTTAAAAGTGAATAAGTAGTTGTATGGTATTGATTATTCGAGTAAGTAGTCATATCTGTTTTGACGTTATAAATGTTATTCAGTCAAGGTCTGAGAGGTAGTTATACCCCAACTTGATTGATTTCATTATTAACAAATAAATAGTAAGATTTCAGGCTCGAAGATCAATGTTGAATAAGAGTTAGTTGAATATAGTATTTTGGTTGTCGTAACGATGTTTTACACAACATCCGTTTTAACCCAAATAAGCGTAAGCTTGGAAATATAATAAAGAATATTTCCTAAGTTAGAAATAAACGAAATCGGAAAAGAGATAAGTAATTGGAATATTTTCCAATTATAAATAGCATATATTTTCTAAAGTTTAGAAAATAAAGGAAGGCGATATTCGGAAGTGTTTTCCAAATAACGTAAAAAGCCAATATGGTTATTGAAAATATTTGGTGAACAAATATTGATAAAGAAATAGAGAAGTGATTTAACTAATGGAATATTAATTAAGGGCTCAGTGACATGTTCAAAAGGAAAATTTGATTTTTGAAAAGAGTAAACTGTTTAAAAACTCCCAGGGAAAGACTGTTTGAATTAAAAACAAATTTAACAGAAATTTGTGAAAGAAAGTTTGAATTAAAGTAAAGCTAGTAAAGTGGTAACTGAGTTTGAATTAGAATGATATCAAGACAATTTGGATTGTGAGATTCAAATTTGAAGTGTAATGTGATAATCAAGTTAAGAGTTGGGAATCGAGAAGAAAACTCGAGTTAAAATGATATTTGGCTTGGATATAAGCGAATGGTTGTGTTGGGGATAAAAGCAGATTGGAATTTGATTGGGATGACCCTTGTATCCGCTGAATTGATAGCATATGAAAATGATAGGGTTGATATGCCCGACAAAAGGGTACAAGTTTATATTTCTATTGGGTATAAGATTTATGAGCCAAATTGGCAAGCCGTTTGTCTATTTGATTTTCTTTTGGGTTGGAGATGGCTCAGAGAGGCGAGTTGGAGTTTGACCGTTTGACCAGTACAAAGGAGGTGCTGGCGAAGTTCTTCGAAAAGTTAAGGAGTTAGAAAATTTTCAAGATTTTTGAAAATTTTCATTGATAAGAATTAATTAATAATTTAATTGAAATTAAATTAGTTCAGTTGAAACTGAAGTTAAGAAGTGAACAAATATGTTCTAACCAGTAGATAGGGTCGTCTTCTATCTTTAGCAATTTCGAGGACGAAATTATTTTAAGTGGGGAAGATTGTAATGACCCGCATTGGCAGAGGTATTATAATTAATTTATTTAATTTAAAAAATGGTGATCAAGAGAATATAATGGTCGTGGAATTAAATAATGGTGAATAGTTAATTAAAATAATAAATTAAATAATATATTTAATTCTGAAATAATTAGAATTAGCTGAAATGACGATATGGTGTGAACCGGATCATCTGTGATATTTAATTCAGCTTGGAATTGAATTTGAATAACGAATATGTTTAATAAACGATAGTTTGAACATATAATTTTAATATAATTA
Source organism: Allium sativum (assembly GCA_030737875.1). NCBI lineage: Eukaryota > Viridiplantae > Streptophyta > Magnoliopsida > Asparagales > Amaryllidaceae > Allium > Allium sativum. The sequence continues at coordinate 925,704,833 of CM060922.1, forward strand.
AAAACGAGCTTGAAATGGCGCTGCAGTTCGTAATTTGGCGGTTCGAACTTCAACTGAATGTACAGGATTCGTTTTAAGCGGGATTTCTGTGAAACAAGAAACGTGTGGAGCTGGTGGAGTATATCTTTCTAGTGGAAGAGAAAAATCTGGATTTTTGTTGGGTAGAATTTAATTTACGTCCAAATCAAATTTTAGAAAAGTCGCTATGGAATTCCTTTATAATTTATAAAGGAATTATTTATATTTTAAAAAGGGATTTCAATATAAATCAAATATCGAATTAACCAGATTGAAATATCAAGTTAGAAATTCATATAGGAATATTCTAGAGCTTTATGGTATTCTGGTGTGAATATATACGATAATATAAATTTATTTATATTTAATTTAATTATATTTAAATATATTTATATATTTAAATGGGTCATTCAAAGCTTTAAAAATAGCCAGTTTTGCAAACGAAGTCGGAATTCGACGAAACTAATTTTGTTGGATCCGCAATGTCAAATAGTTGTTAGATTTCCAGTTTCGTGATTTTTAGAGTCACTGTGTGGTCGTACGGGATTTTAACGTGAAAAACAGTCAGTATTTTGACGGTTAAAAATACGCTGTGTGAACATACGAAGTCGGAATTCGACGAAACCAGTTTCGTTGGGACTGTAATGTCAAACTCTAGCAGTATATCCAGTTTGGTGATTTTTAGATATCGTGTGTGTTCAAAGGAATTTTTAGAGTGCAGGAAACAAAAATAAATGAACTCTAACTAAAATATCCTAAGCAAATTATGGACTAAACAAAGCCACCTCCTACTCGTTTATATCCACACACCAAAAACATGATCCCCTATATATTTCCTTTTGAGCTGCCACCAAATTTTACTCAGCAAACCAAAAACACAGCACAACAATTCAAAAGAAAAATCACAAGAAATAGAAACAAATTTCTATAAATCCTAAATCATATGTATTCGAACTCAGCAAGAGTTTCTCTTCACCTTCATGACCGTTTTATGGGGTTCGAACCAGTTTCCTTCGCTGGTGGTGTTGCATAGCGAGACTAGGGTTAAGAATCTAGAACGATTCGAGCGCAATTACTTATTTTGAGCACCGGAATTGAGTTCGTTATTGGATTTAGCACCAACCAAGAGTTTTGGGTGAAATTCCGAAGCAAAAGAGGTCACTCGAACAGTGGAACCGTGCGGTGGAGGGCTGTCGACGCAACCTAAGGAAGGGTGCGAGTGGATTGATTTCAGTATGAGGTAGAAGGGATTTCGACGAGATGAGCAAAGGTGATGTTTGTTTTGGGTATCGTTGAGTGATGGTGGGGGTATGGAGATGGAAAGATGCGGCCATGGTGGGTTTGTGGAGTCGGGTTGGCTGTACATCGTTGGGGAAGAAGGATATATGATGGTGGGCTATTTTGGACAGGTAGTGGGATGTTGATAAAGGGTAAAGCCCATTTGAATTTTCAATTCATGTTCTAATTTAATTTAAAGATACGTAACTTCTAAAGGTTATAACTTGGTCATACATGAACGAAATTGAGCGAAACAAGATCCAATGGGATCGTATGGATGGGAGCAACACAATGAGACTGACCGGGAGTGAATCGGCGCCCGTTATAATTTATGGAAAAATAAATTGTCCGACTGAATCAAATAACGCAAATCGTCATTTAACGGTTAACGCGCCAATGTGAGTAAATCTCACTAACTCTGAACAGTTTATAATTTCATGTTGTATTTTTAGAATTGTTAAATATTGGCTGATTGACTGTGTGTTGATTGTTTGATTGAACTGCTAGTCAGTTAGTTGAATTTCTATATTGATTCTGTTTAACAGAATATATCATATGGAACTGAAAGTGATGTTATCTATATTGTTTAACATCTGTGATGCAGGGAAACAGGTTGGAGGAACCCAACTGGGTTCCTCAACATTTATTTTACTGTGATTCATATATTGTTATATATGATGTGACATATAATCTATTGTTGATTATGTGTGTTTGGACGATATTTTATCGTTGTTATATGGTATGTTAAATACCATAAGAAATACTGGATATGGGAAAGGGGGTTTTCAAAGTGTATTTTGAAAATGAATTATTTATATAAAATCGATGGATTTTATACAGAAAAGGAAAAGAATTTTTATAAAAGAAATATTTATAAAATCAAAGGATAAGTTAGAATAAAAGGAAATCATTTGTAAGGTGAAGAACCGTTACTAAAAGTAAATCTTTATAAATGAATAGTTTATTCGAAAAGGAGTTAATCGAATTAGTTATTCGAATAGAATAAAGGAAGTTATCGAATACAGTTAAAAGGGGTATTCGAATATTGTTTAGCCAAAGGGAGTTATTCGATCAGAATTCATCGAATAGAATTAATTGATTAGAGTAAATCTGTTAGGTTAAACCATTAGTTAGAGTTAATTGGTTAGAGTAAATCAGTTAGGTTAAACCATTAGGGTTAACCAGTTAGAGTTAATTGGTTAGAGTAAATCAGTTAGGTTAAACCATTTTGGTTAGAGTAAATCAGTTAGGTTAAACCATTAGGGTTAACCAGTTAGAGTTAATTGGTTAGAGTAAATCAGTTAGGTTAAACCATTAGGGTAAACCAGTTAGAGTTAAACAGTTAGTGTTCATCAGTTAAAGTAAATCGATAGAGTTATGTCGAACTAGAATTTATTGAATAGAGTTAATCGAATATAGTTTATTCAATTAGAAACAAAGGAGTTAATCGAATATAGTTTATTCGAATAGAAGCAAATGAGTTAATCGAATATAGTTTATTCGAATAGAAGCAAATGAGTTAATCGAATATAGTTTATTCGACGAAAGTAAAAGGAGTTATCGTATATAGTTTATTTGATAGGAGTTAAGTGAATAGATTTAGAGTTAAATCAAAAGTGTTAAGTGAATAGAATTAATTGAATAGAGTTATCGAATATACCTTATTCGAAGGAAAGAATTTATCGAATAGAGATGATTCGAAAGAGAGTTACGTAAGGAAGTTGTTAAAGAATTAAAGGGGTGAACTTTGTCTACTTTAAGGTTAGAAACGTTGTTCAGTTAAGGTCTGAGAGGTAGTATTACCCCAACTTGATTGACTTCAGTTTTAACTAAGGAATGGTTAAGGTTCGATAGTAAGGGATGGCTAAGTGAATTTGCAATTAAAGGAAATGGTTTGAGTTGGCATCGCGATGGCTTGTTTAAACATCTGTCTAAGTCAAATGAAGAAGCTTTGGAAGTATTTTCCAAATAAGAAACCATAAATGTTTTCTAATAAAGAAAACAAGAAATGGAAATGTTTTCCATTGTTAATAACATATATTTTCCAAATTTAGAAAATAAGAAATGTTGAATATAGGGAAACAGGAGACAAGTAAATTAATGAAATAAAGAGATAAATGTTAATGATGTTTGATCGATATAAATTTCCATTTGGAAATAATATCGTTGTTTGCACACCTGTTTTTCTTCAATAGTTAAATCACAGACTATCGAAGTTTTGACCATTTTAACGTTGTTAATATGAAGAGACCGGTTGGATTATTATCCAAAGAACCACTCTGTATTGGCATAAGTGTTGCGAATCATATATGCCAAAGGAAATTGAAGACGGAGTTATGCAAGGTCTATCCTGTTTACAGAATAGTGCCTTCGGCTCATCCTGTTCCTGGATGACTTGTATGTACGGATGTCTGACAGAGTATTTCCAGATGATCATGTATATTGATTTCTCCAACCGTACCAAGAGTGGAAGCGGAAAAGGAAACTCCTTTTAGCTAACACATAATGTATGGTTGAGTACGTCAATCGGTGATTTGATGGATTTGACGATGTGGCATTCAAAGTGAATGTGGTGTGATGATAAAGCGTAGCTTCTAGCCTCACATCCAGTAAATGACAGAAATCGGGCAGGCAGCGTGGCTAAGTCGGTCGCACCGAAGTAGGGTGTATAATCACCTGATCTAGAGTTTCATTTACTTCTAAAAATCTATTGTTGATGCTGTCCCATTCGGAAAACGGTTGTTGATCCCAACCATTGGTGATATACATTCGATACACTCAAGCGAAATGAGTGGTAGGTCATGTGTGGCCGGGTTGCAAGATGTTCTTGTTGAACCCAGTGTATTCCTCTCTAGAGGTACACTAGCGAAAGGTGGTTCCATACCTTGTCATAGTTGGAAATCCATTACCCAATACGTGCTTGTGGTTTTTGATTGTATACTATATATGTAGAACGTGAGATCAAAGTGTTTCTGCTAGATGATTATTATACTGTGATTGATAGACATTATTATAATATAAAAAGTTTTTGATATAAAGATGATTTGGATTCTCATAAGGGAAAAACCCGTTCCGTTATACGGCGTGGTCTTATGAGATATCGTTTACCTGTTAAAACTGTTTTAAACTGTTTTACTCATACCAGTCCCATGACTGACTCGGAGTTCATTTGTTTGTTTCCTTAAACTCTTGGGTGCCTAATTTTGTACGGGCAGTCAAGTAGTCGGGATTTACAGATATACTGGAAGAGCTGGAGCAGGAGGCTTCAGGATCATATAGCTATAGTTTATTTCCACTGTGTTGTAAGTGTTGTACTTGGATAATGTTGTTGTATACATATACAGATTTATATTTCAAAGTTATGTTATACATATTATATGTTATTCGTTCCGCTATGAGATTCGTGTTACTCTGATGTTGTGTTCTTCTTCTTCTTCTTCTTCTATTCTAAGTTTATATCTTATCTATCCTCACCCTCTAATTTCTTTCACTAATGACTGGTATTTTTCGAAGTTTGGTTAGTCGTCATTGAGTTTATGGCGATAACCAAAGTCGTCAAAATCCCGGGTCATTACAGTTGGTATCAGAGCTTAGGTTGAGTGAATTATCTTGGCTCTGTGGCGTGACTCAGTAGAGATGGGGTTAGTAATACCCTAGATTGAGTTGAGTGTATATATACGAGTGAACATATTTGTATATTGATATAAAAGTTTGTTTTGTATTGTGTGGATTTATTGGTTGAGTTGTTTATGAGTTCTGGTCAATCAGTTTGATCCACTGTATCGGTAGGAGTTACTAAACACTCGAATACGATGGGTCCGCACGATATGTTTTGAAAATAGGGTAAATGAAAATAGTTTACCCAACGTATATTTTGATATATATTGGATATACTGGTTGTTATTATAATCGAGTAAGATTATAAATTTAATGGTTATGTAAATAACCAATCAGAATTCCTATAAGTGAAATACGTGAAATCAGAAGAGTTAAATCTTAAATTTAAACCAGAAATGGAGTTAAAACTCTGGAGAATTGGATAAGTGTTTGTAAATGGATTTGGATTAAAGGTAAGGAAAATTTAAGATCCTGAGAGATTTTAAATTGTTTTACAAGCAGTGTGAATTATATTTTGAAATGAATTTCAAAGTGGAAATGTTTAGAAATGGTTTTATAGTATTGAACTAACTTCGATCGCTGGAAAATAGATTCTGATGATGACAGCTGCATCATCAGTATTCATTTTCGAGTTGTAATTGACGAATTACTTCCAAAGATACTATTTTGAATTTGTTTTGAGAAAGACAAGTGTGTTGAATTTCAAAATGGGATTTATAATATAGAATTGAATATAGAATTTGAATAAAGAGAATTCAAATAGAAATTGAATATAGAAATTCAAAGGGAGTTTGAATATATGAAATTCAATGGAGTTGAAATAGAAATTGAATATAGAAATTCAAAGGGAGTTTGAATATATGAAATTCAATGGAATTGAAATAGAGTTTGAATATCGAAATTAAAATATAGGATTTGAATATAGAAAATATAAAGGAATTCAATTATAGGATTTGAATATCGAAAGTGAAATGGAATTTGAATATAGGAATTCAAATGGAATTTGAATATAGAATTCAAATGGAATTTAAAATATAGAATTTGAATAGAATTTGAATAATAAAAGTTGATATATAGAATTTGAATAAAATTTGAATAGAAGTTGAATAGAATTATCTAAGTCGAAGAGGAATTAGTTAATCGAGTTTTGAATTTGAAGTTAAACTTTGAAAGGTGAATTGGATTTGTAAATGGATATTCAAAATCGAATATAGAATTTAAATTTGAAATTTGGATTCAAATTAGTTAATAAGCAAGTTAAAATATATTTGAACATGTCATGTTCAAATATAAAAGCGAAATAGACTAAAGAGTTAATTAACAAATTAATTAACGAATTGAGTTAAAACGATCAGGTATAGTTAAAATAGATTGGGTCGGTATAGATATACAGGAGACAGGTTTGGAATATAGTATAGAAGATATATAAATAGAATGCTCGACGAAAAGGTATGTATTTAATTCATATATGAGATTTTATGCGCCGTATCGGCTAGCCGCTTGGCTTTTTCTTTTTCTTTTGGATTGGTGAGGGCCATGGGAGGCTATTTGAAATATCCCGACGCTCCTAGTATAAAGGAGGTTATGGCGATTTTTTTTGGGAATTTAAGGAGTTAGAATATTTTTAAGATAATTTGATAGTAATCAACGTATCGATATATATAGAAGTCGATAAGGAAACAAACTTAGAAATAGAATAGTAAAATCAAAAAGGAAGACTAAGAAAAAAAATCTAGTAAGAATAGAAAGAGGAAGCGTATATGTGTTTAAAAGTGAATAAGTAGTTGTATGGTATTGATTATTCGAGTAAGTAGTCATATCTGTTTTGACGTTATAAATGTTATTCAGTCAAGGTCTGAGAGGTAGTTATACCCCAACTTGATTGATTTCATTATCAACAAATAAATAGTAAGATTTCAGGCTCGAAGATCAATGTTGAATAAGAGTTAGTTGAATATAGTATTTTGGTTGTCGTAACGATGTTTTACACAACATCCGTTTTAACCCAAATAAGTGTAAGCTTGGAAATATAATAAAGAATATTTCCTAAGTTAGAAATAAACGAGATCGGAAAAAAGATAAGTAATTGGAATATTTTCCAATTATAAATAGCATATATTTTCTAAAGTTTAGAAAATAAAGGAAGGCGATATTCGGAAGTGTTTTCCAAATAACGTAAAAAGCCAATATGGTTATTGAAAATATTTGGTGAACAAATATTGATAAAGAAATAGAAAAGTGATTTAACTAATGGAGTATTAATTAAGGGCTCAGTGACATGTTCAAAAGGAAAATTTGATTTTTGAAAAGAGTAAACTGTTTAAAAACTCCCAGGGAAAGACTGTTTGAATTAAAAACAAATTTAACAGAAATTTATGAAAGAAAGTTTGAATTAAAGTAAAACTAGTAAAGTGGTAACTGAGTTTGAATTAGAATGATATCAAGACAATTTGGATTGTGAGATTCAAATTTGAAGTGTAATGTGATAATCAAGTTAAGAGTTGGGAATCGAGAAGAAAACTCGAGTTAAAATGATATTTGGCTTGGATATAAGCGAATGGTTGTGTTGGGCATAAAAGCAGATTGGAATTTGATTGGGATGACCCTTGTATCCGCTGAATTGATAGCATATGAAAATGATAGGGTTGATATGCCCGACAAAAGGGTACAAGTTTATATTTCTATTGGGTATAAGATTTATGAGCCAAATTGGCAAGCCGTTTGTCTGTTTGATTTTCTTTTGGGTTGGAGATGGCTCAGAGAGGCGAGTTGGAGTTTGACCGTTTGACCAGTACAAAGGAGGTGCTGGCGAAATTCTTCGAAAAGTTAAGGAGTTAGAAAATTTTCAAGATTTTTGAAAATTTTCATTGATAAGAATTAATTAATAATTTAATTGAAATTAAATTAGTTCAGTTGAAACTGAAGTTAAGAAGTGAACAAATATGTTCTAACCAGTAGATAGGGTCGTCTTCTATCTTTAACAATTTCGAGGACGAAATTATTTTAAGTGGTGAAGATTGTAATGACCCGCATTGGCAGAGGTATTATAATTAATTTATTTAATTTAAAAAATGGTGATCAAGAGAATATAATGGTCGTGGAATTAAATAATGGTGAATATTTAATTAAAATAATAAATTAAATAATATATTTAATTCTGAAATAATCAGAATTAGCTGAAATGACGATATGGTGTGAACCGGATCATCTGTGATATTTAATTCAGCTTGGAATTGAATTTGAATAACGAATATGTTATATAAACGATAGTTTGAACATAAAATTTTAATATAATTAAAAACGAGCTTGAAATGGCGCTGCAGTTCGTAATTTGGCGGTTCGAACTTCAACTGAATGTACATGATTCGTTTTAAGCGGGATTTCTGTGAAACAAGAAACGTGTGGAGCTGGTGGAGTATATCTTTCTAGTGGAAGAGAAAAATCTGGATTTTTGTTGGGTAGAATTTAATTTACGTCCAAATCAAATTTTAGAAAAGTCGCTATGGAATTCCTTTATAATTTATAAAGGAATTATTTATATTTTAAAAAGGGATTTCAATATAAATCGAATATCGAATTAACCAGATTGAAATATCAAGTTAGAAATTCATATAGGAATATTCTAGAGCTTTATGGTATTCTGGTGTGAATATATACGATAATATAAATTTATTTATATTTAATTTAATTTAATTATATTTTGTAAACGAAGTCGGAATTCGACGAAACTAATTTTTTTGGATCCGCAATGTCAAATAGTTGTTAGATTTCCAGTTTCGTGATTTTTAGAGTCACTGTGTGGTCGTACGGGATTTTAACGTGAAAAACAGTCAGTATTTTGACGGTTAAAAATACGCTGTGTGAACATACGAAGTCGGAATTCAACGAAACCAGTTTCGTTGGGACTGTAATGTCAAACTCTAGCAGTATATCCAGTTTGGTGATTTTTAGATATCGTGTGTGTTCAAAGGAATTTTTAGAGTGCAGGAAACAAAATTAAATGAACTCTAACTAAAATATCCTAAGCAAATTATGGACTAAACAAAGCCACCTCCTACTCGTTTATATCCACACACCAAAAACATGATCCCCTATATATTTCCTTTTGAGCTGCCACCAAATTTTACTCAGCAAACCAAAAACGCAGCACAACAATTCAAAAGAAAAATCACAAGAAATAGAAACAAATTTCTATAAATCCTAAATCATATGTATTCGAACTCAGCAAGAGTTTCTCTTCACCTTCATGACCGTTTTATGGGGTTCGAACCAGTTTCCTTCGCTGGTGGTGTTGCATAGCGAGACTAGGGTTAAGAATCTAGAACGATTCGAGCGCAATTACTTATTTTGAGCACCGGAATTGAGTTCGTTATTGGATTTAGCACCAACCAAGAGTTTTGGGTGAAATTCCGAAGCAAAAGAGGTCGCTCGAACAGTGGAACCGTGCGGTGGAGGGCTGTCGACGCAACCTAAGGGAGGGTGCGAGTGGATTGATTTCAGTATGAGGTAGAAGGGATTTCGAAGAGATGAGCAAAGGTGATGTTTGTTTTGGGTATCATTGAGTGATGGTGGGGGTATGGAGATGGAAAGTTGCGGCCATGGTGGGTTTGTGGAGTCGGGTTGGCTGTACATCGTTGGGGAAGAAGGATATATGATGGTGGGCTATTTTGGACGGGTAGTGGGATGTTGATAAAGGGTAAAGCCCATTTGAATTTTCAATTCATGTTTTAATTTAATTTAAAGATACGTAACTTCTAAAGGTTATAACTTGGTCATACATGAACGAAATTGAGCGAAACAAGATCCAATGGGATCGTATGGATGGGAGCAACACAATGAGACGGACCGGGAGTGAATCGGCGCCCATTACAATTTATGGCGAAATAAATTGTCCGACTGAATCAAATAACGCAAATCGTCATTTAACGGTTAACGCGCCAATGTCAGTAAATCTCACTAACTCTGAACACTTTATAATTTCATGTTGTATTTTTAGAATTGTTAAATATTGGCTGATTGACTGTGTGTTGATTGTTTGATTGAACTGCTAGTCAGTTAGTTGAATTTCTATATTGATTCTGTTTAACAGAATATATCATATGGAACTGAAAGTGATGTTATCTATATTGTTTAACATCTGTGATGCAGGGAAACAGGTTGGAGGAACCCAACTGGGTTCCTCAACATTTATTTTACTGTGATTCATATATTGTGATATATGATGTGACATATAATCTGTTGTTGATTATGTGTGTTTGGACGATATTTTATCGTTGTTATATGGTATGTTAAATACCATAAGAAATACTGGATATGGGAAAGGGGATTTTAAAAGTGTATTTTGAAAATGAATTATTTATATAAAATCGATGGATTTTATATAGAAAAGGAAAAGAATTTTTATAAAAGAAATATTTATAAAATCAAAGGATAAGTTAGAATAAAAGGAAATCATTTGTAAAGTGAAGAACCGTTACTAAAAGTAAATCTTTATAAATGAATAGTTTATTCGAAAAGGAGTTAATCGAATTAGTTATTCGAATAGAATAAAGGAAGTTATCGAATAAAGTTAAAAGGGGTATTCGAATATAGTTTAGCCAAAGGGAGTTATTCGATCAGAATTCATCGAATAGAATTAATTGATTAGAGTAAATCAGTTAGGTTAAACCATTAGGGTTAACCAGTTAGAGTTAATTGGTTAGAGTAAATCAGTTAGGTTAAACCATTTGGGTTAACCAGTTAGAGTTAATTGGTTAGAGTAAATCAGTTAGGTTAAACCATTTTGGTTAGAGTAAATCAGTTAGGTTAAACCATTAGGGTTAACCGGTTAGAGTTAATTGGTTAGAGTAAATCAGTTAGGTTAAACCATTAGGGTAAACCAGTTAGAGTTAAACAGTTAGTGTTCATCAGTTAAAGTAAATCGATAGAGTTATATCGAACTAGAATTTATTGAATAGAATTAAATCAAATGAGTTAATCGAATATAGTTTATTCAAATAGATGCAAAGGAGTTAATCGAATATAGTTTATTCGAATAGAAGCAAATGAGTTAATCGAATATAGTTTATTCGAAGAAAGTAAAAGGAGTTATCGTATATCGTTTATTCGATAGGAGTTAAGTGAATAGAGTTAGAGTTAAATCAAAAGAGTTAAGTGAATATAATAAATTGAATAGAGTTATCGAATATACCTTATTCGAAGGAAAGAATTTACCGAATAGAGATGATTCGAAAGAGAGTTACGTAAGGAAGTTGTTAAAGAATTAAAGGGGTGAACTTTGTCTACTTCAAGGTTAGAAACGTTGTTCAGTTAAGGTCTGAGAGGTAGTATTACCCCAACTTGATTGACTTCATTTTTAACAAAGGAATGGTTAAGGTTCGATAGTAAGGGATGGCTAAGTGAATTCGTAATTAAAGGAAATGGTTTGAGTTGGCATCGCGATGGTTTGTTTAAACATCTATCTAAGTCCAATGAAGAAGCTTTGGAAATGTTTTCCAAATAAGAAACCAGAAATGTATTCTAATAAAGAAAACAAGAAATGGAAATGTTTTCCATTGTTAATAACGTATATTTTCCAAATTTAGAAAATAAGAAATGTTTAATATAGGGAAACAGGAGATAAGTAAATTAATGAAATAAAGAGATAAATGTTAATGATGTTTGATCGATATAAATTTCCATTTGGAAATAATATCGTTGTTTGCACACCTGTTTTTCTTCAATAGTTAAATCACAGACTATCGAAGTTTTGACCATTTTAACGTTGTTAATATGGAGAGACCGGTTGGATTATTATCCAAAGAACCACTCTGTATTGGCATAAGCGTTGCGATTCATATATACCAAAGGAAATTGAAGACGGAGTTATGCAAGGGCTATCCTGTTTACAGAATAGTGCCTTCGGTTCATCCTGTTCCTGGATGACTTGTATGGACGGATGTCTGACAGATTATTTCCAGATGATCATGTATATTGATTTCTCCAACCGTACCAAGAGTGGAAGCGGTGAAGGAAACTTCTTTAAGCTAACACATAATGTATGGTTGAGGACGTCAATCGGTGATTTGATGGATTTGACGATGTGGCATTCAATGTGAATCTGGGGTGATGATAAAGTGTAGCTTCTAGCCTCACATCCAGTAAATGACAGAAATCGGGCAGGCACCATGGCTAAGTCGGTCGCACCGAAGTAGGGTGTATAATCACCTGATCTAGAGTTTCATTTACTTCTAAAAATCTATTTTTGATGCTGTCCCATTCGGGAAATGGTTGCTGATCCCAACCATTGGTGATATACATTCGATGCACTCAAGCGAAATGAGTGGTCGGTCATGTGTGGCCGGATTGCAAGATGTTCTTGTTGAACCCAGTGTATTCCTCTCTAGAGGTACACTAGCGAAAGGTGGTTCCATACCTTGTCATAGTTGGAAATCCATTACCCAATATGTGCTTGTGGTTTTTGATTGTATACTGTATATGTAGAACGTGAGATGAAAGCATTTCTGCTAGATGATTATTATACTGTGATTGATAGACATTATTATAATATCAAAAGTTTTTGATATAAAGATGATTTGGATTCTCATAAGGGAAAAACCCGTTCCGTTATACGGCGTGGTCTTATGAGATATCGTTTACCTATTCAAACTGTTTTAAACTGTTTTACTCATACCAGTCCCATGACTGACCCGGAGTTTATTTGTTTGTTTCTCTAAACTCTTGGGTGCCTAATTTTGTACGGACAGTCAAGTAGTCAGGATTTACAGATATACTGGAAGAGTTGGAGCAGGAGGCTTCAGGATCATATAGCTATAGTTTATTTCCGCTGTGTTGTAAGTGCTGTACTTTGATAATGTTGTTGTATACATATACAGATTTATATTTCAAAGTTATGTTATACATATTATATGTTATTCGTTCCACTGTGAGATTCGTGTTACTCTGATGTTGTGTTCTTCTTCTTCTTCTATTCTAAGTTTCTACCTTATCTATCCTCACCCTCTAATTTCTTTCACTAATGACTGGTATTTTTCGATGTTTGGTTAGTCGTCATTGAGTTTATGGCGATAACCAAAGTCGTCAAAATCCCGGGTCATTACAATGCACACATCCTAAATATATTGGAAATTTCTGTGTAAATGCAATATTTCGAAAATCAAAAACACTTTTATTTTTTATTTTTCTTGCACTCTTACAGAGCAAGAGCGTAATTCATCCAATTTTTTACATCCAAACCCTACCAAACAACTTTAAATTTACAAATTACGGAAAATTCTAATTTTCTGAATTCGATTTCTTATGTTAGAAAGAAGTAGAAAATGGAAAATTACATATTTTCCATCCACTATTATGTAGCTTTTTCCCCAAACTTGGAAAACTTAATTGCTAATTTTACAAAAATCCCTATTTTTATTCCAAGCACAGTTTGAATACGAAAATTTTCTTTTCAATTTTCCAAACTTACTTCGGAAAAATTCATTTTTTTATTGTTCTCTATTTTTGCAGTGGGCATCATTATTTATTTTCTTTTAGTTTTCATCTTTTACCTTCATTTTCATTTTATTCGCAATATCCTATGTTTTTGTTCTTACCTAACGATCATTACAAACACCTAGAAGAAAAATACCCAACTAAACCATTCTATTTTTCTAAAATAGAACATAACATAGGAATGCAAGCCTATACTAAAAGGAAACTTTCCTATTTCCTCAAAGGGTGTAAAAAAGGATTTCTATTAATTACTGACCCTATCACAAATTTACTTGTAAAAACTTCAACTTTCTTTTTCCCTATTCATTCCCTTGAACATTGCAAGTTTTAAAACATTTCTTTTTTATTAAACGGTAACCAATGGAAACATCTTTTCGAAGTTTCCTCAAACCTTTATAAACTGTCCATGCACACTAATGGGATCCTTTCTCACTAAATTATTTTTGATTAAATAAAATCAAGTTTCTACCCTTTTACCTATAGTTTGTACATCTCTTTCACTACATATTTCCTTGCCATATTAACAAAACATATTCATTTACAAGTCAATTGATTCATAAGAACTAATCCAACAATTCTTCTTATCCGAACAACTCAAAGTGTGTCACAATTCGTCCTTTAAGAAAACTTTATGTTTTATTTCACTCAAGGTCACTTACACACACCCATAAGGCCAATTCATTTATTCGCGCTTTCTCTTAACCACTTATATAGCTTAACCCCTTAACTTTCTTGCGCATTTAATACTTTGAAAACTAGATTGCACAATTACCTCAAAAAATCTTTTAATGCAATTCCTAACATTGCAAACCAATAAATTTCTAAAATTGTAAACTTTTAAAATTTTGAAACTTGAAAACTTTTTTTAGAAATATTTTTCTACACTTACAATTTTTTTTCATGTTCTTTTTAAAAGTTCTAACTGTGAGGCTAATTACAAAGTGGTTTCTAAATTCTACATTTTCCATACTCATTGTGCGAAATTAGATTTCTTCATCCTGAATTTCTTCTTTACATGAATGTCTTCCAAACTATGTAGGAATTGAAGAAGAAGACTAGTGCCTCTTTTGCGCCAATGTGTGTGTGCATATATATAAATATATTCCTAATCCATTTCTTTCCTTCTTAATCTTTTCTCAATTTATGAGGCCTTACTGCCCAATCCACTAAATTGAAATACCAAAATTTCATATATTTACACATGATTTTTTTTCCAAACATTTTGTACACTTTCCATCTACTCCTCAAACTTTCACAACCATTTCCTTAGTGTACAAACCAATACCCCAAATTTCTCCATGTGTATTTCATTAATTTAGTGGGTTCCTCTATGGATATAGGTATATTTATATATAATATATTTATGTTTTAAAAATATAAATATGTTCACTCACTATCTATATAGGAATCCTAAACCTAAGCTTTGATACCAAATGTAACTACCCGAATTTCAATAGACCGGTTTTTTTTTTCAAAAATCACATTCTATCGAAGCTCGAGTTGGCTTGTCTTGTATACTGCAGGAAAGACAGAGATAATAAATATGTCAAAACTCAATAAAACATCTCATAGCAGAATGAATAAAATATAGCCTTGTTGAAAGAATGACACTACCTAACAAGTGTCCAAAGGCTACCAAAATCTCTGCCAAAATTCTAACCTGCGAGTATGTTATGAGGAGGGTGTCAAAACAGAAGTTCCGGTGAGAGTCCAAATCATACATTCTGAAATAACCCTACATATACAGTTCTGTTACAATTTCTTAATTATTAGATTATTCGGGTTAACAGAACTCTAGGCTCTGCACTCACATCGTACCTGTCTACTCCCCAGTAGATAAAATATAGTATGATATATATGTAGTTATGCCCAACATCTCAACTTACTCCCCATAGTACCCTCCTCATACGTTCTCCACTCTCACGCCACGGAAGCATGCACAATCTCCATTCCACACTAGACTGCATGCGGAAATCTTCATCGTTACATCACATAATCACACTGAACCACCATCACTATGCCATGTAAGCATACAGATCCTAGTATCTGAACTCCTCGGTCGAATCTCGTTTCGACACGGAGTAATTCACTAACGTCTACAATACACCACCCAGTGAGTGTATCTAGACCCTCACACGAACGTACTGCCTACTATAACCCGAGTTCCATAATAGGGATGAATCCAAAGCACAGAACTCAGTCAGGATCTTTCGATATCTGTAAAGGGAAACTTCATTAGGCCTACATTATAGATTTCCACATACAGTTTGTCTCTTTTCTGGGTGGCTATGGCCCCACCCTGTCCACTCCCTCAACAAATGAAAGACAACATCAAGAGTTAATAATGTTCCCCTATCAACTAATCTAGCATCCAGTTTGGCATGTCCCTCAATCATCGTTGTAATATTGAAAGATTATTTGTCTAGCTCTTAGTTTTTTTGCATCCCACTGACTGTCGATGACCAGTATCTGATGATTACTATCCTTAATTTAGTCATGACCATCTCCTCCTAGAGAAAGGAAAATTGTCGAATCACCTAATGCCATTTTCCACAACCTTCTGACTGCTACTCCTCAGTTGCAATCAAGGTATACCCTAGAAGGTGTAACAGACCTACCTCTATGCGGCGGCTTCATCCGGTTGTTCCTTTGAGGGCCTTCTCAGAATAACCTACCACGTTCTATAAAGGCCTCGTGCTTTCCTCTAGTCCTATAGAATAATCCGTTAGATGTGCTTCTCTCATGTCTCCAGACACCGCAATGATATACCTCATTGGGTTCTTTATCTCCGTACGTACGCACTTGTCCAAGCATATCACGCCATCGCGTTACCAGATCCTATGTCTAATCTTTTAATCACATGCTAGTTGTAAATTATTACATTGCTAATTAACTTGATTATTTACGCATCCGTTTTCCATTCATGTTACTGATTTATTAGCTTCTATTGTGTTGCTTACTTTCCGTAATCAGTCTAAAGCTGCCAGAATGGACTTCCATTTATTATTATTTCCTTCAATAAACTTAATACTTCCAATTTAAGTCTACTAATAATAAGCCTACTTTATTATTTCTTATTTAATTATAATATATTACATCATTACCTCAACCATTGTTGTGAGTTTGCTTTTTAATTTAGTTCCTTACACTAAGGTTTATTACAAAGTTCTTTATTCATCATTAATTATAACCCACAGTATAATTCCACTTGTTCCTAGGACATTCCTACCTATTATATTTTATTTCCATTCTTATAATTAATTATAGTAGGTTATATTCCTTGTTCATTACATTTTCCCTAAATTCCTTATTATTTAACCAAACCTTTACTGTTGTAACTTCTCTTTATTCATAGTCTTGTACATTTTTATTATTATAGGAAAACATTTCATACACTCTATTAAATTGGCTGGTGGAAATGTATAAAAAACTTTTTCCACAATATACATCAATTAAGATCTGCAGTAGCAAGGTATTTCTTTTATTTTTCTCATGTGCATATATATATATATATATATATATATATATTTGATTAGTGTGCAGTACAATAAAAGAACCCATATATTTCAGAGTAATCCCTATTATGTTTCTTTTCTTACAACTACATTCACTGTAATTTACCGTAATGGTAATTATGGAAATGTTTCCCTTTTCCACCTCCAACTAATTCAGTCCGCTACTAATTCCCTTTTTTCGAAATTATGTAACTATTCCTATTTTTCATACGTAATTTCCAATTATGGTAAATTTCCGTGCAAAATTAGGCATACTAATTCTTTTTTGCATTATTTCCACATTTACTGTAATCTTTTAAAATGTACACAATTTATCATCAAATTACAGTCTTAAGAATGTATACATAATCACTGTCAAATTCATAATTTAATTAAAACAGAAATTCTTAAACTTAGGTATGTAGTTAAGGGGATAGATTTATACAAAAGTAACATTATTAATGTACTTATGGAAAGAATTATATCTCATTACCACAATATCAATTATTCATTGCATTAAGATTTATGTGAAATTTAAATGATAAATATACTGTTACCATAAGGTATAATTTAAATCAACTCACCTGACTACTTTCCAATTCTTGAATCAGATTCAGATGTGTTACCCCGTGGTCATCCTAATTGAATCAAATATTGAAATAACCACGAATTTAGTAATCTGAAACTAAAAGAATGAAAGAAATCCTAATAGTTCATATTCACAGAATTTACCTAAAGAAAATGAGAAACCCGAGCACGTATATTGTAGATCTATATTCTTTGTCTTCAAATCTAGAATTAGAATTCCTAAAACTAATATACTCCTATTTCTGAAAGATTCGGAGATGAAAGAAAATAGGCAAGCCTTGGCGTCATCTTAGAAAATATGAATTGAAGGCTAGGCTCTGCTAGCCTGTTTATAGAAGCACATAATATTCTTGTTCGTTGGATTTAATATAATAAAATCTGAGCCACTTAAATCGAAATTTGATGTCACTTTACCCAGCATTGGGTTGACCTGGACCCCTGGATCGACCCAGTACTAGCATGGGTCAACCCACTTTTGGTCAGGGCAACCCGCTTTTTGGGTTAATTATGTTGATTTTGCCTTTTTTTAATTTCTACTTTAACATTGTTGTAACATTCGTTTTTTTTTACTAAATATGGTTATGTCAATTAATTCTTTCCTTTTGTAAGGTATGTTTAACGTTTCAAATTTTCCCATATACATTAGCGCATAATTTCACAAACTTTTACCATTAATAGTGCGCAATGAAGATTATTATTAGCGCTATTTATTCATTGATTCCTTCCTTTTTAATATATGCTCAAATTTCCAACATAGCTATTTTCTTGCCTATTTTTCATTCATTTCACATTTATTACTTTCCATTTTAATTTATACTTTATATTTCAATTTTGAATTTTTGTGTACATATTTATGAACAACTCCGCTTATTTTTAAAATTCAAACAACGTTTTTCCGACATTTATTTCTTGCTTATTTTGATTGATTGCATGTTACTTTTTAAGTTTGTATTCATGTATATATATATATATATATATATACTCACTTATAATTTTTTTTCTTATATGTACATTTATATATTTTGTTCTCTTAGAACATGCATATCTTTTAGTTGTCCCTCTTAAAATTAAAAACACGACGTTGGCGGGACTCGAATTCCTGGCCTCCTTCTTGGAATGTGCATGCTCTACCAACTCACCTATCATAGCTTTTGTTCACAAGACTAAAAAAATTGGTAGTTATTGTTCTTATTTGTGTTTCTCTTAAATACTCTTTTCACATTTTTTCTAAAACCTTATTTAAAGATATCTTCTTTGTTTTGAATCTGTTTTCTGTAAACCAAAGGTCTAAATTGATCAGAAAATAGCCATGGTCGCAATGAAGCTTGTTTCATGACCAAATTATAAAATTTTACAAATTTATTTTATTATTTACAGCATGTTACATTATACAACATATCTAAAATGAAGGCTACTTGAGTTATAGTTTTCAACACAACTTTTCTTTTAAAATACTTTACTATCGGTCATTACTAAGATTCAGGTACGTTGAATGGTAGCTGAGCAGAGATTGAAGCTATGTAGAGGATTGAATATCACGGATTATCAACTAACTCAGAATACTAGTAATAGCTCAGATTTATCACCTCAATCGGAACTTTCCTTAACCAGCAATAATGCAAGACAAAGGAATAGATATGTTTGTACGCAATCCAAAAGCACCAAGCCTTAACAAAACCACCAACCAAATAAGTTATGTGAAGCCAAGAGGTAGAATAAAGACACAATAGTAGACTGATGAAATAAAGAGGCAGAACTTGAAGTAATCTCAGCATACAACAACAACTTGATAAGTATAGCACTAAAGCCATAATACAAAGGACTTCAACTCCAGAATAGTCAAAACCCAAAAGGAAATACATCCATTAAGATGTCAGATCCGAAAACCACTCCTTACCACCCAGATCACACAGAAAGACAACACACCCAATAGATTTACTACTTTCAGAGTGACTAAAGATAAGCTTCGACCAGCAAATTCAAACTCAAAAAAACCAAAACAAGCAATAAACCTAAATACTTACCAGGAAGGCACTAGCATCATCTAGCACATCATAAGCGATCATGCAAGACTAAAGGGGAGAAGGGTAACCGAAGGAGAAGATTGAATGGAGCACAATGTCATAGCAGATTGATACAAGCATTAAAATAAGCCCACTGACTAGAGGAGCGGCCTAAGGAGAAGCACTTGCATAAAATCTAGAAAGAAAAACGGAAAGAAGCCAGGAAAAGCTTAGTAGAGGAATCAAAGGTGCTAGGGCAGAGCTCTAGGAGAAAGAAATGAAAGCAGAAGGAGGCTGCCAAAAAGTGGAGAAATGGGGAGAGCTTGGAAAATGATACGGCAAGGATTAGGTTGTCGGTTGTAAAAGGGGAAAATCCTAGATCTGGCCGAGGATCCACTTGTCCACAAGGTAGAAAGCTAGGGGTGGAGGAGGAAAGGAAAGAAAGAACGAGGAAAAATAATGGGTAGAAGAAGAATAGAAGGGGAAAGGAGTAGAAGGTGGAACCCTAGTCTACCTTAGAGAGAAAGAAAGCTCCACGTTTATTGCTCTTAACACCCTGTATTTTTAATAAAAAAGGATCGAAACAATGGGAGAAATAATTATTAATGAAAACTAGACAATTTGGCTTCAAAATGTATACCATTGCATACACAGAAATTTTCTAATTGACTTACATATATAACATGCTCGAATTGGAGTTCTTATGGAGAAGTTATTAGCATTTGAAATTTTATGTAAATATACGGTTGAAAAAAATACATAAACCAACTTAACAGGAAAGAAATAAATCACGCATGAAACGGGGACCAAAAGATTTAATTTAAATTGTTTAGGTCGACCAATGGTTCAACCCAGGCGTGGGTATGGGTCTACCCGTGTTGGCAAGTAACTTTTTTTTTTGGAGCATCGAACTTGGTTTGATTTAACGGTGAGATTTTTTTTGGGCGAAGCCTACCGGTTTTTAAGGTGATCGCAAACAACTTTTATTATAACTAATAATAAAAAAACCAGTATAGTACCAGCGATTGTTAGTAGACACTCATTTATTTGGTTTTTAATGTGGACTGACCACCTTCTACGAAGTTTAAAGTGTTCCGTCCACTCTAGTTATGTAGGCTTACAACAGTGGAGCTAGGTAATTTATAAGGCTACAAAATAGCACTCCATGTAGGGAGGATATGACATGTTGCATCACATACTACACTAGGTAGGGAATTACAATTGCATACACCTATACACTAAAATAATATAGAGTATATATTACAAGTACATGAGTAATGCATAGTTACATACAGCTAGAGCATAAATTATGGGAAGAGATAGCCCCGTATAACAAGGCATTACATGAGCACCATACCCACTTGTAAGAAGAAGATATGACAAAAGAAGACTCATGGTGCAAGGCTCAAGACTGGCATGTAAAGATGCAGACCCAACTCACAAATGAAAGCACTGGGCTCGAGATGTCATGGCATGTTGACAAAGACAGTAGATTCATAGCAGATATCTTGAATTTCTGACCCAAAGCTAAACCAACAAAAGAAAGAAAATGGGACAAGCTCAAAAACTTGAACCGGAAACATGATGAACATCACCAAAAAGCCGATAAAAAAGCATTACATCCTGACTCTGACATAGTAGAACAGACAATGGAGATGGCATGCGATGAGGGCACCGACACTTAAACACGCTATATTGGAGCAATGCTTCCCGTGTCAACAGTGTTTGAGCACAAGTGCAACATGAGAAAACCATTACCACTGACGATGTCGGATACAGCACGCAAACCAAACACCATGCCCCATAGTTAAACAAAACTCACCAACTACCTTTAAGTAAACAAAACCAATACAACGAATTAACAACCCCAAGACAAACTGCACGATTCCCAGATCATCAAAGTCACACATCATATACCAACATACACCTTTCAACAAGCCGACAACCAAAAAGTTTTAAATAATGCTTACCAAGCTAAAGCCAACGAGCTGCTTCATTTTTGCAAGCATCCATGGTAAATAGGGAAACCGATTACTGTCTTGAATCCTGATGGAGTCACAAACCCAACGACGTGTTGATCAGAAACAGGAGATCATGAGTCCGCGAAGTGGTTATATAGCATATAAACAACAAGTTAAAACAATTCGAAACAAGCCACAAAAAAAGCACAGACCACCACTTAAATCCATGAAAATACCAGAGCATGGTAATCCCCCTGACAAAGGTCGAACAAGCTTCGGACAAGATTCACCTGGCAATGAAAGAAATTGCTAGGATACTCAAAGCTGCACATTATGGTATATAGACACTCAGGGAGTTTCAAAAATCACCGTTCAAGATAGTACTTTGAGAATTGTGGAGGTAGACATGGACATCGTGTTGATAGGTGGAGGTCGCAGAAGAATTGTAGCTCGAAGGAGGAAGTGAGAAGGAATTAAAAACGAGGGGCGATGAAGAAGACTTACAAATCTATAAAATGGAACGTTAGGAATATCTTAGATAGATTGGTTAGAAAAAAGGAAATATATTTGCAAAGTTGGTCATTAAAAAAAATTGGAAACATAATGGCAAGCACGAAAAGAAGTAAAGACATGAATTAGTGCAAAATAAAGATTTACCTGTATTGCGTACTAATTCAATGTCTTAAATTTATGAAAAAGTAATGTCTTGCAATTATGGATTTATGTTGCAATAATTACCAAAAACTATGGAAATAAATCTTATATAGTTTTAGTAACCAATTAATCAAGAATAGGCCTAACTTCCTAAAGAATGAATTACAAAGATAGAAAGATGTTATGAAAAGAAAAGAAATATGAAAGGCTTATTATAAACTTACAAATGTAATTCAATAAGCACAATTATATGGTATTTATGTGTAATTCCAGGTAACGAATCTATGATAAAAGAAAGATATATGTTATAACTTGAAATGTGAAAGGAAAAAAAGGAAAGCTTATTATATATAAGTTTTATAAGTCTAAAATTATTCTATGGTGACCTTGCGATTAGGCGATATTCTATGGTGGAGTTACGAGTAGGCGATATTCTATGGTGCCCTTGAAATTAAGCAATATTCTTTGGTGGCCTTGCGATTATGCGATAATCTATGATGGCCTTGCAATTAGGCGATATTCTATGTTGGCCTTGGGACCAGGCAATTCTATAGTTATTAAACGGTTCTATGGTAACTAATAAAGTTGATTAAAAAATAATTAATATTCAGATTGAATGGATTAAAGAATATTGCAAATCAAGTAAAATAGATAATGGTAAATTAGACATAGGGTCTAATAAAATACCGATATGCATTTGGTCCAATCTGAATGGATGAAGTACCCAAAGGGGAAAATCATCATAGGTATCCGGAGAAACGATGGTACCATGTCCAACTTATTATTCGACGAGACTGGAAGGAAGCGCGAGACTTCTACGAGATATGAGAATACTCTGAGATGGCTGGGGTATGCCTAATGAAGTTGTATCCTAGAAGTAGGTCAGTATGGTTCCATCCATAGAGCATGCCTTAGCTGCATTTATGGTTGAGGGCAAGCAAAATATTGATGGGAAGATTATTAGGATTTGGCGGTGGCCTCGGGTCCGAAAGAAGGCTTTGTGGTCAAGACCAAACGAGGATAGTAGATTTTCATGTACTTGTCACTGTAAGTCCGAGCGAGTATGGGAAAGACTGGAGCTAAACCAACAGGACATGATCTTTCACTACTGGGACATTGGATGAGGGAAAATGCCAAATTGAATGTTTGGATTGTTTGTCAGGGGTACAATCACTTAGCTTATTGAATGATCTTTCATTAGTTAGGGGGCAGAGTGGGGCTATAGCCACCGAGAAAAGGGATAGATCAATCTATTGATATCTGCATTCTAGGCCTAACCAAGTTGTCCTTTACAAATATATAAATCCCCTGATTAAGTTCCATAGGGGAACTCAGGATTAGGATGCTTTCATAGCGTGGTGATGGAGGCTTATTCGCTTTCGTAGCATAGCCTAGTACGCTTTCGTAGCGTGGAGATGAAGATTTATTGCATCTTTATAGCGAGCTCTAGCACGCTTTCGTAGCATGGCAATGGAAATTTGTTTATTTTAGTTGGGCGGTGATGGAGACTTCTCGAGAGGGGTACTATGGCAAGTGTCTCGGTATATTGGGCATATGGCTACATATACGATTTATTAGGTTAATTTACTTAGGAGTAGATATGTACGATTCATGTGTTAAACCAAAAAATGTAATATGCAGTTAACCCAAGCACCCAAATAACCTTATAAGTACAAACCGATGATCGAACAATATATGTAGTGTTATTTGCAGACAGTATAGTTTTTTTCATTTTCCAGAATTTTTGTTCTAATCCCCTCCTCATAACAAACCCGTAGGTTGGACAGGTGACCGAGATTTTACAACTTAGAAACACTTTATTGACAGTGCCATTATTATGGTAAGTATTTACTTACCATTATATTTTGTTTATTCCACTATGAGACATTTTATTGTGAAGTCTTACATATTTATCTTTGTGTATTCATGGTTGACTTTACGGGGTATGGCATGCCTGAAACACCCCACCTCCGTTAAGGTCACTCACAAAGGGAATGCCTTAACTTTGGTGGAGCATTATATGTAAAAGATACAGACAATTTACAAGACAGATATGTGTATAAGCAGCGGAAAAAAAACTTTATTTCAAACAAGGTTCATAACAAAACATTACAGCAAACTGTTTCAAACCAACTTCCAAATCACTACATCAAAATCTCTGTCTTGACTATTACATAAAGAAGCATAAAACATAATAAAACAACATAAATCCCCAAGTATTAGTGTGTCCAAAGCCATATCCAAAGATAAGAAGTTCCAAGCTATACATCACAGAGTCTTCAAGCTTGGAAAGACGAACGGTCCAAATTAAGCTAAGTTATTCCCTCCCTGGCTACCTGAGGGGAGGGGGATGGAAGAAAAGAAGATCAAAGGAAAATTGGTCAGACATAAGTCTGAGTAAGTCCAGTGACTTTTCGGTGTGTGAATAAGGAAAAGGGTCATGATAGGAATAAACTGAAAATAGGACCATACCAGAATAACTAACTATCATAAACCAAGATAAGGAAGTTTAAACTGAATATACTATCACACCCATTCTACTTCTCTGCACCTATTTATACTAGTCCCAACTGGCACCCCATATACATGGTGAATTTATCCCCTTTTTTCTTCGATCGGCTCCTACTCGCATACATTTGTCCCATGTCTCATTCGGCCCCCGCTTGATTATAGATACCTGTGCTGGTCCCACCGTGGGGTGTATCAAATCGTATGGTGGCAACCCAACACGATTCAAGATGCACAGTGTATGACTACTGATGCCCAGTGCCTGTTTTTCCACTCCGGAGTACGTGCATGCCCGTAGTCCATTTGAACCAACACTGACGCACTACCCGCCGACGTTTTGACTGCTTACAATTCAACCTAGTAATTGTGCCCCACCCTGCCTAGTTCAGGGTTCCATGATACATCTATGTGGGTTACCGCTGAAATGGGTCCCCGTTACTAGGGTGTTCTAACCAACATGTTAAGTTAGTTAAGTTTCCAAGTTTACCAAACCCCACCCATCAGTTTAGTTAACATGTTGAATTGGTTAAGTGTTTCCTTAATTGACTTAACCCTACCAATCTTGACTTAGCTTTATTAAAGCACCAACCACTCACATTAGACAGGTATTGTTGTGGTCACTGGATGTGCCGGTCGGATCCGGGCAGTTTTACAGCACAACTCAGTCTAAACTCGGGTTAGGCATATTCGTCTTTTCTAAATTTACATGTTTATCCTTTTATGTTTATATGTAAATTTGTCAACAATTTATTATCATGGACCACTTTCTCTCTAAATCAAATTCTTAATTTTTGGTATGTAAATTATACCATTTCAATGTTATACCATTTACATGGTTATGGGCGAAATATGTCAATTACATGTAGTTTCATGTTTTTCCCCAACGTTACCCCCGTTGTACGTTTGCAAAGTTTCATAGAATATTAGGCTCGACATTTTAGCCTAACTTATAAACTAAAAGGGGAAAAAGAGGAACTCGCAACATTACAACGTCATACAAAAATATGGATCTCACTACAGATGTGTCACATGAACTTGACATAATATACTTTTAATTATGAACTTGCAAACTAGATCTATGCAACATGAATCATAAAATAATAGTTTTACATAGAACTAGCAAAACTTAATTAGACATGTAGTGGTGAACTTGCATAGGGGTTGAATCACATAAATCTAACATAAAGGCATATGGATCTAACATAAAAGCATATGGATCTAACATATAAAGTTGTAGATCTAATCATATAATGTAACGACCCGGGTTTTTAGCGATCTTGGTTATTCGATATACAACACATAACGAACATCCAAGGATCGAAAAAAACCGGATGATTAATGAAAGAAATTAGAGGGTGAGGTTAGATAAGATATAAACTTAGAATAGAAGAAGAAGAAGAACACAACATCAGAGTAACACGAACCTCACAGCGGAACGAATAACATATAATATATATAACATAACTTGAAATATACATCGGTACTTGAATCTACATCATATCAAAGTACAACACTTACAACACAGCGGAAATAACTATAGCTATAAAATCCTGAAGCCTCCTGCTCCAAGCTCTTCCACTATATCTGTAAATCCCGACTACTTGACTGCCCGTACAAAATTGGGCACCCAAGAGTTTAGGGAAAACAACAAAATAATTTCCGGGTCAGTCATGGGACTGGTATGAGTAAAATAGTCTAAAACAGTTCAAGCTGGTAAACAATATCTCATAAGACCACGCCGTATAACGGAACGGGTTTTTCCCTTATGAGAATCCAAATTATCTTTATATCAAAAACCTTTTGATATTATAATAATGTCTATCAACCACAATATAATAATCATCTAGCAGAAACGCTTTCATCTCACGTTCTACATATATAATATGTAATCAAAACCGCAAGCACGTATTGGGTAATGGATTTCCAACTATGACAAGGTATGGAACCACCTTTCGCTAGTGTACCTCTAGAAAGGAATACACTGGGTTCAACAAGAACATCTTGCAACCCGGTCACACATAACCGACCACTCATTTCGCTTGAGTGTATCAAATGTATATCACCAACGGTTGGGATCAGCAACCGTTTCCCAAATGGGACAACATCAACAATAGATTTTTAGAAGTAAATGAAACTCTAGATCATGTGATTATACACCCTACTTCGGAGCGACCGACTTAGCCATACTACCTGCCCGATTTCTGTCATTTATCGGATGTGAGGCTAGAAGCTACGCTTTATCATCACACCAGATTCACTTTGAATGCCACATCGTGAAGTCCATCAAATCACTGATTGGCGTCCTCAACTATACATTATATGTTAGCTAAAAGAAGCTTCCTTCTCCGCTTCCACTCTTGGTATGGTTCGAGAAATCAATATACGTGATTGTCTGGAAATACTCTGTCAGACATCCGTCCATACAAGTCACCCAGGAACAGGATGAACCGAAGGCAATATTCAATACATCCATCATAGACACTGTTATCTAAGACTTATACAATAGCCCTTGCACTTTACTCCATCTTCAATTATCTTTGGCATATATGATTCGTAACGCTTATGCCAATACAGAGTGGTTCTTTGGATAATAATCCAACCGGTCTCTCCATATTAACAACGTAAATTGGTCAAAACTTCGATAGTGTATGATTTAACCATCAAAGAAAAACAGGTGTGCAAACAACGATATTATTTCCAAAGGGAAATTATATCGATCAAATATTGTTTAACATTTATCTCCTTAGTTCATTTTTCATCTCCTGTTTCCCTATATTCAACATTTCTTATTTTCTAAATTTAGAAAATATATGTTATTACCATTGGAAAACATTTCCATTTATTGTTTTCTATATCAGAAAACATTTCTTGTTCTTGTTTGGAAAACCTTTCCAAAACTCCTTCATTGGACTTAGACGGATTTTTAACAAACCATCGCGATGCCAACTCAAACCAATACGCTTATTAACTAAATTCCTTTAACCCACCTTCACTATCGAACCTTAACCATTCCTAAATTAAAAATGGAGTCAATCAAGTTGGGGTATAATTACCTCTCAGACCTTAACTGAATAACGTTTCTAACCTTGAAATAGACAAAGTTCACCTTTTAATTCTTTAAGAAACTACCTTACGTAACTCTCTTTTGAATCATCTCTATTCGATAATTCTTTCCTTCGATAAGGTATATTTGATAACTCTATTCAATTTACTCTATTCGATTAACCCTTATCAATTAACTCTATTGGACTAACGCTATTGGATTAACTCTATTGGACTAACGCTATTGGATTAACTCTATTGGACTAACGCTATTGGATTAACTCTATTGGACTAACGCTATTGATTTACTCATTTCACTTAACTCCTTTCGAATAAACTATATTCAATAACTCCTTTAACTCTATTCGAATAAACTATATTTGATAAACTCCTTTTACATTCTTTTCGAATAAACTATATTCGACTAACTCATCTGCTTTAACTCTAATCGATTAAACTAACATCGATTAACTCCTTTTACTTTCTATTCGAATAAACTATATTCGATTAACTCATTTGCTTTAATTCTAATCGATTAAACTAACATCGATTAACTCCTTTTAACTCAATTAAAATCGATTAACTCCTTATTCGACTAACTCTAATCGATTTATTCTAATTCGATTAACTCTATTGGTTAACTCTACTTTAACTGGTTAACTCTAACTGATAAACTCTAACTGATCAACCCTAATTGATCAACTCTAACTGATCAACCCTAATTGATTAACTCCAACTAGTTAACTCTAACTCATACTCTATTCGATAAACTCCTATGAATTAACTCCTTTTCTATTTGTTTACTTAACAAATAACTATTCCTTTTTCAATTCTATTTATTTAACAACTAAATATTTCTTTTATCTTTTCTATTTATTCTAACCAATAATATTTCCTTTTATTCTAACTTATCCTTCGATTTTATAAATATTTTCTTTTATAAAAATCCTTTTCCTTTTCTATATAAAATCCATCGATTTTATAAAAACAATTCATTTTCGAAATACACTTTGAAAATCCCCTTTCCCACATCCAGTATTCCTTATGGTATTTAACATACCATATAACAACGATAAATATCGTCCAAACACACATAATCAACAATAGATTATATATCACATCATATATCACAATATATGAATCACGGTAAAATAAATGTTGAGGAATCCAGTTGGATTCGTCCAACCTGTTTCCCTGCATCACAGATGTTAAACAATATAGAAAACATCACTTTCAGTTTCATATGATATATTCTGATAAACAGAATCAGTATAGAAATTCAACTAACTGACTAGCAGTTCAATCAAACAATCAACACACATTCAATCAGCCAATATTTAACTGTTCTAAAAATACAACATGAAATTATAAACTGTTCGGAGTTAGTGAGATTTACTCACAGTTGCGCGTTAATCGTTAAATAACGGTTTGCGTTATTTGATTCAATCGGACAATTTATTTCGCCATAAATTGTAACTGTCTCTGATCCACTCCCAGTCAGTCTCATTGTGTTGCTCCCGTCCATACGATCCTGTTGGATCTTGTTTCATTGAAAACCGATACCGTATGAACAAGTTATTCATTTACGAAGTTAATACCCATTTAATTAAAATAAAACATGATTTATAAAAAGAAATGGGCTTTAACTTAACTTCCCGGCCCACTCATGTTTGAAACCCGACCCGTTCTCTTCTTTCATCTCCATCTTCATCGAACTACAGAACACGCTCACCTCCCATAGCCATGATTTTCCATCAACAAATCCTCCCTTCTCTCCTCACGATACTCAGATCTAATCACACCGTAACATCCCTCTTTCCATCGTCTACCTTCTCCTGCTCCTACATTTGAACTCGAGATTCTCTGCTCCATGGCGTCGCGGTCTTCTAGGCATCAGCACAGAAAAGTAACGACATTGTTTATCGTCGAATCATCCCAGAAATTCCACGCCAGTGTAATACTACCCGCTAAACCCAAATACACTCTCTATCGTTCGAATTGATCACCACAACAGCAACAAAGTGGAACCCTAGATCTCACGCTGTAAAAGTGATCCCAGAAAGATGCGTCGAGCCCAATAAAACTGTAACACCCCGTAGTTCTGTAACGCTAAGATTCACAAATCAAGGCAGAATTAAAAGTTAAAATCAAAATCAAGGGAAACAGGCTGTGCCATTGCATTCATCTCGGAATTCTACATGAAAACGAGTCCGAGTTTGCGTAAATCGGAGTCCGTATGAGGAAGATATGGCCTCCGGAAGATTCATTAAAGTTCAAATTTCAAAACAGGTCAAGTTCAAAATTCAAATCGGACCCAGATTGGGCTGGGCATGAATTTTCCCACCCAAGGCACCCAGGTCGACTGGGTAGTCGACCTAGGGCACCCAGGTCGATTGGGTAGTCGACCTGGGTCACCCAGGTCGACTGGGTAGTCGACCTGGGGGTCGACCCCCCGCTTTTTCCTGTTTTCTGCACCAGGTACGTTCTTCTGTATTCGGACGCCATCCCGACTAGATTCGTTGACTTTTACACTATATAAACAGCCCTAGACTCCTTCTCTATTCACAATTCTTCTCTACCCTTATGTGCAAAGATTCTTAGTGAACATGGCTTCTTCTCCTCCTCTTAATTAAAATATAAATAAAATAATATATATAAAATAAATCAAGACGAGGAAGTGCTGCTCAAAGACTTTCAAAGAGGAGATTCAAGCTAGAATTCAAGTGAAGATTCGAACGACTGCAACGACTGTTTTTCTATGAATCATAGCAACGCCTTCTTTCTTTTCTAATCTAATCTCTGTAAGTCAGTTACTTTTTAGATTTGAACATTTTCTCCGTTCGTGACATGAAATTAAAGGAATAAAAGAATATGCCAAATCTCTCTCTCTATTCGAATCAGTGCCTATACTCTTGAACCTAATTAAGAACTTTTATGATTCGAGGACAAATAAGACCGTGACTATGAAACTATGGACCTTAAAACCACATGCCTATAACTATGAACATTTGCCTATGACTATGAACATTTGCCTATGACTATGGACATTGCCTATGACTATGAACATTTCCTATGACTATGAACATTTGCCTATGATTATGGACATTGCCTATGACTATGAACATTGCCTATGACTGTGACTGTGACTATGAGGGTTATTTTCTTGACTAAGCCTATGCCTTTGATTAGGAAACATAAACTATGGCCTATGACATAACAAGGACATCTGTGATTAAACACCTGTGATTCATGACTAGTAAAGTGTTGCTTAAGTTTTGTGACTATGAAATTGGGTCTAAACCCGATCATCTATTCTATCTATTCTTGGTTTTGTTTGGTTTTAGACCTTGGGAATTTACTTATTAAGTTAGATCTACCTATGTTCTTGAACCTACGTCCCTATTCTGTCTATTCTTGGTTTTCTTTGGTTTCAGACCTTGGGAATTTACCTATTAAGTTAGGTCTACCCATGTTCTTGAACCTACGTCGTTATTCAAAACCATTTTATGCCAGTTGTTATATCTATCCTTTTCATAGTAATCTTTGGTTCATTCCTTATTTGCTACGAACCTAGATTTATCTATAATCTAGATTGAAACACGATTATACGAACGGTGGGAATGCGATTTGGGGCAAAATATGAAATTTACTAAAACATAGTTATAAACTTGGAAATTGGCATAAATTGGGAACATGTATTATGGCAAGTTCATAGAAACGCAAATGGGATAAATTTGACATGAATTATAGGATGTGTAATTTGAATCTAGTATTGACATGTAAATCTAGCATTTACATGAATTGTGAACTAGAGTAATAAGTCTAGTTTGACATGAATTAGAGTGTTAAATCAGAATTGGATTAGCTAATTTGGCTCGATAAGTATATTGGCATAAACTTGAAAATTGGCCATAATTGGGAGTAATTGTCAGGATTAGTAAAATCATGGTTAGTGACACTTCATTTGGTATGGTTTACATACCAAAAAGCATAAACATGATATAGAGGAGAAAATGGGCCATAAGAATAAATGTTGACAATTTACATTAAAAGAGTAATTGGGAAATAAGTAAATTAGGATTAATTTACTTATAGAATTTGTCCTAAATGAGGAAATGTTAATTTAGAAAAATTAAAGGTTTGTTAACGACATCTCTTTTAATAATAAACCAGAAAGTTCTAGGGTGACAGAGAGGATAGTGTCTAGGCTTGGGTTTGGAAAATACAAGTTTCCTGGTCTCCCTGGCTATCCCTAACTGATCCGACGGACGGGATGGTTACTTTCAAAACCTGATTTGAAAACTAATCAAAACCCTTTGAACTTAGAAAACACGAATATGCCTAACCCGAGGTTAGACTGAGTTGCGATGTAAACCTGCCCGGAACCAACCGGCACATCCAGTATTCGCAACAATATCTGTCTAATGCGAGTGGTCGCGGCTTTAATTTATTTAGTTAAAGCTAGAACAAGAAAGGTAGGGTTAAGTTAACCAAGACACTTAACCAGTTCAACGTGATAACTAAACTGATGGGTGGGGTTAGGTTCAGACTGACACTTAACACAGTTAAGCTAGAATGGGAGGGTTAAGTCCATAGGAACACTTAACCAACTTAACACAGTTAAGTTAGAATGGGAGGGCTAAGTCCATAGAGACACTTAGCCAAATTAACATGTTATCTAGACTAGAGGTTGGGGTTAAGTAAAGTTTAATTCACTTAGCCAAATTAACATGTTAACTAGACCAGAGGTTGGGGTTAAGTAAAGTTTAATACACTTAGCCAAATTAACATGTTAGCTAGACCAGAGGTTGGGGTTAAGTAAAATTTAATACACTTAGCCAATTTGATATGTTAGCTGGGCTAGACCGTATGGTTAAGTAAACTTGAACACTTAACCATCAGGTTGTGATAAAGGAATGAGGTTAAGTCTAAAACATGAAGGGATAACACTTAACCATTAATAATAACATGTTAGTTAAAACAGACGGGCAAAGTTAGGTTAAAAAGGAACACTTAACCAACACAGGGTGAGTGGGTAGGGTTAAGAAATAAATACTTAACCAATATAACTTGGGTTGTGGTAGGGTTAAGTCAACATGAGTTACTGACAACACTTAACCAGTTTAACAGTTGGATAAAACAAATCATAATGAGGACTTTAAGTTGGTAGAAATGACCAAGTAGTATTTCTCCACGATTCCAATCTCGAGTATGCTCCTATTCACTGATTAAAGAAATGACTATAAAAAACGAATTAATCCCTTTTTTTTCCAGAGTACCTCCCTTCCTCTGAGAAAGAAGAATAGGACAGGAGCAAAAGAAATATTTATTATTTATTTTGCCCATTCAATATTCATATCTACTATAATACATACACGGAATTCTTAATCATAAATTTGGAATTAATGATCAATTCTTTCTAACTAATTCTTTCTTTAGAGTTATTGATAAAACCGAATTTATTGATATAACGAGTATTTTATTTAAGGAAATGAAGAGGGTTAAGTTGGCTTGAATTGACTAATGACACTTAACCAATCCGAATTGACGGGAAAGAGAACTAAGTAGTAAACCTTAGTTAAGAAAACAACGATTCTGGAAACTAAGTGGTAAATCTTAGTTAGTAAAACTAAGTAGTAATTCTTAGTATAACATGGGAAGGAGCGAATGTCCGTCTGAGTAGAAAGAAGGCTCCAACGAATTGAGTTACAAAGCCCGAGGCTTCGAGGGGACGTGAGGGTACTCTTGGTATCCTTCTGTGAGGCTGCAGATGATCCTCCTGGGCTCACAGAGGTTAAGGTCTGCGTAGAAGAACCAGGCGTATGCCTTGGTTGCAATACATGGCAACCTAAAGACCAGGATGGACCGGCATGATTCGGCGAGAAAACGGTAGCCCTGTGATAGCAACTCGTCGTCTACCATCCATCTTGAGTCATTCGAGATACGTGAAGTGGAAAGGCGGAGAACTCCAAAAGACCATATACTTGCTATCTAGTTATGGGTGAGGATGGCCATAGGATAGAGGGGCACCGGGGGCCGGCGTATAGTTCTCATTTTACAAGGTGTGCCTTTCATTAGTTGAGGGAGGGGTCAAGTGGGACCATAGCCACTGGAATAAAAACAGACCTTAGCATCCGCATCGGCAGATATCTGAAAGTTCCCGACCGAGTTCTGTATTCCTTGATTTTCCCTGTCATAGGACTCGGACCGCACATTGCAGGACATGTACATCTAGACAAGCGATAACGATTCGCGATACATGCGTGGGGAAGTATAGGAACATATACCACTCTAGGTAGTGTGTCCTAGACTTGGGGGCATCGTTCGACAGGTAGCATAATCCCTAGTTGGACTAGGTGGCATAAATCTTGAATCCGAGAAGCTTTCAGCAGATAGCGCAAATTTTAGTTAAATCTAGAAAGCACTTGATAGAAAACCCTAGATTTGATCTAGGTAATAGATAATGAATGTATGCCAGAAGACAATGGAAAATACAGGGATTGGGATTACGTTATCGTTACTAGTTGGGACACTATATAGGCGGTGCAGAGATATAGAAACCAGTATAACAAGGAAATAGCGAAGCGGCGAAAGTATTAGAGCGTATCCAGTTTATCTTATCTTAGCATATCTTGTGACTACCTTGTCTAATCTTGTTGAACCTATCGTCATGGTGTAATCTTGTATTCAGTTAATTCATGTCGTTTTGTTTTTCCATGTTCACATGCTATAAGTTACTGAACTTACTCAGGCTTTATGTCTGACTCTGTTTTTCTTTCATCTTCTTTTCTTCCGTTCCCCCCCCCAGGTAGTAAAGGAGGGAATAGTTTAGCTCAGGTTAAGTTGGACTGCCACTCTTTCCCAGCTTGAAGCTTTGTCAAAGTTTTGCTTGGATTCTCTTTCCAGATGCTATGGCTGGCTCTTGCTACATTAGGGAATATAAATGTATTTTTATGCTTCTTTATTTTGTAAGACAAATGATACTCTGATATTGTAAAGAAATCATTGTACAAACTATTTTATCAATAAAGCAAAGTTTTATTTTCCGCTGTTTAATTTCTGTCTGTCTTGTAATTAATCTGCATCTTTTACCCAAAACGCTCCATAGAACTTAGTGCATTCCCTTTGCGAGTGACACTAACGGACGTGGGGTGTTATACGTGGTATCAGAGCTGAAGGTTACCAGATCAGATAAAGGATTTGAAAAATTATTTTCAAAATGGTTTTTAAAGAAGCATTTTCAAGAGAAAAGATTTGTTTTAAAGACATATTCCCCAAAGCCATACGCACTATCTTCTCTTCCTCTGTTTAAATTCTTGTCTCCTTCTTTCTTGAGTCTCTGGGGCTCCTGGCTTTCTGGGAGGTAACCTCATCGAAGGGCAAAGTAGTGCCCGGCTTCCATCCATAGCCGTAGTTGTTTCATCTACGGGCAGTTTTCTTTCAAAGCTTATAGGGTTTTCCGGACGATGGAGGCAGCTTTCGAGAGATTTGTCAACATGACTACACATGGAAGGGGATGAGGAGTTTGGCTAAGGAGCACAACCCTGGGATGAGGAATTCATGGATGTAGATTTAGCTCACGAAGGAGGAAGTAATTATAAAACCTAAGACAAGAGGAAGTATTTTTGCTAGGGTATGATAGGGCATATAATTAAGGACAAGGGCAAGAACGAGGAAGAGATTTTCAGAAGGACAAGTACATGCTTTCGCCACCAAGCGTACCTAGGAGGAAGGTAGTCCGGTTGGAAGAGTCTAGTTTTCTGTTCGTACTATTTCCTTAGGTTCTAGCGCTTCTCATTTGTTCATATCCACTTCCATAGTTGGGTCTATGCACCATAGTACTTGTATAGTAGAAAGATCCCACTAGAGTCTCAAATCCAATTGGTGGTCCGACCAGTTTATTTTTGGTTAGTAGGGATTTGAGAATAGCTATCGAGTTTGCTTGTATCATCTCACGTAGATCGTCTAAATTCGGGGGAGATATTCCTTGGGTGCTTGTCTGATATTGGTTTAGGCCTTTGGGGCTTGTACTTGACGAATGTCGAGTTCGGTTTGGATGGTTTGCGTGAGAGATGAATAGTTGTGGCAGGCACTCCAAAAAGCACGTAGTGACCTTTTTGACCCTCATAGTTATGGCGTGATGGATAAGCTAAGAGGAAAGGCCTCAAACCATCTTGGTATGTACACTTGGTACCGTGATTGGCATCTGTTTATTTTGGAAATGGAGATCAGGAACTTCACAATCTTGAAGTTAAATTAGTTAAGATACAGTGGAGTGAAGCTCAAGAAGGCTAGATACTAGCATCATACCCTTTTCCCCGAGGGTGCATCCTTGATTTTCTTTTTGTAGGAGCTTTACGCATAATTGTTTCTCTCTTTCCAAAGTATACCCTCTAGGTCGTATCTTCGATCCTTAGGTAGAAGCCAATGGATGTAAACATGTATTTGAAACATGTTATGGTTGAATGGTTGCAAGTGGGTGCTAATGGTTGCTCGTGAATGCATATGCATACGTATTAGACACTCGATCAGTTCGGACACTTTTATATTGCATTTACAGATATGTATTTGTTTGAAAGTTGAGCTTGATATGTTATCATATGGACATTGCATATGGATGAATGGCTGTGCACGCATGTAGTATTTACGTAACTAGGGATTCTTGCATACATGATTGGACGCATGGCACTGACATGATTCGCATTTAGGAGATCGACTGAATCAGTAGACCGCCTGATTTTGCAATAGATAAAGACATATACACACACTATGCATATGAACATGAAAACATTATAAATCTTTTAAGGACAATGAATGCCTGTGATTGAATGATTGAGTAGATGGATGATTGGATGGTAGACACATTCTTCCTAACTTGAAGACTTTGGGGACGAAATCCTTTTAAGTGGGGGAGAATGTAACACCCCGTAATTCTGTAACGCTAAGATTCACAAATAAAGGCAGAATTAAAAGTTAAAATCAAAATCAAGGGAAACGGGCTGCTCTATTGCGTTCGTCTCGGAATTCTGCATGAAAACGAGTCCGAGTTTGCGTAAATCGGAGTCCGTATGAGGAAGATATGGCCTTCGGAAGATTCAGCGAAGTTCAAATTTCAAAACAGGTCAAGTTCAAAATTCAAATCGGACCCAGATTTGGCTGGGCGGGAATTTTCCCGCCCAAGGCGCCCAGGTCGACTGGGTAATCGACCTGGGTCACCTAGGTCGACTGGGTAGTCGACCTAGGGGTCGACCCCCCCTGCTTTTTCCTGTTTTCTGCACCTGGTTCATTCTTCTGTATTCGGACGCCATCCTGACCAGATTCGTTGACTTCTACACTATATAAACAGCCCTAGACTCCTTCTCTATTCACAATTCTTCTCTACCCTTATGCTGCAAAGATTCTTAGTGAACATGGCTTCTTCTCCTCCTCTTAATTAAAATATAAATAAAATAATATATATATATAAAATAAATCAAGACGAGGAGGTGCTGCTCAAAGACTTTCAAAGAGGAGATTCAAGCTAGAATTCAAGTGAAGATTCGAACGACTGCAACGACTTTTTTTCTACGAATCATAGCAACGCCATCTTTCTATTCTAATCCAATCTCTGTAAGTCAGTTACTTTTTAGATTTTAACGTTTTCTCCCTTCGTGACATGAAATTAAAGGAATAAAAGAATATGCCAAATCTCTCTCTCTATTCGAATCAGTGCCTATACTCTTGAACCTAATTAAGAACTGTTATGATTCGAGGACAAATAAGACCGTGACTATGAAACTATGGACCTTAAAACCATATGCCTATAACTATGAACATTTTCCTATGACTATGAACATTTGCCTATGACTATGGACATTGCCTATGACTATGAACATTTCCTATGACTATGAACATTTGCCTATGATTATGGACATTGCCTATGACTATGAACATTGCCTATGACTGTGACTGTGACTATGAGGGTTATTTCCTTGACTAAGCCTATGCCTTTGATTAGGAAACATAAACTATGGCCTATGACATAACAAGGACATCTGTGATTAAACACCTGTGATTCATGACTAGGAAAGTGTTGCTTAAGTTTTGAGACTATGAAATTGGGTCTAAACCCGATCATATATTCTGTCTACTCTTTGTTTTCTTTGGTTTTAGACCTTGGGAATTAACCTATTAAGTTAGGTCTACCCATGTTCTTGAACCTATGTCCCTATTCTGTCTATTCTTGGTTTTCTTTGGTTTTAGACCTTGGGAATTTACCTATTAAGTTAGGTCTACCCATGTTCTTGAACCTACGTCGTTATTCAAAACCATTTTATGCCAGTTGTTATATCTATCCTTTTCATAGCAATCTTTGGTTCATTCCCTATTTGCTACGAACCTAGATTTATCTAGAATCTAGATTGAAACACGATTATACGAACAGTGGGAATGCGATTTGGGGCAAAATATGAAATTTACTAAAACATAGTTATAAACTTGGAAATTGGCATAAATTGGGAACATGTATTATGGCATGTTCATAGAAATGCAAATGAGAAAAATTGACATGAATTATAGGATGTGTAATTTGAATCTAGTATTGACATGTAAATCTAGCATTTACATGAATTGTGAACTAGAGTAATAAGTCTAGTTTGACATGAATTAGAGTGTTAAATCAGAATTGGATTAGCTAATTTGGCTCGATAAGTATATTGGCATAAACTTGAAAATTGGCCATAATTGGGAGTAATTGTCAGGATTAGCAAAATCATGGTTAGTGACACTTCATTTGGTATGGTTTACATACCAAAAAGCATAAACATGATATAGAGGGGAAAATGGGCCGTAAGAATAAATGTTGACAATTTACATTAAAAGGGTAATTGGGAAATAAGTAAATTAGGATTAATTTACTTATAGAATTTGTCCTAAATGAGGAAATGTTAATTTAGACAAATTAAAGGTTTGTTAACGACATCTCTTTTAATAATAAACCAGAAAGTTCTAGGGTGACAGAGAGGATAGTGTCTAGGCTTGGGTTTGGAAAATACAAGTTTCCTGCTCTCCCTGGCTATCCCTAACTGATCCGACGGACGGGATGGTTACTTTCAAAACCTGATTTGAAAACTAATCAAAACCCTTTGAACTTAGAAAACACGAATATGCCTAACCCGAGGTTAGACTGAGTTGCGATGTAAACCTGCCCGGAACCAACCGGCACATCCAGTATTCGCAACAATATCTGTCTAATGCGAGTGGTCGCGGCTTTAATTTATTTAGTTAAAGCTAGAACAAGAAAGGTAGGGTTAAGTTAACCAAGACACTTAACCAATTCAACGTGATAACTAAACTGATGGTTGGGGTTAGGTTCAGACTGACACTTAACACAGTTAAGCTAGAATGGGAGGGTTAAGTCCATAGGAACACTTAACCAACTTAACACAGTTAAGCTAGGATGGGAGGGCTAAGTCCATAGAGACACTTAGCCAAATTAACATATTAACTAGACTAGAGGTTGGGGTTAAGTAAAGTTTACTACACTTAGCCAAATTAACATGTTAACTAGACCAGAAGTTGGGGTTAAGTAAAGTTTAATACACTTAGCCAAATTAACATGTTAACTAGACCAGAGGTTGGGGTTAAGTAAAATCTAATACACTTAGCCAATTTGATATGTTAGCTGGGCTAGACCGTAGGGTTAAGTAAACTTGAACACTTAACCATCAGTTTGTGATAAAGGAATGAGGTTAAGTCTAAAACATGAAGGGATAATACTTAACTATTAATAATAACATGTTAGTTAAAACAGATGGGCAAGGTTAGGTTAAAAAGGAAAACTTAACCAACACAGGCTGAGTGGGTAGGGTTAAGAAATAAATACTTAACCAATATAACTTGGGTTGTGGTAGGGTTAAGTCAACATGAGTTACTGACAACACTTAACCAGTTTAACAGGGAAAATGAAGAGGGTTAAGTTGGCTTGAATTGACTAATGACACTTAACCAATCCGAATTGATGGGAAAGAGAACTAAGTAGTAAACCTTAGTTAAGAAAACAACGATTCTGGAAACTAAGTGGTAAATCTTAGTTAGCAAAACTAAGTAGTAATTCTTAGTATAACACGGGAAGGAGCGAATGTCCGTCTGAGTAGAAAGAAGGCTCCAACGAATTGGGTTACGAAGCCCGAGGCTTCGAGGGGACGTGAGGGTACTCTTGGTATCCCTCTGTGAGGCTGCAGATGATCCTCCTGGGCTCACAGAGGTTAAGGTCTGCGTAGAAGAACCAGGGGTATGCCTTGGTTGCAATACATGGCAACCTAAAGACCAGGATGGACCGGCGTGATTTGGCGAGAAAACGGTAGCCCTGTGATAGCAACTCGTCGTCTACCATCCATCTTGAGTCAATCGAGATACGTGAAGCGGAAAGGCGGAGAACTCCAAAAGACCATATACTTGCTATCTAGTTATGGGTGAGGATGGCCATAGGATAGAGGGGCACCGGGGGCCGGCGTATAGTTCTCAATTTACAAGGTGTGCCTTTCATTAGTTGAGGGAGGGGTCAAGTGGGACCATAGCCACTGGAATAAAAACAGACCTTAGCATCTGCATCGGCAGATATCTGAAAGCTCCCAACCAAGTTCTGTATTCCTTGATTTGCCCTGTCACAGGACTTGGACCGCACATTACAGGACATGCGCATCTAGACAAGCGATAACGATTCGCGATACATGCGTGGGGAAGTATAGGAACGTATACCACTCTAGGTAGTGTGTCCTAGACTTGGGGGCATCGTTCGACAGGTAGCATAATCCCTAGTTGGACTAGGTGGCATAAATCCTGAATCCGAGAAGCGTTCAGCAGATAGCGTAAATTCTAGTTAAATCTAGAAAGCACTTGATTGAAAACCCTAGATTTGATCTAGGTAATAGATAATGAATGTATGCCGGAAGGCAATGGAAAATACAGGGATTGGGATCACGTTATCGTTACTAGTTGGGACACTAGATAGGCGGTGCAGAGATATAGAAACCAGTATAACAAGGAAATAGCGAAGCGGCGAAAGTATTAGAGCGTATCCAGTTTATCTTATCTTAGCATATCTTGTGACTACCTTGCCTAATCTTGTTGACCCTATCGTCATGGTGTAATCTTGTATTCAGTTAATTCATGTCGTTTTGTTTTTCCATGTTCACATGCTTTAAG
This sequence comes from Allium sativum, assembly GCA_030737875.1. Classification (NCBI taxonomy): domain Eukaryota; kingdom Viridiplantae; phylum Streptophyta; class Magnoliopsida; order Asparagales; family Amaryllidaceae; genus Allium; species Allium sativum. The sequence goes on from CM060922.1 coordinate 925,745,672, forward strand.
TTACTGAACTTACTCAGGCTTTATGTCTGACTCTGTTTTTCTTTCATCTTCTTTTCTTCCGTTCCCCCCTCCCCCAGGTAGTAAAGGAGGGAATAGTTTAGCTCAGGTTAAGTAGGACTGCCACTCTTTCCCAGCTTGAAGATTTGTCGAAGTTCTGCTTGGGTTCTCTTTCCAGATGCTATGGCTGGCTCTTGCTACATTGGGGAATATAAATGTATTTTTATGCTTCTTTATTTTGTAAGACAGATGATACTCTGATATTGTAAAGAAATCATTATACAAACTATTTTATCAATAAAGCATAGTTTTATTTTCCGCTATTTAATTTCTGTCTGTCTTGTAATTTATCTGCATCTTTTACCCAAAACGCTCCACGGAACTTAGTGCATTCCCTTTGCGAGTGACACTAACGGACGTGGGGTGTTACGAAAACCCATACAAGACTGATGCTTACATCGACACAAGCTCAAATATATCTCTACTTCGACTATATATATTTTCTATGAATTCATTTGAATTTATGAGGATTGAAATGCTGCTATAAGAGATAAAGAAGAATGGCGGAAAATTGGTTGACTTTTAAATTAGGTTTTAAGGGTTAGGGGGGTTATTTATAGGCTGAAAGTGGCATATTCTCGGTATATTCCTTTTTTGTTAATTTGTTATTTCCCTCAAAAAATTTGTGTGATCACACACGATACTCAAAAATCACCAAACTGGACATACTGCTAGCGTTCGACATTACGGTCTCAACGAAACTAGTTTCGTCGAATTCTGACTTCGTTTGCTCACACAGCGTATTTTTAACCATCAAAATACTGACTATTTCTCACTCTAAAAATCCGTACGGCCACACAGTGACTCTAAAAATCATGGAAACTGACATCGAGCAACTATTTGACATTGCGGATCTAACAAAATTAGTTTCGTCGAATTCCGAGGTCGTTTGCAAAACTGGCTATTTTTAAAGCTCTGGAAGACCCATTTAAATATATAAATATATTTAAATTAAATTAAATATAAATAAATTTACATTCTCGTCTATATTCACAGTGGAATACCATACAGCTCTATAATATTCCTATATGGATTTCTAACTCGATATCTCAAATCTGGGTCAAGCCGATATTCGATTTATATTGAAATTCTTTTTTTAAAAATATAAATAATTCCTTCATAAAATATAAAGGAATTCCACAACGACTTTTCTAAAATTTGATTTGGACGTAAATCAAAATCTACCTGACAAAATCCCGATTTTTCTCTTCTACTAGAAAGATATACTCCACCAGCTCCACATGTTTCTTATTTCACACAAATCTGGCTTAAAACAAATCCAGTACATTCAGTTGAAGTTCGAATCGTCAATTTACGAACTGCAGCGCCATTTCGAGCTCGATTTTAATTATATTATACCTCTACATTCAAACTGTCGTTTATATAACATATTCATTATTCAAATTCAATTCCAAGCTAAATTAAATATCATAGATGATCCAGTTCACACCATATCGCCATTTTAGCCAATTCTGATTATTTCTAAATTAAATATATTATTTAATTTATTGTTTTAAATTAAATATTCCTAGTTATTTAATTAAACGACCATTAAATTCTCTATATCTCTATTTATATAATTAAATAAATTAATTATAATACCTCTGCAAATGCGGGTCATTACATTCTTCCCCACTTAAAATAATTTCGTCCCCGAAATTGCTAAGGTAGAGAACAACCCTATCGACTGGTTAGAACATATTTGTTCACTTCTTTACTTCAGTTTCAACTGAACCAATTTAATTTCAATTAAATTATTAATTAATTCTTATCAACGAAAATTTACAAAAATCCTGAAAATTTTCTGACACCTTAATTTTTTTGAAAATTTCGCCAGCACCTCCTTTGTATTGGTCAATACGTCAAACCACCACTCGCCTCTCTGAACCATCTCCATCCCAAAAGAAATCAAACAGCCAAGCGGCTTGCCAATCCGGCTCATAAAATCTCATATCCAATATAAATATAAACTTGTACCTTTTGTCGGCATATCATTATATCCTTTCCACCTGTTACCAATTCAACGGATACAAGGGTCATCCCAATCAAATTCCAATCTGCTTTTATCCACAACACAACCATTCGCTTATATCCGAGCCAAATATCATTTCAACTCGAGTTTCTTCTCGATTCCCAACTCTTAACTTGATTATCACATTACACTTCAAATTTGAATCTCACAATCCAATTTGTCTTGATATCATTCTAATTCAAACTCAATTACCACTTTACTGGCTTTACTTTAATTCAAATTTGCTTTCACAAATTTCTGTTAAATTTGTTTTTAATTCAAACAGTCTTTCCCTGGGAGTTTTTAAACAGTTTACTCTTTTCAAAAATCAATTTTTCCTTTTGAACATGTCTCTGAGTCCTTAATTAATATTCCATCAGTTAAATCACGTCTCTATTTCTTAATCAATATTTGTTAACCAAATATTTTCAATAACCATATTGGCCTTTTATGTTATTTGGAGAACATTTTCGAATACCGCCTTCCTTTATTTTCTAAATTTTAGAAAATATATGCTATTTATAATTGGAAAATATTCCAATTACTTATCTCTTTTCTGATCTCGTTTATTTCTATACTTAGGAAATATTCTTTATTATATTTCTAAGCTTACACTTGTTTCGGTTAAACGGATGTTGTGTAGAACATCGTTACGACAACCCAAATACTATATTCAACTAACTCTTATTCAACATTGGTCTTCAAGCCTGAAATCTTACTATTTATTTGTTAATAATGAAATCAATCAAGTTAGGGTATAACTACCTCTCAGACCTTGACTGAATAACATTTATAACGTCAAAACAGATATAACTGCTTACTCGAATAATCAACACCATACAACTACTTAATCACCTTTAAACACGTATATGCTTCCTCTTTCTATTCTTACTAGATTTTATTCTTAGTCATCCTTTTTTATTTTACTATTCTATTTCTAAGTTCGTTTCCTTATCGACTTATATATATATATATATATATATCGATACGTAGATTTCTAATTATCAAATTATCTTAAAAATATTCTAACTCCTTAAATTCCCGGAAAAATTTGCCATAACCTCCTTTGTACCAGGAGCATCGGGATATTTCAAATAGCCTCCCATGGCCCTCACCAATCTAAAAGAAAAAGGAAAAGCCAAGCGGCTAGCCGATACGGCGCATAAAATCTCATATATGAATTAAATACATACCTTTTCGTCGAGCATTCTATTTATATACCTTCGTACCTTATCAATACCTATCTCATGTATACTTATACCCGCCCAATATATTTTTAACTATGCCTGATCTTTTTAACTCAGTTCGTTAATTAATTTGTTAATTAACTCTTTAGTCTATTTCACTTTTACATTTGAACATGACATGTTCAAATATATTTTAACTTGCTTATTAACTAATTTGAATCCAAATTTCAAATTTAAGTTCTATATTCGATTTCGAACATCCATTTACAAATCCAATTCACCTTTCAAAGTTCAACTTCAAATTCAAAACTCGATTAACTAATTCCTCTTCGACTTAGTTAATTCTATTCAACTTCTATTCAAATTTTATTCAAATTCTATATATTCAAATTCTATATATCAAATTCTATTCAAATTCTATATATTCAAATTCTATATATCAAATTATATTCAAATTCTATTCAAATTCTATATATTCAAATTCTATATATCAAATTCTATATATTCAAATTCTATATATTCAAATCCTATATTTGAATTCCATTTGAATTCTATATTCAAATTCTATTTGAATTTCTATATTCAAACTCTATTTCAATTCCATTGAATTTCATATATTCAAACTCCATTTGAATTTCTATATTCAATTCTATTTGAATTCTCTTTATTCAAATTCTATATTCAAATCTATATTATAAATCCCATTTTGAAATTCAACACAACTTGTCTTTCCCAAAAAAAATTCAAAACAGTATCTCTAGTAGTAATTCGTCACTTACAACTCGAAAATGAATACTGATGATGCAGCTGTCATAATCAGAATCTATTTTCCAGCAATCGAAGTGAGTTCAATACTATAAAACCATCTCTAAACATTTCCACTTTGAAATTCATTTCAAAATATAATTCACATTGCTTGTAAAACAATTATAAAATATCCTAGGATCTTAAATTTTCCTTACTTTTAATCCATATCCATTTACAAACACTTATCCAATTTTCCAGAATTTTAATTCAATTTCTGGTTTAAATTCAGATTTAACTCATATGATTTCAAGTATTTCACTTATATGAATTCTGATTGGTTATTTACATAACCATTTAATTTATAATCTTATTTGATTATAATAACAACCAATATATCCAATATATTATAATTTCGATATATATATCTTCTATATATCAAGATATACATTGGGTAAACTTATTTTAATTTACCCTCTTTTCAAAACATATCGTGTCGACCCATCGTATTCGAGTGTTTATAAACTCCTACAGATACAGTGGATCAAACTGATCGATCAGAACTCATAAACAACTCAACCAATGAATCTCCACAATATAAAACAATTTTTATATCAACAACAAATACGTTCACTCGTATATATACACTCAATCTCAATCTAGGGTATCTCTAACCCTATCTCTACTGAGTCACGCCATAGCCAAGGTAAATCACTTAACGTAAGCTCTGATACGAACTGTAACGACCCAGGTTTTTAGCGATCTTGGTTATCCGATATACAACACATATCGAACATCCAAGGATCGAAAAAAACCGAATGATTAGTGAAAGAAATTAGAGGGTGAGAATAGATAAGATAGAAACTTAGAATAGAAAAAGAAGAACACAACATTAGAGTAATACGGACCTCACAGCGGAACGAATAACATATAATATATATAACATAACTTGAAATATACATCTGTACTTGAATATACATCATTATCAAAGTACAACACTTATAACATAGCGGAAATAACTATAGTTATAAAATCTTGAAGCCTCCTGCTCCAAGCTCTTCCAGTATATCTGTAAATCCCGACTACTTGACTGCCCGTACAAAATTGGGCACCCTAGAGTTTAGGGAAGACAACAAAATAAACTCCGGGTCAGTCATGGGACTGGTATGAGTAAAACAGTTTAAAACAGTTCAAGCAAGTAAACGATATCTCATAAGACGACGCCGTATAACGGAACGGGTTTTTCCCTTATGGGAATCCAAATTATCTTTATATCAAAAACCTTTTGATATTATAATAATGTCTATCAACCACAATATAATAATCATCTAGCAGAAACGCTTTCATCTCATGCTCTACATATATAGTATATAATCAAAACCGCAAGCACGTATTGGGTAATGGATTTCCAACTATGACAAGGTATGGAACCACCTTTCGCTAGTGTATCTCTAGAAAGGAATACACTGGGTTCAACAAGAACATCTTGCAACCCGGCCACACATGACCGACCACTCATTTCGCTTGAGTGTATCGAATGTATATCACCAACGGTTGGGATCAGCAATCGTTTCCCGAATGGGACAGCATCAACAATAGATTTTTAGAAGTAAATGAAACTCTAGATCAGGTGATTATACACCCTACTTCAGAGCGACCGACTTAGCCATGCTACCTGCCTGATTTCTGTCATTTACCGGATGTGAGGCTAGAAGCTACGCTTTATCATCACACCAGATTCACTTTGAATGCTACATCGTCAAGTCCATCAAATCACCGATTGGCGTCCTCAACTATACATTATGTGTTAGCTAAAAGAAGTTTCCTTCTCCGCTTCCTCTCTTGGTACGGTTGGAGAAATCAATATACGTGATTGTCTGGAAATAATGTGTCAGACATCCGTCCATACAAGTCACCCAGGAACAGGATGAACCGAAGGCACTATTCAATACATCCATCTTAGACATTGTTATCTAAGACTTATACAATAGCCCTTGCACTTTATTCCGTCTTCAATTATCTTTGGCATATATGATTCGCAACGCTTATGCCAATACAGAGTGGTTCTTTGGATAATAATCCAACTGGTCTCTCCATATTAACAATGTAAATTGGTCAAAACTTCGATAGTCTGTGATTTAACTATCAAAGAAAAACAGGTGTGCAAACAACGATATTATTTCCAAAGGGAAATTATATCGATCAAACATCATTTAACATTTATCTCCTTAGTTCATTTTTCATCTCCTGTTTCCCTATATTCAACATTTCTTATTTCCTAAATTTAGAAAATATATGTTATTACCATTGGAAAACATTTCCATTTCTTGTTTTCTATATCAGAAAACATTTCAGGTTCTTATTTGGAAAACCATTCCAAAACTCCTTCATTGGACTTAGACAAATGTTTTAACAAACCATCGCGATGCCAACTCAAACCATTACGCTTATTAACTAAATTCCTTTAACCCACCTTCACTATCGAACCTCAACCATTCCTAAATTAAAAATGGAGTCAATCAAGTTGGGGTATAATTACCTCTCAGACCTTAACTAAATAACGTTTCTAACCTTGAAATAGACAAAGTTCACCTTTCAATTCTTTAAAAAACTACCTTACGTAACTCTCTTTTGAATCATCTCTATTCGATAATTCTTTCCTTCGATAAGGTATATTTGATAACTCTACTCAATTTTCTCTATTCGATTAACCCTTATCAATTAACTCTATTGGACTAACGCTATTGGATTAACTCTATTGGACTAACGCTATTGGATTAACTCTATCGGACTAACGCTATTGATTTACTCATTTCACTTAACTCCTTTCGAATAAACTATATTCAATAACTCCTTTAACTCTATTCGAATAAACTATATCCGATTAACTCCTTTTACTTTCTTTTCGAATAAACTATATTCGATTAACTCATCTGCTTTAACTCTAATCGATTAAACTAACATTGATTAACTCCTTTTACTTTCTATTCGAATAAACTATATTCGGTTAACTCCTTTGCTTTAACTCTAATCGATTAAACTAACATCGATTAACTCATTTTAACTCAATTAAACTAACATCGATTAACTCCTTATTCGACTAACTCTAATCGATTTATTCTAATTCGATTAACTCTATATAATTACTCTATTGGTTAACTCTACTTTAACTGGTTAACTCTAACTGATAACTCTAACTGATAAACTCTAACTGATCAACCCTAATTAATCAACTCTAACTGATCGACCCTAATTGATTAACTCCAACTGGTTAACTCTAACTCATACTCTATTCGATTAACTCCTATGAATTAACTCCTTTTCTATTTGTTTACTTAACAAATAACTAATCCCTTTTCAATTCTATTTATTTAACAAATAAATATTTCTTTTATCTTTTCTATTTATTCTAACCAATAATATTTCCTTTTATTCTAACTTATCCTTCAATTTTATAAATATTTTATTTTATAAAAATCCTTATCCTTTTCTATATAAAATCCATCGATTTTATAAAAATAATTCATTTTCAAAATACACTTTGAAAATCCCCTTTCCCACATCCAGTATTCCTTATGGTATTTAACATACCATATAACAACGATAAATATCGTCCAAACACACATAATCAACAACAGATTATATATCACACCATATATCACAATATATGAATCACAGTAAAATAAATGTTGAGGAATCCAGTTGGATTCCTCCAACCTGTTTCCCTGCATCACAGATGTTAAACAATATAGATAACATCACTTTCAGTTCCATATGATATATTCTGATAAATAGAATCATTATAGAAATTCAACTAACTGACTAGCAGGTCAATCAAACAATCAACACACAGTTAATCAGCCAATATTTAACAGTTCTAAAAACACAACAGGAAATTATAAACTGTTCAGAGTTAGTGAGATTTACTCACAGTTGCGCGTTAATCGTTAAATAACGGTTTGCGTTATTTGATTCAGTCGGACAATTTATTTCGCCATAAATTGTAACTGTCTCCGATCCACTCCTGGTCAGTCTCATTGTGTTGCTCCCGTCCATACGATCCTGTTGGATCTTGTTTCACCGAAAACCGATACCGTATGAAAAAGTTATTCATTTACAAAGTTAATACCCGTTTAATTAAAATAAAACATGATTTATAAAAAAAAGGGCTTTAACTTAACTTCCCGGCCCACTCATGTTTGAAACCCGACCCGTTCTCTTCTTTCATCTCCGTCTTCATCGAACTACAGAACATGCTCACCTCCCATAGCCGTGATTTTCCATCAACAAATCCTCCCTTCTCTCCTCAAAATACTCAGATCAAATCACACCGTAACATCCCTCTTTCCATCGTCTTCCTTCTCCTGCTCCTACATTTGAACTTGAGATTCTCTGCTCCATCGTGTCGCGGTCTTCTAGGCACCAACATAGAAAAGTAACGATATCTTTTGTCGTCGAATCATCCCAGAAATTCCACGCCAGCGTAATACCACTCGCTAAACCAAAATACACTCTCTATCGTTCGAATTGATCACCACAACAGCGACAAAGTGGAACCCTAGATCTCACGCTGGAAAAGTGATCCCAGAAAGATGCGTCGAGCCCAATAAAACCCATACGAGACTGATGCTTACATCGATACAAGCTCAAATATATCTCTACTTCGACTATATATTTTTTCTATGAATTCATTTGATTTTATGAAGATCGAAATGCTACTGTAAGAGATAAAGAAGAACGGTGGAAAATTGGTTGACTTTTTAAGGGTTAGGAGGGGTTATTTATAGGCTGGAAGTGGCATATTCTCGGTATATTCCTTTTTTGTTAATTCGTTATTTCCTTCTAAAAATTCTTGTGATCACACACGATCCTCAAAAATCACCAAACTGGACATACTGCTAGCGTTCGAAATTACGGTCTCAACGGTTTCGTCGAATTTCGACTTCGTTTGCTCACACAGTGTATTTTTAACCATCAAAATACTGACTGTTTCTCACTCTAAAAATCCATACGGCCACACAGTGACTCTAAAAATCACGAAAACTGATATCTAGCAACTATTTGACATTGCGGATCTAACAAAATTAGTTTCGTCGAATTCCGAGGTCGTTTGCAAAACTGGCTATTTTTAAAGCTCTGGATGACCCATTTAAATATATAAATATATTTAAATTAAATTAAATTAAATATAAATAAATTTATATTATCGTCTATATTCACAGTGGAATACCATACAGCTCTAGAATATTCCTATATGGATTTCTAACTCGATATCTCAAATCTGGGTCAACCCGATATTCGATTTATATTGAAATTTTTATTAAAAAATATAAATAATTCCTTTATAAAATATAACGGAATTCCACATTGACCTTTCTAAAATTTGATTTGGACGTAAATCAAAATCTACCCAACGAAATCCCGATTTTTCTCTTCCACTAGAAAGATATACTCCACCAGCTCCACAAGTTTCTTGTTTCATACAAATCCGGCTTAAAACAAATCCTGTACATTCAGTTGAAGTTCGAATCGCCAATTTACGAACTGCATCGCCATTTCGAGCTCGATTTTAATTATATTATAACTCTACGTTCAAACTGTCGTTTATATAATATATTCGTTATTCAAATTCAATTCCAAGTTGAATTAAATATCACGGATGATCCAGTACACACCATATCGCCATTTCAGCCAATTCTGATTATTTCAGAATTAAATATATTATTTAATTTATTATTTTAAATTAAATATTCCTAGTTATTTAATTAAACGACCATTAAATTCTCTATGTCACTATTTATATAATTAAATAAATTAATTATAATACCTCTGCAAATGCGGGTCATTACATATAAGGTCGTAGATCTAAACATGTATGCATAATGGGTCTAAACAATTTAGCATTAACGACATGACTTAGCCTAAAACTTGTATGTATCATAATATCATTAAGGTCGCAGATCTAAACATGTATGCATAATGGATCTAACAATTTGGCATAAACGACATGACTTAACCTAAAACTTGTATGTATTCATAACATCACCAACTTACATATGATAGTTTCATTCCCAAATTCCTATATAACATCATAGGTTTATTCACCAATTTCCACATAACATGATAGGTTCGATAGACCACAATAGTTCATAGGCATATATGATAGAATAGACATGAATCAGCATCACATACAACTTGGTACAATTCTATTTTACAATTCATTACAAACCATGTCTTTAATTTATTCACATCTGAAAGATAACTACACTTACAGCCAAAAAGGAATTCTTGAGTTCTGGGATCTGTATTCTGAAACTGAATTGCTCGCCTTTGATGTAGATCGTTGAATTCTTTTTGTTGAATTAGGTTAGATTCAATTTGATTTTGATGTAGATTCTATCTTGCCCTTGAGTTGAAAGAGATGACGGCTATTCTAGGTTCACCATTGATGGGATGGCGTCCCTTGGTATAAATATTTGTGATTTAGGGTTGAGAGCTAGGTTGCTTATATAGATTTTTAATTAATTTAGAGCCGTCAGATTAACCCTAGAAGCAATCAGGACCACCCAGACAAGACAGAACAGCCAAATCAACCCTAATGACTCAACAGGGAGTCAGAAATTTTCCGCCCAGCTCGCTTCTGCTTCTGATTTTTGAATTCTGAATTCTGAACCGAGCTGTTTGGATTTTTGATTTAATTCTAAAACTTCTGAAGGCCATAACTCCTTCATACGGAATCCGATTTACACAAACTCGGACTCTATCTTAAGTAGAATTCCAAGACGAATGCAATGGCATAACCTGTTTCTCTTAATTCTTACATTTGAAATTAATTATTCTTTAATTCATAACTTTAATGTTTACCGAAAATACGGGGTGTTACATTCTCCCATCCTTAAAGGATTTCGTCCCCGAAATCTTCAAGTCAAGAAGAACGTATATCCTACCATCCAATCGTCCATCTACTCAACCATCAAACACAGGCGTCCATTGTCCTTAAAAGACTTCTAATGCTTCATGATCATATGCCTAGTGTGTGTACATGTCCTTATCTAATGCAAAATAAGGCGGTCCACTGATTCAGTTGACCTCCTTAATGCAAGTCATGTCGGTGTCATGCGTCCATAATGTATACAATCTTCCCTAATCATACTTTCTATATGAGTGCACAATCATTCATACAAATGCAACATCTATATGATAACACATCAAGTTTCAATCATATACAAGTACAGATATGCATATGCAATATGAAAGTGACTGAGCCAATCTAATACCTAATGTGTGTGTATATGCATCCACGAGTAACCACTAGCAATCACTTGCAACCACTTGCAACCATCAACCATAACATGTTTTAAATACATGTTTACATCCATTGGTTTCTAACTAAGGATCGAGAACAGCACTGAGGAAAAATACTAAAAAGATATATACAAGCATGAACAAATTTAAGAAAAAAGATATCTAAAATGTACCCTCAAAAAGAATACGGTAGGCTGCGCGTATCTTGGCCTCAGTCTCCCAATTCGCGTTTTCCTCAGCGTCATTCCATTGAACTTTTACAAGTTTGACTTCGCGGTTGCGTAGCTTTTTGACTTCTGTACCCAAGATACGAGTTGGAACTCTTCTCACAGTCGCCACTCGTTCTACTTCTACGTCCTCTAATATGCTTGGTTCCACCACTTCCGCAGACTTATGTAGGCACTTTCATAAGTGAGAAACGTGAAAGACATTATGAACTCCAGCCAATCTTTCGGGCATCTCTACTCTGTAAGCCATCTTCCCAATCCTTTTAATGATAGGAAATGGCCCTACATATCTTGGTGCCAACTTTCTTGCAGATCCGATGCGAACGACGTTCCTTAAAGGAGATACTCTAAGGAAAACCATGTCCCAAACTTCAAACTCAAGGTCACTCCTTCTCTTATCTGCATAGGACTTCTGTCTATCTTGGGCAGTCTTCATTCTTTTTTATATCAAGTCCACTTTCTCTGAAGTTTCTCTAATCACATCTGGTCCAAGTATGAGCTTATCTGCAGACTCCCACCAACAAGTTGGTGATTGGCACCGTCTTCCATATAAGGCTTCGAAGGGTGCCATGCCTATGGTGGCTTGGTAGCTATTGTTGTAGGCAAACTCCACCAAAGGGAGATGATCCTCCCATGTTCCTCCAAAGTCAAGAATGCATAGTCTCAAGAGGTCCTTTAATACTCTGTTCACTCTTTCCGTCTGACCATCGGTTTGGGGCTGATAGGCTGTGCTCAAGCATAGCTGTGTGCCAACCGCCTCTTGCAAGCTCTTCCAAAACTCGCTCGTAAAGATAAGATCTCGGTGGCTAACAATGCTGGAGGGTATCCCATGGAGTCGAACTATTTCTTTAAGGTAAATGGATGCTAAATATGAGGCAGTCCTCTTACTTTTAACGGGTATTAAGTGAGCGCTTTTTGTGAGTCTGTCCACTATTACTCAAATATTGGTATTGCCCCTTCTTGATATAGGCGGCCCATCAATAAAGTCCATTGAAATGCTATCCCATTTCCACTGTGGGACCTCTAGAGGATGAAGCAAACCATCAGGCACCTTTTGCTCCACCTTGACTTGCTCGCATACAAGGCACTTCGAGACGAATTCAGCTACATCCCTCTTCATGCCATCCCAAAAGAAAGCCCTTTTTACATCTTTATACATCTTGTCTCCACCGTGATGTATGGTCAACTTGAAATGGTGTGCTTCTTCAATAACTTTCTTCACCAAATCCCTTGCTTGTGGGATGCATAGTCTTCCATACCGCCTCAACCAACCCTTACCATCGATAAAATATCTATTGAGGTGACTAGAAGTCTCACCCCTACCAGCTTATCTATCACATCAACTAGCTGAGGGTCTTCACGTTGTGCGGTCCCTATTGAGTCCAAAAGAGTAGGCCGCACCTCTAGTGATGCTAACAAACCAATCACATGATCGACGAGGGTCTAAAATCAAAGTTGGCTATGTACTCAAGGCTTTTCCTTTCTACAAAGAGAGGGCTTAAGTTCAGCTTCTTTCTACTCAAGGCGTCTGCTACTACATTGCCCTTGCCAGAGGTATAGAAAATCTCGAAATCGTAGGATGCCAAGAATTACATCCACCTTTGTTTCCTCAAGTTAAGATCTTTCTATGAGAAAAGGTACTTCAACGATTTATGGTCAGTATAAAATTTAAATTTCTCACCTAGGAGATAATGGCGCCAAGACTTAAGCGCAATGACGATGGCAGCCAATTTTAGATCGTGGGTTGGTTAGTTTTTCTCATGTACTTTCAACTGCCTGCCTCCATAAGCTACTACCTTCCCCTCTTGCATCAAGACAACACCTAGTCTCGTACCACATGCATCTGTGTATACGGTAAACTTCTTGCTCCCATCCGACAATATCAGAACTGGTGCTGTTGTTAGAGCTCTCTTTAATCGTTGGAAGGCAATATCGCAATCCAAATCCCAATTGAAAGTTAGGTTCTTCTTCTTCAACTTTGTAAGCGGAGCTGAGATTTTTGCAAAGTCTTTAATGAACTTTTGGTAAAATCCCGCTAGCCCGAGGAAGCTCCGGACCTCGGTCGCATTCCGTGGAACCTTCCAATCTTGCACTGCAACTACTTTAGCAAGGTCCACGGCTAACCCTTCCTTGGATACCACGTGTCCAAGAAATCTCACTTCCTCTCTCCAGAAGTGGCTTTTGGAGAATTTGGCTTTCAACTGATGTGCTCGAAGAGTATCCATGACTTCTTATAAATGCTGAGGATGCTCTTCCTCACTCTTTGAGAAAATCAAAATCATCTACGAAGACCACCACAAATTTATTGAGGAACTCCCTGAACACCCTGCTCATCAAATCCATGAAGTAAGCGGGTGCGTTTTTCAGGACAAAAGGCATGACAAGCCACTCAAAGAAACCATCCGGAGTTCTGAACGCGGTCTTATCAATGCTGTCTTCAGCCACTCTCAATTGATGAAACCCGGTAGCTAAATCTAGTTGGGAGAAAACCGATGCACCTACAAGCTGATCGAACATGTAATCTATTCTTGGAAGTGGGTGCCTATTCTTCTTGGTCAGCTTGTTTAGCTCCCTATAATCAACGCATAGGCAAAGCAAACCATCCGTTTTAGTTGCGAACATGACTGGAGCACCCTATTCAGAAATACTCCTCCTTATAAACCCTTTCTCAAGCAACTCTTTAACTTGCTTGCTGAGTTCTTTCCTCTCCCTTAGAGCCATGTGTCTAACGGGTAAAGCGACGGGTTTTGCATTATCAACGAGGTATATGCAGAAGTCTATCTCCCGCTTCGAAGGTAACCCTTTAACCTCTTCAAAGACATCCGACTATTCACATACTACTCTAACAGAATGCAAATCCTCAATAGACGCATCAAGAGATTCTAGGTAGCTAAGCATAACAAAGTTCATGGGATTACAAGAAATTTGGAGAGTGTCACCGAGGAGAGTCATGAGTCTAACCACTCTCCTTTCACAATCTAGGATGGCACTATTACTGGATAACCAATCCATGCCTAGAATCAACCCATAGCCCATGAAGCCCAAAAAATAGGCATTGCATCTAAACCCTACACTTAATATAGAAATTTCCAAATCCAAACAAATCATTGACAAATAAGTTGAGCCCCCAATTGGATTTGAGACAACGAAGGGGTCCTCGACTAAACTGGTGTCTAGGTGCGGAAATTCAACTAATGCAGTAGATATAAAAGAGTGCGATGTGCCAGAATCAAAGAGTGCACGAGCAGAATGATCAAAAAGATAAACTAAACTCTCAACAGAAACATTTCTACCTCATTCTTGCGGAGGTGCCATGAGAGCGTGAACCTGCCCTCCCGAAGTAGATCCAGCTCTCTACCCTTGCCCTTGCTTTCTTGGGCAGTCCCTAGCTATGTGTCCTACCTCGCCACAATGGAAACAGCCACCCATCTTCCTTTTCTTCTTCTGCAGTCCTTAACCAGATGTTCCGGAATGCCACAAAAATTACACTTCCTCTTGTCACGGGTTTTGTTGTTCTTCCCGCCCTTCTTGGAATCTGTCTTCTTACTCTGTGATCCTTCCCCTTTCTTATCTTGAGATGCTTCCACCATTGTCTCCTTCTTGCCAACCTTATCTTCTTCTTGTAACAGTGCCATGTCCACCAGTCTCTCATAAGTCGCACCCATAGGTATATAGGATATAGCTACACTGTGCAATGGTTCATTCAATCCTTTAACAAAGCGGAGAGCCTTCTTATGTGGAGTGTTCACTAACCCCAATCCGAACCTAGACAGGTGATTGAATTGGTTAACGTATTCCTTGACCGACATACTTCCCTGTTTGAGAGCTAAGAACTTCTCCATCTGTAGGCATCATTCAGCTTGTGAGAGGAATTTCATTTCAAACCTCATCCTAAAATCCATCCAAGTTTCAATTGGTCTTTCAGCGTTAGTGACTTCCCACCAATACGAAGCTTCGTCTTTGAGCAACCATACCGCCAACTGTATTTTCTACCTATCATCCACTTCGAAGATATCGAACAAATCCTCAGTTTCTTTGAGCCAGTTTCTTACTTCCACGAAGGATTCGTTTCCATTAAAGTTCTTTCCACCCATGGCTCGAAAGTCCCTACATATTTTTGAGAAAGAATTTGCATGAGGAGGAGGAGGAACCGCAGCAGCAGGGGGAGGAGGAACGTCTGCTGGGCCTACAGCATTAGCCCTAGCCTCTAGGTACCTTCTGAACCAGCCAGGTACCGGCACGCCCTCTGGAAGGTTAAGATCCCCAGACATGCTGAAACGAAAAAGGAAAGATTCAAAATAAAGGATAGAAAGATAGTGCATATGCCTTTGGGGGATTATGCCTTTTTTAAAAAAATACTTTTTCTTGAAAATTGCTTTTTAAACTTCTTTTTGAAAAACAGTTTTCAAAATTTTTATCTGATCTAGTAAACCTTTGCTTTGATACCAAGTGAAACACCCCACCTCCGTTAAGGTCACTCACAAAGGGAATGCCTTAACTTTGGTGGAGCATTATAGGTAAAAGATACAGATAATTTAAAAGACAGATATGTATATAAGCAGCGGAAAAAACAAACAAACTTTATTTCAAACGAGGTTCATAACGAAACATTACAGCAAACTGTTTCAAACCAACTTCCAAATCACTACATTAAAATCTTTGTCTTGATTATTACATAAAGAAGCATAAAACATAATAAAACTGCATAAATCCCCAAGTAGTAGTGTGTCCAAAGCCATAGCCAAAGATAAGAAGTTCCAAGCTATACATCACAGAGTCTTCAAGCTTGGAAAGACGAACGGTCCAAATTAAGCTGAGCCATTCCCTCCCTGGCTACCTAAAGGGGGGGAACGGAAGAAAATAAGACGAAAGAAAAATGGGTCAGACATAAGTCTGAGTAAGTCCAGTGACTTTTCGGTGTGTGAATAAGGAAAAGGGTCATGATAGGAGTAAACTGAAAATAGGACCATACCAGAATAACTAACTAACATAAACCAAGATGAGTTAAGTTTAAACCGAATATACTATCGCACCCATTGTACTTCTCTGCACCTATTTATACTAGTCCCAACTGGCAACCCATATACATGGTTAAATGATCCCTTTTTTTCGACCGGCTCCTACTCGCATACAATTGTCCCGTGTGTCATTCGGCCCCTGCTTGATTGTAGATACCTGTGCTAGTCCCACAATGGAGTATATCAAATCCTGTAGTGGCAACCCGACATGATTCAAGAAACACAATGTATGACAACTGATTCCCAGTGCCTGCTTTTTCCACTTCGTAGTACGTGCATGCCCGTACTCCGTTGGAACCTATACTAACGCACCACCCGCCGACGTTTTGACCGCTTACAATTTAGCCCAGTAATCGTTCCCCACCCTGCCTAGTTCAGGGTTCCATGATACATCTATGTGGGTTACTGCTGAAATGGGTCCCTGTTATTAGGGTTTTCTAACCAACATGTTAAATTGGTTAAGTGTCCAAGTTTACCTAACCCCACCCATCAGTTTAGTTAACATGTTGAATTGGTTAAGTGTTTCTTTAATTGACTTAACCCTACCAATCTTGACTAAGCTTTATTAAAGCATCAGCCACTCACATTAGACATGTATTGTTGTGGTCACTGGATGTGCCGGTCGGTTCCGGGCAGTTTTACACCATAACTCAGTCTAATCTCGGGTCTTTTTTAGGCTCAATGCACTAACCACCCACATTAGACAGGTATTGTTGTGGTCACTAGATGTGCAGGTCGGTTCCGGGCAGTTTTGCACCACAACTCAGTCTAACCTCGGGTAAGGCATATTCGTCTTTTCTAAATTTACATGTTTATCCTTTTATGTTTATATGTAAATTTGTCAACAATTTATTGTCATGGCCCACTTTACCTCTAAATCAAATTCTTAATTTTTGGTATGTAAATTATACCATTTCAATGCCATACCATTTACATGGTTACGGGCCAAATATGTCAATTACATGTAGTTTCATGTTTTCCCCCAACGTTACCCCCGTTGTACATTCGCAAAGTTTCACAGAATATTAGGCTCGACATTTTAGCCTAACTTATAAACCAAAAGGGGAAAAAGAGGAACTTGCAACATTCCAACATCATATAAAAATATGGATCTCACTACAGATGTGTCACATGAACTTGGCATAATATACTTTTAATTATGAACTGCAATCTAGATCTATGCAACATGAATCATAAAATAATAGTTTTACATAGAACTACCAAAACTTAATTAGACATGTAGTGGTGAACTTGCATAGGGGTTGAATCATGCTAGAATAGATCTAACATAAAGGCATATGGATCTAACATAAAAGCATATGGATCTAACATATAAAGTTGCAGATCTAATCGTATAAGGTCGTAGATCTAAACACGTATGCATAATGGATCTAAACAATTTAGCATAAACGGCATGACTTAGCCTAAAACTTGTATGTATCATAATATCATCAAGGTCGTAGATCTAAACATGTATGCATAATGGATCTACAATTTGGCATAAACGACATGACTTAACCTAAAACTTGTATGTATTCATAACATCACCAACTTTCATATGATAATTCCATTCCCAAATTCCTATACAACATCATAGGTTTATTCACCAATTTCCACACAACATGATAGGTTCGATAGACCACAATAGTTCATAGGCATATATGATAGAATAGACATGAATAGACATGAATCAGCATCACATACAACTTGATACAATTCTATTTTACAATTCATTACAAACCATGTCTTTAATTTATTCACATTTGAAAGATAACTACACTTACAACCAAAAAGGAATTCTTGAGTTCTGGGATCTGTATTCTGAAACTAAATTGTGTGCCTTTGATGTAGATCGTTGAATTCTTTTTGTTGAATTAGATTAGATTTGATTTTGATGTAGCTTCTATCTTGCCTTTGAGTTGAATGAAATGACGATTATTCTAGGTTCACCATTGACGGCATGGAGGCTCTTGGTATGAATATTTATGATTTGGGGTTGAGAGTTAGGTTGCTTATATAGAGTTTTAATTAATTTAGAGCTATCAGATTAACCTTAGAAGCAATCAAGACCACCCAGACAAGATAGAACAGCCAAATCAGCCCTAATGACTCAACAGGGAGTCAGAAATCGCCATCTTTCAGATCTGCCTCGGGGTAGGTTAGGTCGACCCCTAGGTCGACCTGTATGGGGAGGTCGACCCCTTGGTCGACGTCCTGGTCGACCTGGCCTTGAGCGGGAAATTTTCCGCCCAGCCGCTTCTGCTTCTGATTATTGAATTTTGAATTCTGAACCGAGCTGTTTGGATTTTTAATTTAATTCTGAAACTTATGAAGGCCATAACTCCTTCATACGGAATCCGATTTACGCAAACTCGGACTCTATCTCAAGAAGAATTTCGAGACGAACACAATGGCTTAACCCTTTCCCTTAATTCTTACATTTGAAGTTAATTTTTCTTTAATTCGTAACTTTAATGTTTACCGAAAATACGGGGTGTTACAATGCCCCTTCCAATCTCATGTACTTCTCTCTTTCTTATATAAATTATAAAAAGTTGTAGGTTCCTTCATCTTGATCCACCTACCAAAACGATCTTCTTATTTGTGGGATGCATTAATGCCATGAGAATGATTTTTTTTAATCCAAATTGAAAACTTCCATAACTACGACATTTTGAACTAGTTAAACTATGCCTTTAGTGACTCTTGAGGACCATGGAATAATTTGGATAGCTTCATAATATCTTTGGGTCAAGTTGTGTATACATGAAATTTCTAGTTAGCTCCTCGAATGTGGAGATAGATGTAACAACCCGCATTCTACGCGTCGGAGAATCATAGAATCGTAGAATATTTATTTCTTTCCTATATGAAGTCGTCTAGTCATATGGCTTTGGGAAACGACCATTGGGTTCACGATTTTTACGGAGTTTTAAATGACCATTTTTTCCCTAGCTGATCTTGTTTCAGCCATAACTTTTGATTGGAAAGGTGTTTTGATGTGAAACCGATTCCATTGTCTTCGGATGATGGTTTTTCTTTTCGTAGAGTGGTCACATGTGGAAAACGGACTTATCGTTTGGGAGAAATGGCTGAAATAAGGTTTGGAAGGTGAAAAACTGATTAACCAGGCCAAATAGGGTGATTAGTGAATAGGCCCATAACCCATTTCGGGAATAGGGTTATGGAGAGGATGAAAAGAGTTAGGGTTTCATTCATTTCAGTTTTCTAGCCTCCACTTACCTCTTAGAGACCCTAAAAATGGCCTCCAACCTCTAAATCACCTCCAAATCACTTTCTAATCAAGGATTAAGCTTAGCAACATCAAAACAAGGGAGATCTTCACCAAATCAAGATTAGAGATGCCGTTTAGCATTAGTATTCGCGCCATATTAGAGATTTATTTCAGATCTATGGTTTATTTGTGGCTAAGGTGAGTGATTTGCATAGTTCCTCACTAATTATGGTTAATTAAGGGTAATTAGTGATGATTAGCGAATTTATACACTAATAAATTCTAGAAAAATATTTATAAATTCTTAAATAATGTTTTAGCTCTGTTAGAAATTTGGATTAATTTGATTAAGTTTTAATAATCATGTCACTAGTTTTGCTTAAACATGCTTAAGGGAAAATATGGGGTTTTGGCTATGTTTGATCTATTTTAACCTATCATATTGATGTTTTGGTGTTTGAGGTCACTTCTACTTGTTTCTATGACTGTATGGTATGCTTTGTGATTGATTAGAATAGTTAGAATGGTCGAAAACGCCGTCGAATGGCATAAAACACTCGCTGGAAAAGTTGCAGGAAGACGGTGCAGGTTTTCGGATCGGATCGGATAGATGGGCTCGGACCGGATAATGGGCTGGACAAGGGATCACCGAACCGAACCGAGGCTTGGAATAAGGGAATGTTTGGCAAAAAGGAAGGCTATTATGGCTAAACTGGGATCGTATCGGAGCATCACAACCGAAGGGGCCAACATCTAAAGGAGGAGAGCTACCGAACCGAACCAAGGTGCATCTACACGACCCGACCCGCCAGAGGGCACCCGAACCGAACCGATGTACTACGAAGGGACTTGGAGGCCACGACCCAACCCGGAGCACTTGGAAAGAGGCCGATCCGAACCGACAGAGAAGAAGAACTGGGGATCCGAACCGATCCAGTGATGACCAATAACCCGAGATGCAAAGGTAGTCCAAATGGAAGTTAGAGCTTAGGATCCAGTTGGGAACCAATGAGTTCACTTCATGGTTGGGCTATGCTGCGGGACGTGTGCTAAGGAGTTGTCGACGTTCATAACTTTGATTCACCACTGAAAAGGAATGACGGGCTACGTATCAGTGCAGTAGAGTCATCATGACTCGAGGGGCAAAGTGATCGTAGTAAGACTATGAGCCAGTGCAGTGGAGCTGCTGCAACTCAATGGGGCAGAGTGGACATAGTAAAGGATTAGTAAGGCTATGAGCCAGTGCAGCGGGGTGTGTACGACTCCATAGGGCAAAGTGGACATAGCGAAGGATTAGTGGCAATGGATCAGTGCAGTGAAGCCGTTGTGACTTCATGGGGCAGAGTGATCATAGCAAATTATTGGGTGATCGAAGTGGTGGATATCGTATGCTTTACGCACTGAGTGAGATATGTGAGGATGGTTGCTATGCTTGATTGTTTTCCATCACTATGACATGCACACCCCCACCCTCGTTATCTTTACACCATTTATCCAGTGGCACCTTAGAGTGTTGTACAGTATGTAGTGCTAACTCTTTGGTTGTAGGTCCAGGTTCAGGTATGGTTTAGTATACCTGTTATTATATTGTTTAGCTTCTTATCGCTCACACCAAACTTTTGTCTGACCCAGAGTTTTAGGTCTCTTCTTATTACTCTGGGTGCTCCTAAATGAGCAGACTAGAGACAGGTTAGCTGGTGATGCACGAGTAGCTGATCCGGAGGCGAGCATGAGGCTTCCACGTATGATATATATAGATATTCTCCCTGTGTTGTTGGTGGTCACTACTTGGGCATCAGTAGTGTACCTCCCTTATCTTGCTTTTACCTTTAGAGACAGTTTGAAAAGTTGTAATAATGATGATGTGGAACATAAGCTGTATTTGGATTTTACGCTGCTATGATCATTTGTTTCAGCTTATGCACTGTCTCACCTGTTTTGTGTCAAGTATGTTGTTATTATGTTTTGTTCTATGCATTGTGATACATTATACACTTTCCTTGTTGATTCTTCATCTTCTTCCTTTCCTTCTGACGACCGTCCCATGCTAACTGGACATGTGTACAGCGCACTTTTGGAGTAAATGTCGGTTGGGGCGGGGCGGGCCGTCACATTTGGTATCAGAGCTCTAGGTTGCGTAGTTAACCTAGGAAAAGACACTAGGGAGAGATAGTACATATATTAGAGTGTGTATTTGTGATTACTTTGGTTTTCAAAAGCTATATATATATATGTATACTATTAGTATAGCTAAGAATGAAGTCACATTGCACTAGCACCAGTATGGAGATGGTTAATCGTTTTCTCTTTACAGATTGAACGATGAGCCGATACGCAAGAGGTTCTGGTAGAGGAGCCAATAATGGGATTGCTGCTAACATGAGGACGAGGTTTACTGAACTCATGAGAGAAATGCTTAGGGATGTGCAGGGGGCAGCTCCCAATGCTGGTAATGGTGGTGGTCCAATAGTGCAGGCGCCTAGGGTCGATTTCGCCAAGCTGTGCAAGAATTACACTAACCTTGGTGGGAAGCCGTTCCACAGAACAGAGTCGGCCACGGATGTTCAGGATTGGTTGGATAGCTGTGATCGTATCTTCGACGATTTGGGTATCGAGGATGCGATGAAGAGAAGCCTAGTGTCTCGTCAGCTGCAAGGGCGAGCGATGAATTGGTGGAATGCTATTAAGACAGCCACTCAAGAGGATTACGTTATTTGGGATCAGTTTAAGGCTCGCTTTTGCGACAAGTTTATCCCGGCTGCTCAGAAGTCGGAATTGTTTAGGAAGTTCTTAGAGCTTAAGCAGAATGGTAGGGCAGTCTCAGACTATATTGCTGAGTTCGACACCTTGTCGAAGTATGGATTATCCCTTATCGATACTCCTGAGAAGAAGAATGGGAAGTTCATTACTGGTTTGGATGGATACTTGGGGGAAAGGCTTATCAACCACATCGATGAGACTTTTGAATCGATTGTAGGGAAAGATTTGAGATCAGAGAGTCTTTACCCTAAGTCAAAGACTGAGGTTGCATCTGCAGAAGGGATGAAGCCGCAAGCAGGCGGTGGAGGCAAGAATAACACTGGAACAAGAGGAAGCAAAACCAAGCTAAGGATGGCCAGAAAAAGAGTAAGAAAGATGTTGAGTGCTTCAGCTATGGTAAGAAGGGCCATTATGCCAAAGAGTGTCGGGCCAAGCCAGTAGATAGGAAGTGCTACTACTGTGGCCAAGTGGGACATCATAAGGATAAATGTCCACAACCTCTTAAGGAGAAGCAGATTGCGATAGCATATGCTATTTGTGTTATTCCTTCTTCGTCGAATGCCCCAACTGCGGCGGAGAAAGGAAAGAATGTCGTCATTCAAGGTATGCTTTCTATTCTTAATGTACCTGTTCGAGTTTTGTTTGATACTGGGGCTTCCCGTTCCTTCATATCTAGTGACCTGGTAGATAGGTTGGGACTAGAACCTGAGATAGTCGATAGACCGTTGGTTGTGACGAACCCGATTGGTGGTTCGACTTACCTTGGTATGATTTGCCGAAATTTGGTCTTATCGAGTCATGGATGTATGTTTTTTGTGATTGCTTTGTTTTGGGCTTTATCGGGTATGGCATTATATTGGGGGTCGATTAGCTCCAAAGATACGGGGTGGTGGTAGACTGTGAGGGCTTTTTGGTGACAGTTAGGGCGGATGATGGGCGGAGGGTAGTGTTTGGTAGTCTACCTAGTATTGGGGTAATGGCTAGTTTTATAAATTCTCTCGACATCCCACATGATGAGTTGTCAGATGTGCCCGTGGTTGGCCAGTATCCGGACGTCTTCGAGGAAGTGACCGGACTTCCGCCACATCGAGAGATTGAGTTCTGTATTGATTTAGTGAAAGATGTCAGACCTATAGTGATGTCACTTCGTCGTATGGCACCAAGGGAGCAGCGAGAGCTCGGGGTGCAAGTAAGCGATCTTTTGAAGAAGGGGTTTATTAGAAGAAGTGTCTTCGAGTGGGGAGCACCAGTTGTGTTTGCCACTAAGGCAGATGGTTCCCTTCGTTTCTGTGTGGACTATCGCGAGTTGAATAATGTGACGAGGAAGAATGAAAATCCTCTACTGTGGATAGATGATTTGTTTGATTAACTGGAAGGAGCAAGAGTGTTCTCCCAGTTGGACCTCGCGACAGGATTTCATCAGCTCCGAGTAGCGGCTGAGAGTGTTCCGAAAATGGCATTTAGGACACCGTCTGGATTCTATGAGTGGTTGGTCATGCCATTTGGGTTGACCAATGCACCAGCATTTTTTGTAGATCTTATGAATCGGGTATTCAAAGATCAGTTGAATAAGTTTGTTCTTGTGTTCGTAGACGACATCCTTGTTTACTCAAGGACAGAGGAAGAACACAAGGGACATTTGAGGATAGTAATGGAGGTTATGAGAAAACACCAATTGAAAGCGAAATTTTCTAAGTGTCACTTCTAGAGGAGGGAAGTGAGATTCTTGGACCATGTTGTTTCAGAGAATGGTATTGTCGTGGACCCTGCGAAGGTGGCTATGTTACAGGATTGGTCTATGCCCAAGTATGCAACAGACGTAAGAAGCTTCTTGGGGTTAGCTGGATATTATCGTAAGTTTATCCAGGACTTCTCTAAGATAGCAGACCGTTGACTCAATTGACTAAGAAGAATCAAGCCTTCGTCTGGGACGAAGTGTGTTAGAATGCATTCAAGAGTCTAAAAGAAAAGTTGACGTGTGCGCCAGTGTTAGTCATTCCTAAAGGGAATGAAGAAATGATGGTATAAACGGATGCTTGTGGTACCGGACTAGGTGCTGTATTGATGCAAGGAGGTAGGGTTGTAGCTTATGCTAGTCGGTAACTAAAGCCGCATGAGAAAAAGTATCCTACCCATGATTTGGAACTGGCAGCGATCGTGTTCGCGTTGAAGATGTGGAGACATTATCTCTTGGGAGAGATTTGAGTTGTTTACCGATCATAAATCGTTAAAGTATCTCTTCTCTCAAAGGGATCTAAATCTCCAACAGCAGAGATGGTTAGAGTTCTTGGCTTCATATGACTTTGATATCGCATATACACCTGGGAAAGGCAATGTGGTAGCCGATGCCTTGAGTAGGAGACATGCCAATTTAGGGGCTATGTTTCTTGAATGGAAGCAACTAGAGTATATCGTAGGGTATGATTTCAGAACAAAGTGCGAATTGGATCCAGAGATGTTAGCTAGTTTGATGATCAGACCCACAATGATTGAGCAGATTGGTTCCAGCCAGAGGGACGATCCTAATTTATTGGAAATCATCTCCAAGTTAGAGATGAATATCGACGGTGAGGAGATGAATTTGTATTGGCTTGATCGAGAAAGATGGCTTCGAAAGAATGGAAGACTAGTTGTACCCAACATGAATGGTTTGAGAGATGAAGTGCTTAGGGAATGTCATCACTCGAAACTGACTATACACCCTGGTTGTGATAAGATGTATCGAGACATGAAGCAGACTTACTACTGGGAAGGGATGAAAAGAGACGTTGGGAAGTTTATATCCAAGTGCATGAATTTCTAGCTAGTTAAAGCCGAGCAAAAGAAGCCTAGTGGTTTGTTGCAACCATTAGAAATTCCCGAATGGAAATAGGAGCAAGTCTCGATGGATTTCATCGATGGTTTACCAAGGACTAAATCGGGACATGATAGCATTTGGGTAATTATGGATCGATTGACTAAGAGTGCAAGATTTATACCAGTCAAATCCACCAGAACGGCAGCTAAGTTAGCAGAACTGTATATGAAGTGGGTAGTGAGATTTCATGGAGTACCTAAAAGCATTGTGAGTGACCGAGACCCGTTGTTTACTAGTGGGTTTTGGAAGAGCTTACAAGATGCTCTAGGGTCGGAATTATATCTCAGTACCGTGTATCATCCCCAAACCGACGGTCAGACAGAGAAGATGAATCTTATATTGGAAGATCTCTTGAGAGCTTGTATATTGGATTTTGGTGGATCATAGGATGACCATTTGCATCTAGTAGAGTTTGCATGTAATAATAGCTACTAATCCAGTATCAGTATGGCTCCTTATGAAGCTTTGTATGGAAGACCGTGCAACTTACCATCATGTTGGATAGAGACCGGTGAGAAGTTTGTGCTTGGACCAGATGTGGTAAGGGAAACTTCAGATAAGATTAAGATCATTCAACAACGGATGAAGGCTGCCTAGGATAGGCAGAAGAGTTATGCTAACAAGAGGAGAAGAGACTTAAAATTCTCCGTTGGTGACTTGGTGTTTATCAAGGTTTCTCCGTTGAAGAGCGTGATACGATTTGGCAGGAGTGGCAAGTTGGCACCAAGATTTGTTGGCCCATTCCCAGTTCTCGAACAAGTTGGGAATTTGGCATATAGAATTGAATTACCAGAGAAGATGGCGAGAGTTCACAACGCATTTCATGTTTCCCAGCTAAGGAAGTTCGTGCACGACCCGGATATGACTATTTCACCTGATCAATTAGAGGACTTCGAAGTGGAACCCGATGCGGTTGGAAACCGCAAGCCGATTCGTATTGTCGAGCACGATACGAAGCAACTTCGAAGGAAGGCGGTGAAGCTAGTCAAGGTTCAGTGGGGCGAGAACGAGAATGACTGTACTTGGGAGACAGAGGAGAGCATTAGGAAAACGTATCCAGAACTCTTTGCTTGGTAAGATTTACTTTGCAATTTAGTTATTCCGCATGCTAGGATAGACTTGTTTTGCATGTTTGATTGTTATTTTATGGTTAATAGGCATGCGGGACCCTTTGTGTGTTTTGGTTAGGGAATCTTGAGGGCGAAATTATGCATTCTACGCATCGGAGAATCGTAGAATAATTATTTCTTTCTTATATGAAGTCGTATGGTCATGTGGCTTTGGGAAACGACCATTGGAGTCATTTCCCATGTTCATGATTTTTGCCAATTTTTAAATGACCATTTTGCCCCTAGCTGATCTTGTTTCGGCCATAACTTCGGATTGGAAAGGAGTTTTGACCTGAAACCACTTCCATTGTCTCGAATGATGGTTTACCTTTCCCTAGAGTGGTCACATGTGGAATACGGACTTATCGTTTGGGAGAAATGGCTGAAATAAGGTTTGGAAAGTGAAAAACTGCTTAAACGGGCCAAATAGGGTAATTAGTGAATGAGCCCATAACCCATTTCGGGAATAGGGTTATGGGGAGGCTGAAAAGAGTTAGGGTTTCATTCCATTTCAGTTTTCTACCCTCCACTTACCTCTTAGAAATCCTGAAAATGGCCTCCAACCTCTAAGTCACCTCCAAATCACTTTCTAATCAAGGATTAAGCTTAGCAACATCAAAACAAGGGAGATCTTCACCAAATCAAGATTAGAGCTGTTGTTTAGCATTGGTATTCGCGCCATATCAGAGATTTATTTCAGATATAAGGTTTATTTGTGGCTAAGGTGAGTGATTTGCATAGTTCCTCACTAATTATGGTTAATTAAGGGTAATTAGTGATGATTAGCGAATTTATACACTAATAAATTCTGGAAAAATATTTATAAATTCTTAAATAATGTTTTAGAACTCTGTTAGAAATTTGGGTTAATATGATTAAGTTTTACTAATCATGTCACTAGTTTTGCTTAAACATGCTTAAGGGAAAATATGGGGTTTTGGCTATGTTTGATCCATTTTAACCTATCATATTGATGTTTTGGTGTTTGAGGTCACTTCTACTTGTTGCTATGACTGTATGGTATGCTTTGTGATTGATTAGAATAGTTAGAATGGTCGAAAACGCCGACGAATGGCGTAAAACACTCATTGGAAAAGTTGCAGGAAGACGGTGCAAGTTTTCGGCTCGGATCGGATGGATGGGCTCGGACCGGATAATGGGCAAGGCAAGGGATCACCGAACTGAACCGACGCTTGGCATAAGGGAAAGTTTGGAAAAAAGGAAGGCCATTATGGATAAACTGGGATCGGAGCATCACAACCGAAGGGGCCAACATCTAAAGGAGGAGAGCTACCGAACCGAACCAAGGTGCATCTACCCGACCCGCCAGAGGGCACCCGAACCGAACCGATGTACTACGAAGGGACTTGGAGGCCACGACCAGACCCGTAGCACTTGGAAAGAGGCCGATCTGAACCGGTAGAGAAGAACGACTGAGGATCCGAACCGATCCAGTGATGACCAATAACCCGAGATGCAAAGGTAGTCCAAATGGAAGTTAGAGCTCAGGATCCAATTGGGAACCAATGAGTTCACTTCATGGTTGGGCTTTGCTGCGGGATGTGTGCTAAGGAGTTGTCGATGTTCATAACTTCGATTCACCAATGAAAAGGAACGACGGGCTACGTATCAGTGCAGTAGAGTCATCATGACTCGAGGGGCAAAGTGATCGTAGTAAGACTATGAGCCAGTGCAGTGGAGCCGTTGCGACTCCATGGGGCAGAGTGGACATAGTAAAGGATTAGTAAGGCTATGAGCCAGTGCAGTGGGGTGTGTACGACTCCATAGGGAAAAGTGGACATAGCGAAGGATTAGTGGCAATGGATCAGTGCAGTGAAGCCGTTGTGACTTCATGGGGCAGAGTGATCATAGCAAATTATTAGGTGATCGAAGTGATGGATATCGTATGCTTTACGCACTGAGTGAGAGATGTGAGGATGGTTTCTATGCTTGATTGTTTGCCATCATTATGACATGCACACCCCCACCCCCATTATCTTTACACTATTTATTCAGTGGCACCTTAGAGTGTTGTACAGTATGTAGTGCTAACTCTTTGGTTGCAGGTCCAGGTTCAGGTATGGTTTAGTATACCTGTTATTGTTCTGTTTAGCTTCTTATCGCTCACACCAGACTTTTGTCTGACCCAGAGTTTTATGTCTCTTCTTATTACTCTGGGTGCTCCTAAACGAGAAGACTAGAGACAGGTTAGCTGGTGATGCACGAGTAGCTGATCCGGAGTTGAGAAGGAGGCTTCCACGTATGATATATATTTATATATATATATTCTCCCTGTGTCATTGGTGGTCACTACTTGGGCATTAGTAGTGTACCTCCCTTATCTTGCTTTTACCTTTAGAGACAGTTTGAAAAGTTGTAATAATGATGATGTGGAACATAAGCTGTATTTGGATTTTCCGCTGCTATGATAGTTTGTTTCAGCTTATGCACTGTCTCACCTATTTTATGTCAAGTATGTTGTTATTATACTTTGTTCTATGCGCTGTGAGACATTCTACAGGTTCCTTGTTGATTCTTCGTCTTCTTCCTTTCCTTTTGACGACCGTCCTGTGCTAATTGGACATGTGTACAACGCAATTTTGGAGTAAATGTCGGTTGGTGCGGGGCGGGCCGTCACAATAGATTTAGGCAAAAGCTTGGTAATCTATTGAGAAGCAATTTTTTCAAAACGAAAAAAACATGCATTACATAATATCTATTTCTCTTGCACTATCTATGTATCATTTATATTATATAGAAAAACCTTTGGATCAGCTGATCCATTATAGAAAGCTATTGTAGGGAGATTGAATTCTTTGATTATTCAATGTCTAAAATTGTCAAAAGAAACAGTGTTCGATTTGGCCCGATCCTCATGCTTGTTCTTCCTTGCCACACTTTTTTCCGTCAACTTAACAATTTTACCAAAGATAGATTCCTCAGTTTATTGGTAGTTTGTCGAGCAACAGTCAGACATAGACTAAAGTGTTTGAATTTGTTAATGATCTCATAGCTGGTTGTGGTGTAGGTCCTTCTATCTTTGGGAGAGTCATTCTGATAGTTTTCATCGTTCTAGTAGTTAGTTGTGTAGTAGCTCGCATATTAATAGTTTAGCTTCCAGCTCAGGTTATGACTCTAATAATAGCTCTAACATGAAGATTTTGAAATTTTTGATCTTGGTTGCCGCCGGGTGTAGAAACTCTATCAAATTCCAAGCAACATTCATTTGAAGATTCAAATATTCCCTAAGGTATGGTCATGTTTCTTCCAACTAAGCTTTCATTTAGTTCAACAACATCCAGCCTTTGCCTTATAGGCTGATTTGTCCTACGCTTATCGAAAGCTGATGAACTTTTGTGTTATTCCAGGACTACATTCAACCTTCCAGTTCCAGCAACATTTCTAAGTGGAGGATTGAATAAAACACCCACATTCTCCACTAAACCTTTATGCATTGCTTCTAGCCATGATCTATGTAACATACCGTCATATAAAACTTTGTTTTGTATCCACATTAGGTCGATAAGAATTTGTAACTTAATTGTTAATCCCTACATAAGGTAGGTTTATATGAGTTTCTCCTCCCATGATTGCATAGGATTTTTTACTAGATTTGGTTGTATGTTTTTTTGAAGGAATCTTCTTCCATTAAGCTGTATATTCTCTATAATTTGAAAGCAGCAGATGTCTTTTCGAAATCTCCAGTTATAGATCTAACTATGATATATGGTAGATCTAAATTATATGGATAGATCCTTCCTTCTATTCAAATTCCTAGTGAAACATTAAACTTTAGCTGCAAAAACGGAATCAACACCAAGTGGAGATGATAGTACTAATCTTAGATACAATTCAGAGAGTCATAGACATAGATCTTGTAATAAATAAATAACAAGTAAATAAGAGAAAAAAAAAAGGATAGAATACAAGATATTTTATAGTAGTCTGATTGTAAATGAATCCTACGTCCTCTTTATAAGTTATTTATTCACTGACTACCTTTACAAGTTGATTTGATTACAATTTAAGTTCAAAATATTAAGTCATAGATAAGGGTAAATTAGACAATTATAGTAACATTCTATGATGACTATTATGTTGGAGAAGTAGCTTAAAGAATGAATCCAACATAGTATTAACAACTAGTTTTCAGATCCCTTTTATGTTGTAGGTGATCCCATATTCGTAAAAGTTTATAGATGAACTGAGCCGAACTTTTACCCCTAAATAACATCTATATCTATCCAAAGATCAAGCTAGAAGTATGGAATCATTCCGAGTTAATCCCATGACTTAATGTCGAGTCATAGCTATGACTCTATGTCGAGTCATAGGCTTGAACTTCTTGGGTGTAACCTCTGTTGTTCTAGGTTCCATGTTCCATTTTGATACAACCTATGTAATTTTATTGTTTGTTAACTTGTTTTAATGGTACTCCATACTCGAGTTAGTTTGAATTACAACTTTTGTTGGATAATTCATTATATATAAAAAGTTATAACAGTGAAGGTACAAAAAGTTATAACACGAATAGCTCGCAGATATATTGAAAAATAACAAGGGCGAAAAAAGCAATATTGAATATAGAATCAAATATCTAAACTTAATTTATTATTATTCTCCCATCATTTTATAGGAAAAAGTAGTATTATTTACACTTTATAACAGAAGCAACAAATATCATGATTTAAGCAATTTTTTTAACGAATACAAAAATATATAATTTATATTAGATAACTATGTCTTAAAATAGGGTCTTTACAAAGCTTTGATGATTTGGTTCAAAAGAGAACTAGTCAAATTAACCTTTGTGTGTTAACGTTACTAAACCTGGGTGCTAAAAGCAAGCAGAGAGTAGCAGGGCTTAAAATGGATATACTATTCATTAGAGCAATATTGAAAATGTGTAGTAGTTGAAGAGCGATATGCACTATAGCGGAGAATATGCAGGTCTTTAATGGGACTTTACTGCATTAAGAAGCTACCAACCTTATTGAGTTGACTTATGATAACAAGTAAATCATGACGAAGTGAAGTGGACGACTGGCTATACAAATGAATCGATATCGACTCATACACATAGCAGATTTTTAAATCATCTTTATTTGGTCCCTTTAAGTTTCTCTTTTAATTAATTATATCAAGTTTAAAGTCATTCAAGCTTAATCTATATGTTATCACTCCTTTAGATTTTTGTTTGGAAAAGTCGGGTTAATAAATAAGTCAACATACAACGTTCAAGTTGTATTATTTTATATATTTCAAAATTAAATTACTACCATCCATTCAACTATTAAACAAAGATAAACTCCTATATAGGCATATTTCCTCTATAAAATCCCATTTTACACTTTTATTTTCTACTCCCTTTCATTCTAATAAACCTTCTGATAAAATTGTCTTCCATCACATAATACTTAATAAAATTCTCAAAGAAACTCTCAGATAGTTCAAAGATGTTCTTTCTTTTACTTTAAGAAATGAAAGGAATACCAGACTGAATTCAAATGAGAAAAGAGCAAGTAAAGCACTTTGACGTCCTAAGTTAGTTAGTCACTTCCACGATAAAAGATGATTAAAAAAATCTAAATTGCTCGAACATCAATAATGCTGAATATTGAAATACTATCAAAGGTAGTCCAATCCTTGAATCGAATGGTTAGGTTGAAGATTGTAACAACCCGGAATTTCAGAACCAATTTAAATTTTTTATTTTAGCTATTTTAATGGATTTTGAATATTTAAAATGATTTATTTTAAATAATAACAACTAAAAATTTATCTAAATCGAAGTTAAAACATATAAATTTATTTTAATTATAAAACAAGCCTGAAATGGCGCGGTAGTTTGAAAATTTGATTTTAAACTTTAACTGAATGTATAGAATTCAATATAAATCGGATTTCGGTAAAACCAGAATTATTTGAATTTGTTTAATTATATATTTCTAACGAATGTGAAAACTCTAGATTTCATAATATAAATTGAAAATTATGTCCAGTTTAAAATTTAAAATAGTCGTTATGGAATCTACATATATTTTATATATAATATATAGCCCTTAAAGATAGCCATTTCGCAAATGACCTCGTTTTAGATGAAACCACTTTTGTTGGAACCAGAATGTCAAATTATTGTCAGATTCCAATTTTCATAATTTTTGGAATTAATATGTGGTAATTTCAATTTGAATTTAATCGACTGGAAAATGACCATTTTTCAAACAGTTTCCAAATTTGATGAAATTAGTTTTGTTAGGACCGTATCGTCAAAACATAGCTAGGTTTATTTTTCTGGAATTTTTGGAGTCAGTATGTGACCCCGGTAAATTAAAATGTATATTGAAATCAATTTTGAACGTTACATTACATCACATTTTAATTTTAACGAAAACTGATCGAAACAGTCGAACTGGGTTACCGGACATATCCCATTGTGTCCGAAATGGGGGTATTTGGTTATGGGAGATAGTCATTGGGCTTGATTTGGAGTTCGAATGAAAAAGGTAACTTTTTGGAATTTAAAATAAATATATATAAAAATTATACAATCTCCCCTTCCTCTCTCCCTCAAGTTAACAGAAAAAAACCGATCGCCCCCAACCCCTGTTAGCCCACCCCGCCCTTCCCCACCGCTGCTGGCTCCTCCGACCAACGCGCCGCCGCTCCCCACCCCCTGCGCCGCCGTTAGGCCACCTTCCTCCTCCTCCCTCTCAAAACCGTTTAAACCCCTTCCTCCACCAACATTCACCGACTCCGACCATCTTCGCTCCGCCGCCGTCTCATGCACCACCCCCGACCCCTTTGCAACCCCTGCACCGTCCTCTGACCACCAACAGCTGCCTGTAGGCCCCCCTCCAATAAAAATCCGATTTTTATATATTTTCAGTTTTGCAAATAACACCCTGAGCTTCCACACCCCATGTCTCCCCAACCAAGCACTTCTAGCCAAAACTCCACAATGCCAAAATCGAAGATCTCGTTTTTTCTTCGATTTGGGTATATGGAAGTCGCATTTTGGATTGCAGAGTTGTTTAGAAAACGCGTCCAAAATCTGCTATCCAAATACTGTTTTTTCGCAAATTCTGCCGAAATGGAGCATTTTCGGAAGAACGGCAAGCGAAAATTGTCCGAAATGGCGCGTTTAAGCTATAAAAAAAGACGGCGTGATTATTAGAGCTCGTTTGCAGATTCTGGAACCAGAACAACAATTCAGAGCGTCAGAAAATAACAGCGGAGTGGATCTCAAGGTGAGAACACCTTCCCACTCAATATATTTTACAGTTAAATATATCCTAGGTTGCAGATGGGGATTAGTAGCCCCCGACACTATTTATTGTACAAATCATGGATGTTTGTTTGGATTGTATTATGGGAAAATTGACTGTATTGTGGTTTTCTTGATTGGATTGATTATTGTGTATGGCGCGAGCCAGAATCAGGAGAGGCGTAATGCTAGACATTACTTTGGTTCTAATATCACGCCATTATAATGCCGAAATTTTCTGAAATAAAAATTTTTCATTAAAACATAATTTTTAATGTGTATATGAACTGTATAAAACCTTAACTTGTTGAATAAAAGGTTTGAACAATAAAAAAATTATTTTTATTGAATGTATGAACTATATAAAATAGTCAAGTGTTGAAATAAATAATTTATCGTTAAAAATATAATTTTTAACATATATATAAAACTGCATAAAATTTCCTGAAATGGAAATAAACATTCAACTACAAATCAGATGATTTGTTTATGTACACCCATTTAACTGACATTGATTGGGACGATAAATTTTACACATCGTTTAGCTTTACAAATAATATTCAGTATTTGTTGGTTGAAACCCCACATGGGTATCGGGATGATATTTGGCGTACACTAATCCCAGTTGTTTAATTATATGTCAGTCGATTGGTTGACAGACTGTTGTAAGCGTTAATTATTTATATTTAACGCTTATTCAGTTGTAATGCACACTGGATGATGGATTATTGTTTATGATTGTTGTTGTGTACATGTGACGTATGAATTCCATATAACTAACATTATATGGTAATTGGTTCGGTTTGATTCCAGTTCAGAAATAACGAATATTTTTAAATAACGAATATTTTAAAATAATATTCCGTAAAGGATTAAAACGTGAATTTGATGTCCGATTTTGAATGGACATGAAAATATTGAAGTATGTGAACCCATGTTGATTAGTAATGCATCATTTTAACGTGAACGATATTTATATCGATTTTATTCATTTTATAATGAATATCGAAAAGGAAATGATTTCAAAATCTGATATTTTGATAATATTATCATTTAAATATTATAATGATAAGGAGTACTTAATTTTGATTTAAAATTGAAATGAAAGTGGGAATCGTTTTTAAAACGAATTTATAAAATACGTTTGAATGAAATATTATATATATATATATATATTAATGGCTTGAATAGAATGTGCCGCACCATGACCATTCGCGAGTTTCAGCCATTGACTTTGAACAGACATTACGGGAGATCCGACTATTTGATTCTCCTAAAACCGGAACCATTGGGTTCGTATCGGAAAGAGGTTTCCAATGAATATAAGATATTTGAAATCTAACGTTTGGATTTATGTCCAAATCAAATTTGGAAAAGGTCGCAATGGATGCAATTCGGTGGCCATTATTAGAAACTGATTGTACGGGCCTTGATAAAATTATTAAAAAAATTAATAATTTGTGTACAATCATAATAAATGATTTGGAAAGAATTGGGATGAAAATTTCCATGTTTGTAAAGATAAAAATATACTTTTATCAAAAAGGAACTGGTTATTAACTAGAAAGATAATCCAATGTTTTTAAATAAATAAATTGAATTTGTGAATGGTATTAATCTAACCAAAATTTTCCAATGTATGAATTGGAATGGATTTGAATAGAAATCATCTTTGGGAGATTTCGATATTGGATTCAGTGACTATGTGGACATTGTGGAGGAATTTGGAAGATATATATATATATATATATATATATATATATCATTATTTGCCATACGATATGTGTTGGTTTCAGAATTTGATATTGAATATAAGTCTTTATAATTTCTATTCAGAGCCTTATATTTAATATCAAAGTGGATTTTGGGTTTGTCGTGAAAGGCGTCTTCAGTAACACTGTTCTTAAACCCCATATGAAAAGAATAAATCTTTTAATTAAAATTATTAGAGTTTCCAGTTATATTTAGTAATTGGAATAAAATGGAATGTGATTTTGGGTTTATTGTGAACTGTGTTTTTAATGACATTTGTTCTTTAACCTGATTAACAGTGAAATGTGATTTGGAATATATAAATCTTTTAATTATGATTAATGGAATTTTCCAAAGTAAGGTTTTCTAATTTATTAAAATAAATTGGAATGGAATATAATTCGATTTGGTAATAATCAAAAAGAGCTTCTGTGGAGGAAGACTGTTACTATATATGGAATTTAAAAGGCTTTGTTGTTATTCCATTTATTTTATTAGTCGGATACGGAAATTGGTATCGATTATATATTGATCTGTTTTTCGTGAAGATTCCATGGTTAATGGAATGTGATTTAGGGTTTATCATGAACTGTGTTTTAAATGACATTGGTTCTTTAACCCAGTTAAAGACAGGATTACATGTCTAACATTGTATTTCGAATTGTATTGTTGTTCTCTGCGAAATATATATATCTGTTTGGTAGCGGAGAATTTATTCTCTTTCTTAACACCCTTCTCTGAGACGTACGAACTTAGAGGTTATATATTGGCAGAAATTAGTGGTACGGTGTAGATTGTCGATGTGGCATGTTTGGGTTTCTAAAGTTAAATAACCATTAAATAATGATTGTTGGAAGATTAAAACTAAGTGAAGTTTTAATGAATCGGTAATTAGATTGAAATGTGAATGTGATAATTTAAATTATCAAATTTGGGAAATGATCGAGAATAGAGTACCACCAGTTTTACTCCAGGCGTGTAATGACCCGCATTTCCAGCGGTATAATAATTAATTTATTTAATTATTTAAAAGGTGATTAAAAGGATTTCATGGTCGTTGAATTAAATAATGGTGAATATTTGATTAAAATAATAAATTAAATAATATATTTAATTCTGAAATAATCGAAATTGGCTGAAATGGCGATATGGTGTGAACTGGATCATCTGTGATATTTAATTCAGTTCGGAATTGAATTAGAATAACGAATATATTTAATTAACGATGGTTGAATGTATAAATTATAATATAATTAAAATCGAGCTTGAAATGGTGATGCAGTTCGTAATTTGGCGATTCGAACTTCAACTGAATGTACAGGATTCGTTTTAAGCCGGATTTCTGTGAAACAAGAAACGTTCGGAGCAGATGGATTATATCTTTCTAGTGGAAGAGAAAAATCGGGATTTCATCGCGTAGATTTTGATTTATGTCCAAATCATATTTTAGAAAAGTCGCTGTGGAATTCCTTTATAGTTTATAAAGGAATTATTTATATTTTAAAAAGGAATTTCAATATAAATCGAATATCGGGTTGACCCAGATTTGGAATATCAAGTTATAAATCCTAGTAGACCTGTATGGTATTCCACTTTGAATATAAACAATAATATTTATTTTTAGATATTAAATTTAATTATATTTAAATATATTTATATATTTAAATGGGTCATTCATAGCTTTAAAAATAGCCAGTTTTGCAAACGAAGTCGGAATTCGACGAAACTAATTTTGTTGGATCCGCAATGTCAAATAGTTGTTAGATTTCCTGTTTCGTGATTTTTTGAGTCACTGTGTGGTAATACGGATTTTTAGAGTGGA
This sequence comes from Allium sativum, assembly GCA_030737875.1. NCBI lineage: Eukaryota > Viridiplantae > Streptophyta > Magnoliopsida > Asparagales > Amaryllidaceae > Allium > Allium sativum. The sequence continues at coordinate 925,783,023 of CM060922.1, forward strand.
AAACAGTCAATATTTTGACAGTTAAAAATACGTTGTATGAGCATATGAAGTGGGAATTCTACGAAACCAGTTTCGTTGGGACCATAATGTCGAACTGTAGTTACATGTCCATTTTCGGGATTTTTGATGATCGTATGTAGTCACGAGAATTTTTAGAAAGAAAAATGAATATATAAATGAGATTATATCGGGAATATTCCTTCTATAAAATATATAGATATTTGGTTTACCTATAAATAGGCCTTAAAATTTCCTAAACCTAATTTTTTCTCATTTCAAAGTCAACAGATAAATTCCGCCGTTTATTCTCTTAAGGAAAAAACATTTCATGAGGAAGAAAAATCAAAATAAATCCAAATAAAATTCCTAAATTCTCAAAGCACCTTTCTTTGGATTTGTATGGAGATAGGCTTCAATTCTATACCAAATTTATAGGGTGCGATGACCATTTATGGGTTCGAAGAAATTACAGTGAAAACTAGGGCTGACACCTGGCAGCACCCTACGACGGCGGAGGAATAAAGGAGGTTGGAGTTGGGATTGTTGTGGCGAGGGGCTTCGGTCACCGGAGTTTGGGAGAGTGCGATGTCGGTTCGTGGCGATTGAAGGTCAATGACAGACCGATGTCGAGGTGAAGGAGCTGTGTGGGAGTCGCATCAAGCAGGGAGGAGATCGAGCTTGGGATCGTAGGTCCCGGTGGATGAAGGAGGAGACGAGTCCTCTAGGGATGTCAGCGACGACCATCGATGATCGGACGAAGGGATAGGAGAGGTCAATGAGACGGTCAAAGATGGATAAGGTGGAAATTGGGTTTGGTGATAAAATCTGGAGCCAGAGAATGACTTCGGATGGGTTTTGTTTGGGTATGAGGGGCCGGAACTTGAGGTAAAGCCCAAGTAATTTTAAAGGAAAATTTAGTTTAAATTATATTTAAATTAGTTCAATCGTGTAAATCGAATATCTTGGTCATACAATATCAGATTGGCGAACCGTAAGTTGTGTTGGGATTGTATGGATGGTGGCTACGCACTGGGACTGACGAGAAGTAGATTGGTGCTCGTTTGAATTTATAGCAAAATAAATTGATTGATTCAAATTAAACAAACAGTTTATCGTTCTTTAACGATGAACTGCCAAAGTGAGTAGATCTCACTAACTCTGAACAGTTTATAATTTCATGTTGTATTTTTAGAACTATTAAATATTGGCTGATTGACTATGTGTTGACTGTTTGATTGAAATGCTAGTCAGTTAGTTGAATTTCTATATTGATTCTGTTTAACAGAATATATCATATGGAACTAAAAGTGATGTTGATTTTATTGTATAACATCTGTGGATGCAGGGAGACAGGTTGGAGGAATCCAACTGGATTCCTCAACATTTATTTTACTGTGATTCATATATTGTGATATATAATCTATTGTTGATTATATGTGTTTGGACGATATTTATCGTTGTTATATAGTGTGTTAAATACCATAATAAATACCAGAGTATAGAAAGAGGATTTTCAAAACATATTTCGGAAATAGTTTATTTATATAAAATCACTGGATTTTATATATAAAAGTAAAAAGTATTTTATAAAGAAATAATTATAAAATCAAAAGAGTTTAAAAGAATTTATTTGTTAACAAGTATAAAGAAATTTATTTGTTAAACAATTATAAAAGAAATAATTTGTAAAACAAATATAAAGGAAAATATTTGTAAATAGGATTTAAAAGGAAATATTTGTAAAACAGTTACAAATAGGAATAAAATGGAATATTTATTTAGAAAATAAATAGAAGTATAATAGGATTATTTATTTAGAAAATAAATAGACAAATATAGGAAGAGAAATATTTGTAAAACATTTACAAATAAAGGTTATAAAGGGAATTATTTATTTATGAATTAAATAGAGTTATAAAAGGGAACATGAAATAAGATTTAAGTGTTAGATACTTAATGGATTATATAAAGGAATTAATCGAGTTAGAATTAATCGATTAGAATTAATTGAATCTAAAGTTATTTGAAATAGAGTTTATCGAATATTAGTAGAAATATAGTTAATCAAAGGGAGTTAAACAGAAATTGGAAAACTGACTAGAGATTAACAATTTGAATGGTTTCCTGAGTATCGATCTGATGTTGGTTTCGGCCTTCGGGGTTTATACTTAGGAAGTTGTTCTCTTGTTAGTTTATAGTTAGAGTTTGATAGATGTGAAAGGATAAGGATACGTAAATAAGCAGATGGAAACGTTTTCCAGTGTAAATAACGTATATTTTCTAAACATAGAAAATAAGGAAATATATATATATATATGTGTGTGTGTGTGTGTGTGTGTGTGTGTGTATATATGATTGATGATTGATTGATAGAATTTCCATTTGGAAATGATATCGTTGTTTGCACACGTGTTTTTCTTTGATAGTTAACTCACAGACTATCGAAGTTTTGACCATTTTAACGTTGTTAATATGGAGAGACCGGTTGGATTATTATCCAAAGAACCACTCTGTATTGGCATAAGCATTGCGAATCATATATGCCAAAGATAATTGAAGACGGAGTAAAGTGCAAGGGCTATTGTATAAGTCTTAGATAACAGTTCCTAAGATGGATGTACTGAATAGTACGTTCGATTCATTCTATTCCTGGATGACTTGTACGGATGAATGTCTGACAAAGTATTTCCAGAAAGGTCATGTACATTGATCTCTTCAACCGTACCAAGAGTGGCAGCGGAGAAGGAAACTTCTTTAGCTAACTCGTAATATACTGTTGTAGACGTCAATTAGTGATTTACGATGGATCTGACAATGTGGCATTCGAACTGAATCTGATGTGATGATGAAGCGTAACCTTAAGCCTCATCAACCGGTAAATGACAGAAATCGGGCAGGCAACATGGCTAAGTCGGTCGCTCCGAAGTAGGGTGTATAATCACCTGATCTAGAGTTTCATTTACTTCTAAAAATCTATTGTTGATGTTGTCCCATTCGGGAAACGATTGCTGATCCCAACCGTTGGTGATACACATTCGATACACTCAAGCGAAATGAGTGGTCGGTCATGTGTGGCCGGGTTGCAAGATGTTCTTGTTGAACCTAGCGTATTCCTTTCTAGAGGTACACTAGCGAAAGGTGGTTCCATACCTTGTCATAGTTGGAAATCCATTACCCAATACGTGCTTGCGGTTTTGAATTGCATACTATATATGTAGAACGTGAGATGAAAGCGTTTATGCTAGATGATTATTATATTGTGTTGATAGACATTATTATAATATCAAAAGGGTTTTTGATATAAAGATATTTTGGATTCTCATAAGGGAAAAACCTGTTCCGTTAGACAGCGTGGTCTTATGAGATATCGTTTAATGGCTCAAACTGTTTTAAACTGTATTACTCATACCAGTCCCATGACTGACCCGAAGTTTATTTTGTTTTGTTTCCCTAAACTCTTGGGTGCCCAATTTTGTACGGGCAGTCAAGTAGTCGGGATTTACAGATACTTGAAGTGCTGGAGCAGGAGGCTTCAGGATTATATAGCTATAGCTATTTCCGCGGTGTTGTACTCTGATAATGATGTATATTCAAGTGCAAATTTATATTTCAAAGTTATGTTATCTATTATATGTTATTCGTTCCGCTGTGAGGTTCGTGTTACTCTGATGTTGTGTTGTTCTTCTTCTTCTATTCTAAGTTTATATCTTATCTATTCTCACCCTCTAATTTCTTTCGCTAACTATTCGGTTATTTTCGACCCTTGGATGTTCGATATGTGTTGTATATCGGATAACCAAGATCGCTAAATTACCGGGTCATTACAGTTGGTATCAGAGCTTAAGTTAAGTGAATTACCTTGGCTCTGTGGCGTGACTCAATAGAGATGGGGTTAGTAATACCCTAGATTGAGTTGAGTGTATATATACGAGTGAACGTATTTGTTATTTGATATAAAAATAATTTTATATTGTGGAGATTCATTGGTTGGGTTGTTTATGGGTTCTGGTCGATCAGTTTGATCCCCTGTATCGGTAGGAGTTTATAAACTCTCGAATACGATGGGTCGACACGATATGTTTTGAAAATAAAGGGTAAATTAAAATAAGTTTACCCAAGGTATATCTTGATATAGAGAAGATATATATATCAAAATTATAATATAGTGGATATATTGGTTGTTATTATAATCGAGTAAAGATTATAAATTAAATGGTTACGTAAATAACCAATCAGAATTCATATAAGTGAAATACGTGAAATCAGATGAGTTAAATCTAAAATTTAAACCAGAAATTGAATTAATTGTTTTACAAGCAGTGTGAATTATATTTTGAAATGAATTTCAAAGTGGAAATGTTTAGAAATGGTTTTACAGTATTGAACTCACTTCGATCACTGGAAAATAGATTCTGATGATGACAGCTGCATCATTAGTATTCATTTTCGAGTTGTAAGTGATGAATTACTACTAGAGATACTGTTTTGAATGTGTTTTGGGAAGGATAAGCTGTGTTGAATTTCAAAAAGGGAAAATTGATTTTTGAAAAGAGTAAACTGTTTAAAAACTCCCAGGGAAAGACTGTTTGAATTAAAAACAAATTTAACATAAATTTGTGAATGAAAATTTGAATTAAAGTAAAGCCAGTAAAGTGGTAACTGAGATTGAATTAGAATGATATCAAGACAAATTGGATTGTGAAATTCAAATTTGAAGTGTAATGTGATAATCAAGTTAAGAGTTGGGAATCGTGAAGAAACTCAAGTTCAAATGATGTTTGGCTCAGATATAAGCGAATGGTTGTGTTGTGGATAAAAGCAGATTGGAATTTGATTGGGATGACCCTTGTATCCGCTGAATTGATAACAGGTGGAAAGGATATAACGATATGCCGATAAAAAGGTACAAGTTTATATTTCTATTGGATATAAGATTTATGAGCCGAGTTGGCAAGCCGCTTGGCTATTTGATTTTCTTTTGGGATGGAGATGGCCTATAGAGGCGAGTGGTGGTTTGACCTATTGGCTAGTACAAAGGAGGTGCTGGCGAAATTTTTCGAAGAGTTAAGGCAGTAGAAAATTTTCAGGATCTTTGAAAATTTTCGTTGATAAGAATTAATTAATATTTAATTGAAATTAAATTGGTCCAGTGGAAACTGAAATTAAGAAGTGAACAAATAAGTTCTAACCGGTAGATAGGGTCGTCCTCTACCTTAGCAATTTCGAGGACGAAATTATTTTAAGTGGGGAAAATTGTAATGACCCGCATTTCCAATGTATAATAATTAATTTATTTAATTAGTTAAAAGCTGATTACAAGGATTTCATGGTCGTTGAATTAAATAATGGTGAATATTTAATTAAAATAATAAATTAAATAATATATTTAATTCTGAAATAATCAAAATTGGTCAAAATAGCGATATGGTGTGAACTGGATCATCTGTGATATTTAATTCAGTTTAGAATTGAGTTAGAATAATGAATATATTTAATTAACGATGGTTGAATGTATAAATTATAATATAATTATAATCGAGCTTGAAATGGCACTGTAGTTCGTAATTTGGCGATTGGAACTTCAATTGAATTACAGGATTTGTTTTAAGCCGGATTTCTATGAAACAAGAAACGTTCGGAGCTGGTGGAGTATATCTTTCTAGTGGAAGAGAAAAATCGGGATTTCGTCATGTAGATCTTGATTTATGTAACACCCCATGATTCTATAACGCTAAGATTCACAAATAAAGGCAGAATTAAAAGTTAAAATCAAAATCAAGAGAAACGAGCTGTGCCATTGCGTTTATCTCGGAATTCTGCATGAAAACGAGTCCGAGTTTGCGTAAATCGGAGTCCGTATGAGGAAGATATGGCCTCCGGAAGTTTCAACAAGGTTCAAATTTCAAAACAGACTCAGAAGCGGGCCAAGTCGACTGGGGAGTCGACTGGGTAGTCGACCCCCCCCCCCAGGTCGACTAGGGAGTCGACTGGGTAGTCGACCTGCCCCCCAGGTCGACTGGGTAGTCGACCCCCCCTGCTTTTTCCAGATTCCTGAACCAGATTCGTTTCTCTGTATTTGGACGCCCTTCTGACTAGATTCGTTGACTTCTACACTATATAAACAGCCCTGGTCTTCTTCTCTATTCACAATTCTTTTCTATCCTTATGTTGCCTCTGAGAAAATATATAAATAAATAAAAATAAGAAGATAATACGAAAATCCAAGACAAGGCTATGCTGCTCAAGTTGTCTACAAGAGATTCAAAGCTTCAAGATAAGGATTAAAGGCTAAACGTCGCATGAATCATAGCAACGCCTCCTTTCTATTCTAATCTAATCTCTGTAAGTCAGTTATTTCTAGATTTGAACGTTTTTCTCTGTTCGTGACATGAAATTAAAGGAATAAAAGAATATGCCAAATCTCTCTCTATTCGAATCAGTGCCTATACTCTTGAACCTAATTAAGAACAGTTATGATTCGAGGGCAAATAAGACCGTGACTATGAAACTATGGACGTTAATATGACTATGAACATTTGCCTATGACTATGAACATTGCCTATGACTATGGACATTGCCTATGACTATGAACATTGCCTATGACTGTGACTGTGACTATGAGGATTATTTCCTTGACTAAGCCTATGCCTTTGATTAGGAAATATAAACTATTTCCTATGACATAACAAGGACATCTGTGATTAAACACCTGTGATTCATGACTAGGAAAGTGTTGCTTAAGTTTTGTGACTATGAAATTGGGTCTAAACCCGATCATCTATTCTGTCTATTTTTGGTTATCTTTGGTTTTAGACCTTGGGAATTTACCTATTAAGTTACGTCTACCCATGTTCTTGAACCTACGTCTCTATTCTATCTATTCTTGGTTTTCTTTGGTTTTAGACCTTGGGAATTTACCTATTAAGTTAGGTCTACCCATGTTCTTGAACCGACGTCGTTATTCAACCCTTTTTATGCCAGTTAGTATGTCTATCTTTTGCATAGCATCTTTGGTTCATTCCCTATTTTCTACGAACCTAGCTTTGTTTATAATCTAAACTGAATCACGATTATACGAACGGTGGGAATGCGGTTTGAGAAAAATATGAAATTTACTAAAAACGTAGTTTAACTTGGAAATTGGCATAAATTGGGAACATGTATTATGGCATGTTCATAGAAATGCAAATTGGATAAATTTGGCATGAATTATAAGATGTGTAATTTGAATCTAGTATTGACATGTAAATCTAGCATTTACATGAATAGTGAACTAGAGTAATAAGTCTAGAATTAGAATGTTGAATCGGAATTGGATTAGCTAATTTGGCACGGTAAGTATATTAGCATAAATGTGAAATTGGCCATAATTAGGAGTAATTGGCAGGTTTAGCAAAATCATGGTTAGTGACACTTAATTTGGTATAGTCCACATACCAAAAAGCATAAATATGATTTAGAAGGGGAAATGGGCCATAAGAATAAATGTAGAAAATTTACATTAAAAGAGTAATTAGGAAATAAGTAAATTAGAAATAATTTACTTATAGAATTTGGCCTGAATGAGGAAATATAAATTTAGACAAATTAAAGGTTTATTAACGACATCTCTTTTAATGACACACCAGAAAGTTCTAGGGTGACAGAGAGGATAGTGTCTAGGCTTGGGTTTGGAAAATACAAGTTTCCTGCTCTCCCTGGCTATCCCTAACTGATCCGACGAACGGGATGGTTACTTTCAAAACTTGATTTGAAAATAAATTGAAACCCTTTCAACTTAGAAAACACGAATATGCCTAGCCCGAGGTTAGACTGAGTTGCGATGTAAACCTGCCCGGAACCAACCGGCACATCCAGTAGTCGCAACAATACCTGTCTAATGTGAGTGGTAGCGGCTTTAATTTATTTAGTTAAAGCTAGAACAAGAATGGTAGGGTTAAGTTAACTAAGACACTTAACCAGTTCAACATGATAACTAGACTGATGGGTGGGGTTAGGTTCAGACTGACACTTAACACAGTTAAGCTAGAATGGGAGGGTTAAGTCCATAGGAACACTTAACCAACTTAACACAATTAAGCTAGAATGGGAGGGTCAAGTCCATAGGAACACTTAGCCAACTTAACACAGTTAAGCTAGAATGGGAGGGCTAAGTCCATAGAGACACTTAACTCAACTCAAGGTAGCAAAACGAGACTTGTAGGGGTTAAGTAAAGTTAATACACTTAGCCAAATTTATATGTTAACTAGACTAGAGGTTGGGGTTAAGTAAAATCTAATACGCTTAGCCAGTTTTGATATGTTAGCTGGGCTAGACCATAGGGTTAAGTAAACCTGAACACTTAACCATCAGGTTGTGATAAAGGAATGAGGTTAAGTCTAAAACATGAAGGGATAATACTTAACCATTAATAACATGTTAGTTAAAACAGATGTAACAACCAGTATCTTCAATAATCTGTTATAACATAAATCGAGGCAGAATTTAATTCTAAAATCCGAATCAAGGGAAACGGGCTATGCCATTGCGTTCGTCTCGGAAAAATACGCGAAATAGAGTCCGAGTTTTCGAAAATCGGAGTCCGTATGACCCGATTAAGGCCCAACGAAGTTTTCAGAAAATTCCAAAGCAAAAACAGATTTCAAATTCAAGTTTGAATTTGAAAATTTGGGCCAGTTTGGGCCAGGCGGGAGAATTCCCGCCAGAACACCCAAGTCGACAGCCCTGTCGACTTGGGCGTCGACTTGGTTGGACCCAAGTCGACAGCCCTGTCGACTTGGCTGTCGACTTGGTCCAGCCGGGCTGTTTAGCCTGGTGCACCATTTTGAGATAGTGTTGAGCTTGGGGGCCAGATTCGGTTTTGAGGGCTGAGATTGGAACTAGGGTTTAATCCTATGGCCTAAAACACTTGCCTAATCTATAAATAAGACCCTAACCTAACCCTAAATCATCATTATTCATTCTAGTAACTAAACTATGGCAAAATCAATTCTCTCATGGCCTCCACTCTCTTCATACAATTCCTAAATAAATTTCTAAGTGATTTTCCATGCATACAAGTGTTTTCAAACTTGTATGAGCATCATTAGCTTGCATTCAAGTCAAGTTTTTATATTAGCATCATAAAGAAAGAGTTTTGATCATTTTGGCTCAAGGGTTTTTATGTTAGAGCTTGCATTTTGGGTTTGGTTGATTTCATAAGGGCTTTGTCATATTTTTGTGACTTCTTAAGCATTGTAAGCCCTATTCTACTTTCATACTTAAACTCTAAAGTTAAATGTATGATATGCAAGTTTGCCATGATATGCAAATTCATTAAGTTATGCTATGCAAGTTTGATATGTTATGCTATGCAAGTTTATCAAGTTATGATATGCAAGTTTATCATGTTGTAATATGCAAGTTTATATGCAAGTATGCCATGCTATGATATGCAAGTTCATCATGTCATGTTATGCAAGTTTGATATGCAAGTTTGTCATATGATATGCAAGTATGTTATGCAAGTTTGATATGCAAGTTTGTCATATGATATGCAAGTTATGTTATGCAAGTTTGGGTTGATCATTTGGTTCATGTTATCATGTTATGCAAGCTTATCTTGGGTTTATGAACATAAAGCTTCAAGCTTTATGCCAAAGGTTGCATTTTGGCAACATGTAAGTTATCATGTCTCTTATGATAACTTGCATGTGAGGCTAAATGCGAACTTATGGCCATGTCTACATGTCATTTAGCACCATGTATCACCAATATGCCAAGTTTGGTTTTATGCATGCTTTTGAGGCCTAAAAATGTAATATGCAAGTATATGAACATATGTACATTTCTTATGCCACCATGTTGAACTTGTGGCTTCAACACCTTTATGTCACGATTATGCCAAGTTCCCTCTTTCTATCCTTTATGCGCTATTGCGATATGTAAGCGATGGGATTGCGTTTGGGGTTGGGTAAACTTAAAAGACATAAAAACATAAGTTTGGGAATTTACCTATTAAGTTAGGTCTACCCATTGGGAATTTACCTATTAAGTTAGGTCTACCCAATTGCTTGAAAATTTGTAACATGTTTTGGAAACATGATGGACATGACACTTAGAAAAGATAAGTGTGACCAACTCGAGGTTGGGTTGAGTTTGTAGCGTAAACCTATCCGGAACCGACCGGCTTAACTAGTTGCTACAAATAATAGGACCCAATGTGAGAAGTTGACCATGTTGTACCTTGAACCCGAGGTTAGACCAGGTTGTGGTGTAAAGCTACCCGGACCCGCCCGGCTTAACTAGTAACCACAACAAGGTCTAATGTGAGAGGTTAAGGCGCATTAAATTAATTAATGCCTCGTGATTAGGGTTAAGTCATGGTCCACTTAATACTTAACCAATTTGGGCTTGGTAAATTAATCAGGGTTGAGTCGTGAACTCATCGTTACACTTAACCAAGTTAATCCATGATTATCAAGAGGGTTAAACCGTACTTAACCCACTAGAAAATACTAGCAATGGGGGCCCACTCCGCAGTAACCCCAAAATTTGTATCATTAAGGCCCTAGGGGCTAGGCTAGGGAGGGGGCACGATTACTGGGCTGGAGGTAAGCGACCAAATAAACGACGGCCGGGTGGTACGCCGATGTAGTTCCGGACGGACTATGGTCGTGCACGTAGTCCGTATTTGGAGAAGCCACCCATGGGTACCAGTAGATCGGGACTGTGCACTCATGTTTATGGTGTCCAGGGGTTGGCACCCTAGGGCTTGATACACCCGAAGGGTGGACCCGGCACAGTTTGACTACAATTATGTTTGGGCCGTATTGACACCAACACATGACGAGTTAGGCTTAGGGAGCCGATCGACTGGACCGTTTGGTTGGACCTTGTATTAGGGTCATTTCATGTTATTGGGCCAAAGCATGGGCCAAGGGATCAATACTTGTTTATTCAAGTCATGTTAGTTTGCTAGTACACCTGTGGTGCAAAACCTTAATCCTGTTTATGCGATGACACCTGTATCTACCTTGTTAGTAAATCATCATGCTAGTATCCTTATGATCATACCTACTGCTCATGCCAGTTAACTTTATCAGTTTACATTGATTGTAGTAGGGCTTACTCAGTCTTTTTGACTGACCTGTTTTCTTTCACCTCTTTTCTTACGTCCCCCCCCCTCCCCCAGGTTCTCAGGGAGGGAATATTGGAGCTTAGCTTGGATTTCTGATCGCTCGCTTGTGGGATTTTAGCTCATGTACGGTCTTGACATGAAGCTAGCTATGGTTATCACTTATTTGGGGATAGTACTTATGTATTTCAGTTTTTCAGTTGATGTTGTCTAGACTTGTTTATTTGGAAAGCTATGTTGTACCAGACTTGTTTTGAAATAGTATGAAATCTTCCGCTGTTTTATCTATGTTATTTACTCTATTTACATTTATACATATGTTCTTGTTCTGCCTTGATATATCATTATGCATGTTTACCTGATTCAAACGCCCCTCCAAAGTCAGAGTGCTTGCAAGAGTCACCCTGAAGGAGGTGGGGTGTTACAACAGACGGGTAAGGTTAAGTTAAAAAGGAACACTTAACCAATATAGGGTGAAGGGGTAGGGTTAAGTAATAAGAAATATTTAACCAATATAACTTGGTTTGTGGTAGGGTTAAGTCAACGTGAATTGCTGATGAAACTTAACCAGCTTAACAGGATAAATGAAGAGGGTTTAGTTAGTTTGAATTGACTAATGACACTTAACCAATCCAAATTGACGGGAAAGAGAACTAAGTAGTAAACCTTAGTTAAAAGGAGCTAAGTAGTAAACCTTAGTTAAGAAAGACACGATTCTGGAAACTAAGTGGTAAACCTTAGTTGACAAAACTAAGTAGTAATTCTTAGTATAACACGAGGAGGAGCGAACATCCGTCTGGTTAAAAAGAAGGCTCCAACGAATTGGGTTACGAAGCCCAAGGCTTCGAGGGGACGTGAGGGTACTCTTGGTATCCCTCTGTGAGGCTGCAGATGATTCGCCTGGGCCCACATAGGTTAAGGTCTACGTAGAAGAACCAGGGGTATGGCTTGGTTGCAATACATGGCAACCTAAAGACTAGGATGGACCGGCGTGATTCGGCGAGAAAATGGTAGCCGTGTGATAGCGACTCGTCGTCTACCATCCATCTTGAGTCAATCGAGATACGTGAAGCGGAAAGTTGGAGAACTCCAAAAGACCATATACTTTCTATCTAGTTATGGGTAAGGATGGCCATAGGATAGTGGGGCACCGGGGGCCTGCGTATAGTTCTCATTTTTAAAGGTGTGCCTTTTATTAGTTGAGGGAGGGATCAAGTGGGACCATAGCCACTGGAACAAATACAGACCTTAGCATCTGCATCGGCAGATATCTGAAAGCTCCCGACCAAGTTCTGTATTCCGTGATTTTCCCTGCCACAGGACTCGGGCCGCACATTACAGGACATGTGCATCTAGGCAAGCGATAACGATTCGCGATACATACATGGGGGAAGTATAGGAACATATACCACTCCAGGTAGTGTGTCCTAGACTTGGGGCCATCGTTCGACAGGTAGCATAATCCCTAGTTGGACTAGGTGGCATAAACCCTGAATCCGAGAAGCGTTCAGCAGATAGCGTAAACTCTAGTTGAATCTAGAAACCAATTGATAGAAAACCCTAGATTAGATCTAGGTAATAAATAATAAATGTATGCCTGAAGGCAATGGAAACTACAGGGATTGGGATCACGTTATTGTTACTAGTTGGGACACTAGTTAGGCGGTGCAGAGATATAGAAACCAGTATAAAGGAAATAGCGAAGCGGCGAAAGTGTTAGAGCATATCCAGTTATCTTATCTTAGCATATCTTTTGATTATCTTGCCTAATCTTGCTGACCCTATCGTCATGGTGTTATCTTGTATTCAGTTAATTCATGTCGTTCTGTTTTTCCATGTTTAAATGCTAGAAGTTACTGAACTTACTCAGGCTTTATGTCTGACTCTGTTTTTCTTTCGTCTTCTTGTCTTTCGTTCCCCCCCCCCCAGGTAGTAAAGGAGGGAATAATATAGCTCAGGATTGTCACTCTTTCCCAGCTTGAAGATTTGTCGAAGTTTTGCTTGGATTCTCTTTTCAGATGCTATGGCTGGCTCTTGCTAAAAATTGGGGAATATAAATGTTGTTTTATGCTTCTTTATTTTGTAAGACAGATGATACTCTGATATTGTAAAGAAATCATTGTACAAACTATTTTATCAATAAAGCAAAGTTTTATTTTCCGCTGTTTAATTTCTGTCTGTCTTGTAATTTATCTGCATCTTTTACCCAAAAATGCTCCACGGAACTTAGTGCATTCCCTTTGTGAGTGACACTAACGGACGTAGGGTGTTACACGTGGTATCAGAGCTGAAGGTTACCGTATCAGATAAAAGATTTGAAAAAATATTTTCAAACGGTTTTAAAAGAAGCATTTTTAAAAGAAAAGATTTGTTTTAAAGTCATATTCCCCAAAGCCATACGCACTATCTTCACTTCCTCTGTTTGAATTCTTGACTCCTTCTTTCTTGAGTCTCTGGGGCTCCTGGCTTTCTGGGAGGTAATCTCATCGATGGGCGAAGTCGTGCCTGGCTTCCATCCATAGCCGTAGTTGTTTCACCTACGGCCAGTTTTCTTTCAAGCTTTTCGGGTTTTCTGTACGATGGAAGTAGCTTTCGAGAGATTTGTCAACATGACTACACACGGAAGAGGATGAGGAATTCATGGATGTAGATTTAGCTCACGAAGGAGGAAGAAATTATAAAACCTAAGACAAGAGGAAGTATCTTTACTAGGGTATGATAGGGCATATAATTAAGGACAAGGGGCAAGAACGAGGAACAAGATTTTCAGAAGGGCAAGTACATACTTTCGCCACCAAGCGTACCTAGGAGAAAGGTAGTAAAGTTCTTTTGGAAGAAGTCTAGTTTTGTTGTTCGTACTCTTTCCTTTGGTTTTAGCGCTTTGCATTTGTTCATATCTACTTTCATTGTTGAGTCTCTACACCATGGTACTTGTATGGTAGAAAGATCCCACTAGAGTCTCAAATCCAATTGGTGGTCCGACCAGTTTATTTGCGGTTAGTAGGGATTTGAGAATAGCTATCGAATTTGCTTATATCATCTAACGTAGATCGTCTAAATTCGGAGGAGATATTCCTTGGGTGCTCGTCTGATATTGGTTTAGGCCTTTGGGGTTTGTACTTGAGGAATGTCGAGTTCGACTCGGATGGTTTGTGAGAGAGATGAATAGTTGTGGCAGGCACTCCAAAAAGAACGTAGTAACCTTTCGACCCTTGTAGTTATGGCATGGTGGATAAGAGGGAGACCTCAAACCATCTTGGTATGTACACTTGGTATCATAGATAACATCTGTTTATCTTGGAAATGGAGGTCAGAAACTTCACAATCGTGAAGTTAAATTAGTTAAGAAACAGTGGAGCAAAGCTCAAGAAGGCTAGATGCTAGCATCATACCCTTTTCCTTAAGGGTGCATCCTTGATTTCTTTGTTTAGGAGCTTTACGCATAATTGTCTCTCTCTTTCCAAAGTATATCCTCTAGGTCGTATCTTCGATCCTTTAGGTAGAAGCCAATTGATGTAAACATGTGTTTGAAACATGTTATGGTTGGTGGTTGCAGGTGGTTGCTAATGGTTGCTCGAGGATGCATATGCATACGTATTAGGCACTAGATCAGTTCGGACGCTTTCATATTGCATTTACAGATATGTATTTGTTTGCAAACTGAACTTGATATGTTATCATATGGATGTTGCATATGGATGAATGGCTGTGCACGCATGTATCATTTACATAACTATGGATGCTTGCATACATGATTGGACGCATGGCACTGACATGATTCGCATTAAGGAGGTCAACTGAATCAGTAGACCGCCTGATTTTGCATTAGATAAAAACATATACACACACTATGCATATAAACATGAAAGCATTAGAAATCTTTTAAGGACAGTGAATGCCTGTGATTGGATGGTTGAGTAGATGGGTGATTGGATAGTAGGACACGTTCTTCCTAACTTGAAGATTTCGGGGACGAAATCCTTTTAAGTGGGGGAGAATGTAACACCCCGTGATTCTATAATACTAAGATTCACAAATCAAGGAAGAATTAAAAGTTAAAATCAAAATCAAGGGAAATGGGCTGCACCATTGCGTTCGTCTCGGAATTCTGCATGAAAACGAGTCCCAGTTTGCGTAAATCGGAGTCCGTATGAGGAAGATATAGCCTCCGGAAGTTTCAGCAAGGTTCAAATTTCAAAAAAGACTCAAAAGCGGGCCAGGTCGACTGGGTAGTCTACCCCCCCCCCCCCCAGGTTGACTGGGGAGTCGACTGGGTAGTCGACCCCCCCCCCCCCCCCGCTTTTTCCAGCTTCCTGAACCAGATTCGTTTCTCTGTATTTGGACGTCCTTCTGACCAGATTCGTTGACTTCTACACTATATAAACAACCCTGGTCATCTTCTCTATTCACAATTCTTTTCTATCCTTATGCTGCCTCTGAGAAAATATATAAATAAATAAAAATAAGAAGATAATACGAAAATCCAAGACAAGGCTATGCTGCTCAAGTAGTCTAGAAGAGATTCAAAGCTTCAAGATAAGGATTAAAGGCTAAATGTCGCACAAATCATAGCAACGCCTCCTTTCTTTTCTAATCTAATCTCTGTAAGTCAGTTATTTATAGATTTGAACGTTTTTCTCTGTTCGTGACATGAAATTAAAGGAATAAAAGAATATGCCAAATCTCTCTCTCTCTATTCGAATCAGTGCCTATACTCTTGAACCTAATTAAGAACTATTATGATTCGAGGACAAATAAGACCGTGACTATGAAACTATGGACCTTAAAACCATATGCCTATGACTATGAACATTTGCCTATGACTATGAACATTGCCGATGACTATGGACATTGCCTATGACTATGAACATTGCCTATGACTGTGACTGTGACTATGAGGATTATTTTCTTGACTAAGCCTATGTCTTTGATTAGGAAATATAAACTATTGCCTATGACATAACAAAGACATCTGTGATTAAACACCTGTGATTCATGACTAGGAAAGTGTTGCTTAAGTTTTGTGACTATGAAATTGGGTCTAAACCCGATCATCTATTCTGTCTATTCTTGGTTATCTTTGGTTTTAGACCTTGGGAATTTACCTATTAAGTTAGGTCTACCCATGTTCTTGAACCTACGTCTCTATTCTGTCTATTCTTGGTTTTCTTTGGTTTTAGACCTTGGGAATTTACCTATTAAGTTAGGTATACCCATGTTCTTGAACGACGTCGTTATTCAACCCTTTTTATGCCAGTTAGTATGTCTATCTTTTGCATAACATCTTTGGTTCATTCCCTATTTTCTACGAACCTAGCTTTGTTTATAATCTAGACTGAATCACGATTATACGAATGGTGGGAATGCGGTTTGGGCAAAATGTGAAATTTACTAAAAACGTAGTTTAACTTGGAAATTGGCATA
This sequence comes from Allium sativum, assembly GCA_030737875.1. NCBI lineage: Eukaryota > Viridiplantae > Streptophyta > Magnoliopsida > Asparagales > Amaryllidaceae > Allium > Allium sativum. The sequence goes on from CM060922.1 coordinate 925,799,564, forward strand.
AATTGGGAACATGTATTATGGCATGTTCATAGAAATGCAAATTGGATAAATTTGGCATGAATTATAAGATGTGTAATTTGAATCTAGTATTGACGTGTAAATCTAGCATTTACATGAATAGTGAACTAGAGTAATAAGTCTAGAATTAGAATGTTGAATCGGAATTGGATTAGTTAATTTGGCACGGTAAGTATATTTTCATAAATGTGAAATTGGCCATAATTGGGAGTAATTGGCAGGTTTAGCAAAATCATGGTTAGTGACACTTAATTTGGTATAGTCCACATACCAAAAAGCATAAATATGATTTAGAAGGGGAAATGGGCCATAAGAATGAATGTAGACAATTTACATTAAAAGAGTAATTAGGAAATAAGTAAATTAGAAATAATTTACTTATAGAATTTGGCCTGAATGAGGAAATATAAATTTAGACAAATTAAAGGTTTATTAACGACATCTCTTTTAATGACACACCAGAAAGTTCTAGGGTGACAGAGAGGATAGTGTCTAGGCTTGGGTTTGGAAAATACAAGTTTCCTGCTCTCCCTGGCTATCCCTAACTGATCCGACGAACGGGATGGTTACTTTCAAAACTTGATTTGAAAATAAATTGAAACCCTTTGAACTTAGAAAACACGAATATGCCTAGCCCGAGGTTAGACTGAGTTGCGATGTAAACCTGCCCGGAACCAACCGGCACATCCAGTAGTCGCAACAATACCTGTCTAATGTGAGTGGTAGCGGCTTTAATTTATTTAGTTAAAGCTAGAACAAGAATGGTAGGGTTAAGTTAACTAAGACACTTAATCAGTTCAACATGATAACTAGACTGATGGGTGGGGTTAGGTTCAGACTGACACTTAACACAGTTAAGCTAGAATGGGAGGGTTAAGTCCATAGGAACACTTAACCAACTTAACACGGTTAAGCTAGAATGGGAGGGTTAAGTCCACAGGAACACTTAACCAACTTAACACAGTTAAGCTAGAATGGGAGGGCTAAGTCCGTAGAGACACTTAACCAAACTCAAGGTAGCAAAACGAGACTTGTAGGGGTTAAGTAAAGTTAATACACTTAGCCAAATTAATATGTTAACTAGACTAGAGGTTGGGGTTAAGTAAAATCTAATACACTTAGCCAATTTTGATATGTTAGCTGGGCTAGACCGTAGGGTTAAGTAAACCTGAACACTTAACCATCAGGTTGTGAAAAAGGAATGAGGTTAAGTCTAAAACATGAAGGGATAATACTTAACCATTAATAACATGTTAGTTAAAACAGACGGGCAAGGTTAAGTTAAAAATGAACACTTAACCAATACAGGATGAAGGGGTATGGTTAAGTAATAAGAAATATTTAACCAATATAACTAGGTTTGTGGTACGGTTAAGTCAACGTGAATTGCTGATGACACTTAACCAGATTAACAGGATAAATGAAGAGGGTTAAGTTAGTTTGAATTGACTAATGACACTTAACCAATCCAAATTGACAGGAAAGAGAACTAAGTAGTAAACCTTAGTTGAGAAAACAACGATTATGGAAACTAAGTGGTAAACCTTAGTTGACAAAACTAAGTAGTAATTCTTAGTATAACACGAGGAGGAGCGAACGTCCGTCTGGTTAAAAAAAGGCTCCAACGAATTGGGTTATGAAGCCCGAGGCTTCGAGGGGACGTGAGGGTACTGTTGGTATCCCTCTGTGAGGCTGCAGATGATCCGCCTGGGCCCACAGAGGTTAAGGTTTGCGTAGAAGAACCAGGGGTGTGCCTTGGTTGCAATACATGGCAACCTAAAGACTAGGATGAACCGGCGTGATTCGACGAGCAAACGGTAGCCCTGTGATAGCGACTCGTCATCTACCATCCATCTTGAGTCAATCGAGATATGTGAAGCGGAAAGGCGGAGAACTCCAAAAGACCATATACTTGCTATCTAGTTATGGGTGAGGATGGCCATAGGATAGTGGGGCACCGGGGGCCTGTGTATAATTCTCATTTTTCAAGGTGTGCCTTTCATTAGTTCAGGGAGGGGTCAAGTGGGACCATAGCCACTGGAACAAAAACAGACCTTAGCGTCTGCATCGGCAGATATCTGAAAGCTCTCGATCGAGTTCTGTATTCCGTGATTTGCCCTGCCACAGGACTCGGGCCGCACATTACAGGACATGTGCATCTAGACAAGCGATAACGTTTCGCGATACATGCGTGGGGAAGTATAGGAACATATACCACTCTAGGTTGTGTGTCCTAGACTTGGGGGCATCGTTCGACAGGTAGCATAATCCCTAGTTGGACTAGGTGGCACAAACCCTGAATCCGAGAAGCGTTCAGCAGATAGCGTAAATTCTAGTTGAATCTAGAAAGCACTTGATAGAAAACCCTAGATAGATCTAGGTAATAAATAATAAATGTATGCCTGAAGGCAATGGAAACTACAGGGATTGGCATTACGTTATCGTTACTAGTTGGGACACTAGTTAGGCGGTGCAGAGATATAGAAACCAGTATAAAGGAAATAGCGAAGCGGCGAAAGTGTTAGAGCATATCCAGTTATCTTATCTTAGCATATCTTGTGATTTTCTTGCCTAATCTTGCTGACTCTATCGTCATGGTGTTATCTTGTATTCAGTTAATTCATGTCGTTCTGTTTTTCCATGTTCAAATGCTAGAAGTCACTGAACTTACTCAGGCTTTATGTCTGACTCTGTTTTTCTTTCGTCTTCTTGTCTTCCGTCCCCCCCCCCCCCCCCAAGGTAGTAAAGGAGGGAATAGTATAGCTCAGGATTGTCACTCTTTCCCAGCTTGAAGATTTGTCGAAGTTTTGCTTGGATTCTCTTTTCAGATGCTATGGCTGGCTCTTGCTAAAAATTGGGGAATATAAATGTTGTTTTATGCTTCTTTATTTTGTAAGACAGATGATACTCTGATATTGTAAAGAAATCATTGTACAAACTATTTTATCAATAAAGCAAAGTTTTATTTTCCGCTGTTTAATTTCTGTTTGTCTTGTAATTTATCAGCATCTTTTACTCTAAAATGCTCCACGGAACTTAGTGCATTCCCTTTGTGAGTGACACTAACGGACGTGGGGTGTTACAATTTATGCCCAAATCAAATTTTAGAAAAGTCACTGTGGAATTCCTTTATAATTTATAAAGGAATTATTTATATTTTAAAAAGGAATTTCAATATAAATCGAATATCGGGTTGACCCAGATTTGGAATATAAAGTTATAAATCCCAGTAGAGCTGTATGGTATTCCACTGTGAATATAAACGTTAATATTTACTTTTAAATATTAAATTTAATTAAATTTAATTGTATTTATATATTAAATGGGTCATTCAGAGCTTTAAAAATAGCCAGTTTTGCAAACGAAGTCGGAATTAAACGAAACTAATTTTGTTGGATCCGCAATGTCAAATAGTTGTTAGATTTCCTGTTTCGTGATTTTTAGAGTCACTGTGTGGTCGTATGGATTTTTAGAGTGGAAAACAGCCAGTATTTTGATAGTTAAAAATACGCTGCATGAGCATACGAAGTCGTAATTCGACGAAACCAGTTTCGTTGGGACCGTAATGTCGAACTGTAGTTGCATGTCCATTTTCGGGATTTTTGATGATCGTATGTAGTCACGAGAATTTTTAGAAAGCAAAATGAATATATAAATGAGAATATACCGGGAATATTCCTTCTATAAAATATCTAGATATTTAGTTTACCTATAAACAGGCCTTAAAATTTCCTAAACCTAATTTTTTTCTCATTTCAAATCAATAGATAAATTACGCCGTTCATTCTCTTAAGGCAAAAACATTTCATGAGGAAGAAAAATCAAAATAAATCCAAATAAAATTCCAAAATTCTCAAAGCACCTTTCTTTGGATTTGTATAGAGATGGGCTTCAATTCTATACCAAATTTATAGGGTGCGATGACCATTTGGTTCGAAGAATTACAGTGAAAACAAGGGCTGACCCCTGGCAACACCCTACGACGGCGGAGGAATAAAGGAGGTTGGCGTTAGGATTGTGGTGGCGAGGGGCTTCGGTCACCAGAGTTTGGGAGAGTGCGATGCCAGTTCGTGGCGATTGAAGGTCAATGATAGACCGATGTCGAGGTGAAGGAGCTGTGTGGGAGTCGCATCAGGCAGGGAGGAGATCGAGCTTGGGATCGTGGGTCCCGGCGGATGAAGGAGGAGGCGACAAGTCCTCTGGGGATGTCGGCGATGGCCATTGATGGCCGGACGAAGGGATAAGAGAGGTCAATGAGACGGTCAAAGATGGATAAGGGGGAAATTGGGTTCGGTGAAAAAATCTGGAGCAAGAGAATGGCTTCGAGTGGGTTTTGTTTGGGTATGATGGGCCGGAACTTGAGGTAAAGCCTAAGTAATTTTGAAGGAAAATTTAGTTTATATTATATTTAAATTAGTTCAATCGTGTAAGTCGAATATCTTGGTTATACAATATCAGATTGGCGAACCGTAAGTTGTGTTGGGATCGTATGGATGGTGGCTACGCACTGGGACTGATGGGAAGTGGATCGGTGCTCGTTTGAATTTATGGCGAAATAAATTATTTGATTCAAATTAAACAAACAGTTTATCGTTCTTTAACGATGAAACTGCCAAAGTGAGTAAATCTCACTAACTCTGAACAGTTTATAATTTCATGTTGTATTTTTAGAACTGTTAAATATTGGCTGATTGACTGTGTGTTGACTGTTTTATTGAACTGCTAGTCAGTTAGTTGAATTTCTATATTGATTCTGTTTAACAGAATATATCATATGGAACTGAAAGTGATGTTGATTTTTTTGTATAACATCTCTGGATGCAGGGAGACAGGTTGGAGGAATCCAACTGGATACCTCAACATTTATTTTATTGTGATTCATATATTGTGATATATATACTGTGATATATAATCTGTTGTTGATTATATGTGTTTGGACGATTTTTATCGTTGTTATATAGTGTGTTAAATACCATAAGAAATACCAGAGTATAGAAAGAGGATTTTCAAAACATATTTTGAAAATAATTTTTTTATATAAAATCACTGGATTTTATATATAAAAGGAAAAAGGATTTTTTTAAGAAATAATTATAAAATCAAAAGAGTTTAAAAGAATTTATTTGTTAACAAATATAAAGAAATTTATTTGTTAAACAATTATAAAAGAAATAATTTGTAAAACAAATATAAAGGAAAATATTTGTAAATAGGATTTAAAAGTAAATATATGTAAACAGTTACAAATAGGATTAAAATGGAATATTATTTAGAAAATAAATAGAAGTATAAGAGGATTATTTATTTAGAAAATAAATAGACAAATATAGGAAGAGAAATATTTGAAAAACATTTACAAATAAAGGTTATAAAGGGAATTATTTATTTACGAATTAAATAGAGTTATAAAAGGGAACTTTAAATAAGATTTAAGTGTTAGATACTTAATGGATTATATAAAGGAATTAATCGAGTTCGAATTAATCGATTAGAATTAATTGAATATAAAGTTATTCGAAATAGAATTTATCGAATATTAGTATTCGAAATATAGTTAATCAAAGGGAGTTAAACAGAAATTGGAAAACTGACTAGAGATTAATAAGTTGAATGGTTTCCTGAGTATCGATTTGATGTTGGTTTCGGCCTTCGGGGTTTATACTTAGGAAGTTGTTCTCTTGTTATTCTATAGTAACAGTCTGATAGATGTGGAAGGATAGGGATACGTAAATAAGCAGATGGAAACGTTTTCTAGTGTAAATAACGTATATTTTCTAAACATAGAAAATAGGGAAATATATATATATATATATATGATTGATGATTGATTGATAGAATTTCCATTTGAAAATGATATCGTTGTTTGCACACTTTTTTTCTTTGATAGTTAACTCACAGACTATCGAAGTTTTGACCATTTTAACGTTGTTAATATAGAGAGACCGGTTGGATTATTATCCAAAGAACCACTCTGTATTGGCATAAGTGTTGCGAATCATATATGCCAAAGATAATTGAAGACGGAGTAAAGTGCAAGGGCTATTGTATAAGTCTTAGATAACAGTGCCTAAGATGGATGTACTGAATAGTACCTTCGGTTAATTCTTTTCCTGGATGACTTGTATGGATGAATGTCTGACAGAGTATTTCCAGAAAGGTCATGTACATTGATCTCTTCAACCATACCAAGAGTGGAAGCGGAGAAGGAAACTTCTTTAGCTAACACGTAATGTACTGTTGTAGACGTCAATCAGTGATTTTCGATGGATCTGACAATGTGGCATTCGAAGTGAATCTGATGTGATGATGAAGCGTAACCTCAAGCCTCATCAACCGGTAAATGACAGAAATCGGGAAGGCAGCATGGCTAAGTCGGTCGCTCCGAAGTAGGGTGTATAATCACCTGATCTAGAGTTTCATTTACTTCTAAAAATCTATTATTGATGTTGTCCCATTCAGGAAACGGTTGCTGATCCCAACCGTTGGTGATATACATTTGATCCACTCACGCGAAATGAGTGGTCGGTCATGTGTGGCCGGGTTGCAAGATGTTCTTGTTGAACCCAGTGTATTCCTTTCTAGAGGTACACTAGCGAAAGGTGGTTCCATACCTTGTCATAGTTGGAAATCCATTACCCAATACGTGCTTGCGGTTTTGAATTGTATACTATATATGTAGAACGTGTGATGAAAGCGTTTCTGTTAGATGATTATTACATTGTGTTGATAGACATTATTATAATATCAAAAGGGTTTTTGATATAAATATATTTTGGATTCTCATAAGGGAAAAACCTGTTCCGTTATACAGCGTGGTCTTAAGAGATATCGTTTAATGGCTCAAACTGTTTTAAACTATTTTACTCATACCAGTCCCATGACTGACCTGAAGTTTATTTTGTTTTGTTTCGCTAAACTCTTGGGTGTCCAATTTTGTACGGGCAGTCAAGTAGTCGGGATTTACAGATACTTGAAGAGCTGGAGCAGGAGGCTTTAGGATTATATAGCTATAGTTATTTCCGCTGTGTTATAAGTGTTGTACTATGATAATTATGTATATTCAAGTACAGATTTATATTTCAAAGTTATGTTATCTATTATATGTTATTCGTTCCGCTGTGAAGTTCGTGTTACTCTGATGTTGTGTTATTCTTCTTCTTCTGTTCTAAGTTTCTATCTTATCTATTCTCACCCTCTAATTTCTTTCGTTAAACCAAGATCGCTAAATTTCTGGGTCGTTACAAGGAGATGGTTAAATCTTTAGTTAGATTAGAACGTGAAATGTTAATTAAATTTACCGATAACACCGTGGGTGTTAGATACGGGGTATTACCAGTTTTACTCCATGGGATGAATAGGTTAGGATTGGGATTAATAAATAATGATTACTCTATTAAAGTTCACTAATCTCGACAAGTTAATAAACCTTAATTTGGTTTAAAATTGATAAAAGATAAAATCAAATCTTTTGAAATGGATATCCAAAGGAAGATTAAAGAATAAATTTAAAGAATTTTTCTTTGATAAAATTAATGGGAACATTTCCCTAAAGATGTGAATATTTAAATAATTCTGAATTGGAATGAGGCGTATGATGTGTTTTTATAGCACTTGGTTATTGATGATAAAATATAAAAGTTATTTGGAAAGACCGGGTTTATCCCATTCTGAATAACTGATACAACGACTATAAGTCGGCGATGAAGATAGCAGTTGAAGACCGGAGTTCTTCACATCATTTGGATGATAACTGATGTCTTGACTGGGCCGTGCACCCAAGACAAGGTAATAAGTGGCGATCGTCCAGACATACTTGGAGATCGACCGGGTATGCAAGGACCTCTCTCTTGTGTTGGACATATGGGACGAGGAATAAGGTGCCTCCGGTTTCGTTCAGACCCAGAACGGACTTGTAAATGGATGTGTGTCTGACATTGGATATCGTTCTGCGTGAATTGATTTCTATTAAATATATATTTGTTTTGAGGCGTAGAATTTATTCTCTTGCTTAACACCCTTCTCTGAGACGTACGAACTTAGAGGTTATATATTATAGACATCAGTTGCATGGCGTGAATTGTCGGTGTGACATGCTGGGATGCAAATGATCAAGGCTTTTGTTGAAAAGCAGAGTCTTGTGGTTGGTGATCAAAGCATGGCTTTAATTAGCATAGCTTTGTGTATAACGTTAATTCACGAGCCTCACACCTTGGTATGAGTCAAAAACGAGATAAGGGAACGCATGGAGTGCATGACGTTTCTTTCTAGATAGGAGTGGTGTCATGGTATGGAGCCCAGACAATTTTAATTATGTGGATGATGGATTGCGAGGCGCCTTGGATATTGAGTCCTTAATGGCTCAGAGACAGGTCATATAGGACCAAGAAACGTGTGTTCAGGAATAACCAATCCACTAAAGTAAGTGTGCACCGGCCCTGCAGGATTCCAGGGCTCGCCAGCATCTGAGCCCTGAGGCATTTGCTAGAGTGTCTCAAATATGTAAGGAGTACATCCCTTGCCTTGACTTGTGGTGGAAATCCAATTTCCAATACGCGACTTTTTAGTTTTAGTTGTAAAATTAGTATGGCGACATAGCATATGGTAGCTATGCCGTCTATGATTGATACATTTATATTTGAAATTGTTTCGACATTATGCACTTATGATAGTATCAAATGATTTTTTTAAACGTATCAAACATGTTTGGCTATTATAAGGTAAAACTCTATACTTCGGCTTGCGTTGCATTGTGTGATGGGACCTGAGTCTTATAATAGCTTAATTTTCCCAAAATGCATTACGCTATTTGTTTTATGCACTAGTATTCTTGGGAGAAAACTCGTTCCGTGTTATACGGCGTGGTCACTTGATTTACTCTACTATTAAAGTAAAGTTTTAATAACTGTTTTAGTTCTCACATCATCCCCTGACTGACCTGGAGTTTATTGTTTTAACCTAAACTTTGGGTGCACTATTTTCCACAAGGGCAGCTAATAGTTTTGGTTTTGCAGATATTTCATTTCCAGGATCCCGGATTTAAAGTTGGAGCTATATTCTAAAAGCTTTGTATCCGTGTATTTCTTTCAGTTGTATTACGTATTATTTTTCCGCTGCTAATGTAATTTAATCTCTAATATTCTTTTTTTGATGTATACTATTTATTCATACTCTGTTATATTCTCGTACTCTGATGTAATTGTTGTAACAACAATGAATGTTCTATCGTTTGTGTTCTAATTTTTTGTGTTCTCAACTCAATCTGGGCTTTCCCGTAAGTGTGAGTTAGGGTCGTTTCAGCATGGTATCAGAGCTCGAGAACAAGACACGTTAGAACCAAACGAGAGAATTCATTAGAGAAAAGATTAGTAATATCCTATAAGAATGACTCGTTAGAGATAGGGTCAGTAATACCCTAGAATGAGTTAGAAGAGTATTATTTTTTATTTTGAAACTTGTATCTCATTATTCGTATTTGGATATTTTATTTTATATTGAATTTTGACTATCGGGGTATATGAAGATTTTTCCTATACGCCTAGCTAGCGTGTATACGAAGTCTCAAATATACTCAGTAGATATAAAATCACACTCTAATCGCCCGAAGATGATTCTGATGATAGTGTACACAGCAGTATTTATGTTCAAGTTTCGAAAGTGTGATATCTATATATTTCCAATTGACTGGTGTGAGAACCAAACTTAGATAGGGTTATTGTTTGTGATTTGGCATTAAAAATATGATTTTGAGTATATATAGAAAATATATGTTGGAAAAGCTAATCAACTAACTGATTGCTGATTGCTGGTTATGATGTTTGATTGTTAATTTAACTAATAAAATTATTGGACTAATAAAACCAATATAGAAAATTAAAGTCAATTAAACCAAAACGAATCAAATATTAAACTAAATTGAAATTTATTATAATTGCATATATGTACATGTGTATAAAATGAACAGGTCATAGCATGGAAGCTAAGAAGAGGAATAAAATTGTATGCCCGACAAATAGGTACATGTTTACTGTATTTCTTGGGTTTCGATGGTTCTATGAGCCGATTGGCTAGCCACTTGACTTTTTCTTTTTCTTTTGAATTGATGAGGACCATGTGAGGCAAGTTGCAGTTTTAAAGGTCTCCCCGCACAAAGGAAGTTACGGCGAAACTTTTTGAAAATTTAGGGTGTTAGCCAAATTTTTGAGAAATTAGAAAATTCTTAGAAACTGAAAAATTGAGGAATGAAAGCCAGAATGAAAGTTGAGTTGGTTAGTTAAACAACTTTCAGCTCCGCTCCTTTTCGAGGACGAAAAGATTTTAAGTGGGGGAGATTGTAACAACCCGGGATTTTAGAACCAATTTAAATTTTTTATGTTAGCTATTTTAATGGATTTTGAATATTTAATATGATTTATTTTGAATAATAATGACTAAAAATTTATTCAAATCGAAGTTAGAATGCATAAATTTAGTTTAATTACAAAACGAGCCTAAAATGGCGCGATAGTTTAAAATTTTGATTTTAAACTTTAACTGAATGTACAAAATTCAATATAAACCGAATTTTAGTAAAACCAGAAATATTTGAATCTGTTTAATTATATCTTTCAAATGAATATGAAAAATCCAGATTTCATAATATAAACTGAAAGTTATGTCTAACTAAAATTTAAAATAGTCGCTATGGAATTTATATATATTTTATATAATATATAGCCCTTAAAGATAGCCATTTTGCAAACTACCTCCGTTTTCAAAGAAACCACTTTTGTTAGATCCGGAATGTCAAACTATTACTAGATTCCAATTTTCATAATTTTGGGAATTAATATGTGAGCGCAGTGAATTAAAACGTGTTTGGTAATTTTAGTTTGAATTTAATCGACTGGAAAATAACCATTTTTCAAACGGTCTCCAAATTCGATGAAATTAGTTTTGTTAGGACCGAGATTTATTTTTCTGAAATTTTTGGAGTCAGTATGTGGCCCCGGTAAATTAAAATGTACGTTGAAATCAATTTTGAACGTTATAGTACTTTATATTTTAATTTTAATGAAAACTGATTGAAACAGTCGAGTTGGCTTACCAGACATATCCCATTGTGTTCGGAATGGGGGTATTCGGCTAGCGGCGACAGTCGTTGGGCTTGATTTGGAGTTCGAATGAAAAAGATAGCTTTTTGGAATTTAGAATAATTATATATAAAAATTATATAATCCCCACTTCCTCTCTCTCTCAGGTCAAAAAAATAAAATAAAATAAAAAGAAAAACAATCGCACCCAACCCCTATCAGCCCATCGTCGCCCTTGCCCACTTTCGCCAGTGCCTACGGCCAGCGCGTCGCCGCTCTCCACCCCCTACGCCGCCGTCAGCCCCCTCCCTTCCTCCTCCTCCCTCTCAAAACCGTTTAAACCCCATCCTCCACTAAAAACCACTGCCTCCGACCATCTTGACCCTGCCACCACCTCATGAACCACTCCCAACCCCTCAGCAACCCCCTGCGCCCTTCTCTAACCACCAACAGCCGCCTGTAGGCCCCCCTCCAATAAAAATCCAATTTTTATATATTTTCAGTTTTGCAAATAACACCCTGAGCTTCCACAGCCCATATCTCCCCAACTGAGCGCTTCAGGCCAAAATTCAACAATACTAAAATCGAAGATCTCGTTTTTCTCTTTGATTTGGGTATATGGAAGTCATATTTTGGATTGCGAAGTTATTCAGAAAACGCGTCTAAAGTCTACTGTCCAAATATTGTCTTTTCACAAATTCTGGCGAAATGTAGCATTTTCGGAAGATAAGCCACTAGGCAAAAGTTGTCCGGAATGGCGCGTTTAAGCTAGACAAAAAGACGGCGTGAAGATTGGAGCTCGTTCGCAAATTTTGGAACCAGAACAGCAATTCAGAGCGTTAGAAAATAACAGCGGAGTGAATCTCAAGGTGAGAACACCTTCTCACTCAATTTATTTTACAGTCAAATATATCCTAGGTTGCAGACGAGGATTAGTAGCCCTCGACACAGTTAGTTATACAGACCATGGATGTTTGTTTGGATTGTATTATAGGAAAATTGACTGTATTGTGGTTATTGATTGTATTGTGGTTTTGTTGATTGGATTGATTATCGTGTATGGCGCAAGCCAGTATCAGGAGAGGGGTAATGCTAGACATTACTCCGGTTCTAATATTGCACCGTTATATTACCGAAATTTTCCGAAATAAATATTGTTCATTAAAAATATAATTTTTAGTGTGTATATTAACAGCATAAAATATTCATGTGTTGGATAAAATGTTTGAACAATAAAACTATTATTTTTATTGAATGTATGAACTATACAAAATAGCCATGTGTTGAAATAAATATTTTATCATTAAAAATATTTTTTTTAATGTATATATGAACGACATAAAATTCTCCTGAAATGAAAACAAATATTCATTTACAAATCGGATGAATTTTTTATGTACACCCATTTAACTGACATTGATTGGGACGATAAATTTTACACATCGCCCAGCTGCACAAATATTATTTAGTATTTGTTGGTTGAAACCCCACATAGGTATTGGGATGATATTTGGCGTACACTAATCCTAATTGTTTAGTTGTATGTCAACCGATTTGGTATAATACATTCGTACTTTTTACCAAATTCTCGTATGCTATAAGAGCAAATTAACCAAACGCATATCTACATTGATCCAATTCTTTAAAAAAAATCTGCAAAACTCATCGCTGAAGAAGATATACCAGTTTTTCTCTTCGAAAAATCATCATCATCGGAGAGTATATTCATTCTCGTTCAATGGAAATAGTTCTAATCACCTATGCCATGCCGAGGTGGAATCAGAAAGATTTCATCATTTTTTGCCGGTTGCATCCAGTTTTTGTTGATCATCCGAGTTTCAACCTCATCATGTGATCATCTCTAAGCGGCTGCACAAATCACAGTGATTTTTCCTCATCAAGAACCATTCTAATACACTTTTTTTGCAATCTTTACTTGTATTTTCTCATTCTTGGCTGCAAAGCATCACACTTGCAAAGCCAATACTTGTTTCCTACATCATACTTTTGAAGTTATCTTCATCCAACTTGTGATCATCTTCCTTTCGATCTACAATGGTGAGAGGCGACGATGATGTGACATCAATAACAACTAGAAATGAAACCAGTGAGTAGTCAACTATTCCCTATCTTGTCAAATTGAAAAACCAAGTTATCACTAGTTTGCTAGATGGATACAACTTCATACTTTGGGAATATCAAGTGGTAACAGCACTCAAAGGCTATGGCCTTTAGGAATATGTGAAGAGGGCCAAATCAATTTCGCCTGCAATGCTAATAGACAAAGATGGAAACAAAGTCAGCAATCAAGAATATATAAGACGTCAGAAGGAAGATAACTTGCTCTCTTCCTTGTCATTATCATCAATCAATGCCAATTTGCAATATCAAATTGTTGGATGTAACACAACGTATGAAATTTAGTCAAGTATTGAGAAAATCTTTAATTCTAAATTATCATCAGGAATTATGCATTAAAGAAGAGAACTTCAGAATGCAAGGAATAGAGAGATGCCAATAAGCCAAAATAAAAACATTGTGTGATAGATTAAATGATGTGGGACACAAGATATCATAAACTGAACAAATTCTTACCATTATAAGTGGATGGGATGACGAGTACAAATCACTTGTAACATTCATTATCACGCGAAATACATTGGCAGACTTACAATTTGTCCCATTTGCATTGTTAGCGCATGAAGGGAGAGTTGAATAGAGCAAATTTATGCAGAACAAGTTCGGTGTCAACTATGTTGCAAGTGAGATTCACAAAGGATTGAGTAATATGGAAATACGTGTACTAATATAAACTAAGGGCGGAAGATATAATAAACTGTATAAAACCAATAATAAAAAGTGAAATGACACTAGAGATTTTCATACTGGTTCGAAGCACCGTCCTATGTCCAGTCCCTAACTTCTTTAGAAATTATAGCTATCAACAACCCTCACTTAGCTTAGAGGAATTGGTTTACACTGCCTAAACTATTGAGCAGGGCTTTGACCACTTGAAGCAACCGAAATGGGAATTTTCCGCTTGAATAAACGACTAGGACTTAATAGATAAAAGTAGACTGGCTGCAATGTGCTTTTATAAATAGCACGAATAAGTCACTTGATTACAAGCTTCCTATAATCTTCTCCTTAAAGATATAGATCTATAGTATTTGAAGAATATGGAAGAAAATGGTGATTATCAATCACAAGATGTTAGAATTGGGTGCGATTGAAAATCAGAGAGTAAATAGATATAAAAAGTTAGATAAGATCGGATAAGATTATTGAAGCAAGTGATTCTGAAGTTATTATATATAGTATTAAGAGTTGTTTCTTTTCATGAATAGAGTTAATCAAGGGAAACAGATATAACTCTTGATCAAAAGTTGTTTCTTTTCATTTGAAGGGAAGCACCCTTTAAGAAAAATTCGTTCAACTAGCTGAAAATTTATTTTAGCTGGCAGAGTTTGTTAAAATTTGAGGTCGTAAGGAATTAGTACAAAAATTATTGATTTCAGCTGGCTGAATATTCATATTAAAAATATGAATACCCGCATTTAGTTTTTTAACAGATTAATCAGAATAATTAGAAGAGATTAATCTAAATAATTATAGATTTAAAATAAATACATATATCTTAACACTCTTAGAATCTATTCTTCAGTTTTTTACGGTCTTGAAATATGTTCTTCAATTGCTTTGCTCTTGAATTTTGTTTGACAATATTTCTCCAGCACTAAATGTTGGTGTATGAGAATATTGTCATATATAGTCGTCAAAAGCAAAACATCATAAAATAAAGGTTCTAGCAATCTCCCCCTTTTTGGTGATGATAACTGTATATGACATATAAGTTTGCAATACTGCTCCATCTATCTATATGCAATAATTTCTCCCTTTTTGTCATCGATAATAAGTAGTAAAATTTTGACAAATATGAGCGTGTATTACATATAAAGATGAGGTATAAATTTCAAACATTCACAGAGATGTAGGACAAACATTTATACATTATGCATAAATCATAAAATAATGTCATAAACACACGAAAATATATCTGTGACAACTACACATTTTTAAGAAATCAATATATAAATTGTTCACCCATTAAATCTATACTCCCTCTAACGACATGACCTCCCCTATTGATATGATTTCATTTTCTTTCTCCTTTTGTTTTCAACAAAAAAGAGATGAATATCGACATGAGAAATATAGGAATTTCACCTGTACAGAGTAGGATTAAGTTTGAAATATGATTTACAAAAATATAAATTTCCTAGTATGAACTAGGTTCTCTAATTGTTCCTTCATTTTTGGCTAAATTTCCAAAGTTATCAGAGATATTGAAATAATTTCTCTTTTATATGTCGTGTAACTACAAAAATAAGATATATATTTTGGTACCCACTTTCTATATTAGGGTCGAAAGAGTTAAGTGGAAGGTAACCATACCCAATAGGGTTTAATGGAACCTTTGAAAATAAAGTCTTTATTATTAACTGCTGCATCAAAATAATCATTGATGTGTTTTTATCTATTTTCTAATTAACATGAACCCAAATACTTAAATAATTTCTATTCGCATTTCCTGTCAATAATTTTGTTTTTTTATATATCATAAATATTTCTTCATAGAAGTACTCAAATTTCTATGAAAATTGCATCTAGAATTTACTCAACTTTAGTACTAGTAGTAATATTTTTATTATACATAAAAGCAAATATACTACTATTTCTACAATTAGTTATATTATATCCTAAACCACTTTTATCGTGTAAAGGTCTAGAATTAGATAAAATCATATATGAATCATTTCGACCATTATTAAATTTTGCAAATTTACTTGTACATTTATCAAATTTAGTGTTAAAGTCAAGATTGACATTTTCAAAAGAAAAAATGCTTGGTTTCAAAATACCAGTTTTCTTATTTAATTCAGAATTCTCCTTCTTCAGCATATTATTCTCATTTTTGAGACGACAAATTTGATATTCTGAATTATCTAAAGAAGATTGTTATAAGTTATTTAATATGTCAAAATTTTCTTTTGAGCTACAAACATCTTTTTGCAAAATACTATTATTAACATTTAAAATCTCATATTCTTTAGATAATTCTAAACTCTTTCCAACTAGATTTTTACTCTCCTTTTTAAGAGACAAAATAAAAGAGCTAGAATTATTTAAAGAATCTTCTAAAGATGTATTTTTATTTTGTAAAATATCGATTTCCTTCAAAAATTCATGGTTTTTAACTTCTAACCACTCATTTTCTTTTTATAGGAAATCCTTTTGGATAATAAATTCTTCTATGACATTTCAAAAACTTTAGTTTGTTTCACTACGAATTCCTTTTCTTCTTTTAAGTTGGGAATTTACTTCTCACAATCTTTTAACTTAACTAAAGAAATTGCATTAACTTTATTCAAAGTTTTACAATCTTTTAATAATTCTTAATGAGCTAACAAAAGATCTTTATATAAAATCTACACATACCGAATGTAATCTAAGTTTATCCATAAAACATTTGCTTACTTGCTCCTTTAATTCTTCTTTATAGCTCTTCCTTTTTCTATTGCCTTGACCAGATCATTATTATTTTATTTTAAGATGTTGTTTCGATCTCTATAATCCCAAGCTCTAATACCAATAGCGAGTCGTGAAGGATCGAGTAATATGGAAATTTGTATACTAATATGAATTAAGTGTAGAAGATATAATAAACTATATGAAAACAATAATAAAAAGTAAAATTACACCATGGGTTTTTATGTTGGTTCATAGCACCATCCGATGTCCAGTCCAAGACACCTGCTGGAATTATAACTAGCAACAACCCTCACTTAACCTGGGGGAATAAGCTTACATAGCCTGAACAATCGAGAAAGACTTTGCCTACCTGAATCGACCGAAACAGGACTTTCCGCTTGAATAAACCACCAGGACTTAATAGACAAATGTGGATAGAGTGCAGTGTGCTCTTTTAAATAGAACGAACAAGTCACTTTGATTAAAAACTTCCTATAATCTTCTCTTTCACGATATATAGCTATAGTATTCGAATAATATGGAAGAAAATGGTGATTATCGATCACAAGATGTTTGAATTGAGTGCAACTGAAAATTAAAGAGTAATTAGATAGAAAAAATTAGATAATAAGAATTAGATAACATTGGATAAGGTTTGATTATTGAAACAAGCGATTCTAAAGTTATTATATATGGTACTAAGATTTTTTTAGCAAGGCCAACTGGTTTTTAAAGTGGTCTGTAACACTTTTCTTATTTCAAAAAATAGTGCGTACAAAAGAAAACTGGAGATTGGCAGATTTCCAATCAATAGCATATATTTCCAATTCTAAAACATAAAATCACCGCGTAGGGTATTTTTTGGATGATACTAGGAAAACAAACATACAATTACAACACTAAGCTGCCTAAGCAGTCACATATAGAACACACTAGTGCAAAAGCACTAAAATTGCAATAGCATGTCTGACAAAATAGTGCACTGCTCACAGGAACAATCACTACTTACCAGATGAAACAGAGTCCGCTAAATCTTAAGACCAGCTGCAGAAAACTCTAACCAGTCAAACCTTTCATCCAAGTTCTCCTTAAGTCGCCACTCAACCTAGAGCATAGCCAATGACAATGACACTTCAGACTGGCTAAATTGAAGCACAACTGAAACAATTACTTTGATCCTATCCCCAACAATTGACATAACAAATCTGCCTAACCCTCTCACTAGATTGGAAACGCCAAGGATACAGGATTCTATAAGACGAAACCACAAAAACAATCTACCCTGACAAACCCTATAATGAAGAACAATCTCCCTAAATCGATATACTTGAAAACCTAATACTACAAGCCAACACTTACACATGCCGACCAACCCAAAAAGACAGAAAAACACCTACCCAAACACATAGAAACACTCAAAAACTCACCATCATGTCAAATGTTGTTATACACAACTAGCTTCGATCTTCCCTTCAGTGAGCAAGCGAGAGAAGTTACAACTAGTGGATGGCAGATCTGGATGTCGCGAGAAGATCGAACGTGAAACAGCAACAGAAATGAAATGGTAGGTGAGCGAAACACCCCAGAGAGAAAATATAAGGTTAGAATTCGTAGATCTGAGGTGAAAGGGTAGGATCAAAAAAAATCGAGCGTTAACGTAAAGGGGTAGATTTGGAAAAGAGGGAGAGAGCAATACTTCCCTACGATGGTGAAAAATAGGCCAGAGCAATGGGAAGGATAAGACAAAGGAGGGGGAAGTAGATTGAAGGTGGAGAGGAAGGAAATGCACGGTAACGAAGAAAGAAACGAGACCTAGAAAAGGCCAGTCGCCATTGTTTGAGAAGTGGAAGCTTCCATAAAAAAAATAGTACAATTAAGTTTCCATCCTTAATCAATGTGGTTTAAGACTTGTTTCTCTTTATGAACAGATTTGATCAAGGGAAACAGACATAACTCTTGACTAAGAATTGTGTTGTTTCGTTTGAAGAGAAACACCGTTTCAGAAAAAAGTCATTCAACTGGTTGAAAATTTATTTCATTTGGCTAAATTTGTTAAAATTTGAGACAACAAGGAATTAGTACAAAAGATGATAATTTCAACTGGTTGAATAATCTAATTCAGTTGGCTGAATATTTATATTAAAAAAATGAACACTCAGCATTTTGTCGGCTAAATTAGGGCATTCAGCCGGCTAAATGCATAGTCTTTTTTGTGTATGCCCTTGTGCAATAATATATATATCAAAACGTGTGAAGATATATATATATATATATATATATATATATATATATATATATATATATATATGTATGTATGTATGTATGTATGTATGTATGTGCGTATGTATGTGCGTATGAATGTTAGGAGAGATTTTAACAGATTAATCTAACCACTTATAGACTCAAAATAAATACATATATCTTGACACTCTTGGAATCTATTCTTCAGTTCTATACATTTTTGAAATATATTCTTCAATTCTTTTTGCTTTTGAATTCTGTCCATCGATATTTCTTTCGCAGTAAATAATATATGAGAATATTATCGTATATAGTTATCAAAATCAAAACATCATAAAATAGAGGTTATAATAGCAAGTTCAAGAAACAAACCACAGTAAAGAAATGCACACAACCAAAGTAAATAAGAAACTCAAGGACAGAGAGGAAATCAACCATAAGGAGGCATAGGCAGATGCAGATTCAACAATGATAACAATGTAAAATATCAAATATGTGAGAAATTTGGGCATATGTAAAATAAATGATATTTCAGATTCAATTTAGAGTTCAGTGTTACATAACAAAGCCAATCAAATCAAAAAAAACTAATGCCAACATGATCCAATTAAACCAACAAACGAAGAGCAATATTGACAGCACAAGGGTGCATCCCACTACTAGCAATGATGATTCAGTCAGATCTAATGAACTGAACATGGATGAATGGTTTCCTGACTCAGGTGAAACCAACCATGTCACTGACAATCTCCAGAATCTTAATCTTTGAAATAAAAACTACTCAGGTACGCAAGCTATACATATAGGCTATGATGAAGTCATAAGTATATCATATGTTGGTATTGGCACTACCAAAGGTAAAAGGCGGCTGTATCTCAATAATTTATTAAGAGTGCGAAGAATTCAAAAGAGCTTAATCAGTGTATCATAATTTTCCAATGACAATAATGTGTATTTGGAGTTTCAATGAAAATTGTGTCTAGAAAAAGATTTACTAAACAAAGGCATGTTATTACAGGATAGTTTGGATTGGGGATTGTAAAAATTTATCAATATGAAGTCAAGAAATGGTGCCGATAAAGAATTTGGGTGAAATAATGTTAACTCTAGCAATTATCATGATAAAAACATTATTGATACATGGCATTATAAATTGGAATATCCAGTAGTGATGTTGTAAAACAAATGTTAATGAAAAATAAATTTTCTTTTTAAAATTACCTATTTCACACTTATGTACAAAATGCCACTTTGGCAAGAGTCATCGACCGCCGTTCAAGAATTCAGAAACTCTCTATTACAAACTACTTGAGTTAATAGCAGTGGATTTATGGGGACATTCTCCGTTGAATTCAATACAAGGCCACAGGTACTACCTCCTACTTGTTGATGCACACACAAGATTCACTTAGATATATTTCCTCAAAGAAAAATCAGAAACACATAGTGCAGTGACGTATTTCATTACTTACATTGAAAACAGATCAACTGTAGTGTGAAAATCAGACAAATGGATAGTGACAATTAATTTAAACTATTACATTTTTTTAACAAATAAGTAATAGTGTATAGAACCACCTTCCCACGCACTTCTAAACAAAATGGTCTAACAAATAGGAAACATACACATATTATTAAAATTGGTTTAACATTGTTATTACACCGATGAGATACTAGAATGGGGACTTTTCCACAACAGTTTATCTCATCAATAGATTACGAACAAAACTCTAAAACCACAAATGTGCTCATGAGAACAAATTTGAAATTAATCAAAATATGAGCACTTGAGAACATTTAAGTGCCTAAGCTTTCCTTGTTTTAGGCCACATAATAAAAACAAACTAAGTTTAGTGTCAAGCGCATATACCATTTTGAGTTATGTATCATCCCAGATTTTTAGTCGATCTGCTTTTAATATTTAAAATTTATTTTAAATGTTGAATTGGAGTAATAAATGGATTTTTATATTGAATTTATCAACTTAATAATGAATATACGATTTAAAATAGAATATATTGAATTATCATAATAAGAAAATGATAAATAAGTAGATTCTATGTTAAAACTGAATCTAAACAATTCAGTCGAACAATATAACTTCTATTTGAATATAGATGATAATAACAAATTATTATCGAGGATTTATTTGTTTTGAATTTAAAATTTATTTTTATCGATTTAATGAGGTTAATATATATATATATATATATATATATATATATATATGGTCGAATTGAATTTCGGAATCTGTTACATTGAGTGTAGAATAGCAAATAACGCTGGAAACGTCGGTTGTGGCGTCTCGATTAGAATTCGGAACCGCAAAATATATTGTTATAAAATTTAAATGAATAAGAACAAAATCAAATCACATTAAATAGAAATCAAATCGAAATGATAAATCTTTGTACTTTAACCGACCATTGATTAAAACTTTCGTACGAATGGTTCCCCGTTCTCTTCTATTTAAAACGCGACTAACACCTTCTTCTCCCCATTTCATTTATCGTTTATTTTATTTAGATGATATTAAACGGGCTCCTGCTTATTCAGTAAATCGAAATGGCCATTATTTTTCTTTAAACCATGAATTTCCTTTCTGTTTCAGTATTTCCCATTTTACAAATCGCGAATTACCTTCCCCTCTATTTTATTTCTTCTACCGAATAACAAATCAAAATTGCCTCTTTCAAGAAAATATTTCTCCCTTTCCTCGTACCACAATCTATCGGAGGATGGAAAAAACATTTGCGTTCGAATTTCGGTCGACGAGCGCTATACCTAGGTCTAGGTCTTGTGGGGTTTGAGCTCAAATTTGGTCACCCAATTTGATGCAGCTTTCCGTTAGGGTTAGAGTTCGACAGTTGGCAGATGGATGGGGTTCTGGTAAAACGCGATTGTGATTTAGGGTGTAGCAAGCAGTTTGGTTTTGGCAATTGGACTATATGATGATGTAGTGATGTTGTGCAATGCTGGGGCAGTTTGGGTATAACATGTCCGGGTGTGCGAGGCCACTGCCTTGGTTAGACCTACTGACTTCACGGACAGAATAGTGGTGACAATGAGAAGACGAGCAGAGAGTGGGAATTGTGGAGATAGTTGTGTTATTGGGTTCGAATGGTTGTTTGTAAATGTTGAGGGATGATCCGTGGTTTTCGGTGTTTGGTTGTGGGTATGCTACAGCAGTCTGGTGTTGGCATTAACAAATGGGCGAGCTGGTGGGAGGAGCAACAGTAATGCATGGTTGGAGTTTGAGGATATGTTGTAGTGGTATTGATCGGTGCTGATGGCAATGGACGGCGCTATAGCTGGACGGTGAAGTATAGTGGTGCAGATCAGTTTTGGGGTTGACTGACGTATTCGGGGGAACAGTTCGGGAATTTGTTTGGTCAATTGGTCAAGTGGATTGCGATAACCGTAAGGTAAACATTTTTAATGAAATTTAAAATATATAGAATAATTTACTTATTCAATGTTAGTAGTTAATCTAAATAAATAATAGCTTGATCGATAAACTAAATCAAATTATTGTAGGTGCTAGATTTATTTGAGACAGTTCGAATAGATCCCTTAATGAGATAATATGGAATTTTAATGGGATATTCGACAAACGAAAACCAAGGTTAGTAAATATCACTCAGAGTTTTATATTTAAATTTATGTTTAATCATTAAAAATAATTTTGTTGGTTGCTTGGATGCATGAATGAATTATTGAATTATTGTGGCTATTATATATATATATATATATACATTAGTTATATTTAGGCTTGGTAGTTGTGGCTATTATATATATATATATATGATATTTCCTGCATTACCATTAGCGGATGCCCGCAATATCGTTAGCGGATGACCCTATAGGCCCACGATATATTGAATGGATGACCTTCTATACCGCGATATCCTATCTTGAAGCTGGATTTGTATTATTCATGTTGTCTAACATCTGTGGATGCAGAAAACTGATTGGAGGGATCCAACTGGATTCCTCAAATTTATTATTGTCTGTTTACATATTTATATATATGTGGAATTGGATTGATAGATTGTGTGTTTGAATGTTCGAATATCATTGGCCCTAAAATATTGTTATTTAATAATATCATTAATAAATGGATTTTTTTTATTTTAAAAGGAAATTATATAAATTGAATGTCAAATGGGCTAGAATTATTGACTTGTTTCAATAATAAATCAAGCAGTTAAATTTATAAACAGTATTCATAAATGAAGTGAAATAAATTATCGTTTGAATATTCGGGAGAGGTGAATTCAGGTATTAAATTAAAAAATGGGATTTATAATTGAAAATTATTTCGGGAAAAGGAAATGATGAAATTTATTCCGATGTTCGGAATGTAAACTGAATTTAAATAAATCCACATGGATTTATTAATTGAATTCAACCATGTCGAATTTATAGAAATAAAATTATTTTTAGAAGATATTGGACTTGTATTAAACACAAATTAAGATTTAATATAGAAATAGATTATATATGTAATTTAAAATAATAAAATAAGAATGGTAATCGAGTTGCAGATGGATTATTAAAATGGCAGTTGTCTTTATATATATCATAAGGAAGTTAATTTATAAAAACGTTTATAAATGAAATAAAGAAATTTTCATTGGATAATGTGGAAATAGATTTTCCAAATGTTAGAAATGACATTTAAAAATCCTATTTCAAATGGGAGAGGAGATGAGATTTATATGATATTGGGTTCTGAATTACGATCATTTATCAAACTCAAGATAAAAATGTTGTTGGTCAAGGTTTGAGAGGTAAATAAAATATCCCAAATTGAACGACTTCACTACTATCAAGAGATGATATTAAGTTTGTAATCGTAAGGGATGTGAATTAATTGATTATTTGTATAAAAGGAATTTACAATAGGAATTCGATGATATCGAATTTTTTAAAGAATTTAATTCTAAGTGAATTGGAATTGAATATAGAATTTGAGTTTAAATAACTGAGTTATGAATGTGGAATGAAATAAATTGATGAGTTTGAACAATCAGAATTGCTAAGTTAGATTTGGATAACGAGGTTAATTTATTTTATAATATTGAAATGGAATTGAAATTTATTCAATAAACAAAGTTCAAAATGTTTATAATTAAATTTAATTAAAACGAACTTGCCGTTGCACAGTAGTTTGTAATTTGGCGCTTAGAACTTCAATTGAGTATATAGAACTCAATATAAGTCGGAATTCGATGAAACAAAAAACGCCCGGACCTATTGAATGATAGTTTTGAGAAAAATCTAGATTTCATCTTATAGATTTCGAGTTATGTCAATATTGAATGATAGTTTTGAGAAAAATCTAGATTTCATCTTATAGATTTCGAGTTATGTCAATATCAAATTTCCAAAAAACAACGCCATAATTGTTTTAAAGCCATAACAGTTTATTAAATAAAATAACCAGATTCTTGTGAATAAAATTTTGAATTTCCAGTAGAAGATCCAAATTTGAGTTAATTAATACATATGGACTCAAGTGGAGTAAATGAATTGATTTTTGGAATAAAAATTAGATTTTAATTATTGAATGAAGCTAACTAAATTGGCAGGAAATTAGATAATGGGATTTTGAATCGAACTTAACTATGGTTAAGTGAATCGAAATTAAGAATTGAAACTTGAAGTTAAATACAAAACTCAAGTTAGAAATGGAATTCAATGTGTCGATAAGAGAATTAAAATATATTTGAACATGATATGTTCAAACAAAAAGGGGTTTGGTACAAAGGGTTAATTGGAGAATAAATTAGCGAATTGAGTAAAAACGACAGGATTGAGTTGGAATGAATTGCGAATGGGTGAATATATGTTAGACAGGTATGGAAGGAAGAGAATAAAAATTATACATTGAGTGCCTGACAAAAAGGTACATGTTTAAATTTCCATATGAGATTTTATGAGCCTATTGGCAAACCGCTTGGCTTTTTGATTTTCTTTTTGAATGGAAAGGGCCTAGAGAGGCGATTTGTAGTTGCACCGATTGAGCCGTACAAAGAAGGTGCTGGCAAAATTTTCCGAAAATTTAAGGAGTTAGAATATTTTTGAGATATTTTAATAACTTGAAATCAATATATTGATACATATATAAAATTCGATAAGAATTTTGGAAAGTAGTTTAATTAATGAATATTAATTAAAAAGGGCCAGTGATTGTTTGATGGATGTATGTTTTCCTTTGATAGTTAAATCAATGACTATCAAAAAAAATTGACCATCATTATCAATACGGGGAGACCAGTTAGATTTATGATACAAAAACCACTACGTATAGGCAAAGGCATTTCGAATTAGATTATGTTGAATATAAGTGTAGACGGAGTAAAATTCAAGGGCTATTTTGTTTTTCCAATCACAAAACAATGTGCATGGACGAGTGTTTGATAGCATATGCCTAACAGATCACATAAGACGATCTTTTCAAGGTATTACATTTGGTGGCGGAGGGATTCGTTTCCCTTAGCTTTTTATACCCATAATATTTTTGGGAAGATCTACTAATGATTTGACGGGTTTGACGATGTACGATTCGAATTAAATGGTGGCCCGTTGTTTTGAAAAATTAACATAGCCTTAAGCCGCACAACTAGAAAATGACAAAAATCAGGCAGGCAGCATGGCTAGTTGGGTCATACCCAAGCTGGGTGTATTATCATATATCTAAAGAGAAAATTCATTTTTTTTCTTCCTTTGATTCTATATTTACGGGTTACAATTGAATGGCCAACAACTGTGGGTGAATGTAGTGGCCCGCAAATCCGTACTATCTGAGTTGACTAATACAACTTACATCCAACTCAAATAATACAGAAATACAAGTCATTAGGGTTAAAGAAATAGAAACAGATGGAAGATAGAATAAAAATCACAAAATAGAACCTCACAGCAGAACGAATAAAATATATTATATAACATAATCTTTGAAATACAAAATCAGTATTGTATATACATACCATATCAGAGTACAATACATATACATCACAGCGGAAATACTCTAAATAACTAACGGTGAAGCATCATGCTTCAAGCTCCTCTAAGTGTATCTGTAAAATCCTGAAACACTTGTCTGCCCGTACAAATTTGTGCATCTAAGAGTTTAGGAAAAACAAACAAAACAAACTCTGGGTCAGTTATGAGACTGGTGTGAGTAAACTCCAACCATATTGTTTAACTTTGAAAAATTCTTTAAAAGAAAGGGTAATAGTAAGACCAGCCCTCACATAAACATGGACGGTTTTTACCTTACTATAGCCAAAACATTTTGATATGAAAATCCAGTGATATTATGTTAATGTCTAATCAAATAAATAATCAAATAGCAGAACGCTTGCATCTAACGCTCCACATACATAATATAAAATCAAAAACCGTAGGGCGCTTATTGGAGATTGTATTCCAACTATGACAAGGTATGGGACCACCATCCGCTCAGTGTACTCTAGAGGGGATACACTAGGGTTCAACAAGAACGTTTTGCAAACCGGCCACACATGACCGCCCTCTCATTTAGCTTGAGTGTAGTGAATATATTGTCACCCACGGTTATCGGTCGTTCAACCGTAATCCGTAAGATACAGAATCGAAAGAAGAATAAATAATGAATTTTCTCTAGATCGGTGACAAATATACCCTGCTTGGGTATGACCCACCTAGCCATGCTGCCTGCACGATTTTTTTTCATTTCCCAGTTGTGAGGCTTGAGTCTACGTTAAACTTTCAGAATATCTGGTCACCATTTACTTTGAATGCCACATCGTCAAACCCATCGAATCACTAGTTGATCTTCACAAAATATTACGGGTATAAAAAATTAAGAGAAACGAATTCCTCCACCACTAACGTAATACCCTGAAAAGATTGTCTTATGTGATTCGTTAGGAATACTCAGTTAGACATTCGTCCATACAAGTTGTCCTGGGTCTGGACAAACAAAACAACCTTTACATTTTTACTTCATCTTCAATTTCTTCAGCATATTCTAATTCGCAACGCCCATGCCGATACGGAGTGGTTTTCGGATATTAAATCCAGCCGGTCTCTCCGTATTAACATCGATAATCCAAAAATTCTTTGATAGCCGGTGATTTAACTATCAAAGGAAAAACAAACATCCATCAACAATCAAACAATCCATGGCCCCTTTTAATTAATATTAATTCATTAACTATATTTCCAATTTCCTTATCGAATTTTATATATTTCGGTATATTGATTTCAATTTTCAAAATTTCTTAAAAATATTCTAACTCCTTAAATTTCTGGAAAATTTCGCCAGCACCTCCCCTGTACCGGTCAATCGTTCAAACCCCAACTTGCCTCTCTAAGCACTTTCCATTGAAAAAAGAAAATCAAAAAGCCAAGCGGCTTGCAGATTCGGCGCATAAAACCTCATAAGGAAATTTAAACATGTACCTTTTTTTCGGGCACTTAAATTAAAATCTTCTTACTCTTTATACTCTTCATCCCATACCTGTTTAACATATATACGTCTATTCCCCTTTTATTTCAATCCAATCCTTTCTAACAAAATTCGCTGACCACTCTTTTAATTAGTTCTTTTGTTTAATGCACTTTGATTTGAATACGTCATATCCAAATATACTTTAGTTCACTTATACACAAGTTGCATGCCATCTCTAACTCAAGTTTTATATTTAAATTCTCAAAAATTATTCACTTACATGAAGTCGACTTCATTTCCATAATTTCGTTAACTAATTATTATTCTAATTAGTTAATTTTATTTAATGATTAAAGATTCAACTTTTATTCCAGAAATTGATCCACTTACCCCACATGAGTTCAAATCGATTTTTAACTCAAATCTGGATTTGTCTAATTGAAATCCGGATTTAATTCGCTAAAAATCCCTTAAATTAATTAATTAAATCATTATGGTTTTTAAACGATTTTACAGCGACTTTTCTAAAATTTGATTTTGACATAACGCAAAATCCTTAAGTCAAAATCCAGATTTTTCTCTTTCCTTAGAAAATTATTATTCAGTAGGTCCGGGCATTTCTTGTTTCATCAAATTCCGACTTATATTGAGCTATATATACTCAATTGAAGTCCGAGTCGTCAAATTATGAATTACCGCGCTGCGGTGAGTTCGTTTTAATTAGACGTTTAAATTTTGTTTATAATTGAATTCCAACTTCATTCTCTACAATTTAAATATAAATTAAATTAGTTTCAAAATCTAAATTGAATAGCTCAATTTTTCCAAAATCGTTGATTTCTTTAGTTCAAAGTTTATAACTCGAGTGTAAATTATTCACAACTAAATCTCTATATAAAATTCCAACTGCCATAAATTATTCTATATAATTTAGATATAATTGAAATCCAATTATAATTTCTTCTATGGAAATAATCAATCAATTCAATATTCTTTTACCATAACAAACTAATGTCATCACTTGATAATAGTGAAATCACTCAAGTTGGGGTATATTATTTACCTCTCAGACCTTGATCGACAACGTTCTTATCAAGAGACAGATAAAAGTTATAATACAACAACTCTGTTTAAACCTCAACTTTTATTCCATATCCTACATTTGGAATCTATTTTAAATATTACTCGATGAAAATTATTTCATTACATTTATAAATTTTGTTTGTAAATTAGTTTTCTTGTTAAAACAAAACTTCCATTTTAACAATCTATTCGAAACTCGATTCCAATTTCGAAATAGTTCATTTTATATAACTTATATACGTATAAATATATATATATATACACCAAAAAATAGAATCTATTTTCACATCAAAATTCAATTACAGTTTCTATCTAAAATAAATCCAATATCCTTTCTGAGATTAAATATTTTTATAAATTCGACATTGTCGAATTCTGTTTATAACCCTTACGGATTTATACCAATTCAATTTACCTTTCGAACATCAGAATGAATTACATCAATTCTTTGAAAATGATTTTCAGTTCTCATTTTTAATCCATACTTGAATTTAAGTTCTAATTATCCAATAATAGTTATTTCTCTTTATTCAAAAAAATTATCGTTTATACATTTCAATCCTTGTTTTAAATATTAAAACAAGTTTTTGATTTCAAATTCCATTTGAAATCGAATTTCCACTTTGCAAAAAATAAAGTTTTCTTTTTAAATTCATATTTGAATTTAAAATTTTTATATTATCAAATGATGATTTTCTTCCCCATTTATAACATCGTTTATAGTTTAGCCACTTGTTTATATTATTAAAAACAAGTTAATATTTCCGAATCCATTCTTAACTCAATTTCTATTTCAAAAATTAAAATTTCCTTTTTAAATCTAAAAACCCCTTGGTATAATATTTTTAGATATAGATATCTAGAGCCAGTGGTATTCAAACATTCAAACACACAAACATCAATTCACTTTAACATATCATGCATATAAAAACAACAATAAATAAATTTTGAGGGATCCAGTTGGGCCCCTCCAACCTGTTTTTCCCTGCATACACAGAGGTTAGTCAATAACAATAATAATACCAATCCTGCTTCAAGGCAGGATATCGCGGTATGAAGGTCATTCACTATTTATATTTTGGGGCGCATAGGGAAATCATCCGCTAATGATACTGCGGGCATCCGCTAATGGTACTGCGGGAGCATCCAATCACCAATATTATATATGTATATATATATCTGTATATATATTCAACCATCACCTAAATAACAAACACATATGCAACCACAATAATTCAATAATTCATGCATGCACCCAAACAACCAACAATATATTTTTAAAATAAAACGGTGAGTGATATTTACTCACCTTGGTGTGCATTTCCAAATATCCAATGAACCGTTGTATCTTTGCGACTATAACTCTAGTCGAGTCATTTCGAATGAATTTATTTGCATCTACATTTATTTTATTTTATTTTTATCAATCGACTATGCTATCATTATTTTAAATTAACTTAACAAATTAATGTTGATTATTAATTAAATAACAACAACTAACAAATTAACCAAATTCTTCTATGTATATATTCAAATTTTAGTGAAAGCGTTTACCTTACTGCGTAGCGAATAATATGACCAATTCGCGAACATATCCTTAAACAGCTTCAACTACAATCTGTTCCAATACAAATCGATTCCTCTTCGGCATATCATCGAACACCTCATATTCAATCTCCATTCCTTTTCCTACCATCCATACTCACCGTTAGCAGCTCAACGTCACTGCAAATGATCTCAATGTCACTGCGAATATATACCTGCTATTCCTGCACATTCACATCAGACCCAACTTCACTCTCATGTCCCAAAACCTACTGCTGAACACCCTAGTTCACCACTATACTGCTAATTCCAGTTCAACCTTAATGTTCAGACCACTCTTCCTTCAATATCCTATACTACACATCTTAAAATCCCTCAGCCTTCACTGTTTAGGCCTGTGTCTTCAATCACCATCGGACCGAAACTCCATCGCAAAAACAATCATTCAGTCTGAACTTCACAAATCATCATAGTTCTAGACAAACTTCAGTTAATGTCAAAACCCACATCGGTTCATCCCTCAACACCACCTAGTGCTCAAGCATAAACCTGCGACAGTTTCTGAAGCTCGAATCCCCTCAGATCATCAGAACTTCTCCTTTCCGATGTCACGTTTGAACATCGGCTGCACAAATGCCCCTTTCACAAATCATGATGATATGCTTCTCACTTGCAGTCTTAAAAAAATCATCACCCCTCCTCTGTAATCACATCGACCCTTCACCCATTCGACATCGCACCCTAAAGCAAACCTCGAATTCCTTCCCTCAATCATACTCGAAGTCCTTGAACAACACCTCTAGTCTCAGAAAATCACCTCTGACTTGAACCGTGACTTCGAACTTCCAAATCGACATATTTTGGCGTGAAAATCCCCCTTTCGAACTGCGGCGCACAACCTTAACTCGCGAGTGCTCCAATCCTCATGTTGAGCTTCCTACGATTTGCGATTTCCTCCCTTTCAGTTCTCTCTTTATCTCTCTTTTTTTATTTAGAGGATTTGGTTTCGGTTAGAACAACTGAGTGAAAGGAAATGAAAGAGGCGGATAATCTAATAAATTTCAGGAATAGGGAAAGTTGCGAAGCCACATCTCGATTTATAGATGTGTATAGGAGACAAATGAGCATGCCATTAATTAGATGTTTACCAGATATCGAATGGAGGGATACAGGATTTTGTGCTCGAGAAAAATCATAGATTTGGGTGAATTGATCTGTTAGTGTGGTGCCATTAATTAACTGTTTTTCTTTGTTGTGAAGAAATTGGACAAAGGGTACGAGGAATTTAAAGAAGGCATCGTTATAAACATATATAGGTCGGCTTATTAGTATTGTTATTATTTTACAAATATTGATTTGATTTTTTTTATTTTTTTATTTGAAAATATCTTGCGGTTCCTTACCTAGTAATCCCGAACCACTATTCAACCGTGACTACTGATAATATCATATTATAATGCTATTCTAGTCTAAATGGAATGGTGTCTGGAATTTTATTTGACTATCTGCATGAGGTATTTAATTTAAATTAATGGTTTAAATTAAATTCGACTTAAAATATAAATCGATTTTGAACAATTAAATTCAATAATTATTATCGTTCTTGTTAAATATATAATTTATATTAATCAATTAAATTGTTTCAATTTAGTTTCAACTGCAAATTCAATTATTATCGTTTCGTATTATGATGCCCGATATATTCAATATTAATTCGTATATCGATTATTAAATCGATAAATTCAATATAAAAATTCATTTATAATTCACATTAAATATTAAAAATAAATTCAAATGTTCATTATAAAACAGCTAAAAATCCGGGACGTTGTATTCCTTCCCCCTTAAAAGAATTTCATTCCCGAAATTACTAAGGCAGAAGAAATGCTACAGACCCGTTAACTTTTCAAAAGCCCACTTTTTATAACTCAGCATTTCATATTCTATAACTCAAGTCACATACAATTTTACATCTTCATGGGAATATTTAATTTAAGTTTATTTAACTGGTTTCCATCATTTCGATTTATTTAACTTTCTTAAGTTAAATTTAGAGTCCAGAATAAAAATTCACAGGTTTTCATTTCAAATCTTTTCGAAATCATGTAAATATATACACATATATTTATAACCATATCAAATACAAAATATTTGAAGTTTCCAAAACAAGTTGTTTTCTAAACCAATTTTTCATTGGAAATCTCATTATGGTAGCAATCCATCATTTAGAAACTCGAAAATGAACACCGACGATGCCACGGTTCATCATCGGAAATATTTTCTAGTAACCGAAGTGAGTTCAGTGCTTTATCACTTTCAAAATCTATTAAAAATGATTTTTGTTCAAAACATTCAAAAATAGGGCTATATTATCTTAGTATACTTCGGAAAAATATTTTCCAAACACCTGGGATTTAAATTCCAGTTCTGGTTTGAATTCAATTTTAATTCATCTCATTTGTATATACAAGTTCTATTTGGTTATATATAGTCATTCCAATTTTATAATCTCATTTGATTATAATCTCAACCAACACATCCATATATATTATAATTGTAACAACCTGGAAAATCTGAGCCAATTAATTTTTTTTATTTTGGCAACCTTAATGAATTTTGAATATCTAAAATGAATTATTCTAAATAATAACGATGAGAAATTTATTTTGAATAGAATTAGAACGTATATATTTATTTGAATCGTCGTTAGAATATAAATATTTTATTTAAATTATAAAAGGAATTGGAAATGGTGCGGTTGTTTTAAAATTCGATTTCAAATTTCAAATGATTGTACATGATACGAAATAAACTGGATTTTGGCGAAACCAAAAATATTATAATCTATTTGTAAAATCTTTCCAACGAATCCAAAAAATTGAAATTTCATAGCGGGAATAAAAAGATGTGTCCAATTGAAAATTCAGAATAGTTGCTATGGAATTCTGGCCCTTAAAAATAGCAATTTGGCAAACGACCTTGGTTTTCGACGAAACCACTTTTGTTGGATCCGGGATGTCAAGTTATTTCTAGATTCCAAAATTCATAATTTTCTGAATCAATATGTGATCGTGGCAAAAGAAAACGTGTTTTAACAGTTTCAGTCAATTTCGATCGACCAAAAAATGTCCATTTTTCAAACGGTCTCAGAATTTGACGAAATTAGTTTTATTAGGACCGTATCGTCAATACGAAGCTAGAAAATATTTTTTGGGAAATTTAAGAGTTCGTATGTGACCCCAGTAAGTTGAAATGTACGTTTAAAATTCAATGTAATGATTTAAATGTTAATTTAAATGAAAACTGATCGAAATGATGGAATTGACTTATGAAACATATCCCATTGTGTTCGGAGTGGGGGTGATTAGCTAGGGACGACAGTCATTGGGTCTCGATTGGAGATCGAATTTAAAAGTTGCTTTCTAGAATTAATTAAATAATTAAATATATATTATTATATAATACCTCTCTCCCTCCCATCCTCTCGTTGACCAAATCAAAAAGGGAAAAAAGAACGAACCCGACATCCATCGCCCAGCCAAACCCCCTTTGCGCGCGTCGCTACCAGAGGGGTGCCGCCCCCATCGGCCGCAGCTGGACCCCCCCTCCCCCCACCTATTTGATTCTTTCTCATTCTTTCCCCCTTTGACGCAGTGAACCCCGTTCTCTTCAAATTCAGCCAGCCCTCCCCCACAACAGCAAAATCGCCACCATACCTCCTTGGACCCGCCACATGAAAATGCGTCACCCCCTCCAGGCCCACGCCGATGGCCTGTTCCACCCCCCCCCCCCCCCCAAAACGAGATCGACAAAGGAAAAAGGTGATTTACAGTTTTTCTTTTATTTAAAATCAGTTCAGTTTTCAATTTTAAATCATTTTTGTTTATATAATGACATAGAATAAATCAGTTTTAATTTTATATTTATTTATTTATAGAGATAAATATAGGATTTGTATATAGGTAAAAATATTGTTTTTAGGATAAGAAAGATAGGATTTTTATTTATATTTCTAGCGAATAAAAATATGATTTTTATTTATGTAGTTATGGAATAAAGATACAATTTTCATATTGTATGAAGTTAAAAATATAATTTTTATATATGTAGAGAATTAAAAATATAATTTCAATGTATGTAGAGTAATAAAAACATAATTTTTATTATATTACTAGCAAGATAAAAATATAATTTTTATCATGGAAGTAGCGGTGTAAAGGAGTGATTTTTACATATGTATTTTACATATGTAGTAGAGTTATAAAAATACGAGTTTTATATATATGATAGTAGCGATCAAAATATGATTTGTAACATAATAAAAATTCGATTTCTATTTATATAGAAGTAGAATAGAAAATTGATTTTTATTAAGAAGTTAGCGAAGAAAAATTCGATTTTTTTTTATATAGAAGTAGAATAAAATTTTGATTTTTATTAAGAAGTTAGCGAAGAAAAATTCGATTTTTATATATTCATATAGCGAAAAGAAAATAGAATTTTTATCTATATAGTTGTGGTATAAAAATAGAATTTTGTTCTATACAGTAGCGGTATAAAAATAGAATTTTTATCTATATAGTAGCAGTATAAAAATGTGATTTTTATATATATAGCGAAGTTATAAAAATGTTATTTTTAATATAAACTTCGTGAAGCAAACCGCATAGGAAACAAGATGAAGATTTACTACGTATGAAGAGTCGTGGCGATTGGTTTAGCTAATTGGCGAGAACTTCTCACTTTAATTCTTGTTTTCTAGTTAGAAATATATACTAGGATGCAGACGGTGCTTACCAGCACCCGACACCCGTCGTCCACAGACCATGGACGACTTATTTGATTTTGTTGTGTTGTGAAAATTGATTGTGATATGGAATAAATGAAAACATATTCATGTGTTGAAACAAATTATTTATCATTAAAAATATAAATTTAACGTGAATGTGAATAAATAAATATTCATTTACAAATCGAACAATTTGTTTATGTACACCCATTTGACTGATATTGATTAGTACGATAAATTTTATACATCGCCCAACTACACGAATAAAAATCTGTGTTTGTTGACTAAAACCCCACACGGGTGTTGGGATGATATTTGGCATACATTAATCCCAATTATTTAGTTGTATGTCAATCAATAGGTTGACAGACAGGTGTGTAGTGCATTTTGGATGATGGTTGATTATTTATCATTGTTACTATATACATGTGTTGTATGGAATCCGTATAATTAACTTTATATGGTAATTGATTGGGCCTCATTCCAATTTAGAAAATAAAGATTATAATAAATTAAATTTATGTGTTGAATAAACACAATAGTCATGTGTTGACAATACTCATGTGTTAAGAATATTCATGTGTTGAGAATATTCATGTGTTGAATAAAATATTTATACAATAAAATTCACATTTTTATTGTAAGTAAGAATGAATAAATATTCATGTGTTGAATAAAATATATATTCATGTGTTGAAGAAAATATTCATTTGTTGAATAGAATAATGAAGTTATTGAAATATATAAAGCTGTGTTGATTAGATATGCGCCATTTTGACGCGAATGAAATTTATATCGATTATATTCGTTTTTGTAATGAATATAGAAAAGAAAGCGATTTCAAAATATAACGTTTTGAAAATATTATCATTTATATATTAATGATATGGAATATTCAATTTTGATTTAAAATTGAATATGAAGTTGAATCGTTTTTAAAACGAATTTAAACAATTTATAAAATACGTTTAGAATTGAGATCGATTAAATATATATATATATTCAATATATATTAAATGGCCTGAATAGAACGCGCCACGCCGCGGTAGTTCATGAATTTCGACCATTGACTTCGAATTGATGTTATGAGAGATACGAACGTCGGATTCTCCTGAAACCATAATCATTGGGTTCGTATCGAAAAGAGCTTTCCAATGAATATTAGAAATTTGAAATCTAACGGTTGGATTTGGAATTATGTCAAAATCGAATTTGGAAAAGGTCGATGTAAGTGCAGTTCGACGACCGTTATTGAAAATCAACTGTACCGGCCTTGATAAAATTATTAAAAATATCAATAACGTGTGTAAAATTATAATAAATGATTTAGAAAGAACTGAGGTGAAAAATCCCATATTTAAAAAGGATAAAAATGTATTTTTATCGAAATTAATTAGTTATGAACTTGAATTATAATCCAATGTTTTTGAATAAATAAATTGGATTTGAGTGGTTTTAAAATAATCAAAACTTCCAATATATGAATTGAAATGGATCTGAATCGAAATTATCTTCGGAATATTTCGATGTTGGATTTTGTGATTATACAGATATGGTTGTGGAAATTTGAAAGATATATTTATATCGTTATTTCCAATACGGTATTTGTTGGTTTCAGAATTTTATATTGAATATAAGCCGATATATTTTCTATTCAGAGCCTTTATTTTATATCAAATGGGATTTGGGTTCATCGTGAATGGTGTCATAAATAACACAGTTCTTGAACCCAGTTTAGAAAAGAATAAATCATTTAATTAAGATTTAGTGAAATTGTCCAGTTAATTAGTATTTAATTGGAATTGAATTTAAATTGGTTTTTGGGTTTATCGTGAGCGGTGTTTTGAATAACACCTGTTCTTTAACCCGATTAACAATGAAAGGTGATTTTGGGTTTATCGTGAACCGTATTTTAGATGACATTGGTTCTTTAACCCAGTTAAAGACAGGATATTGATTTTTGGGAAGATTAAAACTAAGTGGAGTTTTAATGAATCTTTAATTAGATTGAGATGATTGAGAATGGAGTATCATCAGTTTTGCTCCAAAGCGATAGTTAAATCTTTAGTTAGATTTGAATGTGAAATGGTAATTAATATTTACCGATAACACTGTGGTGTTAGATATCGAGTATTACCAGTTTTGCTCCATGGGATTAATAGGCTGGGATTGGGAAATAAAACAAATGATTACTTCAGTGTGGTTCGCTAATCCCGACTAGTTTGGAAAACCTTAACATGGTTTGAAATGATATCCAAAGGAAGATTAAAGAATAAATTTAGAAGAATTTATCTTTGATAAAATTAATGGGAACCTTTGCCTAAGAATGTGAATATTTGAATAAAAGAATATTCTGAATTGGAATGAGGCGTATGTTGTGTTTGTGTAACACTTGTTTATTATATACGCGGGTTATTCGGAAAGGCCGGGTTTATACCCATTCTGAATAACCGATTCGACGATAAGTCGAAAATGAAGAAAGTGGTTGAAGACCGGAGGTCTTCACATCGTCTGGATGATTATTGATGATCTTGATTGGTCTGTACACCCAAGAGGAGGGAATCAGTTGGTGATCGTCTAGACGTACTTGGAGATCGATGGATATGCGAGGAATAAGGCTCCTCCGGTTTCGTTCAGACCCAGAACGAACTTGTAAATGGACTGTGTGTCTGACATTGGATTTTACTCTGTGTGATTGATTTCTATTAAATATATATCTTTTGGCGGCGGAGAATTTATTCTCTTGCTTAAGGCCCTTCTCTGAGACGCACGATCTTAGAGGTTACATATCGATAGATATCAGTCGCATGACATGAATTTCCTGTGTGGCATGCCTAAGTGGCAAATGATCAAGGCTTCTGTTGAAAAGAAAAGTCTTGTGGTTGATGATCAAAGCACGATCTGTGTGGTATAGCTTTGTGTATAGAGTTAATTCGCGAGCCTCACACCTCGGTATGAGTCAAAAACGGGAACGGACTGCAGGGAGAACACGACGTTTCTTTCTAGTTATGGGTGGTGTCAGTGACCTACCAGCCTTGTCATTTACATTATTTTTCACCTGTGTGGTTGTTGGAATGCGAAGAGCCTCGGATATAGGTCTGATAGGACCGAGAAACGTGTGTTCAGGAATAATTAATCCTCAAAAGTAGGAGAGGACCGGCCCTGAAGCATCTAGGATCGCTGTGTGTGGTCCTGAGACATTTGCTAGAGTGTCTCGAACGGAGAGGAGCTTGCCCCTTGCCTCGACTCATGACGGAAATCCAATTTCCAATACATGATATTTCAGTTTTCATTGTAGAGCCTAGTATTGGCGACATGATATATGGTACCCATACCGTCTATGATTGATACCGTTATATTTGAAGTTGTTTTCTTCACTTATAGTAATAATAAAAGATATAATTTAGCGTATCAAGCATTCTTTGGCTATTATAAGGTAAAACCCTATCCTCCGGCTTGCGTTGCATTGTGTGATGGGACCTGAGTCTTATAATAGCTTCATTTTTCTTTATTTAGCATTGCGCTGTTTGTTTTATGCACTAGTATTCTTAGGAGGAAACCCGTTCCGTGTTATACGGCGTGGTCCCTTGATTTACCTAACTTTAAAAATAAAGATTAATAACTGTTTTAATTCTCACACCACTCACATGACTGACCTGGAGTTTATTGTTTTAGCCTAAACTCTGGGTGCCCTTATTTTCCGCACGAGCAGCTAGTAGTTGGGTATTGCAGATTTATATTCACAGGATCCTGGTTTATAGCTGGAATGATATCGGAAAACTCTGTATCCGTGTATTTCTTTTAGTTGTGCTTTGTATCATTTTTCCGCTGCTGTGTATTTAAATATAATTTAAATCTCTAACATTTTCTGTGTAATATTTATTCATACTCTGTATATTCTTGTATTCTGATGGAATTGTTGTAATAAACAATGAAATGTTCTTATGTTTGTGTTCTGATTCGTCTTGTCCTCAAAGCAATTCATTCTTTCTCTTCTCTTTGGAGACCAGGGAAGTTCGGGTCGCTACAATAATTCTATAAATTCTTCAATTTAAAAATCAAAATATATTTCTGGGTAATATTATTTCATTTACCAAGGTTTCAAAACAATACTGTGTCAAATTACTCAGTTCTAGCGTTTATAAATCCCTATCGGCCACGCCAGCTAAATGCATAGATGTGAAATTTATATACCGCTCAACAGATAAATCATCATAGTATAAAACAGTTTTATACAAATCTACAAACACGCTCACTCATATACATACACCCAACTCATTCTAGGGTACTACTGACCCTTTCTCTAATGAGTAAACCCCCACCAAAGCCTAGGTGTTCACTCAACCTAAGATCTAATACCAACTGTAGTGGCCCGCAAATCCGTACTATCTGAGCTGACTCATACAACTTACGTCCAACTCAAATAATACAGAAATACGAGTCATTAGGGTTAAAGAAATAGAAACAGACGGAAGTTAGAACAGAAATCACAAAACAGAATCTCACAGCAGAACGAATAAAATATATTATATAACATAATCTTTGAAATACAAAATCAGTATTGTATATACATACCATATCAGAGTACAATACATATACATCACAGTGGAAATACTCTAAATAACTAATGGTGAAGCCCCCTGCTTCAAGCTCTTCCAAGTGTATATGTAAAATCCTGAAACACTTGTCTGCCCGTACAAATTTGGGAACCTAAGAGTTTAGGAAAAACAAGCAAAATAAACTCTGGGTCAGTCATGGGACTGGTGTGAGTAAACTCCAACCACATTGTTTAACTTTGAAAATTCCTTTAAAAGAGAGGGTAATAGTAAGAACAACCCACACATAAACATGGACGGTTTTTACCTTACTATAACCAAAACATTTTGATATGAAAATCCAGTGATATTATATTAATGTCTAATCAAATAAAAAATCAAATAGCGGAACGCTTGCATCTCATACTCCACATACATAATATAACATCAAAAACTGCAGGGCGCTTATTGGAGATTGGATTCTAACTATGACAAGGTATGAGACCACCTTCCGCTCAGTGTACTCTAGAGGGGATACACTGGGGTTCAACAAGAACGTCATGGAACCTGGCCACACATGACCGCCCACTCATTTAGCTTGAGTGTAGCGAATATATTGTCACCCACGGTTGTCGGTCGTCCAACCGTAATCCGTAAGATACAGAATCAAAATAAGAATAAAAAATGAATTTTCTCTCGATCGGTGACAAATATACCCTGCTTGGGTATAACCCACCTAGCCATGCTACCTGCCCGATTTTGTCATTTCCCGGTTGTGAGGCTTGAGGCTATGTTAAACTTTCAGGATATCTGGTCACCATTTACTTTGAATGCAACATCGTCAAACCCGTCCAATCACTAGTTGATCTTCACAAAATATTACGGGTATAAAATCCTAAGAGAAACGAATTCCTCTGCCACCAATGTAATACCTTGAAAAGATCGTCTTATGTGATTCGTTAGGAATACTCTGTCAGACATTCATCCATATAAGTTGTCCTGGGTCTGAACAAACAAAACAACCTTTGCATTTTACTTCATCTTCAATTTCTCCAGCATAATCTAATTCGCAACGCCTATGCCGATACGGAGTGGTTTTCGGATATTAAATCCAACTGGTCTCTCCGTATTGACAACGATAGTCCAAAAGTTCTTTGATAGCCGGTGATTTAACTATCAGAGGAAAAACAACATCCATCAACAATCAAACAATCACTGGTCCCTTTTAATTAATATTCATTCATTAACTACATTTCCAATTTCCATATCGAATTCTATATATTTAGATATATTGATATCTATTTTCAAAATTTCTTAAAAATAATCTAATTCCTTAAATTTCTAGAAACTTTCGCTAGCACCTCCCCTGTACCGATCAATCATTCAAACCCCAGTTCGTCTCTCTAGGCCCTTTCCATTCAAAAAAGAAAATCAAAAATCCAAGCGGCTTGCCGATTCGGCGCACAAAACCTCATATGGAAATTTAAACATGTACTCTTTTGTCGGGCACTTAAATTAAAATCTTCTTACTGTTCATACCCTTCATCCCATACTTGTTTAACATATATACGTCTATTCGCCTTTTATTTCAATCAATCCTTTCTAACAAAATTCGCCAACCACTCTTTTAATTAGTTCTTTTGTTTAATGCTCTTTGATTTGAATACATCATATCCAAATATACTTTAGTTCACTTATACACAAGTTGCATGCTATCTCTAACTTGAGTTTATATTTAAATTCTCAAAACTTATTCACTTACACGAAGTCGATTTCATTTCCATAATTTCATTAACTAATTATTCTTCTAATTAGTTAATTTTATTTAATGATTAAAGATAAAGCTTTTATTCCAAAAATTGATCCACTTACCTCACTTGAGTTCAAATCGGTTTTATAACTCAAATCTGGATTTGTCTAATTGAAATCCGGATTTTTATTCACTAAAAATCCCTTAAATTAATTAATTAAACGTTATGGTTTTTAAACGATTTTACAGTGACTTTTCTAAAATTTGATTTTGACATAACGCAAAATCTTTAAGTCGAAATCCAGATTTTTCTCTTTCCTTCGAAAATTATTATTCAATAGGTCCAGGCATTTCTTGTTTCATCAAATTCCGACTTATATTGAGTTATATATACTCAATTGAAGTCCGAGTCGTCAAATTACGAATTACCGCGCTGCGGCGTGTTCGTTTTAATTATACGTTTGAACTTTGTTTATAATTGAGTTCCAACTTCATTCTCTACAATTTAAATATAAATTAAATCAGTTTCCAAATCTAACTTGAACAGCTCGATTTTTCCAAAATCGTTGATTTCTTTAGTTCAAAGTTTATAACCCGAGTGTAAATTATTCACAACTAAATTTCTATATAAAACTCCAACTTCCATAAATTATTCTATATAGTTTCGATATAGTTGAAATCCAATTATAATTTCTACTATGGAAATAATCAATCAATTCAATATTCTTTTACCATTGCAAACTAGTATCATCACTTGATAATAGTGAAGTCGTTCAAGTTGGGGTATTTTACTTACCTCTCAGACCTTGATCGACAACGTTCTTATATAAAGACAGATAAAAGTTTGTAATACAACAACTCTGTTTAAACCTCAACTTTTATTCCATTTCTTACATTTGGAATCTATTTTAAAAATTACTCGGTGAAAATTATTTCATCACATTTATAAATGTTGTTTATAAATTAGCTTTCTTGTTAAAACAAAACTTCCATTTTAACAATCTATTTGAAACTCGATTCCAATTTCGGAATAGTTCATTTTATATAAGTTATATATATTAATATATGTATATATACACACACACACACACAAATATAGAATCTGTTTTCACATCAAAATTCAATTACAGTTTCTATTTAATATAAATCCAATATCCTTTCTGAGATTAAATCTTTTTATAAATTCGACATTGCCGAATTTTATTTATAACCCTTATGGATTTATTCCAATTCAATTTACCTTTTGAACATCAGAATTAATTACATCATTGTACTTGAAAATGATTTTCAGTTCTCCTTTTTAATCCATACTTGAATTTAAATTCTCATTCTCCAATAATAGTTATTTCTCTTTATTTAAAAAAATTATCGTTTATACATTTCACTCCTTGTTTTAAATATTGAAACAAGTTTTTGATTTCAAATTCCATTTGAAATCCAATTTACACTTAGCAAAAAATAAAGTTTCCTTTTTAAATTCATATTTGAATTTAAAAATTTTATATTATCAAATGGTAATTTTCTTCCCCTTTTATAACATCGTTTATAATTTAGCCACTTGTTTTTATTATTAAAAACAAGTTAATATTTCTGAATCCATTCATAACTCAATTTCTATTTCAAAAATTAATTTTTCCATTTTAAATCTAAAAACCCCTTTGTATAATAATTTTAGATATCGATATCTAGGGCCGGTGGTATTCAAACATTCAAACACACAAACATCAATTCACTTCAACATATCATGCATATAAAAACAATGATAAATAAATTTTGTATCTAGTTGGACCCCTCCAACCCGTTTTTCCCTGCATACATGGATGTTAATCAATAATAATAATAATACCAATCCCGCTTCAAGGCAGGATATCGCGGTATGAAGGTCATTCGCTATATATATTATGGGGCGTATAGGGAAATCATCCGCTAATGATACTGCGGGCATCTTCTAATGGTACTGCGGGAACATCCAATCTACTATATATATATTCAACCATCACCTAAATAACTACACATATGCAACCGTAATAATTCATGCATGCACCCAAAAAACCAACAATTTATTTTTAAAATAAAACTGTGAGTGAGATTTACTCACCTTGGTTTGCATTTCCGAAAATCCAACGAACCACTTTATCTTTGCGGCTACAACTCTAATCAAGTCATTTCGAATGAATTTATTTGCACCTACATTTATTTTATTTAATTTTTTTCAATCGACTATGTTATCGTTACTTTAAATTAACTTAACAAATTAATATTGATTATTAATTAAATAACAACAACTAACAAATTAACCAAATTCTTCTATGTATATATTTAAATTTTAGTGAAAGCGTTTACCTTACTGCATAGCGAATAATATGACCAATTCCCGAACATATCCTTAAATAGCTTCAACTACAATCCGTTCCAGTACAAATCGATTCCTTTTCGGCATATCATCGAACACCTCATATTCAATCTCCATTCCTTTTCCTACCATCCATAC
The DNA here is from genome assembly GCA_030737875.1 of Allium sativum. Classification (NCBI taxonomy): domain Eukaryota; kingdom Viridiplantae; phylum Streptophyta; class Magnoliopsida; order Asparagales; family Amaryllidaceae; genus Allium; species Allium sativum. The sequence goes on from CM060922.1 coordinate 925,843,060, forward strand.
TCACCGTTAGCAGCTCAACGTCATTGCAAATGATCTCAACATCACTGCGAATGTACACCTACTACTGCTGCACATTCACATCAGACCCAACTTCACTCTCATGTCCCAAAACCTACTACTGAACACCCTAGTTCACCACTGTACTGCTAATTCCAGTTCAATCTTAATGTCCGGATCACTCTTCCTTCAATATCCCACACTACACAGCTCAAAATCCCTCAGCCTTCACTGTCTAGCCCTGCGTCTCCGATCACCATCAGACCAAAACTCCACTGCAAAAACAATCATTCAGTCTGAACTTCACAAATCATCCTAGTTCTAGACAAACTTTAGTTAATGTCAAAACCCACATCGGTTCATCCCTCAACACCACCTAGTACTCAATCATAAACATGCGACAGTTTCTAAAGCTCGAATCCCCTCAGATCATCAGAACTTCACAATTTTGACGTCACGTTCGAACATCGGTTGTACAAATGTACTTTCCACAAATCGCGATGATCTGCTTCACACTCGCAGTCTAGAAAAAAATCATCGCCCCTCCTCTGAAATCACATCGGACCATCACCCATTCGACATCGCACCCTGGAGCAAACCTCGAACTCCTTCCCTCAATCATGCTCGAAGTCCTAGAACATCACCTCCAGTCTCACAAAATCACCTCTGACTTCAACCGTGACTTTGAACTCCCAAATCGACATATTTTGGCATGAAAATCCCCCTTTTGAACTATGGCACGCAAACCTAACTCGCGAGTGCTCCAATCCTCATGTTGATCATCCTGCGATTCGCTATTTCCCCTTTTTCAATTCTCTCTTTCTCTCTCTTTTTTGATTTGGAGGATTTGGTTTCGGTTAGAACAAAGGAGCGAAAGGAAATGAAAGAGGCAGATAATCAAATAAATTTCAGGAATGGGGAAATCTGCAAAGCCACAACTCGATTTGTAGATGTGTATAGGGGACAAATGAACACGCCATTAAAAATTGGCTTATCGAATACTTAGCGATTTGGGGGTATACGTCTGATCAATGTATATGTTAAATCCTATGTGTTAGATAGGTATAGAGTCACACTCTAGTCGCTTGAAAATGATTCTGGCGATGACCAGTATACGTTTAAACAATGTATATGCTAAATCCTATGTGTTAGATAGGTATAGAGTCACACTCTAGTCGCTTGAAAATGATTCTGGTGATGACCACGGCATCATCGATATCCATTTTCAGGTTACGAAAGTGGGATAGCTATATATCGTCAATCGAAACGTCGAGTGAATACTTAAAACTATTTTGAAATGTTTGAAAATATCTTAACTCTTGATTCAAATATATTTATTTCAAATGATATATACGTATAAGAATATATATGAACCATTAGTTTAAAATTATTATTTAATTACTATTTCCATACCTCGTTCCTTTTCGGGGACAAAACGTTTTGAGTAGGGGAGAGTGTAATAACCCGCTATTTTTAACGATTTAAAATCCGAATTATATCAAGTTTTCATTTTGAACATATTTTATAATTTCTCATAATGGGATTTTGATATTTGAAATACGTACAGTGAGATGTAGCAGTAGTGAAAATTTCATCGAAAAATTTGAATGTTTTTCAATCGCCCAATTTTCAGTGCAATGCTGCGCATAACGGTTCAAATTTTATCGATTTTAAAATCACTCTGAATCCATTTCAGACAAACATGAAAAATATTCTATTTGTCGTCAGTAATCCAACGGCGGAATTCAATTCGTGAAAATCAGACGTTTTGACCTCCGTTTTCCGTTCGCATTTTTACGTCAAAGGGGTCTGTAACATGTTTTTAAATGGAGCGTCCTGACACTGCAAATTTTGTACCGTTGCGTCCATCTCTTTGCACTGATTAGTGTCATATATTCATTTGTCAGTTTCTGTGCTCGGTTCGCACTGGAATTGTGAAAAGGCTTGCACAGTTCATTTTTGAAGCAAAGCCATTTGAGTTTGACATGTCCCTTTTATGATCTTACATATTATTCTAGACATTTTGGGTCTGCAAAATCAGTCCTTTTATTCCAGTAAAGCACCCATTTATTTTATTTATTTATTTTGTAGACTTGTTTGGGCACAATATGTTTTCAATGCATGCTTTAATTATGCATTACACACCTTTTGTTTTCTAAAGCTTAATGCATGTTGAGTTGGTATGAATACATAGAATTATGTCCTAAACTAATGCATGTGTTCACACTAGATTTAGTGCATGCGTTTCTCTTCCTTTCTTCTTATTCAAAAGCTTTGAGAAAATAATGCCATGCATGCACGTTACAATGTTTCAAAGCAATGCATAATCATTCTAACGCATATTCATTTCTAAAACCAAATGTTTTTTTTATGTTTCCATCACTTCCTCTTAGAATGTTATGTTACCATTTCATTTATGGACGTACATTTGTTTAAATTTTGAAACCACACTTCAGCTTTAAAGTCGGTACAATTCCCAGTGGTTTCGTTCAACTTCTGTACCCATTCATTCACATTTGATATTCCTTGTTACTCATTCCTGAGACCTAGTCTTCTGCAATACCGTAACCGCCTCATGGATGAAAAAGTACCCCATCCCTATAAATCAACTACTCACGTCCATTCTATTGCCCATCACGTCCTTCTCTTTATAAAATATGACAGTAGCTTTTCTATTCATTTCTATTCCATGAACAAAAGAAAAGAAAAGCAGCACCTTTCCCACCTCGCCCCATTTTCCAGCACTCCATCCTCTTCACTGCGACATGTTTCCCCAATCTCAAGCCTTCCTCCAATCAGCCTCGCCAGTAACCGACGCTCCGACAAGCAGTAGCCGCCCAGCTCGCTACTCGAGCCACCCTGCACTTGTCAGCGCCTCAGTCCGGACCTCACCAAAGCCGAACCCCTTTCCCCGTCAATCTTTGTCAAACTACTCGCCGAACCCATAAAATCGCTCAAGTCCAGCGCTTGTCCTCCACCGATATGAAATAGCTCACCAACCCTCACCGATCAACTGCCCCAACGGCAGTTCTTCCGACCGACCAACCCATGACAGCTGAAACCATGTGTCCTTTTCATTGTGTACGCCGCGTGAGTTCTTACTTTAACGTGTGTATTTTATTATACTTATATGTATATATATTGTTGTGTCAAGTTGTTTTACAGTGTGTAGGTGATTTTCAATTCATATGAAGCTTCCTGTGTGTGTTGAGTGTATTTTAAACGAAAAAGGAATATGTATGCGTGAGCTTGGTGATGATTTTGGTGTTATGTGTGTGTGCTATTATATGTTTGTGTAGCGTATATTGTTTTTTGTATGCATGTGTTCATTTATATGTGTGTTGTCATGTTTTATGTAAGTTGCTTGAGTTTCTTTTTGTGTGTGGTTAGTTTTCAATAAATAAATTTTGAGATTGTTGTTTTGGTACATTTATATTATTATTATTTTGGATGTATTGGGGTGTGTGTTTCGAAATAAATATATATACATATAGACACATACATATACAGGGTATATGATTTGTCTTTGAGTTTGTGTTGTATATTTATTATGTGAAATTTATATAATATATATATAGTTTTTGGTGTGTTGTATAATTTATAAATTTATAAATATTTGGTATGTGTGCTGAATTTGGTGTTGAGTCCGAAACCGGTCCAAAACCCAGTAACCATGCCAACCCGTTGAGAAATTCTCTGACATTCTCCTATAAAATAAAATATATATCGACCAGTTACCGAGTTGAATCCATTTCGAGTCATGCCTGGATATCGTCGTTTCAATTCTGTGCCAATCCGCTTGCCGTCTCCATTCTGTGCCACGAAAGGTGAGTTTATCTCACACCTGACTTACAATTTTTTCATAGATGTTAGATCAATAATGAACTGTTATATGAAATGTATAGGATTGCTAATAGAAATTGTTTGATTTGATATATATGTGTATCTCATATGCGGCACGATATATTCGTATGACATGTAGTTGCACTGATGATATATATGCTGTGATTGTTGTTATGTGATTGTTGATACCCCTAGTTTAGAAAAAAATCACTAAAGGTTGAAATGATACATACCCGAATGAACATTAGATTAAGAAAAAATCGTTAAGGGTTGAAATGATAGACCTGAATGATTTTGTTGAATTTGGGATTGCGGGTTGAAATGATAGACCCGTAAAATTTTTATAAATTGCGGGTTGAAATGATAAATATCCGTATCACTTGACCATAGGGTAGAAATTTAAATACGGACATCCTTGGTCATGTTTTCGTAATAAAGTAATTTGGAAATTTTGAGTTTAAATAATAATTTAAGATTTTATATTTTTTATAAAAGAATTTTTAACTTTTGTATAATAATATTTTCTTTAAACCTATTTTATATTATTTTAAATTTTATATATGTTTATAATCTATTTTCTAATTATTATTTGAATTTTTTTAAACTTATATAAATGTATATATATATATCTATTTTCAAAATTAAATTATCTTTGTATATATTTTGTAAACTTTAAACTCAAAGTTGGTTTATGTAAGATTTTGTGACTTAAGTCGAGGTTGGAATTTGTAATAACGATATTTGATTTTAACATTGAACTCATATGAGATATAGATTTGAATTCAAATTGAATTGAACTTAATGTGACTAAATTTAAATTAGAATATGTAATGTTATATATGAAGTTGGTTCTCATAATCGTTTAGTTGAATTACGAAATTGGTGAAATCGAATTTATAAGATGGTTTTAAACTATGGTTTGAATTTTTACAATATGGAATTTGCACGACTTGAGTAAATAAGATATGATTTGTCAAATTTGAAATATAAGAGTTTGATTCGAATTTTAAGTAATGAAATTGGATTTATGATTTAAGTTGTAAAGTATGACATGATTTGTTTTGAATTATAAGCAAAATATGAGATTTTGATTTAAAGTGTATGTATTGAATTTGAACCGAAATATTGGACTTGATAAATCGATTTAAAACAATATCTTATAATAATAAACTTGAAACAATTGAATGGTTCGAACTTGAGTTTTGATGAATATAAACCAAACCGAAAATATTATAAAAGTAATATTTTGTATCGATTTAAATGGAAATTGAGATATTTAAGGTATAACTTAAATATAAGTCGATTTTTGAATTTGGGATTCGTTATGCGAATACTTTCGGAAATTATAATCGAAGTTATATGTTACAATATTATTTTATACTATATTTGAGATCTTTACAATATTGTTTTCCAAATCGATTTGATTTAAGCGATTTAAGTTAGTTAATTTCAAAATTTTAATATAATCGAAGTTAGATATTAAATTTTGATTTCGAATTCGAATATGAGTTATTGCATAAACTATTTTATAAAGTGATTTATAAAATAATGACCACGGTGTGAAAAATGTAAACGATTGGTTGTTAAAGAGACCGGGATCGGCTATTGTCATACTCTCTGCCAATACCGAAAACCGCTTTAACAACTGTGTACGCGGTGGAGTTCCAGAATGAAGGGGATGATTTGGCGAACGACTCCATTTTATTTTATTTCATATTAATTACGAAACCCTGACTACCTTGAGTCAGCTTGATGTGGCTAAAACAGGAGCTATGCACGGACCAAGTGAGGTCATACCTCTTATCGAGCACACTTCTTCGATATTATTCGATTACGGTTGAGATTTGATTTGGGCCCTTTTGATTATGGGAGTGTGTATCGAGGTGGTCGGTAGTAGCTACTATGCGTTATCACCAGTCCGACTCTACAAACGGTGAATCCACCCTGGCATTCCTTGTGTGCCTTGTCACATGCCTTATACGAGCCCACTACAATTTTTTTTTTGTACTGTTTTATATGGAGTGCCCTCTGATCAACCTCCACTTTACGGAGATATTACGGTACTGTATATACTATGGGAATATATAAACGGTGTAAGGGAAATAATGGTAATCCCGCTTACGCTATTTTGATACTTTTACTTTACTGATTGACACTATTGTATATAGCGTATTATACTATATAGTATTAGTTTGACGGATCCTTAGAGGATGGTGATCCTAAACATCCTTTAAGTTACTGATTGCATTTCATCGAACATTTCATTTGAGTTGATTTACTTCCGTGAGGATGTTAGTCCTGATCCGAGTTGTTTGTTTGCATTATTGCTCGGGTCAGATCGAGTATTCCAGTTTTGAGATTCATCTTCGGAGTTTGGAGCTTATGTTGGATCTTGCTCACCGATTCTACCCGTTGATCAGCTGTTATTATTTATTTATTAGACTTCCGCTATGTAAATTATGTTGTAAAAATTTATTTAGTTGCTTCACAAAATACTATTGTATTTTAAATTTCCGTTGTGAGATATTGTATTGCTCTGTATCTGTATCTATGATCTACGATTCTATGATTTATTCTATTTACCTCAGAAGCTAATAACAATCTATTGTTTTGGACGTTTTGAGTTGACATGTTTTGTCGATTCGGCACGGTCAAAACGGCGGGTCGTTACAGGATGTTTACCAGATATCAAATGGAAGGAGACAGGATTTTGTGCTCGAGGGAAATCTTAGATTTGGGTGAATTGATTTGTTAGTGTGGTGCCATTAATTAGCTGTTTTCCTTTGTTGTGAAGAAATTGGACAAAGGGTACGAGGAATTTAAAGAAGGCAGTGTTATTAACGTATATAGGTCGGCTTATTAGTATTGTTATTATTTTACGTATATTGATTTGATTTTTTTTATTTGAAAATATCTTGTGGTTCCTTACCTAGTAATCCCGAACCACTATTCAACCCTGATGACCGACGATATCAGATTATAACGCTATTTTGGTCTAAATGGAATGGTATCTGGAGTTTTATTTGACTATCTACACGAGGTATTTAATTTAAATTAATGGTTTAAATTAAATTCGACTTAAAATATAAATCGATTGTGAACAATTATATTCAATAATTATTACCGTTCTTATTAAATATATAATTTATATTAATCGATTAAATTGTTTCAATTCAGTTTCAACTGCGAATTCAATCATTATCGTTTCGTATTACGATGCCCGATATATTCAATATTAATTCGTATATCGATTATTATATCGATAAATTCAATATAAAAATTTATTTATAATTCTAATTAAATATTAAAAATAAATTCAAATATTCATTATAAAACAGCTAAAAATCCGGGATGTTACGGTGATAATAAATTTGGTCCACTCAAGCTTAATGACTGAACGGTTATGTGTGTCCGAGTTGCAGGATGTTCTTGTTGAACCTCAGTGTCTCCCCTCTAGAGTACATTGATCAGAAGGTGGTCTCATACCTTGTCATAGTTGGAATCCAATCTCCAATAAGCACCTTGTGGTTTTTGATTCTATACTATGTATGTAGAGCATGAGATGCAAACGTTTTACTAGATGGTTATTTATTTGATTAGGCATTATTATAATATCATTGGATTTTAATATCAAAAACGTTTTGGGTTATAGTAAGGTAAAAACCGTCCATGTTTATGTGTGGGTTGGTTTTACTATTATCCTTTTCTTTCAAAAGGTTTTCAAAGTTAAACAATATGGTTGGAGTTTACTCACGCCAGTCCCATAACTGACCCATAGTTTATCTCGTGTGTTTTATCGTAAACTGTTGGGTGCTTAAATTTGTACGAGCAGTCAAGCGTTTTCGTATTTTACAGACACACTTAGAGGTGCTAAAGCGGGAGGCTTCACCGTTAGATATTTTAGAGTTATTTTCCGCTGTATCAAATGTTGTATTGTACTTTGATAATGGTATGTATATATAATACAAAAATTTTATATTCCAAAGGTTACATTATATATTATATTTTGTTTAGTTCCATTGTGAGATTTGATGGTTTCTTCTGTTCTATCTTCTATCTATTTCTATTTTTTTAACCTTAGTGATGCGTATTTCTATACAATTTGGGTTGGACGTTTGTTGCATTAGTCAACTCAAATAGTAGAATTTGCGGGCCATCACATTTGGTATTAGAGCTTAGGTTGAGCGAAAACCTAGACTTTGGTGGGGGTTACTCATTAGAGACAGGGTCAATAATACCCTAGAATGAGTTGAGTGTATATATATGAGAGAGCATATTTTGTAGGTTGATTTAAAAATTGTTTCATATTGTGTTGATTGGTTTGTCGAGTGGCTTATGAACTCTGGTCGGTACAGTATGATCAACTGTATTGAAAGGTATTTATAAACACTTGAACAGAGTAAATCAGCACAATGTTGTTTAAAAAGCTGGGTAAATGAAATAATTTTACACAAAAATATATTTTGATATAAAAGTGAATATTTATCCGAAATTATTATAATATATGTATGTGTTGATTGAAATTATAATCAAATGGGATTATAAAATTGGAACGGTTATATACAATCAAAAATAATTTGTATATGAATAATATATATGAATGAGATGAATTAAAATTGGACTAAAACCAGAATTTGGAATTTAAATCCCAGATGTTTGAAAAATATTTTTTGAAATAATATGGCTATGTTTTGGAAGGATATTCGAATAAAGATCATATTGAATGGATTTTTTTAAACGATAAAGCACTGAATTCACTTCGGTCACTTGAAAATAATTCCGATGTTGAAGCGCGCCATCATCGGTGTTCATTTTCGAGTTTCTAAGTGATGGATTGCTACCTTAGTGCGATTTCCAATGGAAATTTATTTTTGAAAACCAATTGCTTTGGACAATTCAAATGTTTTGAATTTGAGATGGAAATAAATATACGTGTATATATATATATATATATGACTTTAAAGGAATTTGAAATAAATACCGGATATTTGAATTCTCGAATTTAACTTAAGAAAGTTAAATGGATTGAAATGAATAAATTGAATAGAATCAGTTGAAGTTGACAAGAAAAATAATTGATTATTCTATTAACCAAATAATACCAAAGATGAGTAGAAAAAAAAATTCATTTATTGTAAACGAAGTAAATAAATTGATTGAAATCAACATGAATGAATATGAATGCATATGTATGGAATATGAGTTGAATGTGAATATATTGATTGTAAATCATTTAAACAAAATAAATGTGAGTATTTGGTGAATAATATGAATAAAATGAGGTATAAACTAAATATTGGGACTTGTATTAGCATATACGTGTTAAATATACATGGTATAATAGGTCCGTGTTGAATCCATGTGTTCAATCAATTAAATGGATGAAAGTTATTGAAACCTTAATATTATCAGGCTGATGAGTTTAAATGGAGTAAGTAAAGGTACATGGAGCTACCTAGCTTGATTTTGGATTTGCAGACTGCTTATATGTTAAGCATGCATGCTTAATTAACACATATATAACGTACGCCTACGCAAAATTATCCAATTAGGATATATGAACTATTTTCCGACCGTCTAGGTCGATGTATACTTTTTCATCTCTTTTGGTATATTGCAAAAGCTCCTCCATTTTTTCGCTGACAGATGGTCAGAACTTCATCTGGGTTCGAATCCTACCGAGAGGTCTACTAGAGATCAGAAATTTTTGAAGAAAAAACAAGATGTTTCTTTTATCCCTACAGGCGATCGAAAAATAAAGAAATGGTTGATATATTCAAGATAATTACGTATTTACAAAATACCGTCTCAATTCATCCTATTTCATCATATCCGGGATACGGTATGGTTTCAAAGGATGAACCAGATATGCACCATTCCAATAAGATTTCATTCTTAAAAAAATGAATCCATTTTTTGGATTTATATCATCTATTCCATAACCGGAACAAAGGGGCATACACGTTACATCACAATTTTGCATTTGAAGAGAGATTTCAAGAAATGGAAAAGATTAATTAAGTGAGATCAATTAAATAAAACTGAAATAAAATAAGGCATTCATTAGCTTTCATTTTTTACATGGATTAGTATACAAGACTGGGGTAAAAAAATACTTTTCTTTACAATTGTAGTTCTTGTCATAAGAAAGCGCTCTTACCGCAGTTCGGTAGAACGCGGGTCTCCAAAACCCGATGTCGTAGGTTCAAATCCTACAGCGCGTGATTCCATTTATTTTATTTTGAATCATAATAAAAATAAACTCAACAAAATACGGCTGAATAACATTTTTTTCTCGATTGACCTCCTCTTTGATTCTGCCAAAAAAATCCAAAATTTAGGGAGTTAGAAAAATTCTCAAACTTTAGAAATTTTTGTAAAGATAAAGGAGATGATTTTCAAATTGAATTCAAGTTGAATATTTTCGAATGAGGAATAGGAAATTAAATATTTTGATGAAAACTTAAAGTTGTATGAAGCTCGAGTTATGGAATATTAAATACTGAATTATAACAAAGTGGGCTTTTGAAAATTTTAACGGGTCCGTAGCACTTCTTCTGCCTTAGTAATTTCGGGGATGAAATTCTTTTAGGGGGGAGGAATGTAACATCCCGGATTTTTAGTCGATTTACTTTTAATATTTAAAATTTATTTTAAATGTTTAATTGGAGTAATAAATGGATTTTTATATTGAATTTATCGATTTAATAATCAATATACGATTTAATAACTAATATATTGAATTATCGTAATACGAAAACGATAAATAACTGGGTTCTAAGTTAAAACTATATCTAAATGATTCAGTCGAACAATATAAATTCTATTCGAATATAAACGATAATAATAATAATTTATTATTGGAGATTTGTTTGATTTTAATTTAAAATTTATTTATATCGATTTAATGTGGTTACTCTATATATATAATCCAATTAAATTTCGGAATCAATTATGTTGAGTGCAGAATAGCGAATATTGTTGGGAACGTCGGTTGTGGCGTCTTGATTGGAGTTTGAAACCTTGAATATAATGTTATAAAATTTAAATGGAGAACAAAATATAATCATATTAAATAGAATCAATTCGAAATTAAAAATCTTTGTACTTTAATTGACCATTAATTAAAACTTGCATACGAATGGTTCCTCGTTCCCTTCTGTTTAAAACGCAACTAACACCTTATTCTCCCTATTTCATTTCTCATTCATTTTTCTTTAAACGAAATTAAGCCAGCCCCTTCTTATTCAGTCAATCGAAATGGCCATTGTTTTTCTTTAAATTGTGAATTTCCTTTCTATTTCAGTATTTCCTCTTTTACAAATCGCGAATTGCTTTCCCCTTTATTTTATTTCTTCTACTGAATAACAAATCAAAATCTCCTCTTTCAAGAAAACATTTCTCCCTTTCCTCGTACCATAATCGATCGAAGGATGAAAAAAAAACATTTGCGTTCGAATTTCGATCGACGAGCGTTATACTTTGGTCTAGGTCTTGTGGGGTTCGAACTCAAATTTGGTCACCCAATTTGACGCAGCTTTCCGTTAGGGTTGGAGTTCGATAGTTGGAAGATGGATGGGGTTATGGTAAAACGCAATTTTGGTTTAGGTGTAGCAAGCAATTGGGTTTTGGTAATTCGATTATATGATGTTGTAGTGATGTTGAGGTAGTTTGGGTATGGCATATCCAGATGTGCGAGGCCACTGCCTTGGTTGGACCTACTGACTTCATGGACAGAATAGTGGTGACAATGAGAAGAGGAGTAGAAAGTGGGAATTGTGGAGGCAATTTTGTTATTGGCTTCGAATGGTTGGTTCCAGATGTTTAGGGATGACCGTTGATTGTTGATGTTTAGTTGTAGGTATGCTACAACAGTTTGATGTTGGCACTAGAGAACGGGAGAGCTCGTGGGAGGAGCAACAACAATGAATGGTAGGTATTTGAGGATATGCTGCAGTGGTATTGATCAGTGTTGAAGGCAATGGATTATGCTACAGTTGAAGTTCAGGTAAGGTGATTGCTGGACGTTGAAGTATAGTGGTGTAGATTAGTTTTGGGGCTGACTGAAGTATTCGGGAATTTGTTTGATTAATTGGTCGAGTGGATTGCGATAACCGTAAGGTATACATTTTTAATGAAATTCAAAATATATAGAATAATTTATTTATTCAGTGTTAGTAGTTAATTTAAATAAATAATAGCTTGATTGATAAATTAAATCAAATTATCGCATGTGTTATATATATTCGAGACTTATCGAGTAGATGCGTAGAGGAGATGATATGGAATTTTAACGGGATATTCGACGAACGAAAATCAAGATGAGTAAATCTCACTTGGAGTTTTGTACTTATGTTTATTTTTAATCGTTAAAAATAATTTTGTTGGTTGCTTGGAGGCATGAATGAATTATTGTGGCTATTATATATAAATATATATACACACATCACACACTAGTTATATTTGGGCTTGGTGGTTATGGCTATATATATATATATATATATATATATATATATATATATATATGGGAGAGTTCCACTACACCTCTTATATTGCACGCGAGTTTTCCCCCTGAATCTCAGCCACCCATTCCCCCACTTATTCTCTCTCTACCCACTAACAAAGAATATTCAAATGGGAATGGGTGGCTGAGATTCAGGGGAAGAGCTCACGTGCAATATAAAAGGTGTAGCGGAACTCTCCCCATATATATATATATATATATATATATATATAGAGAGAGAGAGAGAGAGAGAGGCTATCCCGCAGTACCATTAGCCGATGACCCTATCGGCCCACGATATATTGAGTGATGACCTTTCATACCATGAGATCCTGCCTTGAAGCAATAATGGTATTATTCATGTTGTCTAACATCTGTGAATGAAGGAAACAGGTTAGAGGAACCCAACTGGATTCCTCAAATTTATTATTGTCTGTTTACATATATATATATATATATATATATATATATATGTCGAATTGGATTGATGGATTGTGTGTTTAAATAAACTAACCCTAAAATATTGATATTTTATAATATCCAGCAAAAGGGGATTTTTTTTAAAGGATATTATATATTTTTTAAATAGAATTGAATGTTGAATGGGCTAGAATTATTGACTTGGTTCAATAATAAAACAAGAAGTTAAATTTATAAACAATGTTTATAAATGAAGTAAAATAAATTATCGTTTGATAACTCAAGAGAGGCAAATTTAGGGATGAATTAAAAAAAGGATATATATTTGGAAATCGTTTTGGAAAAAGGAAACAATGAAATTTATTCCGATGTTCAGAATGTAAACTGAATTTGAATAAATCCACAAGGATTTATGATTTGAATTCGACCATGTCGAATTTATAGAAATAAAATTATTCTTAAAAAAATGGAATCATATTAAATAGAAATTAAGAGTAAATATAAAAATAGATTATATATATAAGTTAAAATAATAAAATAAGAATGCGAATCGAGTTGCAAATGGATTATAAAAATGAAAGTTGTCTTTATATATATATATATATAATAAGGAAGTTAATTTATAGAAATGTTCATAAATGAAAAAATAAATTTTCATTGGATGATGTGGAAATAGATTTTCCAAATGTTAGAAATGACATTTAAAACTCCTATTTCAAATGGGAGAGGAGATGAGATTTATATGATATCAGGTTTTGAATTACGAGCTTTTATCGATCTCAAGATAAGAATGTTGTTGGTTAAGGTCTGAGAGGTAAATAAGATAACCCAACTTGAATGACTTCACTATTATTAAGAGATGATATTAGTTTGTAATGGTAAGGGATGCAAATTAATTGATTATTTGTATAAAAGGAATTTATAATTGGAATTCGATGATATCGAATTTTATAAATAATTTAATCCCATGTTAATTGGAATTGAATATAGAATGAGAGTTTAAATAAATTCATAGCCGAGTTATGAATATGGCATAAAATAAATCGACGAGTATGAACAATCGGAATTGCTAAGTTAGATTTGGATAACAGGCTTAATTTATTTTATAATATTGAAATGGAATTGAAATTTATTTAATAAACGAAGTTTAACGTTTATAATTAAATATAATTAAAACGAACTTTTCGCAACGCGGTAGTTTGTAATTTGGCGTTTCGAACTTCAATTGAGCATATAGGACGCCCAGACCTATTGAATGATAGTTTTCTAATGGAAGTGAAAGATCTAAATTTCATCTTATAGATTTTGAGTTATGTCAAAATCAAATTTCCAGAAAAACAACACCATAATTGTTTTTAAACCATAACATTTTATTAACTAAAATAAAGGGATTTTTATTGAATAAAAATTCAAAATTTGCTGTAGAAAATCCAAATTTGAGTTAATTAATAAATATGGAATCAAGTGGAGTAAATGGGTTGATTTTTGAAATAAAAATTAGATTTTAATTATTGAATGAAGCTAACTAATTTGACAGGAAATCAGTTAATGGGATTTTAAATCGAATTTAACAATGGTTAATTGAATTGAAATTGTGAATTGAAACTTGAAGTTAAATATGAAACTCGAGTTAGAAATGGAATTCAATGTGTTGATAAGAGAATTAAAATATATTTGAACATGATATGCTCAGACAAAAAGGGGTTCGGTAAAAGGGTTAATTGGAGAATAAATTAGCGAATTGAGTAAGAACGAGTGGATTTAGTTGGAATGAATTGTGAATGGGTGAATACATGTTAGACAGGTATGAAAGGAAGAGAATGAAGATTTTATGTATAGTGCCTAACAAAAAGGTACATGTTTAAATTTCCATATGAGATTTTATGAGCCTATCGGGAAAACCGCTTGGTTTTTTATTTTCTTCTTGAATGGAAAGGGCTTAGAGAGGCGATTTATAGTTATACTGATTGAGTCGTACAAAGGTGGTGCTGGCAAAATTTTCTGAAAATTTAAGGATTTAGAATTTCTTTGAAATTTTTTGATAACTTGAAATCAACTTATTTATACATATATAGAATTTGATAAGAAATTTGGAAAGTAGTTTAATTAATGAATATTAAAAAGGGCCAGTGATTGTTTGATGGATGTTTGTTTTCCTTTGATAGTTAAATCACCGGCTATTAAATATTTTTGACCATCGTTGTCAATATGGAGAGACTATTTGGATTTATGATCCGGAAACCACTCCGTATAGGCATAGGTGTTGCAAATTAGATTATGCTAAATATAATGGAAGACAGAGTAAAATGCAAGGGCTGTTTTGTTTGTCCAGACCCAGGACAATGTGTATGGACGAATATCTGACAGCGTATGCCAAACAGATCACATAAGACGATCTTTTCAAGGTATTACGTTTGGTAGTGCAGAAATTCGTTTCTCTTAGCTTTTTATACAAGTAATATTTTTTGGAAGATCAACTTATGATTTGATGGGTTTGAAGATGTGGGATTCAAAGTGAATGGTGGCCAGATGTTCTAAAAAATTAACGTAGCCTCAAGCCTCACAACCGAGAAATGACAAAATTTGGGCAGGCAACATGGCTAGTTGGGTCATACCCAAGCAGGGTGTATTATCACCAATCTAGAGGAAAAAAATCATTTGCTCTTCTTTCTATTCTATATCTACGGGTTACAGTTGGATGGCCAATAACCGTTGGTGATAATACATTCGATCCACTCAAGCTGAATGAGTGACCAGTCATGTGTGGCCGGGTTGCAGGATGTTCTTGCTGAACCCCAGTGTATCACTTCTAGAGTATACTGATCGGAAGGTGGTCCCACACCTTACCGCAGTTGGAATCCAATCTCCAATAAGCCCCTTGCGGTTTCTGATTTTATACTATGCATGTAGAGCGTGAGATGCAAGCTTTTTACTAGATGGTTATTTATTTGATTTGACATTATTATAATATCACTGGATTTTGATATCAAAAACTTTTTGGGGTATAGTAAGGTAAAAGTCATCTATGTTTATGTGTGGGCTGGTCTTACTATTATCCTTTTCTTTCAAAAGGTTTTTCAAAGTTAAACAATATGGTTGGAGTTTACTTACACCAGTCCTATGACTGACCCAGAGTTTATTTATTGTGTTTTACCCTAAACTCTTGGATGCCCAAATTTGTACGGGCAGTCAAGCATTTCAAGATTTTATAGATACACTTAGAGGAGATGAGGCAGGAGGTTCACCATTAGATATTTTAGAGTTATTTTCCGTTGTTTCAAATGTTGTACTGCACTCTGATAATGGTATGTATATATGATATAAAAAATTTGTATTCCAAAGGTTATGTTATATCTTATATTTTGTTCAGTTCCGTTGTGAGATTCTGATGTTTTCTTTTATTCTATCTTCCATCTATTTCTATTTTTTTAACCCAAATGAATCGTATTTCTGTAAAATTTCGGTTGGAGGTGTATTGTTTTAGTCAACTCAGATAATACGGATTTGCGGGCTATCACAGTTGCATATAATAAAAAACGTTACAAGTTCTTAAGCAAGAGAAGGGTAGAATATTCATTTTTAGACGTGTTATGTTTAATGAAAGAAATTTTCCTTTTGCTAAAAAGGAAAAGAATAATAGTCGGAGGACATGTAATGTACAAATGACTGTTCAATCAATACCAACTCTTATTGAATGGTGAAATGAAGCAAACGTCAAAGAAAAGGAACAATAATCTGAAGAAACACAAACTGTGCCCAGCACCAAGTCTAGATATTGCTCAATGAATGGCAAATAGACTTCACGCAATAACCATTTGATTACATTACTCAACATGAAAGAGAATAGGAAAGCAGTGAAGGACATGTCACTCAATGAGACATTCAATGATCATGGAGAGGTTGAATCAGCAAAGAGCCAATATTGGACATCACATGATCACTAGAGCCAAAAGTGACATTTCTAAACCAGAAGTATAAAGTGCATCATTGTAAACCACTGAACCAGTGACATATGAATAGACAGCTGAACATAAATAATGGAAAAAGGTTATGGATGATGAATATAATGCAATTAGAAATAACACATGGAGTTTGGTCATGCCACCCAGGAACAAGACATCATTGGATGCAAGTAGACTTATAAAATAAAAAGTAATGCAGATAGTAGTATATCAAAATATAAGGCAAGGTTAGTTGCAAATGGATACTCTTAACAATATTGATTTGATTTTAATAAGGTATTTTCATCAGTTGCAACACCTCATATTCCTTGATGTCACCAGTATGAGGATTTATTAAGAAAGTATGGAGCAGTGTAGGTATAAAGATATAAAACATCACAGAGTCTAATATTTCACAAGACATTAAATAATAAATTTACAACCGAAGAAGAAACTTTCATTTTATAAAATACAAAATCATCTTTGTTTCATCTAACCAAAAGTTACAAAATGTCATGCCTCTAAATCTCAGTCAAAAACAACATCAGATTAAAATAATATCCCCCAAATATAGTCAAAAAAAACAACCTAACCTTGGAAAGA
Source organism: Allium sativum (assembly GCA_030737875.1). Classification (NCBI taxonomy): domain Eukaryota; kingdom Viridiplantae; phylum Streptophyta; class Magnoliopsida; order Asparagales; family Amaryllidaceae; genus Allium; species Allium sativum. The sequence goes on from CM060922.1 coordinate 925,860,367, forward strand.
GAACATATAGTAATCCAACTTGCAGAAATCCATCACGACAAAGCTAACAAAGAAATATGAACTATGTGCTTTCTCCATGTAAGCCTGGGGGAAAGAAAAGAGATGGAAAGAAAGAAAATGGGTTAGACATAAAGCCTGGTGAGCTGCTATGATTATCATCTCGACTTGCTAAGTTAAGTAAAATAGATAAATATTGGTTCTAGTGTCAATAAGGACTGCCTATTCTTATAAAAAGATAATGATGATGATAATAATAATAATCAGATTTGGGTAGATTGACCGTTTTGCATTTCTACAGATTCAGACATAAACAAGTAATTAGGAGGGATCGTTCCTAATGTTACCCATCGATCAACTCCCTAATAGACACGAATAGTCTATCTCAGTCATGATATTTGGGGATACCAGCCCCAAATCCATCAACTTATAAGACATAGCCCTATCTGTCGGTGTTACAGCGCCTTATCTTCCCCCATTGGACCTATGCACGCTCATGATTCCGTCAAAACACGCCCGTACCTACCTCTAGAATCTGGGCCTCTTACAATTATTCATTAGTAAAGAGTGTCATAGTCCCTACATAATGCGGGAGTCGTTTGATATCTGGAGGGTACTAATTGATATGGATTCCAAGCAAACAATAGATTGACACAAGCCACCACCAGGCTTGTGCCTCCAAGTAAATTAGGATTTTAATAGTGCGCCCCCCACCCTTCCTCCCCCCCCCCCCCCTCCCCAAAAAAACATATTAAGAGTAGATGTGGAACCTCTTAGCTTATTAATCAAACAAGTTTAAGTTCATTAATAAACATCATATAACCCTATGTTATATTCCACGGTTATAAGTAACATTTCTTATTAAATATAACAACCCTCCCTCAAATCAGACAAGCATCTTCTCAGATGCTTAAAGATTACAGTAACATGTTTTACTTAATTTACATCTGATTCTCATTCACACGTTTTCCATTTACATGTTGATGTCCAATTAAGTATCATTAATTCCAATTAACATGTTTCCCCATACATATTACTCAATCCCATATTAAGTACAATTACTGTGTTATTAATGTCAAATTAACGTACTCTTCAAATTAACGTCAATTGATCATATCTTCCAATTTCATGTTAAACCAACATGTTTACAAATTAACGTCAACTAACATGTTTTCCAATGTCAGTTCCAAATTAATATGTTTACAAATTGATGTCAAATACATGTTTTCAAATTGATATCAAATAGCATGATTTTTTAAATGAACATAAATGACTAATTAACATCTTTTCCCAAATTAACATCGAATAAACATAAATGTTTAATTAACATATCTTTTCCAAATTAGCATCAAATGGACATAAATGTCTAATTAACATGTTTTTCCCAAATCAAATGAACATAAATGACAACTGAACATATTTTCCTCAGTTGATGTCAATTGAACATAAATGACAAATTACATATTTTCTCCAATTAACATATTCTCCCTAATTAATGTTAATTAACATGAATGACAAATTACCATGTTTCTCAAATTAACATATTCTCCTTAATGTCAATTAACATGAATGACAAATTACTTGTTTCTCAAATTAATAGATTCTCCTTAATGTCAATTAACATGTTTCTCAAATTAACATAAACATATATACAAATTAATGTCAATTACATGTTTTATAATCAATGTCATATTAACATGTTTATAGTCAATATCAAATACCATGTTTACCTATGACATGTCCACTTAATATATAATTAAGTCCAACCTATTCAGATTAACATGTTTAAAATTCTTCCTTTATAATTACCCTAATTATACAGTCAATTGTTTTCATATTCCAATATGCCTAAATCTCCTTTTTATTGACATTGCATTCTATTCCAATTTATCCTAATTTCTACGCAATTCTAATGGAAAAAGGCCTACGGTCTCGTTGGCCTAGGCTCAGAGCAAAATAAAAGAAAAAGGAGAAATATAACTAAACTTAGATATGAACAAATCAATAAAATAGGCATAATAAGATGGTAAATAAAACATTAACAGAAAGGGGATAAGGAAGAAAGGTGTACATATAAATAGATAATAACTGAAAATGAACATGTAATTGACAGTATTAAAAGAACAATAACATATAAGAATAAATTTATAAAAACTGTAACTTTTCAGATCCAATATATATTTACTGTCAAAATTCTTTTTATTTAGATTACTGCAACAACTATTGTATCTATTTAACTTTAACTTAGAAGAAACCTGAAAATCACAGTAACATTCACAATAGTTGTTATAGATCCAAAAAAGGCTTTTGAAACTGAAGTAGAAGAAGAAATATCTTTTCAATCTATATTTTGACAGCACCCTTACCCTTTTCCTAATTTTATTTCTAACACGATAAAGTGGAAAAAGAAGATGAAGAAATGTTTTTATGTAGGAAAATAGCGAGGATTTGTAGTCTTTTTTATAGTAGAGTTAGTGTCCAGGTTCATTAGATTTATTGTCCAAGTTCAATGTAATTTACACATCAGCAATACATAATCAATTATCCAGAGTAGGCTCGAAGGTGGGTCGACCCACCTTAGACATGGGTCAACCCATGTGTCGACCCAGTTAAGGGTTGGTTCACCCATTTACCATTGTTTTGTTTTCTGATTATCAAGTAAATTCTCTAATTTAATTGCAAACTTTGATCGATCATAACTTGTTCATTTCTCGTCTGATTTATGCAAACTAAAAGTCTATTTGAATCATAATTGTAAAACAGACGCAGCATAAAAGTCTATTGTTCAATTCTCAGTTTTTTTTATTAATATTTATTTTATCAGTTTATTCCTCAATTAATTAATCCATTAATTAATTATTGTTTGTTAAAAAATTGGGCTGTTACACCAGTAGTAAAACTAGACATTATTCGAGTCATATTGGCCATTGCACAGCACAACATGCGAAAATAAAACAACTAGATGTTCAAAATCTTTTCTAAATGGGGAACAACAAGAAGTCATATATATGCAACAACCAAAGGGATACAACATAGGAAACAATGGTCAACATGTTTGCAAACTACATAAGCTCACTACAAGAAAAATCGTAATTAGCAGCGGCAAAATCCGCTTCTAATCCGTCGATAAACAGGCATTAGCGACGGATTTCCAACAAAATGATTTGGCCGGTAAAATCCTTGACGGTATTTGTGTCAGATTTTACGACGGAATATAGCATGAGTTTTCCGACAGTCCATCATTTTACTATTTTTATAATTAAAATATAATTTTATTTAATAATTTTATTTTAATTTATTTACCGACTATTTACCGACGGATAAGTAATTTATAATAAATTATTATTTATAAAAGGCATTGGTAAACCCTTACTAATTGCCAAGGGATTAGCGACAGAAAATAAATTAAAGTAAACTTAACCTCACTTTTTTTTATTGGTAATCCGCTGTTATTCCCCTTCTGATCTGCCTATATACACACACACACACTAACACACTCATAATTTGTGTTCCATTCAATACACAATCCTAATGTAAACACAGCATAATTAATATCGACATACACATCTTATAATCAATGTATTATATTAATCACGCATCTCATAATAAACTTTCAACATTACATTTTTTTCAAATAGAACATTTTCTAATCTTGTTCTACTCCGTTAATTTACATATGTTATAACAAGAAAATCAACATCATCAATTCATCAGAACAAATCTACTACTTCACTATTCACAACCTTCCTTCACCTCAAACTCATTCCTTATAATTCCTACCATTTCTTTTCGACCGTCCACGTATACACTTCACCTTTTTTTCAAGGATATACCCCACTCAACATAAATTAACATCTGTTGTTTCTTTAAGAGATTGTTGCAAATCATCCAAGAGATGATGAGGATCAGGAACTGAAAGCTTGTCCACTGCCAAAACGATCTTGATTTTGTTCATGTAACTCGGAAAATGAAGTGTAACTACCTGTGCATAATTCCCAAATCAATGATTTTTTTATTGCAGACTGGATATACATCGTACAAAATAATAAAAACATTGCAAACCCAAAACAAATTGTCATTCATCGAAAAGGTTTAGATAAATATGCATATGGAATAACAAAACCCAAGTAGCAGTTATTGCATCAAGATAGTCCACTGTTTGAGTTAGTTCATAAACCACACAAAACAACATCTACTCCATTGTTATTCCAACAAAAGAAACATAAATAAACAAAGCAGATACGCACCTCATGGAACTGAAATTAATTAGACTGGAAGACCATGCCAAGCTTTACAACAACTTCCCTGGGTATATTCATAATTTTGAATACTTAAATAAAGTAACAACATTATTTTAGCAATGATTTAGAAACTTCCCTGGGTATTAATTAGACTAGAAGACCATCCCAAGCTCTCCTAAAATAAAGTAACAACAAAATAGAAAATAAAACAAGAGAGAGCAGGTATTGCAAGTATACTTAAATAAGTATTGCAAAAGGGTAACATTTGTAAACTACTCAACAGATGGTTTTAAGCGATGTAAACAACAGGTTGCCAGAATAACCTAAGTTTTTTTTTTTAACCAAGATCTAAACTTTTGAACGTAACAAAAAACCAAACTCCAACGAATACTGGTGCAGCCACAACAATTAAATCACTTTAAAACACAAGTCCTAAGACACTCAATTATAGCACAAGCCAATAATCCAATGAAAGCATATTACAACCCAACTAAACACACTACTATCAAATTACAAAGCTTACCAGAAAAACAATCACAAACTCAGCAGCTTGTCGAAGAAACTCCAATTCAAACCAATGAAAAAACCACAAACTCTAATATAATGGTGTACATTTGCATTTGGAATACTGATGACCTAAGCCAAAATTAATTCACAAAAGTACCTCTTTTACATTCAAATTGTAATTAATTAATAGAAAATTTATTAAATATTAATTAATAATTAATTGTAGTTATTAATCAATTTATAATAACTATTATATACTTATATGACCAAGTAAAGAATTATCTTATATGACCAAGTAAATTAATCTATTAAATATTAAAAGCAAAATGAAAAAAATTACTTAATAGCACCAAAAAGATTATCTTTTTCGGCATTTATTTGATGTATGAAATAAACGCTTTTTCAAAATAATGTTTCAAAAAAAAACATTCAATTTGTTTATAAATTATTTATTTCTAATTTATTTGAATATTAAAGATGCCTTTCATAATACAGTTTGCAGTCATAAATTACTTGAATAAAATATTTAGAGCAATCAATGACAACTTTTGTCTTACTCCCATTACTTCTCTCAATTCCCTTTATTACTGGAGGAAAATTAACAAATTTATTACTAACTAAATTCCAACAATCATTCTACACTTATTTATACGAGTATATCTTCTTTACTTATCCTATTAGTCATTTTTACATTTTTCGCTTATATCACCTAGATCTTCAAATTAGTTTCACTTCCCTCATTGTAACTGCTAAAAAGTTTAGAAAAAAAACTTTCTAAATTTATTATGTATAACATAGAAGAGTGAAATAAGGGAAAGTTGAAAACATTTAATCCATAAATTTCAAATTTTAGAAGCTAACAAATGTATACTTTTGTAGCCATTAATTTACAATTAATGTCATTCATTGTTTGTTTTATGAAGAATTTACCCTTTTTTCTTAAAATTACATTACATTTCCAACTTTTCTAATACAAATGATGGTAAATTTCCAAAGTTTTCCAAAAAATATTTATGTTTCTAAAAATTCCATTTCAAATCGGAAAATTTCATAATTTAAAATTATCCTTAAAAATGTGCACACTTTTTGTTTCAGAATTCCACTTTAACAAAATAATTGGTTGTATGTTTCAAGAACTATTAGAATCATTTTCCATGGTTTCCCATTAAAGATTTTTTTTTTTTTGCTAATTTAAAAACAGTCTTTCAAACATTCCTGCTTTAACAAATTGTCTTTTTGGCAGGAATTAATGTACATTCTTCGATTGAAGTTTGTCGCTTTTTTGAAATTCCTACTTCTGTATTTTAATTGATCCATTTCATAACATCCTTATTTGTTGCTTCCATGAATGCATTTTGTTTGTTTTTAAATAATGCTTAACCATATGGATTTTTTTCCTCATTTAAATCCAATATTTGCTTCTTCCCATAACATGTCTCAATTGCCTCATCAATATGTTCCCTTTCTTTCTCCTCAATTATAAGCCATTAATTTTCATTCAAAATTAAAGTTACATTATTTCTTTTTATGCAAGTTTATTCCATTTTTTAATATATTAACTTCTACATCTAATTAAAACCTTGCACATTTATTTACTTACCAAATTTTTTTAAAGGACAAAATATAAACACATTCAAATTGCAAAAATTTTTAAAGGACAAAATAAATTGCACAATGTATTTTATTAATTACTATTACCTCTTATTTATATTATATAGTAATTAATAATTAATCAACATTAATTTTCAAAAAAAAAAAACAGCATTAACTATTGAATTTTATTTACTTCTAATAGTTATTATTTATTATTAACTACTAATGTATTATTAACATTAATTATTTAAAATTTAAATTTACTAATTAATTACTAAGTAATAAAACAAATTTAAAACATTTAATAAATAAAAAATTAAAAAGTTTGTTTCAAATCTCTTGGAAAACTGTAGGAAAATAACTTCAAAATTATGTCGACGGTGATCCGACTCTATTAGCAACGGAATTTAGCGTCAAATATTATACGACGGTAAAGAGCTGTAATTTCCATTGATTTAGCGACGGAATTAGTATTCGACGGTAATAATTTATAATAAGATGACATATAAAATCCAAAATATTTTCTCTTACAAAGCCCACGGAAATCCGCCGCTAATTAACGATGGAATTTTCCGCTGCTAAAAATCTGTCGCTAATCTCGGTTTTTCTTGTAGTGAAGGCAATCTATATATTGAAACAAGCATCAAGAGCATGATATGAAAAGTGCAAAATCACTTTCATAAGTATGGGTTTTAATGTAGCTAAATCTGACAACTCACTTAACATAAGATTCAATGAATAAACTATCATATATGTACTGGTGTATGTGGATGAAATTTTAATCACAGGCAACACCAAAGAGGAAATCAACAAGGTGATAGAACTCCCAGATCAAAGTTCTTCCATTAACGACCTAGGGGAAATAAACTATTTTTGGGCGGATACATGTTGAAAGGAACTCAGATTCAGAAATATTTCTATCCCAAAAGAAGTACATAAGATAAATACTCACAAAAGCAAACATGGATCATGCAAAACCCCTATCAACGCCTATGATCATTAATCTGCAATTATCTGAGCACAAAGGAGATGATCATTAATCTGCAATTATCTAAGCACAAAGGAGATGCATTGATAATGTAACATAGCACCGAAGTATGGTGGTGGTTGTACAATATGTCACCATCACAAGACTAGAAATATGCTTTAGTGTAAATTATGTTTGCCAACATACGCAGAATCTGCTTAATGTTCACTAAAGGGCAATCAAGCGAATTCTACAATGCTTACACGACATGCAAGACTATGGATTATCAATTGTGCCATGCAAAGATATGAATATTCGATCTTACGAGATGCAGGCTAGGCCAACGACCCTAACAATTCAAGATCGACACCAAGTTACTACATTTATCTTGGCCTAACCCGAACACCTAGCGCATAAAGATGTAGGCAACCATTTTTAGATCCAACACTGAAGCGGAATACTGATCAATTGTTAGCACCACGGCAAAAATCATATCGGTCGAAACCCTAATTGGAGAATTAGAGCTCAAATCGGTATGAAAACCTTAGAACCGTAATCAACCCCGCCTAGCATTCTTGCATGAAACACATTGAAATCGACCTGCATTTCGTACAAGAAAGAACTGGAGCCGACAAGCTGATCATATATCATATATCATCCTACTACCAACACATGGATATTCTCACAAAGGCACTCTCGACTAAGAATCATGTTAGACTGAGAGAGGAGCTAAAAATCACTGATGGGGGACGAAAAGAGGCAGAGAAAAGGAAGAAATCCTAAAACGAATCGATGTAGCATATTAGAGATAAAATGGTTTTCTCAATACATCAAGACAATATATACTCAGGTGACAAAGTGGGTTATAAGCATACATATTCGAATTGCTCATCAGTTTATATTTGGGCTGAATACATCTATTCTGAATAAAAAAACCCATTAGACTTTGTATTGCAAATACAATAAATATAGGTATGTAAAATCATTATGTATCAATTTCTAAAACAATCAATAATAAATTTTTATTTTTTTTATCGAATTCTCAAAAAAGTAAAAGAAAATGGGACATTAAGTACATGGGACATGTACTTATTAGATAATGGATGTCATCTTCTAATCCGAATATTGATGTTCATGAGTTATCTTTGCAAGTGACATCATGATTGAGCTACTCCGTCTCTGTTGGTTAGGATGCTCCTACGAAATGTAAAATATATATTAGCATGAATTAAACGCTTGATTAGCTCCATCAACCATGTTCTCGAATGCTAATGTGGCACAAATTTATAGATTAGTCATGGTATCATCCAAAAATGGAATTGTTCTATCTCTAATTAATAAGAAACACCCAAAATTACTATCAAAGTAGTTTCATAGGTTCACACAAAGCGAATAGTCCTCGATGCATGAATTCCACATAAGTGATAGCACAGAAGAGACAAGACGTGGAAAAAAAAAAAAAAAATAGTTAGTGAACAATCACCTTTAAAAATCTTGTACTTAAAACCATATTTAAACCAAGCCCACCACATATAAAAACACCATCTCATCTCACTCACACACTCCCTCCATCGAAAAACTACAAAATAAAACCCATAAAAAGAGCGAGTTCTCAAATAAAAACAAAGCAAAGAAAACACAAACCTAGTGATACTAGATACAACCAAAATCCAGCACATTTTTTAGACTGAAAATCGAAACGCAAAGGAAAATAGAAGAAAAGTAGCAAAAAAAGCACTGCATGAAACTGCCACTGAAATGGCATTCCCTCCTCTCCTGTATTTTTGAATCCAAATGAAACTGCTCACCAACAACAATCATCTCCTTCTCCGCTCCTTTCCTTTGTTTGCAAAGCTAAAACCCTCCTTCTTCATGACACGTCATCATCACGGCTTCCGTCCCACTAAACCTTCCATCGTCGTCATTATGGGCGCCACTGGCACCGGCAAAACCAAGCTCTCCCTTGACCTCGCCTCCCGCCTCAACTCCGACGTCATAAACTCCGATAAGATCCAAGTCTATTCCGGCCTAGACATCACCACCAACAAAATCCCCCTCGATCAACGCCGCGGCGTTCTGCACCACCTCCTAGGGTCTGTCGATCCTTCCTCGGGCGAGCTTGCACCGTCCGCCTTTAGAGCCATGGCAGATCAGATCATCAGAGACGCTGCGAAACGAGGTAAGATTCCGATCGTTGCTGGCGGATCCAACTCCCTCATTCAGGCGTTGGTTTCGGACAAGTACCGATGCTGCTTTTTGTGGGTGCATGTGGAGGAGGCGGAGCTGAGGGAGTACTTGGACCGGAGAGTGGATGAGATGGTCGGATCGGGGATGGTGGAGGAGCTGGAAGGGTACTTTTGGAATTCCGATTGGAAGAAGAATGTGGGGCTGAATAAGGCCATCGGCGTCCCTGAGTTCTGGGGGTATTTTGGGGAGAAAAACACCGGCTACGAGGAGACGGTAACGCGGATAAAAGAGAACACGTGGCTGCTTGCCAAGGAGCAGACGAGGAAGATCGGACGACTGGCCGAGGTATGGAACCTGATAAAGGTGGATGCGACGGACGTCGTGAGGGCGAAGCTGAGTGGGGCCCACGAGAGTGTGGAGGATGAGAGGTGGGAAAGGGACGTGGCATGTCCGGCTTTTGGAGCTGTTGATAAATTCTTAAAAATATCCGGGGATAAAGTGTAAATTTTTATATTTGTGGATTGTTTAGGGGCTGATGTGAAAAAGGGGGCGGTCGATTTTGCGGATTAGAGCGCCTCTCAGTCCGTATATGGGGTGTAGAGAGTAAAACGAGGTAAAAGCGAGGGCATTTTGAAGAATGAACGTTTTATTTTTCAAATATTTTCGTAGTCATTTTGGTTAATAATTGTAAAATTGAGGGGGGCAAGCGATTAATATGCTGAGGTGGTAGTTTAGCTAGAAGACGGCTTAAACATGTATTAAGCGTGAGTTTTAAATTAAAGAGTAACAAGACGTTAGAATTGCTAATTAGAGCATTAAATAAATGTGTTAGTTCAGAGATAATACATTTGACGTGGGATCAATGTGGCATTGCATGACAAGTAAGCAGTGGTGACAGTTTGTTGGTCCTATTATTATTTTTTGTTATAATTTGGTGTTTTCATCAAATCAGCATCATATGCATGAACCAAACTGGAAGCATATTCATAAAACTGTGAGTAGTCCTTCTCAGTACAGGATGCAGATGTTTTGTGTTTGTGTGTGTGGGGAGAGGAAGGGTGGGGGTTAGGGTTGATGGGCTATGTATTTTAGGGTAAATTAAATTCTGTTGAAGAATTTTATTGAAACCAAGCATGATAGTATTTGTTGAAAATTTATTGTTACTTTGAAATTCGGAGAGTCCTAGTAGAGTAGCTCCCCAATTTCTTTCGTGGTTTGAACATCATTTCTTTGCTTATTGTCTGTGTTCAGTGCCTGAGCACAAGTTGAACACTGGTTACATCAATGGAATATGCAAAACATTACACTGTCGTAATTTTAATTATTTATAAAAGCAGTTGAGCATGCGTCTCCTTTGTCGCCCCTGACGGCGTTGCCTAGGCGGATATTGCGCTTGCCTAGATAAGTTACAACTTATCTAGGCAAATACAGTTGAGCATGTATGTTATGAAGTGCTCTTTGTTCATGCACATGAAACTTCTTAATATTAGTAAGTAAATAAGTTACAACTTATCTAGGCAAATACAGTTGAGCATGTATGTTATGAAGTGCTCTTTGTTCATGCACATGAAACTTCTTAATATTAGTAAGTAAATAAGTTACAACTTATCTAGGCAAATACAATTGAGCATGTATGTTATGAAGTGCTCTTTGTTCATGCACATGAAACTTCTTAATATTAGTAAGTAATTAAGTTACAACTTACAAGAAACGTCTAGCAAATACATCATATCATCCGTCTGGATGGTACGTTAGTCATAAAATTGGGTTCATTATACTTTAATTTGTTCATAAATGAAAAGTCAGGTTTTGCTTGAATTTATATATATTATAGAGAGGTGTAAGTAATCTAGGTTGCTAGCTAGGTAGCTCATTGCAGAATCAGTATGAGAAAATGATGTTTGTTGAAATAATAGCTGATGGACTGGTAAAAGAGCTTTTATTTTTGTTATCAGTAGCTAGCTATTGTACAGGTAAAAAATTTATGGTACCTAAAATTTAAGGACAGAGTTCTATGGAAGTAGACATGGTAGAGTTGCAGTTTCTGCCGCAGCTAATTCCATTTGATTTCCAATGTAATAACAGATTGATTACATTATTATAAATTTATTTGACATTGAGAACTGAGCTGGGTTTCACCAAAATGCATGCTTTGTCTACTGTGCTATGCTCAATGCTCTAAACGGTATATTATATCTGGCCGTCCGGTGCATGTTACCTATTACTTAAAAAAAAAAAAAAAAAGTTAGTCACATAATTTTATGTTGCCCTGTTGTCTATAAAATATCGCACATATCCTGTTGTTAAATAAACAAAATTATACTCCTATAACATAAGCAAGAGTAGAAGTTATTCAAAAGAATAAAGAGAAGTCAGATTTACTCATTTGAGTCATTTCTGTGATTGTTACATGTTTTCACGCAGCACTCTTAGTTTGTAGCTCTTCAAAAGCCTCATGAATTTTATCATACATTTATACTAATGTGTAATACGTGCGTTGCACGTGACAATATTATTAAAAATAATTTATTATTTTAATGTTAAAATGAAAATTTTGTTATACAATATATGGTAAACTTTCATATAAAATACATAAATCTTTGATTGAAATTATTATTATTGTTTGTGTGTAATTTATGTTCTTGCAAAAACAATATCCATGTGTGTGTACTGAGAATATTTGCTCTTCGCATTACAGATATACATTATTACAATTCTATACAAAGCCGCATGGGCTTACATTCTCTTTACTGTTGTCTTTTGGTCTTGATAGTGGGCTGACTATTGGTTAGCCCGTCATTCCTTTTTCATGTATAAATAAAAACTGTTAGCACATTTATCAGTATCAATTGTACAGAAACTTTTCCTTCAATAAAATAAAAGCATTCTCATCTGTGTTCGAATTCTTTTATGGTATCAGAGCCTTTAGGCCACACGGCGATCAAGATCTGAAACCTTCTATCATCTGCTTTGTATTAACCAGTCGGTGGATCATTCAGCCACCTTCAGCACTATTTTGTGCCTTGCCAGAAGAGCATTCAGAGTATTTTCATCATTATACTCTCGGTTGCATCAAAATCGGTTTCTCCTCAGAATCATTTCATCACAGGAGTTACCATTCTCGATCAAGGCAGTTTCTGTCATCAGTTCTTGTTAATTTCGTGCCACACCCAAGGATACTCAAAGAATTCTCATCATCATATCCTTGGCTACATCGGAATTAGTTTGTTATTAGAGTTCTTGACTTCCTCATTTAACCCGTTTGCTTCATTTCCCATCTACTGGCTGCATATCTTCATTTGCCACGCCAATTTTCTCGATCAAGATTCTTTTCCAACATCATCTTTAGATTATCAACCAGCCATGGCAGTTGATGATGATGTTTCATCAGCGACATCAAGAACTGATGTTGCTCACAATAACACATCAGCCAATATCCTGATTAAACCGAAGAGCCAGATAATCACCATACCCCTCGATGAGGACAATTTCATCATGTGGAAATATCAAGTGGAGACGGCACTGAGGGGATATGGACTTCTTGACTACATCAAAGGTACAATCAACGTACCACTTGTGATGATAACAGGTAGCAAAGGTGTCATTAGCAATAATCCAAATTATGCAAGATATATGAAACAAGATAGCTTGTTAGCATCTTGGTTATTATCGTCTATCAGTGCTAACCTACTATCTCAAATAGTAGGTTGTAATACTTCACATGAGATCTTGGCATCTGTAGAACAAATATTTAGTGCACAATCATCTGCTAGAATAATGCAATACAGAATGAAACTTCAAAATTCAAGAAAAGATGATATGCCAATGAGGGAATACTTAGCAAAGATTAAGAATCTATGTGATAGACTTAGTGCAGTGGGACATAAAATTTCTGATAGTGAACAAGTGTTGGTCATTACAGGAGGGTTAGACCATGAATACGAATCTTTAGTCACATATTTAGCCACGCAACCTACCTTGCCTAACATGCAGTTTGCTCACTCGGCACTCTTAGCACACGAAGGTAGAATCGAACAAATGAAAGCGATACAAGGCGATTTCTCAACCAATTACGCAACAAACTCAAGAAACAAAAATCCACCAAAGAATCAAAACAGATCTGATAATCAAGGTTAGAGAACTAACCAGGCTAATAGAGGCAGGGGCAGAGGAAGGTGGAACAACAATAATAGGGTCAAATGCCAAATTTGCGAGAAATTTGGTCATCTAGCAATGCGATGCTACTTTAGATTCAATTCTGAGTACAACACTGGTCAATCAAGTCAAATCGGACAGAAAAAACCCACCGCAAACATGGTTCAGATCAACAGTGCTGCAGCTAATCAAGGTCAACCTAGCAACAGTGACGATCACAACAAACAAGAAGACACCAACACTGAAGATTGGTATCCAGATTCAGGTGCTACTAATCATCTTACAAACAATTTGCATAATCTTAATCTTGGGAACATGAGCTATTCAGGTAAACATTCAATTCGTATGGGTAATGGTGAAGCAATAAGTAGATCGCATGTTGGGAATGGATACATAAAAGGTAATAGGCAACTCTATTTAAATAATTTATTAAGAGTGCCTGACATAAAAAAGAATTCAATGAGTGTTTCACAGTTTGCCAATGACAACAACGTATACTTTGAGTTTCACCCAAAATTTTGCCTTGTGAGAGATTTACTAGATCAAAATATAATTTTACAGGGTAAAATGGATAAAGGCCTTTACAAGTTTACCAATGGAGGGACTGGAAATGCTTATAATGATGCAAATTGGTGTAAAAGCACTTGTAATAATGCTGATATGGATATTAAAAGTTCTGTTAATGATACTGATGCTAATAGTAGACATAAAAATATTCTTGAAACTTGGCATTACAAGTTGGGTCATCCTAGTATCGATGTAGTTAAGCAAGTATTGAACGAAAATAACATTTCATATGAAAATTTACCTTTACCACACATTTGCACACACTGTCAATTAGGCAAAAGCTATAAATTGCCTTTCAGTCATTCTGAAACAGTTTATAGTAAACCACTTGAGCTCATAGCAGCAAATTTATGGGGACCTGCTCCACTGAATTCTACACAGGGTTACAGGTACTACATTTCTTTCATAGATGCATATTCTAGATACACGTGGATTTACTCTCTTAAAAATAAGCCTGACACACATGATACTGTTATACATTTCGTGAATTTTATTGAAAAACAGATTAATTGTTGTGTTAAAAAATTTCAAACTGATGGGGGAACTGAGTTCAAACCCCTTAGAGAAATTTTTTTCATAAGAAAGGAATCATTCACAGAATAACATGGCCATACACTTCTGAGCAAAACGGTTTAGTTGAAAGAAAATATAGGCACATCGTCGAAACTGGAATTACTTTACTATCACAAGGGTTTTTACCTATGAAATACTGGTTTGAAGCATGTACAACAGCAGTTTTTCTCATAAACAGGTTACCCACAAAAGTTATAAAACATAAAAGACCCTATGAGAAATTATTTCAAATCAAACCAGATTACAGTCAATTAAAAACCTTTGGATGCCTATGTTTTCCATGTTTAAGACCTTTCAACAAACACAAATTAAGTTTAAGATCAGCACCATGCACGTTTCTGGGTTATTGTTTCAACCAGAAAGGATACAAACGCATGGATAGTAAAGGTAAACTTATTATATCTAGGCATGTCATGTTTAATGAGAATGTCTTTCCATTTGCAGAAAAAGTAAAAGACATCAACCAAGGGTCCAAGGACATAAGAATATCAGTGCCAATTGTACCAGCATTAATAGAATGGACTGACAATGGTGGTACTGGGACCAGTCATACTCATTCAGACCAAGAAGTCAGTGTTCCCAGCACCAAAGAAGGGTACAGTTCAGATGAATCTATTGATCAAAATCAACCAGAAATGGACAACTATACTAACAAAGAGCTGCAACAAACAAAAGGCAATGACAGAAATGACATGAACACTACACAATACAATGAAGAACCCGATGATCATGTAGAGGGACAACATCAAAGTGCTGCACAGACTGGACATCACATGATCACCAGGTCCAAACATGGAATTTTCAAGCCAAAGATGTACATTGCTACTATAAGTGAAACCGAACCCACTAGTTATGAGCAAGCTATCAAAAGTGACAACTAGACGAAAGTTATGAATGAAGAATATAGTGCTTTAATTAGAAACAATACATGGAGTATTGTTAAACTACCCAGCAACAAGAATGTGGTTGGATCTAAATGGACTTATAAAATAAAAAGGGATGCTAAAGGAAACATATCCAAATACAAGGCAAGGTTAGTCGCAAAGGGCTATACACAACAGTATGGTTTCGATTTCAATGAAACGTTCTCACCGGTTGTTAAACCTACCACAATTAGAGTTGTTCTAAACATAACATTGATGAAGCAGTGGAATGTTAGACAGCTTGACATTAACAATGCATTCTTAAATGGTGAATTACAAGAAGAAGTGTACATGCAGCAACCCAAAGGATATGTTATTCAAGGAAAGGAGGGACACGTATGCAGACTCAATAAAGCTATCTACGGGTTAAAACAAGCATCTAGGGCTTGGTACGATAAATTAAAGACTATTTTGATCAAGATGGGATTCAATAACACGAAAGCTGATAACTCACTGTATACCAGAATGTCAGAAACAAATATTATGTACGTTCTGGTTTACGTTGACGACATTCTCATCACTGGGAATAATAAGCACGAAATTAACAGTATTGTACAATGCTTAAATCAGAAATTTGCTATAAAAGATCTAGGTGAAATGCAGTACTTCTTAGGCATTCAAGATGATAGAAGAAACCTATCAGAAATATTCCTATCGCAAAAGAAATACATACAGAGATTCTGATCAGGGCAAAGATGTATCAAGCAAAACCTTTATAACTCCAATGACAAGCAATTTACATCTATCAAAAAAGAGATGTGAAGCTATCGAAGATATAAAGTTATACAGAAGCATCGTTGGGGCCTTACACTATGCTACTATCACCAGACCAGATATAAGCCACAGTGTTAACAGAGTATGTCAATACATGCAAAATCCACTTAGTGATCATTGGAAGGCCGTAAAACGTATTCTTCGATATTTGAAAGGTACACTAAACTACGGTCTTAGCATTAAAGCAAACAAATGTATGAGTTTAGAGGCTTACAGCGATGCTGATTGGGCTAACGATCCAGATGATCGAAAATCGATATCTGGATATTGTATTTACCTCGGCAACAACCCAATATCGTGGTGCATGAAAAAGCAGTCGACTATTTCACGCTCGAGCACGGAAGCTGAATACAGGGCAATTGCTAGTACCACGGCGGAGATCATTTGGATTGAGACCCTAATTTGTGGACTAGGGCTTCACTTGCCACGAAGGTCAGTGATTTGGTGCAACAACTCGAGCGCCGTCTCTCTCTCTCTATTAACCCTGTACAACACTCCAGAACTAAACACATCGAGGTGGATCTGCACATCGTGCGTGAATGAACAAGCAAAGGGAAACTGGAAGTTAGACACATTCCAGCATACTATCAGAGAGCTGATGCACTGACGAAAGCACTTTCATTTAAGAATTTTATTCGATTGAGAGAGACGATGGGTGTTTGCAGTCACGACGACGGAAATGGAGAAGGGGTTAGAAAACCCTAGTTTTAATCGAGGGGGAATATTGAGAATATTTGCTCTTCGCATTACAGATATACATTATTACAATTCCATACAAAGCCGCATGTGCTTACATTCTCTTTACTGTTGTCTTTTGGTCTTAATAGTGGGCTGACTATTGGTTAGCCCGTCATTCCTTTTTCCTGTATAAATAAGAACTGTTAGCACATTTATCAGTATCAATTGTACAGAAACTTTTCCTTCAATAAAATAAAAGCATTCTCATCTATGTTCAAATTCTTGTAGTGTGTATTTGAGAATTTTTTTTTAATATAGATATACTAGTGGAAATGATGTATGTTTTTTTGAAAGTTAAGCGCTAATTTTATGAATCAACGTAATATTTACAATTTTAAGCTCTCAAGCATATACACGCATATGCAAGGCTTACAAATTGAATAATCTCAAAACATTACTAATGTTACTATAGCAAATTATATGATCCATAAATCAAAAGAATACTGTGGTAAAAGCAAATAACAAATAACAGTAACTTGTTGCATAGCTCATTGAAGCTTGATGTATCCAATTTACAGAGTGTCCCATGATAAGTTTGTTAGCCTCAGGTCTACATGTTGATAAACAACATAACATGAAATCTGAAAAACGAAGCCTCATGCAACCATAAGAGATCCCAAAATCCAGAATATCACTTAACATCAATGAATTGTCACTGCAACTACATCAATTAGAAGAAGTACAGCCTTAGCACATCATGTAAGAGAAGGGTCATATAGCGGATTTTTCCTGATATGCCTTCTGGTAGATTTCAGCTTACTACTGAGAGGCATCATATCCTCTGGACCATAATCATTACCTGTTGGGGTTTTTTGCGCAATGGAAGTTTGACAAAACGCCCGAAAAGCATGATCTTTATCACCCAATCACTTGAAGATGAATTTGACTGAAAAACAAAAAACAACACAAATAATATCGGAAATATGAACACACGATATTCCACCCAACCGCCCTCTTTATTGATTCACCAACAAAAAATTGTTTACAATCGATCTCAACTATCGTTACAAACAATTACAACTTGAACCAATAACCATATTAAGAATTAGGTAGAGAATATCTAATGGCTAAAAAATTTGAAGGAGAACACTCAATTTGGAATAGCTAAAATGATCACTCTTAGTGGTTCTCACCCACACCTAATGAAGATATTCACTAGGCCTTTTATAAAGTGAATTGCTTCATACCCAAGTAAATTTGGCAATCAAATTATCTTCATATATATTAGAAAACTATTTGGATAAGCACCAATTAATTATAGCCTTCAATTCTAAATATCCCACAAATATAGCAACAACCTTCCATAAAATCTTCATAGATTATTTGTTGCCCAAAATTGTTGTGACTTGTGTACCACAAATTTCAACACTCTACCTTGATACCAAATCATAATATTTCCTCCACTCAAAACAAACCAACTTAACTCTCACTTTCAACCTTCTTTTCTCAATTAACACTTCTCGATTTTAGCAGCTGCGAGATAAGACCATCATGTCTTCTCTTCAAGTCCAGGCTCAATTGATTTCCTGGCTCAATCACACCTTCTCTTTATTGATATACGCCTACCACTTGGTCCCTCTTCATCTGTATGGATCCCTCGAGAATTATCAACGTGAAGACAACAATCAATAACATGATTCTCAACGGATCCTCGGCAGTTGTAACACCCTACATCCATTAATGTCACTCACAAAGGGAATGCATTAACTTTCATGGAGCATTTTAAGTGTGTATAGAACAGAAACTTAACAACAAGACAGATATAAACAGTACTAAAACTTTAAAACTTTACTTCATTGCAGCGGAAAATACATAAGTTTGATTACATCATCAAAAACCAGAGTCAAAGTACATAATATCCATCTTGACCAACTCAAAGTACATAAATTGTAAGACATAACCCCAGTACAAAATAGCCATAAATAAGAGAGGCTGAACTTTACTTCAGCGATCCAAGCAACTTCTAAAAGTAGAGATATAGCTGTCCAAAATAAAGCTCCGCTGGTGCTAGTTCCAACCTGAGCACCTGGGGGGGGGGGGGGGAGGAAGAAAAGAGGAGGAAACAAAGGGGGTCAGACATTAAGTCTGGCGAGTGCGATAACTTTAACAATATAATTATCAAAGTAACTAGGCTAAGGCATAAGTTGGAAAATAAGGAAATGACTGTGAACAATTGAGTATGGCAGAGTATACAAGGAAATAAGGTTGAACTAAGATAACGTTAAAGCGCACCTAAACCACTATAAGATAATTACTATACTGCACCACCACTACTATACTGTAATTGCTATACTGCACCACCACTACTATACTATAATTGTTATACTGTACCACCACTAGTCACCCTAAGGTTGATCCCGCCTACAGAACTTAATAATGATAATGCTAATTTCGTGCACCCCTAGCTGCCTTCATAGGTGCCGCCTTCCCCTATCTCCACTAGGTGTACCCACTACCCCCATGCGATCGGCTCCCTAACTCGTAGATACCCAAGCTGGCCCCACAGTGGGGTGTATCACTCCCCAAAGTGGCAACCCGATACCACCAATAATGCACGACTTATACCTACACGATGCAACAATGTCTTACCTACCAGCCCGGGTCCACACACACATATGAACCCGTTGGACTTGCGTTGCCACCGCTAACCCGTTTTGGCCTCTTATAGTAAAGCCCAGTATGCGTGTCCCGTCCTCGACTTGGGTCAAGCCCACAAAGATACGTATGGGTTACTGGTTGAAACGGGCCCCCATTACTTGACAAAAGCTATCCACCTAAGCTTGGTCCCCTCTAGTACATCCCACTTAACCCTCTTCTTATTCATGTTCACTTACATGTTTCAATTTTGGTTAAGTGTTTCTAATCGTATTTCAAATGCCACCCAAGGCACCTACTAGATTCCACATGCTACCCAAGGCACCCACTTAACCCCCTCATGTCCCACTACATATTTATTTGGTTAAGTGTTTCTTAATTCATTAAGACCGTAACCTTATAAAGACCTCTCACATTAGACTGGCATTTGTGGCAGCTTGATTTGCCGGGCGGTCCGAGCAGTCTTAGACCACAAAAGTGCCTAACCTCATGTCTTTACAACTGTTACGCATTTAGTTTATGCCTAAGACCTCGCACATTAAACTGGCATTTGTGGCAATTGGATTTACCGGGCGGGTCTGTGTAATCTTACACCACAAAAGAGCCTAACCTCGTGTCTTAGACGATTAATTACTCATAATTAAACATTCACCCATTTGAATTACTTTCCCTATTCAAATTATCAATCAATTCCAAATTTAACTAGGGCCATAATTGACTCAATTATGTCCATCCATTTATGGTATGCAAAATCATACCAATTTTCATCACAAAATTATTTTATGCCATTTAAGGCATTTATGCCAATTTTTAATATTAAATCTTTTTAATATTATCCCATTACCCCACGTTGTACGTTCGTTCGTTTAACGTAAAATATACGTTAGACTCGAATAGTCTAACTCATAGAATAAAGAGAAAACATCACAACATACATATAGATAAAACTAGATCTAAACATAGGGGTGAACTTGCATGTGTGAATAATGTTCTACATCTAAAACTTGCATAGGCCAAAGTTATAACTTGCATAAAACTACATATGTCATAGATCCAAATCTAAAGGTGTATACTTGTTTAGATAATGGTCACAACTTGCATAAATCATGTATGTCATGGATCTACATCTAAAGGTGTAAACTTGCATAGGCAATAACCACAAACTTGCATAACATGATTCATATTCCAAACTCATATATTTATATAAACTTGCATATGTGATTTATGCAACATAACAATGGTGTAAACTTACATCTAAACATGTAAACTAGCATGTAGAATTTATCATAGAACTCACACATGTCATATCCTAACTTTAGATCAAATTTTTACATAAACTAGATGTCATGAAACATGTAAGGTTGCATATAATTTTCCCCAATTTGCATATGATTCATGTCTAAATCAAAATCTAAACTTGCATACATACATATGATTTATCATATGAATCAATATAACCAAACTAGCATATGAACAAAATGATGATTTGATTATACATAAGCCAATCATAGAATTACAACATAGATGATAGCATCGTAACTTTACAACATAGACGATCACAACATAACATCATAGAATTTACAACATGTATGATAACATCACAATTTTACAACATAAATAATAACATGCGGTCAATTATTCACATCATATCCAAATAATCCACATCATAACTCAATCCAATTAAATTGATAATTATTTTATTAAAGAAATCGAACTCACAACTCAAAAAGGTCTCGAGTTCTGAATTCTGAGTTCTAAAGTTGTATTAGCTTTCCTTTGAAGTAGATTCGTTGTTAGAGTTGAAAAGAATTGAATTTGATTTGCTTTCTTCCTCTCTAATTGGTGGCGACTATTCTGAGTTGCTAAGTGACGGCATGGAGGCCATGAATCTAATTTTATTTTGATTTTAGGGTTTGAGTTTATAGGTGTTTTTTATAGAGTTTAGGATTAGTTAGGCCGTCCGATCAACCCAGAATTAATCCCAACCAATTAGAGCAGATCATAAACCCTAATGAGTCAGAACACAGTCACAAACAGGTCATCAATCAAATCTGCCTGGGGGTGGGGCCGGTCGACCCCCAGGTCGACCTGGTCAGGGTAGGTCGACTCCCGGGTCGACCCCAAGGTCAACTTGGCCCTGGCGGGAATTTTCCCGCCTAGCCCATCTGACTCTGAAATTTGAATTTTTCGAAATCTGTTTTAAATTTTCTGAAACTTCCGATGGCCATAACTTCTTTATACGAAGTCCAATTCACGCAAACTCGGACTCTATCTCAACCAGAATTCCGAGACGAACACAATGGCGTAACCCATTTCCCTTAATTCTTACATCTGAGATTATTTATTCTTTAATTTGTTATTATAATGTTAACAGAAATACGGGGTGTTACATTCTCCCCTCCTTAAAGGATTTCGCCCCCGAAGTCTCCAAGTTAAGGAGAATGCATATCCTAACATCCAAACAACCATCTACTCAACCATCAAACACAACCATCCATTGTCCTTATAAAATTCCTAATGTTGTATGAACATATGCAAGAAGTGTGTGTATATGTTCCTTATCTAATGCAAAATCAAGTGGTCTACTTATTCAATTGACCTCCTTAATGCAAACCATGATAGTGTCATGCGTCCATTATGTATGGGAAAGAATCCTATCGATACATATTATTTCTACATGTGTGCACAACCATTCACCAAAATGCAACATACATATGATAGCACAACCATTATACATCCATTAACTAGTGCCTAAAGTGTGTATATGCAGTATGCAATATGAAGTGACAGAGCCGATCTAGTGCCTAAAGTGTGTATATGCATCCACGAGCAACCACTAGCAAACACTTGCATCCACATGCATCCATCATACATAACATGTCTCAAACACATGTTTCAACCATAGGACTACCCTATCTAAAGGTCAAAGATACTAGCGAGAGGACATACTAAAATAAGATAAGTACAAGCTAAGCGATAAAGGAGAAATTAAAAGACATACCCTCGAAAAGAAAAGGGTGCAATGAATGCATCTTCTTTTCTGTCTCCCAAGTAGTGTTGCTCTCATCATCTCCCCATTGCACTTTGACTAGCTTGACCTCTCGATTACTCAACTTCTTAATCTCCGACCCAAGAATGCACGTAGGAGCTCGTCGAATTGTCGCATCACGCTCGATCTCCACCTCTCTAAGCAAGCTCGGCTCCACCACTTCCACGGTCTTATGCAAGCACTTCCTCAAATGTGATACATGGAATACATCGTGTACACCACTAAGTCTCTCGGGCAACTCTACTCTATACGCCATCTGTCCAATCCTCTCCTTAATAGGAAACAGCCCTACGAACCTTGGTGCTAACTTCCCAACGGACCCAAAGCGAACGACATTCCGTAATGGAGACACCTTGACAAAGACCGTGTCCCCAATATAAAACTCAAGATCTGTCCTCCTCTTGTCCGCATAAGATTTCTGCCTATCTTGCGCCGTCTTCATCCTCCTTCGAATCAAATCGATCTTTTCCGAAGTCTCTCTAATCATATCGGGTCCAAGCAAGATCTTATCTGTAGACTCCCACCAACATGTAGGCGAATGACACGGCCGTCCATAAAGAGCCTCGAACGGTGCCATGCCAATGCTAGACTGAAAGCTATTATTATATGCGAACTCTACCAACAGAAGATGTTCCTCCCATGTACCTCCGAAGTCTAAGACACATAGCCTCAAAAGGTCCTCTAGAATACGATTCGCCATCTCGGTCTGGTCGTCCGTCTGAGGATGATATGTGGTGCTCAAACATAACTGAGTCCCTACCGCCTCTTGCAAGCTTTTCCAAAATTCACTAGTAAAGATAGGATCGCGGTCGCTCAATATGCTAGAAGGAACACCGTGCAAACGAACTATCTCTCAAACGTATACGGAGGCTAACCATGGAGCAGTCCTCTTACTCTTCACGGGAATGAAATGGGCGCTCTTAGTAAGTCTGTCTACCATGACCCAAATCCCCGTATTACCCTTTCTCGATCTCGGTAACCCATCAATAAAGTCCATCGAGACACTTTCCCACTTCCATTGTGGAACCTCCAATGGGTGAAGCAAACCACCGGGCTTCTTTTGCTCTGCTTTTACTTATTGACACACCAAGCATCTAGCGACAAACTCAGCCACATCCTTCTTCATGCCGGCCCAAAAGTAAACTCGTCTCATGTCAATGTACATCTTGTCCCCGTCGGGATGGATAGTCATCTTCGAACGATGTGCACCATCAAGAATGGTCTTCCTCAAATTCTCGTCCCGTGGTACACAAAGTCTACCGTCCCTACGTAACCAACCTTTTTCATCTAGGGTATACCTACGGAGATGATTCGATGACTCCCCTCTTTTGAGCTTCTCTACCAACTCAACCAACTGTGGGTCATCTCGCTGTGCCTCATCAGTCCATCCCAAAAGCGTAGGTCTAACCTCTAAGGATGCTAGCAAACCGGGTACAAAGTCAATGGAAGGTCTAAAGTCAAACATAGAGAAGAACTCTAAGCTTCACCGCTCAACAAACAACGGACTCAAGGATAACCTTTTCCTACTTAAGGCGTCTTCCACCATGTTACCCTTGCCAGGGGTATATGCTATTTCGAAGTCGTAGGATGCTAAGAATTCCATCCACCTTTGCTGCCTCAAGTTCAAGTCCTTCTGAGAGAATAAGTATTTTAGCGATTTGTGGTCAGTGAACAATTCGAATTTCTCGCCAAGAAGATAATGGCTCCAAGACTTAAACGCGAAAACAATAGCGGCCAACTCTAGGTCATGTGTAGGGTAATTTCTCTCATGCACTCTCAACTGCCTTCCACCATAGGCTATTACCCTTCCCTCTTGCATTAAGACTGCGCCTAGTCCTGTTCCACAAGCATCGGCATAAACGGTAAATGGCTTACTCCCATCTGGCAACACTAAGACTGGGGCTGTGGTCAAAATTCTCTTTAAACGTTGGAACGCATCATCACAATCTACGTCCCATGTGAAAACTAGGTTCTTCTTCGTCAAGCGTGTTAATGGGGCTGATATTTTTGTGAAGTCCTTGATAAATTTCCTATAGTAGCCAACCAACCCTAAGAAACTCCTCACCTCAGTAGCTTTTATAGGGACATTCCAATCTTGGATGGCCACTACCTTTGCGGGATCCACAGCTATCCCTTCTTTGGAAACCACGTGCCCTAAGAATCGCACTTCCTTACTCCAAAAGTGACATTTAGAAAATTTAGCTTTAAGGCTATGCGCTCGAAGGGTCTCCAACACTTCCCTAAGATGTAGGGCATGCTCTTCCTGGCTCTTAGAAAAGATCAAGATGTCGTCCATAAAGACTACCACGAATTTATTAAGATACTCCCTTAACGCCCTACTCATCAAGTCAACAAAGTATGCGGGGGAGTTTGTCAAACCGAAGGGCATCACAAGCCACTCGAAGAAGCCGTCTGGAGTCCTAAAGGCAGTCTTGTCTATGCTATTCTCAGCCACTCTCAACTGATGGAAACCCATAGCTAAGTCCAACTGCGAAAACACTGAGGCGCCAACTAACTGATCGAAGAGATCGTCAATCCTCGGTAGTGGGTGTCTATTCTTCTTAGCATGCTTATTGAGTTCTCTATAGTCCACACAAAGTCTAAGGGACCCATCTGCCTTCGCGGCAAATACTACTGGAGCACCCCACTCCGATATACTACGTCTGATGAACCCCTTCTCAAGCAATTCTTTCACTTGCTTACTGAGTTCTCTTCTCTCTCTTGGAGCCATGTGGCGCACTGGCAATGCAACTGGCTTTGCATTATCTACTAGATATATTCGAAAGTCTATCTCGCGTTTTAGGGGTAAACCCCTCACCTCATCAAAGACATCAACATATTCACGGACTATACGAACAGAATGTAAATCATCATCGGATGCGTCAAGGGATTCTATGTAGCTAAGCATTACTGGACCTCTAGGGTCACAAGAAATATCAAGGGTCTTTCCACAACGAGTCAACAATCTAACTACCCTTCTTTCACAATCTAGGATGGCGCCGTATCTAGTTAGCCAATCCATACCTAGAATCAAGCCGTAGCCCATGAAGCCAAGAACAAAGGCGTTGCATTCAAACTCAATGCCCAAGATAAACACTCTTAAATCCCGACAAATCATAGAAAGATGAGCCGAACCACCAATAGGATTTGAGACTACTAAGGGATCCGTAACAAGACTAGTATCTAGGTGCAGTGTTTCAACTAATGATGTAGAGATAAACGAATGTGATGCGCCAGAATCGAATAAAGTATAGATAGGATGATCAAACAGGAAAACTAAACTTTCAACGGAAATTGCTCTACCTCGTTCTTGTAGTGGTGGGACCACGAGAGCCTGAAGTTGTCCCCTTGCCTGCCCTGGTGCCATAAGAGCCTGCACCTGTCCTCCCAGGTAGACCCTGCCCTCTGCCCTTTCCTTGGGCAGTCCTTAATCAGATGTCCCGCTTCGCCACAGTGGAAATAACCAGTCTTCTTTTTCTTCCTACAATCTTTGCTTAGATGGCCAGGTGTCCCACAGTTAAAGCATCTTTTCTTTCCCTTAGCATTGTTGCCTTTACCACCTTTCTTGTTCTGTTGTTGCTGTTGCGGTTTCTTTTGATCCCCCTTTCTTCTCGGGTGCCTTATTAGCATTGACGCCCTTCTCTTCTTCATGCATAAGCGCCATGTCAACTAGTCTCTCAAAGGTAGCCCCCATGGGGATGTGAGTCATAGCTAACCCATGAAGCGTCTCGTTCAAACCCTTAACAAATCTCAGGGCCTTCTTTTTTGGTGTATTCACCAAGTCCAAGCCAAATCTTGCCAACTGATTGAACTTGTTGACGTATTCTTTCATCGATAGATTCCCTTGCTTCAACGCCAAAAATCTTTCCATGTATGGATTCTCTTCAGCCTGTGAGAGAAACTTCGCCTCAAACCTCCGCCTGAAGTCTGGCCATGTATCAACTGGACGCTCTCCATTAGTGACCTCCCACCAAAACGAGGCCTCATCCTTCATTAGCCAGGCAGCTAACTGGACCTTTCTTCCATCTTCCACTTCAAAGATTCCAAACAATTCTTCCACCTCCTTTAGCCAATTACGAGCTTCAACAAATGTCTCCGTCCCGTGAAAAGGTTTTCCACCCATTACCCTAAAGTCCTTATATATCTTCGCAAAAGTATAGACACGAGGAGGAGGAGGATTTGCTGGACCTGCAGTGGTGACCCTAGTCTCCAAATACCTCCTAAAACATCGTGGTATCGTTATCCCCTCGGGTATCTTGGGAATTCCAGACATGCTGAAACGAAAAAGGAAAGATTCAATACAAAAGAACCAAAGGAAAGATATATGGCTCTTGGGGTTATGCTTTCAAAAATAAGCTTTTCTCTTGAAAATACTTTCCTTAAAACATACTTTTGATGGTACTTCTTTATAAAAGTTGTTTTTCAAAAACACTTTTCAAAATTCATATCTGTTCTGGTAACCTTCGGCTCTAATACCACGTGTAACACCCCACGTCCATTAATGTCACTCACAAAGGGAATGCATTAACTTTCATAGAGCATTTTAAATGTGTATAGAACAAAAACTTAAAAACAAGACAGATATAAACAGTACTAAAACTTTAAAACTTTATTTCATTGCAGCGGAAAATACATAAGTTTGATTACATCATCAAAAACCATAGTCAAAGTACATAATATCCATCTCGACCAACTCAAAGTACATAAATTGAAAGACATAACCCCAGTACAAAATAGCCATAAATAAGAGAGGCTGAACTTTACTTCAGCGATCCAAGCAACTTCTAAAAGCAGAGATATAGCAATCCAAAATCAAGCTCCACTGGTGCTAGTTCCAACCTGAGCACCTGGGGGGAGGGGGAGGGGAGGAGGAAGGAATGAGGAGGAAACAATGGGGGTTAGACATAAAGTCTGGCGAGTGCGATAAATTTAACAATATAATTACCAAAGTAACTAGGCTAAGGCATAAGTTGGAAAATAAGGAAATGACTATGAACAATTGAGTATGGCAGAGTATACAAGGAAATAAGGTTGAACTAAGATAACGTTAAAGCGCACCAAAACCACTATAAGATAATTACTATACTGCACCACCACTATTATACTGTAATTGCTATACTGCACCACCACTACTATACTGTAATTGTTATACTGTACCACCACTAGTCACCCTAAGGTTGATCCCGCCTACAGAACTTAATAATGATAATGCTAGTTTCGTGCACCCCTAGCTGCCTTCATAGGTGCCGCCTTCCCCTATCCCCACTAGGTGTACCCACTATCCCCATGTGATCGGCTCCCTAACTCGTAGATACCCGTGCTGGCCCCACAGTGGGGTGTATCACTCCCCAAAGTGGCAACCCGATACCACCAATAATGCACGGCTTATACCTACACGATGCAACAATGTCTTACCTACCAGCCCGGGTCCACACACGCATATGAACCCGTTGGACTTGCGTTGCCACCGCTAACCTATTTTGGCCTCTTATAGTAAAGCCCAGTATGCGTGTCCCGTCCTCGACTTGGGTCAAGCCCACAAAGATACGTATGGGTTACTGGTTGAAACGGGCCCCCATTACTTGACAAAAGCTATCCACCTAAGCTTGGTCCCCTCTAGTACATCCCACTTAACCCTCTTCTTATTCATGTTCACTTACATGTTTCAATTTTGGTTAAGTGTTTCTAATCGTATTTCAAATGCCACCCAAGGCACCTACTAGATTCCACATGCTACCCAAGGCACCCACTTAACCCCCTCATGTCCCACTACATATTTATTTGGTTAAGTGTTTCTTAATTCATTAAGACCGTAACCTTATAAAGACCTCTCACATTAGACTAGCATTTGTGGCAGCTTGATTTGCCGGGCGGTCCGAGCGGTCTTACACCACAAAAGTGCCTAACCTCATGTCTTTACAACTGTTACGCATTTAGTTTATGCCTAAGACCTCGCACATTAGACTGGCATTTGTGGCAGTTGGATTTACCGGGCGGGTCTGTGTAGTCTTACACAACAAAAGAGCCTAACCTCATGTCTTAGACGATTAATTACTCATAATTATACATTCCCCCATTTGAATTACTTTCCCTATTCAAATTATCAATCAATTCCAAATTTAACTAGGGCCATAATTGACTCAATTATGTCCATCCATTTATGGTATGCAAAATCATACCAATTTTCATCACAAAATTATTTTATGCCATTTAAGGCATTTATGCCAATTTTTAATATTAAATCTTTTTAATATTATCCCATTACCCCACGTTGTACGTTCGTTCGTTTAACGTAAAATATACGTTAGACTCGAATAGTCTAACTCATAGAATAAAGAGAAAACATCACAACATACATATAGATAAAACTAGATCTAAACATAGGGGTGAACTTGCATGTGTGAATAATGTTCTACATCTAAAACTTGCATAGGCCAAAGTTATAACTTGCATAAAACTACATATGTCATAGATCCAAATCTAAAGGTGTATACTTGTTTAGATAATGGTCACAACTTGCATAAATCATGTATGTCATGGATCTACATCTAAAGGTGTAAACTTGCATAGGCAATAACCACAAACTTGCATAACATGATTCATATTCCAAACTCATATATTTATATAAACTTGCATATGTGATTTATGCAACATAACAATGGTGTAAACTTACATCTAATCATGTAAACTAGCATGTAGAATTTATCATAGAACTCACACATGTTATAGCCTAACTTTAGATCAAATTTTTACATACATTAGATGTCATGAAACATGTAAGGTTACATATAATTTCCCCCAATTTGCATATGATTCATGTCTAAATCAAAATCTAAACTTGCATACATACATATGATTTATCATATGAATCAACATAACTAAACTAACATATGAATAACATGATGATTTGATTATACATAAGCCAATCATAGAATTACAACATAGATGATAGGATCGTAACTTTACAACATAGATGATTACAACATAACATCATAGAATTTACAACATGTATAATAACATCACAATTTTACAACATAAATAATAACATGCGGTCAATTATTCACATCATATCCAAATAATCCACATCATAACTCAATCCAATTAAATTACTAATTATTTTATTGAAGAAATCGAACTCACAACTCAAAGACGGTCTTGAGTTCTGAATTCTGAGTTCTGAAGTTGTATTAGCTTTCCTTTGAAGTAGATTCGTTGTTAGAGTTGAAAATAATTGAATTTGATTTGCTTTCTTCCTCTCTAATTGGTGGCGGCTATTATGAGTTACTAGGTGACGGCATGGAGGCCATGAATCTAATTTTATTTTGATTTTAGGATTTGAGTCTATATATGTTTTTATAGAGTTTAGGATTAGTTTAGGCCATCCGATCAACCCAGAATTAATCCCAGCCAATCAGAGTAGATCAGAAACCCTAATGAGTCAGTACACAGTCACAAATAGGTCATCAATCAAATTTGCCCCCGGGGGGGGGGGGGGGGGAAGGGGCAGGTCGACCCTATGGTCGACCTGGTCAGGGTAGGTCGACCTGGCTAGGTTACTTCGACCCTATGGTCGACCTGGTCAGGGTAGGTCGACCCTATGGTCAACCTGGCCCTGGCGGGAATTTTCCCGCCTAGCCCATCTGACTCTGAAATTTGAATTTTTCGAAATCTGTTTTAAATTTTCTAAAACTTCCGATGGCCATAACTTCTTCATACGAAGTCCAATTCACGCAAACTCGGACTTTATATCAACCAGAATTCCGAGACAAACACAATGGCGCAACCCGTTTCCCTTAATTCTTACACCTAAGATAAGGTATTCTTTAATTTGTTATTATAATGTTAACAGAAATACGGGGTGTTACAGCAGTGATCAAAACAAGCCTCTCCACCTTGCTGCAGACTAGGTTCTTCATTCCAAATTTTCAAAATCTCCTACTCCACAATAGCCACCCATGAAAGCAACATCATCTCTGACATCTACAATTTTCAATCCAAAATCATTACAGGCTATGCGTTGAATTGAGCTTTGATACCAAACTGTTGAGGTTTTGTGTGCAGTGGAAGTTTGACAAAACGCCTGAAAAACATGATCTTTATCACCCAATCACTTGAAGATGAATTTTATTCAAAATAACAATATAAATAATTGAAAATAATAGCAGTACACAAATATTCCACCCAACCACCCTCTTTAATGATTCACCAAAAATAAATTTTATTTACACTCAATGGATTACAACCAAAAAAAAAAAAAAAATACAATAAATCAATAGTCTTATTGAGATAGGCAAAGAATATCTAGATGACAACAAATATTGTTGGAGCAGAGGAGCGATGAAGAATGACGACAAACCCTTGAACAATCTGGAGGCACCAACTGTGTCTTTTAGCAGTAAATAAGAATAGTTACCCTTAGCCTAAATTCCTACATCTTCCTCTCCAGGGCGCAAGCCCATGGAGACACAACCTCACCAGATATTCTCACATGGTTTCTTCTTTTGATGTTCACAATCTAACCAAGAAGGCTGCATATATATAGGAGAATAGAAAGCCTAGGCAAATATCCAAGTTGCCCTTCAAGATATCTCCAAAATATAACCATTCATTTCTTTCCTTCTATGATCAAATCAATCAATTAACCAATAAATAAATCAATCAATAAATCAATCAATTAATCATCCAACCAATTAGTCAATTAATCAATCCAATCAATTAATCAATCCAGTCAATCAATCATTTAATTGATTACATCCTCTTCATAAAATATTTGAATCAAAAAATTCAACAGTCCATCTTGATTCAAATATCGCATATCTCCAACAATCCACAAACAAGTCAACCTAGCTCTTTCACCAACATCTACTCTCTATTAAAACCAACCTCGATTTCAAGGCAACAAGATATACCCCAGTTGATTTGAAAGGACTACGACCGCACCTCAATTACAAACACAACCCACCGCCCGTAAAAGATGCATCTACCATCTGAGCTACACCACACAAAAACCAAGGGTCTAAAAAGTGCTTGCATTACCACAAGATCTCCATCGTCTTTGTGGATTTCAAAACTTTACATTCGTCTCTCTTCATCTCCGGGATCCCTCGAGCATCATCAACATCTAGACCCTTTTCGATACCATGATCCTCCACCTAAGGACCATAAGCATTGACCATATTAACCTCTCCACCTTGCTGTGGACTAGGTTCTTCAACCATCACCCGCCTTCTTCTTCATCTTCTTCCATCTTCCCTCATCCATATCAGAGGGCTTCTTCATATCTCCATCAATTGGACCATTGAGGCATGAACATCCACCATTATAGGCTTCCAAATCCCCTCAATATCTACCATAAAAAATAGTCATCCACAAAAGCAACATCATCTCCAACATCTACAATTTCCATCCAAACTCACTCCAAGCTATGCAATGAACTGAGCTCTACTACAAAATTGTTGGGGTTTTGTGTACAGTAGAAGTTTGACAAAACGCTCAAAAAATAAGATCTTTATCACCCAATCACTTGAAGATGAATTTGATTGAAAAACAAAAAACAACACAAATAATATCGGAAATATGAACACATGATATTCCACCCAACCATCCTCTTTATTGATTCACCAATAAAAAATTGTTTATAATCGATCTCAACTATCGTTACAAATAATTACAACTTGAACCAATAACCTTGTTGAGAAATAGGTAGAGAATATCTAATGGATAAATTTTTTGAAGGTGAACACTCAATTTGGAATAGCTAAAATGATCACTCTTTGTGGCTCTCACCCACCTAATGAAGATGTTCACTAGGCCTTTTATAGAGTGAATTACTTCATATCTAGATAAATTTGGCACCGAAATTATCTTCATATATGTTAAAAAACTATTTGGATCAGCACCAATTAACTATAGCCTTCAATTCCAAATATCTCACAAATATAGCAACAAATCTTCCACAAAATCTTCATAGATTATGTGTTGCCCAAAATTGTTGTGATTTGTGTATCACAAATTTCAACATTACCTTCATCTAGATCATCATCCGCCCAAAATTTTCCTTTTAGTTTATTGTTCTTGGAATTAAATGAAGGGAGAGAGGTAGTGGGCACCGCAATTGAAAGTAGAGCTTTGTTGATAATGGGAAATGTCAAACCTGCGCCTGTTACATTAGGAGGAGGTAGTTGAAAGTTTGAAGGAGGTTTCAAGTTTCCATATGGGGAAGACTTTGAGGGTGCGGAAGCTAAGGGTGCTGATTTTGTGGCAATAGGAGAGGATTTAGAAGAGACTGGATTTATTACAGTGGTATACGTCAGACCACATGATGCAGAAGTATTACGCATGCCTGGATTTCCTTTTGTGGATTTGTTAACATTAATAGAATTTTCATCAAAGAAATTAGCTGATCCTCCTCCTCTTCAACTTGATTGATTTGCTCTATATTTTGAGCTGCAGCCTCTTGAACAGTATTGACTGGCGCTACAAAACCAGTAGCAGCTTCAGCATTACCTCCTATATTATGATCAACCTGTAGACTATTAACTTGCACATTATTGTTAGTATTAACCTCATCATTAACCACCTTAGTATGACCATTTCCATTATTCTCATTTGCTAAAGCATCAAAAGGATTTGCATTAACATTAGTCATGTCAGCATCAACAATAACATTAGCCTTATCGATAACAACCCCCTTCTTTCTCTAATACTTTTTAGCTTTTGTATTAACTGATGTCTAGTTACTTTTATTAGTATTTGTTGTGAACCTCCTATTATTTTGTCTACTTTGATCATGAGGAATATCATGAAAATTATTTCTAAGATCCTCAACATAGTCTCCATCCACCTCTGCCTTTGCATTAAATTCACATTCATTAGTTGTGTGGCCAAAAACCTTGCAAGAGGTACAGATATTGGGTCTCCAATCATAGGATAACCTAACTGATGGGCAATCCTTACCTAAACCATCAACCACTATTCTATATGGTAGTTCAAACTCAGAAGAGATAGCAATTAAAGCCTTTGCGTATCTAAATCTCTGCAACTTTTCAGTGCTATTATCAAAACATATCAATCTCTCCACATGACAAGAAAGCCAGTTTATACCCAATAACGTCCAAAGAATAGTTGGGATTCGATAAAATTGGACCCATATAGGAACTTTTTTAATCTGCGCTTGTGTATTTCCTATAGACGGATCCCATCTAATCATAATAAACATTCGACCTCTTATAAAAATAGGATCAGATTTTAGAATTATTTCTCGATCTCATTCATTTGTAAACTTGAAATAGAAATGAACTCCATCTGATTTAATACTAACTTCACCATCTAATTTCCAAACCTGGTTTAAGAAATTTACCACTAAAGGATACGATGTCGTGCCATCCAGGAAAAAGCCAACCAAGAAATTGCTCCAATAATTCATACCTTCCACCCTGACCGTTTCTGGAATCTTCTTCAGAATACCATCCCTAGGATGTCGAAGTGTTGTGGTTGAAATACTCCATCATTTCGAGGGAGAGAACTAAAAAGGGAAGCATAGTACAACTTCGTGAAGATAGGGTACAAGGCATTTGACGAGGATTGATTAGCATTCACCAAATTGACATTGGAACAGCTAGCCAGAGGAGGGGAAACATTAGAAGAAGTGGATCTAAAGGAAGAGTTTCTTGGATCTGGAAGGTTCGATCCTTGATTTGTATTAGATCTTGGATCTGGGAGGCTCGATTCGTGTTTTGCATTGGATCTTGGATTTGGGAGGTTCTTTCCTTGATTTGCATTAGATCTTGGATCTAAGAGGCTTGATCTTTGATTTGCATCGGATTCTAGGATGTTCGATCCATGATTTTCTTTGTAGGGTTTGGCCGATGAGGGATTCAGCATGGCGGGGGTGGATCAGGGGGGTATAGGTGGAGAATTACGAGAGGGAAGAGGAGGGAAGGCCGTGTCGAAGGCAAAGATGGAAGAAGAGGAAGGAGAATGTTTCGTGACCGCCATTGTCAATGAGACAAAAGTCTTTAAGTCACATGAGGTATGTTAGTAATTTATTCAGTGAATTAGTAAATATTATTCAATAGAATTTGTTTAGATAAGTTAAATGTGAAATAACGAAGTTGGTTTAATCGCATGACATAACGGGAAGAATTAAAAAAAATTATGAAGTTATTGATGTTCAAAAAGATTTAATTTATGACATAATATATGGTAAATTATTGATATAAATGAACCTTAAATAATTTACAAATTAACTTTGTTATTATTGTTGATATACATAACTCATGTTATGTAATTTATACATCTTTATAATTGTATGGAAAACTACCATTTTCTAATATGAATATATATATATATATATATATATATATATATATAGTAAATTGGCATATATTTTTAAGAGTCATTAGAAAAATGGACAAAATATTTTATAAGGTTTTCTAGATAATTAAAATTTAAGATTTCATGAGTAGTTTAAACATATGGATTGAAATATAAAACATCACGATAGAATGGAGAAGGTTCAACAAACAATTGTAAAAATGTTAAAATGCAGGTATTTAAAGTGGAAGTTTTATTCTTCGATATATGATAAACTACTGAGATAAGTGCATACTATATTAATTTTTTGTATTATTGTTTACATATATTATTTAAATTGTGTGACTTTTTTAACTTTACATTTGAAAGAAAAACTAATTTCCTATTTTTGTTGACATGAACATGGAGTACATTTTAAGTTAATCAGATGAAGTAACAACAACTTATTGGTTGATTTTATTTGTTAAATTCAAAATCACATAATTTATTTACACATATTGACTTAAATGTATAATGTTAAGTGATATTGTGTATTGTTTGGCAAATAAGTAAATAAATTTTAAAATGTAGACATTTGACATTAATATTACAATGTAATACACGGTAAATATATTGATGTAAATGAGTTCAACTTTGAACTTGTGATAGTTATTTATATGTATAACTTATGTTATGTGATTGACATATTTATAAATTTGATTTTTCTTTCATTTTTATTAAAATGAATATGCTTAATCTTGATGTGATTTATTAAGAGAACCAATGAATAATAGTTTGCAAGTATCAATCCTCAACACAGCTAAAATTGAAAATGGTGACAGGCGAGATTCCCCTCTTCTTCGTTTCTGCCTTCTTTGCCTTTCCTTCGATTTAACCCCTCCAAAGCTCACTCTCTCCACAAATTCTTCGTCAGCTTTCACCACGCCTGAACTTAGCTGACATATGCCTCTCGATCCCATTACATCACGTTCATATCTGCTTCGTCTATCATCATTATCTGCCCTAACTTGCTTGTGATGATCCGAATGATTAGAAGCTACGTGGTGTACCTTTCTCCTTAGCAACCTGTAACGTCCCGTATTTTTCTGCTTGATTATTTGAATTATTTTATTTATTTAAAATATTTATTTGGGTTTAAATAATTGAATTTAATTATTTTATCTTGAATATTTATTTATATTATGATGTAATAATATTTTAACACCAAAATATTTGGGAAAATGTAGAATTTGCAGTATAGTGTGATCGGGCAATTTAAAATGGTTTAATATTGTTCGCGTTGAAATTATAGTAGCGATTTCATTTCTAAAACGATGGTTGAGCGATTAATTTATAATTATATTATAAAATGAGCTGCAGCGGCGTGGTAGTTCGTAATATGGCGTTTTGAACTTTAAACAGCTGTACAGGATCCAAAATAAGTCGGATCTTCTTGAAACAAGAAACGCCGGAATTTATTTGATAATATTATTCTAATAAAAGAGAAAAATCCAGTTTTCATAGCATAGATTTTGTTTTATGTCCAAATCAAAATTTAAAATAGTCGCTATGGAATTCCTATATATATTATAGCGATTTATTTATATAAAATTAAGGGTTTTTAAATATTTATAATATCGATTTGGCTTGGAATTCAATCCGTGATACTTTATTTTGGTAATATATGAAATTCTGGTCATGTAAAGCCGATTACAATATTTTATTTATATTATATTGAGGTATTTTAAAATTAGTTTATTTTACTTTGAATTGGGCAGTTCAAAAGGGACTTTATTTAAACGACCTCCGTTTTCGAGAAAACAAATTTTATTGAGACCATAACAGTAAATTATTGCTAGATTTCAATTTGCACACAAATCGGGGTTATTCTGTGAGCGTGGCAAAATAAAATGTAAATAAATCGATCATTTGGACGTGAACGAGAACCATTGGATCAAACAGACTCGGAATTCGATGAAATAAGTTTCATTAGGACCGTAACGTCAAATTGTACTACCCTGTCCATTTCTGTCTCGAACGGAGTTTGTATGTGAGCACAGGAGTGAATAAACAGCATTAAAATAGCGATAGACACGGAAAAAATATTGTTCGTCACATCAACTTGAATAAATATTTTTCCCATTTATATGCATCCCCTACAGCCTATATTTCTGATCAATCCGTCCATACAAAATTCCAGTGTCCGTAAATTTGCAAAAAATCCTTCAAACACAAATCAATTTATTTCTTCCAATCGGTAATGAATCAGCATGGGTGACCTAAAGTAAAGTTATAGATCGGGTCGGGATCTATCTACTGAGAAAAATTGGGGTGGAACGGTGGTCGGTGGTGGCCGGAATCGAGGTAAAACCGTGAATATTTGGTTCCGTTCTTTTGATGATTTCGGGGGATTGGTTCGATTTCAGATGTCCAAACCTAGGGGGAATTAAAGTAGAGGAGTCAGGCTTTCATTTGGCACCGGTTTGAGGTCGTCTGGTGGTTGGAGGTGGACGCGGTGAGGAGTTGAACTGAGGTCAGCATTTTTGGTTGTTTTTCCAAAGCTATCGACGGTTTTGGTGGTTTTGAGACCGGAGGTGATGTTGTTGGGAATGGGGTCTGAAGGTCGATGAAGCGGTGGTGGACTGGGATCACAACGGTGGTGGTGTGGCATGTTGGTTCAAGCGAGGGTGGTTTAATTTGGGGTTTGAACGAATTTGGGTCTTCATGGGTTTCTGGCAGCGTCAGGGGTTCTGGAAGGACGGGTCGGTGGATGTGGGTGCTGGACGGAGGGGTGAAGTCACGGAGATGTTCAGAGAAGGCCATTGATGACCAGAGGAGGCGTGGTGATCGATTGATGAAGTTGGGTTTTCACGTTGGGCAAGGGAGAAACGAAGGCCATCGGGAGGAAGAATTCCTGAAGATGGAAAATGCATGATCCAGGAATCCACTGTTGATGTGGACAATAAGCTTAAACGGTAATTATAATATAATTAATAATTTAATTAGTTAATAATCGATAAATTTATCAAAACGTATTTATGCGATAACTTTAACATACGTTAATAAAATTCAGTGAAACTAGATCCATTGGGATCGCAAGGACGAGACCTAGGTGATGGTGTTGACTGGGAATCATTTGGACGCAGTTGAAATTTCAGCTAATTTTAAACGCTCTTTTAAAATTTAATTGAACAAACGCGGCCACTGTCAACTGAATAAACTGGTGAGTTAATTCTCACACCTTCTGGAATCCTGTGATGTGGTAAATTCATATTAAAATATAATTTACCGTCAAAAGTATAACTTGGTTGATTGGTTGCTATTGGATGTTTATTGTTTGACCGGTTGCTGTTATTTATATTTTATCGTTTTTAAATAGTAGATTATTGAAATTTATCTCATATATTATTATCAAATGTTATAACGAGCTGTGGTGTAGGGAAGAACAGGTTGTTGGGATCCGACCGGATTCCTCAAATATTACATATGTTGTTTGTTTTTATAATGTCGATATATGAACTGAATTGAACCCCAAATGGTAGTAAAACCTGTCTGAACGTGATGGTTGAATGGATATTCACCTGTGTTGTGTTTAAGATCGATCGACAGTGTTGATTGAGTAGTTGGCAGTGAATGGTCTAAAGTGTACTGCTTTTAGACGTCATCCTACCGTTCGGTGAATCAGCGCAAATTTTAAAGTTATAAATTATTTTATAACAGAAGTGAAGCTTTGTAGCTATTTTATACAAGTAATTAAATTAGAAATTTATAAAAATATATTTTTATCGAGTTTATAAAAGAAATTACTTAAATAGTTTATGTAATAAAATCTTGTTATATACAGAAATTCTAAAAGCTAAAAAGCCAAGGAAATTACATACGTGTTGGTAAAGTAGAATAATTGTATTTTAATACAATTAAATAATGTTTTTAAATTAATTAAGTTATTTAATAAATAAAAAAGGAAATGACAAATGAAAATCAGTTAATAATTAACTGATATGTACGATTGGTAAAATCCACCATTTTTGAGTAAAATTGACAAATGGAATAAATTTGATTTAAATATTCGTTAAAGTTTAACGAATAGTGTAAAACATTAGTTAATCTCCAATTTACTTTAAATTAAGGAAATTATTGGTGTGTTTAGGGTTAATAGAGTAATTTTTTATTTAAAAACCTTTTAAATAGGATACTTATACTATTTTTAGTTAATAGAAAAGTTAACTATTTTTAATATAGTTAATATGAAAGTTAATTATTATTATTAAAGCGATGACTTTTAATTAGACATCGATTTAAAAGTGATTAAGTGGCGATTAGTTTTGATCAAAGGGGCAATAAGAACTTTATAAAGGCATGTAAAACCCAAGTGTTCAAACAAGATTTGTAAATGAGATTTATAAGTGAATGTGAAGATGTAAATAAGATTTTACTTAATTAGTAAATTAAGTAAAGTGAATAAATTGAAATTGAACTTTTAAGAAAAAGGGTTAATCAATTAAAATATGGTAATGGTTTTAGAATGGAATCTAAGCCAAGAGGTGAAAAGAGCATAAACGGATTTGTATAAGTGATAAGAGGAATCTAAGCGAGGTTCAAAATGAGGGTTTTAAAACCAAAGCGATGACTTAAAGGTTAAAGAATTAAATTTATGTGAAATAAGGTAATTGAAATAAGGATTTCAAAAGCAAGGGAAAATACATATAGTGATTTTGGTTAAAAATTGGTAAATAGATTTTGAGAAATAAAATCCAAGACAAAAAGGGGTTTTATTGTAAAGAAAATGATAAGAGGATTTCAATTATAAAATCCAATATAAAAAGTTGTTATAAGAATGCCAAAATAAATAGAAGCAGATTATTGGACGAGGAATTTTATAAAGATTCAAAGGTTATAAGTGAAATTGTCGTTTTAGTTAAAAGATATGTTTTAGTGAATATTTACTTAATCAAACAAATTAAGTAAAGAGATTATATTGAACAAGGATTTCAAATATAAGAAATGGTTTATAAAACCAGATTTGAAATCAAAAGGGGGAAATGAGATTTTAATATCAGTGGTTAAGTGACAAACTATTATTTATTCTAAGGTAAGAACGGGGTCGATCAAGGTCTGAGAGGTAAATAAAATACCCCAACTTGAACTGCTTCACTGTTATCGAGGAATAATATTAGTTTGGAATGAGTGAAGGTGTTAGAATTGGTTTTATCCTATACGAGGGATATTGAACTCTAAACGCGAGGTTTTGGAATATATATGATATTGCAATATTAGTTTCAAAATAAATAAGAATATCTGAATTTGAATTATATAATTTAACATTTGATATATCATATCAGAAATGGGTAACTTGGTTTATACTATTAAGTTTATACATATATGTATATCGTGAGATGCTCGAATATTAAGAAAAAGGGAAAAAGGTTTTAAAGAAATATATCGATATTTTTAAAAGGACTGGAAAGCTGGGTATATACACATGCTCTAAAGTATTTAAAATGGTTTTTGTTATAATTGAGAATAAATATAAGGTTTAATTATATTGAAAGAATTAAAGTTGATTAACCAATCATTAATTATTTGTAAATAGTCCAGGCAATGCCAAGTACTGAATCAATAAACTAATCTTACATACACACTCATTATTTGATAGTTATCAAACCTGACCAATACGATTGTTGGTATGGAAAGACCGGGATCGAATTTATATTCGAAAACCATTCTGAACCAACAAATGCGTGGAGATGGTAACTGAAGATGGAGCGATTGAAGACCGTGGATCTTCATAAGCGGAAGGACTACTTGTCAAATTTCTCTGGCTTGCAACCAGAGTTATTTGGTTTGTGATTCTGTCGTGGTTGAAATCTACGGATTTGCAAGGACTACTCGCTACTGATCCATAGGGTGATTCCTATATTAGATGCAGTAGGCGGGTGCCTTCGGTTCATCCTGTTCCTGGATGAATTGTATGGACGAATGTCTGACAGAGTATTTCTTAAGGGTCACGTACGTTGATTTTTACAAATGTATTTCCGTTAGTGGCGGAGAGGGGAACCTCTCTTAGCTTAATGACCAGAGTATTTTTGTGGACGTCAATTAGTGATTTAGCAGATCTGACAATGTGGCATTCAAAGTGCATGATGACCAGATGTGTTCTAGCCTCAAGCCTCATCAACCGGGAAATGACAAAAATCGGGCAGGCAGCATAGCTATATGGGTCGCTCCCGTTAGGGTGTATAATCACCTATCTGGAGAATTCATTAATATATTTCAATGTTGTCCCTTTTTCGGGAGACGGTTGCTGATCCTAACCGTCGGTGATATACTGTAATGACCTGGGATTTTGTCGACTTTGGTTATCGCCATAAACTCAATGATGTCTAACCAAACATCGAAAAATACCAATCATTAATGAAAGAAACTAGAGGGTGAGGATAGATAAGATAGAAACTTAGAATAGAAGAAGAAGAAGAAGAAGAACACAACATCAGAGTAACACGAACCTCACAGCGGAACGAATAACATATAATACATATAACATAACTTGAAATATATATTTTGCTTGAATATACATCGTTATTAAAGTACAGCACTTACAACATAGCGGAAATAAACTATAGCTATATGATCCTGAAGCCTCCTGCTCTAGCTCTTCAAATATCTGTAAATCCCGACTACTTGACTGCCCATACAAAATTGGGCACCCAAGAGTTTAGGGAAAACAAAACAAAATAAACTTCGGGTCAGTCATGGGACTGATATGAGTAAAACAGTTTAAAACAGTTGGAACAAGTAAATGATTTCTCATAAGACCATGTCGTATAACAGAACGGGTTTTTCCCTTATGAGAATCCAAAATATCTTTATATCAAAAACCTTTTGATATTATAATAATGTCTATCGATCACAATATAATAATCATCTAGCAGAAACGCTTCCATCTCACGTTCTACATATATAGTATACAATCAAAATCGCAAGCATGTATTGGGTAATGGATTTCCAACTATGACAAGGTATGGAACCACCTTTCGCTAGTGTACCTCTAGAAAGGAATACACTGGGTACAACAAGAACATCTTGCAACCCGACCACACATGACCAACCACTCATTTCGCCTTAGTGTATCGAATGTATATCACCAACGGTTGGGATCAGCAACCGTTTCCCGAATGGGACAGCATCAACAATAGATTTTTAGAAGTAAATGAAACTCTAGATCAGGTGATTATACACCCTACTTTGGTGCGACCGACTTAGCCATGTTGCCTGCCCGATTTCTGTCATTTACTGGTTGATGAGGCTTGAGGTTACGCTTCATCATCACATCAGATTCACTTCGAATGCCACATCGTCAAATTCATCCAATCACCGATTGACGTCCGCAACAAAACATTATGTGTTAACTAAAAGAAGTTTCCTTCTTCGCTTCCACTCTTGGTACGGTTGAAGAAATCAATGTACATGACCTTTCTGGAAATACTCTGTCAGACATTCATCCATACAAGTCACCCAGGAACAGGATGAACAGAAGGTACTGTTCAGTATATCCATCTTAGGCACTGTTATCTAAGACATATACAATAGCCCTTGCACTTTATTCCATCTTCAATTTTCTTTGGCATATATGATTCACAACTCTTATGCCAATACAGAGTAGTTCTTTGGATAATAATCCAACCGGTCTCTCCATATTAACAACGTAAATTGGTCAAAACTTCGATAGTCTGTGATTTAACTATCAAAGAAAAATAGGTGTGCAAACAACGATATTATTTCCAGGAGGAAATTATATTGATCAATCATCATTCAACCTATATCTCTTTATTTCAATATTTGATTACATTTCTGATTCTATTTGGAAAACATTTCCAAATCTTCTTTACTTTGATTTAAACAGATGTTTAAATCAACATCGCGACGACAACTCAAAACACTATACTTATTTACTAAAATCACTTAACCACTTTCACTTTCGAACTTAATCATTTCTAAATTAAAACGAAGTCAATCAAGTTAGGGTATAACTACCTCTCAGACCTTAACTCAACAACATTTCAAATCTCGAAATAGGGTAAGTTCATCTTTTAACTCTTTAACACTTCCTTACGTAACTCTCGTTCGAATAAATCTTTATTCAATAACTCCTCCCTTCGAATAACTATATTTGATAATCTCTCTTACGAATAACTAGATTCGAAAGCCTTTCTTCGAATAAACTAAATTCGATTATCTCTATTTATTTAACCCTAATCAATTAACTCTTTTTACTTAACTCCTTACTTATCTCTTTTCGAATAACTAATTCAATAACTCCTTTCGA
This sequence comes from Allium sativum, assembly GCA_030737875.1. NCBI lineage: Eukaryota > Viridiplantae > Streptophyta > Magnoliopsida > Asparagales > Amaryllidaceae > Allium > Allium sativum. Next base: position 925,903,853 of record CM060922.1, read on the forward strand.
TTAAACTATAATCGATAACTCCTTTTCGAGTAACTAATTCGACAACTCCTTTCTAATAACTCTTTTCGAATAACTAATTCGATAACTCTTATGTGTTTAACTTTATTCGAATAACTAATTCGAATAACTCTTATTTTTTTAACTCTATTCGAATAACAAATTAGAATAACTAATTCGATTTGCTTACTTTCGAATACTATATTCGATTAACTCCCTTTGAATAAACTATTCATTTATAAAGATTTACTTTTAGTAACGGTCTTCACTTTGCAAATGATTTCCTTTTTAGTAACGTTTTCCATTTTATAACGGTTTCCTTTTTATAACATCCTATTTAGTTATAAACAAATTTCCTTTTTATATCTCTATTTATTTTCTAAATATTTCCTTTTAAAATGCTATTTGTAAATGGTTTTTACAAATACCTCCTTTTCGATTTCATTTGTAAAGGTTTTACAAATATTCCTCTTTCGATTCCATTTGTAAATGGTTTACCAACATTTCTCTTTCTGATTGATTTGTAAATGGTTTACAAACCTTTCTCGTTCAAAACTATTTGCAAATGGTTTGCAAATAATTCCTTTAGGGTTTCATTTCAAAGTATTTTCTATTTATAAATAATCCACTTATAAATAAATTTCTATTTATAAATAATTCCATTTATAAATAATTCCTTTTATAAAATCTCCTTTGATTGTTATAAATATTATCTCTTTTATAAAATCCTTTGATTTTATAAATAAATCTATTTTCAATATTCATTTTGAAAATTCCCTTTTCACCATTCGGGTATGTTATGGTATTTAACACATCAAATCACGATGACCAATATCGTTCAAACACATATAATCTACAACAGATTATATATCACATCATATATTACAATATATGAATCACAATAAAATAAATGTTGAGGAATCCAGCTGGATTCCTCCAACCTGTTTCTCTACATCACAGATGTTAAACAATATAGATAACATCACTTTCAGTTCCATATGATATATTCTGTTAAATAGAATCAATATAGAAATTCAACTAACTGACTAGCAGTTCAATCAAACAGTTAACACACAGTCAATCAACCAATATTTAACAGTTCTAAAAATACAACATGAAATTATAAACTGTTCGGAGTTAGTGAGATTTACTCACTGTTGCGCGTTAATCGTTAAATAACGGTTTGCGTTATTTGATTCAGTCGGACAATTTATTTTGCCATAAATTGTAACATGCTCTGATGGACTTCCAGTCAGTTCCACTGTGTAGCTCTCATCCATACGGTCCCAACGCAACTTATGGTTCGTGATTCTGATTTCATATGAAGAAGATACTTCGTTTACAAGTTATAAGGTGCTATTGAATTAAATTGAATTAACTCAAATTTCCCATTCTATTATAAATTGGGCTCACCTTCCGGCCCAATACCCTCTACATCCAACGACCTATTTACAAACAGCCTCTTCTTCCCTGTTAATAACCAAACTCCAGATATTTTCCTCCACCCTTAATCAAACTTTGACTGCTCCGTACCATTCCATTACTCCACGATAATTTATGCCACCATAACCATTCTCTTCTCCTTGCAAATCCCCATCAATCCACCCCAATGAACTCCAACTCGCACTAACATCTCCAGTCGCGACTCCCTGGTAGAACTGCTGTCGACATCGACATTATTTACTCCAGAAATTTATCAAAAATACTCAAACAATTCGCTTCTTCCATCTAACCCTGATTCTACACTTCAAAACGCAAATGAGTGTCTCAACTTTGAGAACGTTGGAACCCTAGGCATCGCTGTTATAAAACCAGCGAACTAAAATAGAGTTCGAACCCGAGAAAACCCACTCCAGAAAGAAGAGCACCTCAGCAGAAACTGAATACACTTAGTTTTGGATTTTTACAACTTTCTTTTGATTTTATAGGATTTTATAGAGATCGAACAAAAAGGGTTTCCTGAATGGAAATGTTACGGCGCAAAAATGGTTGACCGTAAAATGAATTTAGGGTTTAGGAACATTTGAGGGTATTATATAGGGAATTTTAAATATTTTTATATTGAATAATATATTAAATTATAAGCCAACACTATTTTTCTCTGCCTTCTAAAATTCCTGAACTCACACACGATACTCAAAAATCATGAAAATTGGCATGCAGCTACAGTTCGACATTACGGTCCCAACGAAACTGGTTTCATCGAATTCCGACTCCGTTTGCTCACACAGCGTATTTTTAACCTTCAAAACACCGACTGTTTTTCACTCTAAAAATCCGTGCGGCCACATACTGACTCTAAAAATCACGAAACTTCACATCTAACAATAATTTAACATTGCGGATCTAACAAAATTAGTTTCGTCGAATTCTGAGGTTGTTTGCAAAACTGGCTATTTTTAAAGCTCTGGATGACCCATTTAAATATATAAATATATTTAAATATAATTAAACTAAATATTTAAAAATAAATATTATCGTATATATTCACAATGGAATACCATACAGCTCTAGAATATTCTTATATGAATTTCTTACTTGATATTTCAAATCTGGGTCAACCCGATATTCGATTTATATTGAAATTCCTTTTTAAAATATAAATAATTCCTCTATAAATTATAAAGGAATTCCACAGCGACTTTTCTGAAATTTGATTTGGACGTGAATCAAAATATACACGACGAAATCCCGATTTTTCTCTTCCACTAGAAAGATATACTCCACCAGCTCCACACGTTTCTTGTTTCACAGAAATCCGGCTTAAAACGAATCATGTACATTCAGTTGAAGTTCGAATCGCCAAATTATGAACTGCAGCGTCATTTCAAGCTCGATTTTAATTATATTATAACTCTACGTTCAAACTGTCGTTTATATAATATATTCGTTATTCAAATTCAATTCCAAGCTGAATTAAATATCACAGATGATCCAGTTCACACCATATCATCATTTCAGCCAATTCTGATTATTTCAGAATTAAATATATTATGTAATTTATTATTTTAATTAAATATTCACCATTATTTAATTAAATGACCATTAAATTCTCTAATCACTATTTATATAATTAAATAAATTAATTATAATACTTCTTCCAATGCGGGTCATTACAATCTTTCCCACTTAAAATAATTTCGTCCTCGAAATTGTTAAAAGGTAGAGGACGACCCTATCGACTGGTTAGAACATATTTGTTCACTTCTTAACTTCAGTTTCAACTGAACTAATTTAATTTCAATTAAATTATTAATTAATTCTTATCAATGAAAATTTTCAAAAAATTCTGAAAATTTTCTAACTCCTTAACTTTTGGAAAATTTTTGCCAGCACCTCCTTTGTACTGGTTAAAACGTCAAACCACCACTCGCCTCTCTGGGCCATCTCCATCCCAAAAGAAAATCAAACAGCCAAGCGGCTTGCTAATTCGGCTCATAAATCTTATATCCAATAGAAATATAAACTTGTACCTTTTGTCAGCATATCATTATATCCTTTCCACCTGTTATCAATTCAGCGGATACAAGGGTCATCCCAATCAAATTCCAATCTGCTTTTATCCACAACACAACCATTCGCTTATATCCGAGCCAAAATCATTTTAACTCAAGTTTCTTCTCGATTCCCAACTCTTAACTTGATTATCCCATTACACTTCAAATTTGAATCTCACAATCCAACTTGTCTTGATATCATTCTAATTCAATCTCAGTTACCACTTTACTGGCTTTACTTTAATTCAATTTTGCTTTCACAAATTTCTGTTAAATTTGTTTTTAATTCAAACAGTCTTTCCCTGGGAGTTTTTAAACAGTTTACTCTTTTCAAAAATCAAATTTTCCTTTAGAACATGTCATTGAGCCCTTAATTAATATTCCACTAGTTAAATCCCTTCTTTATTTCTTTATCAATATTTGTTAACCAAATATTTTCAATAACCATATTGGCCTTTTATGTTATTTGGAAAACATTTCCGAATATCGCCTTTCTTTATTTTTCTAAACTTTAGAAAATATATGCTATTTATAATTGGAAAATATTCCAATTACTTATCTCTTTTCCGATCTCGTTTATTTCTATACTTAGGAAATATTCTTTATTATATTTCCAAGCTTACACTTATTTGGGTTAAAACGGATGTTGTGTAAAACATCGTTACGACAACCCAAATACTATATTCAACTAACTCTTATTCAACATTGATCTTCGAGCCTGAATTCTTACTATTTATTTGTTAATAATGAAATCAATCAAGTTGGGGTATAACTACCTCTCAGACCTTGACTGAATAACATTTATAACGTCAAAACAGATATGACTACTTACTCGAATAATCAATACCATACAACTACTTATTCACTTTTAAACACGTATACGCTTCCTCTTTCTATTCTTACTAGATTTTATTCTTAGTCTTCCTTTTTTATTTTACTATTCTATTTCTAAGTTCGTTTCCTTATCGACTTCTATATATATATATCGATACGTTGATTTCTAACTATCAAATTATCTTAAAAATATTCTAACTTCTTAAATTCCCGGAAAAAATTCGCCATAACCTCCTTTGTACCAGGAGCATCGGGATATTTCAAATAGCCACCCATGGCCCTCACCAATCAAAAAGAAAAAGAAAAAGCCAAGCGGCTAGCCGATACGGCGCATAGAGTCTCATATATGAAATAAATACATACCTTTTCGTCGAGCATTCTATTTATATACCTTCATACCTTATCCATACCTATCTCATGTATATTTATACCTGCCCAATCTATTTTAACTATACCTGATCGTTTTAACTCAATTCGTTAATTAATTTGTTAATTAACTCTTTAGTCTATTTCACTTTTATATTTGAACATGACATGTTCAAATATATTTTAACTTGCTTATTAACTAATCTGAATCCAAATTTCAAATTTAAGTTCTATATTCGATTTCGAATATCCATTTACAAATCCAATTCACCTTTCAAAGTTCAACTTCAAATTCAAAACTCGATTAACTAATTCCTCTTCGACTTAGTTAATTCTATTCAAATTTTATATTATAAATCCCATTTGAATTTCTATATTCAAATTCTATATATTCAAATCCTATATATCAAATTCTATTATTCAAATTTTATATATCAAATTCTATATTTGAATCCATTTGAATTCTATATTCAAATTCCATTTGAATTCTATATTCAAAATTATTTCAATTCCATTGAATTTCATATATTCAAACTCCCTTTGAATTTCTATATTTAATTTCTATTTCAATTCCATTTATTCAAATTCTATATTCAATTCTATTATTCAAATCCCATTTTGAAATTCAACACAACTTGTCTTTCCCAAAACAAATTCAAAATAGTGTCTTTGGTAGTAATTCGTCACTTACAACTCGAAAATGAATACCGATGATGCAGCTGTCATCATCAGGATCTATTTTCCAGCGATCGAAGTGAGTTCAATACTATAAAACCATTTTAAACATTTCCACTTTGAAATTCATTTCAAAATATAATTCACATTGCTTGTAAAACAATTTAAAATCTCCCAGGATCTTAAATTTTCCTTATTTTTAATCCAAATCCATTTACAAACACTTATCCAATTCTCCAGAATTTTAACTCAATTTCTGGTTTAAAATTTCAGATTCAACTCATCTGAATTCACGTATTTCACTTATATGAATTCTGATTGGTTATTTACATAACCATTTAATTTATAATCTTACTCGATTATAATAACAACCAATATATCCACTACATTATAATCACCCCGATACAAATTCTTCATATCAAAATATAATTTGGGTAAAATTATTTCATTTACCCTCTTTCAAAACATACCATGACGGTTCATCGTATTCGAGTGTTTACAAAATCCCTACCGATACAGTGGATCAAACAGATCGACCAGAACTCATAAACTACTCAACCAATAAATCTTCACAATATAAAATTATTTTTATATCATCTACAAATACGTTCACTCGTATATATACACTCAACTCAATCTATGTTATTACTAACCCCATCTCTACTGAGTCACGCCACAGAGCCAAGGTAATTCACTTAACCTTAAGCTCTGATACCAACTGTAATGACCCGGGATTTTGTCGACTTTGGTTACCGCCATAAACTCAATGATGACTAACCAAACATCAAAAAATACCGGTCATTAATGAAAGAAATTAGAGGGTGAGGATAGATAATATAGAAACTTAGAATAGAAGAAGAAGAAGAACACAACATCAGAGTAACACGAACCTCACAGCGGAACGAATAACATATAATACATATAACATAACTTGAAATATATATTTGTACTTGAATATACATCATTATTAAAGTACAGCACTTACAACCCAGCGGAAATAAACTATAGCTATATGATCCTGAAGCCTCCTGCTCTTGCTATTCAAGTATTTGTAAATCCCGACTACTTGACTGCCCGTACAAAATTGGGCACCCAAGAGTTTAGGGAAAACAAAACAAAATAAACTCCGAGTCAGTCATGGGACTGGTATGAGTAAAACAGTTTAAAACAGTTCGAACAAGTAAATGATTTCTCATAAGACCACGCCGTATAACGGAACGGGTTTTTCCCTTATGAGAATCCAAAATATCTTTATATCAAAAACCTTTTGATATTATAATAATGTATATCGATCACAATATAATAATCATCTAGCAGAAACGCTTCCATCTCACGTTCTACATATATAGTATACAATCAAAATCGCAAGCACGTATTGGGTAATGGATTTCCAACTATGACAAGGTATGGAACCACCTTTCGCTAGTGTACCTCTAGAAAGGAATACACTGGGTTCAACAAGAACATCTTGCAACCCGGCCACACATGACCGACCACTCATTTCGCTTGAGTGTATTTAATGTATATCACCAACGGTTGGGATCAACAACCGTTTCCCGAATGGGACAGCATCAACAATAGATTTTTAGAAGTAAATGAAACTCTAGATCAGGTGATTATACACCCTACTTCGGTGCGACCGACTTGGCCATGCAGCCTGCCCGATTTCTGTCATTTACCGGTTGATAAGGCTTGAGGTTACGCTTCATCATCACATCAGATTCACTTCGAATGCCACATCGTCAAATCCATCCAATCACCGTTTGACGTCCTCAACAATACATTATGTGTTAGTTAAAAGAAGTTTCCTTCTCCACTTCCACTCTTGGTACAGTTGAAGAAATCAATGTACGTGACCTTTCTGGAAATACTCTGTCAGACATTCATCCATACAAGTCACCCAGGAACAGGATGAACCGAAGGTACTATTCAGTACATCCATCTTAGGCACTGTTATCTATGACCTATACAATAACCCTTGCACTTTATTCCGTATTCAATTTTCTTTAGCATATATGATTCGCAACGCTTATGCCAATACAGAGTGGTTCTTTGGATAATAATCCAACCGGTGTCTCCATATTAACAACGTAAATTGGTCAAAACTTCGATAGTCTGTGATTTAACTATCAAAGAAAAACAGGTGTGCAAACAATGATAATATTTCTAGGAGGAAATTATATCGATCAATCATCATTCAACCTATATCTCTTTATTTCAATATTTGATTACGTTTCTGATTCTATTTGGAAAACATTTCCAAATCTTCTTTACTTTGATTTAAATAGATGTTTAAATCGACATCGCGACGACAACTCAAAACACTATACTTATTTACTAAAATCACTTAACCACTTTCACTCTCGAACCTTACCCATTTCTAAATTAAAACGAAGTCAATCAAGTTGGGGTATAACTACCTCTCAGACCTTAACTGAACAACATTTCAAATCTCGAAATAGGGTAAGTTCATCTTTTAACTCTTTAACACTTCCTTACGTAACTCTCGTTCGAATAAATCTCTATTCGATAACTCCTCCCTTCGAATAACTATATTTGATAATCTCTCTTACGAATAACTAGATTCGAAAGCCTTTCTTCGAATAAACTAAATTCGATTAACTCTATTTATTTAACCCTAATCGATTAACTCTTTTTACTTAACTCCTTACTTAACTCTTTTCGAATAACTAATTCGATAACTCCTTTCGATTAAACTATAATCGATAACTCCTTTTCGAATAACTAATTCGATAACTCCTTTCTAATAACTCCTTTCTAATAACTAATTCGATAACTCTTACGTGTTTAACTCTATTCGAATAACTAATTCGAATAACTCTTATTTATTTAACTCTATTCGAATAACAAATTCGAATAACTATTTCGATTTGCTTACTTTCGAATACTATATTCGATTAACTCCCTTCGAATAAACTATTCATTTATAAAGATTTACTTTTCGTAATGGTTCTTCACTTTACAAATGATTTCCTTTTTAGTAACGTTTTCCTTTTTATAACGGTTTCCTTTTTATAACATCCTATTTAGTTATAAACAAATTTCCTTTTTATAACTCTATTTATTTTCTAAATATTTCCTTTTAAGATGCTATTTGTAAATGGTTTTTACAAATACCTCCTTTTCGATTTCATTTGTAAAGGTTTTACAAATATTCCCCTTTCGATTCCATTTGTAAATGGTTTACCAACATTTCTCTTTCTGATTGATTTGTAAATGGTTTACAAACCTTTCTCATTCTAATCTATTTGCAAATGGTTTGCAAATAATTCCTTTAGGGTTTCATTTCTAAGTATTTTCTATTTATAAATAATCCACTTATAAATAAATTTCTATTTATAAATATGCCATTTATAAATAATTCCTTTTATAAAATCTCCTTTGATTGTTATAAATATTATCTCTTTTATAAAATCCTTTGATTTTATAAATAAATCTATTTTCAATATTCATTTTGAAAATTCCCTTTTCACCATTCCGGTATGTTATGGTATTTAACACATCAAATCACGATGACCAATATCGTTCAAACACATATAATTGACAACAGATTATATATCACATCATATATTACAATATATGAATCACAGTAAAATAAATGTTGAGGAATCCAGTTGGATTCCACCAACCTGTTTCCCTGCATCACAGATGTTAAACAATATAGATAACATAACTTTCAGTTCCATATGATATATTCTATTAAACAGAATCAATATAGAAATTCAACTAAATGACTAGCAGTTCAATCAAACAGTCAACTCACCGTCAATCAGCCAATATTTAACAGTTTTAAAAATACAACATGAAATTATAAACTGTTCAGAGTTAGTGAGATTTACTCACAGTTGCGCGTTAATCGTTAAATAACGGTTTGCGTTATTTGATTCAGTCGAACAATTTATTTCGCCATAAATTGTAACGAGCTCTGATGGACTTCCAGTCAGTTCTAGTGTGTAGCTCTCATCCATACGGTCCCAACGCAACTTATGGTTCATGATTCTGATTTCATATGAAGAAGATACGTCATTTACAAGTTATAAGGTGCTATTGAATTAAATTGAATTAACTCAAATTTCCCATTCTATTATAAATTGGGCTCACCTTCCGGCCCAGTACCCTCTACATCCAACGACCCGTTTACAAACAGCCTCTTCTTCCCCATTAATAACCGAACTCCAGATATTTTCCTCCACCCTTAATCAAACTTTGACCGCTCCGTACCATTCCATTACACCACGATAATTTATGCCACCATAACCGTTCTCTTCTCCTTGCAAATCTCCATCAATCCACCCAAATGAACTCCAACTCGCACTAACATCTCCAGTCGCGACTCCCTGGTAGAACTGCTGTCGACATCGACATTATTTACTCCAGAAATTTATCAAAAATACTCAAACAATTCGCTTCTTCCATCTAACCCTGATTCTACACTTCAAAACGCAAATGAGTGTCTAAACTTTGAGAACGTCGGAACCCTAGGCATCGCTGTTACAAAACCAGCGAACTAAAATAGAGTTTGAACCCGAGAAAACCCACTCCAGGAAGAAGAGCACCTCACCAGAAACTGAATACACTTAGTTTTGGATTTTTACAACTTTCTTTTGATTTTATAGGATTTTATAGAGATCGAAAAAAAGGTTTTCCTGAATGGAAATGTTACGGCGCAAAAATGGTTGACCGTAAAATGAATTTAGGGTTTAGGAACATTTGAGGGTATTATGTAGGGAATTTTAAATATTTTTATATTGAATATTATATTAAATTATAAGCCAACGTTATTTTTCTCCGCCTTCTAAAATTCCTAAACTCACACACGATACTCAAAAATCATGAAAATTGGCATGCAGCTGCAGTTCGACATTATGGTCCCTACGAAACTGGTTTCGTTGAATTCCGACTCCATTTGCTCACACAGCGTATTTTTAACCGTCAAAACACTGACTGTTTTTCACTCTAAAAATCCGTACGGCGACATACTGACTCTAAAATCACAAAACTTCACATCTAACAATAATTTAACATTGCGGATCTAACAAAATTAGTTTCGTCAAATTCTGAGGTCGTTTGCAAAATTGGCTCTTTTTAAAGGTTTGGATGACCCATTTAAATATATAAATATATTTTAATATAATTAAATTAAAAATTTAAAAATAAACATTATCGTATATATTCACAGTGGAATACCATACAGCTCTAGAATATTCTTATATGAATTTCTTACTTGATATTTCAAATCTGGGTCAACCCGATATTCGATTTATATTGAAATTCCTTTTTAAAATATAAATAATTACTTTATAAATTATAAAGGAATTCCACAGCGACTTTTATGAAATTTGATTTGGACGTGAATCAAAATATACACGATGAAATCCCGATTTTTCTCTTCCACTAGAAAGATATACTCCACCAGCTCCACACGTTTCTTGTTTCACAGAAATCTGGCTTAAAACGAATCTTGTACATTCAGTTGAAGTTCAAATCGCCAAATTACGAACTACAGCGCCATTTCAAGCTCGATTTTATTTATATTATAACTCTACGTTCAAACTATCATTTATATAATATATTCGTTATTCAAATTCAATTCCAAGCCGAATTAAATATCATAGATGATCCAGTTCATACCATATCGTCATTTCAGCCAATTCTGATTATTTCAGAATTAAATATATTATTTAATTTATTATTTTAATTATATATTCACCATTATTTAATCAAATGACCATTAAATTCTCTAATCACTATTTATATAATTAAATAAATTAATTATAATACCTCTGCCAATGCGGGTCATTACATATACATTCGATACACTCAAGCAAGATGAGTGGTCGGTCATGTGTGGCCCGGGTTGCAAGGCGTTCTTGTTGAACCCAGTGTATTCGCCTCTAGAGATACACTATCGGGAGGTGCTCCCATACCCTGTCATGGTCGGAATCCAATTTCCAATAAGCTCCCGCGGTTTTGATTGTATACTATATATATGGAGCGTGAGATGCAAGCGTTGCGCTAGATTGTAATTTACTTATTTAGACACTATTATAATATCAAGATAAGTTATAATTTCAAAAATGTTTTGGGTTATAGTAAGGTAAAAACGTCCGTGTTTATGGGGGGGTTGGTCTTACTATTATCTTTTCTTTTCAAAAAGGATTTTGCAAAGTTAAACAAATTTGTTTGTTCTGTGAATTTATCACTAAAAGTATTCCAGACTGACCCGGTGAAATTTGCTTTGCTTCAAATGTGCTCGGGTCAGACTGAGTATATTTCCATATTAGGTTTCGTTTGGAGTTACAGGTGCTGGAAGCAGGAGGCTTCACCGTTAGTTGTTTAAATTTATTTTCCGCTGTGCCAGTTATATGTTGTACTCTGATGATTGGTATGTATATACAGTTCTTTTGTATAAAGAGATTTGATATTATATTTTATCTATTCCGCTGTGAGATTTTAATGTGGTGTTCTTCTTCTTTCTTCTATTCTTATATTCTTTCTATTCTCACCCTCTAATTTCTTTCTATTAACAATCTGGGATTCAATACTTGGTTTTTTTGGGCAAGTAATACAGGTTATGTATTATTGTCGAAAATTCGAGCGTCGAATTTTTCCCCGGTCGTTACAGTGGTATCAGAGCTATTGGTTTAGTGATAACCTTGGCTCTATGGCGTAACTCAATAGAGATGGGGTTAGTAATACCCTATATTGAGTTTGAATATATATATATATATATATATGAGAGCGTGTATTTGTAATTTGATATAAAATTATTTTTGAAATTTATTTTTGCCCAATTTATTTTTGCCCAATTTATTTTATAAATTAATAAAGGTTATAGTCTTCTTAAATTATATGGGCAATTAGGTATACCAATATTAATTTGAATGGGCTAGATTATAAGGTTGGATTGAATCAACCAAAAGACATTTCATATTTGAAATATGGAAACTTAACTTATGTTGAATTAATCGGATACATTGAATTGAACTTGATTGTTTAAATAAAATTTAACTCAAGTTAGGGGGTATTTGACTTGAATTGGGAGTAGAAATATTTGCCGATATTTATTTGAATGATATGCTTGGATTGTGCTGTTGATTGCTTGAATATGAACCTGAAAATGATAAACTTGGTTTAAAACCAATCTGAAATGAATAAATGGGGAAAAACCAATCTAAAATTAATGAACGCAAGCCTAATAAATATGGGTGGATATTTAAAGAAAATACCAAATCTGGGATGTATAAATGGAATATTTGGAAATCAATGAAGTGTTTGGATTGTATGGTTGGTTGTGTAGGTATTGATTTGAAACTTGATTGAGGACTAATGAATGAATCAAAGTCTAATGAATTTGATTGGATATTTAAAGAAACAAATGGATTGTTAAGACTTGGTTATAAATAATGATAACCTCATATGGATTGAATTGTGTATAGAATTGGCCAGAATAGATGATATGGATGACATGGGTATTTTTAATTCAATTGACATTGTTTTGATGACTAATGGAGTTCATTTGAGTGAGAACAGGTGCGGAAGTGCCAATTCAGCTTTAAAATTCATCAAAAAGAATTCTGGAGTTAATTGAATCCAGTTTGAACAGAGCTGCATAGTAACAAAGCAAGATCGTGTATAATTTATCGCTTATTGTGTAAGAGCGCTCACGAAAAGGTACGCCTACGCAGAATATAAAATTTTGGTTTTTATTTGGGTTTTGAGTTTGGATTTTGGATTTTTCTAACCGTGTTGATCGAGGTATATATATTTCTTGATCCTGCAATATTGCAGATGTCCCTCCGTACACGGGAGACTCTACCAAAAATTTTCTAAAATTTAAGGTGTTAGAAATTTTTTGAAGATTTTGGAAAATTTCGTTATTTGAAATAAAATGGTTTTAAACTAATTGGGTTAGTTTGGAAATGAAACCGAGTTTTAAATTAAATATTTTTGTAAGGATAATGGGTCATAACGTTCTTTCTGCCTTAGCAATTTCGGGGACGAAATTCTTTTAAAGGGAAAGGAATGTAACGTCCCGTATTTTTCTGCCTGATTATTTGAATTATTTTATTTATTTAAAATATTTTTTTGGATTTAAATAATTGAATTTAATTATTCTATCTTGAACATTTATTTATATTAATGATATAATAATATTTTAACTCCAAAATATTTGGGAAAATGTAGAATTTGCAGTATAGTGTGATCGGGCAATTTAAAATAGTTCAATATTGTTCGTATTGAAATTATAGTAGCGATTTCATTTCTAAAACGATGGTTGAGTGATTAATTTATAATTATATTATAAAACGAGCTGCAGTGGTGCGGTAGTTCGTAATATGGCATTTTGAACTTTAAACAGCTGTACAGGATCCAAAATAAGTCGGATCTTCTCGAAACAAGAAACGCCGGAATCTATTTGATAATATTTTTGTAATGAAAGAGAAAAATCCAGTTTTCATAGCGTAGATTTTGTTTTATGTCCAAATCAAATTTTAAAATAGTCGCAATGGAATTCTTTATATATTATAGCGATTTATTTATATAAAATAAAGGGTTTTTAAATATTTATAATATCGATTTGGCTTGGAATTCAACCCGCAATATTTTATTTTGTTAATATATGAAATTCTGGTCATGCATGGCCGATTACAGTATTTTAAAATTGGTTTATTTTAATTTGAATTGGGCAGTTCAAAAGGGACTTTATTCAGACGACCTCTGTTTTCGACGAAACAAATTTTATTGAGACCGTAACTGTAAATTATTGCTAGATTTCAATTTGCACACAAATCGGGGTTATTCTGTGAGCGTGGCAAAATAAAATGCAAATAAATTAATCATTTGGACGTGAACGAGCGCCATTGGATCAAACGAACTCGGAATTCGACGAAACAAGTTTCATTAGGACCGTAACTTTAAATTGTACTACGCCGTCCATTTCTGTCTCGAATAGAGTTTGTATGTGAGCATAGGAGTGAATAAACAGCATTAAAAATAGCGATAAACACGGAAAAAATATCGTTCCTCACATCAACTTAAATAAATATTTTTCCCATCTATATACATCCCCTACAGCCTATATTTCTGATCAATCCGTCCACACAAAATTCCAGTGTTCGTAAATTTGCAAAAAATCCCCCAAACACAAATCAATTTATTTCTTCCAATCGGTAATGAATCGGCATGGGTGACCTGAAGTAAAGTTATGAATCGGGTCAGGATCTACCTATTGAGAAAAATTAGGGTGGAACGGTGGTCGGTGGTGGCCGGAATCGAGGTAAAACCGTGAATATTTGGTTTCATTCTTTCGATGATTTCAGGGGATTGGTTCGATTTCAGATGTCCAGACCTGAGGGGAATTAAAGTAGAGGAGTCAGGCTTGTGTTTGGCACCGGTTTGAGGTCATCTGGTGGTCGGAGGTGGACGCGGTGAGGAGTTGAACTGAGGTCAAGCTTATTGGTTGTTTTTCCAAAGCTGTCGACGGTTTTGAGGCTGGAGGTGATGCTGTTGGGAATGGGGTCTGAAGGTCGATGAAGTGGTGGTGGACTTGGGTCACAACGGTGGTGGTGCGGCATGCTGGTTCAGGCGGAGGCGGTTTAATTTGGGGTTTGAACGGATTTGAGTCTTCATGGGTTTCTGGCGGCGTCAGGGGTTCTGGAAGGACGGGCCGGCGGCTGTGGGTGCTGGATGGAGGGGTGAAGTCACGACGATGTTCAGGGAAGGCCATCAATGACCAGAGGTGGCGCGGTGATCGATTGATGAAGTTGGGTTTTCATGTTGGGCAAGGGAGAAACGAAGGCCATTGGGAGGAAGAATTCCTGAAGATGGAAAACGCGTGATCCAGGAATCCACTGCTGACGTGGATAATAAGGTTAAACGGTAATTTTAATATAATTAATATTTTAACTAGTTAAATCGTTAAATTTATCAAAACGTATTTATGCGATAACATTAACATACGTTAATGAAATTCAGTGAAACTAGATCTATTGGGATCGCAGGGACGAGACCTAGGTGATAGTGCTGACTGGGAATCATTTGGACGAAGTTGAAATTTTAGCTAATTTTAAACGCTCGTTAAAAATTTAATGGAACAAACGCGACCACCGTCAACCGAATAAACTGGTGAGTTAATTCTCACACCTTCTGGAATCTTGTGATGTGGTAAATTCATATTAAAATATAATTTACCGTTAAAAGTATAAATTGGTTGATTGGTTGCTATTGGTTGTTTATTGTTTGACCGGTTGCTGTTATTTATATTTTATCATTTTTAAATAGTAGATTATTGAAATTTATCTCATATATTATTATCAAATGTTATAAGGAGCTGCGGTGCAGAGAAGAACCGGTTGGAGGGATCCAACCGAATTGAACCCCAGATGGTAGTAAAACCCGTTTGAACGTGATGGTTGAATGGATATTCACCTGTGTTGTGTTTAAGATCAATCGACAGTGTTGATTGAGTAGTTGGCAGTGAATGGCCTAAAATGTACTACTTTTAGACGTCATCCTACCGTTCGGTGAATTGATGCAAGTTTTAAAGTTATAAATTATTTTATAACTGAAGTGAAGCTTTGTAGTTATTTTATACAAGTAATTAAATTAGAAATTTTTAAAAATATATTTTAATCGAGTTTATAAAAGAAATTACTTAAATAGTTTATGTAATAAAATCTTGTTATATGCACAAGTTCTAAAAGCTAGAATGCCAAGGAAATTACCTACGTGTTGGTAAAGTAGAATAATTGTATTTTAATACAATTAAATGGTGTTTTTAAATTAATTAAGTTATTTAATTAATAAAAAAAGGAAATGACAAATGAAAATCACTTAATAGTTAACTGATATGTACGGTTGGTAAAATCCACCATTTTTGAGTAAAATTGACAAATGGAATAAATTTGATTTAAATATTATGAATATTCATTAAAGTTTAACGAATAGTGTAAAGCATTAGTTAATCTCCAATTTACTCTAAATTAAGGAAATTATTGGAGTGTTTAGGGTTAATAGAGTAAATTTTTATTTAATAAGCTTTTAAATAGGATACTTATACTATTTTTAGTTAATATAAAAGTTAGCTATTTTTAATATAGTTAATATGAAAGTTAATTATTATAATTAAAGCGATGACTTTTAATTAGACATCGATTTAAAAGTGATTAAGTGGCGATTAGTTTTGATCAAAGACGCGATAAGAACTTTATAAAGGCATGTAAAACCCAAGTGTTCAAACGAGATTTGTAAATGAGATTTATTAGTGAATATGAAGATGTAAATAAGGTTTTACTTAATTAGTAAATTAAGTAAAGTGAATAAATTAAAATGGAACTTTTAAGAAAAAGGGTTAATCAATTAAAATACGGTAATGGTTTTAGAATGGAATCTAAGCCAAGAGATGAAAAGATCGTAAACGGATTTGTATAAGTGATAAGAGGAATCTAAGCGAAGTTCAAAATGAGGGTTTTAAAACCAAAGTGATGACTTAAAGGTTAAAGAATTAAATTTAAGTGAAATAAGGTAACTGAAATAAGGATTTCAAAAGCAAGGGAAAATACGTATAGTGATTTTGGTTAAAAATTGGTAAATAGATTTTGAGAAATAAAATCCAAGACAAAAAGGGGTTTTATTGTAAAAAAATGATAAGAGGATTTCAGTTATAAAATCCAATATAAAAAGTTGTTATAAGAATGCCAGAACAAATAGAAGCAGATTATTGGATGAGGAATTTTATAAAAATTCAAAGGTTATAAGTGAATATTTACTTAATCAAACAAATTAAATAAAGAGATTACATTGAACGAGGATTTCAAATATAAGAAACGATTTATAAAACCAGATTTGAAATCAAAAGGGAGAAATGAGATTTTAATATTAGTGGTTAAGTGACGAACTATTATTTATTCTAAGGTAAGAACAGGGTCGATCAAGGTCTGAGAGGTAAATAAAATACCCCAACTTGAACGGCTTCGCTATTATCGAGGAATGATATTAGCTTGGAATGAGTGAAGGTGTTGGAATTGGTTTTATCCTATACAAGGGATATTGAACTCTAAATGTGAAATTTTGGAATATATATGATATTGCAATATTAGTTTTAAAATAAATAAGAATATCTGAATATAAGGTATATAATTTAACATTTGATATTTCATATCAGAAATGGGTAATTTGGTTTATACTATTAAGTATATACATATATGTATATCGTGAGATGCTCGAATATTAAGAAAAAGGGAAAAAGGTTTTAAAGAAATATATCAATATTTTCAAAAGGACTGGAAAGCTAGGTATACACATATATACATGCTCTAAAGTATTTAAAATGGTTTTTGATATAATTAAGAATAAATATAAGGTTTAATTATATTTAAAGAATTAAAAGTTGATTAACCAATCATTAATTATTTGTAAATAGGCCAGGCAATGCCAAGTACTGAATCAATAAACTAATCTTACATACACACTCGTTATTTGATAGTTAAATCACCGACTATCAAACCTGACCAATACGATTGTTGGTACGGAAAGACCTGGATCGAATTTACATTCGAAAACCTTTTCGAACCAACAAATGCGTGAAGATGGTAACTGAAGATGGAGCGATTGAAGACCGTGGATCTTCATAAGCGGAAGGACTACTTGTCAAATTTCTCTGGCTTGCAACCAGAGTTATTTGGTTTGTGATTCTGTCGTGGTTCAAATCTATGGATTTGCAAGGACTACTCACTACTGATCCATGGGGTGATTCCTATATTAGATGCAGTAGGAGGGTGCCTTCGATTCATCCTGTTCCTGGATGACTTGTATGGACGAATGTCTGACAGAGTATTTCTTAAGGGTCACGTACGTTGATTTTTACAAACGTATTTCTGTTAGTGGCGGAGAGGGGCACCTCTCTTAGCTTAATGACCAAAGTATTTTTGTGGACGTCAATTAGTGATTTGGCGGATCTGACAATGTGGCATTCAAAGTGTATGATGACCAGATGTGTTCTAGCCTCAAGCCTCATCAACCGAGAAATGACAAAAATCGGGCAGGCAGCATGGCTATGTGGGTCGCTCCCATTAGGGTGTATAATCACCTATCTAGAGAAATTTCATTTGCTTCTTTAATCTATTTCAATGCTATCTCTTTTTTTGGAGACGGTTGCTGATCCCAACCATCGGTGACATGCATTCGATACACTCAAGCGAAATGAGTGGTCTGTCATGTGTGGGCCGGGTTGCAAGACGTTCTTGTTGAACCCAGTGTATTCGCCTCTAGAGATACACTATCGGGAGGTGGTCCTATACCTTGTCATGGTCGGAATCCAATTTCCAATATGCGCCTGCGGTTTTGATTGTGTACTATACATGTGGAGCGTGAGATGCAAGCGTTCCGCTGGATTGTAATCCACTTGTATTTAGACACTATTATAATATTAGAATAAGTTATGATTTCAAAAATGTTTTGGGTTATAGTAAGGTAAAAACCGTCCGTGTTTATGTGTGGGCTGGTCTTACTATTATCTTTTCCTTTTAAAAAGGATTTGCAAAGTTAAACAAGTTGTTTGTTCTATGAATTTATCACTGAAAGTATTCCAGACTGACCCGGTGAAATTTGCTTTGCTTCTAATGTGCTTGGGTCAGACCGAGTATATTTCCAGGTTAGGTTTCGCTTGGAGTTACAGGAGCTGGAAGCAGGAGGCTTCACTGTTAGTTGTTTAAAGTTATTTTTCGCTGTGATAGGTATATGTTGTACTCCGATGATTGGTACGTATATACAGTTCTTTTGTATAAAGAGATTTGATATTATATTCTATCTGTTCCGCTGTGAGATTTTAATGTGGTGTTCTTCTTCTTTCTTCTATTCTAATATTCTTTCTTGCTATTCTCACCCTCTAATTTCTTTCTATTAACAATATGGGATTTGATACTTGGTTTTTTGGGCAAGTGATACAGGTTATGTATTATTGGCGAAAATTCTAGCATCGAATTTTTCCCTGGGTCGTTACACTACCATCTAGGCCTTTCAACAACGCCAGTGAACCACATTTGAGACTGATTACTCAGCCGACATGTGTGTTTGGCGATTCTGATTATGGCGCTGGTGGAGTTCTGGGTTTGTCCGTGACTTCTTCTTTTTTCGTATATGTATTTTAAGCACTTGTTTGGGCTATTTTTGTTTGATTTATTGGATCATCTGATTATTTATGGGTTGAGATCGTGATGCTTTGGGGATGGTTTGATGTCTTTTGTTTCGCTTATCGGCTTCACGCAGTGTCATGTGATGCTTTGGCTCTACCATGCTGTTTGAAAAGGTAATGTTATCTTTTATGTTGTCTTCCTCCCAGGTTAATGGATTCATGTCAAATGAGTTTATGTAATTTATGAAAAAGTGCTTCCTTATTATATCTGCTTGGTATGTTCCTATTGCTGGAGCATACTGGCGATGACCTTTTAGTCATGCTTCCATGCCATTTTTTGGATCTATGTCATATCTTGATGTCACTCCGGAGGGTTGAGGTTTGTTTCAACTCTATTGTGCAAACCATGCTACTGTTTTCCTGTCACTGTCCATGTTGTAGCAGGGTACAATTGCTGTTGATGAACATACAAGTTATTTTGTTAAATGTAATAGTTGATCTGTTGTAGTATTTGGGATTATGCGCCCTATATAATTCCTTTACTGCTTTGCAATAGGTTTGTGTACCTTATCGGTCACTAGGACATGTAACAGGCTATATCATATGAAATAGCTCCTTGCGTGAAGATGTGTTGTAGTCTAGACAATTTAATCTAGCTCCTATGTTGTAAGCTTTCATAGGCTGTAGTGGACGGACCACTATAAAAACTGATGATGGTGGATGGTCCACCTTAAAAACCGAATGTTATTGTAATTATATTTAATTATAATAATAAGTGGAACGACCAATATAGAATCAGTCGGCTTTGCTAAAAAAATGAATAATAGTTTTCTGAAGTTATTTAAATAGTTTTAATATTATAAAATTAATTGTAAAATATGGTACTAAATATAAAAAGTTAGAAAAGAATAAAGAAAGAATTAAATGATTATAGAAAATTTGAAGAGTAGATATTTGGAGTTTAAAAAACACAATTTTGTCATTTTGAGTATTTAAAAGAATTATTTGTTAATTAAATTTATTTAGATTACTTAAAATTTGAATTTTGTAATTAATTTAAATATGTGGACTTAAATATAAAATGTTAGGAGCAAACTGTTAATAATTAATTGTGTAGTCTTCGAAATGTCAATATCAAAATGTAAAATGACAAACGAGCTAAAATATTGTGAAAGAAATAGTAAACAAGTGAAAAGTGGTAAACTAATATAAAAATAAAATATTTGGAGAGAGAAAATTGAAGAAAAATGAGAAAATATCTAGAATTAAGGAAAAAGCTTTAAAAGGTTGAGTTTTACAATTATTTAATAGATCTAAATAAGTTAACAGGTAGAGAGGTAAAAGAAGAAAAAACGGAAGAAGCTTTATAACTCTGTGTGTGTGTGTGTATATATATATATATATATGTGTGTGTGTGTGTGTGTGTGTTTGATGTGCCGTAGAGGCAATCCATTGATGTGATTAATAACACTGTTGATGTTATTATTTTATTTTGAATAAAATATTCTATTATGTTATATTAATTGTGTAATACAAATATTAGCATAATAGAAGTCCTTAGAATAATAATGCAAAATTTTATAGTTGCAAGTAAGTGACTTGAACATGAAATTATATAATATATTAGGTATTATAATTCTTAAATGTCCCTAGTCAAGGTTTATTGTTTATATATAGGACAACAGTAAAACATTGAGACTAGTATGTTGACTGGATGAAGAACACATCTCATTGATCATTAATATATGTGATATTAATGCTAAAACATAAATACGTATTGGAGAATAGCGTATTGGACTGACCCAACATGAGAAAAACTACATGGAATGTAATTAAAGTATCATAAGTTATTCTCATAGTGACAGTGATGTAATGGTCCTCAAACCATAAATAATTATAATTATGTTTGAGGATATTTGTGTTTTGATATCATCAAAAGTTACTTGACTGAGTAGACGATAAAGGTGATTATTGGATACATCTCGAATCAAATGAAAATTATGAAAGATCCAGATGGATTTAACTCTACGATATAAGTACAGATATCCATATGCCTCTTGATTGAGTGAGACTATGAAATGCATGGCCATGCTCAAATATTGATTTGTTTTAAATAGTCTACTCATCGATCAAGATTAAATTATAAAGAGGATGATACGTTCCATGCCTCGAGTTTAATCTTGGATATGTTAGTTAAAAGGATTAAATTACATTGAGATATTGGTTACAGAAAGGTTGTATCGAATCAATGATCTTATTATAACTTGGGTAGCAACGATGTATTACTAGATGTCGCTCACTGTTTATAATTTAAATATTGTTCAAATTATTGCCAACGTTATAATAACCTATAAGGTCACACATAAGAACGTATCAAGGGATGAAAACCATTCATAACGAAAGGAGATTCAAATGTTGACTTTTTCTTAGTGGTATATGGATTTAATACTATCCCTATTATATCTCATTTTATAATATAAACAGGGTCTGACCTATGTTTTATCATCTGACTCAGAAAAACAAAATATATAAAAAGGGAATGAAAACCTAGATCCCCAACTCGGCCAGTACCAAAATTTCACCCCTTTTCAATTCGTTTGACGATGTCGAAGATATCGTTCGTGGACTACTATGGAGGCGCTACTGTTTTAGAGGGCTCAGATTGATTCAACTGGTTCCAAATTTTGTAGGTATTCTTTGGAAATCAAGGTACGAATTACACGGTTTACTTAAATTTTTAATTTATGTTTGCGATTGGATAGTTAATTTGTTAAATCCAATGAAATCAATCCAAATAAACCTTTAGTGGTATCAGAGCGTAGGGTTTTTCAAATTTAAATTGTTTGAGTAGGATGTGTATGATAAATAAGTATTATGATATCTGATACAAGTCATAAATGGGATGTTATAAGGATTTGATTCTGACATGAAATTGTTTCATAATAAACGAAAATATGGTTTGTTATGATAATCTGAATTAGTGAACATATGATATTAATTCTATCATGTTTGCAGTTTTACTTGTTATATTTGATAATTTGAACTCTGGAATTCTAAATTAATATTCATCTCTGAGTGAATTAATTTAAGTATTCAGATTAAAATAATTCCTGAAAGAAGGTGAATCAAAATGTTTGATTATAGAAAAATAACATTACCTTTTAACAATTGATCATTTTCTGGGTTGTGTCAATATATGTGTACATCATCGTGTTGATGACATAATTACTACATTACTTAAAACCCATTTTGAATGTATGTTATTAGATAAGATGAGACAAATGTCCCTTGTTTATCCCAGTTACACACACCCTATAAATCTGATACAAGATAACAAATTTTTGTATATTGATATATCTGCACATTATTTTTCAGTTTCATTAGATTTTTTTTAGATCTATATATATATATACTTGTTTCTTAACACTATGATTATATGAATTGTTTACAAGTAATGATTTCCTAATGATGCTACATAGTTAACATGAAGAATTGCAGATAGTAATTTTATATGTATGTCATATATGTTAAATGGCTTTTATTTCTGGGTTTTAAGTTTGTTTTGAAATACAGATTTAGAATTTATATCGGATCAAATATGTTTTCTTATGACCAATGTTTGCCTCAAATTTAGGTCTGAAGTTTAAAACTGTTTTAAACTGGACTGTCTTATAACAACTAAATAAATTTGAATGCACAGTCAGAAATATATATATATATATATATATATATATATATATATATATATAACATGAAGAATTGCATATAGTAATTTTACATGTATGCCATATATGTTACATGGGTTTTATTTCTGGGTTTTAAGTTTGTTTTGAAATACGGATTTAGAATTTATATCGGATCAAATATGTTTTCTTATGACCAATGTTTGCCTCAAATTTAGGTCTGAAGTTTAAAACTGTTTTAAGTTGGACTGTCTTACGACAACTAAATAAATTTGAATGCATAATCAGAAATATATATATATATATATATATATATATATATATATATATATATATATGCTGCATACATATGAGTTTTATGTTGCTTTTGCTTTTGAAATCTGATTTTTATATATTAAATATAAATGGACACTTACCAGTATATTTATAAAAGCATGGTTTCCATTTGATATTTGGATATATGTATAGCATCAATGTGCTAATATGTTACGGTATATATATATATATATGTATATGTATATGTATATATATAATTACTTAATAATTTTGTATGTGTGCATTGGACTGTTTGTATATATAGATATACTAATACATGCAATATGTCAGTTACAGGTTTATATTTATGACTACATATAAGAAAAGTTCATAAGGATGATCCACTTCCTCTCATGTATTGCTTGTATTTAGAATAATGCAATTTTGATGTAAATATGATTTTCTTGTAATTCCTAAATTTTTACTTTGAAACATGGCTGGTGGAATCTGACCATAAATTTTTTTGGGTAAGGCCGGTCGGTTTTTAAAGTGATCCTAACACTTATTTATAAAAGATGAAGGAACTGGTACTCTGCACATGCACTGAGTAACATTCTGGTTTAAAGTGACCAGTCCCTATCAAGACAAGAAATTAGCCAAGTTTACAACATAGTCTGGGGGCATAAAGATAATTCTGGGTAAGCTTCACCACATCACAATCAGAGTCATCCTCTTTAAAAAAAAAACCGTGTAGGGTGTCATATTCCTTTCAAAGACCCGAAATATGCGAAATCATCCACATAGGATGAAGACGACGAGCTAAAAATAAGGTTCCTGACCCATAATAAGTCCTGCATAGTTTCAAAGTTGATAGCACTCTCACTCACATTCCATAATACAAAATCTTTACCAACAGGCCTATAGAATAGACGTCTACGCTCTCCTTAGATTACATAATTGTAATAATTATTTTTTGTATCATAATGCATTTCATAGGGGGCGTATACCCACGCACACTTCTTCTCATCCCAAGAGATATTAGGATCACGAGGCACATTAGGTAAAATAGAATCAAGTAAATCATCCTCCATAGGCACATCCTTCGACCTTACTACCGAAGGAGGATTAGTGATAGGGACTTCCGTCCTTTCCTTGGCTACCCATACCCTAGCAAGAGGACGAGATAATCAGTTTTTAGGCAAGGGCAAAGAACCAACAACAACTCTACACTTATCCACCATGTGACCAAAAGCCTTGCATGACTTGCAAATGTCAGGTTTCCATTTATATTTAACGCCAATTAAATATTCTTGTTGTTCAATTATAACTTTGATCTGGGATGGTAAGGGCTTATCCAGGATAATTTCAATCAAGGCACGGTCATACACTAAGTTCTTTCAAGCTTGTGTGTTGGCATCAAAGCACTTCAGTTTACCGATATGGCAGGCCAGCCAGTTCATGCTAATGAGAGGGTGTAGATAAGGTTTTAAATCTTGGATATCAGTTGTGTTTCATCTTGGGGATTTTATAGACTTAATCTCATATCGGAGGAGATCTCGGAAGAGATGAGTCTAACTCGGAAATCCATCTTTGATTTCCATCTCGGGTCTAAAAGTCCATATCAGAATAATCTTGCGGTACATGATATGTTAAAAAAATGATACTTTTACAAAATGATTTTTATAAATGCTATTAAAACATAATAACTTAAACTTGAATTGTAAAATGACTTTATTATTCTTTATTTTGCGAGTATCATTCATACTCTAAAT
Organism: Allium sativum; assembly: GCA_030737875.1. Lineage (NCBI taxonomy): Eukaryota > Viridiplantae > Streptophyta > Magnoliopsida > Asparagales > Amaryllidaceae > Allium > Allium sativum. The sequence continues at coordinate 925,929,087 of CM060922.1, forward strand.
CGTAATGTGTTTAAAACAAAGATATTGTTATACATAAAACATTAAACGGATCCAATACATTAAAAAAATCAGCATAAATAGACCATAAAGTACATAATTTCATAGGTAACATGTATGTAGAAAAGACGAATATAAAATCATAAGCATTGTAGGAACATATATGAACATACAATATGGTCATTTAACATGCAAAATGTAGAATAACAAAAGATTATCATGCCTAGACTTGAGTTTTTTAATTATTGTTCTAGTTCAGGCACATTTAAAATTTTAACCAAAAAAATTAAGATCTCAGACGATATTCCAGTATTTCATCTCGATCGATATATCGTTCGATACTATAATATCTCGGGCGATATATTCGAAAGGAAATTTAGAGTGATATTTACTGTTTTGTTTTGGAAGGAGCCCAAAATGAGATCTTGGACGAGATCTTGAACAATGTTTGTGAGGTTTGAAACAGTGGGTGTAGAACAGAGGGAACATGTGTGAATTGGGTCTAAACAGGAATTGATAATACTTTCTCCTTTACCCTATCAAGTAAAGTGATCCAGGTTGTTACAACAAATGGTTTTCCATCAATTATCATTGGTGGTCCATCCAAGGCACGTTGTTGTTCCTCAACTTGTGAAAGCTTCAGGTAATAAAGGTCATCCACAAATGTAATTCGTATTCCACTCCGTAGTCTCTAGGCCTTACGACACTCGAAGTTCATGTCCGCTCCTGGTGATTTAGAGTCCAAGAAAAAGCCAACAAGATGGCATTTACAAAGACACGAGGATTCCTGGAATATTTTCAAGGGAGGAAACGAGCCAAGTTTATCATGGGGTATGGCGAAGTCAATTGGTGCGTAATCTCCAGCAGTTTTTGGCAGGGCGCTGAACAAGGATGTCCACCGCGGCATAGCAACGTTAGCATTATGTGTTGGAGCAGTTTCCATTAAAGAAATATTGGTAGGAGAATTTTGTTGAGCAATAGGTGTTCGCTGCTGGTTTTCACAATTAGCAGTGTTAGGGGGTCGATTACCATTTACATCAACAACCACAGGTACTACAGTACCACCTATGTTACTTCCAATACCCAAATCACAAGCCTCAATAAACATATCCAGACCCACATCTCATTTACAACTCCTAACTCCCGCGGAGCATCTTTTTCACTAATTGTAAGACTCTCGCCTGGCACAGGCCAAGCAGAAGAAGCCTTAACAAGCATAGAATTTAAAGGGGTTCTACCTCTACTTTGAGAAGGGGATGAAAAGCAGCATTCACCTTAGCAATCAAAGCACTTAAGGGATGTGAATCCGACAATGTATAAACGGACACAGGAGGAGTGGTACCCACGACGATTTCAGGGTCATACTCGGTATCCGACAGTGATTGAAGCAATGTTGAGCGACTACTAGATCTGGTTGTATTCGACGATTGTAAAGGATATTTTGTTTTCTTGCTCTTGGCCATCGTAGGTGAAGGGAAAAAGGTGACGAGGAATGAGGCGGAAAAGAGTGGAGGCGCAAGGAGGCGGTAGATCTAAGTCACCATTTTCAGTCTTTTCTCTTGAATTTTGGAGGAATTTTATAAATCTGCACCATATTATGCACCTATTTATATGTATATTCTACTTGAATAAGGAATTGTTTCCTAATAAAGTAGGCATAAAACTTGTAAAAAGACAAGGGTGCACTGTTGTGTTAATAATATGGCTACGACTGCAATGTCAAGTATATACATGAAATATGGTTACATGCAATTATACCACACTCTATTATACATAGCATTATAAGCCCATTTTCATGAAGATATACATGTGTATATATGTAACTATGGATGGACTTATATGCAACAACGTATTGTTGAGTAAAAATTACAACAAATTTTTATTGTAAATATATGTAAGATGAATTATTATGATAATCTTTGCAGTTTTAAAAATCAGTATTAGGACTTACTTATATATATATATATGTATGTATATATATATATATATGTATGTATATATATATATATGTATATATATATATATATATATATATACACACACACACATATTAAGCTCCCTATTGCTTATAATTTTTTTCTTCTGCAAATTAATATATATATATATATATTTGAAATTAGGTAAAATTTTATTTTCAGCCTAAAAGCCGGCTCGTCTCAGAGTTACAACCCATTTATAAATGTAAGGGGATAAAACATAATACAAATATAGTTTCACTTTAGCTTCACATTCTCTGCAAAAGTAATCATGAAACTAAATTAGGGCACTGGAAAAAGGGAAATCATGGCGGTCATAAATTCTCTCGTTGAGTTTCTCCAGTCGTTGCCCTCCAACTTCACTTCTCCAATGTCAATAATTCTCGTTTTGTTGCACTAGTAAATAATTTCGGCTTAATTATCCCAATAATTATTGCAATTTATCTGTTAATCGAACAAGAGTTTACTAACACATCCTTCTTCTTAAAAGCACGAGTGCTGCGTTCTTTCCATGTCTGCCACATTATGGTTGCGAGGCAATCCTGCCAATTTCTACCATCAGCTGCGACATGTGTCTCCTATCGTTTAGGTAATTAATTTCTTCCTCTAAGTTCCCAAAGTGGTCAGTGTTGAAACATTTAAGTTTTTGTATTGCCTAGTATCATCTGCTATACTGACACTCGAAGAATAAGCGATTTAGGGTTTCAGATGCTCCATTACATAACACATATCTGTCTTCATCAATAATACCCTAGCTATGTAACCATTCTTTGGTGGGCAATTTGCCTAAAATGACCTTATAGGGTACCTTTGCCATTTTAGGTGGACATGATTTAGACCACACCGCTTTGCTCCATGTTACACTAGGCTGTTCATTTTTGAATCTCTCCCATACATCTTGAATTTAAAACTGCCATCATCCCATGTCCATGTGTCATCACTTCTGTCAGAATAGATTGGTTTATCAGCTAGTTCCTCTGCTAAATTTCTTGCGGTCAAGCTGCTGTTACAGTCCCATATGTTATTAGAAATTAAAATATTCACAGTAACATTTGGTGCACCATAGGCAGAAAAACTATCCCAAGCATATTTGTCGATTGAACTCTTTCCATTAAGCCATGGGTCACGCCATAAATCTGTAGAATTCCCATTGGTAACTTCTCTCTAAATTCGTATTTTGAGTTCATTTCTAAATTTAATGCAATTCTTCTAAACAACCGATACATTGTTGTTAGTTTTTGAAGTCCAGAAATTATCTTTCATGCATCTGGCCCGCATCCATATAGCCTATAGATTATCAAAAGAAATTAATTTCCATGCCAATTCAAGCTCATAGGCTTATTTAAGTTCGAATAAATTTTTCATCCCAACTCCCCCTTCTTTCTTGGGCCTGCAAAATAATTTGTAGCTTATCTTATGCAGCCCACCTATCCAAATAAAGTTTGCATAAACTGTGTTGATCTTTGCAATCGAGCAATCTGGTATTTGAAATGTCTGTAGCCAAAATCTGACTTTCGAGGTAATAACGGTGTTCACTAGTTCCACTCTTCCAACAAATGGCAATAATTTAGATCTCCGCCCTTGCAGTTTACCTCGAATGTCATCTACTAACTTGCCACACTCAACATCAATGATGGTGTTATTGGACAATGACACACCCAAATATTTAACTGGGTGAGCCCCCTCCTGAACCCCTATTGCATCTAGGAGTTCCTGTTTATGGTTGCAAAACCTATTGAGGTAGCATTTAGTTTTGAGTTCATTCACTTTGAGCCCAACCCAATTCTCCAAACTATAGAAAATGTGCTTTAGATGGCTTATTGTTGTAATAGAGGCTTTGAACACCACTACAAGGTCATCAGCGTAGATCAGGTGAGTGACTTTAGGCTAGTGATTGTAAACAAGCAAAATGAGTTTGTGTTCCATAGCCAATTCCATCTGAATCATAAACCATTCCATCGTAACAGCAAACAAGTATAAAGAAAGAGGATCCCCTTGTCTGATGCCACTTTTACGGGTGATGTACCCCTTCGGCACACCATTGATCAGGACAGAGTAAGTTAGGGAGTTTAGGCAAAAACCAAACAAATTAATGAGTTTGGCCGGTAGTCCCATTGACCTTAGCATGTGAATAATGAAGTTCTTGTTGACTCTATCATATGCTTTGTGCAAGTTAATTTTTAGGCATAGCTTCTCTGCACCCTTCTTATTGAAATCTCTAACTAACTCATGTGCCATGAGGGAATTTTCTGAAATGAATCTTCCCTTTATGAAAGCACTTTGGTACTGAGAAATTAAAGTAGGCAAAAACTCTATTCAGTCAATTGCAAATGATTTTACTCAAAAATCTTATACACCACATTACAACAAGCAATCAGTCTATATTCTTCAATTCTAGTTGGGTTCTGCACTTTGGGAATAAGCATAATAAATGTGTAATTTATCTCTCTGATGAATTCCCAGAATCAAGTGCTTCCTGATATGCTGCTAACAAGTAGTTTTTTAGGTGTTTCCAATTTAGTTTGAAGAAGGTTTCCCCCGTGCCGTCAGGGCTGGGGCTGGAGTCATTGCGAATGGAGATTAAGGCGTCCTTAACTTCCCTCTTGCTGATGTTACCACCCAGCGACAGTCTGCCTTCAGCAGCGAGTTGCCGTCAACACACAATGTTGGGTAAGTCTTCATCATATTCACCATTGAACAACTCTATGTAGTATGGTGTAGCCGTTTCTTCTAGTTGTTTGATCTATTATGTCAAGTCACCCTATTCATTTAAACAATTAAGAAGATTATTATGCTTTCTCTGTGACATTTTGGTATAGAAAAACTTAGTGCATCGTCTCCCTACGTTTGTCATTTCTCTTTTGTCTTATTCTTAAATTCCAGTGATGTTTTGGCCAAAGCATCCTTAAGTTGTCTTTGCATATCACAGTAATCACTGTTAAGTCCTTCGCTCGTTGGGTATGCATCCAGAAGCGATAGGGTATGCTCTAATTGGTCTTGAAGGCCTTGTATATAATCCCCCTCTTTAGGTCGTGTTTTATTCCAGTCTTAGTTTCCACTGCTTGAGTAACATGACCAATTTGAACATACTATTGCCGTTTGGAAAGGTAATTTCATTGAAATTGATTGCATCGTGATAACCCTAAATTAAATGCCAGTGGTTGGCATATCTGAATGGTTTATCTTTGAGGCTATTGGCATTATCAAAACGGATAAACAAAGGAGAATGGTCGCTGGTAAAAGAGGCTAAGACTATTGCATTGAGATCATTGATATGATTTAACAAAGTTGCATTTGAAAGTGCTCGGTCAAGTCTTGATGAAATCCTCTTAGCCTCACCACTTTTCCATGTGAACTACAGACCGGTGTGGGGGATCTCCGACAATCCACTGGCTAATACACAGTTGTTGAACTCTGAAACTTGGGAAAGCTTGAGTGTAAGTCCTCCCGTCTTCTCACTGGTATGTAGAACTGCATTGAAATAACCCAGCACTAGCCATGGGGATTGAATGTTTTTAGCATTATCAATGATGGTATTCCACAACTTCACTCTTTCAATTTCCAAATTGCTAGCATATATGATTGAGATGTATATTTCTAAACCACCAACATTATTAGCTCAACTAGTTACCTGTTGATCGTCACCATAAATAGTAACACACTTCCAACACATCACATCCCAAAAAATAACCATTCGACCTTTCGATGTGCTTAAATTATCACAAAGGTTCCACTGGTCCCCCATACGAATTTTGAAATAGTCTAAGTTTTCTCAAGTGAACTTATTTTCCAGAACTACAATTATTGTGGGATTACACTTATCTCGAAAGTTGTATAGGTGTAATTAATGCGTGTAACTGTTTAAACCTCTTACATTCCAACATAAGATATACATTATTGTTTGGCAGTTTTGCTCCTGGTGACTGGAGCAGCACCAACCAAAGTGCTTGTAGCAGCTACTTTCTTGCCTTCTTGTTTGAATAGTGTAGTGTATTTATCATTTACTTTGGTGAGATCACTAACATTTGGTTCATCTATGCTTTCTTCCTTAGACTCTTTGTGACGGCCCGCCCCGCACCAACCGACATTTACTCCAAAGGTGCACTGTACACATGTCCAATTGGCACGGAACGGTCGTCAGAAGAAAAGAAAGAAGACGAAGAATCAACAAAGAACCTGTAGAATGTCTCACAGCGCATAGAATAAAATATAGTAATAACATACTTGACATAAAACAGGTGAGACAGTGCATAAGCTGAAACAACTAACATAGCAGCGGAAAATATAAGTACAGCTTATGATCCAAAGTTAAACATTATTACAACTTTTCAAACTGTCTCAAAGCAAAAGCAAGATAAAGGAGGTACACTACTAATGCCCAAGTAGCGACCACCAACGACACAGGGAGAATATCTATATATCATACGTGGAAGCCTCCTGCTCGCCTCCGAATCAGCTACTTGCGCATCACCAGCTAACCACAACCTGTCTCTAGTCTGCTCGTGTGAGCACCCAGAGTAATAAGAAGAGACATAAAACTCTGGGTCAGACATAAAGCCTGGTATGAGCGATAAGCATCTAAACAGAATAATAACAGGTATAATCCAATCATACCTGAACCAGGACCTGCAACCAAAGAGTTAGCACTACATACTATACAACACTCTAAGGTGCCCTTTCAAATGGTGTAAAGATAACGGGGGTGGGGGTGTGCATGTCATAGTGATGTAAAACAATCAAGCATAGCAATCATCCTCACATCCCTCACTCAGTGCGTAAAGCATACGATATCCACTACTTTGGTCACCTAATACTTTGGGCCATGACGGAATCCAATCCCGTGTAACTATCACTACAAGCCCACTATCCATCTCTCAGTGGTGAACCAAAGTTATGAATACCGACAACCCCTTTGCACACGTCCCGCAGCAAAGCCCAATCATGAAGTGAACTCGTTGGTTCCCATCTGGATCCTGAGCTCTAACTTCCATTTGGACTACCTTTGCATCTCGGGTTTTTAGTCGTCATCTCCGTCCGGATCGATCTTCATTCAGTTCGCTTCGCTTCAGGTCGTGGCCATCAATGTCGGATCGCGATCGCCCACTGGGTTCGGGTCGTGCATGTCCCGCAGCATCGAATCGTGGCGCTACATCAGTTCGGATCGGCTCTCCCTTCGGATCGTGGCGCTTCATCAATTCATAGAGGCATCGCTTCAGAGGATACGAGGCGGATCGGTTCGTGGCTTCAACTCCGGATCGTGAGAACCATTCGTGAGTGGATCGTGGTGCCCAAACTGGAGCGGATCGTGGAGATGACTCACGATCGGGTCGGAGAAAGTGGGGCGGATCGTGAATACCCATTGGTTCGGGTCGTGCTTCTACTACCGGATCGTGCCACCTAGCTAAGTCGTGACTTGCTCCTTCAGACGGATCGTGGCGCCCATGCTGCAACGGGTCGGGTCGCGTTCCCCTCCACCGATCCGATCCGGATTCTGGGTCATTTCCTGCTTGTTTTCCTGCGACTGTTTCTACGCCATTCGACGGCGTTTTCGACCAACCTAACACTTCTAAACAATCACAAAGCATACCATACAGTCATAGCAACATGTATAATCAACCACAAACACCAAAACAACAATATGATAGGTTAAAATGGATCAAACATAGCCAAAACCCCATATTTTCCCTTAAGCATGTTTTGGGTGAAACTTATGATATGATTAGCAAAACTTAACCAAATTATCCCAAATTCACATCAGAGGTCTAATACAATATTTCAGAATTTATGAATATTTTTCCAGATTTTTAACATGCACAAATTCGCTAATTATCACTAATTACCCCTTAATCCCCCAAATTCTGGGATTTGCAAAATTAGTCGAAATTAACCCAAATTCATATCAGAGGCATAAAATGATGTTTTAGAATTTTGGGAATTTTTCTAGTTTTTTCTGAGCCATAATTTCGCTAATCTTCGCTAATTACCATAATTAGCCGTAATTAATGAAAAACAATGCAAATCACTCACCTTAGCCACAAACAAACTTTAGATCTGAAATAATCTCTGATTTGGATCCAATCCCTATGTGTTCCAGCAGCTCTCTTGCTAATTTGGTGAAGATCTTCTTTGATTTGATGTAGATTAGGCCAAAACTTGATTAGAAAGTGATTAGAAGGTGATTTGGGATGAAATTAGAAGGTGGAGGCCATTGCTAGAGCTTGAAGGAGGTAAGGGCGGCTGGAAAAATGAATCTAAAACCGAAATCCTAACCCTAGAAGCCCTTAAATACCCCAAATCACGAAATCCCCCATTGGGCCTAGTTGCTAATCACCCGGTTAAGCCCGATTAGCTGTTTTTCACCTTCTAAACCTTGTTTCAGCCATATCTCCCAAACGGTAAGTCCGTTTGGCTATTGTAACCACTCTACGGAAAGAGAAACCATCAGTCGAATCCAATGGAAGTGGTTTTAGGTCAAAATTCCTTTCCAGTCAAAAGTTATGACCAAAACAGTACCAACTAGGGGCAAAACGGTCATTTAAAAATCGACAAAAATCATGAACATGGGAAATAACCCCAATAATCGTCTCCCAAAGTTACATGACCATACGACTCCATATGTGAAAGAAATAAATACTCCACGATCCTATGATGCGTAGAATGCGGGTCGTTACACTCTTCCCCCCTTAAGAAATTTTGCCCTCGAAATTCCCTAACCAAAACACACAAAGGGTTCTGCATGCCTATCAACCATAAAACAACAATCAACATGCAAAACAAGTCTATCCTAGCATGCGGTTTACTAACAAGGGAAGAAACTATCACTACCAAAACCTTACTAGGCAAAGAGTTCTGGATACTTCTTCCTTATATCTTCCTCTATTTCCCAAGTACAGTCTTTTTCATTCTCACCCCACTGGACTTTGACTAGTTTCACCGCCTTCCTTCGAAGCTGCTTCGTATCGTTCCCAACAATACGCATAGACTTGCGGTTCCCAACCGCCTCGAGTTCAACTTCGATGTTATCCAACTGATCAGGTGAAATAGCCACACTAGGGTCATGCACGAATTTCCTTAACTAGGAAACATGAAATACGTTGTGAACTCCCGCCATCTTGTCAGGTAGCTCTACTTCATATGCCAAATTCCCAACTTGCTCGAGGACTAGGAATGGGCCAACAAATCTTGGTGCTAACCTACCTCTCCAACCAATCTGAATCACATTCTCTATGGAGAGATTTCGACGAACACCAAGTCGTTAACGAAGAATTCCAAATCTCTTCGTCTCTTTTCGAGATAAGCCTTCTGCCTATCTTTATCCCTTCCCAGTAGTAGATCTGCTCTATGTCTCAATACGTCTTGTTACCACTGGGATGTATAGTCAATTTCGAGTGATGATATGCTCTAAGCACTTCACCTCTCAGTCCATCTACGTTGGGTACAACTAGTCCCTTATTCTTTCGAAGCCACCCTTCTCGATCAAATCCTTACTTGATCATTCTCTTTCCATCGATACCCATCTCTACCCTAGAGATGGTTTCCAATAGATTAGGATCGTCCTTCTAACTGGAAACAATCCACTCAATCAAAATCGATCTAATCGTCAAGCTTACTAGCGTTTCTAAATCCAATTCAGTCTTGGGTCTGAAATCATATCATGTGATATACTCTAGTTGCTTCCATCCTAGAAACAAAACCTCTAAACTGGCATGTCTCCTACTCAATGCAACTAGTACTGCACCCAAATCCCTTACTATGATCACTCTGCCCCATGGAGTCATGGCGACTCCACTGCACTGATCCATAGTCACTAGTCCTTTGCTATGTCCACTCTGCCCCATGAAGTCATAACAACTCCACTGCACTGGCTCATAGCCTTACTAATCCTTTACTATGTCCACTTTGCCCCTCGAGTCATGACGACTCTACTGCACTGGCTCATAGTCCTACTACAATCACTTTGTTCCCCATCGCTGGAACCCTACAGGTGATAGTCTACTCAAGAGAAGAAAGATAGGAACAAACATAGCAACCATAACATCCGTCAAACAAATCCTATCTATCACCTGCTAAAGTCATAAACACATCGACACCTACATGATTGGTCTAACCAATCCCAATATGTCGATTCCAGTCTGTCTGGTCCAACCAACATCAATAACTAATGGAAGCCCAGCCCCCATACATACACCGATGCCTACTTGACTGGTCCAACCAATCCCAGACTAATGGAAGCCCCGCCTCCCTTCGGACTACCGTACGTCCAACGTACGTTTATCCTCCAAGGATAATTAAACTAATGGAAGCCCAGCCTCCAATCGGACTACCGTACGTCCAACGTACGTTTATCCTCCAAGGATAACTAGATCACGTCCAACGGATCCAAGGTAACGGGCGTCCCCAGATACCCCTGCTTTTAGTCCTCCTAAAATACTTGAGTCCAACCCAAGTCTATCCATTATCTTGCTGCCCTCTCGAGTCCAACTCGAGCTGAATCCAATTCCTTGCAGCCTTCTCGAGTCCAACTCGAGTCAATCTATAACTCAGACCCAGTCTTGAGTACCGACAAACTCTAGTCCAACGTGAGTCGTCTCTCTATTCGTTGCATCTCCAAGATCAACGAACACCTATTTTCTTTTACGAGTTCAAGTCCAACTTGAATCGCTCTAATCTTCGTTGTATCTTCCATGATCAACGAACACATCCTATTCCTTCAAAGTTCTACTATCCAATAGAGAACATCAACATAGGGTCCTAAACAATTCATTACTTTGCATCTTTCTCGAGTCCCACTCGAGCAATCTCATAACCCTATCGAGTCCAACCCTGGGCAGTCTATACCATTGAACAGTCTTATCATGTTCCATCTGCCCGTCACTCCTCGAGTGAACCAAGATATCATCCAATGAAAAATCACAACAACTATTTACCCCTCACGCAACCCATCCTATTCGAAATCGACATTCCCCAAGCACAAGCGCCAAAGGCCTAAACCAATATCAGACAAGCACCTAAGGAACATCTCCTCCGAGTTCAGACAATCCACATGAGGTGATACTAGCAAAACAATCTAGCACTGGAGTACTCATTTTCCTCCCAGAGACAACTAGAACTTATTACAATGATAACCTCTTAGCTTCCTTAACTCCAGTTACCCTTGCCATCACTAGGTAGGTACCTAATACCACCCTATTCCATTGGAGTAGATCGACTCACCAAAATAATGCTAAACCCAGTAAAGTCCAAAACAAAGCAATCACAAGGAAACATACATCCATGACTCGATAAGACCACATTAACAAATCATGTCAAAACTAGTCGAACCACCAATCGGGTTCGTCACTACTAAAGGTCTATCGACTAACTCAGGTTTGTCAAACAAAACCCGATCAAAACTTCTTAAATAGAAAGCATACCTCGAATAACGACACCTTTATCCTTCTGCGCCGTAGTTGGCGCATTCGACGAAGAAGGAACAACGTTGATAGCATACGCTTTCACAATCTGCTTCTCCCTAGGAGGTTGTAGGCAATCATCCTTGTGATGTCCCGCCTGGCCGCAGTTAAAGCACTTCCTTTCCCCAGGCTTTTCTCGACAATCTCTGGCATAATGGCCCTTCTGGCCACAACTAAAGCATTCGCCATCTTTCTTATTTTTCTTACTCTGACCATCCTTGGTCGGGTTCTGCTTCCTCTTGTTCTGAGAATTCTTCTTGCCTTCACCGCCTGCTTGCGGCTTTGGCTCCTCTGCAGATGCCGTAGCAACTTCGGCCTTCGACTTAGGGAAAAGGCTCTCTGACCTTAATGCCTTTCCTACAATAGACTCGAACGTCTCATCGATATGGTTTATAAGTCTTTCCCCCAAGTACCCATCCAAGCCGGTTATGAACTTCTCGTTCTTCTTTTCGACTGTATCGATAAGGGACCATCCATATTTCGATAAAGTGTCAAATTCAGCGATATACTCCGAGACTGCTCTACCATTCTGCTTAAGCTCCAAGAACTTCCTGAACTGTTCTGATTTATGAGCAGTTGGAATAAACTTATCACAAAAGCAAGTCTTAAACTGATTCCAAGTAACTTGATCTTCTGGAGTAGCTGTTCTAATGGCATTCCACCAATTCATCGCTCGCCCTTGCAGCTGACGAGACGCTAGCCTTCTCTTCATCGCATCCTCAAGACCCAAGTCGTCGAAGATACGATCACAGCTATCCAACCAATCCTGAACATCTGTGGCCGACTCCGTTCCGTGGAACGGCTTCCCACCAAGGTTAGTGTAATCCTTGCACAACTTGGCGAAATCGGCCCTAGACGCCTGCACTACTGGACCACCACCATTTCCGGGATTGGGAAATGCTCCCTGAACATCTCTAAGCATGTCTCTCATGAAGTTAGTGAACATTGTCCTCATGTCAGGAGCATTCCCATGGTTGGTACCTCTACCAGCACCTCTAGGATATCGGCTCATCGTTAATCTGTAAAAGGGGAAACGATTAACGATCCCATAGTGGTGCTAGTGCGGTACGACTTCATTCTTATACTACCAATAGTATATATATAGCTTTTAAAAACCAAAGTAATCACAAATACGCGCTCTTATATACGTACTATCTCTCCCTAATGTCTTTCCCTAGGTTAACTACGCAACCTAGAGCTCTGATACCAAGTGTGACGGCCCGCCCCGCACCAACCGACATTTACTCCAAAGGTGCGCTGTACACATGTCCAATTGGCACGGAACAGTCGTCAGAAGAAAAGAAAGAAGACGAAGAATCAACAAAGAACCTGTAGTATGTCTCACAGCGCATAGAATAAAATATAGTAATAACATACTTGACATAAAATAGGTGAGACAGTGCATAAGCTGAAACAACTAACATAGCAGCGGAAAATATAAGTACAGCTTATGATCCAAAGTTAAACATTATTACAACTTTTTAAACTGTCTCAAAGCAAAAGCAAGATAAAGGAGGTACACTACTAATGCCCAAGTAGCGACCACCAACAACACAGGGAGAATATCTATATATCATACGTGGAAGCCTCCTGCTCGCCTCCGAATCAGCTACTCGCGCATCACCAGCTAACCATAACCTGTCTCTAGTCTGCTCGTTTGAGCACCCAGAGTAATAAGAAGAGACATAAAACTCTGGGTCAGACATAAAGCCTGGTATGAGCGATAAGCATCTAAACAGAATAATAACATGTATAATCCAATCATACCTGAACCTGGACCTGCAACCAAAGAGTTAGCACTACATACTGCACAACACTCTAAGGTGCCCTTTCAAATGGTGTAAAGATAACGGGGGTGGGGGTGTGCATGTCATAGTGATGTCAAACAATCAAGCATAGCAATCATCCTCACATCCCTCACTCAGTGCGTAAAGCATACGATATCCACTACTTTGGTCACCTAATACTTTGGGCCATGACGGAATCCAATCCCGTGTAACTATCACTACAAGCCCACTATCCATCTCTCAGTGGTGAACCAAAGTTATGAATACCGATAACCCCTTTGCACACGTCCCGCAGCAAAGCCCAATCATGAAGTGAACTCGTTGGTTCCCATGTGGATCCTGAGCTCTAACTTCCATTTGGACTACCTTTGCATCTCGGGTTTTTAGTCGTCATCTCCGTCCGGATCGATCTTCATTCAGTTCGCTTCGCTTCAGGTCGTGGCCATCAATGTCGGATCGCGATCGCCCACTGGGTTCGGGTCGTGCATGTCCCGCAGCATCGGATCGTGGCGCTACATCAGTTCGGATCGGCTCTCCCTTCGGATCGTGGCGCTTCATCAATTCATAAAGGCATCGCTTCAGAGGATACGAGGCGGATCGGTTCGTGGCTTCAACTCCGGATCGTGAGAACCATTCGTGAGTGGATCGTGGCGCCCAAACTGGAGCGGGTCGTGGAGATGACTCGCGATCGGGTCGGAGAAAGTGGGGCGGATTGTGAATACCCATTGGTTCGGGTCGTGCTTCTACTACCGGATCGTGCCACCTAGCTAAGTCGTGACTTGCTCCTTCAGACGGATCGTGGCGCCCATGTTGGAACGGGTCGGGTCGCGTTCCCCTCCACCGATCCGATCCGGATTCTAGGTCATTTCCTGCATGTTTTCCTGCGACTATTTCTACGCCATTCGACGGCGTTTTTGACCAACCTAACACTTCTAAACAATCACAAAGCATACCATACAGTCATAGCAACATGTATAATCAAACACAAACACCAAAACAATAATATGATAGGTTAAAATGGATCAAACATAGCCAAAACCCCATATTTTCCCTTAAGCATGTTTTGGGTGAAACTTATGATATGATTAGCAAAACTTAACCAAATTATCCCAAATTCACATCAGATGTCTAATACAATATTTCAGAATTTATGAATATTTTTCCAGATTTTTAACATGCACAAATTCGCTAATTATCACTAATTACCCCTTAATCCCCCAAATTCCGGGATTTGCAAAATTAGTCGAAATTAACCCAAATTCATATCAGAGGCATAAAATGATGTTTTAGAATTTTGGGAATTTTTCTAGATTTTTCTGAGCCATAATTTCGCTAATCTTCGCTAATCTTCGCTAATTACCATAATTAGCCGTAATTAGTGAAAAACAATGCAAATCACTCACCTTAGCCACAAACAAACTTTAGATCTGAAATAATCTCTGATTTGGATCCAACCCTTATGTGTTCCAGCAGCTCTCTTGCTAATTTGGTGAAGATCTTCTTTGATTTGATGTAGATTAGGCCAAAACTTGATTAGAAAGTGATTAGAAGGTGATTTGGGATGAAATTAGAAGGTGGAGGCCATTGCTAGAGCTTGAAGGAGGTAAGGGCGGCTGGAAAAATGAATCTAAAACCGAAATCCTAACCCTAGCAGCCCTTAAATACCCCAAATCCCGAAATCCCCCATTGGGCCTAGTTGCTAATCACCCGGTTAAGCCCGATTAGCTGTTTTTCACCTTCTAAACCTTGTTTCAGCCATATCTCCCAAACAGTAAGTCCGTTTGGTATTGTAACCACTCTACGGAAAGAGAAACCATCATTCAAATCCAATGGAAGTGGTTTCAGGTCAAAATTCCTTTCCAGTCAAAAGTTATGGCCAAAACAGTACCAACTAGGGGCAAAACGGTCATTTAAAAATCGACAAAAATCATGAACATGGGAAATGACCCCAATAATTGTCTCCCAAAGTTACATGACCATACGACTCCATATGTGAAAGAAATAAATACTCCACGATCCTATGATGCGTAGAATGCGGGTCGTTACACTCTTCAAGGTGGATTTTCATATTTTGAACATCTTCTAGATAATTTGGTTCCATATCCTCCTCCTTCTCCTCTTGAGTGGACCCCTCATGTTGATCAGTTGGGCATGAACTATCCGCCACCGCTTGAACTTCCACGGGCTGAGCCTGACTTTGATCGAGATCTGTATGAGATGTTGTAGACGCTTTAGAGCCCCCCAGCATTAGGTGGTGGTGGCACATGAATGGTAGGGCTAACTAGAGGTACTGTAGTTACATCAGCTTCATTATTTATAGAACTTTTTGGCAAGGATAGGTATTTGGAAGTGCTTCCTTCATTGATTTTTTGCTTTTCTACCCACACTTTCTTTGGTAAAACATTTGTACAATATGTATCTAAATGCCCAAAACAGTTGCATGTTGAGCATTTTGGTGGGACAAAATTGTATTCAACTGCCCAAAACTCTGAATCCGCAATAATTTCAATTAGGATTTTTGCAAAACTTATTTTCTTAACAGATTGGTATTTTCATTTATCTTCAAAGGTTTACCAACAAGACCTACAAGTTTGCTAATGCACCTAGTGTTCCACAAAGCTACATTTAGATTTGGGAATTTGACCCAAATCAGATAGGATGTTAACATAACCTTTTCAAAATTAAAATCTGCCATCCACTTAAGCATAAACATGACTTTGTTGTCCATAAACCATGGACACCCTTTCAATATCCTTTTGTAATCCTCGTTTAATTGAAAGTTGATGAGGAAGAAACCATTTTTTCTGGGAAAAACATCCCAAGCCCCTTTAGACTTCCATGTTCTCTTAATATAGGCATTAAAATTGATGAAATATGGGAGTTTACCTGCCGTGTACACGTAATCGAGTTTTTCCCTTTTCTTGTCAGATTTTGCATAGTTTAGGTCATCGATAAGTTGGTATTTGGTGTTGCCTGTTTGGATCAGTTCGAAATACTGAAGTTCCCCAGAGATCTTGAGTTTCGAATGGAAAGCATCTGCTTATGTTCTAGGGTTTTGGGTTTTGGACTTTTAGTTGATGCACGTAGGTTGATGGATAACGTCAGCGAAGGTCTGCTTCCCCTTGCGCCAAACCTCCTACTACCCACCTCTACCTTCGTCTTCTTTTTCACCTAGGGTTTCAGGGAGAGTGGATGAGTTCGCCATTTTTGACTTAATTTTTATTGTCTTTTATCATATACATATAATGATATATCTCAAATTGACATATGTGTTAGCCTGGTTTGGTGTGTTGACATACACGTTAGAAATTAAACGCAAACACACACACACACACACACATAGATATATATATATACACACACACACACACACATACATATATACATACAAACTGTTGTGCGCATATTGATGTGCTGTTTGAATATCCACCTGGATATATATATATATATATATATATATATATATATATATATATATATATATGATTTCAAACATGAATTAATAAACATAGTAACTATGACTCGCTATTTGTATTCATGCTACAAGTATAAATAAGAGTATTTATATATTGAGATGTTTTGGAATTTAATGTCGACTTGTTGCGCGCGCACACACACACACATATATATGTTTGTATCCATTTATGATCACAAATTGTTATATGAATATTTTGGCCTTAATTAGCTGTTTTACTGTATGCTTAAAAGACCGGTTTGTTTCATAAAGTTGTAAATCTGATTTGAAGAATATTCATATACCTGGCTTAAGTTTTTATAAGATATTTGGAAGCATAATATTGTATTAAATCATGAAAGGTAAATAGTTAGTTAACATGGTATGTGCTTGCATAGGTAAACATGGAGATGCTTGCCGAATTTACTATGTATGTGGTTTTAACATTGAAATTATAACAATATAATTCAATGTTTAATCATATAGATTTTATTTCAAAATACAATCAAATATGTTTATTTATGCCAATAAATACATAGCTGTGATTTATTTGCTAATTAGACCTGCGTTTAATTATTAATATTTCATGAAATAATCTTGATGAAGCACATCTAGGTATTGACTGGTTGTATATTATACCTACTGATTTCAACATATTGTCTTGTTAGATAGGTCAATGTGAAGAAATTGAGATGATCTAAAAGATTGCAATATAGGTCAGTGCGACTGATTCCACTATTTGCACTTAGATAGATATTATGGTGCAAAATCGTTTTGCGGCTTTTGAAACATTTGTGATTTTGAAAATTTGAATAATTATATCTAACTTGGAAATATATAAATAGTTTATTACAGAATTTGTATTTGAATGCTTTGAGTTTCTGCCCCATGTATAGAAGTAATAAGGACAAAGTGTTTATAATAAAATGCTTTAAATTTTGAATTATTATATATATAATCTATGTACTGGTCTGTGGAACATGCTATAAATATATATAGATATATATGTGTTCTTGCGTCTATATAAAAAAAAGTTTTATAATCTATAATATTCTGGGTGTAAGTTGACATGAAATGCAATTTATGTCATCAGTTCAGATGCATGGGTAAAACAATTCAATTTTTACTTCCAAAATGGTTGTTTAACTGGGCATCAAATAAAGCTTTGAAATGCAATTGAATAGCTTTATATTATTTTGGGTACATGTATAGGCCATGATTTTTTTATATAACAGCCTGGATTTAAATGATCGCATCATTGCTGAGTTGTATGCCTTATACTTAAGGTTACAAAAGCGTATATATAGTATTGCCTAGCCTATCTAAATGGTTACATAGTTATGCATATTGATACGTTGCCTGATTGAAGTTTACGAAATTTTGTGACTTGTCTTCATGATAATTTGTGCATAGATCATTATGGCCCTATTTAAAATGTTAAAAACATCTATAATAGGCACACATATATACAATTTTATGAAATCAACATATAACATGTATATTGAGTTGAAATTTAAAATATATATATATATATTGATATTTGTAAATAACGCTGATATTGTTCGCCACTACGAATTATAAAATACCTTTAAAGCAAATTTTGTTATATTAAGTCATAGTGATGTCCTACGATTTATACACTCATCAATGCCAGAATCACTGGATGTAGGCAACACCAAAGCATTGTGCACCTTTTATTTTGGTTATATGCGATGGAGTAAATGTGGCACACCAATGTATTATTAGGTCTGACTTAAATAGGCTGCATAAAAGGATTATGTCCTTAGAGACAAACAACATGAAATATTAATATTCAAATGAACAAAAATTATTCAACATGCCATCCAAGAGTTATATAAGAGATATAATTGACATAAGATGTCTACCTAAAAGATTGTGTTCTGGGATTAGCCAAAGTTAAGTCAAGGCATGATTAGATATGGATCTTGGACCACCAATATATATATATATATACACACACACACACTAATATATATATATATATATATATATATATAGAGAGAGAGAGAGAGAGACAGAGAGAGAGATGGATGTTAATTTGAGTGGCGGCATTTTTTAGTTTAAATTATACATTTATATTATTTTTGCAATATTCTATGTAATTTTGATTGACAAAATTATTTTGTGTGTGTGTGTGTATATATATTGAAAAACTTCTGTCATTATTTTGTTATTATCTACTGTAGATGTTAAATGAAAACAACTCCGATAATTTATTACTAAAATTGATCCATAAGAAGGATAAATTGAATCAAATCAAATTTCTTGACTAACATCAAAATTTGAGGATTGTCCTCAAACAAATTAAAAACGTAATTGTTTTACAAATATAGAATATCTAAAATGAAAGTTGAAATATGAATTCAACTAAATAAAATATAAAAGTTATAACAATTTATTATACATCTCTAGTATTAGATACTAGATATGAATCACATACATGTATGTGAACTTGCAGAAATTGCAAAAGGAGTAGAAATCTTATAAAAGGATAAGTGTCTTATGATTGGAAATGAAGAAAATATTGTTGCACTATCCATAGGAAGATGCTTCTTGTTCTATGTACTAGCTTAATTGAATAATTAAAATATTGTTATCAAATTCCATTTAATATAAATGTTATTCTGTACCTTGTTTAGAAAGTTTGAACTTATGTGTATTAAATGGACAACTGTTCATTTTATTTAGGTGAAATATCCTATGGAATTGTACAATTAGTTAATGATTTCACATATAAATCCTTAACTTTAATATGAAGTTTATAACATAAAAAATGAATGGATTAAATCATATATACCTTAGCATTGTTGGTTAGGCCATATAAATAAGAATAGCGTATCAAAACTCCATAATGATGGAATTTTAAGGTCATTTGATTTCGAATCATATGAAGAATGCAAATCTTGTGTATTAGGCAAAATGATTTAATCACCTTTCACTTGACATAGCGAACGGGCTAGTAAGTATTGGGCCTCATACATAATGATGTAAATGGAGCAATGAATACATAGGCTAAAGTTACGTTATATTACTTTGTTAAATTTACTAATGATATCAGTAGATATGATTGTGTGTATCATATGACACACATATTAGGATTTTTTGAGAAGTTCAAAGAATTCAAAAATGAAGTTCAAGACTAATTTTAAAATAAAATAAAACTCTTCGAATAGATCATAGAGAATAACTAGGCCAATAATTTAATGACTATCTAAAGAGTGTGAAATTGTTTCACAACTCATTTCACCTAGAACACCATATTGGAATGGTGTGTCTAAAAGGAGAAACTGCACCTTATAAAATATGGTATGATCAATGATGAGTCATATAGATCTTCCAATAAATTAATTTTGGGGTTACCCTTTAAAATAATTGCATTCATATTTAATTGTAATCCTACCAAAACGATTCTGAAGACGCCATATAAGATATGGACTAGGAAGTGTCATAGTGTGTCTATCATGAAGATTTGGGATGTGAGGCATTTATTAAACGTCTTTCCTCTGATAAGATCAGAGCTAATCTGGTAATTAATTTTGTGGAATATCTAAAAGAAGAAAAAGGATACTATTTCTATAAACCCTTTGAGAATAAAATGTTTATTGCTCAAATTGGTATCCTTTTAAAAGGAGAGCCAGTCTCTAAGATATCGATGGGAATAAAATAGAAATCAAAATGTCTCGAGAACCAGAAAATACCATTGAACCTTGTATAGACAATAAATTGAGTGGGAGTGACACACATAATAATTCAAATATTGTATATTGATAACATATTAATTACTGTGAATGATGTTAATTTGAAATAAGAAATAAATACTAGTTAAATAAGGAGGATGTTTGGATTAAAGTTCATTTTTGAGCTTAGTAATATCTATTGTTGATCCAATAATTTTACATCGTTATAACAATGGAGCTATTGATCAGGCCTAGAGACCTTGATCTAATTATTGATCCGAACATATATATTTAAGAAATATAATTTCTTATGTGAAATTGTTCATAGAGGAGATAAACATATCTGCAAAGTTACAAAAGATGTAATGTTGCAGACCTATTAACTTAAACTTTGTCGCAAAAGAAGTTTAACAGTCACACTAGTTTCATAGGTATATGATACATGATTTATTGACTCTAGTGCAAGTGGTAAATTGTTAGAGTTTATTCCCTAGAGGCAATCCATTTTATGTGATTAATAACACTGTTGATGTTATTATTTTATTTTGAATAAAATATTCTGTTATGTTATATTTACTGCATAATATAAATATTAATATAATGGAAGTCCTTAGAATAATAATCAGAATTATATAGTTGTAAATAAGTGACTTAAATATGAGATTATATAATATATTAAGTGTTATAATTATTAAATGTTCTGAGTCAAGGTTCATTGTTTATATATAGGACAACAATAAAACATTGAAACTAGTATGTTGATTGACTGATGATCACATCTCATTGATCATTAATATACGTGATATTAATGCAAATACATAAATACGTAGCAGAGAATAGCGTATTGGACTCACCCAACATGAGAAAAACTACATGGATTATAATTAATAGTATCATAAGTTATTCTCATGGTGACAGTGATGTAATGGTCCTCAGACCTAAAATCATTATAATTTTGTTCGATGATATTCGTGTTTTGATATCATCAAAAGTTACTTTTAACCGAGTAGACGATAAAGGTGATTATTGTATACATCTCCAATCAAACGAAAATTATGAATGATCTAGATGGAATTTAACTCTATGATATAAGTAGAGATATCCATGGGCCTCTTGATTGAGTGAGACTATGAAATGCATGGCCCACTCAAATATTGGTTTGTTTTAAATAGTCTACTCATCGATTAAGATAAAAGGATTAAATTACAAAGAAGATAACACGTTCCATGCCTCGAGTTTAATCTTGGATATATTGGTTAAAAGGATAAAAATTACATTAAGACAGTGGTCGCCGAAAGGTTGTATCGAATCATTGATCTTATTATAACTTGGGTAGCAACTATGTATTAATAGATGTCGCGCACTGTTTAAAATTTAAATATTGTTTAAATTATTGCCAACGTTATAGTAACCTATAGGGTCACTCATAAGAATGTATAAAAGGATGAAAACCGTTTATAACAGAAGGAGATTCAAGTGTTGCCTTTTTGTTATTCTTGAAATGGTATACGAATTTAATACTATCCCTTTTCTATCCCGTTTTATAATATAAAACATGGTCCGTCCTATGTTTTATCATTAGACTCAGAAAAACGAAGTATATAAAAAGGGAATAAAACCTAGATCCCTAATTCGGCTAGTACCGAAGTTTCATCCCTCTTTAATTCGTTTGACGATATTGAAGATATCGTTCATGGAATACTATGGAGGTGTCTCCGTTTTAGAGGGCCTAGATCGATTCAACCGGTTAGAAGTCTTGTAGGTATTCTTCGATTGGAAATCAAGGTACGAATTACACGGTTTACATAAAATTTGAATTTATGTATACGATTGAATAGTTAATTTGTTGAATCCAACGAAATCGATCCAAAAAATCCTTCATATATATGTATATATATATATATATATATATATATATATATATATAATGAATGACCAACCGAAGACAACGGCGGACGGTCCATATTAGGGGGTGTAGGGATACCCAGTCTGCACCACAACCTTGTAGAGGTTAACCTCTTACCAGACAAGGGAACGCCTTTCCACTAAGCCACTAACGCGGACACACACACACACACACACACATATATATATTGTAGCGTTCAATGACACCCTAAAAATGGAGCACCACTTAGCTCGTTTATCCACCTTTCATTTATAGTTAAATAAAAATAGTGGAGGGAGAGAGAAACCAGATGTGTGGTGGAAATCAGGAGAGGCATTATGGTGCTATTGAGCGCTCGTTATATATATATATATATATATATATTAAAAGTTATATATATATATATATATAAGGAGCAATCAACAACTCCCTCAAGATGGTGCATCCCTTTAGCCTCCTGTTTCCACCACTCATTTATAGCAAAATAAGTTAGTGACGGGAGAGAGATTTAGTGGGGGGAGAGAAACCAGAAAGTGTGGTGAAATCAGGGGGCTAAAGGGGTGCTGCACAGTTTGAGATGCTCTTGATCCTATATATATATATATATATATATATACATACATATACATATACATACATACATATATATATATATATATGTGTGTGTGTGTGTGTGTGTATGAGCATTCTTGGGCACTCCTCTTTTGCAGCACCCCTACCCCACTGTGAGCTACAATAATCCAAATCCAATGAGGTTTTGTAGATGTTCAAACCACGTACATATTATCAACTATCCAAAATTTTAGTTCGTTCCAACATCCTTAACATTTTAAATATCTTAGCTCAATTATTCACCGTTCAAACATTTATTCGAACCGTAAAATTTAAGCATCAAATATATTATTCTACGAATGTCAGAGAAAGCTCAAATTTTGGATAGATGATATTATATATGTGTGTGGATTGAACATCTACAAAATATTATTGGATTTGGATTAGCGTAGATCACGGTAAGGTAGGGTTGCTGCAAAACAAGGATGCCCCAGAATGCTCCTCATATGTGTATATCACACATAGCTCAAGATTGGATTTATCCCATGATATGTGATTAAACAGAAAATACAAAAGCATATCCACTCTTACTACTAATATATATTATAGCATTCCCCTTTAATATTTGTCTTCAAAATCTTGAATGCTTTGTTAACTTGAAGTTGTCCCATTTAATATATATATATGTATGTATGTATGTATGTATGTATGTATGTATATATATATATATATATATATATATATATATATATATATTCACAGTTGATCAGTTGTATTATTACTTTTGCTTATATATACCTATTTAATTGATATAGATATTGTCTATCATCTCATTCAAAGTTTCTATTAGGAATACCCAACGAAAAAACCATGAACGAGAAAGAGAGCGAAAATTGTAAAATCGTAAAAATATCATATAAAAATAATATTTCTTAATGAGTTTGATACTTCAAGTTCAAAGTAATGCCTCATTAAAAATTTCTAGAAAAATCTTGATGGGAACAAAATCTTAATGAAGAAAAATAGACAATGACATATTATAATATCTTATTTCATTAAAAGATGTTTGGTACTTCTACATCATGATAATGTCTCGTTAAAATCTTTATAAGAACAACCCAGTAGGAAAATTAACGTGACATATTTTAATTTTTTGTTGTATCCAAAGATGTTCAATACTTCTAGACCAAGATATTACTTCGTTAAAACCATACTAAAAAAATATGGATGAAAAAACATTAATGAAGGAAAAAGAGTACAATATAGCATGCCTTATTTCAATAGTTTACCACATCAAATGAAATATGATATTTCAGTTCAATGTAATGCCTCGTTAAAACCGTTCTAAGAGATACCCTACGACAAAAATCTTAGTGAAGGAAAAAGAGCAAATTATGATATACCTATGTGTACTTTTTCAGATTTTGTATTATGTCCTTTAAGTTTGAATATATGTCTTGATAATTCAAATTAACTACAAATATTTATGATCCAAATAATTTAGAAATGCATTGAGAAAATTTAATTCAGAAGATAGTAAATTATAGTTTTCCTTTTTTATATGCCAATCATTTATAAATAATCTACTCTTTTAAGATCGTTTCTTACAAATATTGCTTGCATTTTATGCACTTTATAAAGTATTTTTTTGAAAAATACTTTATGTGCTTTCATTTTAGTGTTTAATATTTAACTTGATTAAAAAACATCAACTATCTCAGAAAATTCAACTATTTCTAATTATTGCGCCTTAGGGATTCAACACATTGTTGACACTATATGTGACACTCTACGTCCGTTAATGTAATTCATAAGAGAATGCATTAAGTTTTGTGAAGCACAATAGGTAAACAGTACAAAAATTCACAAGATAAATATAAAATAAGCAGCGGAAAATTTCAACTTCATTATTAAAAAAAAATCGTAGTCTCAAACAGGTTAAATCAAAACTAGTTAAAACAAAAATAAGTATCTCAAATATGTCTCACAAAACAAAACATCAGAGTGCAGTAACATAAAATCATATCCATCGTCACAGGCCATAATGGAATAGAGAGCAAGTCAAAACGGTACATCTCAGGAAATCCAAGTCCAAGCTATAAGAGAAAGTCCTGGTCACTAGTGAGTGCTTCCGCTTTGAGGACCTGAAGGGGAAAGGAAGAAAGAAGCAAAAACAAACGGGTCAGACATAAAGTCTAGCATGTTCCATTGATTTTCAAATATGCATAAAATGGAAATACTAAGACAAGTAAATAAGACTGGATGAGAAAGGTACAGTGTCATATAAGGTAACTAGATAAACTAGATAGAACAACAGGATCGACAGGAACAACAGGAATAAACTATGATCGAGTAATGCTTCACATTTATATCCTAAACATGTTATGTATGCACCAATACTAGTATAACAAGATTAACAGGATTAGGTGTTTAACCTGACTAGACAACAATAGAATTAATAGCAGGATTAACAGCAGGATTAGGCGTACTGTAATTACATAACAAGATTAGGTGTTACCCTAATTGCACAACAACAGGATTAGGTGTACCCTAATTACTTCCCATGCGATTGGCTAACTACTACGTAAATACCTAGTGTCAGCCCTGGCAGTAGGGTGTATCACTCCCTAACCCAACAACTATATGACACAGACATATTTACTGATGTTACAGCGACATAGTTTCCCTAATCAGACTCATGCATGCTCATGACTTCGCCGGAATGTGCCCATACCCACCTTCCCCATGTGAACCTCTAACTATTCAGTTCAATATAGCATGCCCTGGCCCCTACCTAGTGCGTGGCCCTCTAACAAAATACCAACAGGGACACTAACTGATATGGGTTCCAAGTAGTAGATTGACACAAGCCAAACCCCCTAAGCTTGTGCCCCCAAGTAACTAGGATTTAAGAGTCCCCAAAACCCGATACAATAGTAAAACAAGGGACCTCTTAGCTTATTAATAATCATGTTTAACCTAGCAGGTTTAGGTTTACTAATAAGCGTGGTTGTAATGTCATTATGTGTGTACAACTCTTACCCAAAACACTTGCTTAGATGTATAGAATTTCTATGGTGGTTCAGTTTGTTTACTACATCAGGTACTTACAATATTCTAACATGTCATTTACTTAATGTCTGTATTAAGTTAAACATAACATATCTAATACATATGCACAATATTCATCCAATTATGTCCCCAATTCACAACATGAGCAGGTTTATGCATATTATCCATTCTTATCAGTTTACAACAAGTATATGCATATTACCTCCTTTTGTCAATTTACAGCAAGTCGAAACATGTGCATATTATCCCTTTCCCATATTATAGTTAAAAAGTCCCCAATTTAACAACATCCTAAATTCCACTTTTTATGTCATTCATTATTACCCCGATTATACGCACACTCTAATCTAATATAGCCTAGGCTTAGCGTAAATAAAAAGAGAAAACAGAAGAAGGAGAATAACATCGAATCACATAGGCATATAGGAAAGACTAGAAATAAATTAAACATAGAAACAGGAAAAAGGAAGATAGATACATATAGCTTAATAATCATCCAATAGTAAAGGCATATGTTTTACTTATCACAACGGCCTAGGTGATTAACAGTGAAAAATATGTATAAAAATTATTTTATAAACTTTGTATATCGTAACTAAATTTTATTTAACTATCATGTTATAATCTAAGAAATCAGATCTAAAAATGACAGGGAAATCACAGCTGGTCTTGGTTAAGAAGAGATTAGATCTCTTATATATACTTATATGCCGTAGAAAAAGTCCAATCCAATCCCTTTTTGTTATTGTATTTATGTAAGTCCGGAATGTTGTCTCTGTAGATCTAGGCATCAGTAGCATTCCTCCGTTGCATATATATATATATATATATATATATATATAATAGATTTATAGAGGCAGAAGACATGAAGAAATGGCGTGTATTGGAATGGGAGAAGCCACCTATTTAGAGATTCACAGAGTCAACCTCGGCCTTTATATTCTAGGGTTTTAATCCAAACCATACATGTAGTGCTGAGTCAGCACGAATCTAGCGACAAAACAGTCCAAATTCGCAACTTAGAATCTTCCCCAGATCCGGGTGGGTCGACCCAGCCATGCTTTGGTCGACCCAACCCAGAAGTGGATCGTTCCACAATAGTCTAGTTTCCCACTCGTTTTCCCTCTTCATCTCTTTGAAAATTTCGAACATTTTTTAATTATATATTTATGTATAAGCTCCTTATATGTATACAAATTTTTAAGGTTCATAACTTCTTCATATGTTATCCATCTTACATAAACTTGGGGTCCATCTGAACAAGAATTCCAAGACGAACACAACGGTAATACTAGTTTCACTTAATTCTGAATATTTTAATTAAGTAATGCCCAATTTATTATCTTAAAGTATGGTTATAGTGTATTAAATTTTTAGGGTGTTATATTCTCCCCCACTTAAAGGATTTCGTCCTAGAAATTTTCAAGTTAAGTAGATTGTTATTATCCTAACAACCACCTATAACCATTTACTCATCCACAGGCATCCATTGTCCTTAAGAATTTCTAATGCTTTTATGAACATATGCAAAGGTGTTGTGTGTATATGTCCCTATACTAATGCGAAAATCAGTCGGTCTACTGAATCAGTTGCCCTCCTAAAAGCAATACATGTTTGTGCGATGAATCCAAAATGTATGCAAATAATCTTAGTATAACAGATAAACTATATGTGTACACAACATTTATCAAAATGTGAAATTCATATGATGATTCACTCATTTCTATCCATAGAAAAATTAAAATGTACATACATTCATATGCAGTATGTAAGTGCTAAAGCCAATCTAGTGCCTAATGTGTGTGTGTATGCGTCCACGAGCAACCACTAGCAAACACTTTCATCCACTTGCAACCATCAATCATAACATGTTTCGAACACATGTTTCCAACCATTTGATTCTACCTAAGGATCGATGGTTCAAATGATAGGATAAATATACTTTGAATGATAGAAGCAAATGCAAAGTAAAAGCTTGGGAAAGAAGTTAAGATCGTACTTCCAAAATTAAAAAGATAAGAAGCGTGAATCCTATCTTCGGGTTCCCAAGTCGCATCTTCGCGGTCTTCTCCCCATTGTACTTTCACCAATCTATTCTCCTTGTTATGTAGCTTCTTGATTTCTGATCCAAGGACATGAGTAGGAATTCTTCTCACTAATGCTTCCTTCTCGACTTCCACGCCTTCAAGTGTGCTCGGCTCTACTATCTCTGTCGTATCATGTAGATTTCCTCAAATAGGAAACGTCAAACACATCTTGTATACCCGCCAGTCTATCTGGTAGCTTAATCCTATAAGCCATCTGACCTACCCTCTCCACTATATGGGACGACCCTACGAATCTCGGCGTCATCTTCCCTACCGAGCCTAAACAAACTACATTCCTTAGCGGTGATACTTTAATGAAGACCATATCTCTCACTTTGAATTCTAAATCGGTCCTCTTCTCGTCGGCATACGATTTTTGTCTGTCTTGTGCGGCTTTTATTCTTCGGTGTATAAGATTGATCTTCTCGGAAGTGTCTCGAATCATCTTGGGTCCAAGTAGAAGTTTGTCCGTAGACTCCCACAAACAAGTCAGCGATCTACAAGATCATCCATATAACACTTCGATGGGTGCCATGCCTATGCTCGATTGGTAATTGTTGTTGTAGGCGAACTCAACCAATAGGAGATCCTCCTTCCAAGTCTCTCCAAAGTCTAGGATACACAGTCCTAGATGATCCTCAAGAACTCTATTCACCCTCTCAGTTTGTCCATCTGTCTGAGGATGGTATGTTGTGCTCAACCAAATGCCTCTTGTAATCTCTTCCAAACCTTACTAGTAAAGATGGGGTCGCGGTCGCTTACTATGCTGCAAGGTACCCTATTCAATCAAACTATCTCTCGAAGATATACTGACGCTAATCAAGCCGCCATCCTCTTACTCTTAACAAGAATAAAATGAGCGCTCTTCGTAAGTCTATCTACTGTCACCCAAATGCTCGTATTTCCCTTCGTCGATCGAGGAAGTCCATCGATAAAATCCATAGAGATGCTCTCTTACTTCCATTGCGGGACATCTAAGGGCTGAAGAAATCCACCCGGTATCCTTTGTTTAGCCTTTACTTGCTAACTAGTCAAGCATCGGGCTACAAATTCTAGCACATCTTTCTTCATGCCAATCCAAAAAAAACCTCTTTATGTCTCGATGCATTTTGTCGCCGCCTGGATGGATAGTCATCCGAGAATGATGAGCTTCCTCAAGCACTGCCTTTAGCAATTCCCCAATCCTAAGGACGCATAGCCTTCCATCCCGTCTTAGACACACTTTCTCGTCCATGGTTATCTAGTAAGGTGACTAGAAGTCTCTCCTCTACCAAGCCTATCCAAGATATCTAATATCTTCGGATCCTCCAGCTACATAGATCCAATACGCTCCAATCGAGTAGGTCGCACCTCCAGCGATGCTAACAATCCCAAGGTGAAATCCTAGATGGCTTAAAATCAAAGGTCGAGATGTACTCCAAGCTCTGCCTTTCTACGAATATAGGACTCAAAGTCATCCTCTGCTTACTCAACGCATCCACCACTACAGTACTCTTGCTCGGGGTATAAGCTATCTCAAATTTGCAGGACGCTAGGAACTCCATCCACTGTTGTTGCCTTAGATTGAGATCCTCCTGTGAGAACAAGTATTTGAGTGACTTATGATCCATGTATGTCTCAAATTTTTCTCCAAGTAGATAGTGCCGCCAAGACTTTAATGCGAACACTATTGCAGCCAACTCTAGATCATGTGTAGGGTAGTTCTTCTCATGAACCCTCGACTTCCTGCTTCCATAGCACAATACCCTTCCCTCTTGCATTAGAATAGCACTGAGCCCTGTGCCACAAGCATCTGTGCAGACTGTGAGCATCTTATTTCCATCTGAGAGAGTCAAGACTGGGGCTGTTGTCGGAGCCCTTTTCAATCTCTAAAAGGCATCTTCACAATCAATGCTTCACGAAAAAGCCAAGTTATTCTTCGTCAATCGGGTATGCGGGGGCGATACTCTTGCGAAGTTTTTGATAAACTTCCTGTAATAGCGCACCAACCCAAGAAAACTTCTCACCTTCGTCGCATTCTTTAGAGCCTTACATCTTGCATTGTGACAACTTTAGCGGGGTCCACTGCTATCCCGTCCTTGGAGACCACGTTCCCTGGGAACCTTACTTCCTTTCTCCAAAAGTGACACTTAAAAAATTTCGCCTTGAGCTGATGCGATCTGGGAGTGCGTAGAACCTCTCCAAAGTGTTGGGTGTTATCCTTCTCATTTTTTGAGAAGACTAGAATGTCATCCACAAAGACCACTACAAACTTGTTCAGAAACTTCCTAAATACCGTACTCATCAAGTCCATAAAATAGACTGGTGCATTGGTTAGCGTAAAAGGCATAACCAACCATTCAAAGAGAGCGTATGAGTTCTAAATGCAGTCTTATCAATGATATCCTCTGCCACCCTCAACTGATGAAATCCCATGGCCAAATCCATGTGTGAGAAAACCGATGCGCCTACCAGCTAATCAAACAGGTCGACGATTCTTGGTAGTGAGTGCCTATTCTTCTTGGTGAGCTTATACAGCTCCCTATAATCCACATATAGGCGAAGTGGGTCGTCCGCCTTAGTTGCGAAGACGATTGGAGCTCCCCACTCTGATATGCTTCACCTAATAAAACCTTTCTCGAATAGCTTCCCTACTTGCTTGCTAAGTTCCTTCCTCTCTCTAGGAGTCATGTGGAGCACTAGTAGAGCAACTGGGTTCTCGTTCTCTACCAAGTAAATCTAGAAGTCTATCTCATGCCTTGGAGGTAGTCCATTAACTTCATCAAACATGTCCGGATAGTCTCTGACTATGGGTACAGATTGCAAATCGTCAACAGAAGTATCAAGTGACTCTAGAAAACTGAGCATAACTGACCCCCATAGGTCATAAGAAATTTCGAGAGTTCTACCATGACAAGTGATATGTAACACCCCACACCCGCTATGGTCACTCTCTAAGGGAATGCCATAACATCGGTGGAGTATTTTAAGTGAATATAGAAAAGAAAAATTACAGCAAGACAGATATAAGTAATACTTCAAAATTTCAAAATGTCATTTCATTACAGCAGAAAGTAAAACATGTTTGGTTACATCACAAAACCATAATAAGAGTCAAGTACAAAATATCCATCCTGATAAATAAAAGTACATAATCCCAATACATGAACTGATAGCCATAAAAGATAGGGTAAGCTGAGCTCTACACCTATGGTCCAAGCTCCAAAAGAGAATAAAGCAGCCTGATCAAAGCCCACTCGTACTGGGCCCACTCTGATAACCTGAGGGTTGGAAAAATAAAGATAAAAACAACGGGGTCAGACATAAGTCTGAGCGAGTCCTATAACTTTAACAATACAATCATTAAAGTAACCAGAGAAGACATAAGCTTGATATACGGTAACGTCTGGGGATGAATGGCTACACTAAGCAGCTTGGCAGACTTAGGACAAACTAAGATAACCGTAAAGACGCATTTTCCCACTCAAGGATAATTCCTAGATTTCACCACCCCAGATCTACCCTCCCAAGGGTAATTCCTACACTGCACCACACCAGTTCTACCCACCCAAGGGTAATTCCTACTTAAAGGTTGATCCCACTAAGTGTACTTAGAAATTTCACCCAGTAGATTCGTGTACCCCTACATAGGTGCCGTCTGCCCCTATCTTTACTAGGTGTACCCACTACTCCCAAGCGATCGGCTCCCTAGCGTAGATACCCGTGCTGGTCCCACAATGGGGTGTATCATTCCCCAAAGTGGCCACCTGATAATATCAACGGTGCACGGCTTTATATCTACACGATGCAACAACGACTTACCAACCAGCCCGGGTCCACACACGCATATGAAACCCGTTGATCCTGCGTTGCCACCGCTAACCCGTTTGGCCTCTTATAGTCAAGCCCAATATGCGTGTCCCGTCACTCGACTAGAGTCGAGCCTACTAAGATACGTTTGGGATATTGGTTGAAATGGGCCCCCACAAGCTACCACCTAAGCTTGTTATTTCTACTGAATCCCACTTAACCCTTTAACCATGTCCACTTACATGTTATAAATTTTGGTTAAGTCATTAATCATATTTTAATTGCCATTCAAGGCACCCACTAGATCTCTACATGCCACCCAAAAGCACTTACTTAACCCTTTAACCATGTTTTAATTACATGTTCCACTTTGGTTAAGTATTCTACTCGTATTTTCTATTGCCACCTAAGGCAACCACTAGATTTCCTCATGCCACCCAAGGCACCCACTTAACCCCTCATGTCCCAATACATGCTAATAAGGTTAAGTGTTTCTTAATTAATTAAGACCGTGATCTCCCATAAAGACCTCCCACATTAGACTGGCTGTTATGTCCGCCTGGTTAAGCCGGTAGGGTCCGTGCAGTCTTACGTCATAACAGAGTCTAACCTCGTGTCTTTACTTTAATCACGTATTTAATTTATGGCTAAGACCTCTCACATTGGGCTGACATTTGTAGCAACTGGTTAAGCCGGTAGGGTCCGGGCAGTTTTACACTACAAATGAGTCCAACCTCGTGTCTTAGTCGATTAATTACACCTAATTAATCACCCCCATATTAATTATCCCTAATTAATATCAAGTTTTTCATAACATGGGTAGACCTAACTCAATAGGTAAATTCCCATGGGGTAGACCTACCTCAATAGGTAAATTCCCACTTATGTTAATTTATTTTTATGGTATGCTTAATCATACCCAATCATACTTTTATTAACATATTTATTAACCCCATCGTTCCCCACGTAAATCATTCTCAATTCATGACATAATAAAGGGAAGATCCATCACAAATATCATGGGTTTCACCAAATCTTAGCATATAACTTTGTCATGGGTTAAGAGGAGGTCAACTTGCATATATGAGCATATATTAACCCAACTTCATTTAACCCAAACTTGCATATTATCATACACATGACTTGCATAACATGTTGCATATGAACTTGCATATTATCATACATATGACTTGCATAACATGTTGCATATGAACTTGCATATTATCATACACATATCTTGCATAACATGTTGAACTTGCATATAAGCATTCTCATAACTTGCATAACATGTTAAACATACATTTAAGCATACACATAACTTGCATAAGCATTCACATTCTTGCATAAGCATTCACATACTTGCATAAGCATGCATAACTTGCATATCATGTTAAACTTGCATTTAAGCATACACATAACTTGCATAAGCATTCACATTCTTGCATATAAGCATACACATAACTTGCTTAACATGTTGAACTTGCATTTATGACTTGCATCTTAAAGGAGGGTAAACATGCATATATATATATATATATATATATATATATACATAGCATATAAAGGTGTCATTTTGCATATGTATGCATCACATTTAAAAGGGTAAACTTGCATGTCATGATTTATGCATAATACCAAACACTTAGCATGCATAAAACCACATACTTAGCATGCATAGAATCAATTACTTATTATGCATAAACCCACCACTTAACTTACATAAACTCACATATTCAACTTGCATAAACTCACATATTCAACATGCATAAACTCACATATTCAACATGCATAAACATAGGATTAATATTAAACATAGATTAGCATATTCACATCATATCATATGACTTGAAAACCCATTAATCCTCATGCAAAACCATAGATCTCATCATATCTCATCTACTTAATTTAACAATTGATCATCAAAGTGACAGAAACTCACAACTAGCAAATTTGCACTCCAAATGAAGAAGATTAAGATGCTTAGAATGGATTAGAGGTTGATTAGAGAGTGATTAGCTTGCAACCCTCTTCATAAATTAGTGGAGGCTCCTTCTAAGATTTAATTTGGCGGCATGTAGCCCTCAATTCTATTTTTAGTATGGATTAGGGTAGGTTTAGGGTGTATTTATAGGATTAGGGTGTGTTTTAGACCATAGGATTAGCCCTAGGTTAGATTAGGTCCGTCAGATTTAGGAAACCTCTAGAACCCAGCCCAGCCCTAGCCTGAAAACCAGATCTGGCGCACCCAAGCCAACTGGCTCGACACGCCATGTCGACAGGCAAGTCGACAGGGCAGTCGACTCCCCAGTCGACATGCCTGTCGACAGCCCTGTCGACACGGGTAGGGCGGGAATTTTCCCGCCTGGCCCCCTGCTGGCTTCAATTTCGAAATCTGATTTTTAATTTTAAATCTGTTTTTAACTTGAATTTTCTGCCAACTTCATTGGGCCATAACTGGGCCATACGGACTCCGATTTACAAAATTTCGGACTCTATTCTGCGTATTTTTCCGAGACGAACGCAATGACGCAGCCCGTTTCCCCCAATTCTCACACCTGAGATTATTTATTCTGCAATTAGTGAATTTTAGCATTAACCGAAATTCGGGGTGTTACATTCTCCCCTCCTTAAAGGATTTCGTCCCCGAAATCTCTAAGCTAAGGAGAATGCATATCCTACCATCCAAACAACCATCTACTCAATCCATCAAACACGAGCATCCATTGTCCTTAAATCCAAATTTCTAATGATGTATGAGCATATGCAAAAGTGTGTGTATATGTTCCCTATCTAATGTATGAACATATGCAAACCATGATAGTGCCATGCATCCAATATGTATGCGAAAGAACCCTATTGACACATACTATTTCTACATGTGTGCACAACCATACACTAAAATGCATCATCCATATGATAACACAACCATTATACATCCATTAATATAGCTACCTACACACATAAATATGCAATATGCAATATGAAGTGACTGAGCCGATCTAGTGCCTAAAGTGTGTGTATATGCATCCACGAGCAACCACTAGCAAACACTTGCATCCACTTGCATCCATCATACATAACATGTCTCAAACACATGTTTCAACCATAGGACTATCCTATCTGAAGGTCAAAGGTACTAACGAGAGGACATACTAAGGATAAGATAAGCACAAGATATGCGATGAAGGAGAAGCAAAAGGACATACCCTCCGAAAGAAATGGGTACCTCGAACGCATCTTCGCTTCCGTCTCTCAGGTAGCGTCGCTCTCTTCATCTCCCCATTGTACTTTGACTAGCTGAACCTCTCTGTTTCTCAACTTCCAAATCTCTGACCCCAAGGATGCAAGTAGGAGCTCGTCGAATCGTCGCATCACGCTCTACTTCCACTTCTCTAAGCAAGCTCGGCTCTACCACCTCTGCGGTCTCATGTAGGCACTTCCTCCGATGGAATACATCATGTACACCACTAAGTTTGTCGGGCAACTCCACCAATGGAAGATGCTCCTCCTATGTACCTCCAAAATCTAAGATACATAGCCTCAAAAGGTCTTCTAAAATATGATTCACCCTCTTGGTCTGGCCGTCCGTCTGAGGATGATATGCGGTACTCAAACACAACTGAGTCCCTACCGCCTCTTGCAAACTCTTCCAAAACTCTCTAGTGAAGATAGGATCTCGATCGCTCACTATACTGGAGGGTACACCATGCAATCTAATAATCTCTCGAATATAAACTGAAGCTAGCCATGGTGCAGTTCTCTTACTCTTCACGGGTATACGATGGGCGCTCTTAGTAAGTCTATCTACCACAACCCAAATTCCCGTATTACCCCTTTCTTGATCTGGGTAACCTGTCAACAAAATCCTTCGAGATGCTATCCCACTTCCATTGCGGAACTTCCAATGGGTGAAGCAACCCACCAGGTTTCTTTTGCTCCGCCTTCACTTGTTGGCACACTAAGCATCGAGCGACATGCTCGACCACATCTTTCTTCATACCGGCCCAGAAGAAAACCCGCTTCATGTCCTAGTACATCTTGTCCCCACCGGGATGAATGGTCCTCCTAGAACGGTGTGCATCATCAAGAATAGTCTTCCTCAAACCCTCGTCTTGCGGTACACAAAGTCTACCGTCTCTACGCAACCACCCCTTACCATCTAGGGTGTACCTACTCAAAAGGGTTGGACGACTCGCCCTCCTCATGAACTTCTAACTCAACCAACTACGGGTCGTCCTGCTGTGCTCCGCCAACATACCCCAAAAGAGTAGGCCTAACCTCCAAGGAGGCTAGCAAACCGGGTACAAAGTCAACGGAAGGTCTAAAGTCAAACATAGAAATAAACTCTAAGCTCCGTCGTTCAACGAACCACGAACTCGAGGACAACCTTTTTCTACTTAAGGCGTCCGCTACCATGTTACCCTTGCCGTGGGTGTACGCTATCTCAAACTCATAGGATGCTAAGAATCCTATTCACTTTTGCTGTCTTAAGACTATGCGCCTGGAGAGTCTCCAATACTTCCCTAAGATGTAGGGCAGGTTCTTCTCCACTCCTAGAGAAAATCAGGATATTCTCCCATGCAAAATCGTCACAACTATCCATCTCTCACGCAGACCACCCTGGTCGAACTCGACATCCCCCAAATGCAAGCCCCAAAGGGCTAAACCAATATCAGACAAACACCCAAGGGATGCCTCCTTCGAACCTAGACGTCCTACGTGAGATGATACTAGTAAAAACGTCTAAATAATTAAGCCCTTGTCCAATTCTGGATGTCCTCGCCAGTATCGCTCCAAAACCATCGTTTATCCCATACTGGCTTTGCTCAGCCTATTGAGCACATACGAAAACTTATTCCGCTCCTCGAAAAGACCAAGATGTCATTTACAAAGACCATCACAAACTTATTTAGGCACTCCCTGAACACCCTTCTCATCAAATCAACAAAATATGCGGGGGCGTACGTCAAACCAAATGGCATCTCCAGCCACTCATAATTACCATCCGGAGTCCTAAAGGTAGTCTTCTCTATACTATCCTCAGTCACTCTCAACTGACGAAACCTCGTGGCTAAGTCCAATTGCGAAAATACTGAGGCGCCCACTAACCGATCAAAGAGATCATCAATCCTCGACAATGGGTGTCTATTCTTCTTTGTGAGCTATAGTCTACACAAAGTCTGAGGGACCCGTCCGCCTTCGTAGCAAAAAAAAAAAAACTACTGGAGCACTCCACTCCGATATACTTCGTTTTATGAACCCCTTCTCAAGCAAATCGCCTACTTGCTTATGGAGTTCCCTCCTCTCACGAGGAGCCACGTGGCACACTGGCCAAGACACTGGTCTGACATTGTCTACCAGATATATTCGGAAGTCAATCTCCCGTTCCGGAGGTAAGCCATTCACCTCCTCAACACATCCAAGTATTCCCGGACTACTCTGACAGACCGCAAACTCTCGACCGACATGTCAAGCGATTCTAGATAACTTAGCATAACAGATTCCATGGGATTACAAAAGACCTCGAGAGTGTTACCCCAGCGGGTCATCAGTCTAACAACTCTCCTTCCACAATAAGGACGGCACCATTACTGGATAACCAGTCCATGCCCAAAACTAACCCATAGTCTGTGAAGCTCAAAAAGCATCACATCTAAACTCAACGCTAAGTATAGAAACTTTCAAACCCAAACACACCATGGAGCCCCAATTGGGTTTGAAACAACTAAGGGATCACCTACTAAACTGGTGTCTAAGTGCAGTGACTCAACTAACAATGATGAGATAAACGAACTCAATGCGTCAAAATCAAATAAAGTACGGACAGGATGATAAACAGGAAAACTAAACTTTCCACGGAGATAGTTCTACCTCTTCCTCGAACCGGTGGAGCTGCGAGAGCCTGAACTTGCCCCCTTGCCTGAGCTGGTGCCACAAGAGCTTGCACCTGTCCTCCTGAGGTAGACCCCGTCCTTTGCCCTTTCTTAGGACAGTCTTTCACTAGATGTCCTGCTTCGTCACAGTGGAAGCAGCCAGTCTTCTTCTTTTTGCGACAATCCTTGTTTAGGTGGCCTAGTGTTCCACAATTGAAGCACTTCTTCTTTCCCTTGCCACCACTGCCTTTCCCACCCTTGTTTTGCTGTTGTTGTCGAGGTTTCTTCTGATCTCCTTCCTTCTCGGGTGCTTTATTAGCATTGAGACCCTTCTCTTCCTCATGCATGAATTCCATGTCTACTAACTTCTCGAAGGTGGCCCCCATAGAGATGTGGGTCATAGCCAACCCATGCATCGGTTCGTTCAAGCCTTTAACGAACCTCAAAGCCTTCTCTTCCGGTGTGTTTACCAAGTCTATATTGAACTTCGCTAACTGATTAAACTTGTTAACATATTCTTTCACTGACAAGTTCCCTTGCTTTAAGTTCAAGAACCTTTCCACGTGCATATTTTCTTCCGCTTTTGAGAGAAACTTTGCCTCAAACCTTTGCCTGAAATCCACCCAAGAGTCAATAGGGCGTTCTCCATTAGTGACCTCCCACCAGAACGAGGCCTCTCCTTCCATTAACCAAGCGGCTAACCTGACTTTCTTTCCCTCTTCCACTTCCAAGATTTCCATCAATTCTTCCGTCTCATTAAGCCAATCCCTAGCTCCCAGAAAAGGTTTTCCTCCCATAGCCTTAAACTTCCTACAAGTCATAGCAAAAGTATCTGCGCGAGGAGGAACGAGTGCAACGGGTGGAGGAGGAACATTTGCTGGACCCGCAGCGGCGGCCCTAGCCTCTAACAACCTCTTATACCATACTGGTACCGCTATACCATCCGGAAGATAAAGATCTTCAGCCATGCTGAGACGAAAAAGGAAAGATTCAAACGGAGAATTCAAAAGATAAAGATATGGCTATCGGGGATTATGCTTTTCTTTCAAAAACTTTTCTCTTAAAAGACATGTTTTTGAAAATACTCCTTTCAAAATATTCTTAGAAAATAGTTTTTTTTGAAATTTTATCTGTTCCGGTAACCTTAAGCTCTGATACCACGTGTAACACCCCACACCCGCTATGGTCAATCTCTAAGGGAATGCCATAACATTGGTGGAGTATTTTAAGTGAATATAGAACAGAAAAATTACAGCAAGACAGATATAAGTAATACTTGAAAATTTCAAAACGTCATTTCATTACAGCAGAAAGTAAAACATGTTTGGTTACATCACAAAACCATAATAAGAGTCAAGTACAAAATATCCATCCTGATAAATAAAAGTACATAATCCCAATACATGAACTGATAGCCATAAAAGATAGGGTAAGCTGAGCTCTACACCTATGGTCCAAGCTCCAAAAGAGAATAAAGCAGCCTGATCAAAGCCCACTCGTACTGGGCCCACTCTGATAACCTGAGGGTTGGAAAAAAAAGATAAAAACAACGGGGTCAGACATAAGTCTGAGCGAGTCCTATAACTTTAACAATACAATCATTAAAGTAACCAGAGAAGACATAAGCTTGATATACGGTAACGTCTGGGGATGAATGGCTACACTAAGCAGCTTGGCAGACTTAGGACAAACTAAGATAACCGTAAAGATGCATTTTCCCACTCAAGGATAATTCCTAGATTTCACCACCCCAGATCTACCCTCCCAAGGGTAATTCCTACACTGCACCACACCAGTTCTACCCGCCCAAGGGTAATTCCTACTTAAAGGTTGATCCCACTAAGTGTACTTAGAAATTTCACCCAGTAGATTCGTGTACCCCTACATAGGTGCCATCTGCCCCTATCTTTACTAGGTGTACCCACTACTCCTAAGCGATCGGCTCCCTAGCGTAGATACCCGTGCTGGTCCCACAATGGGGTGTATCATTCCCCAAAGTGGCCACCTGATAATATCAACGGTGCACGGCTTTATATCTACACGATGCAACAACGACTTACCAACCAGCCCGGGTCCACACACGCATATGAAACCCGTTGATCCTGCGTTGCCACCGCTAACCCGTTTGGCCTCTTATAGTCAAGCCCAATATGCGTGTCCCGTCACTCGACTAGAGTCGAGCCTACTAAGATACGTTTGGGATATTGGTTGAAATGGGCCCCCACAAGCTACCACCTAAGCTTGTTATTTCTAGTGAATCCCACTTAACCCTTTAACCATGTCCACTTACATGTTATAAATTTTGGTTAAGTCATTAATCATATTTTAATTGCCATTCAAGGCACCCACTAGATCTCTACATGCCACCCAAAAGCACTTACTTAACCCTTTAACCATGTTTTAATTACATGTTCCACTTTGGTTAAGTATTCTACTCGTATTTTCTATTGCCACCTAAGGCAACCACTAGATTTCCTCATGCCACCCAAGGCACCCACTTAACCCCTCATGTCCCACTACATGCTAATAAGGTTAAGTGTTTCTTAATTAATTAAGACCGTGATCTCCCATAAAGACCTCCCACATTAGACTGGCTGTTATGTCCGCCTGGTTAAGCCGGTAGGGTCCGGGTAGTCTTACGTCATAACAGAGTCTAACCTCGTGTCTTTACTTTAATCACGTATTTAATTTATGGCTAAGACCTCTCACATTGGGCTGACATTTGTAGCAACTGGTTAAGCCGGTAGGGTCCAGGCAGTTTTACACTACAAATGAGTCCAACCTCGTGTCTTAGTCGATTAATTACACCTAATTAATCACCCCCATATTAATTATCCCTAATTAATATCAAGTTTTTCATAACATGGGTAGACCTAACTCAATAGGTAAATTCCCATGGGGTAGACCTAACTCAATAGGTAAATTCCCACTTATGTTAATTTATTTTTATGGTATGGTTAATCATACCCAATCATACTTTTATTAACATATTTATTAACCCCATCGTTCCCCACGTAAATCATTCTCAATTCATGACATAATAAAGGGAAGATCCATCACAAATATCATGGGTTTCACCAAATCTTAGCATATAACTTTGTCATGGGTTAAGAGGAGGTCAACTTGCATATATGAGCATATATTAACCCAACTTCATTTAACCCAAACTTGCATATTATCATACACATGACTTGCATAACATGTTGCATATGAACTTGCATATTATCATACATATGACTTGCATAACATGTTGCATATGAACTTGCATATTATCATACACATATCTTGCATAACATGTTGAACTTGCATATAAGCATTCTCATAACTTGCATAACATGTTAAACATACATTTAAGCATACACATAACTTGCATAAGCATTCACATTCTTGCATATGCATTCACATACTTGCATAAGCATGCATAACTTGCATATCATGTTAAACTTGCATTTAAGCATACACATAACTTGCATAAGCATTCACATTCCTGCATATATGCATACACATAACTTGCTTAACATGTTGAACTTGCATTTATGACTTGCATCTTAAAGGAGGGTAAACATGCATATATATATATATATATATATATATATATATATACATATAGCATATAAAGGTGTCATTTTGCATATGTATGCATCACATTTAAAAGGGTAAACTTGCATGTCATGATTTATGCATAATACCAAACACTTAGCATGCATAAAACCACATACTTAGCATGCATAGAATCAATTACTTATTATGCATAAACCCACCACTTAACTTACATAAACTCACATATTCAACTTGCATAAACTCACATATTCAACATGCATAAACTCACATATTCAACATGCATAAACATAGGATTAATATTAAACATAGATTAGCATATTCACATCATATCATATGACTTGAAAACCCATTAATCCTCATGCAAAACCATAGATCTCATCATATCTCATCTACTTAATCTAACAATTGATCATCAAAGTGATAGAAACTCACAACTAGCAAATTTGCACTCCAAATGAAGAAGATTAAGATGCTTAGAATGGATTAGAGGTTGATTAGAGAGTGATTAGCTTGCAACCCTCTTCATAAATTAGTGGAGGCTCCTTCTAAGATTTAATTTGGCGGCATGTAGCCCTCAATTCTATTTTTAGTATGGATTAGGGTAGGTTTAGGGTGTATTTATAGGATTAGGGTGTGTTTTAGACCATAGGATTAGCCCTAGGTTAGATTAGGTCCGTCAGATTTAGGAAACCTCTAGAACCCAGCCCAGCCTTAGCCAGAAAACCAGATCTGGCGCACCCAAGTCAACTGGCTCGACACGCCATGTCGACAGGCAAGTCGACAGGGCAGTCGACTCCCCAGTCGACATGCCTGTCGACAGCCCTGTCGACACGGGTAGGGCGGGAATTTTCCCGCCTGGCCCCCTACTGGCTTCAATTTCGAAATCTGATTTTTAATTTTAAATCTGTTTTTAACTTGAATTTTCTGCCAACTTCATTGGGCCATAACTGGGGCATACGGACTCCGATTTACAAAATTTCGGACTCTATTCTGCGTATTTTTCCGAGACGAACGCAATGACACAGCCCGT
The DNA here is from genome assembly GCA_030737875.1 of Allium sativum. Taxonomy (NCBI): domain Eukaryota; kingdom Viridiplantae; phylum Streptophyta; class Magnoliopsida; order Asparagales; family Amaryllidaceae; genus Allium; species Allium sativum. The sequence goes on from CM060922.1 coordinate 925,971,300, forward strand.
TTCCCCCAATTCTCACACCTGAGATTATTTATTCTGCAATTAGTGAATTTTAGCATTAACCGAAATTCGGGGTGTTACATGATAAGTCTAACTACTCTCTTTTCATAATCAAGAATGACACCATACATGGCTAGCCAATCCATTCCTTGAATCAAACCATAGCCCACAAAGCCCAACACGTATGCATCATATTCAAACTCGACGCCCAAGATAAAAATTCTCAAACCGCTACACATCATGGATAAATGAGTCGATCCTCCTATGGGGTTTGAGACTACTATAGGATCAGAAATTATACTAGTGTTAATGTGCAAACTATCTACTATAGAACTGAATATAAACGAATGTGAAGCGCCAGATTCAAACAGGGTTCTAACATGATAGTCAAAAAGGGAAATCATACCTTCAACCATGACTTTCCTACCTTGATTAGGTCCACTAGCCTCTAAAGCATGTACTTACGCAGATGTTCATGCCCCATTGTCCTTGCTTGTTAGGGCATTGCTTACTGAAATGTCCCACTTGTCCACAATTAAAGAAGGCTTTCTTTGTCTTCCTACACTCCTTCACAAAATGACTCGTTGCTCCGCTAACATTCCACTTGATGTCTTTCTTGATCTGAGCCTTGTCAGGCTTTCCTCTTTTGCTTTCCTTTCTTGGGCCACCATTTCTGTTTCTAGCCCTTAGCCCAGGCCTCTTCAATCTTACTATCTTTCTTCTCATCCTTGTCATCTCCGTGCATAAAAGCCATGTCAACCGGCCTTTCGAACATCAACCCCATCGGTATATGAGATAACGCAAGTCCTTGGAGAGGTTGATTTAGCCCTCTCATAAATTTAAGCGCCTTCTTATAAGGCATATTCACCAAGTCCAGTCCAAATCTCGCAAGTTGATTGAACATATTCACATAATCCTTAACAGACATGTCCCCTTATTTCAAAACTAAGAATCTCTTCATCTGTAAGCCCTCTTCCACCTAAGATAAGAAGTTCATCTCGAATATCTGCCTGAAATCATCCCAAGTAGCTACTGGTTGTCCTACTTGTGTTACTTTTCACCAGTAAGGAGCTTCATCTTTCAACTGCCATGCGGCCAACTTTATCTTCCTTTTGTCATCGATCTCAAAAAGACCAAGAACGTTCTCTGTCTCTCGTAGCCAATTTCACGCTTCAACAAAGCTCTTGGTACCACGGAATGTTTTCCTGCTATAGCGCAGAAGTCTTTACATAACTTAGAAAAGTTATCTACTCATGGGGGTGGGGCAATAACGGTTGCAGCTGGGGGTGGGGCATCTCCTTGTCCTCCGGCAGGTGTCGTAGCCTCAAGATACCTATGGAACCATGTCGGTAGCTGAATTCCCTTGGGAAGATTGGGTGCCCCAGACATGCTGAAAAGAAAAGAAAAAGGATTCAACAAGAGATCGAGAGAATATTAGATATGGCTTTGGGGATATGTTTTTCAAAAACATATTTTTATTTGAAAATACTTCACTTTTGAAAACAACTTTAAAAACTTTTTCTCTGACCTTGTAACCTTCAGCTCTGATACCAAATGTGGCACCCCACGTCCGCTAATTTCACTCATAAGAAAATGCATTGAGTTTTGTGAAGCACAATAGGTAAACAGTACAGAAATTCACAAGACAGATATAAAATAAGCAGCGGAAAATTTTGACTTCGTTATTAAAAACAAAATATAATCTCAAACAGGTGACATCAAAACCAACTACAACAAAACAAAGTATCTTAAATCTGACTCATAAAACATCTCATAAAACAAAACATCAGAGTGGAATAACATAAAATCATATCCCTCGTCACAAGCATAATGGAATAGAGAGCAAGTCAAAACGGTACGTCTTAGGAAATCCAAGTCCAAGCTATAAGAGAAAATCCTAGTCACTGGTGAGTGATTCCACTCTGAGGACCTTAGGGGGGAGGAAGAAAGAAGCGAAAACAAAAGGGCCATACATAAAGCCTGACGAGTTCCAGTGATTTTCAAATAAGCGTAAAATAGAAATGCCAAGACAGGTAAATAAGACTGGATGAGAAAGGTACACTGTCATATAAGGTAACAGATAAACTAAATAGAACAACAGGATAGACATGAATAACAAGAATAAACTATGAGAGTGATGCTTCACATTATATCTTAAACATGTTACGTCTGCACCTGTGCAGTTAAAGCGCTTAGCGGTTCTGTAGCGGTGGAGGTGAAAAAAAGTGTAGCGGGGATAAAGCGGGGAAATAGCGGAGGTGTAAAAAGGTACATTCAAGTATATTAAAATTAGTTAATTATCATTCTAACATCATTTGTGTAGAAGAAACTAATATTTATTAATCTTTTATAATAAAATCAAAGAATATCATGGTTACACACGTTATAGTTGATGAATATAATAATTTCTACCAAATATTAGACACTTATTTGTTAAAATTATCCGTTTACACTTACTTTATCAATTTGTTCTGAAAGAGAAATTGTCAAATCAAGCTTCGCATATTAATACTGCTAAAGCGGATGCTATAAAGCGTTGATTTAACGGGTGCAGTGGAAAATAGCGGGATTTAAAGCAGATCTACTGTTCATCAACGCTAAACAAAAATAGCGTAGCGGTTGAAGGGTTCTACGGGCTATAGCAGGGATTTGGCGGGGCTTTAACTTCACACGTCTGCACCAATACTAGTATAACACGATTAAGTGTTTAACCTAATTACACAACAGCAGAATTAACAGCAGGATTAACAGTAGGATTAGGCGTACCCTAATTACATAACAGAATTAGGTGTTACCCAAATTACATAACAACAAGATTAGATATACCATAATTACTACTCATGTGATCGGCTCCCTACAATGTAAATACCCTGTGACAGCCCCGGTAGTAGGGTAAATCACTCCCTGACCAAGCAACTATATAAAACAGACCTATTTACTGGTGTTACAATGACTTAGTTTCCCCAATCGGACTTATGCACGCTCATGACTCTGTTGGAACGCGCCCGTACCCACCTTCCCCGTGTGAACCTCTTACAATCCAGTTCAGTCAAGCGTGCCCTGGCCCCTAACTAGTGTGAGGCCCTCTGACAAAATACCAACATGGATACTGAATGATATGGGTTCCAAACAGCATATTGGCACAACCAAAATCCCCTAAGCTTGTTCCCCCAAGTAACTAGGATTTAAGAGTCACCAAACCCCGATACAACAGCAACGAGGAACCTCATATCATATTAATAATCACGTTTAACCTAGCAGATTTAGTTTTACTAACAAGCGTGGTTGAAATGTCATTATATGTGTACAACCCTTCCCCAAAACACCTGTCCAGATGTATACAATTTCTATAACGGTTCAGTTTACTAACCTACGTCTGGTACTTACAATATTCTAACATGTCATTTACTTAATGTCTGTATTAAGTCTACCCTAACATGTTTAATACATATGCATACTATTCATACAATTATGTCCCCGATTTCCAGCATGTATAGGTTTATGCATATTATCCATTTTTATCAATTTACGACAAGTATATGCACATTACCCCTTTTTATCAATTTACAGCAAGTCTAAACATGTGCATATTATCCTTTTCCCAAATTATAGTTAAACAGCCCCCAATTTAACAACATGCCTAAATTCCTCTTTTTATGTCATTCGTTACTACCCCAATTATACGCACACTCTAATCGGGTATAGCCTAGGCTTAGCGTAAATAAAAAGGGAAAATATAGGAAAGAGAATAGAATCAAATCACATAGGCATATAGGTAAGACTGGAAATAAACTAACATAGAAATATGGAAAAGGAAGATAGATACATATAACTTATTAATTATCCAATAGTAAAGGCATATGTTTTACTTATCACAACGACATAAGTGATTAACCCTGAAAAATATGTATAGCAATTATCTTATAAACACTGCATATCCTAACCCAATTTTATTTAACTGTCATGTTATAGTCTTAGAAAGCATATTTGAAAATGACAGGGAATTCAAAGTGGGTCTTGGTAAAGAAGAGATTAAATCTCTTATGTATATAACTATATATTGCAGAAAAAGTCCAATCCAATCCGTTTTTGTTGTTTTATGTATGTAAGTCCTGAATGTTGTCTCTGTAGATCTAGGCTTCAGCAGCATTCTCTCATTGCACATATATATAGAATAAATCCATAGTGGCATAAGATATGAAGAAATGGTGTGTATTGGAATCGGAGATGCCACCTATTTGTAGATTCATAAAGTCAACCTAATCCTTTAGTATTTAGGGTTTTAATCCAAACCGTACAAGTAGCCTTGATTCAACACGAATATAGACACAAAACAGTACAAATTCGCAACTCAGAATCTTCCTCAGATCTGATTGGGTCGACCCAGCCGTGCTTGGGTCGACCCATAGGTCAACCTTGGCCCGAAGTGGGTCGTCCCACAATGGTTTGGTTTTTCGCTCTTTTTCCCGCTTCGTCTCATTTGAAAATTCTGAACATTTTTGAATCATATATTTATATATAATCCCTTTATATGTATACAAACCTCTAAGGTTCATAACTTCTTCATACATTATCCGTTTTATGCAAACTTGTGGCCTATCTGAACCAAATCGACACGAACGCAAGGTAATGTCCGTTTCACTTAATTCTGAATATTTTAATTAAGTAATACTCAATTTATTATCTTAAATATGGTTATAGTGTATTAAATATTTGGGGTGTTACACTATGTATGCTTCAATATCACATTATACTTTTACCATTATATACATATACATATACATATACATACATCTGCATGTATAATTATTTATTATTGACTATAAGTCCATATTTCCTATTTAAGGGAGAATTCATGATGACCAATCATATGATTCAAGATCATTAATCTATATATGAATACAAGCGCTATATTATTTATAGTTATCATTGATGGTTATTTCTTATTGGTTTTATACATTATTTGTTGAGATATCAATATATATATATATATATATATATATATATATATATATATATATATATCATCTTCTAGGTACCAAAAACCACTTGCAAGGTCATTTGACAATCACGTCATGAATCTCTTCTAGAGAAACCTCAATTATTTCTTCAAGAACACCCACCTATTTTATTTGACATCATTAATACTTAGTTACTTACTCCATAAATGTTTCGAGTTGACTTCCTTACCACACTTCAAATGTCGTTTATAGCTTTTGATCTTTTATTGATTTCGACTTATACTAGAGAAAGTTTATTAGGGATACGACTGATAAATGATATGGTTTCTTATTATTTGGCATCATTGTATATGCTAACAAAGATTCACTACAATAGTTATATTTTTTTTTACAATTATATATTAATTAATCACAATTTTCTTTAAAAGTAGTTTTATTGGAAGATTTAAGTTAGATTTTCTGAATTTATTTAGTACTGCTTAAAGTATTATATTAATTTTTAATTTTTAATTTTTAATTTATTACAAATATTTAATACTTACTCAAAAAATTTATAAATGGTAGTTTATAATAATAATTTGTAAATGTAAATTTTGATACGTAAATATTCATAATATATGACTCATGATTATAAATAATACTTTATAATTACTAATTATTATCTATAATCAGTAGTTATTTTTTTATACTTAATAATTTATATGGTTATTTGTTAATAATTAGATAATCACAGTTAATATTTATTTATAATTTAGAAGTAATAAGTTATAAGTAATAATTAATAAAGGATATATAAAATATTGTTTAAGGCATGGGTTGATTATGTATTTCAGAAGTACTTGTTATGGCTGTAATATTTTATTTTACCTAGCATTGTTTATTCCTCCCTGGGTGGAGTAAATATGTGTATGTAGTCTAGTTGAATAACTAGCACCTATACTATAATCTTGAGTAGATCAGTGGATGACCCACGTTAAATTCCGTATGTAGTTGACGGTCCACTTTAAAAACTGAAATAGTTGTCTAGTTATCTACCAACTCTAGTAACTATTGTAATTATTATTAGTTATAATAATAAGTGTTAGGGATCACTATAACATCCGGTCGACTGTGCCAAAAAAACTGATATTATGCACTTAATAATTAGTATTTAATTATAATTAACAAGTAATAAGTAACAACTGATGACAAATAACTATTAAAAAAGCAATTTTTTCTAATTAATAATTACTCAAGGATGACTATGCAAAATATACTAGAAAGTTTATATATATGTATGTATATATACATATACGTATATATATATATTACTCTAATTGTTTTACGTTTGTCACTGAGTATCCCAAAATATCTTAAATCAGTTTGCATCCCCTTTCAAAATTTTGGAAAATATCCGATATTCGAAAGACCGATCTAAATGTATGATAAGCAAAATAATATTTAGGATATGAATGTAGGTATGACAGTATTCATATTCAATAAATATCTGTTCAATTTGAAATAAAACACATATTTTATTATTATTTAATATATAATATATGTTATTCCATCTTCATTAATTTGTAACAGACAAATAATAAAAATAAAAACATCTAAGCCCGTTGATAATAGGAGTGCCCAACCCAATTATCAACTGAACTTGTTCGATACTTTTCTATTAAATAGAAAAGCGCAAATTTATTATAAATTACTACAAGTGCTTAGGTGTGTAGTTGTCAGGTCGATCACAGGGAAGAAAATTAAATTTTATTATTTATACATTTCATGGGCGAGTTAGACGAATTTGGATGATTTGATTGAAAATAATAAAAATTGAAATTGCAATTTGGTTTAGTACAAATCTAATTGAATCGACGACCAAATCACAATTATCAATTAATAACAAATTAAAAATGCAATTGAATTCACCACAGATTCGAATCTAATCGGATCTATAATAAATTCAATGATTGAAAAATAACAGAATACTAAAATAAAAATTGCAGACAAAAATAAACAAACAGGAAAATAAAATTAGGATTACCGCTGAATCTAATTAGACGGTCAATCACTAATGAAAAAATAAAATGCAGTAGTAAATTTTTCTCCACCAAATCTAATTGAATAGAGGGCACAAATTTACTAAACCCAAGAGGAGTATAGAAAAGAAATCTCTCTTTTCATGGATAAAGTTTTACAATGAGAATAAAAGGATTTATAGGATAGGTAGCCAACCTAAACCCTAATACAATCACAAATGAGCCTTAGCTAAATCAAATAAATTTTGGCCTTTCCTCTTGCTTCCTTGACAATTCTTCATTGATTTGTGATATGGATCTTCTTTCAACCAATTATTTTCTTGTCCAAAAAGCAAGTTGATGTAAGATCTTCATATGCAAGTCTTCATTTGTATATAAATAGCATTTTGATCTTTATTTTCTGTTTTTCTGATTGCATGTGGCTTAGTGGGCATATATGTAAAAGTGAAAAAATAATACCTAAGTAATATTTTATTTATACACAAAAAATAAGATATAAGACCATAAAATAAACACATTTATATGTTAATCTAATACCCCCACACTTATCTTTCACTCGTCCTCAGTTGAAACAAAAATGAAAAGCTAAACCAGATAGGTCACAGTTTTGTAAGAAACACGATTGCATTAAGCTTATGCAACAAGTCATTAAACCTCTAGGTGTCCCTAGTAGGACGAGTGGTGTCTTGTGAGAGTTTTCAGTGGATACTACCAACAAAATCTAAATGCAGTATGTTGTGGTTCTAATGCAACTACATGATTGCGATGGACATATGCAAATGAAAACAATCTTGAAAACACGACTTATTTCAAAAAAATTGCAATATAGAAGTATACAATTTGAAATTAGTTTATAGAATTTTTTATTCCTCAAATCATCACAAATTTTCAACATAATTCCAACTTTCAAATGTTAAATTCTATTTTGGCCAGTTGGTTTGGTTGACAACATAGTGCAACCATGATATAAATTCTTAGTTTACTTGTCAACGTTTGCAAAGAGGTATTCTCATCTCATTGTGTATGACTAGTCAAATCAATAAGGTCAACAAGTGTTTGGGCTTCATTGCTTATTATCTATCTCTATAAAAATGAAGATTTGTAATTAGTTACACACATCTAACTTAAAAAACCAAGATATACCACCCATGCACTGCCTCACGGACTAACGTGAGAGTTTGGGACAGAGCTTGGCGGATTGTTCAGACTGACCCTGACATTGTCAACAAGATGTCGGTAATCCTTAGGTGCCCAACTCATAAAATGAGACCAAGGTATACCACTCATGCACTACCTCGCAGACTAACATGAGAGTTAGGAAAGAGCATGACGGGTTTGCACACCAGTACTAGATTTACAAGCATTGTTGGATACCCTTGGATTACTATTATTATTGAATAATAGAAGAAGAGAGAGTAATACAATTTCAGCTTAACACAACTTAGTTTTAAAGATTCGAAATGCCAATATAAGTACTTTAAGTCCTTCACTCATTAAACAAAGACTACAATTTAGAATAGTCTTCATGGACATCACCTATGAATCTTCCTATGTACCAGTTACACTATTACGCACGTAATTTAACTTTTTATGTATCTCTTATTCGATCTTAGTTGAGAAAAGAAAAAATTTATTAGCAACTGACCAAAAAGTTGTTAACTTGCTTTGTTGTACCAATCTAAAATGTGTCGTATTTCCAAAAAAATAAAAAATAAAAATTGGCATGTTACTATGGTTTAAAATGCACGATGGTCCTATCTAAATGAATGAAAATGAAAAATAAAATAAAAAGAATGTAATTCAGATTCTCCCCACACTTGGATAAAACAGTGTCCACACTGTAAACACATTTCCAAAATTTGAAAGATAACACCCAAAGGTGAATGAGGTGCAAATTGATTTGTAAAATGAAATGCAATTTAACAACTATATTCGAACAAAAATCATATGTAAAATAAAATCTACGATGATGATGAACGTTTTGTGAAGAATGAAATTTCCTTTGGCCCACACTCTTGCCTCTATCGAATGTGATGCATAATGTTTTCTTATCTGATTTATGAGGCACAATAGGCATGTTAGTGAATTCTGAAATCATAATCCTTTCTATAAAAAATTTGTCGAGCCAATGATTTGTATCATTCAACTGAAGATTATCATAATCCCATAAACTTGAGTTTTTAACAACAATTTCATTCGATGGTATGGAACTAAGATTATCTTTGAGACATACTCCCAATTTGTCATTCAAAAATTTAAGCTTATCTTCGAATAATTCTTTAAAATACATAATGGACACGTCTATTGAGGAAAGTGAAGTTTTATGAGGTGATAAATCAGACGTGTCATCTACAAATGTTCTATTATGTCTACTTCTCCTATTTTGGACTCTTTGGGTTGATGAAAAATATTCAATTCAATGGTTAAGTGCCCAAACGATAGTCAAAGTTGGTCGCTCCTACAATTTGTGATAGCATTCGAGATGGCTTAGAAGGGATGACCTAAAATCAGTGGAATTTGACCATTAGGATTCGAAACAGGCTTGGTTTCAAGGACTATGAAATCAGGAAAATAGAACAGTTCAATCTAAATCAAAATATCTTTAATTATACCTATTGGATTTTTTACAAATCGATTGGCTAGTTGAATTGTTATGTTCATGGGTTTCAATTCCCTTAGTCTAAGTTGACGATAAACAATATAGGGAAGAAGATTGACACTTGCACCAAAGATCAAGTACGACCTGGCCGATGTGAGTATTTCCTGTGTTACAACCGATTGTAGGGAAACGGGGTCCTTATATTTGATTGGTGACAGATTTGAGAAAAAAGAGCTAGTATTCGCAGTCAAGCAGGCTGTTTTAGGACATTAGTGGCTCGTTTTCGGGAGCATAGCTCTCTGGGACACTTGGCATATTGAGGATTTTTTTCGATTGTGTCTAGGAGTGGAATATCGACACGAATTTGTGTGAAGATTTCAAGATTTTTTTCAAAATTGGCATCCTTCTTCTTATTGTTAAGTCGATGAGGATATGGAGCTACTGATTTATAGACTCTTTAAGAATTTTGATCATTCGAAGAAGAAGGTTTCGATATAGGAAGTGAAGGAGGTAAGGGTGTAGAAGATGAGACGATGAGATTGCCAACATTAGACGGAAGATATATTTTTGGGTTTGCTGACATTAGAAGAAGAGACGTTAGGATTTCTAACACTCGAAGAAGATGGAGGCTCAAAAGGTTCAAAGGAGTTGGCCTTGGTTGCCATCGGAAGATTGTCAAGCTTTCGGATAGGGGTTGTCTTTGAAGGTTTGTCGGGATTACTGACATTATTGTAAATTGTTTTTCTAGACGTAAGTGTGTTGACCGAGTTGACTGAATTATTGTTTCTGTCCTCACAAGAATTCACAGTACGAGAATTATACTTTGGATTTACCTTGGGTTAACTAGGCAATTTCCCTTTCTCATTACTTTCATTGGTTCCTTCATCATATTCAACATTTGTTCGAGTTTAGCATCTTGATCATTTATTTGTTTCTCTAATCGAATGATTCCTTGTGAGGATTAAGGAAACTAAGTTGATGATTGAGAGTTAGAATGCCTATATAACTGACTTGAAGGCTTGGATTAAGGTGGAACTTGAGAATTTTGAGGATTGGAAATTGGAATTTGGTAATTCTAATTCGATATCATATGATATGGATTTGCTATGTTATTGGGATTAGACCACGAGAAATTTGGATGATTTATCCAACTAGCGTTATATGTAGATGAGTAAGGACTATTTTGAGCAATGGCACTGGATTGGTATTGAGGGTAGTAGTGGGGTTGTCCTACGATTTGAGGATATTGAGTTTCTAAGGGAATATGAATTGGATCCATGACATGCACTCCTCTAGTAGAAGTACGAATGGGAACACGAATTAACTCCCATTGCATGTCCTTTTCAGAATAATTTTCTAAGAATTCCCAAGCTTCAACGGTTGATTTAGACATAAACTCTCCTCCACACATTGTTTTAGTCGTGTTCAAGTTTGATAGTTTATCCCTTCATATGCAATTTGACATAAGTAATATTTGGGAATTGCATGATGAAGACAACTATATAATAATTAGTTGAATCTCTCAAAGTATTTTGAAAAGGTTTTCCCTCATTTTGAGAGAACTGATTTATTTCAATTCGGATTTATAAAGTTTTATGGAAAGGGGAAAACTATTTCAAGAATATAGCGACAAATTCATCCCAACTTCTTATTGAATGTTTTGGAAAGAATTTAGCCATATTTGAGCGCTTTCAAGTAGTGCGAATGAAATTAGGCTTAACTCAATTAATTCATTAGATGATTGTTGCATTTTAGTGGTGGATGCATATAATTCAAATTCACTTAGAAATTCATATGCATTTTCAGAACCAGTAAATTTTGGTACCCTTTAAATAAAAAAATGTTTAAGCTCAAAATTTCCTTCAACTGGTGGAAATATCATGATAGAAGGTTGAACAGTCCTAGTTGGGTAACAATGATCTCGAGGAGATAAGGGTTTACCCATTCTGATATTGAGATTTTGAAAGTTTTAATTTATTTGATTTCGATTCATCTCATTATAAAAAAATTGATTTATCCGAGAACCCCTAGGAGAATTATGGTGGCTAACACTTTTTTCACTCATCGTTATCAAATACAGAAAATCCAAAATGTAAAGTTGACACAAGTAACTCTTATTAAAAAATAGATAACATACTCATGTATATCTTATTAGTTAATAATCTCGATTTGAAGAGGGAAGAGGGTCTTATGGTCGTTCACGCTAGTATAAATACTAAGGGATACAACAAATGTTTTATGGGTAGTATGCAACCTCTTTTTCTAAAAGTTCAATAAATTGAACTAATATATATATATATATATATATATATATATGCTATCAAATCCTTGAGAGAATCAATTTCACAAAATACACCCTTGTACTTAAATATTTTGCAACGTTTAATCATGTTTTATTATTGAAAATGATGAGAATAATGCCTTCAGTTATGGAAATTTTAGTCAGCAATAACAATCTGACAATAATAATTGCAGAAATTGAAAAAATTGTACAAGCAAGCCGCCTTCCCAATAGAAATCTTTACAAGCAATTTCTGTATAATTTTTTTAAGCAACTGCAGCACTTGAAGGTTTAGAATTTTTTTACAATGAAGTATGGCAATCCGTCCAGAGCAACTGAGTAGTTTCAGCGATTATGATCCTAGTATTTGCAAATTGTTTGACCTCTGAATTCCTTGTCGCTTGTTTGAACTCTTCACTTCAAAGTTTAGTTAAAACTCTATATTTTTATTTTTGGTTTTTTACGAAATAAACAATTGAAAAAAAACACAAGAAAAGAAAACTAATAAGGATTAAACAAAATTAAACTAACAAAGAAAAAAAAACTAAACTCAAAAAAAAATAAGCTTCTCACAATCAAGAACTCACGCACTCAAAAATAAAAGGAAACACACCTAAGAAAAATAGAAAGGAAAACAAATCAATTTAAACAAGGCCATAATCAACCAAAAATAGGGAAAAAATTAGAAAGGAAGCAAATCGTCGTGACTCAACCAAGCCAGTCACGCTTATAAAAAGAACCTCTACCCTACCCACTTAACAAATCACACCCTTCTCTGGAAACAAATCATGCATTAAGGAAAGAAATCATGCAATTGAATCACGCAACAAAAAAATCTCTTTTTTTGGAAACCGATTAGGGTTTCGATTGTGGTGGTTTATATCTGGCTTGTAATTTGGGGATGTTGCGATTTGGTTTTCGGGATTGGTGTTTTGTTCACGTTGCGGTGTTGTTGAAAGGGGTGGAGAGAGGGGAGTGTCTTGTGGAAGAGGTTTTAGTATGTTATTGCGCGAAATGGGAAATATGGAGATTGTATGATGGTTAATTTTCGAAGGATTTGTGGAGTCTGCGTTTGCAGAGGTTCGTGATCTTGTTGAGGGATGATCGAATTTTTTTATTGAACGAGGTAGGTGGTTTGTTCGGGCATGGAGGATAGTGGCAAGAAGGACTTGGTTGTCTGTGTGATCGGAGGTGGTAATAGAATTTTTGTTTGCGTGGACTAGTGATATATAGGGCAGTGCGTTCATAGATGATGAAGGAGGTTATTGTGCTTGATGTTTGCGTGACAGAGATGACAGGTCAAAGAGGTGGGTTGCTGCAAGTGCATGGAGGGGTTGTTTGGTCAGGGTGCGGTTTGGCAATTGGGTATCGCATGGGGTAGTTAAGGTGATGCGTGGATTTTGCCAACTGGGTTATGAAGATGGTGGTTTGATAGATGGGAGTAGCTGTAGGTTAAGGCACAGGTGGGGCTATGAAATTTTCATGAGCGTTGTTTGTTTCTCGCTTGTGAACTGTGGAAAAGTTGTATATTCTGGTGATGGAGTGGGGAGGATAGTTGTGGTGAACTTGTCTTGTGAATTTGTGGATCAGAACATGGACATGATGAACTTGTTCGTGGATCCGGAGTGTAGTAGTGTTTGATGAATGGAGTTGGGTGAACTTTTCGTTGAGGAGCAGGTGTGGTCTTTCAAAATTCGGGATGTAGGAAGTTGATGGTCGGGGTCTTGAAGTTGTAGTGAATTATGTGGAGAAAAGAAGGTGATGGCAAAAGAAATATTTTTCTGTTTTTCTTTTGAAAACTTGTAGAGGAAGAAAAGTAATGTATAGAAAAGAGTAAAAAAATGGAAAGAAAGAAATTAGAAAATTGGCAAGAAATTGAAAGAAAAAGTGGCAAAAATTTTCTCTTATTTAGAAGATTACAATTACATTGAATAATACCAAATCTAACCTAATTGAATTTTTGCCTGTATATACAAGAAAACAAAAAGAAATAAAAATAAAACGAATCAATAAATAATAAAATTCAATGTTTACCTCCCTGACAACAGCACCAAAAACTTGTTTAACGCTTTCTGGGAACTAAAAAAGCGCAAATTTATTATAAATTATTGCAAGCGCACTGGTGTGTAGTATGCAGGTTGAACACATGGAGGGAAATTAAATTTTATTATTTAAATATTTCATGGACGAGTTAGATGTATTTGGAGGATTTGATTGAAAACAATAAAAATTGAAATTGCAATTTTGATTCAGAACAAATCTAATTGAACCGACAACTAAATCACAACTATAAATTAAAAACAAAGTAAAACTGTAATTGAATTCACCACCGATTCGAATCTAATCGGATCTATAATAAATTAAATGATAGAAAAATAACAAATTATTGAAATTAAAATTGCAAAACAAAAATAAACAAACAAGAAAGTAAAATTAGGATCATCGTTGAATCTAATCAGACGGTCAATCACAAATGAGAAATAAAATTCAATTGTAAATTGTGCTCTACCATATCTAATTGAATAGATAACACAAATTTACTAGACCCAAGAGGAGTATAGAAAAGAAAACTCTCAATTCACAGATAGAGTTTTACAATGAGAATACAAGGGTATTTATAGGATAGATAGCCAAACTAAACCCTAATACAATGGCCTTGGTTAAATCTAATAAATTTGGGCCTTTCCTCTTTTCCTCCTGCTTCCTTGACAGTTATTCATTGATTTGTGCTATGGATATTCTTTCTACTAATTATTTTCTTGTCCAAAAAGCAACTCGATGTAAGATCTTCATCTGCAAGTTTTCATATGTATATACACAACATTTTGATCTTTATTTTCTATTTTTCTGACTGCATGTGGCTTTGTTGGCAGATCTGTAAAAGTGACAAAATAATACACAAGTAATATTTTATTTATATACAAAAGATAAGCTATAAGAGCATAAAATAAACACATTTCTATGTTAATCACATCCCCTTTCGAAATTTTGGAAAATATCTGATATTCGAAAGAAAAATCTAAATGTATGATAAACAAATAATATTTGGGTATGAATATAGGTACGACGATATTCCTATTCGATAAATATCTGTTCAGCTTGAAATGAAACACATATATTATTATTATTTAGTACATAATATATGTCATTCTATGTTCATTAATTTGTAACATACAAATAATAAAAATAAAAACATCTAAGCCCGTTTATAACAGAATTGCCCAACCCAATTATCTATTCATGAATCACTGGTAACTGTTCCTTTCCTAGTCTCCATCCCACTGGATACTGTAAGAAAAATGGGAAAACTCTATATCTCATAGCTTCATGGTTAAAAAAATGAGGTCTTACGAAGTAGGTGACAATTTGGGATGTTGTTTCTATTAAACTTCAATAACCGCTCATCTTTCATCAATTTCAACCAGCACTCCTCCACCGCATCCGGTGATAATATTTATGTCGATGCCTCTCACGATGGTACTTAGGTCATCGTAGAAGCCAATGATGATGAAGATGTCGTTGAAATGCATATCGATATCTAATCCCAATTAGACTATTCTAGCAAGGTAATATATTTACATAATTCCGGGTTATAGGATGTGATCTTTGAAATTACATTTGCTTATAGACAGTTTAATTTGGATTGTGAATAATTTTCATATGAAGCCTTTTTCTACTTTGATTCAATATGCATAATATTTGATTCAGGTAGCCATGAATATGATTAGGCATGTGGATGAGTCTAGACTGATCATGATTAGAAATACACTTCGAGTAGTTGCTTTTGGAATAAATAGGTCATTTGCAAGCGTTACTCCGCTTTTCAGCCAGGCTGCCTCAGATTATGTACACAAGTTTGGCACAATGATAGATGGACCAATAAACAATAACAATGACTAAAATGCAAAGCTTAAAATACAACGAAGAAAGCAATCATCTAAAACTTAAGCATACAAGCCACACAACCAGGGCGAGTTCAAAGCAAGCAAATACTGCTCAAATCATGAATTGAAAGGAGCTAACAAGTTGGACTAGCAAGTAGTAAAGAGGTCAATAAATGGATTCTTTCAGCTATCTGGATCGGTGCGAAAGATGACCAATCCGGATCAGATCATCTCCACTGATCGGAATAACTGAAACGAGAACTTGGCCAACCCACGTTTTCTACTATCTCCACAACTTCCACTCACCCCCCTCCGTTTTCTACTATCTCTACAATAACAATGCTATCAAGTGCAAAGCTTTCTCGATACTTAGATGGGATAGCAACAATGTCGTTTATGAAGTTAAAACCAAAATTAAATTCCTACTTCCAAGAGTTGGGGACCAAAATTTTGAACCAATTCCACATCTACGCATTGAAGCCAAATCACATAAGGACTATTTGGAGTGGTTCATTGTAGTAGTAACATAATTTAGTGGCTCAAATGATAAAATGGTTTTAATGGTGATAATAAAAGGAGTTAATCTAAGCTTCAAACTTAGGGAATGACAAACTTGGAAACCAACTTCAACTTTGAATCATTTTTATGGAAAGACCATTCTTATTTTGTTGAAAGGAGAAGTAAGAAGAGCTCGTAAGAAATAAAGAGAAGGGCCTAGTTTTGAGGGAATCTAAAGTAACATGGCCCCTCCGAACATAACTTAGAAAAATGGATGTGAACATCCAGAATATGATGCAATGAGGTGGTAATGAAGAAGGAAGTGGTAGTGGTAACATAAACCACAATTGACAAATAAATGCAAAGAGATGCAACTTGACCTCAAACTTAAGTAAATTTACCCTGCTTAATGAATCATTGGGTAATATACACTTGGATACCTATACTAAGTCTGATACAAGAATCGACCATAGTGAAAAACAACATGGGAGATTTTTCTTGTTTCACGAAATCCACGGTCACACAACAAACGAATGTTGTCACCTCTGAGATATTATATAAGTTTTCCCCAAGGGATAGGTAGCGGGATGTCGGCAGAAGTAACCCAGATATGGTAGTACCAAAAGCTAATCCTCGGCAAAAGAACAAAGGAATTGTTATTAACACCGTAGTTGGTGGTGTACATCCAACAAGCAAGAGCGGCAGAACTATGAAGCAATATGCAAACGCAGTGAAACACTTGGAACATGAGGAGTGTAACACCGCATAGAAAATAACACCAACTAAGCAGAAAAACGATGATGAATGGTATCGTCTTCAAAAATCATGAAGCTGACGGTGTAGAGTCTACGTTGATTGATCCTCTAGTGATTTCAAAAATGGTGGGCTCGACAATTATGTGGAGAGTCCTTGTTGATTACTAGAGCTTTGTCAATATTTTATTCAATAAAGCTTATGACCAAATGATGTTGGAAGAAAAAGATTTGAATCTCACATACATGCTTTCAATGGATCAACTAATGTACCAATTGACATGTAGAATTGCTGGTGGAAGTGGGGAAATGGGATCGTAGGAGCATGTGAATTGATCGGCTCTAGTTGAATTTCGGTCTTATATCGCCTCGTGGTGTCAATTGATGAAGTTCTCAATGGATGGTGAAGTTGAGACGGTGAGAGGCGACCAAATGAATTCAAAAGCTTGTTATATGCAGAGTGGAAAAAACCACCGTGTAGACAAAGGGGAAGATGTGGAGATTTTTCTCTACATCAAAAGCAATGAACGCAACAACTAAAGAAAACATCTGGGCCTAGGCAACATAGTAAACTTTTTAATGACTTAGATCCTAGAGAATATAAGGAGCCACGATACGGCCGTGCATAGCTCCTGCGAAAACCACAATTAAGATACCAACTGATGGTGATGACCCATCGAAAGTCCTGAAAATTAAGTCCCATCTTGGTCTGAGACATAGATATGTGCTGATAAACTTTCTCAAGGCAAATCTTAGAGCCACACATCGGATATTGACTTGAAGTTCGTAGCTAAGAAACAATGGTATCGTATAAGATTCCTTATACCTAGACCGGGTTTCTAATCTGGTGTTGGTAAAGAAATTCAATGGGAAATGGCGTACTTGTATATATATATTATTCAGACTTAAATAAGGCTCACGTGAAGAACAGTTTTCCATTTCCTAGTATTAATCAATTTATGGATTCAATGCTGGCTACAAACTTCTTTTCTTTATGGACGCCTATTTGAGCTAAAATCAAATTCCAATATTTCTGATTAGGAGAATATAAATTTTATGACTAATTTAGAGATGTATTGTTATATGGTGATGCCCTTTGGACTGAAGTACGCTTTAGCTACATACCACAGGTCGATCAATCAGATGTTTAAGGACTAGATTAAAAAATCCATGAGGGTGTACAAGGATGATATGCTCGTGAAATCACGACTATTAGATGATCACATTCTCAACTTAGTGGAAATGTTTGGCATTCTTCGTAAATATAGGATGAAGCTAAACCCTTTGAAATGCACCTTTGGGTTACAGCCGAAAAATTTCTCGGCTTCGTAGTTCATTCTCGTAGGATTGAGATCAACCTAAAAAAGATTGCATCTTCTAAAAGCATTGGGGTACCCACAAAGATTACATACATGCAAAACTTAAACATAAAAGTGGCAACTTTGAATCATTTCATATCTAGAGCCACTGATAAATACATTACTTTCATTGATTTGACTGGAAGAAAGGAAACATAATTTTGTTTGCACATCATATTCCATAGAAGCATCCTAGAACCTGTTCGAACATATGGAATAGTCCCTAGTTCTTTCAAAGCCAATCGATCATGAAGAAATGTTTGTTTGCTTAGCGCCTGTGTCATCGTAGCCATTAGTTCTACACTTGTACACGATGATTGGCATGTCCAATCCTTGTTTTTTATGTAAGAAAAAGGATAATAGGAGCAGAGAGAAATTATCCAAAGACAGAAAAATGGCCTACTGCCTTCTTATTACTTCAAGGAAACTCCACAACTATATTCGGGTTTATCCGGTCAAAGTTTATATTGACCAACCACTTGGCAAGTCTTACAGTGACCCAAAGCATCCGGAAGGCTGCTCAAGTGGAACATTAAGATGAGCCAGTTCAATATAACTCACGTCCTTTGAAGGGCCATCTAGGGACAAGCTTTAGAAGATTTCATTATGTAGTTCACAACACTAAAGGAACCTAAAGAGAAGGGAGGTTCATCGCTCATCCAATGGAATATGTTCACTTATGATACGCACAATAATAGACGTTCGGGTGATGGGGTCATGTTTGTAACTCCTGAAGAGCGATCGATTTTCTATGCCTTAAGACATAATATCCCAGCAAATGTTGAATACGAGGCCATGATTGCTGAACTTAAGTTGGCTGGAGAATTGGGAGTCTAAGACAAACTTTATGACTCCCAAATAATGGCATGCCAAGTTAGATGAGAATTCAATGCGAAGGGAGAAAGACTAACGTCCTACCTCAACCGAGTCCAAGAATTACTGACAAGTTTTGAGCATTACACTGTCCCATATATTTCTTGCAAGAAAAATGAAAAGGCATATTCTTTAGCTAAGTTGGCCAGCTTAGGAGATGCAAAACTGATGGATTTGGTTTTAGTGGAAGTTCTTGATGCTTCAAGTATAGATGGATGGAAATCGATCAAGTATAGGAGATAGAGCTAGAGAAGGAGTCATGGATGACTCCAATCAAAAAATCCTACTGATTGGAACCATTTCTAAGATAAAGAGCGAGAAGCGATCTTTCATTTAAAAAGTGACACGTTGCATCATTAAATAGGTGTAGGAAGTATTTCTCGATTCCATTGCTTAAGTGCATGGCATACAATGATGCTAAGCTTATGCTACATAAAAATTCAAGTGGGTGAGTGTGGCGACCACATCGGGGGCATACTCTGGTAAATAAAGTACTCTGATAAGGTATTTCTGGCCCACCTTTAATCAAGATGTAGCCAACTACTCATGATGATGCAAAAAATGCCAAAAGATTACAAAGGGCTCCTCCAATGGAGCTAACATATATGGTCAGTCCTTCACCATTTCCAATCTGGTGTTGGTTTCATATGTTCTTTGGCAATTTCTTAGGCTGGTGCAAAGTATGCCATTGTCGTGGTTGGTTACTTCATTAAATGGGTAGAATCTAAGCCATTGACGAACATTTTGACTAAGAAAGTAATCAACTTTATTGTATGAAACATCATCTGTCGCTCTAGCCTTCCGAGGATGAATATAACTGGTAATAGAAACAATTTGGTAGCGTTGAGGTTCGGGATTTCTAAGCATGTCACCACATCGATAAGCGATACTTAGCAGTCACTCTTCCCCTATGAAACAGAAAAGTGAAAGCTGTCAATTAGATTATTAAATCTAGTATTAAGAAACTCTTGGAAAAAATTAGAGGAAAAGGGTAGATAAGCTACCATTGGCATTATGGGCTAACGGGACTATAAAATCGGCAATTGGACACACTTTAATCGCATTAGCATAATGATCAGAGGCATATCCCAGTTGAATTGGAAGTCTCTTCTCATCGAACTATATAATACGACCCCCTATCCAACAAGAAGCTCCTCCTAGAACCCTTGGACATGATTGATGAGAAGCATGAGGAAGCAGACATGCAAGGGTAGCACGCCAACATCAGGTTGACAAATACCATACCGCCAAGATTCGACCCAAAACCTTCAGCACTTGTGAACTCATCTTGAAACTTGTTTTCCTTGGTTCTATGCACTTGGGCCCAAAGTGGTAGGGACCATATATCATTCAATGAAGGCTTAAACAGTAACCTTTAAGCTAACGACCATAGATGGCAACGAATTACCAAGAGCATGGAATAACAAGCACCTCGGGCATTATTTTACTTAAGCTCGTTTTATTTACCTGATATTCTATGTCACTTGTAAGTATTGTAATGGAGTAGGGTATGTTAATCTTACTTTCTCTATCAATAAAGCTCTTGGTCCTGTACATTTGATTTAACCAAATCATGGAATTAAAAGTCGGTGTACAACCGACTGGTATCCATGCACTTTCAAGCGGGCATAATTAACTCGCATAATAACTAACTCTAGTCCTAAGAGCTTGTATTTGAAAAAAAAATGTGACAGATATGGGTTGACCATTAGTCATAATGCCTTTACTCCTCAGAGCTTGGAGTGCGAAACAAACTAAGGTAGACATGATTGTTGGCTTCTCTAACACTACCCTTCAGATCTTGGATTAGAGTACATCCAAGGCATAAGTGATCTGTTCACATGCGTCGATCCCTCATGTTCTCGAAGCTTGAATTGAAGTGAACATGGAGGGGTGTGATAGGCTTGCCATGGTTTACATCCTCATAGTCCACTAACTTTGACCTAAAGCATGATAGGTGAGTATAAAGGACGATGGTTTAGTGTCCACTATCTCTATCCCAAACCCAAATGGGAGAATATAAATGATACCCCAATGCACATCTATTAACCTAACCTAGACATGGGGTAGAAATACAAATATGGTGAACTTGATAGAGAAATTAACTTCAAGCATACCCATAATGTGCTGCAAGAACCAAAGTTAATTGGGGGATGTACACCAGAATGTCACTTACACATTAATACAACTACACAAAGGTTAATTGCAAATCTATAATTCGTGAGTACATGGAATGGAAAATGAAAATATTTAAACACTTGAACTTGAAAAATTCTATTTTATTCATGCATGAAAGATAGACACAACATCATTCCATATAATCAAAGATGGCGAGGGGCGCACTCACGCAAATATCGGCTAATGAACAATAGAAAGTGAAAAGGCTTACCTACTAATGATCTCTTTTCATTTTTATTTCCCTTCTTGTGCTTCTTCGTTGGCTCGATGTAGAAATCTTTGACCAGCTTGAGCTTGGAAGTTTTGCTACTACCAGACATATCATCTTTGCCAAGCTTGTCATCTTTACCCGGTTTAACTCCCTTATTAGGGCTATCATCTTTTCCCAGTTTATCCCCCATGCTAGACTTGTCACTTTTCCATGATTTGCCTTTAAGAGGCATCTTAATCTTAAATGAGCCAATAGAAGAAAATTTAATCATTTCATAGCGGGATCTCTGGGTGGTAAGGCTTGGAGTGACACCGACATCCTCCTTATCTTTGTTTATATTAGAGGCACCGACATCCATGTCTTTTAAAGCATCGATGATTTCCGATGACAAGTCGACCCCTTTGCTCGGTATAGGGGTTGAATGCACTTGGATGGTTAAGACACAAACGAAAGCCTACTATCACTTTCACACTCAATGATTACCCTCCCAACAACCAGGTAGATGGTAGATATAGCTTTATAGCATTTATCTTGTTTGTCGTTTCCATGTAGATTTGTCCCTTTAGTATAAGGAGTTCAAAGTGGTAGTTTGATCAACCCTGGTTCTTAGGATCATATCCAGAATCGGAGGAAGGATGGAAATTTAAAGCGCTGGCTATGCCTTGGCTCGACGATTGAATATTAACCCAGTGGCCGGTGCACTCCTAGAGCTGTCAGTACGAATGCTTTTACCTTTCTCCTAGGGAAATTGCGTTGTCTGCTCAACTTCCTTAAGAAGTCAGCATCTTTTAATCAGTACATTTAGTTTGTCTCCCTTGAGATATTTTTTGAAAAGCTCACCCTCTTCCACAAACTCGCTCTTGGTGATAGATTTTTCTTTCTTATAAACATCCAAGAAGCTACGAGTTTCACATGATACTTGGGAACCAAGGAAAGATCGCGGTGACGAAGAACTTTAACATAGAGAACCAAGACGTTCATCTTTCTCTCTTTCCAAATTGTCTAATCTGACCTTAACCGCAGCTATCTCCTCCTAGTGCCTGGTTTTTTATTCACCGCCTCCTCGCAATCCTGTGGAGTTATTTTCCGATGAATGCTTTTGCTTTCTTAGCTGCACCAAGCTTAGACTTTAGAACGTCAACCTCATTTCGTAAACTTAGATTCTCAAGGGTAAGCACCTTATTGCTGTTCTGTAAAGAATTAAGAAAGTTAGAGTGACTATGAAGCTCTTCATGGAATTGTTTTTTTATTCGACTCTATCTTCTTCTTGACGACGTTAATCTCCTTTGATGCTTCTACCAGTTTATCCTTTTAATCGACCACCTTTTTATCCAAGCTAGCGATCATTTCTTTATCAAACAAAGCTCTTTTTTAGGGTTCTCCAAGTCAAACTCCAGTTCCTTGATGATGATTGAATACTTCTCCGCCAACTTGAACAATTCTTTATGCTTCTTAAGTGCATCTAGCATCTTGTTATACATTGTATCCAGGATATCTTCATCAATGTCTATGATGAGCTGATGGATATAAATAAAGAATTTATACTCAATCAAAATGAAAGGTACGGAATTGCTTGAAGTTGATATTTTAGTTCATGGGTAGGCAAGCTAGGATCTAGAATAATGGAAACTTGACTGGTCAACCTCTTCGATGGTTCTACGTGAGGTGGTACCTTCTTAGGTATTTCAGCCACTTGTTTAGAGTGAGGTTGATCTTTATGCTTTTGTGGTGGAATCAAGAGAGGAGCATAAGTATGTCCTTTATAGTGATCGTGGTGAGGAGGCGACCTATCTCGATCTCTTTGGATTGGCAAACACCACTGAGATGATACTCACTGTTTGAAGTATAACAATGTTAACAACCTCTATTATAATGATGCTCAGAATCAGAAGGTTGACCTTATAGATAATAAAGGTCATGTTAGAACAATAAATGTTGGGAAACAATGGCTGAATCGCGGACCAGGTCGCTTTCTTGAAGACGATTCGGCGATCTGGTCGATGGTGCAAAACCAGTTCGTACTTTCGCCGCCGCCTCTAGGATAAAACAGCCTCTCTGAAATTAATAACTGATCTGCTTTGCACAAACAGATCAGTTCAGATTTGCACTTTCGGATTTAACTGCTCGAAAATTTCTGTAAGAATATTTTAATGGCGGTGGAAGAGAAAAACAGTCTTTTTTTTTCTGTTCTAATCTTGTCTAATCTGAAGATAATAATATATAGACGAGGATTAGATTATTCGAAAATACTGGTCAGTGGAGGAAAATAGGATCTGCTGGTCTAAAAATATAAGTGTTTACACCACATAGCCAAGGCCCAAAGCCCAAGCCCAAGACCGAACTGAACCGAGCCGGGCCGGGTCGGGTCGAGTCGAGTCGGTTGCGCGCGCGTGTGTGTTGGTCATGATGCATGGGCTCCCTCCTCACAACAAAGCATGTATTGGGAGCCCCAAGGCCCCATCAAAGCTTCTTAGAAACAAGTATAAATACTTGCTTCTTTCATATAATCCCATGATGTGGGACTATTCACATTTAGGAGCCATCATACACTTATTTCTATATTTTAAACAATTCACATAAATTTCCAACAATCCCCCACTTGAATTTTTTAAAATATTATCGAGCAGTTTCTAAAAACATAAGACTGTGCATAAACAAAGGTGTCATCCGACTTGAACCTTTGCGTAGTGAATAAGATTCAGTTTTTACTAGAGTGACACGTAGTCTTGAACTCTATTCCTAACATCAAACCACACACAATCTTTTCCATAGTGCAATCAAATAAGCCCGTGCGTTTATGGCCATGCACGTCTATCCCAGTTTAGTGAACGCTCTAGAAGTTCTGCCCAAAACTCCATAGGAAACGACCACATTTCCACATTCACACAGGTGAGTCTATCAAGAGTACTCCTGAAGGTGGGTACTCCACTCCAAATAGAGCATAGATCTCATTAAGAGTTTCTATTAACTCATCCTCTAATCACTTCAGGAATACATGCTTCTTAGTTTATTAAATAGCATGTTCTACTTCTATCACTACACAACTTGTTTTTACCCATTGAACCTATTTCTTGGGATCTCCAGTCATTTAGGTCGGGTTACCATTGTGCGTGGTTCCACAATCTCAGGGCAATAGTCCCATTCTTTTAGATTTATTAAGGACTTTCATTCTGGTCAGTCCTTTCGTCAAAGGATCTGCCAAATTATCATCACTTCATATGTGATGTCCTCTAACAATACTGTGCTTACGACTGTCATTTCTTACCGTTGTATTATCGGTTTTGTTTTTCCTTCAATAGTCGTCAAATCTTTCATCACTATATATGTGATGTTCTTTTACAGTATTGTGCTTACGACGTCATTTTCTACTGTTGTTATATTAGTTCTATACTTTTTGTAATAGCCGCGGAACTATCACAATCGATTACACCACTGGTGTCTATTTTTCCTTTATAGGGATCTCAAATAGCAGATTTCTTTAGTTCTCTGCTTCTTAACTAGCTATAGCTAGTGCTATTATCTCAGTCACTATAGTATACTGAGTCAAGATATTATGTTTCTTATATTTCCAAGAAACAGTTCTTCCAGCAATGCTAAATATATAGCCACTGGTCGCAATAGAATCATCAGATAAAATATTCCAGTCAGCGTCGGAATATCTTTCAAGTACAGCTTGAAACTTTTCATAATGTAATCCAAGGTTCATGGTTCGTTTAAGGTATCTCATAACCCTTTCAATATCATGTCAATGCTTTATACTAGGTCTACTGGTAAACCTGCATAATAATCCCATGACATAGGCAATGTCGGGTCTAGTACATTCAGTGGCATACCGTAGGCTACCAATGATGCTCGCAAAATCAGACTGTCTTACACCTTCATCAGTGTTCTTAAATAACTTTACACTGAGACCATATGGTGTACATGCAGGTTTACAGTCAAAATAATTGTATTTCTTTAGAGTATTCTCAATTTAATGAGATTGATCCAAAGAAAATCCCCTTTTTGACCTAGTAATCTTAATACCAAGGATTACACTCGCCTTACCTAGATCTTTCATATCAAAATTGGCGCTTAATAAAGATTTGACTAAATTTATGGCATGAATGTTTGACCCAAAGATGAGTAGGTCATCTACATAAGGCATATAATAGTGCAAATGTCATTCTCAGATTTGTAATAAATGCATTTGTCACTTTCATTAACTTTAAAACCATGTGAAATGATTAAAGTTCTCAAATTTTTCATGCCATTGTTAAAGTTCTTGTTTTAAACCATATAATGATTTATCTAATTTGCATACTTTATGTTTTTGACCATGTATTACAAATCCTTCAGGCTGGTCCATATAAATTTCTTCGTCTAATTCACCGTTTAAAAAGATGGTTTTAACATCCATTTGGTGTATTCATAAATTATGAATGAAAGCAAGTGAGATTAATACCCGAATGGATGTTATTCTAGTTATATGTGAGAAATTGTCGAAGAAGTTTATATTTTCTTTTTGTTTAAAAACCTTTAGCTACTGATCGTGCCTTATATTTATTAACAGTGCCATCAAGTTTTAATTTTCCTTTAAGTACTCATTTACAGCCTATAGATTTACAACCAGAAGGTAAATCTATCAAATGCCAAGTCCTATTGGATTCCAGAGAATCCATCTCATCATTTATGGCTTCTCGCCAAAAATCGGCGTCTAGATAAGATAAGGCCTCTTGGAGGTTTAAGTGATCCTCCTCTATAGTAAAAGCACAAAAATCTGAACCAAATCTTTTACGGTTCTCGCTCTTTTACTTCTTCTAGGTTCAACTTCAGAACTTTTATTAACTTCTGTTCTAATAGGCATACTTGTTGTGCCCCCACTATTCCTTAAATTAAAAGGAAATTTCGTTTCATAAAAAATTGGCATTATTTGATTTAGATTATATTATGTGTATTTAGATCATAAATCCTGTATGCTTTTCTATTAACAGCATAGCTAATAAATACACATTCGTATGATTTATTTTCCAATTTTATTCTCTTAGGGTCTGGAATGCGAACATATGCTAAGCAACCCCAAGTTCTAAAGTATGACATGTTGTTGTATATAACAATGTTGTATACACAATTATATGATTTTTGTTTGATGATAACAAACAAGTATATATTATTTTGAATGTGTTTGTTATTGTACTGTTATATCACATTACAGACAGGAATATAATACTTATATTTAAATAAAATACGACTGTACAGTCGTTCAAATATTCACAGTGTTTTATTTAAATATAATATTTTATTTCAATATTCAAACAGTACAATTTTTTTTTAACTCCACTATTTGTACATCACTGTATTACATATCAAACACAATTTCATATACAGTGTTCTCCACCACAACACTCTATCTTTCAGTCACAGTTTCACTCATTCATTCTTTTACACAGACTCGTATACATATACACTTTTTCACACTGTTCTTGTCTTCAGTCTTATGTCTTCATAGCATCTTCACTGTCAGTCCAGTCACCGTCTGCTTACCTGTCACATGAAACAGAAAACACACAGTACACTGCAATAGAAACAATACTAAATATATGCGAATATAAATTTTATTTTTAAAATTTTATTTGCCTCAGATTTCTGGTGTGTTTCTCATCATTTTTCATGACCTGGTCTGATTTATAAAAACCATCAATCTGTGTCTAGACAGCTTGTGATATTCACAGTGATACACTGTAAATACCACAAGGTAGACAGTATGTAAATACAATACAGGGACAGGAAAACTTGACTGATGGCTGCATATACACACATGTATAAATACACGTGTGCACTGCCTCGCCAATCAGTTTATACAGCTGTGGAGCAGTCACATGGACCACGCTCGACACAGTGGAAATGTCAAAGTCAACAAAGCATTCAAACGGTAGGGTCGAGTAACAAAGATCAAGCACTACTCACAAGTACAAATATATCAGCAGTGTACATGCATTGTCAAGGTCAAGACAATCAGGGAAATCACATGAAGGATGGAAATTAGCATGGTCTAGTACAAGTGAGTGAGTCAACAGCAAGTACATGGAATCAGTGAACAACAAAGCAGATCAGCTTTTGAAAACAAGAGCAAGTGTCAAGCCAGATCAAATGACAAGTGTGCAGTATCATAGTGGTGCAAGGTGAATCGAGAAAATGGACAGCATAATGTCTACAAGCAGCCAAGATGTTCGTGGAGCAAATTTAGTTAACATGTATAATGCATGAAGGCAGTTCAATATGTTGTACAAGCAGCTAGAGCACACAGACTAGAGTAAAGCAAAATACCCAAGTGCACAAGTAATGATGGCACAGGACAGCAAGTAGCCAATGCAAGTACATATGTCAAGGCAAAGTGTTCAGATGCAATGTTTCAATTTCAAGTACACAGATTTATGCATGGTGTATTGGTCATAGCATTAACACGGTAGGATGGACAAAGGCAAAATGGTCCATATTCACAAGTCTGGACAAGGGAACCACAAGTATAACAATGCAGTAAAATGGTTGTGGCAAAAGTTTCAAGTATATGGCAGCCACAAGTAGATGCATATATGCATGTTCAAGTTTAAGTGCAAGTATATATGACAAGCAGGTTCATAAATTGCAAGATACACAAAGAGGCCTAATTCAAGTCCTGATTCATCACATATGACAAGAATACAACCGTGTCTGATTCAAGCAAGTATATATGCATAACACAGCATGGACAGAAATTGAGCTTCCAGATTTTCAAGAAAAACATTTATGGTGTTTCCAGAAAAACCAATTTTTAGCAGGAAGTTTTTTTAAAAGGTTTTTGATTCCAGGAATAAATGAGCAATCAATCTCAAGTATTATTGGGCAAGCATCATTTCTTTGTGATTCGACAAATTTTATTTGGCAAGTGTGAAATGTGGCAAGAATCAAGTCCAGAAAATCAGTGCTCAAAATGAAAAAGTATTTTCAGGTTTGTGAAGTATCATGTTTGGCAAGAAGTAACAAACTGTTTTATGCCTTTGATCATCCATTCACAGTAAGGTAAATCAAGGCCAAGAGGTATATCTGGAAAGAACTTTTCAATTATCTCAAAGACTGTTTTTGGAAAGAAATAATATTTAAAAATAGAAATCTTTCCTTAAATTTCACTATGAATACATTCTCTTTATTGAATTCGATTCACTGAAATTACTCAAGATTTTTTCTGGCAAGTGTTTAATCGGGTTAAAGAGTTCAGGAAATTTTTAATCTCAAATTTGTTTCCTGAAATTAATCTGTTATCCGAGACAATGTTTCTATCATGCAATTCAAATAAAGAAACAAAAAGAAGCTTTCACACAAGTTTTTATTTTCTACAATTTTGATGACGTGATTCTGGAAACAAGTCTTTCTGTCTTCAAAAGTTTCCAGGAATGCAAATTTCTTTCTTAAAGACTAGAAGATCAAACAGAAAGTTCATTGCCGGAATTCAAGGCCAGGATCATTTCAATCAAAGCCGAAGTTTTTTCAATTTAGTCAAGGCAAACCAAAAGAGGAAAGGAACAAAAATCATTCACGCAAATAAATCAAAGCAGAAAAAGGGACAACGCAAAATCAGAGGAAGTGATTCTTCGAAATCAGAGTAATTAGGATTTTTGTAATCCTATTTAACACAACCAATTCATCATAGGCATGAGCGATTTTTTTTTGAAACCGAAAAACAATTCAATCGAGATCGAAACCCACAAAAATCAATTCAACCATTTTCAAAGCAGTAATCGATTAAATCAGAAGCTACTCACTTGTCTTTCGATCAAGAGAAAGCCAAAATCAGAGAAGAGCATCAATCGACCAGCATCAACGACGTGAAGCAACAGCAATCTATCATCAGCGAATAAAGTTCCAGATTTTTCAAGAAATCGATCTGATTTGGGGCAAAGACTAGAAACCCTAGTTGTTTCTTTGAAGCCGCCATTTTTCTTGGCAAACGGATCGGATACAAATGAATGGGCCGGCTTTCTTTAAAGGGCTTAAGTGTTTTTCATGTTAAAAGGGGATGACCCCTTATATTTAAACTCCTAGGGTTTTCTTTATTTATTTAATTTTGTTTTGTTTTTAATTTTCTTCTGTAAATAATTCTGAACTATTTTTCTAGAAGTCTGTAAAATTCTAGAGTTCCAGTCAGGGTGTTGACTGGCAGTCCACTAGAGTCTGTAAATTCTAGGGTTACGAGTTACAGGGTTTGTAATCCGGGAAATCTGATCGAGGGGATATCAGTCAGTCTAGGGTTTTAAGCGTAGGGTTAGGACAGGAGCAGGTGCTGCGAGTGTACATGGTCTTGTATGCGGGATCTGTTTATAACACCTAGTAGAAACCTTAAGAATGCAGCAGTAGGCAGGGTTTTGCCGAAGCTGGGTATATCTGTGTGTGATTTATTTTCTGCACTTTTATTTCTGCTGCATTCTGTGATCTGTTTATTATTTTAATATCCTGTCAGTTTTTCAATTCAGTTTTAAAAACTGTGATAAACCCTATTCACCCCCCCTCTAGGGTTAATCTAGATCCAGCAATTGGTATCAGAGCAGGTATTCTGTTAACTCTAGAGCAATGGTGATTCCTAGTTGTCAGTCGATAGAAAGTCAGTCCAGTTCATTTCCAACTATTTTCGATGGAACAGATTTTTTAAACTGGAAATCCAAAATGGAATTTTATTTAAAATCTGTTAATATTAAATGTTGGAATGTTGTTATCCATGGATTTGATAGCGTAGATATTACTTTCAATACCCGTGCTATGAAAATTATATTTGATTATCTTAGTACTGAACAGTTTAATCTTATCTATCATTGTTTATCTGCACAGGAAATCTGGGATACTCTCAATACGAAGTATGGAGAATCTGACAACAGCTCAAAACCCCAGAATGTCAACTCAGATTCAGAATTCTGTTTAACAGGATTTACAAATGAAAATTCAGAAGGATCAGATGATGGGGAATCAACAGATGCTGAAGTTGAAAATTTCTCGTACGAAGATTTGGTTTATATGTGTGTTGATTTAACTAAATCTGTTGATAAACTCAAATCTAAAAACAAATCTCTAAAATCTAGGAATTCTGAGTTGACCAGCAAAATTGATGATTTGGAGTCACAGCTTGAATATTTTAAAAATTCTTCAAATTCAGATTGCAAAAATTGTTTAAAATTGAAAACCAATCTTGTTCATCTCAATAAGAATATTCAAAAGTTTGAAAAGGAAATTTTGATCTTAAAAGAAAACAAGATTGAGTTATCAAGTTTGAATAACTTTTTACAAAATGAATTTGAAATTTTTAAGACTGATATATATTCCAAATTTGAAATTGCTGAAAATGAAAATTTGGTGAAAAGTGGTTTGATTTTGAATGAACTTGAAAATGAGATTGAAAAATCCAAGAATTTTGAGTCTGAAAAACAAAAACGATTTGAACTTGAAATTTCTGAATCCCAAGCCAAAATTAAATTGCTTAAAAATGAGAATTTGGTTTTGAAACAGTCCAACGCTGAACAAAAGATCGCTATAAATAATTGCTCAAATTTACTAAAAGAAATTAGCGATCTAAAATCCAAAATTCAACGATTAGAATCAACTTTGGATAAATTTTCTAGTGGGGAAAAATCGTTGAATATGCTGTTACAAAACCAAGTTTCTATTAGAAATAAATATGGTCTTGGCTTTGAGAAAAATGATGTTTCTGGAAAACAAAATTCAATTGATTTGAAAAATCCTTTAGACTGCTTTGGAAAGAATCGATATGGAAATTCAAACTCTGATAATCGCAAAGGATTTTTGAATCATCAACATGATGAGAATTTTTTTTATAATAATCTATTTGAACAATCCTGGATCCCAAAAAGGAATAAAACAAAATTTGTTAAATTCAAACAGATCTGGGTTCCTAAAGGTACAAAGGTGAATTCAGATGGGTTGTTGTATAAACAAGTTTGGGTACCAAAATATGTGAATAAAACTGTGAGTGGTTTTACAAACTTTGTTAGACCACTCGATCCCCTAAACCATTAGGTACCTGAGGAGACTGAGGAGCTGCTGTGTAGAAAGAGAAACTGAATTCAAACTGCTTCATATCATGGAATCATTCACAGCTCCTTATCCAAGTCTATTGAGTTAGAGATTCTGATATACACTGAATTCTGGTATGATCTCTAAACTCACCTCTGTAAATACTTTATGTTTTGATTTTTTTCTTTTGTTTATTTCTTCTTCATCTCCCTTATATCTCTTTCTTCTGCCTATTCTAATTTGATTTCTCACTGCCATATTTTTTGTTGTGCTTCTAGAATTGCAGTATTCATGATATTCTGGAAATTTGTTTGCGTGAGTAGAACTCTGATATTTTTAATCATTTCCAGATACTGATTTTTTTTTGCAATTGTTTTGAAGTTCATTTTTTGTTTTCTGAATTCCTAACGGTGTTGAAGCTTTCATATCATATCTTGAACACTGTTAGTATAAATTCAAAAATTTTGAAGATCTGAAAATTTAATGAAATTTCACACACCTCTGTTGTTTTTGAGTCTCTTCTAATCTATTTTAGAAAAGCTCAATATATTATACTCATTACAGCACTTTGTTATTCATCAGTTGTGATAATTTCAGAAATATTCAGATTGGCTTGAATTTTTTTAAAATTGTCTAGAATCTCAGTGATACATCTTAAAAATCATTGTTATTCATGATCATTATGGTTAGAATTTGTTTGTTTGAAATCATCTGAAACTATTAATATCTTGAATAATCACACACCTCCTAAATTTGAAATTATCAACCTTGTGTGACTGATTCATTATGTTTCAAAACTTGACATTGATTCAAGTGATTTCAAATAAATTATTTTGGATCATGAATATCTATCAAATCTGATGTAAATGATCTGATTTTCTTTGGGCTTGTCTGAAATTCTTGTGAAAAATTCTTTGAAAAATTGGTGTTAAATCTCTCTACTATTTCATGGTTATTTGATTTGAATGATTGTTTGTTTAAAATCATTTGAAATTATTGATTTATTGAATCACACACATATTCTGAATGTGAAAATAATAATTTGGTGTGATCAATTCATTGAATCTAGAGATTTTTCATATTCCTCAAATGATTTCAAATAAACGGTAGTTCTAATCTTGGATCATGAAAGTTCTTATGTGACCATCCCCAGACAAGTCTGATGTGATATTGTGTTCTGCACTGCTCTGATACTGTTCTTAGATAATTGCTTATTGTTTGATTTGTCTGCTTAGGCTTTAAATTTCTGTTGTCTGTCATATCATAGTTTGTCTCCATTGTCTTGGTAAAATTCTCGAGAAAACGAGAACAATTGGTATCAGATGTGCTGAATTTTTTTTGTATATATTTTAATCACTCTTGTCCTGTATAGCTCTTTATATTCCTCTTGTAACAATTGGTATCAGAATCTGAATATTTATTATAATATCTTTGAACTGGCAATTATTTCAAGACCATACTCATTATCTATCATCATTCTGCCATCCATGATAAAAAAATTTATAAATGTGGAGAGTTTAATTTTTTTTTAAAAAAATCATCTTGAATAAACAGTGAAAATATTTGTGATGGAATTGTGGTTATGTTATTTTTCAGAATTAGTGTCAACTGAAAATTCTCAATAATCCCGGTACAGTCTAACATATTTCATAATATAATTAATTTAGAAATTTATTTCACAGTCCATTTCTGTACCTACCACTTTTCTATCATCCATATTGATTTTATATATCGAGGAGTTTTTCATTTTGAAACAGAAAAAGATAATAATATAATGTTCTTAAGTATTTCTCTAACCTCATTTAAAAATCCAAGCTCTGGTTATGCATGGTTATGAGATTACTTATATTTAAGTTGCAACTGATCTCATTTAAAAATCCAAGATCTGGTTATGCGTGGTCAGTGTGCTCTTAAATAAAAAGGAAATAAAGTGCTAAAAATAGAAATAATTTTTGAAATTCTCCTCTGAGTATAAAAGCCAGCCTGTCAATCCATCTTCTATTCTTTGAAATATGTTGAAATTTTATGACGTATTATGATTTGTTGATTGATAAGTATTGGGATTTGAGATTATTCGATTTTCTCACTTAAGTTGAATTATTGATCATAGTCCAAATCCATCACTGTTTTTTTTTTTTGCTTTATTTATAAAAATTCTTTGAGAATAATTGGAAATGAATTGTTTTTAAAACTCTCTCCATTCTATATAAGATTCATCGTAAATCCGTCATTCTCTAAAATGTGAAATATGCCACCAGTTCTTAGAATATTATGATTTTTGTTTGACTGATAGAATTTTATGATGACCATTCTTCCTCTTAAGCTGAAATTATATTTTTAGTCAATTTTCATCTGTATTTTAAAATCTGTATCCTTTTGATGATAACAAAAGGGGGAGAATGGATTAGATTTTGATTTATGAGTGAATATTTTATAAATATTCTTAATTTTGAAAATTTAATTATTCATACATTTCACTCATGCATAGTTATAGGGGGAGTTTCTGTTGTAGGAGGAGCATTTAAATAGGGGGAGTTCAAATATTCACGAACAAACACATTTATTATATTCAAAATCTAATACTTGTTTGTCATCATCAAAAGGGGGAGATTGTTGTTGTATATAACAATGTTGTGTACACAATTATATGATTTTTGTTTGATGATAACAAACAAGTATATATTATTTTGAATGTGTTTGTTATTGTACTGTTATATCACATTACAGACAGGAATATAATACTTATATTTAAATAAAATACGACTGTACGGTCGTTCAAATATTCACAGTGTTTTATTTAAATATAATATTTTATTTCAATATTCAAACAGTACAATTTTTTTTTAACTCCACTATTTGTACATCACTGTATTACATATCAAACACAATTTCAGATACAGTGTTCTCCACCACAACACTCTATCTTTCAGTCACAGTTTCACTCATTCATTCTTTTACACAGACTCGTATACATATACACTTTTTCACACTGTTCTTGTCTTCAGTCTTCTGTCTTCATAGCATCTTCACTGTCAGTCCAGTCACCGTCTGCTTACCTGTCACATGAAACAGAAAACACACAGTACACTGCAATAGAAACAATACTAAATATATGCGAATATAAATTTTATTTTTAAAATTTTATTTGCCTCAGATTTCTGGTGTGTTTCTCATCATTTTTCATGACCTGGTCTGATTTATAAAAACCATCAATCTGTGTCTAGACAGCTTGTGATATTCACAGTGATACACTGTAAATACCACAAGGTAGACAGTATGTAAATACAATACAGGGACAGGAAAACTTGACTGATGGCTGCATATACACACGTGTATAAATACACGTGTGCACTGCCTCGCCAATCAGTTTATACAGCTGTGGAGCAGTCACATGGACCACGCTCGACACAGTGGAAATGTCAAAGTCAACAAAGCATTCAAACGGTAGGGTCGAGTAACAAAGATCAAGCACTACTCACAAGTACAAATATATCAGCAGTGTACATGCATTGTCAAGGTCAAGACAATCAGGGAAATGACATGAAGGATGGAAATTAGCATGGTCTAGTACAAGTGAGTGAGTCAACAGCAAGTACATGGAATCAGTGAACAACAAAGCAGATCAGCTTTTGAAAACAAGAGCAAGTGTCAAGCCAGATCAAATGACAAGTGTGCAGTATCATAGTGGTGCAAGGTGAATCGAGAAAATGGACAACATAATGTCTACAAGCAGCCAAGATGTTCATGGAGCAAATTTAGTTAACATGTATAATGCATGAAGGCAGTTCAATATGTTGTACAAGCAGCTAGAGCACACAGACTAGAGTAAAGCAAAATACCCAAGTGCACAAGTAATGATAGCACAGGACAGTAAGTAGCCAATGCAAGTACATATGTCAAGGCAAAGTGTTCAGATGCAATGTTTCAATTTCAAGTACACAGATTTATGCATGGTGTATTGGTCATAGCATTAACATGGTAGGATGGACAAAGGCAAAATGGTCCATATTCACAAGTCTGGACAAGGGAACCACAAGTATAACAATGCAGTAAAATGGTTGTGGCAAAAGTTTCAAGTATATGGCAGCCACAAGTAGATGCATATATGCATGTTCAAGTTTAAGTGCAAGTATATATGACAAGCAGGTTCATAAATTGCAAGATACACAAAGAGGCCTAATTCAAGTCCTGATTCATCACATATGGCAAGAATACAACCGTGTCTGATTCAAGCAAGTATATATGCATAACACAGCATGGACAGAAATTGAGCTTCCAGATTTTCAAGAAAAACATTTATGGTGTTTCCAGAAAAACCAATTTTTAGCAGGAAGTTTTTTTAAAAGGTTTTTGATTCTAGGAATAAATGAGCAATCAATCTCAAGTATTATTGGGCAAGCATCATTTCTTTGTGATTCGACAAATTTTATTTGGCAAGTGTGAAATGTGGCAAGAATCAAGTCCAGAAAATCAGTGCTCAAAATGAAAAAGTATTTTCAGGTTTGTGAAGTATCATGTTTGGCAAGAAGTAACAAACTGTTTTATGCCTTTGATCATCCATTCACAGTAAGGTAAATCAAGGCCAAGAGGTATATCTGGAAAGAACTTTTCAATTATCTCAAAGACTGTTTTTGGAAAGAAATAATATTTAAAAATAGAAATCTTTCCTTAAATTTCACTATGAATACATTCTCTTTATTGAATTCGATTCACTGAAATTACACAAGATTTTTTCTGGCAAGTGTTTAATCGGGTTAAAGAGTTCAGGAAATTTTTAATCTCAAATTTGTTTCCTGAATTTAATCTGTTATCCGAGACAATGTTTCTATCATGCAATTCAAATAAAGAAACAAAAAGAAGCTTTCACACAAGTTTTTATTTTCTACAATTTTGATGACGTGATTCTGGAAACAAGTCTTTCTGTCTTCAAAAGTTTCCAGGAATGCAAATTTCTTTCTTAAAGACTAGAAGATCAAACAGAAAGTTCATTGCCAGAATTCAAGGCCAGGATCATTTCAATCAAAGCCGAAGTTTTTCAATTTAGTCAAGGTAAACCAAAAGAGGAAAGGAACAAAAATCATTCACGCAAATAAATCAAAGCAGAAAAAGGGACAACGCAAAATCAGAGGAAGTGATTCTTCGAAATCAGAGTAATTAGGATTTTTGTAATCCTATTTAACACAACCAATTCATCATAGGCATGAGCGATTTTTTTTTGAAACCGAAAAACAATTCAATCGAGATCGAAACCCACAAAAATCAATTCAACCATTTTCAAAGCAGTAATCGATTAAATCAGAAGCTACTCACTTGTCTTTCGATCAAGAGAAAGACAAAATCAGAGAAGAGCATCAATCGACCAGCATCAACGACGTGAAGCAACAGCAATCTATCATCAGCGAATAAAGTTCCAGATTTTTCAAGAAATCGATCTGATTTGGGGCAAAGACTAGAAACCCTAGTTGTTTCTTTGAAGCCGCCATTTTTCTTGGCAAAGGGATCGGATACAAATGAATGGGCCGGCTTTCTTTAAAGGGCTTAAGTGTTTTTCATGTTAAAAGGGGATGACCCCTTATATTTAAACTCCTAGGGTTTTCTTTATTTATTTAATTTTGTTTTGTTTTTAATTTTCTTCTGTAAACAATTCTGAACTGTTTTTCTAGAAGTCTGTAAAATTCTAGAGTTCCAGTCAGGGTGTTGACTGGCAGTCCACTAGAGTCTGTAAATTCTAGGGTTACGAGTTACAGGGTTTGTAATCCGGGAAATCTGATCGAGGGGATATCAGTCAGTCTAGGGTTTTGAGCGTAGGGTTAGGACAGGAGCAGGCACTGCGAGTGTACATAGTCTTGTATGCGGGATCTGTTTATAACACCTAGTAGAAACCTTAAGAATGCAGCAGTAGGCAGGGTTTTGCCGAAGCTGGGTATATCTGTGTGTGATTTATTTTCTGCACTTTTATTTCTGCTGCATTCTGTGATCTGTTTATTATTTTAATATCCTGTCAGTTTTTCAATTCAGTTTTAAAAACTGTGATAAACCCTATTCACCCCCCTCTAGGGTTAATCTAGATCCAGCATGACATATTGGAGTTATATTTCTTTTAAAATTTCATAATGCGAAATTTTATTCTTAGATATGGGGATTTTATTCAGAACATAACGTACAGTCTATAAAATATCCCCCCACTAATGTTATGCTGCACCAAAATTTAATAAAATGACAATTATTAATTCGGTAAAGGTCCTATTTTTTTTCAGCTTTACCGTTCATTTCAGGTGAATAGGGTGCAGTTCTCTTATGTACAATATATCACATAAAAAATCCAGAATAGAATTTGATTCGTATTATGTTCCTCTATCACTATGTAGTCTCTTAATTTTCTTATTTGCTTGATTTCAATTTTGAATGTTTTCAAATATATCAAATGCATCACATCTTTAAGAATCAATGTCTTTCCAATAATATGTTTTATTTTCATATTACCAGTCTCTTCAGCTTAAGTGGTGCGAGGATCTCACAACACACTTTCTGATCGTCAGCAACCGTTTATATTGTGAATATATCATGATCATAGCAAACATGGAGAGAAACACCAATGTCTACCCACCAACCCTCTGATTCACCAACAAGGCGAATCTCAGTAATCATAGCCGTAAGAGGCTCCTCAGTCAGGTTAGCCTGCGGTGCAGGGCTTGGCCTGTTCCAAAACATTCGTGTCATATGATCTGGTTTTATACAGTTGTATTCTAGAATAACTGTCCAGAATCATTCATTTGGGTTGATTGCTGCTGTCATTTATGGTTTCCTTGCGGATCCATTCTGTTATTTACTGGTCGGTTGTTGATGCTTACTATTTTTTAAAGATGTTCATATGTTAATAATTTATATTTTCTCATAGGAAAATATTCATAAACTCAGAGACTAACATAAATTATTCACATGTATGCAACAAAGGTGTTCTATATTCTACCTTTTCACTTGTATGCATATAAACTATGTCAATTTATTTGATGCAAAAAAACTATTCATCCAATTAATGTCAATTCTTAAGGACATTATCAAATAACATACACATTCTATTATTGTCAAATTTTTAGTGACATTTCCCAATATTATATGTGTTCTATTAATGTCAATTTTAATGACATTTCTATATAATCATATGCATTTCACTAATGCCAAAATTTTAATGACATTTTCCAAATAAAATGCATATATGTGCCATGGATTTCCATAATAATTCATTTTAAATACACATATTCAACAAAATTATCATGGTGAAAAAGAATCATTTGAATTTGCACATAGAATGTAATTCGTCCTTTGAGTGATCATTATTGCATTGTCATCATAATTGCAATATCAACAGCTAGTCATTTCTATTTCTTCTACCCTACATCAATAATCTCCAAACTGCTTAATTAGATTGGTCTGCAAACATATTCAAATGTAAAAACAAGCCTGCATAATTTATCCACATTCTTCATGACATGTAGGACTCTATATTGCATTAAATAGTAAGTCTTCATGACATCCTATTAAATAAATGTAGTGAACCTAGTGCTTTGATGTCATGAAGTTCTGAGCACAGCAGGTTATGAGTTTTACTAAAAGCATGGAGTTATTAGATGTCAAAGTTACCAAGATAAGCTAGGTTCAGAATATGCAATGACTTCGATGGGTAGAACAAAAATTAGGAGTAAATAAATTAATGACCTCAGTCTTTGCTTAGAACCGCCACACCACAATGTTGAGAGCAACCAGCGGAACTAGTATCGGCAGTCTGAGAAAAGATCATGTTCTTCCGAAGTAGCTAAAACCAAAGCGAGCTTCGTCTCATCATAAGCCAGACCGGAACTACCTCTGAATCCGGCGAACTCTTTCCCATCTGAACAAGCATGTCTATTTCTTCAAAGGACCGAAGTGCGTTGGATTTGTTGGTCGGCAAAGCTGAACAAGGGCAACCGAAGCCATTGTTTCACGAGATCGTCTTCAAATTGTTGGGAAACAATGGCTGAGTTGCGGACCAGGTCGCTTTCTTGAAGACGATTCGGCGATCTGGTCGATGGTGCAAAACTAGTTCGTACTTTCGCCGCCGCCTCTAGGATAAAACAGCCTCTCTGAAATTAATAACTGATCTGCTTTGCACAAACAGATCAGTGCAGATTTGCACTTTCGGATTTAACTACTCGAAAATTTCTGTAAGAATATTTTAATGGCGGTGGAAGAGAAAAAACAGTCTTTCTTTTTTAATCTCGTCTAATCCGAAGATAATAATATATAGACGAGGATTAGATTATTCGAAAATACTGGTCAGTGGAGGAAAATAGGAGATCTGCGAAATACTTGGTCAAAAGTTTATCGTTTCAAATTAAATTCGGTTCAGAAATATTTTCCGTAATTAAAAGGTTCGAAAAAATCAAGTTTTTCTGGTCTAAAAATTTAAGTGTCTACACCACATAGCCAAGGCCCAAAGCCCAAGCCCGAACCGAGCCGGGTCGAGTCAGTCGCGCGCGCGTGTGTGGAGGTCATGATGCATGGGCTCCCTCCTCACAACAAAGCATGTATTGGGAGCCCCAAGGCCCCATCAAAGCTTCTTAGAAACAAGTATAAATATTTGCTTCTTTCATATAATCCCATGATGTGGGACTATTCACATTTAGGAGCCATCATACACTTATTTCTATATTTTAAACAATTCACGTAAATTTCCAACAATAAATATTTCCTTTTGTCATCATAATTGTAAAGGAGAAATAATAGGTAATTAAAACTGAAGAGAATGCATGGCAAGTGTAGTGAGTTATGGTGTTTAGTGTCATGCTGTCATAGTGTTCCTCCAATAGGTTGACTTTATAGGCCCTTACTTGAAGTGGTAGTCCCACCGACTTCAGTAGAAGTGCTAGTTCTCCCAGTAGTTGTGAAGGAGGTCCCGGTAATTGGACCTTTGAAGTAAACTGATGTAGTTATAAGAGGAATTTCCACCAGAACCTTCTGTATTTCTTTGGGATCCATAATTGTGCCTAGATCAAATATGGTTTGGGGAGTTTGAAGTTGAACAGACGAATCAACTTTAGGTCTTGGTGGAGAGGAAGTTATGGGAGAAAAAGTACTAATATTATCCATATCATGTCCTCTTGGTTCCCGATCAGAAGCTACATCCTTATCTTTACTTTCAGATCATTCTTAGTCCCCCTTAATGTTTGGCTCGATACCTGAAGGCATGGTAGGTTTAACGCCTGCATCATTAGCACCTTCGCCTTCACTATGGGCCTTGCCAGATGTCCCAACTCCATCAGGCCCATCGTTCATGATCAAATAGACTAAAGCCATGAAGAAGCATGGCATTAATGAAAGATTATACATTGCGTTGATTCATAGGTGTTCGACGTAGTTTGTTGAGAGCCAATTCAAACCACAATCCTAGGGCTTCACACAATTTTCTGAATTATAACCAGAAAATTTTTATTAGTTAAAACAAGGATAACTATTCATTAACGTGAAGAATTTTTTAATGGATTAAATAATCATTACGCTCACTTCCTTTCATTCATAGCCTGGCAAAGCCCTTCAAGCTTCTAAAAAAGTATTAGTCAGTCTTGAAACCACTAGACTTATTCCAACCACACTTCAAAAAATTGTTACTAGAAGTAGCTCTAAGGTTGGTGAAGAACAGTGCAAAATTTCTTTATTTGAAATTAAAGAGGAAGCAAATATCATCAATGGATGGAACAC
The DNA here is from genome assembly GCA_030737875.1 of Allium sativum. Lineage (NCBI taxonomy): Eukaryota > Viridiplantae > Streptophyta > Magnoliopsida > Asparagales > Amaryllidaceae > Allium > Allium sativum. The sequence continues at coordinate 926,012,680 of CM060922.1, forward strand.
AGTAGATGCACACTAAGTGCAAGATGTATGTGCGGAAAATGTAGGCGTGGGCATTTGGATGGAGTGTCATAGGAGTGAGCCACGCATAGTATATAATCTCATGGGTGAATGAACTGAATGGGAGAGGCATACACCCAACAGTGAAAATATACCGATCATAGGTCTTATAAACTTCTAGAGGAACATGTGCCCTATCATCTGGACTAGGAACTATAATGTAATCAAATGAGATTATATGCTTATCACAAAGCCTCCTTGGCACAGATTCATTTAATGATGAAGACAAAGAATCGGTCTGATTATCGAATATTACAATCCCTTCCAAAGTGTTGGGCGCTTGAATAACCGATGCGACAACTTCCTCCATTTATCCTTCTTTTTCCTCCTGCAACTCAACATATTGTTCAATTTAATAATCAGAAGTTCTTACTTTCGAGTCTGAAGATGAATTAGGTGAACTCGAAAGGTTATTGGGACAAATATGTTCCACTTCTTGTTTTGTAGTCATCTTAGCGACACGTCTTGCATGTCATACATCACTGAGAATGAAAGTAACAAATGATATCAATTAGAGCAACAAACCCATACCCCCTCTCATGCACGTGATATAATGTAGTGTATGAAGTGAAATATTAGAGAACATTAAAATTTAGTCAAAAGCGTAGAAAAGCCAACAATAAAGGCCGTCTTTGCTGGCCATCTCTCCAACATTCATATCGATGGGCACATACTTCCTCAAACATTGAGATTAATTGGGGACGAATAACGTTTTGCAACAAGTTTATGTTTTTTCTATTCTGAAATTCATATACATACACACACACATATATATATATATATATATATATATATATATATATATATATATACACACAGTAACGGAGGCAACCTTTACGTTTAGGTAGGGCCAAAATATATTACAAGGGATTAAAAATATTACTTTTAGCCCCACGCCTACATAAAAGACTATGATGCAGCTATAAAGCTGAAGTATTTGTGCCAGATAGGGCCAAAATTGATTTTTCAGCTACGGCTGATTCTTGTTTTTCGATGTTTTCAATTAAAAAATATTCTTCTTCAGGTAGGGCGCTAGCCCCATCTAGATCCAACCTGCATCCGCCCCTGTATATACATACACACACACACATATATTGAAAGTGGGTAAACTTTTATTATGGGCTTTTGGCGGCCTAAGAAGAGTTGATGTTGTGCAATAATAATGCGACAACACATACAAGGTATTACTTAGTTAAACAACTGAAATAATCACATAACCCACTTACAAACTCATCTTTCCCAAAATAAACAAAATCCCCAAATCGCGACATGGCGTTCGACGGCGGTGATAATTTCTCTCATGAGTTCATGGAGGCCTTAGGTTTTCGCCTTCGTTTCGTGGCACCCACATCTCCAATGGATCCTCAGCTCCAATACCAAATGATGGTGCTACCACTTCTGCCGTATGTCTTCTTCTTCGACACTTAAGAATTAATTTGACTTCCTCTTCGTTAAACTTGCTAATTTCACTTACTGATCGGCATTTATTGTGAAAAATCCTTCTGTTTCTCTCTTTCCATAACCACCAACATGCAGATATAATGCTAATGCTATATTCTTTTATTTCTGCATCTATCTTCAACCAGTTCTAGGTAAATTATGATATCTTGTAGATTATTGGATTGTTCATTGATGTTGTATTTGAGTTGAATGCTGTTAGTAATGCTTGCTGAGAATTCACATTCAAAAAATAAATGATGGTGATTTTCTTCACTTTTCTCACAAAGAGGGCAAATGTTTTTAGATATGATTCCCCACTTTAGTAACCTATCTCTAGTAGGCAATCAATTTAACAAGACTTTGTAAATATTATGTGATAGTTTAGGAGGTATCAACCTATTCCAAACTACATTTTTCCAATCCACTGTAGTTATAGCCACTCTGCATGCATTCCAGCAACTTTTAATAGTGAAGTTCTTATTTGGTGTCCAAGTCCATGTATTAAATTATCTATTAATGAATAGAAGAGTAAATTCAATGTCTCTCTTGAATGTTTCAACATAAGGCAAACGACCGCATCTCCATTCACCATCAGAAATAATATGATTAACATTATGATTAGGACTACCATTAGCAGAAAATGTATCCCAACCAAGTCTATCTATCAAAGATTTACCTTTTAACCATGGGTCTCTCCATAAGTCTGTTTCATAGCCATTAGCAATTTCTCTTTCACAGTTTGCAGCCAGTTTATTTATGAATCTAAGAATGGCTTTCCAAGTTGCTGAAGCATTGTTATCGATCGGCATAGCCCAAAAATTGGTCTTTATATATCTTCTGCACATCCATATTTCCCATAGTCACTGGTTATTGATGATTTTCCATGCTTGTTTAAGAGTAAAAGCATCTCTCATTTCTCTGATTTTCCTCAGTCTAACTCCACCTTCCTCTTTAGGTCTACAAAGATTCTCAACTTTAATTTTGTGCATTCTTCCTCTCCAAATAAAATCAGCACATAAACTCTCAATTTTGCTAATTAAAGCATCCGAATTTGAAAAGTTTGTTGCCAAAAATTAACCTTTTCCTGTATAACTGTGTGCACTAATCCAATTCTCCCCTTAAAAGATAATAATCTGGAACTCCAGCCTTGCAATTTATCTTTGATTTTAGTAATAAGCTCCGCACATTCACGATCAGTAGTTTTGTTTGATGAAAGTGGAAAATATAGATACTTTACAGGTAATTCCCCTTCAGATACACCCAAAATGCCAAGCACATTGTTCTTGGATAAAGAGAACTTGTTGAAGTAACATTTAGTTTTTAGTTCATTCATCTTAAGACCCACAAAATTCTCTAAATTAAGGAATAATTCTTTTATTTTAAGAGCAGATTTAACATTTTCCTTGACACAAATTATCAGGTCATCTGCATACAACAAGTGGCTAACAAAAGGTAGAAAATTGTGAATTGGTTGAACCACTTTATCATACTTTGCAAGTTCCAGCTGGAGAGAAAAGTATTCCATTGCTGCAAACAGATAAGGGGATTCCCTTGTATTAAACCTCAATTGCTGGTAATGAATCCTTTTGGTACTCCATTGATAAGAACAGAAAAAGTAGGTGATTGAATGCACTCACAGATCAATCTAATAACTTTCACTAGAAAACCCATGGCTTTTAAAATATGAATGATAAAGTGTCGATTAATTTTATCATATTCTTTCTGAAGATGAACTTTAAGATAAAATTTATCTGCACCTTTTTTGTTGAAATTTCTTACTAGATCATGAGCCAATAAAGAATTTTCTGAGTTGCTCCTGCCCTTTATAAATGCACTTTCACACTCTTCAATTAAGTCTGGTAGCACCATTTTCATTCTATTACAAATAACGTTGCTCAAGATTTTATATATCACATTGCAACATGCAATAGGTCTATAATCTGCTATCTTGGTTGGTTTATCGGTTTTAGGAATTAAACATAAAAAAATATCATTAATTTCCTTTATTATTTTACCTGAGTTGAAGGATTCTTGTATTGCTGATACCAAGCAATTTTTCAGGTAGCTCCAATGATTCAGGAAGAAACTGGACCCGAACCCATCTGGCCCGGGGGAGGAATCAACATGAATGGATTTAATGGCCAACTAAACTTCCTCGTCAATAACTCTCATGCACATCCATCGTCTCCCGCTAGCATTCAACAATTTCCTGGGATTAATAATGGGTAAGTCAATAGCACATACACCATTATATAATTCCATAAAATAGTCAACTGCCTCCTTTTCAAATTTTTGTAAATCAACGTTATTTCCATCTTGATCTAGTATTTGGTAATTGTAGTTTGTGTTACGTCGAACGGACATTTTAATGTAAAAGAATTTTTAGCATTCATCTCCTTCAGAAATCCATTTTTCTTTTGATTTTTATTTTAGCTCAACTGCTTTGACTTTCAGAGCTTCTCTCAAGTCAGCTTGACATTTGTGATAGTGATTCCAAACTTCTTCACTCGAGTCACCAGTATCAATAAGTTGTAACACATTTGTCAATTCTTTCTCTAAGTGATCAATTCTGTCATGCTCCTTTACTCTTATTCTATTCCAATCTTTCAATTTAGCTTTTGACACACTGAGGAATTGTAATGACGAGAACATGTGAACTTCTGCAATTTTGAATTCAACAGAATCAATAAGTTCATTGTATCCATTAATCAATTTCCAGTGATTAGCATATCTGAATGGTTTGCCTTTTGAATCATTATCTCTGGAATTTAAATTAATGAGGAAAGGACAGTGATCACTAGTTGATAAAGGAAAAACATTAACTTTTAAATCAGAGAATTTGGTAATGCAATCAGAATTAATAAGAACCCTATTCAATTTACACAAGATTTTCCTTCCCTCACCACTTCTCCATGTGAAATGCAGGCCACAGTGGACTGGCTCAACTAACCTCGCAGCTACAATGCATTTATTGAATTCAGATAATTGGGCTACGCAAACCGTATTACCACCAACTTTATCTTATGGTTTAACAATTGAATTGAAATCACCCATAACTATCCTTGAGTCATTCATGTTTGGCGCAGGTAATTTGATCTTGTCCCATAACTTGATTCTTTCATTAGTTGAGTTACTGGCATAAATTACTGAAATACAAACTATCAAACCCCCAGTATTAACTAGCTTAACCGTGATTTGTTGCTCATAATGTCAATGATACTACATTGCCAAATGCTTTTATTCCAGAACACAAGAATTCTACCTTTTTCGGTAAAATTATTATTTGTGATATTTGACCATTCTTCACCAAAAGAATCACATAAGAATTTCAAATTTTCTTCATTCAACTTATTTTCAAGAATACCCAAAAAAGAAGGAAGATGACTCCTTCTAAGGTTATAGAGGTCTAATAATCGAGTATCGTTATTAAGACCTCTGACATTCCATACAATTAGGGACATTTGGAATTGAGGGAGTTACTTCTCAAAAACCAAGGACGACTTGCACTCACATTTGTGCCAGCAGTACTTTCCTTCTCTTTTTTCTTGAATTGATTATCATAGGCCGCATTTGGTTTAGTGTAATTCGTTTTCTTGCTGTTATCCTCTTCAGTATTCTCTTCTTCATTATTGTCTTCAAGATTAATGTCTAACGTATTCAGATCTTCAATTATTTCAGGGTCTGGATCAACCTCCACATTTGAGTCCCCAAGATGCTGCTGATCTGAATTCAATTCTGATACAACTACCGATGCCCAGCTCACATGATCAGTTGAATTCTCTACCTCCAGAATAGATACATCACTCACTAAAGGTTCTGTACATATAGAAGTAGTAGAAGTACTAACTTCATCCATTTTGTCTCCAGTCTCTAATGTACTTGACTATTGTTGCTCTTTAGTATTAGGGTTAGGAGCTTTAATTTGCCATACTTGTTTGACTGGTTTAGCAACAGAGTTGCATTGATCATCAGAATGACCAAAACATTTACAACTTTTAAAAACAGGGGGTATGTACTCATATTCTATGTCTTTTATATAAACGTTTCCATGTTTATCCTTTCCTCGAACTTGTGTTTTCCTTTCATTATTGACATTCAAATCAACAAGTACTCTGGTATAGTTAAGACGTTTAACATTTTTAGTTAAATCATCCATGGCTAATGGAGTACCAATTAGGCTTGCTAATTTACTTATGCCTCTAGCATTCCACAAAGATAAGTCAAGGTTCATCAATTTGATCCAAACAGGTTGCGTTTCGAGCATGTCTCTCTCAAGCCTTAGATTTGGCTCCCATCTTTTAGTAAAGATTACATACACACACACACACACACACACACACACACACACACACACACACACACACATATATATATATATATATATATATATATATATATATATATATATATATATGCTATAATTACTCAGGTCCCTTATCCAAGGTCAGTAAGTGATTCTAGTTCGAATATGTGTGATCAAGTTAGCAGTCGATTCAAACTAGTGGATCCTTAGGGAACGACTTGTGAAAATATGCTACTAACTCGGATTGGAAGGATCCAAATCGATATGATAAAATTAGATAAATTTCCTATTGATCCAGATCAATAGCCTTCTTCCACTAATCCCAACAGTCTGGCAAGAACGCTAGTTCAAACGCTTTGCCTCCATTTATTCCTGTTCCTTCTCCCCTTCACCGTTGTGTTAATCTGAAATCTTATCCTCCCCCTCACCTAAGTCTTGATTCTCCCTTAGCCATCACGATATCACACTATTACCACCTCAATGTAGCCGCCAAACCACTTACTCACAACTTCGAACATCACCTCTATCGCCCTCAACCTCACCTCCTTCTACTTCAGCGTCCTTCCTGCCCCAGTCCTTCATCATTTCTAATACTCACAAAATCAACAAACAAGGTTGAAGGCCCACTTAATTTTGTCGTTGGTTCTGATTGGAAGTCAAGGTCGAACAAGCAAGATTGGTGGCTCGGCGGAGTTGGAGGTCGTGTTTGGAAACAAATGGCATTGGGGATGATGCTTTGGAGTTTTGAAGCTCAAAGGCGAGGAGAAAAAAGAAGAAAAGAAGAGAAAGAAGAGAAGTTGGAGCTTTATAGGAAGAAAGAGGTGAAGTGGATATTCTACATCCCCACAAACCGAAGTGGATTCCAGATCGATATCCGATCCAGATTTCAGGCGGTTGGATACCAATCTAGAATAGTAAAAAAAAAAAAAAAGAGAGAAAGAGGAGGGTAGAGTCAGGGTATGCAAAGCATGCGCACTACCATAAGTACTACAATACGGTCAATACTACTACAGATAAAGAACAGGAAATATCGGTACTACCTGTAAACAGGGTGTGACACACGAGTTATTTTTTCATTGAAAATAAGACAATTGATTTGAGTACTCTGAAGAAAGAGACTCGGTGAAGATACATGAAACCCAAAGTATTCAACTCAGTGGAATAGAGTCAATATAATATATTAGTTTAGTCTACTCAAATGTTCATATATAGACAGAAGAATGAACTAGGAGTCGTAATTTTCTCAAATAATAGGGTACGTCCAAAACAAATCTCGACTATTCCAAAGATAGAATGACATGATTTCGATCTTCAAAATCCATTTCAGCTACAAAGCATATCTTGTTTCACAAGATTTACTTTGGAAGGCAGAATATTGCCCGAATTTTTATCCAGCCATCTCAGATCATGTACACAAATTTGGCATAGTAGTAGACATCCCAGTAACCGATAACAATGGACAAAGTGCAAAGCTCAAAATACAATGAAGGAAGAAATTATGTAAAAACCAACCATACTAGCCACACAACTTGCATGAGTTCATAGAAAGCAAACATCGTTCGAATCATGAACCGAAGAGAGCTAACAAGTTGAACTAGTAAGTAGGAAAGTAGTCACAGATTGACACTCTCAACTATCCAGATCGGTGTGAAAGCTAACCGATCCGAACCAGTACCGATTTAGATTGCTACCAATCTAAATCAGATCCTCTTTACTAGTCCAAATATTTGAAACGAGAAATGGCCATCCCACGTTATCCACTACTTCCACAAACACTCTACCTCCCACGATTTTGGACCTCTTTTCCTAGGACTTGTAGAGGCATTTTTTTACGATCTTGCATTTTTCCCTGAAGTTTTATATCAATACAGATCTCCACCAATCCAAAAAGTTGTATTTGTAAAAAAACTCAATAACTAGTGAATTCTCTTTGAAAGTGAATGTAGACTCACTTGGCTAAACCACAATAATCGTTGTGGATGATTGAATTTAACATTTTTCTCATTTTTCATTTAGTTTTCTTCATTACTCTCTACGTTCAACTTGTTCTAGGTATTAGTGCAACCTTGCACATTAGTAGTTAGGCCATCAATTTCGCCTACTTATGCTTGGGAATCTAATGACAGCTCAATAGTGATGGAAGGAAAATGTTGAACAATGACCATGATAATTATGAACAAGATGTGCATAATAATAATGGTTTAATCAGAATTGAAGCTATTAATGATTTAGAAATATATAGGCGACACGATGTTACATGCAAATATAACAAGGTGTTATGTATGGTCTATAGTAATGTAAGGACAAAGAGTTTGGATGAGTGTATGAGTGTGGTTGGTGTAGAGAGGATGAGTATTGATAAGATTCAAAAGATTGATTTAAAGATTTGGATGTTTAGATGGGAAAATGGATTCACATAGTTAAAGTTTTAATTATATTTTTATTATTAGGAGGGCGGGTTTTGTGTGATAAAGTATATGTTAGGTAGGATGAGATTATAGAATAACGTTTTGTTGAAAGCACAAAAAGGTGTGTTATGTCATTGTAAATTATTGGAGATGCTATTGCCATTCAAAAAGGAGTTTCAAGAAGTTGTTTAGGTTAGTAGATATGTATGGAGCTTTGGTTAAGGTAAAGTCAATGTTGAATGTATTTTATGTAGGAGATTTAGGGAAGAGTATAATTAAAGACATATAAGGAATAATGGAATGTTCAACCGATGCAACATGTGAAACATTAGTGGAATTCAGAATAGGATCCAAAGCAATGATTAAAAAAATTAGAAAATGTACGTTTTTTGTGTAACACCCCAAAATTTTAGTAAAGCTATTCAATTACAAGAGTAGTAATAAAATATTAATCAAAAAATATAGGGAAGTGGGCAACAAGGGTTGCGCCATTGGGTCCGTTACGAAAATCTAACTAGATAGACATTTGGTTTGCTGAAATCAAACTTAAAACGAAGAAGATATGAAGGAAAGAAGTTTGGAATTCGAATAAACAAACAAATTAATTAATAAAAAATTAAGTTGTAAATCACATTAACTAGGGTTACCTAGTCTTTATCTGGGTCGACCCATTGCAGCGACATGCGCAACCTGGAGCGCACGTTTCTAGTGCGATTCAGACTGTTTTTGGGTGCGGTTTCTGGAGATTTCTTCTAATCTAGTGGACCTAATTCTAAACCTAAAACCCAGCGGTCCTAAATCCCCTAACTCTATTAGGAATATAGCTCCAACTTAACCCTATTTATCTCTACTCTATTTTTTGCCTCCACTATATAGAACCTTTTCCTCAAAAAATTTAATGGAGTTCTCAGACTTAGGTTTTTTGCATATACTTTTGGAATATATGCACACAGACACCCCCCCCCCCCCCACCGGGGCTTATCAAATTTGCTTAAATCTGTGAGTGTTTTGTGTAATTTTAAGATCAGTATAATTTGGGGTTCACTTTGACAATATAACAATTGTTGATTTTTTAGATTTTTGTTTTCTATTTTGTAAATAATCTATGAATATCTGATTATTGCTTCTATCCTTTCTTCTGTCTATTTCAGTAATCTATTTTATTATTGTAATTTATTCAATTCATCATCTCTTTTCCTTCGTAGATAATTATATTTACAGTTTAGATGTAGCCCTACTTTATATTGGATCTGTTGTTTTTACCTTAGCCTAGGCCGTGCGTGAGCCTAGGCCCTTGTCCCTTTTATTTTCACATTGAGTTTTAGCCATTAAAGTCCCTAAACCATTATTCCTTTTAGTTTATGCGCTGTTTGGATAAAAATATGAATTTGACAATAAAAAGTGCATTTAGGAAATATATGAATTACGTATAAAAAGGATAATTTGAGGCTTATTAGAACTATGCAATAAAAGATAATTGAACTATAACTTTGGAAAACTGAATAAATGGAACTTGGATAGGCGCTAAATAGCGGGGGTTGAGTTATACAATGAATTTAAACAAAATGATGTTTATAAGCAACCTATAAAATGAAGTTTACATGCAACCTATAATATGACGAAAAGTTACATGAAGAAAATATGCTTACTGATAAACTTAAATTGTGTGTTATGTTTAATATAAACAAATTAGTAAGCATGAATAATAGTTGTTTTTTCCATCAATATAAGTTTTTAGGGAAAATAAGTGGCTTATTAAAAAAATGTGTATAATAGGAAGACATTCCGGCAGCGACGACGGATTAGGGAAAATAAGGGGCTCGTAGTTGTGGTTCGTTCAAGCAGTGAGGGTAGGCTGATTAGAAAAAATAAGTCACCAATTACAATAATTAATTAATTTATAGTGACCTAGGCGTTTTTTTGACAATTCTATGGGTGTATGGGATAGCTATTCTACTGTGGTCTTGGCACTAGTAAATTAAATAAGGGACTAAATCTAGGGGTGACTTAAGTCAAATTGCATTTTTGGTTGAGGATCCGTATAAGTCAATATTCCTTTTTATCACACTACACCAAGGTCTCAGGAGGAGGTGAAGGTACACTTGTATTGTACTGGGTAGTAAGGGTCCAAATGAGGTGGGTACGGTGGCATTCCGGTGGGGCAGTGAGCATGCATCGCGCCGATTAGACATTGTGACGCCTGTAATTAACACTGTGTTCATAGAGTTGATGGATCTGGTCTAATAAACCTGAGACCATACTTGGCATAACACAACAAAAAAAACACTTTACGCAGCAGGCAATATCTGTTGCAGTAGACCATTTGCAACAGGCCTGAGCCCCTTGGTATAGCCGAAGTTGCAAAAAGTCTGCAACATTTTCTTCTTGTTGCAATAAGATGTTGCAGTATACTTTTTTGCAATAGGCCTTTGCTGTTGCAAGTTATTCTTTTGCAACAACAAATGGCAGTTGCAAAATAGTTTAATACAATTTTGTGTTTGTTGCAAAAGACCTTTTCACAACTATCTTTGTCCATTGCAACTGAATCTTTTACAAAATGTTTTGTGATTTCAACTATTATAAAATCATGATTTCATAAATTAAAATACATACAATTTAAATATCAACTCAAAGATAATACTACTCTAAAATATTTCATTAAATATTCAAAAAAAGTTCAAATTTTATTACAATATCCTTAAATTCAAGCAAAAATAATACATTGACAAAGATGGTTACAAATATATATCAACATTTCTCGTCAAGATTACAAATTATTTTCAATATAAATTGATCAAAAGCATAAAAACACAAGCATTAACCATGGAATCATTTCTCTCCCACAACCTAAATCAATGACCCAAATTCTATATCTCTACCACCGTGCATTTCAATCTAATACATTGTGTCTTTCATCCACTTGATGCACCTGCTTCAGCTCTTTCAAACACACAAAGCAATGGCGCCCTGATTAAAAAACTATTAAGAATTGGAATGATAGGAAAAGAGAAGAGTGGTGAGTCATACCTGTAGATTTAGCTCTCTATATTCCCCGTGATAAACTAAATTATAAACAATAGGAAAAATAACCATAAATTGTTGCTTTCATCATTGCAATGCAATAATATTTAATGTGTTGTTATCTTTCGATTCAAAGGGTAAATACATACAAGTAATATATGGAGATAAATTAATGCCCAACATGCTTATATTCATAACTAATGATTCATGGACATCAGGATTACTGAGCAAATGACTAGTTGTTTCTCATATACAGTATTGAATTCTAAAATCCTAACATCCAAAACTCAGCCACCATACATTCAAACATCCAAAGGTGCAGCAAATTAATTTATATACACGCTCAGATTTTACGGAGAGACAACATTGCTTACCTTGACTTCACGAATCAATTTGTATGCAGCTCCATTTTAAGCAACCCATGCTTAGAGCTTGACAATAATCATGTCCTATGCAACCTGTGCTTAGTACCTCAACAATCTATTTCGAAGACGAAACTCAATGACAAGATATTGGAACCATGTTCAATATTGCATTTTCAGCTTGAAATGCATAAAAAAATACACTGAATTGAACAAAAACTCAATGAGCATAGTATTGTAAGCGATCAGCTACTGCTTCCTTCATAATACATTGAAACATTTCTGTTGACATTGTCAACATCTACAAAGACCTACAACTAAACTCACTGAATTGAACAACTTAATCATCTTGGAATGGTTAATTTTCTTTTATTAGTTAAATGTGAAGTATAAGGTAACTCAACTTACCATAATCTGTGTTTTCTTTCTACATAGATACGGTGCAATCGCTCTACCCATCTTTGATGCGGCTCCACTCAAGATAACTTCTTTAATAGCTTCGTGTATTTCAGATTTGGAGTTTAAATCTGGACTGGAACCTTTTTCTGGATTTCTGAGAAGAGAAACTCACATGCTCTATGACCAAATTCGCTCATAACGGAAAGAGTCCTCGTCCCAACATTCACCTAGATAATTCTAACAAACCATTTCTAATGTAATATAGGAGGACTACCACATGCCCACCAATGTTTCAAAGGAGAACAACCATTGTAGATCTAAAGAACAACAACAAGCAACAAGAGCCAAACAACTTTTATTCAAACCAAACCTTCATATACAAGCATAATATCAACAATACCGAGAGACAAAGTCTCAATATTGAAGATAAAAGGTTTGCTCCTCAGATCCGAAGACTAGAAACAAGATACGAAAGGCTAACCATCTTCCGAAAAGCTACCAACAATATTCTGACACTTCCCATAAGAAGAATGATAGATCCGAACCCTTCAGAAGTGAAGACAAAGTTCAGATCCACTATAAATTGATTGAACCCCACAAGCTTCAGATTTAAAGAAGAATCAGTTTTTTGAAGCATTTTTTGGAAGCCATTTTTAAGAAAATAAAAGATGCTTCGAGGTTTCCATCCAAATCTGAATTCAAATATGGATAATGAGAAAATTCAACACTGGTTTGTCAATTGATGGAGGAAGCGTGATACGAAGTTTCGGTTCAATTGATGGAGAAAATTCAACGCCAGTTCGTCAATTGCAGGCTTTGCAATTGGCGAGGTTGGTTCGGGGTATTATTCGATGATGGTGGGATGGGCAGGTTTCTGATGGCGATTGGTTGTTGTGATGATGGTAGGACAGGATAAGGGTGGATTGGAATTTGGGGGTGTGATTAAAGCTTATTTGACTGGTGTTGGAAAGATGGAGATTCATTTAATTTCTTTGAGAGTTTACTGGGAAGACACGAATTTCAATAGCGGAAAATTTGAAAATTTGGTTTGGAGCCCAAATTTGAGTTAAGTTATTGGTTTGGAGCCAGAATTCGGCCAAAATGTTTTTACTGCAGCTAAAGGAGAGATATAATTGCTAAAGTATTTATTTCCACATACAATAAAACACAACTACTAAAAATAATGTATTAATAATCAATATAATCTATAATTTACTATACTATTAACCGTTACCTTTTCAAAGTTTTAAATATATTTATCAACTACTATTATTCAGAGTTGTAGTTTTAAATTTTATGAATACTTCAAAATTGACGCTCCCTCTTATAGTGCTATATTAAATTTTATTATATTTTTAGCTTAATGAAATTTAAAGAGAAAAGTTAACATTTTATGAATACTTTGTACTTTTATTTTAGTTATAAGTTTAAAATTATTTAAATCACCAAATATTTATTTTAATTATCAATTGTAATTATTAAATACTAAGTGATATAAAAATAATAAAATTAACTATCAAATAAAATTAGTAAATATTTGTTTTAGTTGTTAATTACTACTTTTAATTATTTAATAATTATTATTGATTATTAGATAATCAATATTAATTGTTTAATAATTATTAATATATTTATATAAAGTACATATTAGTTAGTAGACATTAATTTTAATTATTTGTTAACTACTTATTACAATTATTTAATTATAGAATTATTAATTATAAATTAAATATATTATTAGAAATATAAAGATAATTATTAATGAGAACTAGAAACTATTAATTAATTTATAACTAATTCATACAAGATTTTATTATTAATTACTCCTTTATATCAATATTAATCAATTATCGTTTATTTATTTATTACGAATTTATTAATTATTTAATTATATATTATTTATTTAATATTTAAACACTCGTATTTCAAATTAATTATTAATTATTATCTATTATTTTTTTATTAATTTATTATTATTTATTTTATTATTTTTAAATGTTAATTATTAGTTATTATTATTTAATTATCCGTTATAAATATCACTTATAATAATTAAATTTTATTATTAATTAATAATTGTTAAATATTAATCTTAATTATTATATAATTATTAGCAGTTGATCATTTAATAGTAACTATTTAAAATTAATTATCAAAATTTAATTAATAGAAGCCGATACTTATTTTTAATAGTATGTTTTCGCAACTGGGTTTACCAGTTGTAGAAAAATACAGTTATTGCAAGTGGCAAAAACAATTGCTAAAGATATTTATTTGCAACTGGCTTGGAAGCGTAGTTGCAAATTATATGTTTGTTGCAACTGTTATGTAAGTACAGTTGCTAAAAGTACGTTTTTGCAACATGAACGGAAGCACAGTTGCTAAAAATACGCTTTTCGCAAAAGGCAAAAAGGGCATGTTGTTAAATCTCATCTATTGCAACTGATGTAATAGGTCTGTTGCTAAATATCATTTACCGCAACTGTCATGTGTTGCCTGTTGCAAATAGCTAGTTGCAATAAGGTATTTTTCTTGTAGTGTAGGTTATCACAATTTTGGTTTAGGAGCCGATTGATGGGTAGTATTAGGTTACATCCGAATTATCAACTGCTGCAAATGTTGCAGAAATCGAATGATTCGACAATCGACTATATCCTTCCTTATAATTTTGTTCTTATATACTCTATTGTGCTTTAAACTATTTTTTTATCTAGATTCCCTCTTTTTCACTCATGCTAGAAATTACAGAACTCATCAGGAAAATGTCTGACTAGTTTTTCTCTCTTCTTCCTTCCTTTCTCCTAGGTCTCAGGGTATAAGATCTAGTAGCTAATAGAATTTTGGCCCAGCTTAGCCCTTCGGAGATTCCCATTTGTCTTGTTCTCTTCTTTTACATGTAGTGTTCCACATTTGATTTATTTCTTAATTTGATGATGAGAGGGGTGTTTATTTGGTCTTCTAATTATGTTGCTTTCATAAGATAGTAATGGTTTTTATGATAAAGTACAATCTATGTCACAATAACGCTTCTTATTCTGCTTTAAATAAAAATTTAAGTTCCATTATGTTTTTCATATGCTTTCTAGTGAATTTTAATCTCTGTGATGTTATTTTATACTTATACCTTCATTTTTCTTAACGAATCCTCGTACGGATGACGTTAAGAAGTATGGGGTGTTACATTTGGTGTCGAAGCCTAAGGTTACAAGATCAGAGAAAAGTTTCTATTTTTCTAAAGGAAAAATATTTTAAAGTAAAGTGTGTTCAAAATAAAAGTTGTTTTTGGAAAACATCCCCACAAGTCAATTACAATATTCCCTTGATTTCGTTCCTAATTCCTTCTCTCTTTTCCGTTCATAGCATGTCCTAGGCTCCCAATTTTCTTGAGAGTATCCTCATTCCGACTTGGTTTCATAGGTACATAGAAACTACGACATCAGCAGAAGGGAAAGAGATTACCCAAGCCCCCGCTCTAGTCATGGTGGTTCCTCCTAACCCACTAGCGGCTGATTTCTCTAAGTTTTGCAAAAATTTCACTGCTCTAGGAGGCAAGACATTCCTTGGTCCAAAGACTTTTGTTAATGCCGGCGCTTGGCTCAGAAATACTGGGTGCATATTTAGACTTTTAGAGTTTGAGGACAGGAGGAGAGTTCAGTTGGCTGCATGGCAATTGAAAGGCGAGGCTTCTTATTGGTGGGAGATGTCTTTAGTAGAGCATGGTTTTGAGACTTGGAATGAATTTAAGGAGATGTTTGAAAGGAATTTTCTATCTCAGATGGAAGAGGGCATGCAATTGGAGAAATTCCTAGTACTGAGATAGGGTGATATTTTGGTGAATGATTATGTTAATCGGTTCAATGACCTTGCTAGGTTTGGGATGAATTTGGTGAATACGACTCATAAGAAGGATGTGAGGTTCGCTAAGGGTCTAAATCAATATCTACGAGGACTTGTTATGACTCATATCCCGATGGGAGCTACGTTCAAGAATCTTGTTGAGATGGCGCTTATGCACGAGGAAGGAAAAGGTGATTACAAAGAAAGTAAAACTGAGGTGGCAAAGTATTGGAAAGAAAAACTTGTGACATAAGAAACTTAACAAAAAGAAGGGCGAGAAGCCAAAAAAGGCTAAGATAAAGAAGATATTAGATGCCTCGGATGTGGCAGGATGGGCCATTTTGTGAAGGACTACAAGAAGACTGTTAAGAAAGGGAGTTGCTTTAATTGTGGATGATTGGGTCATTATAGTAAGTAGTGTCTTCAGAAACAAGGGCAAAGGACTAGTTCATCTGGAGCACAGATGCATGCATTAGAGGTGACTTAGGCTAGCGTCAGTCAGGATAGAAACATGAAGGTCACAGTCAAAGGTTTGATCTCTCTTTATTTCCTTCTAGTTAGGATCTTATTTGATTTTGGTGCTTCACATTCGTTCATTTCTACTTCATTAGTCAATTGTCTGCACCTTTGTATATCTTTTTTTTTTGATTCGGTAGTAGTCTCAAACCCTAGAAAAGGTTCTACTCATTTGCCTATGATGTGTAAGGGTTTGAGACATTGTATATTAGGCATTGAGTTTATTGTAAAGCTTATGTACTAGGGTATCCGGGGTACAGTATTATTCTATGGATGGATTTGATAGCCATATATGGTGCCATTCTTGACTACAAGAGGAGGGTAGTGAGATTGATGACTTGTCATGCTAGGGCCCTTAAGACATATTGCGACCCGCGAGGGTCAGTCATGTTGAGCTTCTTAGAGTCCCTAAATATTTCTATGTATGATCTTAGCTTGGTACCCATGGTGAAAGAATTTCTAGATGTATTTGAGGAGGTGAGAGGGCTACCTCCGAGATAGAGATCGACTTCCATGTTTATTTGACAGAGAATGCTCAACATGTGCGTCATATGGCTCTAAGGGAAAGGAAAGAACTGAGTAAGTAGGTGGGTGAGCTGTTAGAGAAAGGCTTTATTAGATGGAGTATATTTGATGTAACGACCTGCCATTTTGACCGAGCCGAATCGACAAAACATGTCAACTCGAAACGTCCAAAACAACAGATTGTTATTAGCTTCTGAGGTAAATAGAATAAATCACAGAATCACAGATCACAGACACAGATACAGAGCAATATAATATCTCGCAGCGAAAAATTTAAAATACAATAGTAGTTCATGACGTTACTAAATAAATTTTACATCAGAGTTTACATAAATAATATAGCAGAAGTCTAATACAATAAATAATTGATAACAGTCAGAAACAGAATGACAGAAGTAACAGAATGACTGGAATAACTAATCAACAGGTAGATATAGGTGAGGAAACCCAAAATAAGCTCCAAACTTCAAGAGTGAACCATGAAAGCTATAATACTCGATCTGACCCGAGCAATAATGCAAAATAAAACAACTCGGATCAGGACTAACATTCTCGTAGAAGTAAATCAACTCAAATGAAATGTTCAATGAAATGCATCAGTAACTTAAAGGATGTTTGGGATCACCATCCTCTAAGGATCCGTCAAACTAATACTATATAGTATAATACGCTATATACAATAGTGTCTATCAGTAAAGTAAAAATATCAAAATAGCGTAAGCGGGATTACCATGATTACCCTTACACCGTTTATATATTCCCATAGTATATACAGTACCGTAATTCCTCCGTAAATTGGAGGTTGATCAGAGGGCACTCCATATAAAACAGTACAAAACAAAGTCGTAGTGGGCTCGTATAAGGCATGTGACAAGGCACGCAAGGAATGCCAGGGTGGATTCACCGTTTGCAGAGCCGGACTGGTGGTAACGCATAGTAGCTACTACCGCCCACCTCGATACACACTCCCGTAATCAAAAGGGCCCAAATCGAATCTCAACAGTAATAGAATAATATCGAAGAAGTGTGCTCGATAAGAGGTATGACCTCACTTGGTCCGTGCGTAGCTCCTTTTTTAGCCACATCAAGCTGACTCAAGGTAGTCAGGGTCTCGTAATTAATATGAAATAAAAATGGAGTCGTTCGCCAAATCATCCCCTTCATTCTGGAACTCCACCGCGTACACAGTTGTCAAAGGGGTTTTCGGTATTGGCAGAGAGTATGACAATAGCCGATCCCGGTCTCTTTCACAACCAATCGTTTACATTTTTCACACCGTAGTCATTATTTTATAAATCACTTTATAAAATAGTTTATACGAATTCTCATATTCGAATTTTGAATTCAAAATTAAATATCTAACTTCGAATATATTAAAATTTGAAAACAACTCATTTTAGTCGATTAATGAAATTCGACACTTAGGTTCAAATTTCCTTTTATATAATGTAAAACAAAATCTTAAACTTCAATATAAACCAAATCGTATTATAACTATAATTCAAGTTATATAGTTCAAAACTATTACTTCTACATTTCAAATCAAAATCTTATATTTCCATTCAATCAAATTATGATTTAAAACCATTCTTATACATTGATTTAACAAATTCTTAATTCAAACCAAACGATATAAAAATCAATTCCGCATATAACATCTATATATTCCAATTCATAATTAATCACTTAAAATTGAATTTAATTCTTATCGACTATAAATTCAAAATAAATCAATTTACCCAATTCACATTCATTTCTTATCAAGGTTCATAATTTAAACCAAATCAAATTCAATTTCTTAAATTTACCAATTCAAGTTCATCTCTACAAAAATTCGTATCGATTCCAATTCATAACTTAATATGAGTTCATTCGTTATTCAAATATCGTTATATAGATTTACATCTTTAAACTTCGAATTTAAATCGCAAAATATAAACTATCCATCTTGACTTTATTAAAGTTTATAAAATATATATATAAGAAAATTAACTTTGAAAATAGATATGTATATATATAAGTTTATAAAACTCTAAAATAAATTAGAAATAGATTATAAACTTATATAAGTTTAAAATAATATAAAAATAGATTTAAAGAAATATTTATAATAATATAAAAAGGTTAAAATACTTATAGGAATCGATTATATGGTTTAAAATAAATAAATTTATAAGTAAAATCTTAAATAAACATTTAAATCCCTATTTACAAATAAATCATTTTAAAACACATAATTTAAAATATACAAAATAATTTATATTTAAATAAAATATGAATATGAATATAAATATAAATATATAAAGTCTTAAGTAAATATTTTAAAATGAAACTCATTTTACTTCGAAAACATGACTGACGGTGTCCGTATATAGTTTTCTACCCTATGGTCAAGTGATACGGATATTTATCATTTCAACCCGCAATTGATAAAATTTCTACGGGTCTATCATTTCAACCCGCGATCCCAAATTCAATAAAAATCGTTCAGATCTATCATTTCAACCCATAACGATTTTTCCCTATTCTAATGTTCGTTCGGGTATGTATCATTTCAACCCTTAGTGATTTTCCTAAAACTAGGGTATCAACAATCACATAGTATCAATCACAACATATATATCATCAGTGCAACTACGTGTCATATGAATATATCGTGTCGCATATGAAATGTGCATACATATCAAATCAAACAATTTCTATTAGCAACCTATACATTTCATATAATAGGTCATTATTGATCTAACATCCATGGAAAATGTAAGTCAGGCGTGAGATAAACTCACCTTTCGTGGCACAAAAATGGAGACAGTAGACGGACTGACACCGAATCAACCGACGACTTCCAGGCACGATTCAGAAGGGATCCAACTCGATGATCGCTCAATATTATTTTATTTTAATAAAAAGGGGTTAGGGAGATCGGTACGGTTATTGTGTTTGGAACGGGTTTCAGAACTCAGCATGAAACTCGACATAAAATAAACACAACGCTAACTCGATTAACCCAAAATAAAGTACAAAAATTCTATACACAAATTTTATAATATATATATTTAAAATTATATTTTTCCAAACACTCAATTTGAAAACACACATGAATGTACAAGCACCCAACACACTATTGAACTCACACACTGGGAATACACACACAACATACACAATACTTAAACACATAAAACAATACCAACTCACGCCACTAAAATACACAAACAAACACAGTTACTCACAAACTCACGCATAATCAAACCACACACACCCAAAAGCAGACACATAGGGAAGACACACAAGAAGAGTTTGGACCGGGCATTGGATGGAATGGCAACGGATGGTTCAGGGCGAGTTCGGGTTCAGTGTTGGTGGACGGAGATCGCTGAGCGTGTCAGGGTAGAGCTGAAAGTCACGGCATGGGTTTATGGGGTCGGGGGAAGGGCTTGGGGAAGGAATTGCGATGGAAAGGTGCTGTGTAATGGAAGAAATGGCATGGGAAGGCTTTAGCTGCTGATGCTTCCATTTTTTTTTTTTTTGGTTCGCCATTTTAGAGGGAGAGCTTCAGGAAAAAGAAAAGTAGAAGTAGCAGCACTGTACTGCATGTTATGCTTTGAACTACATAAAAGATATGGATACGATGGGGAAGGCTAGCGAATAGGTACCTGATTACTAGTTCAAAATGCTTGTTTTAAATTTAAAATTATATGTCAATATCTGTAAAGGAAATTTCAGCGAGTTTGTGTATATCCTTAAGGCAAAATTTTATTTAGATTTGAACGTATACGTTACGTTTGGGTTCAATGGGTACGGACGGTCCTTACTGACTGTGTACCAAAAATAAATTTGAACATCAGTTTGAACACTTCTTTCCGCAAATAAGTTTGAATTTTTCATAAACATTAATGCATGAATTGGCACTTATAAACCCTAATACGTGCATTGAAACAAATGGACATGTATGTTGGAAATGAAATGGTGGCAAGCGTATAAAGTTTGTGCATGCAAAATGAATAGGCGTGACATGAAGAAAAGATCATGGTGGCTGACATAGGAACTCATGGAAAAAAAATGAATGAATGGTATTTATATAAAAGGAAAATGAAAGTTTGTAATATAGAGAATGAACAAACCGTTTGTAGTGAAAATGCAAAAAAGTATTGGAAACATGAAGTTACGTATGGTTAAAATGCATGCTTTAATATGTCCATTTCAAGCCCAAAAAAATATATATAAACAGGTGGCTTAGTAAAATAAAAAGACATGTTTTGCAGACCCAAAATGACTAGAAGAGCATGTAGAATCGTAAAAGGGACACATCGAACTCAAATGTCACTGTTTCAAAAATGAACTGCGCAAGCCTTTTCGCAGTTTCAGCGCGAACCGAGCACCGAAACTGACAAATAAATATATTTTGGTAATCAGCTCGACGAGACGGACACAACGGTGTATAATTTGCAGTGTCAGAATGCTCCGTTCAAAAGTGTGTTACGGACCCCTTTGACGTAAAAATGCGGACGAAAAACGGAGGTCAAAACGTCCGATTTTCGCGAAACGAATTTCGCCATCGGATTCGTGACAACGAATAGAATATTTTTCGTGTTTGTCCGAACTGGTTTTGGAGAAATTTTAAAATCTCTAAAATTTGATCTGTTATGCGCAGCTTTGCACTGAAAATTGCACGACCGACAACAGTCAAATTTTCCGATGAAATTTTTACAGTTGCTACATCTCACTGTACGTATTACAAATTTCGAATTCCCGTTATGAAAAACCATAGAATAATTTCAAAATAAAATTTTGATTTAAATCGGATTTTAAATCGTTAAAAATTACCGGTTGTTACAATCTCCCCTACTCAAAACTTTTCGTCCCCGAAAAGGAACGAGGTAGGGAAATAGTAATTAAATAATTAATATATTTAAACCAATGGTTCATATTTATCCCTATACATATATAATTTTAAATATATATAAATCAAAGGATAAAATATTTTCAAACATTTCAAACATTTCAAGTATTCACTCGACGTTATGATTGGCTATATATATTTATCCCACTTTCGAAACCCGAAAATAGATATCGATGATGCCGCGGTCATCACCAGAATCATTTTCAAGTGACTAGGGTATGACTCTATATCTATCTAATACGTATAGGATTTAACATAGACGTTGATCAGACGTATACACCAAGTCACTAAGTATTCGATAGGCCAATTTTAACGTCAAATAAGTACTCAAAACATCTTTTTATATTTAAATAGAATATATACCACACTCTAAATCATATATTATAAATAATATATTTCAAATCATTAAAATTTCAAGTAGGGAAAATGTATCTCTCCCCTACTCGTTTATTTGTTAAAATTCAATTACAATTCTTAATAAATATACAACAATATTATTATTAAATCAAATATATAACAAAATCATTATATACTATATCTAAATCTTTTCAAATTCATGTTATCAATATTTAAACTTATAACACTTAATTAATTCTATAAGTTAACATATGAATACCTTACACATAAAATCTTTACAAACCATTGGTATTACCAAATTATTTACAAATATCAAATTAAATATTACATTAAGAAGATCTTATATAATAATATCTTTCAAAATATAAATTTCAAACCAATATTTAATAAAGATAGACTGGCTAGAAGACTTATACTCTTCTTCTACTTCTTACCTTGAAATGGAAAAGTATAAATTATAGAATTCGAGGTAAAAGCTAAAAGAACAAAAGAACCTAATCAAAGAGGATCTACGAAGGAAGATAGATTCAAATGGAAAGGAAACTCAGAAGAAGATTTAAATATTAAACAGAATTTTATATTGGAAATATTTATTTAAAAACCTTTTAAAACCATTTTGAAAACTATTTTTACTTTAAAAATACGCTCTCTCAAGAAGGATTCTGCAACTGATTCCACTCATTCTAGGGTATCACTACCCTATCTCTAATGAGATTTTACCCCACAGGCTAAAGCTTTGAAAAACCAAAGCTCTGATACCACTTGTAACGACCCGCCATTTTGACCGAGCCGAATCGACAAAACATGTCAACTCGAAACGTTCAAAACAAAAGAATGTTATTAGCTTCTGAGGTAAATAGAATAAATCACAGAATCACAGAATCACAGATCACAGACACAGATAAAGAGCAATATAATATCTCGCAGCGAAAAATTTAAAATACAATAGTAGTTCATGATGCTACTAAATAAATTTTACATCAGAGTTTACATAAATAATATAGCAGAAGTCTAATACAATAAATAATTGATAACAGTCAGAAACAGAATGACAGAAGTAACTGAATGACTGGAATAACTAATCAACAGGTAGATATAGGCGAGGAAACCCAAAATAAGCTCCAAACTTCAAGAGTGAACCACGAAAGCTGTAATACTCGATCTGACCCGAGCAATAATGCAAAACAAAACAACTCGGATCAGGACTAACATTCTCATAGAAGTAAATCAACTCAAATGAAATGTTCAATGAAATGCATCAGTAACTTAAAGGATGTTTGGGATCACCATCCTCTAAGGATCCGTCAAACTAATACTATATAGTATAATACGCTATATACAATAGTGTCTATCAGTAAAGTAAAAATATCAAAATAGCATAAGCGGGATTACCATGATTACCCTTACACCGTTTATATATTCCCATAGTATATACAGTACCGTAATTCCTCCGTAAACTGGAGGTTGATCAGAGGGCACTCCATATAAAACAGTACAAAACAAAGTCGTAGTGGGCTCGTATAAGGCATGTGACAAGGCACGCAAGAAATGCCAGGGTGGATTCACCGTTTGCAGAGCCGGACTGGTGGTAACGCATAGTAGCTACTACCGCCCACCTCGATACACACTCCCGTAATCAAAAGGGCCCAAATTGAATCTCAACAGTAATAGAATAATATCGAAGAAGTGTGCTCGATAAGAGGTATGACCTCACTTGGTCCGTGCGTAGCTCCTGTTTTAGCCACATCAAGCTGACTCAAGGTAGTCAGGGTCTCGTAATTAATATGAAATAAAAATGGAGTCGTTCGCCAAATCATCCCCTTCATTCTGGAACTCCACCGCGTACACAGTTGTCAAAGTGGTTTTCGGTATTGGCAGAGAGTATGACAATAGCCGATCCCGGTCTCTTTAACAACCAATCGTTTACATTTTTCACACCATAGTCATTATTTTATAAATCACTTTATAAAATAGTTTATACGAATTCTCATATTCGAATTTTGAATTCAAAATTAAATATCTAACTTCGAATATATTAAAATTTGAAAACAACTCATTTTAGTCGATTAATGAAATTCGACACTTAGGTTCAAATTTCCTTTTATATAATGTAAAACGAAATCTTAAACTTCAATATAAACCAAATCGTCTTATAACTATAATTCAAGTTATATAGTTCAAAACTATTACTTCTACATTTCAAATCAAAATCTTATATTTCCATTCAACCAAATTATGATTTAAAACCATTCTTATACATTGATTTAACAAATTCTTAATTCAAACCAAACGATATAAAAATCAATTCCGCATATAACATCTATATATTCCAATTCATAATTAATCACTTAAAATTGAATTTAATTCTTATCGACTATAAATTCAAAATAAATCAATTTACCCAATTCACATTCATTTCTTATCAAGGTTCACAATTAAACCAAATCAAATTCAATTTCTTAAATTTACCAATTCAAGTTCATCTCTACAAAAATTCGTATCGATTCCAATTCATAACTTAATATGAGTTCATTCATTATTCAAATATCGTTATATAGATTTACATCTTTAAACTTCGAATTTAAATCGCAAAATATAAACTATCCATCTTGACTTTATTAAAGTTTATAAAATATATATATATAAGATAATTAACTTTGAAAATAGATATGTATATATATATATAAGTTTATAAAACTCTAAAATAAATTAGAAATAGATTATAAACATATATAAGTTTAAAATAATATAAAAATAGATTTAAAGAAATATTTATAATAATATAAAAAGGTTAAAATACTTATAGGAATCGATTATATGGTTTAAAATAAATAAATTTATAAGTAAAATCTTAAATAAACATTTAAATCCCTATTTACAAATAAATCATTTTAAAACACATAATTTAAAATATACAAAATAATTTATATTTAAATAAAATATGAATATAAATATAAATATATAAAGTCTTAAGTAAATATTTTAAAATAAAACTCATTTTACTTCGAAAACATGACCGACGGTGTCCGTATATAGTTTTCTACCCTATGGTCAAGTGATACGGATATTTATCATTTCAACCCGCAATTGATAAAATTTCTACGGGTCTATCATTTCAACCCGCGATCCCAAATTCAATAAAAATCGTTCAGATCTATCATTTCAACCCATAACGATTTTTCCCTATTCTAATGTTCGTTCGGTTATGTATCATTTCAACCCTTAGTGATTTCCCTAAAACTAGGGTATCAACAATCACATAGTATCAATCACAACATATATATCATCAGTGCAACTACGTGTCATATGAATATATCGTGTCGCATATGAAATGTGCATACATATCAAATCAAACAATTTCTATTAGCAACCTATACATTTCATATAATAGGTCATTATTGATCTAACATCCATGAAAAATGTAAGTCAGGCGTGAGATAAACTCACCTTTCGTGGCACAAAAATGGAGACAGTAGACGGACTGACACCAAATCAACCGACGACTTCCAGGCACGATTCAGAAGGGATCCAACTCGATGATCGCTCAATATTATTTTATTTTAATAAAAATGGGTTAGGGAGATCAGTACGGTTATTGTGTTTCGAACGGGTTTCAGAACTCAACATGAAACTCGACACAAAATAAACGCAACGCTAACTCGATTAACCAAAAATAAAGTACAAAAATTCTATACACAAATTTTATAATATATATATTTAAAATTATATTTTTCCAAACACTCAATTTGAAAACACACATGAATGTACAAGCACCCAACACACTATTGAACTCACACATTGGGAATACACACACAACATACACAGTACTTAAACACATAAAACAATACCAACTCACGCCACTAAAATACACAAACAAACACAGTTACTCACAAACTCACGCATAATCAAACCACACACACCCAAAAGCAGACACATAGGGAAGACACACAAGAAGAGTTTGGACCGGGCATTGGATGGAATGGCAACGGATGGTTCAGGGCGAGTTCGGGTTCAGCGTTGGTGGACGGAGATCGCTGAGCATGTCAGGGTAGAGCTAAAAGTCACGGCATGGGTTTACGGGGTCGGGGGAAGGGCTTGGGGAAGGAATTGCGATGGAAAGGTGCTGTGTAATGGAAGAAATGGCATGGGAAGGCTTTAGCTGCTGATGCTTCCTTTTTTTTTTTTTTTGGTTCGCCATTTTAGAAGGAGAGCTTCAGGAAAAAGAAAAGTAGAAGTAGCAGCACTGTACTGCATGTTATGCTTTGAACTACATAAAAGATATGGATACGATGGGGAAGGCTAGCGAATAGGTACCTGATTACTAGTTCAAAATGCTTGTTTTAAATTTAAAATTATATGTCAATATCTGTAAAGGAAATTTCATCGAGTTTGCGTATATCCTTAAGGCAAAATTTTATTTAGATTTGAACGTATACGTTACGTTTGGGTTCAATGGGTACGGACGGTCCTTACTGACTGTGTACCAAAAATAAATTTGAACATCAGTTTGAACGCTTCTTTCCGCAAATAAGTTTGAATTTTTCATAAACATTAATGCATGAATTGGCACTTATAAACCCTAATACGTGCATTGAAACAAATGGACATGTATGTTGGAAATGAAATGGTGGCAAGCGTATAAAGTTTGTGCATGCAAAATGAATAGGCGTGACATGAAGAAAAGATCATGGTGGCTGACATAGGAACTCATGGAAAAAAAATGAATGAATGGTATTTATATAAAAGGAAAATGAAAGTTTGTAATATAGAGAATGAACAAACCGTTTGTAGTGAAAAGGCAAAAAAGTATTGGAAACATGAAGTTACGTATGGTTCAAATGCATGCTTAAATATGTCCATTTCAAGCCCAAAAAAATAATAATATAAACAGGTGGCTTAGTAAAATAAAAAGACATGTTTTGCAGACCCAAAATGACTAGAAGAGCATGTAGAATCGTAAAAGGGACACATCGAACTCAAATGTCACTGTTTTAAAAATGAACTGCGCAAGCCTTTTCGCAGTTTCAGCGCGAACCGAGCACCGAAACTGACAAATAAATATATTTTGGTAATCAGCTCGACGAGACGGACACAACGGTGTATAATTTGCAGTGTCAGGATGCTCCGTTCAAAAGTGCGTTACGGACCCCTTTGACGTAAAAATGCGGACGAAAAACGGAGGTCAAAACGTCCGATTTTCGCGAAACGGATTTCGCCGTCGGATTCGTGACAACGAATAGAATATTCTCCGTGTTTGTCCGAACTGGTTTTGGAGAAATTTTAAAATCGCTAAAATTTGATCTGTTATGCGCAGCTTTGCACTGAAAATTGAACGACCGACAACAGTCAAATTTTCCGATGAAATTTTTACAGTTGCTACATCTCACTGTACGTATTGCAAATTTCAAATTCCCGTTATGAAAAACCATAGAATAATTTCAAAATAAAATTTTGATTTAAATCGGATTTTAAATCGTTAAAAATTACCGGTTGTTACATTTGAGTGGGGAGCACCAGTCGTTTTTTCTAATAAGGCAGATGGCTCTCTCCGTCTATATGTGGATCAAAGAGACAAGCTCACACCCACTCCGTCGGACAGATGAATTATTTGATTAATTGGTGGGTGCATACGTTTTCTCTCAGTTTGATTTGGCGATTGGGTTTCATCAGCTTCGGGTTGCAGATGATAGTGTAGATAATACCACTTTTAGGACTTCATATGTATTTTTCAAGTGGTTGGTTATGCCATTTGGGCTAACCAATGCATCATCATATTTTGTTGATTTTATGAGCCGATTGTTTAGCGGGTTCCTAAATAAGTTTTTCTTAGTGTTTGTGAATGACATTTTGGTGTTCTCAGGAGACAAGGGTGAGCATGCTTTTCACTTAGGAGAGGTTCTCCGTACCCTTCGTGCCCATCAATTGAAGGTAAAATTCTCGAAGTTCCACTTTTGGCGTAATAAAGCGATATTCTTAGGGCATGTAGTTTCGGGAGTGTAACAACCCAAATTCCGACGGACTATTTTTTTTTTAAAATCCTAATCTATCGAAACTCGAGTTGGCTTGTATGGTATCCTATAGAAAAGACAGAGATACAAAACATATCAGCTCAGAAAATATTTCATAGCGGAATGGATAAAATATTATATAACCAAATATAGCCTTATCGTAATAATAATATTGCCTAACCAGTATCCAAAGCTATCATATCTCTGCCATAAACCAAACCTGCAAGTGTGTTATGAGGAGGGGATCAGAACACAAGTTCTGATGATTGGAATAAATTACACAATCTGAAATAACCCTACATTTATTTTTGAGTCATGTTACTTATTTATTAGGTTTCTTGGGTTAATAGAACTCAAGGCCTTACACTCACATCGTACCCATCTACCTCCCAGTAGATTAACCTAATATAAAATATATTTAGCTACCCTTAATATCGAGGTACCTCCCATAGTATCCTCTCGCATTGTTTACGTCGTCATGCCACAGAAGCGTATGCGACTCTCATCTTATGCCAGAGCAACGTACGGATCTCCATATCCAAACTTCTCGACCAAGCTTGGTATTAACACGAAGTAATGCCCTAACGTCTTCGATACACAACCCAGAGCAGACATGCATGTATTTAGACCCTCACCCGTACATACCATCTGCCGTATCTGATGTCCTAACGTCTAAGATACACCACCCGAAACAGTAATGCATGTATCTAGACTCTCACCTGTACGTACTGTCAACTGCAACCCGAGTTCCGTAATAGGGCTGCATTTAATGCACAGAACTTGGTCGGGAGCTTTTCCATATCTTTACTGGCCCACCTTTAAGGACCTCAAAATACAAATATTCAGTATGATCTGCTTTTCACGGTGGTTATGGTCCCACCCAGGCCCCTCCCTCAACTAGTAAAGATTGAAGAGCTAAGTGACGTGCCCTAACAAACAATCTAAACATCCATTTGGCATGTTCCTAAACCACCATGCCTCGATAGTGAAAGGTTGATTGTGTCATGGTTTTAGCTCTAATCTTTTCGCATCCCACTGATTGCCGACGATGGGTACCCGACGATCTACTATCCTGTGTTGGTCCTGACCTGGCCTCCTACTGAGGCGATCGCCGAATCACCCTAGTGTCATATTGCCACAGCCTTCTGACTCCAAAATACTTTTGCAGTCAAGCTATACTCACCGGGTGGTAACGCGCAGACCCCTCCTCTGTGAGTATAACCTGAGCATACACCGAAACAGAGGACCACCACAGAGTACCCTACCATGTCCCGCGGAAGTCGCGTGCTTCCCTCCAGTCCAACCAAAAAATCAAGCCGTAAATCGATCCGAGTAATTAAGAGAATGTGCTCCTACTGTTTCTCTAGACACCCCGATGATCTACCTCATTGGGTTCTTCACCTTCAGACGTGCGGACTAGTCCAAGCACATTATGCTAACGTGTTATTAGACCCTATGTCTAAACGTTTAATTACGCGCTTGCTCTTCTTCATCTGATTTCCAATTAACTTGGTTATTTCCAATTATTTTAACTTCTTATTCAAGTTACCAAATTCTCTCTGATCCCTTTGTATCTCTAAGGAATGGACCCCTCATGATTGTTAATTTCAGTTATATTACTTAACCCATTTATGTTCATTAATAAGCCCATAACATGTTATTCTTTAAATTGTAATTCAAGATATGTAATTTACAATCTCTTTATATTATTACTATGTAGTTTATTGTCCGCTTTCATAGTTACAATGATATTTTTTTACTAATATATAATTAAGTATATTTTATCTCAATCCATATGCTTTATGTTAACATGTCACTTATTATATATGATTTAATATAACTTATTTCATTCCATAAGTTTACTTCATTCTTTTTTATTTAATCATAATTTCATCTTACATTGTCACTAAAACTTGTTGTTGTTTACTTATTAACTTAGTTCTCTTAACTAAGGTTTATTAATAAGCTACCTTCTCATTTATTATAACTTATGTTATAATTTCTACTTGTTCCTAGGACAAGCCTACCTATTATGTAACATTTTCATTAGTGTAATTAATTATAATAGGTTATTATCATTCCGTGTTCATTCCAATTCTTATATTGTTTTAACATCCATTCATTAAAATTAATGCCATTTACTTACTTCCCGTTATACTCATATATATATATATATATATATATATATATATATATATGTTTAGGCACCAGACCTCTCATATTAAGTTGACTACTTGTGGATGATGGAATCGTCGGGCGGTTCCGGGAAGACTTCTACCACAAGTTGAACTTAACCTCGCATCTCAGTACCATTATTTACCATTATATGTATGATTATGCACCAGACCCCTCACATTAAATTAACCACTTGTGGATGCTGGATTTGCCTGGTGGTTCGGGCAGATTTCTACTGCAAGTTGAATTTAACCTTGTGTCTGAATGCTTCCTATTTACTGTGAATTTTCATACAATTTAGCCATATTATTCTTCCAAATTTTACTATAATTATATTTTCAATCTTTTGGCATAATAATATTCTTAAACAAATATTCATGTTTATCATAAATTCCATAATTACAACATTTATAGTAAATTCCAATTCAGAAGATGATTAATGGGAATAAGCTTTTAATAACAGAAATGTTCTCAATAGATTTAACCCCAATTTCCATAATTATTCTCAATTTCATTGTAGCTTGATTTACCATATCCGATTAAAAGGTTCTTAGGATGGTTCTATATACAACAATAATCTTTTGAACATGTCCTAAATAGTTCCAATACACAATTTTCCACAAATATTAGTTTTTTAGCAGATTAATTATAACGGGTAATACAAATGATAAATATACTATTATTTAAAATGGTATAATTTAGATCCACTCACCTAATAGCTTTCCAATCCATGAATCTAATCCGGATTTATTGTTCCACGACATTTTTAATGAAATCTAGATTCAAAAATATCCACGGGTTCACAAATTTGTTACTAAAGAAGGGGAAAAGAGAAAGAAAACCTATGTATACTAGATCCAAGGACTTAACTCAAGATGACCAGCATTCTGAACACCCAATTGTAGATATATATTCTTTTCCTCCAAATCTTGAATCTGAATTTCCTAAGACTAATTATTCTATTTTTTGAAGAGATTTGAGGATGAAGAAGAATAGTAGAGCCTAGACAGCTTCTCAAAAATATGAGATTTAGGCAAGGCCTTGCTAGTTTATTTATATGTGTACAAGAAAGTCTTGATCTTAATCTTACACACAGTGCTGAGTCTACAACGAGTATGGCCCGAAAAACAGTCCAGATTGGCTGAATGAATCTTTCTAGGTCAGGGGTGGGTCGACCCACATACCCCTTGGGTCGACCCATAGGTCGACCCACCTACTTGGGTTGACCCACCAACCACTTGGGTCGACCTGACCCTTGCTTGGAACGACCAATAGGTCGACCCACCTACTTGGGTTGACTCACCAACCACTTGGGTCGACCTGACCCTTGCTTGGGACGACCAATAGGTCGACCCAGGCCTTGGCTGGGTCCTCCCATCGATCCTTTCCGCGCATTGTCTCCAGTTTGAATTGATTCGAATTATTTTTATATTAAATTCATATATAAGCTTCTTATATATATACAAAACTTCTAATGCCCATTTTATCTCAACATTTGAATTTACATGTACATATATCGGCGCAACTTTTATTTTATTTTCAAAATTCAAACGGCGTTATGTCGTCATTTAATTCTTACCTATTTTCATTGATAGAAGGATTAGTTTGAATTTCTCTTATGTATTTTTTTGCACA
Organism: Allium sativum; assembly: GCA_030737875.1. Taxonomy (NCBI): domain Eukaryota; kingdom Viridiplantae; phylum Streptophyta; class Magnoliopsida; order Asparagales; family Amaryllidaceae; genus Allium; species Allium sativum. Next base: position 926,044,623 of record CM060922.1, read on the forward strand.
TACATATGAATGTATTTACATATGCATGTATAAATTTATTTATTTTACTTCCTTTTTTGTATAATTTTCCTTATATGTGCATTTATACATACTCTTATAACATGTATTATTTTATCAGTTCCTCTAAAATAAAAACATGGCACCTACGGTAATCGAACTCGTGCCTCTCTCTTGGATATCACGTGTTATTACTTACTGGACTACATAGGCTTTTGTTAACAAGTCTAAAAAAATGGTGGTCATTGTTCTTTTCTTATACCTTCTTTTCATGCTTGTTTTAATATTTCATTTAAGGATATCTTTTTCATCTTAAATCTGTTTTTGGCAATCCATGGGTCTAAATTGATTAGAAAATCGCCATTGATGCAATGACAATAATTCCTTGACCAAATTCTAAAAGCTCTTCAAAATTTATTTTATTATTTAATAAAAAATGCGGGGTGTTATAGGGAGAGGGACAGTGGTGGGTTCCACTAAAGTGGTGACTGTACAAGACTGAAAGGCCCCAAAGATGCGACTGAGGTGAGGAGCCTCTAGGTTTGGCAAGGTTTTATCGGAAATTTATTAAGGGTTCGGATTTCAGCTCCGCTCACCCGCCTCACTAAGAAGAACTTGGTATTCTCAAAGGACGTGGATTGCGAGTATTCCTTTATGAGATTGAAAAAGGCTATCACGATTACTCCAACGTTGACTCTCTCTAATGGATCTAAGATGTTTGTAGCGTATACAGACGCTTGCGATACAGGATTAGGCGTGGTACTAATGCTGGAGGGAAGGGTTGTTTGTTATGGGAGGAGATAACTAAGGGTATATGAGAAAAGCAATCCTACCCATGATTTAGAGCTAGCAGTTATTGTTTTATCGCTTAGCATTACCTGGTATGTGAGAGGTTTGAGTTGTATACCGATCATAAGTCTCTCTAGTATTTATTTCGCAAAAGGATCTTAACTTGAGGCACAACGTTGGATGGAGTTCTTAGGATCCTACAATTTCGAGATATTACAACCTAAGTGAGGGGAATGCAGTAGCGGATGCTCTGAGTAGGCAGAGGATGAATTTGAGCCTATTATTTGTAGAGTGGAGGTCTTTGGAGTTTATCCCATCTTTTGATTTCAGACCATTTACAGATAATGCACCAGGATTATTAGCATTGCTTGAGGTGCAACCTACTCTATTGGAACAGATTGGATCTAGTCAGCGTGATCTTCAGTAGCTAGCCGATATTTTGGGCCTACTTGGTAGGGGTGAGACCTCTAGGAACCTCTCTAGATACTCAGTTAATGAGAGAGGATGGCTACGCTATGATGGAAAGTTATGTATACCTCGCACGAGAGATGTGAGTGTGGTCACTCTTTGATGACAATCCATCCGGGTGGAGATATGACATATAGGGATGTGAAGAGGGTCTTTTATTGGGAAGGGATGAAGAAGGATATGGCTGATTTTGTAACGAGATGCATATCATGTTAAATAGTTAAGGCTGAGCAAAGGAAACCTAGTGGATTACTTCATCCCAAGAAGTGCCATAGTGGAAGTGGGGGAGTGTCACGATGGATTTCATAGATGGTTTGCCTAGATCGAGGAAGGGAAATACAAGCATTTGGGTGATCATAGATAGATCAACCAAGAGCACTCATTTCATTCCATTTAGGAATAAGACGACTACAACTAGGTTACCTTTGATATATTAGAGGGAGATTATCCAACTTCATGGAGTTCCACGAGCATCATTAGTGATAGAGACCCTATTTTTACTGGTGATTTTTGGAGGAACCTGCAGGAGGCATTAAGGGAACAACTGAGACTTAGTACTGCATATCACCCTTAGACAAATGGATAGACCGAGAGGGTTAATCGGGTTCTAGAGGATTTATTACGGCTGTGCATTTTGGACTTTGGAGGGACTTGGGAGGAGCGTGCTCCCTTAGTTGAGTTTGCTTATAACATCAACTATCAAACAAGCATTGGCATGACACCATGCAAAGCTTTATATGGACGGCCCTGCAGATCACCATCTAATTTGTGGGGGTCACAAATAGACTTCTTCTTGGATTAGAGAAGAGAAGGTAAACCTTAAAAAAGTTCAATTTAATTCGTAAAAGGACGAAGGCATCTCAAGACAGACAAAAATCTTATGCAGACAGAAGGAGGTCAGATTTTGAGTTTGGCATAGGGGACATGGTTTTCATTAAAGTGTGTTCCATAAGGAATGTGGTTCGATTTGGCTCAACTGGGAAATTAGCACCGAGGTTTGTTAGGCTATTTCCTATAGTAGAGGGGATAGGTCATATGGTATACAGGATTCGACTACCAAAGAGGCTGTCAGGGGTTCACGATGTATTTCATGTCTCTCATTTGAAGAAATGCCTACATGATTTTGCGGTAGTAGTGGAGCCGAATACCTTAGATGAGGTTAAGGTGGAGAATAAGGACTCTGTCAGATGAGTAACTAGCGCATTCTGGATTCTGAAATAAAGAGGTTAAGGAATAAGGAGATTAAACTCGTCAAGGTTCAATGGAGAAAGGGTAGCAACAAAGCAACATGGGAACCATATGAGAAGATTTGTTTGTCTTTTCCATTCCGTTTTTATAGTGCACTCTCAATCCTTTCTTAGTTTTGAAACTTATCCATTTCCTATCATTTTAATTAGTATGTCTTACAAAGGCCTATGGATGGTAGGACTTGGTTTAAACTTGTTACTAGGGCATGTTATGTTTGGTGGATTCACATGGATGCAAGTGTTTGGTAGTGGATGGAATGGATGCATACACACACACACACTAGGCACTACTTAGTGATCGACAACTAGTACACTAACATAATTGCATAAGGATGTATGTGCACTTTTAATTCACTTTTAATTTATGGATGAAAAATGGGTGACTATCATATGAATGTTGCATTTTGATGGTGGTTGTAGCATGCAAATAGAATTTTATGTACCATTAGGAATCTCTTGCAGACATTTTAGACACATAGCACTGGCATAAATTGCATAAAAAGAGGTCAAAAAAATCAGTGGATCACCTATTTCTTGCATTATTTAGGGAAATGTACACTACATTATTGCATATGTTCATGAAAAGCATTACAAATCATAAGGACAATAGATGCCTGTGATTGGTGGATAAGTGAATTGATGTAGACGATGGTGTGATGATATTTATGACATTCTTCTAGCCTTAGAGATTTCAGGGACGAAATCCTTTAAGGAGGAGAGAATGTAACAACAAAAATTTTAGTAAAGCAATTTAATTAAAAGAATATTAAAATGAATGTTAATCAGAAAAATATTGGGAACTGGGCAACGGGGTTTGCTCCATTGGGTCCATTATGAAATTCTGACTAAGATAGAAATTTGTTTTGCTGAAATCAAACTTAAAATGAAGAAGATATGAAGGAAAAAAGTGTGAAATTCAAATTTAAAATTTGAATAAACAAATGAATTAATAAATTAAGCCGGAAATCATGTTAACTGGGGTGACCCAGTCTTTAGCTGGGTCGATCCATGGGTCACCTACCTGTAGAATGGGTCAACCAATTCCAGCGACGTGCGCAACTTGGTATGCATGTTTCTAATGCAATTCGAATTGCTTTTAGGTACGGTTTTTGAGATTCTTCTGGTATGATGGACCCAATTTTAAACCTAAAATCTAGTGGTTCTAAATCCCCTAACCCTATTATAAATATAACTCCAACCTAACCCTATTTCTCCATACTCCATTTCCACCATTCTCTGCCCTCCACTATACATAACCTTTTCCTTAAAAAAATTAATGGAGTTCTGAGACTTGAGTTGTTTGCATATATTTTTGGAAAATATTTGTATATAGAAATTTCATATTGGGGCTTATCACATTTTCTTAAACCAGTGAGTATTTTCTATGATTACATGATCAGTATAATTTAGGGTTTATTTTGATAGTACAATAGTTTTTGATTTCTTCAGATTTATGTTTTCTTTTCTATAAATAATCTATGAATATCAGATTACTACTTTTATCCTTTCTTCTGTATATTTCAATAATTTGTTCTGTTACTGTAATTTATTCAGTTCATCTTTATCTCTTTTCCTTTATAGAAAATTACATTTACAAATCAGATTTAGCCCTACTTTCATTTGAATCTGTTGTTTTTATCTAAGTCCAGGCCATGCGAGGGCCTAGGCCTTTGTCCTTTTTATTTTCACATTGAGTCTAACGACTGAAAGAGCCTAAACCATTGTTCCTTTTTGTTTATGCGTTGTTTGGGTAAAAATATGAATTTGATAATAAAAAGCGCATTTGGGAAAATTATGAATTACGTATAAAATGGATAATTTTGGGGATTATTGGAACTATGCAATAAAAGATAATTCAAATGTAACTTTGATATACTGAATAAATGGAACTTGGATTGTCACTAAATAGCGGGGGTTGGGTTGTACAATGAATTTAAACAAAATGATGTTTATAGGCAACTTATAAAATGAAGTTTACGTGCAACCTATAGTATGACAAAAAATTACATAAGGAAAGTAGGCTTATTAATAAACTTAAGTTGGGCATTAGGTTTAATATAAACAAATTAGTAAGCATGAATAGTAGTGGTCCATTTCGACAGCATAAGCTAATTATGGAAAATAAGTTGACCATTAAGAAAATGTGAGTAGTAGGAGTCTGTTCTGGCAACGAGGACTGATTAGGTAAAATAAAAGGCTCACAGTACTGGTCCGTTCTGGCAGTAAGGGTAGGCTGATTAGGGAAAATGAGTGGCCAATTAAAATAATCAATTAACTTATAGTCACTTAGGCATTTGTTGACAATTCTATGGGGGTCTGGGGTAGTTAGGCGGTTAATAATAATTCTATGGTGACCTTGGCGCTAGTAAATTAAATTAGGGACTAAGTATAAGGATGACTTTAGTCAATTTTCATTTTCAGTTTAGGATCTGTATTAGTCAGTATTCCTCTTTATTACACTACACTGAGGTCACACGAGGAGGTGAAGGCATACTTATGCTCTATTGGGTAATAAAGGGTCCAAACGAGGCGGGTACGGGCGCGTTCCGACAGGACGGTGAGCGTGTATCGCGCTGATTAGAAAAAATAAGATGATGTGACTCATGTGATTAACCGTATGTCCTTAGAGCTGATGGACCAGGTATGATAAACACGAGACCATAGTTGGCATACTTTATCGCAATTTTGGTGTAGGAGCCGATCGATGGGTAGAGTTAGGTAACATTCAACTTATCAGTTGTAGCAAATGGTGCTAAAATCGAATGATTCGACAATCGATTATTTCCTTGCTTATATTCTTGTTCTTATTTATTGTATTGTGTTTTGAACTATTATTCTGTCTAGATTTCCTTTTTTATCGCTCATGCTAGTAATTACAGAACTCACTAGGTTTTAGGTCTAACTAGTTTTCTTTCTCTCTTTCTTCCTCCCTCCCCAAATTCTCAGGGTGGAGGATCTAGTAGCTGATAGAGTTTTAGCCTAGCTCAGCTCTTTGAAGATTCACATTTGTCTTGTTCTCTGCTTTTACATGTACTATTCAATGTTTGATTTATTTCTATATTTCATGATGAGAGGGATTTTTATTTGGTACTTCAGTTATGTTGTTTTCATAAGACAATTATGGTTTTCATGTTAAAGTATAATCTATGTTGTAATAATGCTTTTTATTATGCTTTAAAGAAAATTTTAAGTTTCGCCATGTTTTTCATATGCTTTCTTGTGAATTTTAGTCTTTGTGATGTCATTCTATACCTATACACTTCATATTTCGTAATGAAATCTCCATACGCATGATATTAAGAAGTGTGGGGTGTTACATTTAGGCGTTTTATTTGTGAAAAATCACATCACGCATACAACCATGATGAGTTATCAGTATAATTTACACTTGTTAAAGTTTAATTTTTGTTTCGCTTTCCATTGGATTGCGCTTACACAATTTTCTGAGTTATTTGTTTGATGCATAGGATATAAATTTATATAAACAACAGGTGCACTTTTAGAAAAGTAGACACTATGAGTACATATTTGGGAAGAAAAAAAGAATAACATTTGTATAGTTTTTCTCTTATTTCCAAAAATGAATAACAGTATTCCCATAATTGCACATGTAAATAAATTTTAGCACATACTAACTTTTAAGCATACCTCCTATCATGTCTTCAATTAACATTTTTCATTAATTTGTTACCATTTCTTCTCATTTTCTATGCATTCTAGAAAAGGTAATATATTTCTTACCAACTTTAGGAAATGTTTGATTCCACGGTGATCGATAGCCCATGCTCTAAGTGTATGTTGATATCTAAAATAATCTTCTAGTTAACTATTAAAGTATAAAATAATAAAATAGTAATGTGATAGTATTGAGAAATTACCTTGTTTACAACGCAATACCTGTAGGAAAATTTGTTGATTTCATGAGGTTTTGGTTTGTAATTCACAGGTTAAACATGTTGACAGTGTCATTATCCTAAACAATTTGAGTAAAATAAAATTTCAATATTTTGAATGTAATTTTTTCTTGTCACTTTTATTTCTGTTTTCTTCCTTAATTTTTAGGAGACTTTTTAGTTTTTCCATCTAATATCTCGGGCAAAGAATTAGAATTTGAGCAAAATGAGAAAGACACTAGTTGGTGGGTGATCAGAGGTGGAGGTCAAAGCAGTGATTGGGAAGGAATGATGGTTGTACAGGTTAATTAGTGATAGAGGAAATGAAAAGTTTATATGAGGTATAATATCAATTCAAGAGAGAAAATTATTGCACCTATTTTTTTTTTTTTTTTGAAAATAAAATTAGCTAAGGGAGCCCATCCCTAATATATTAAAATAACTAAGGTCGAATACACAAAGAGGCCTAGAACAAAAGGCAAAAAAAGAGAATCAAAACATGCAACATAGGTCCTATACAGTTAGCTAATACTAGTCCTCGAAGACCGATGCTTACTATATCGGTTGAGTCTTATATTACACATAATTTGGGAATGGAGAAGGGTGAAGATTTTCTGGTCAGAGTGATGAATGGAGCTGAAGATGCAATCATTTCTTTCCTTCCAAATGGCAGCAACAAATCTTTTCAGAATCATAGTCAAGATAGAAGACTTTGGATATTTACAACGTGTTGTAGAGAATATATTAAACCATTCGTTGTAGCTATTCATTGAATAAGAGTGACAATTTCCTTTGGCCAAAAGGTGCTTCTATATGTTGTGGGAGTACTCGTAGGAGAAGAACAAATGAGTACTCAACTCAATGGCATCTTTGCAAAGGACACACGAGGGATCAGGGATTATTTGAAGGTTTTAAGTTTGTCCTTTATTTGGATTGAATTCATCATTATTTTCTACATAAGAATATTATTTTTCATGGGGACAATGACGTCCAGATCTAAAGGCCCGTCGGAAGATGTTTTCTCCGGTATTCAAAGTGTTATAGATTACAACGATGCTAAGGAATTGCATGCAATATTCCAGTGAATGGAACTGTTAACCTACCTTTTGGCCTGGTTCCCAAAATCACACCAAGCCCCCTCGACTTGGCCCGTCGTGTGGTACCAAAGCCTGAAGTGTCGCCAAATTACTAAGGATTGAAGTCTGGGTAGAGTTATACCGGATTATGCCTCGCAACACCTCAAAACGCAATTTTTGTATCATCGGATTCGAGCCCAAGGAATTCTGCATCCCCCTGGCCACACATCACTAAGCATTGCGACTTCACATCCCTCAAAGTCAAGATATTGCATCCCTCAGATGCGATATATTCCATACGTCAGGGTGCGATATACTGCATCCCTCATGATGCTATATACTGCATCCCTTGAATGCGATATACTGCATCCCCACCGAAGGCAATAAACCACATCCCTTTAGAGGGATCGAAATTCAACGATACCATGGAGATGCGATTTTTTGGAAGCTTCTCTTCAGGATGCGAGATTCTTCTATGTGGTCCCCAAATCTTACCCGCACCTACCTAACCACTACCTATAAATACCCCATTTCTCATTCTTCACAATCGTTGGATTTTGGCTGATTTGAGGGCTCTACAAGGGCATAGGAACTCATTAATGGCTTTCTAGAACACAAGGAAGAAGAAGAACTTTATTTTTCTCCTAAGACATAGCATATTGAAAATATGACTCAAGAATACTTAGCCAGTGTTCCTATGATGATGACATGTACTTGTAACCTGATCGGCATGGAAATCGCTCCTCTAACCGACCCCAATGCTCCAGCAACTCAAGCGCAACTCTATGCACTTAATAAAAAATTGGAGCATAAAACTAGAGAGCTCAAGGACAAGTAAAGACAAACATTGAGCTAACGCACCGACTTCAGGGAAGTCTATGACACATTGCTTGTCTCCAGCTTAATCTTAACAATGCTCTGCCACAGCTCAACGCCTCGGAAAGTTCTTCTTTCGATACTCGGGGATGAAGCCAAAGAAGGAGGATGACTATTAATGCCAACGCCCTCGCGAACACCAATGCCTATGTCAATGGCGACCGAAGCGGTAATGAAACTACTGTAACTTTCAGCATGGGTACGCGTCAACGTGACCATTCCCGGTTGGTTATTAATGATGAACCAGGTCCTAGGAACCGACCCTCTCCTGGATAGAACCCAACTTTCACCGCTCTAAACTTGGGGCCTACGCATCCAATAACCCAATAGGCCCAAGTTCCACTTAATCAAAATTAACCGGCCTAGCCTTATCAACTATACTAGAATAAAGCGAATGAAGCTGATGACATGGATGAGCATGATCCCGTTGTCCATCCCCGAAGACGTCCACGGCCTAGGACCTCTAAGGTAAACAACGACCATTGGATTCCAATGGAGGTTCAACCTTTGTATCTCCCCGACGTGATCCAAACAATCATGAGAGAAATGCAGGGGAACGTCAAAGACATGCGGGAAACCAGCATGAGATGTAACGCCTTTACCAAGATCATGCACGAAGTCGAGTGGCCCGATGCTTTAATATGCCGCAACTAACACCTTATAGGGGAAAGACCGACCCATATGGCTTCTTAAACTGCTGTAAATGGCATATGGACTCTAGTCGAGCCAATGATGTCATCAAGTGCAAATGCTTGCTGATTTTCTTGGAAGGCACAACTCTTCTTTGGTTTACTCGACTCCCGGCTCGCTCTATAGCTACCTTCAACCACCTAGCTTCCAAAATGGTAAAACAGTTCAAAATGCATGTACCCAAGATGAAAGAAACTCTCACTCTCTCTAACCTCTCCAAGACCCCAACAGAAACCCACAAAAGCTGCCTCGAGCATTTCAACGCCGCCCTCGTTGAGGTTGAAGACCCGGAGCCTCGCACATTCCTTGTCCAGCTTGCCAAGAGCATCCTTCCTAGCTTTGAGTTTGAAGCTTGGATCGACAGAAAGAAACCTAAGCTTTGGAAGATTTCTACGAGAAGGTCGACCAGTTTCTATGTCAAAAGGAAGCACGGCGCAATAGGGCTGCTCAAGGTAGCAACCCAATTAAACCACACCCAGGCACTGTCATAGACAATGTCAAAGGAAAACAAGTTGGAGAATCTTTCGACAAGGGTAAAGGGGTGATCCCTTTCAAGCCCAAACCAAACAACGGCAAACTCGGTGATAACGAGGCTCCTGGAGACCCCAAGAAGCATGACCATTATCCTATCTACCGGAATCACACTCCATTTAACCGAGTGTTGGAGGCAATCTACCTAGAAACATGTAAAACCATCCCGTATAAAAATTACAACACAAAGGAATCTACTGACCGCGAGAAGAACTCCGACAAGTATTGCAGATTCCATTATACATTTGGGAACAACACCAACGACTATCTCTAAGTCAAGGATGCGATAGAAAAGGTCATATGCAAGATACGTCTGGAACGGGAACTTTAAAATCCTACTTCTCCAAAAGCAAACATGGGCCCTTCAACGCCCGCACTCCCTCCAGCTAATGTGACCCCAGGGATGTCCAATCATAAGCCATATGGAATCATGATCAACATCATCTATGGTGGGCCTTACCCCACAAATGAGAGCTTTCGATGCATGGAGGAGTACACTAATTCCATTAAGCATGCCAGTTACAAAGCATGCTTCTCCTTGGATGAACTGTCCCAGCCAAGCTCCCAAAGACAATGCAGGATGATATTGTCTTTCACAAGAGAGAATCTATGGGAATTGAATTCACAACCTTAGACCCTTCGTTATCTCTGCACACATAGGTCTGGCCTATGCTCAAAGGATCCTCATTGATTCTGGAAGCTATATTAACAAAATCCTAAAGTCGGTCTATGATCAAATGAAACTTAAGGCCAAAAACTTGAAGCCTTTCATTCCATTGTTCACGGTTTCAATGGATTTTCCAACCATCCCGTGGGAATCATGGACCTACCAGTGAAGATCGGAGATGGGGATCGAAGCAGAGTCTTGATTCTCACCTTCGTCATCATCGATGTTGTTTCTTCCTATAATATCTTTATCGGACGTCCCTTCTTTGCCGAGTCCAGAGTCTACATGGCACCCTGGTCCCTTCTCATGAAATTTTCAACAGAGAATGGGATCAGAATTGTTAAGGGAGACCAACTCACAGCCAGAGCTTACTATCTTGCCGAATGGAAGGCCGCTATCAACAAGGTGAAAGGCAAGAACATAAAGCCACGGCTTTGCGCCAAGTTTGTTGATGCATAGCAACCAATGAAGTCTGGTACCTAGCTCAGATGTCATTGCTGTCTTTTTGATGATTTCAATCCAAGGGAAGACGAAGAGCTTGACTTTAAGAGGGATACCCCGCTGGGACCGACAGTCGATATTCCGGTCAGCCCCGCCGACCCGACAATGGTCTTGAAGATTGGATCGCAAATCCATTCCGCAATAAAGGAAGAGCTTTGGACTTTTTAAGGGCCAACTTTGATGTATTCGCTTGGACCCACTAGATATGTGTGGCATCGAACCAAGAATCACTTGTCATATGCTCAATATCGACCCAAAGCATCTTCCAGTCAAATAGAAGCGTCGAATATTAGGAATTGAAAGATAGGCTGCACTTAAAGAGAAAGTGGATAGGCTACTAGACAACGGCTTTATCCGCGACGCCCTTGGGTCTCCAACCCAGTCTTGGTCAAGAAAGAAAATGGCAAGTGGAGAACATGTGTCGAATACTCAGACTTTAACAAAGCATGCCTAAAGTAAAGCTTCCCACTTCTAAAGTTTGACCAGCTAGTTAATTCAACTGCCGACTACCGGCTTCTTTCTTTGATGGACGCGTACTCGGGCTACAATCAAATTCAAATGTACCTTCCAAATCATGAGCACACTTATTTCATAACCGACTTTCGGATCTACCGCTTTCCAACAATGTTTTGTTTTCTTTAAATTCAAGGCATTGTAAAGTAAAGGTCATTACTTCCAAGGTTATCAGTAAAGAAAGTTTGAGATGTCCATGTACCTGGTGTGTTATTTTCTACGTAGTATGTTTGGACAACAGTTACAGCTGCCTTGCATACACGAGCGCACAACACTGGATTGGCACCTTGAAACTTAGAATTGATCCTCCCCACTAGAGTCTCTAATCAGCAACGAGGCTGAGTACAAATAACTTGATTCGAGCCTCGAATCAATGACGAGGCCGAGTATAAATAACTCGACTTGAGTCTCGAATCTATGACGAGGTCGAGTATAAATAACTCAGGACGCTCATTGATTTGAGTATCCATCATCACCCCTAGGTCTCCGTACTTGGGGGTAACCCACCAGTAAAGTGAGTGTGATTACGACCACTCACTTGGCTTCATCCAGGTGCCAAACCGGCGAATCAACGACGCCTTCGATCTCCAACCCAAACGTAAATGACGGGAGAGTCTAAAGGATGAATCAACGACATCCATGCCCTCTCATGACTCGGGATCAACGACCTCAAGGAGTCCCCAAGAGAGAGGACACTGAACCCGAACTCCGCATGACTCAGAACTCCCAACTAAGGGAAGTCCCGAGAGTGGAGTTAGCACATACAATCTTCGCATGACTTGGGAATCCCAAGAGCGAAGTCGTAGACAATGCTTGACCAAGTGTGGGGATGAGTATACTTACGCAATTACGAATATTAGAAAGCGTAAACGAAAGTTTAAACAATTAACATAAAATGTGATATAAGCATGGTCAACCAAAAGCTTTCATTCACATCTAAATCAAGATGTAACTGTTTATCTTTTTTCTTTTGAATGACACGGTGTCCATGAAAACCAGAACATGCCTCCAAAAGAAAGGGCTATAATCGCGTACACTGTCAATAACCAAAAGACTATAACAATCACATGGACGACCCATCCTTTCCTCTCTTCTTTTTCTTAGTAGATTCAGCACTAAGCAGGTCATCACCAATCTTCGTCCTCTTCTTCTGGGAGTTGCCTCCACCTCTTCCTCCCTTACCCTTGACTTGAGAGATGGACTTGTGAGATACCGACTTGGATTTTCTATCGTCATCCTCGCCGCTCGTGATCTCTGTAATGTCCCCAGGTATGGGCGGGATGACTTGCAGCGGTTCGGGAGTGATGCCGGTAGCAAGGGCTAGAACCGCTTTGGTACCCCGCTTCTCTCTGGTCTCTTTGGCCTCCTTCGCCTCTAGCTCAGTTTTTTTCTTGGCTTCCCGTGCAGCCTTCTGTTCGGACAGCTTCCCGGCGTTAAGCTATTTGGCAGCATCTGCTTGAAGTTTCTTGAACCCCTTTTCGGCCTTTTTATTGGAAGCCTCATCATCCTTTTTCTTCTTGGCCTCTTCATTGGCACTTTTCTTCACCGCCTCATCAGCTGCTCTCTTTCTTGCCACTTCATCCTTCCTCTTGGCCTTATCCTGATCTTCCTACAGGGATTCTTCATCTGTCGTTCTTTTCTCCTCCTGCTCCTTGGATTTAAAAAGCAATTTAGCCTTCTACGACTCCACCAACTCATGCATTGTTTTCAAGCCTTCATCCATCGGCCCTGTATTTTGGATCCCTTGACCGTCAATTTTCTCCCCTTCCTCAAAAAGAAGGTCCTTATAGACACTCGCCCAAGGTCCACATCAGAGAATGTATCCAGTGTGCCGCTTCTTTCTCCAGATTGTATCCACTACAGTTCCAATCCAACCTCAGATAAAGCCCATTGTTACTTCTGCTCCAGAATGTCCAGCATGACGAAGAAGGAGAGTAGTTAGTCTACTTTGACTCAATGCTTATCCTTTCTGAACATTCACGATAATGAGACTTTACCTCCAGGAACTTGCGGTGTAGGGGCAACAGGCATGGTGCCCTCGGCTCTTGTTTGGAAGGAGCCTCCTAGTCCTAACCCTAGGAAATTAGGGTCATGCTTAGTAGTAGTGGGGGATGGGACTAGTGGACCTCTAGCCGTGGAAGATGTCATAACTTGTTGTTGACGGGAACTCCCCTCTGTAAACACATGAGCGACGACTACGCTCTCGTGATCACAAACTTTCCTTTAGCAATAACAAGTTCCACCATCCTTGCTCTGTCGGCATCCTCACGCAACAATTCATCCCTTCTTGAAACACCGAGCGTTCCTCCTCGGTCATGTGGGTTTCCATGAGAAAAAAAATTCATCTACAACCTCCACCTATAGTCTCCGAGCCTCAAACACCGGCATCTTTTCCCAAGTCTAGGCCATCATCCAATGGTAATCGTCGACCCAACAAATTCCGCGGAATCGAAACGCTTTGATGTACATACCGCAGATAGATGGCTCTAGAGATTCCTCCACTCTAGCCTTAACATCCTCAAAGATTTCCTTGATCCTCTCTACCTCAGCCCGATGCTCAATCTTGATACTATCCACTTGAGCCAATACATCCCTGCTTGCATTATTTGCATCGGCCTTCTCTTTCATAGCTGAGCTTTCAGCATTCCTCCGCTCTAGTGTCTCTTAAGCTCCTCATTATCTTTCGTGAGACGTTGTGCTTGCTCATTTTCTTCCATCCTCTTGTTCTCTGCTGAAAGAGCCTCAAAATATGAGCAGAACTGCGGTAGTTCCTTGTTTTCTTTCTCTAGCTCAAGGTTCCTTTCTTTAATAGACTCATTTTCATGCTTTAGAGTCGCATTCTCTGTCGAAACCATCGCCACCGTACCCTTGAATGTTACTAGCTCTTTCTTCATATCCTCCTCAATCTTCTTGTAATCTCACCTTAATTGAACTGTTTTAGCAATAGAGGGTAAGCATTTAAATATGTTACCGTAAACACGGAAACAAGTGCTAATCATAGAACTGTCTTATCTAACTCATTGTCCCGATTTCGGACACTGTCCTGTTCATCTTTGAGTACCAACTCTAGGTTTTGTATCGCCACATTCTTCTAGAAGATTAGCTTAAATAGATTCCCTGTGTACTTATGCATCTCCCAATACTGAAGGAAGATATCAAATACTATATCCATCGCTTCTTTGTCCACGTTCCGGGGGATCATGTGTATTTTCGGCAGCCACTTTAGCTTATTGAAGTAAAATCCATGGAACTCCTCCTTCAAGGTCGTCTTCTTCTATTCTTGGGTGAGCTCTGGAATCTCAGGATTATCTGGTAACTGATTCCCCTTCTTCGATACTCCCATTTTTCTTTTATCTGTAGGTGCCAACTCCTTTCCTTTGGAAGTGGTCATGGGCGCCGAGGGTGGAATATAAGAATGGACCATCGATGATAGCTACCTGGTGCTCGCTATGTCCAATCTTGAATCTTTGCCGAATGACCGAGCGATGGGTGAAGGGGATTCAGAATGTCGAGATTGATCTCTATGACGACGCTCGCGACCGTGATTGTAAGAGTGTGGGGGTTCATTAAATAAGTCAGTGTATCTCCTAAAATTCCTTATGAGCCCGCCCATCTCTGGTCGGTAGCTGCCATATCCTCGACCTTGATTTTTATCGTTCTCGAACCATTTCACCTACATGGAACAGACTCAATATTAGACTCGAACACCATACGCACACAAACGAATGTTGTGCTATATAGTGTTTATGAGTGTGTGCCCTAAGTGTTCTCTCAACAGACCAGATACCAGTCCGCTTGAAGGAGTGATCTCCGCAACAGTAAGCGATAAGCTTTCTATACTTGCACCTCTAGGCCAAAGACGATGTAACGTCAAATGAAAGCATGTTCATGTCATCAAATTGACCCACATTTTCCAGTGACACGGTGGTCTATGAGATAGTTACCAAAGAAACCAGACTGGGCAACACTTTCGTCCTCGCCTCAGTTGTCCCAGGAGGGACAGTGTTGGAGAATGGAGTTTTGTTGACAACAACCATATTTCAATTATCATTGATTAAAAAATATATACTAACATTTCTATCTAGAATATATATACATATATATGCAGGATTTGTATATAGGAATTATTACCGAAGACTGTATAGTTTTAGAGTTTCGAGAGATTCAAAATTCAGAAAAGATTCAAGACTCATGAGTAATCAAGTTATCAAGAGTTCAAGAGCTCAAGACAATATAGTAATAGAGTCAAGTTTATATATAAGACTCTGAATAGCACTCCAAGTTCAAATTCAAATGTTATTCTTCAAATTTCGATTTTTTTTTTAATTCTGATTTTAAAATTCGAATTCTATGCTTAAGTTATTTTCAAATTGTTTTTCTATCTTATGAATTCAAATATAAGTTTTAAATTCAATATATAAGTTTATATCGTTATATAATTTTCTGGGTTTATATTTATATAGTTCTAAACCTTATAAATTTATAAATATGTTTGTATAATATATATTATGTTTTCATATGATTTTATACTTTAGAATACTCATTTATGTCACTAAATTTTAATTCAATAATTTTCAGAATAATATATATGTTTAAACACTTAAAAAAATCAAAATTCAAAATTCAAATTTTACACATGATTATGTTGACATACATATATATCTATCTCGACATATAACTGTCAGAAATTAAATTTTCAAAGAAAGTGTCTTTTCACTATTTGTAATGTTCCAGAAGCGTTGCAACATTTCAAATCCAATACATAGGGGTTGATTTTGAATTTTTTTCACTATTCTTCTTCTCCATCTTCACCCCTCTTCATCCCACTAATAATATCTCATATTTTGTTGATTTCTACACTTCTATTTTATCGATTTCTATTCTAATTACATAAAACTTCTTCTTTTCTCACTCTCTACTCATTACTCTTTGAATTGAAGAATTATATGGATGTTGTAATCATTTGGCAAGTGTTTGGGAAAATGTGTATTCCTTGTAGCCTTGAAATCAAGGATAGGAGCGGTGGTAATCTTGTACCCGTGAAATACAGAGTGGTTGGAGCGGTGTTAATCTTGTAGCCGTAGAATCAAGGGGATTGTACTTGGATGGTGATATTAATAAAACTCTGCGCAATCCAACGTTGCGTGGAACTGGAAGTAGAAGTAATACGAACCAATATAAAATCCGGTGTGTATTATTTCCTTTTCTACATTTTATATTTTTCTGTTTCTGTGTCTGTGTTTGATTTTGTGTTTATGATTATCTCTGTTGGGTGTGATTCACATAGTAGATCGTTTAAGTTTAAGATTTCTATAATTTTCTTAGAAACACTATTCACCCCCTAGTTTTAGTCTTGCCTTAATATCTGCATTTTGTGTTCCCTAATAATTGGTATTAGAGCATAGGTTTTCAAAAAGTTCATAATCTAATTTTGAAAATATTAAATGGCAAATTTTGAAATGATTGTTAACACTAGTATTAACTCATGCCTTGCATCGATGTTGAAAGAGGTTGCATTGAAATATGTTGAAATTCAAGTGGTCTATTGAAGTATTTTCCAATACAGGAAAAATGCGTTATATGGCTGCCGGAAATTCAAAATTTGAAAAGATGGGTGATGTGACTGTTGAAAATTCAAATTCCGAAATAGTGTGTTGCATGGCTGTTGAGAATTCAAATTCTACTGAACAAATGGTGGAAATAAAAAAGACAAATGATACTAGATAGTGGTTGTTCGAGACATATAACAGGAAATCCTGAATTACTAAATAATTTGGTATACGAAGATGGTGAAATGGTCAACTTTGAAGATAACTCAAATGGATATATTGTTGGCATCGACAATGTCCATAATTCTGAAACTCCTACAATTTCTGATGTTTGATTAGTTAGGAATATAAAACATAACTTACTAAGTGTAAGATAAGGGCTATAAATAAACTTTGAAAAAGATAAATGTTGTATAGAAGATAGGAATTCAAAAGTAATATTCGATGGAGATAGAAAGAAAAATATCTATTTATTAGTATGAAATTCTCCAATGATAATCTATGTCTTATGGCCAATACAAGTGTCTCTTGGATTTGGCATAAGAGATTCGGTCATATAAATTTCAAACACATCTCTAGGATTTCTAAATTAGATTCAATTAGGGGATTACCCAAAATAAAATTTAAAGTTAATAATTTATGCGATGCTTGTCAGTTCAGAAAATTAAAAAGTTCATTTAGATCAAAAGAGGAAATTACAACCTCAAAACCATTAGAGTTAATTCACATGGATTTATTTTGTCCATCCCAAACCCAATCAATAAATCATAATAGATATGTTTACGTAATAGACGATGACTTTTCCAGACTTATTTGGACTCCGTTTCATAAAAATAAAAGTGATGCTTTTGATCAATTAAAAATTTTTACTGAAAGAATTCAAAATTTATTATCCTAAAAATCAAAATGTAGTGACCACGGTAGAGAATTCAAAAACGAAAATTTTGAAATTTTTTAAATAAAAAGGGAATAACTCATAATTTTTCTTTCCTTTGAACCCCTTAACAAAAACGGAGTAGATTTAACACCCCTCTCGAAAAGCTAACACAAAGATCTTTTAGCACAGTGGTTAGTGCGTGGTGTTGCTTTCCGGGAGGTCGGGGGTTTGAATCCCGCGGTTGTTACACATGGTATCAGAGCTGAAGGTTACCGGAACAGATGATAAATTTTGAAAAACTGCTTTCAAAAGCATTTTTTATAAAGAAATGCTTTCAAAAATATGTTTTAAGGAGAGTATTTTTAGGAGAAAAGTTTATTTTGAAAAACATAACCCCCAAGAGTCATATATCTTTCCCTCAATTCCATGTTTTAAATCTCTTCCTCTTTCCTTTTTGAATTTCTTCCTCCACGTATAGACGCCTTTTCTAAGATATGTAAGAACTTCCGTACGATGGGCGGAAAACCTCTTCATGGGATGGGGACGTTTGTCAAAGCTAGAAGGAAGTGGAGGACTTGTTGGTACCTTTAAGATAGACGATGGGAGGAAGGTACAATTAGCTACTTGGTTAATGAAGGATGAAGCCTCATTTTGGTAAGTGGTCACAAATGGAGAATGCGCAGGAGAGACATGGATAGGACACACAATAAGAAAGTAGATCCAAAGAAAGGCGGTAAGGATAACAAGGGGCCAAGAGAAAAGGAAGGGCCACACTTGTGAAATACCTGACTACTTAAATAAAGTCGTTAGAAAGAAGACGACGACTAGTTGTTATCGTTATGGAGAAATAGGACATCTTATTAAGATAGTCCAAATAAGCAAAAGGCAAAGGTAAGGACAAAGTACAAGATCTTCTGGAGGGCAGACGCGTTCCCTCACGGCTGACATACCTAATAGAGGTAGAAATATCTTGGTTGGAAGTTTGGTTTTTCTTTTTGATCATCCGGTTCGAACCTTGTTTGAATTCTAGTGCTTCACACTCATTTGTATCTGCTTCGTTATTTGAAACACTGCACCTAAACACTAGTCTAGTTACGGATCCCATAGTAGTCTCAAATCCTATTAGTGGTTCGGCTCATCTTTCGATGATTTGTCGGGATTTGAGAGTGTTTATCTTTGGCGTTGGGTTTGAATGCAATGCCTTCGTTCTTGGCTTCATGGGCTAGGGATTGATTCGAGGCATGGATTGGCTAGCCAGATACATTGCCATCCTAGCCTGTGAAAGAAGGGTAGTAAGATTGTTGACTCGTTGTGAAAAGACCCTTGATATTTCTTGTAACCCTAGAGATCCGGTGAAGCTTAGCTACCTAGAATCTCTTGATGCGTCCAACGATGATTTGGAATCAGTTCGTGTGGTCTGCGAATATGGTGACGTCTTCGATGAAGTTCGGGGTTTACCCCCGAGGCGCGATATAGACTTTCGTATATACCTAGTAGATAATGCAAAGCCAGTTGCATTACCAGTGCGCCACATGGCTCCGAGGGAGAGAAGAGAACTCAGTAAGCAAGGGAAAGAGTTACTTGAGAAAGGGATCATAAGAAGAAGCATTTCAGAATGGGGTGCTCCAGTTGTTTTTGCTACAAAGGCCGATGGTTCACTTAGATTGTGCGTGGACTATAGAGAGCTGAATAAGCTCACGAAGAAGAACAGACACCCATTGCCGAGGATAGATGATTTGTTCGATAAGTTGGTTGGTGCTTCGGTTTTCTCGCAGTTGGATTTGGCTATAGGATTTCATCAGCTAAGAGTGGCCGAGGACAGCATAAATAAGACTACATTTAGAACTCCTGACAGTTTCTTCGAGTGGCGCGCCATGCCTTTTGGTTTGACGAATGCACCCGCATACTTCGTTAACTTAATGAGTAGGGTGTTTAAGGAGTTTCTAAACAAGTTTGTGGTAGTCTTTGTGGATGATATCTTGATTTTCTCTAGAAGCGAAGAAGAGCATGCCCTACATCTTAGGGAAGTCTTAGAAACCCTACGAGCGCATCAACACAAAGCTAAGTTCTCCAAATGCCATTTTTGGAGAAAAGAAGTGAGGTTCTTGGGACATGTGGTCTCTAAGGAGGGGATAGCTGTGGATGCCGCAAAGGTGGTGGAAATTCAACATTGGAAGATTCCTAAGAACGCAACAGAAGT
Source organism: Allium sativum (assembly GCA_030737875.1). Taxonomy (NCBI): domain Eukaryota; kingdom Viridiplantae; phylum Streptophyta; class Magnoliopsida; order Asparagales; family Amaryllidaceae; genus Allium; species Allium sativum. Next base: position 926,064,497 of record CM060922.1, read on the forward strand.
AAGAAGCTTTTTAGGGCTGGCTGGTTATTATAGGAAGTTCATTAAGGACTTCGCGAAGATATCAGACCTACTTACTCGGTTGACGAAGAAGAACTTGACTTTTTCATGGGATGTTGACTGTGACAATGCTTTCCAACGTTTGAAGAGGGCTTTGACGACAGCTCCAGTTTTAGTTTTCCAGAGGGGAGTAAGCCATTCACAGTATATACCGATGCTAGCGGGACAGGGCTTGGCGCAGTTTTTATGCCAGAGGGAAGGGTGATATGCTATGGTGGAAGGCAGTTGAAAGTCCATGAGAAGAATTACCATACCCACGACTTAGAGTTGGCTGTCATAGTTTTTGTGCTTAAGTCATGGCATCATTATTTGCTTGGCTAGAAGTTTGAGTTGTATATAGACCATAAGTTGCTAAAGTACTTGTTCTCTCAGAAAGATCTAAACTTGAGGCAATAGAGGTGGATAGAGTTTTTGGCATCCTACGATTTTGAGGTCGCATATACCCCGGGCAAGGGTAACACTGTAGCTGACGCCTTAAGTAGGAAGAAGTTGACTTTGAGTCCTTTGTTCGTAGAACGGCAGAGTTTGGAGTATATATCTACCTTTTACTTCAGACCCTTTGTCGATCATGTACCCGGATTGTTGGCATCGCTAGAGGTACAACCTACACTTTTGGGTCGGGTTGGAGAGGCACAGCGAGATGACCCACAGTTGGTTAAGATAGTAGGCAAGCTTATAGGAGGGGAGTCTTCGAGTCATCTTAATAGATATGCTATAGATGAGAGAGCCTAGTTGCGTAGTGATGGGAGACTTTGCGTGCCACAAGACGAGAGCTTAAGGAAGACAATTCTTGAAGACTCACATCGCTCTAAGATGACCATACATCCCAGTGGTGACAAGATGTATAGGGATATAAAGAGAGTTTTCTTTTGGGCTGGAATGAAGAAGGACGTGGCTGAGTTCATTTCTAGATTCTTGGTGTGCCACAAGTCAAGGCGGAGCAAAAGAAGCCCGGTGGTTTGCTCCACCCTTTAGAGATTCCATTGTGGAAATGGGAAAGTGTTTCCATGGATTTTGTAGACGGGTTGCCAAGATCAAGGAAGGGTAATACGGGAATTTGGGTAGTTGTAGACAGACTTACCAAAAGTTCCCATTTTATTCCCATTAAATGTAGGAGGTCCGCCGCATGGTTAACACCTGTTTACCTTCGAGAGATAGTTCGTCTGCATGGCATACCCTCTAACATTGTGAGCGATAGAAATCTCATTTTCACTAGCGAGTTTTGGAAGAGCTTACAAGAGGCAGTTGGAACACAATTGTGCTTTAAGTACCGCTTATCACCCTCAAAAGAACGGCCATACCGAGAGAGTAAATCAGATTCTAGAAGATCTTTTGAGGCTATGCATCTTTGACTTTGGAGGAACATGGGAAGAACATCTTCCATTAGTGGAATTCGTCTATAATAATAGCTTTCAGGCTAGCATTGGCATGACACCTTTTGAGGCTCTTTATGGACGACCATGCCGATCACCTACTTGTTGGTGGGAATATATGGATAAGGTTTTGCTTGGACCCGACATGATTAGGGAGACTTCGGAGAAGATAGATTTGATTCGACGGCGAATGAAGACGGCGCAGGACCGACAGAAGTCATACGCTGATAAGAGACGAACCGATCTTGAGTTCAATATTAAGGACATGATTTTTATTAAAGTGTCACCATTGAGAAACGTAGTCCGTTTTGGATCAGTAGGGAAGTTGGCACCGAGGTTAGTAGGACCCTTTCCAATTACAGAGAGGATTGGGCAGATGGCGTATAGAGTAAAGTTGCCAGAGAAGCTCAGTGGTGTTCATGACGTGTTTCACGTTTCGCATTTGCGTAAGTGTTTACATGATACGGCAGAAGTGGTGGAGCCGAGCACGCTCAAAGAAGTGGAAGTAGAGCTAAATGCCACGGTTAGACGAGCTCCTACACACATTCTCATATCGGAGGTCAAAAAGCTACGCAACAAAGAGGTCAAGTTGGTCAAAGTGCAATGGGGAGATGATCAAGGAGACACGACTTGGGAAATGGAAGACAAGATGCGTATGCTGTACCCTTTCCATTTTGAGGGTATGTTTTTTTACTTCTCCTTTCTCTACCGCTTTGTTGATACTTGTCCTATCGTTTAATTTGTCTTTGCGATCATATCTGCGATCTTTAGTTAGGAAAAACCCTATGGTTGTAAACATGTGTTTGAGACATGTTATGTTTGGTGGATGCAAATGAATGCAAGTGGTTGCTAGTGGTTGCTCGTGGATGCATGTACACACACATTAGACACTAGACCAGCTCAATCACTTTCATATTGCATATAAATATGTGTGCATATTTAAATTAATGGATGTATAATGGTTGTGTTATCATATGGATGTTTCATTTAGATGAATGGTGGTGCATGCATATAGAAATAATATGTATCATTAGGATTCTTTTGCATACATAATGGATTCATGACACTATCATGGTTCGCATTAAGGAGGTCAACTGAATCAGTAGACCGCCTGATTTTGCATTAGGTAAGGAATATATACACACAATTTTTGCATATGTTCATACAGCATTAGAAGTCTTTTAAGGACAATGGATGCCTATGTTTGATGATTGAGTAGATGGATGATTGGATGGTAGGATATACATTCTCCTTAACATGGAGATTTCAGGGGCGAAATCCTTTAAGGAGGGGAGAATGTAACACCCCGTAATTTTAAATATTAAAATTAAAAAAATTAAGAACACTTAATTTTTATGTGAAGAATTAAGGGAAATGGGTTACGCCATTGCGTTCGTCTCAGAATTCTACTTAGAACAGAGTCCAATTTTTCGTAAATCGGACTTCGTATGAGGAAGTTATGGCCTTCAGAAGTTTCAGGGATTTAAATAAATTAAAACAGCTCGAATTCAAATTCAAATGAAAACACAGAAGCGGGCTAGGAGGGATTTTTCCGGCCCCAGGCCAGGTCGACCAGGGGGTCGATCAGGGGGTCGACCTCTCCTATACAGGTCGACCTGGGGGTCGACCTGTGGGTCGACCTCCCTGATTTGGTCAGATCCGAGGAATATTCGGTATTTTGCACCTGGACTTGTTTTCTGGACAGACTCTTTGGCTCCTAACCTATTTGAACACCCCTAAACCTCACTTTCTCTCCACACCAAACCATTGTAACGCTATGCTGCCTCAATCCTAATTAAAATAAGTTAAAGATGTCCTTATGCTGCTGGAATAGTTCATCTTCTTCTTAAAGCTTAGTAATTGCAAGTCAGGATTCTTATACAAACGACGAACGAATTATTCTCTTCTCTAATCCGTTTTTGTGAGTACAATTTCTTTCACAAAATAATTAATAAACTAATTATGATGAGTTATAATTTGGATTATGAGAACATGCCTGTTGAATCACGTGACGTTACTTAATTTTGTTATCGTCTGTTCGTGAACATATGACAATTTTGTTAACTTATGTTAGTGGATCTATTTCATACGATCAATCACATATGTATAACTTGATTCATTTTATGACATCAATTTATATGCGAGTTTGAATGTAAATCATATGCTAGTTTGTATGTGAATCATATGCAAGTTTGTATGCGAATTATACACAAGTTTATATGTGAATCAAGTATATATATGTATGCGAGTTTATATGTAAAACATGTGATGTTGGTTTACATGTTTAAATTCATATGCAAGTTTGTATGGAACCCATATGCAAGTTTAGGTGAAAACCATAGTCATATATGCAAGTTCACAATTTTATGTTTAGATCTATATTTAGATCCATAGTAGTACATAGTTTATGCAAATTTATGTTCTATATGTCCCTTGCCTATTCAAGTTATTGGCTATGCAAATTTATGTTATAATTCTTATTTGCAAGTTAGACCTATTTTATGTGTTATGCAAGTTGTGATGTTTCTTTTCTTTTTATGAGTTAGGCTATTTGCGAGTCTAACATATTTCATATTAAACGTACGAACGGCGTGGGGACATTGCGAAAATATTAAATATACATATTGAGAATTGGCATAAAATGGCTTTAAAGGCATATAATTAATTCGAGACATTAATTGGTATAATTTATATACCTGAAAATTATGGACATAATTTATGTGACACTTATGGACATAGATTAATTTGGAAATTATTGACGATTTGAATAAGGATATTAATTCAAATTGGGGTTAAATAATTATGTGTAATAATAAACGCCTAAGACACGAGGTTAGACTCGTTTGTGGTATAAGACTGCCCGGACCCACCCGGCAAATCCAGCAACCACAAACGGTGGTCTAATGTGAGGGGTCAAATGCATAAATTAAAAGCGTAATAATTGTAAAGACACGAGGTTAGGCTCGTTTGCGGTATAAGACTGTCCAGACCCGCCCGACAAACCCAGCAACCGCAAATGGTAGTCTAATGTGGGAGGTCTTACAAGGTTACGGTTATAATGAATTAAGTAACACTTAACCAACACTACAACAAAATAACCATATTACAACGGTGGAACACCGTTGTAATATACATTTTACAACGGTGGGCAAACCGTCGTGTATTAAAAAGTTGTAATAGACTAAGATCTTTTACAACTTTTTTGCACTGTTGCAACACCGTTGTAATATGTATATTTTACAACTTTTTCCACCATTGTAATAAACTTTATTACAACAGTTATGCACCGTTGTAATAAAAATCTACTACAACTGTTATTCACCGTTGTGATTGACATTTGGGTTTTAAAAAAAATAAACATCTTTTGCAACTGAAAAGAACAATACACTAAATATAGCAATACTCCATAAGCAAATCAAATATTATAGTTATTTGCAAACTAATTTATTAAAATACTCAAATATTCGGTATTACAAACAATAAGCTTTAAACAACATTTTGTACATTATTACATACTTGACCATTACAAAGCAACTTCGTACAAACATAAGTTATCCACAAAAAATTGCATATCCTACGGGAGTACACTAGTCGAAAACAACGAAATCTTTACGCCACATTGCTGCTGGACTCATTACTGTACGCCATTCGACGATCTGTAAACATCAAATGTCCAATTATAGTTAACCAGTTTAAATAATGAAACACTATCCAATAATGTCTCACTAAAGCTAATTTACTAATTTATCCAAAAGGATGAAGCATGGATCCTTTTCTTGATATGTGTATTAGCAGTATTGTATTGTCCAAAACTTGAGAGGCAAATGCAAATCATATTTGCATCAACCTTTTGTTTATACATATACAAGCACTTCTAATTTGTTAAGGTTCAACAGCTAGTCTACATATGAAAAAAAAACCAAAAGTTTCAAATATACATATATCATAGTGTTTAATCATGAATTCAATAATCATATTAGTTCAGTATTTTGATATACACATAACCATTATATCCAGTACAACTTTTATACCAGATTGTTCATCATTGTTATAAGGTAAAATGCATGCTATTATATATCCAACTAGTGGACAATAATAAATAGTATCAAATATTTTTTAGTATGCACTTCCAAGTATCAAAATACAATCCAGTTGTATCAAAAAAAAAATCTGTCCAGGTAGAAGATTTACATGAAAATAGAAAAATAACATATATGCTTGTTTAATATGTCAAGACATATTGCATCACAGATTTAAAATGTCAAACAAAACTAGGGTATATGATCTCAGAGTATACGTTATTTTAGAATTTAACAGTTTCTGATAGTTTTCTTATACACAATATATATATATACACACACACACATGTGTATGCTCGCAACATCCCATAATATCACATATTAGATAACCAATCCACCATAATAACCTATAACTGCCAAAAAAAATGTATAGATATAGCAAATTCGTCTTAACACTTATGATACCCAGTTCATAAATATAAACACAGGCCCTTTAAACTTAGTTACATATATAACTTGGGATGAATACGCTTTTAAACATAGATTATATGATGATGGATCAACTTGTGTGTTATGGATTTAATCACACTGTCAAAAACTTAATGAAACAAGATTATTTATATTCTCAGATCCATAGTTCATTAATAAGGATCTTTCAATTGTTTAATAAAATTGTTCAAAATAAAACAACTTGAAACAGGGTGATTACAAAATATTAGGAATTGACCAAATTGTATAAATCCAAACACACATACTAACCTGTATACCGTATACAAGGGGAAGCAAATTAAATCCAACTCTGGTGAGGCTGCCCAGTTGGTCAGTGGCTCAAGCGTAAGTTTCAGATGTGCGGTCGGTTTAGGCGAGGTGAAGCTAGGGAGTGAAGGCGGCTTGCTTTCTGGTGCAGATCTGTTGTGAAGAGGAATAAGGCAGCAGGAGGAGCAATGGCAGATGCAACGCAGGGCTGAGAGGAGGGTGTTCGATGGCAGAGGGAGAAGCCAGTCGGAGGCTTAATCCGAAGGTGGAGCTCCGATTTTCAGGTGATGGGGCTGGCTTGATGGAGAATTTTCGATGAGGAAGAAAAAGGAACACGAAGAAACGTAAATTTGGGGAAAGTTAATTTTGACCAAGGAGATAAGCGGTAAACATATGTTAATGTTTGGGTTTAGCGCTGAAAATTTACGTTTGGAGCCAAAAACGAGATTTTGTTTTGGAGTCAAAAGCTTCTTTTACCACTAAGAAAAAAAAGTTGTAACATTTCATTGTTTTCTAACCTACGTAATATTTCATCGTTTTCTGATCGGTTAAACACTCTCGACATTCGAAGCCAAAATGTATATTAAAAAAAAATTGGGTACGATCTAATTTTTTTTAAAAGGGGCAGTGCAGTGGCCAACAATGATCATCAAGGCTTGATAGTCAAGATTCGACGGTTAGTCCAAAAATTCCAACAACTAAATGACGACGAGTGGGATTATTTGAAAAGGAGCATGACCTATTTACATACTTTATCCAATGCACGAAAGAGGCATGACCTATTTACAGACTTTATCCAATGCACGAAGTCTAATTATTCGTTAATTGTTATGTATATATTACCAATTATCAATCATTAAATATTTAATAGTAATAATTAAAAGCTAATTACTATTCACTAATAAATATATGTATAATTAATTAATTAATATTTCAAATTAATTATTATTATTTAGTAGCCAAAATTGTTATTAGTTGCCAAAATTATATTTATTAAAATTTCTGAAATAGTTACTACCAAATCAAATATTACTTATTAATAATAGTTACTATTTAATTTTTACTTATTTCTACTTAGATATAATAGATTAATTATTATTAAAAGCTTATAATGTATGTTATAAATTATTGATTAATAAGCATTTAACATACATTAACTATTAAAAATAAATTACTACTTATTAAATATTAATTATTTAATAATAATTAATAAATATTATTGATTCCTAAGTTTATTATTAAATATTAATATAATTAGTTATTAAATATAGATATTATAAACATGAAGTTTGTAATAGACATCTATTACAACCAACAAAATAAAAAGTTGTTAAAAATACGTTTAATACAACTTTAGGGAATTGATCGTTGTAAAAAAACATTTATTACAACGGTGCTTTTACCACCGTTGTAAAATTAAAGTTGTAATATGGTGTTTTTGTTGTAGAGCAAGATTAACATGTAGTGGGACATGGGGTTAAGTGGGTGACACCGGTGGCATGTGAAATACGATTAGAAACACTTAACCAAGTTGTAACATGTAAGAAGGCATGAATAACAAGGGGTTAATGGGGAAATCCTAGTGGGGACCAAGCGTAGATGGAAAGCTTGTGTCAAGTATGGGGACCCTTTTCAAACCAGTAACCCATTAAGTATCTTTATGAGCTCGAGTGAGATCGAGGGCGGGACACGCTTACAGGGTTTGATTGTAAGAGGTCAAAACGGGTTAGCGGTGGCAACACAAGTCCAACGGGGTCATGTTCGTGCGTGGGACCAGGATGGTAGGTAAGATGTTGTTGCATCGTGTAGATATAAGCCGTGCATCCTTGAGTAGTATCGGGTTGCCACTTTGGGGAGTGATACACCCCACCGTGGGACCAGCACGGGTATCTACGAGTTAGGGAGTCGATCGCATGGGGGTAATGGGTACAACTAGTGGAGATAGGGGCAGGCGACACCTATGAAGACAGCTAGGGGTACACAAAACTACCATTATGATTATTATGTTCAGTAGGCCGGATCAACTTTTAGGATGACTAGTATTGGTGCATTGGAGTAATTATCCTATAGTGATTTGGAACGCAATTAACGCTATCTTATTCATTTTGTTTGCTTTGTTATGCCCATTTGTTTCACAGTCATTCCTTATTTACCAGTTTATTCCTTATTCTAATTACTTTAATAATTCTATTGCTAAAGTTATTGGACTCGCCAGACTTTATGTCTGACCCCCTTTGTTTTCGCCTCTTTTCTTCCCCTCACCCCCCCCAAGGTTCTCAGGGTGGGACTAGTGCTAGTGGAGCCTGATTTGGATCTCTTTCTCCCCCTTTTGGAAGTGCTTGTTGCTGAAAGTAAAGTTCAGCTTATCTCTTTTTTGGCTACTTATGTTGGGGTTATGCTTTTTACTTTATGTACTCAGAATACAATTTGTCAAGACGGATATTAAGTGCACTTGGTTTTATTGTTGGTTTTTGATGTTGTTGTAACAAAACTATTTCTCCGCTGCAATAAAAGTTGTTTTAATTTTTTCAAGTACCAATATATGTATCTGTCTTGTTATATTCCATTCTATACACCAATAATACTCCATGAAAATTAATGCATTCCCTTTGTGAGTGACAATAATGGACGTGGGGTGTTACACCTGGTAGGTAAGACGTTATTGCATCGTGTAGATATAAGTTGTGCATCCTTGACTAGTATTGGGTTGCCACTTTTGGGAGTGATACACCCCACTGTGGAACCAACACGGTTATCTACGAGTTAGGGAGACGATCGCATGGGGGTAGTGGGTACAACTAGTGGATACAGGGGCAGGCGGCACCTATGAAGACAGCTAGGGGTACACGAAACTACCATTATGATTATTATGTTCAGTAGGCGGGATCAACTTTTAGGGTGACTAGTATTGGTGCAGTAGATTAATTATCCTATAGTGATTAGGAACGCAGTTAACGTTATCTTATTCCTCTTGTTTGCTTTGTCATGCCCATTTGTTTCATAGTCATTCCTTATTTACCAGTTTATGCCTTATCCTAATTACTTTAATAATTATATCGTTAAAGTTATTGGACTCGCCGGACTTTATGTCTGACCCCCTTTGTTTTTGCCTCTTTTCTTCCTCTTTCATCCCCCCCCTAGGTTCTCAGGGTGGGACTAGTGCTAGTGGAGCCTGATTTGGATCTCTTTCTCCCCCTTTTGGAAGTGCTTGGATTGCTGAAAGTAAAGTTCAGCTTATCTCTTTTATGGCTACTTATGTTTGAGTTATGCTTTTTACATTATGTACAAAAAACAATTTGTCAAGACGGATATTAAGTGTACTTGGTTTTATTGTTGGTTTTTGATGTTGTTGTAACAAAACTATTTCTCCGCAGCAATAAATGTTGTTTTAAAATTTTCAAGTACCAATATATGTATCTGTCTTGTTATATTCCGTTCTATACACCAATAATACTCCATATAAACTAATGCATTCCCTTTTTGAGTGACATAAATGGACGCGGGGTGTTACACGTGGTATCAAAGCCTAAACCCATCCGGAATTGTGTGTGTAATGCTGCGGATGTCAGTCGGTGTGGTACTGATGCGGGTTACATGCTCAACGCCTGGGTTGTGAGTGATATGAGCCAATGAGGACGTTGGGTTCTTTAAGGGGGGTAGTCTGTAACACCCCTCTTGAAAAGTTAATGCAAAGATCTTTTAGCACAGTGGTTAGTGTGTGGTGCTGCTTTCCGGGAGGTCAGGGGTTCGAATCCCGTGGTTGTCACAGTAGTTGTACGTAAATATAGGTCGGTACAAGAGTGTGCGAGAACTATGTTAGCCAGTAGTAAATTACTAAGGAATTTTTGGCTAAGGCAGTTGCAACAGCTTGTTATATTTTAAATAGAATTTCTATATGACCCTTAACTCATAAAACACCCTATGAACGTAGGTATAATAAGAAAACAAAAGTAACATATTTTAAAATATTTGGAAGTAAATGTTTTATTCTTAACACTAAATTTTTTTTAGATAAATTTGGCTTGAAATCCGATAAAGGAATATTTATTGGATACTAAGAGAGAAGTAAGGCATATATAGTTTTCAATTCAAGAACCAATACTGTAGAAGAAACATTAAATGTATCCTTTGTGAAAATTGTAAAAATATAACACAACATGACGAAGATGAATGTGAAAATGAAATTGATGAAACAAATAAGGAAGATAGTCGACCAAATTAAAGGATTAGATTACTAAGAGAACATCCTGTAGAAAATATCTTAGGGAATATTGAATCCATCGTTAGGACTTGTAACCAATTAAATAATATGAGTAATTCAACATTATTTCTACGATCGAACCTAAAAATCCAAAGGAAGCGTCATTTGACGATTTATGGATCCTTGCTGTGCAAGAGGAATTGAATCAATTTACCAGGAATGATGTATGGGAACTAGTTCCTAGACCAGAGGATAAAACTATAATAGGAACTAAACGGGTTTATAAAAATAAAATGAATGAACACGGTGAGGTCATAAGTAATAAGGCATGATTAGTAGCGCAAGGTTACATTCAAGAAGAAGGAATAAATTACGATGAAACGTTTGTTCCCATGGCGAGATTAGAAGCAATAAGGATATCATTAGTCTTTGCTAATCATAATATTTTTAAATTATATCAAATGGATGTTAAAAGTTCTTTTCTAAACGGATATGTTAAAAAGACGTATATGTAGAGCAACCACCTCTTTTTGAAGACGAAAAATTACCAAATCAAGTATGTAAACTAAAGAAAGCGTTATATAGATTAAAAGAGGCTCCTAGGGCTTGGTATGATAGACTAAGAAATTACTTATTACAATCTAACTTCAAAATAGGCAAACTAGACAATACTCTATTTATTAAAATAAGTAATAAAGATATACAATTAGTACAAATATATGTTGACGATATAATTTTCTGATCGATGAATAATAAGACGAATAAAGAACTTTCAGATATTATGACCCAAAAATTTGAGATGAGTCATGGGAGAACTAATATTCTTTTTAGGCTTACAAATTTGTCAATTAAAGAATGGAATATTCATCAGTCAAGAAAAATACGTAAGAGATTTAATTAATAAATATAATTTAACTACAACCAATGGGAGACCAACACCAATGGCAACTAATATAGCCTTAAGTAAAGATGATACATCAAAAGATGTTGATCAAAAGTTATATAGAGGTATGATACGATCGTTACTATATATAACCGTTAGTAGACCAAATATAATGCATAATGTATGTCTCTGTGCAAGATATCAATCGCAACCTAAGGAAACACATTTAATAGCCATAAAATGTATTCTAGGATATGTAAAACATACGCCAGACTTTGGATTACTCTATCCTAAGAATGATTCATTTGATTTAATTTCTTATTATAACGCTGATTATGTGGGATGTAAATCTAATCGTAAAAGCACTAGTGGAACATGTCATTTCTTAGAACATTCACTAGTTTCGTGGTTTAGTAAAAAGCAAAATACAGTATCCTTGTCAACTGAAGCAGAATATATATCTGCTGCTTTGGCTTGTTCACAAGTAATATATATGCAACAAACTCTAAAATATTTTGGATTAAATATAAATAAGTCACCAATATATTGTGATAACACAAGCACTATAAATATATCTGAAAATTCAACTCATCATTCAAGAACTAAACATATTGATATACGATATCATTTTCAAAGAGATAATGTAAGTAAAGAGAAAATTTCACTCGAATTTATAGAAACAGATAAACAAATAGCAGATATACTAAAAAAACCATTAAAAGCAACGTTTACTGAATTTAGAAGAGAATTAGGTATATGTTCATTAAGTGAACTAGAGTAATCAAATAATATTAATATATATAATAATAACGATAAAAATCAAAAAAATAAAACTAAAAGTGCATGTATGTCAACATACATATGCGCCTATGTCGACATATAACTGCTAGATTTTAAAATTAATTCCCACCGAAAGTTATTTATAATAATCATTTAAACTTTCCACTTCAAATTTTCTTCTTCATTCTCTCATTTCACTTCTGGAAAAACTCAAAACTAAAATAAATCATGGCCTCCACTAATTATAATGACCAAGTTAACCCCGAATTGTCTGCCAGACCATCCGAAGGTCCATTTCAACGGTCTACTCACGCTCGAGTGATAAACTTGGAAGAAAAAATGGAGTTATTAAGTATCATAAAATATACAAATATAGTTTACAAAAATTAGGGGGAGAAATTTACTTTAGTATAATCATAGGATATGTATGGATAGATATAGGATTTAAAGGGAGTATATTTAGAATTTCTTTTTGATAATGACAAAGGACGGAAATTATAAAATAAGGATTAGTTTAAGGGGGGGTATTAAGGAAGAGTATGTAGGATTCATGATGAAAGCGGGAGTATTAGAAGGATCAGAATCAACAAGTACGAACATGTATGAATATTTTATAAATCAAGGTTGTCATCATCAAAAAGGGGGAGATTGTTGGAGGATGGAGTTCTGATGACAACAACCTTATTTCACTTATCATTAATTATAAAATATATACTAACATTTCTGTCTCGAATATATATACATACATACATATATATATATATACATGATTTGTATACAGTAATTAATTACTGAAGACTGTACAGTTTTAGAGTTTCAAGAGATTCATAATTCAGAAAAGATTCAAGACTCATACGTAATCAAGTTATGAAGAGCTCAAGAAAAATATAGTAATAAAGTCTAGTTTATATGTGAGACTCTGAATAGCACTCCAGGTTCAAATTCAAATTCTGTTTTTCAAATTCTGTTTTCAAAATTCAAATTCTATTTTAAAATTGTTTATCTATCTTATGATTTCAAATAAAAGTTTAAATTTAATATATAATTTTATATAATATTATAGTTTTATATTTATACAGTTTTAAAACATATAAATTTATAAATATGTTAATATAATATATATTTATGTTTTCATATGATTTTATACTTTAGAATACTCATTTATATCACTAAGTTTTAATTTAAGAATTTCCAGAATAATATATATGTTTAAACAAATCAAAATTCAAATTTTACACATGACTATGTCGGCATACATATATGTCTATTTCGACTTATAACTGTTAGAAATTCAATTTTCAAAGTAACTTTCTTTTCACAATTAGTAACGTTCCAGAAGCGTTGCAACCTTTCAAATCTTATAAATAGCGGTTGATTTCGAATTTTTTTACTATTCTTCTTCTCCATCTTCACCCCCCCTTCATCTCACCATTAATATTTCATATTTTGTTGATTTTTACACTTCTACTTCGCCGATTTCTGTTCTAATTACATAAAACTTCTTCTTTTCTCACTCTCTTCTCATTACTCTCAGAATTGAAGTACGACTGAAGAGTTATAGGGATGTTGTAACCATTTGGTAAGTGTTTGGGAATAGGTGTTTTCCTTGTAGCCTTGAAATCAAGGAAAGGGAGCGGTGGTAATCTTGTATCTGTGAAATCATGAGTGGTTGGAGCGGTGTTAACCTTGTAGCCGTGAAATCAAGGGGAATGTAGTTGGATAGTGATATTAATAAAACTCTGCACAATCCAGCGTTGCGTGTGACTAGACTTAGGAGTAATCTGAACCTGTATAAAGTCCGGTGTGTTCTTTCCTTTTTCCCATTTTATATTTATGTTTCTGTGTTTGTGTTTGATTCTATGTCTGTGATCATCTCTGTTGTGTGTGATTCATATAGTAGATCATTTAAGTTTTAGATTTTTGTATATTCCTTAGAAAAATTATTCACCCCCCTCTAATGTTAGTCTTGCCTTAAGATCCACATTCCGCGTTATCTAACAAATAGGAGTAGCCAACGGACCCACATCTTTATTGGCTACCTCCTCATCACCAGTTTCTTCTTAAGTCTTCGCGACCTTGCATCGCTGGGACACGATAGGGGGAAATTCCTTTTGCAGTCCGGAGGACTCTCTCCTTCCTTAGATTCCGCCTTCCCTTTTCCAACAACGGTTGGCTGGAACATTGTAAGATTAGTAGGGAGTAAGCCCGTTCAGCGAAGAAACCGCTCATCTAGTATGTTCTCAGTAGAACGAGCTACGGTCAGGATAGCTCTCAACACTCTTGATATGATATGCCTTTGGGTGCTGGAGGAATGCTTGTTACAGAAGCACAAAGTTAACTTAGAGCCTATGACTTAACTAACTTAAAGCACAAAGCAATAAAAGATACTTACTTCCAACCAACCAGCGCCTTGCAAATCTAGAAGGACGGCGGACGAAGTACCAATCATGCTTAAAAATATCAAGTCTACTCAACGAGCCCAGGATGAATCGGGACTGGATATGTGCCTTCAGGTAATACAAGGAAGGCGCGTTGTTAGTCCTCCTCTTAATCTTAAAAAGAGACCGGATACCCTCTTCGGTGGGTTTTATGTGCAGGTGCTCCCTAAATAAGATGCAGGTACCAAGGAGGAAAGCATATGCATTCAGATGAAGCTACAATGGCGCTAAACGAAAGTAACACCGCATATCTCAGACCAGGTTGCAAGACGGGGGAACACATCCAGAAATGCACATGCGCCTGCTTCAGGCAGTGTATCCTTTTGGAGGTGCGTGCGCCTTATCCTCCTCTCGGTGAACGTGAATGTCGCCCCAAGGTATGATGAATATCTTACATATACGCCTCAGCACACCTTCATGAAGATGCGATGGCACCGAATCCGGCGGACTGTCAACTATGATAGCACCCGCCATCATATCTGGCGCCTTGAGTGTGTCTCCGTCCTCGATATCTACGTCTTCTTCCTCCTAGGGATTCTCCTTTGTTGCAGTGGTTTCTTCCAGCACCGACCGTTCAGTCGGGTGCTCGGACGTTTTTTGCGGGTCTATCCCCTGCTAACCTTGGTTGGGCACTTTCGGTGGGCCTATGAGCTGGGAGGGGAGGACGCTTCTGAGGTCTCAAGCTTGCTGTCCACCAAACTAGTACTGCTGGATGACCCTAGCTAGGACGGTGAGTGCTAAAAGCTTCGAATTCCAAAGCGTGTTATTTCTTGGATGATCTTGTTTCCATTGCTAGCTATACTTTCAATATAGTTGCATTAGACATCGTACTGATTAACCTGTGCCCCTCGTGCAACGACGCGCATTCTACGCATCAAGGGATCATAGAATATTTATTTCTTTCTCATGCGAAGTCGTATAGCCATGTAACTTTGGGAGACTACTATTGGGGTCATTTTCCATGTTCATGATTTTTTTCGATTTTTAAATGACCATTTTGCCCCTGGTGAATCTTGTTTTGCCTATAACTTTTGATTAGTAAGGGGTTTTGACTTGAAACCACTTACATTGGATTCAGATGATGGTTTACCTTTCCGTAGAGTGGTCACATTAGCCAAATGGACTTACCAATTGGGAGAAATTACTGAAACAAGGTCTAGAAAGTGAAAAACAGCTTAACCGGGCCTAATTAGGGTGATTAGTGAGTGGGCCCATAACCCATTTTGGGATTAGGGTTATGGGAAGGCTGATAGGGTTAGAAAATTCAGTTTTATCATTTTCCAGCCGCCACTTTTTGCTCCTTCAAGTCTAGCCATGACCTCCACCTTCTAATTTCATTCTAAATCGCTCCTAATCGCTTTCTAATTGAAGATTAGGCCAAGCTACGTCAAATCAAGGGGAAACAACACCAAACCAGAGTTGGAGCTGCTGTGATGCATTAGAATTCGACCCAAAACAGAGAATATTTCAGATCTATAGTTTGGTTGTGGCTAAGGTGAGTGATTTGCATTGTTTTTCACTAATTACGGCTAATTAGGGGTGATTAGTGATAATTAGCGAAATTATAACTCAGAAAAATCTGAAAAATTTTGTAAAATTCTAAAATATTATTTTAGAGCTCTGATAGAAATTTGGGCTAATTTGAATAAGTTTTGCTAATTGTATGCGTAAACATGATTAAGGGGGGTTAAGGGGACATTATGGGTTTTGGGTATGTTTGATCCATTTTAACATATCATATTGTTGTTTTAGTGTTTGTGGTTGATTACACATGTTGCTATGACTGTATGGTATGCCTTGTGATTTCTTAGAACAGTTAGAATGGTCGAAAACGTCGTCGTATGGCGAAAAATAGTCGATGGAAAAGTTGTAGGAATTTGACCCGAACCGGATCGGATCGGAGGAAGGAGGCACGACACGACCCAATCATGACACCCTACTCGTGGCCAGTAACATGAACCTACCTGATGACATGGAGGACACAGAGCACCATAGGCCAGAAGCTCACGACCGATCAGAAGCACCCCGACCCGGTGGAAGAAGCATGAACCGATCCGATGCTTGGAAGAAGTATCACGAACCGAACCGCCAGGGGGAGGACATCACGAACCGATCCGAACTGAAGAGGGAATCATGACCCAAACTGAAGAAGGGGGGAATATGACCCAACCCCAATGATGATTCCGAACTGAACCAAATGTGAGAAGAAGGACCGAACCGATCCGGAGAAGACCAGAACCCAAGATGCAAAGGTAGTCTAAATAAGAAGTAGAACTCAGGATCCAGATGTGAACCAATGAGTTGACTTCATGATTGGACTTTGCTGCGGGACATGTGCAACGGGGATATCAACGTCCATAGCTTTGATTCACCATTGAGAGACGGATATTGGCTATGGATTAGGGCAGTGAAGTCATCATGGCTTCATGGGGGCAAAGTGATCGTAGTAAGGCTATGAACCAGTGCAGTGGAGTTGTTGTGACTTCATAGGGAAAAGTGGACATAGCAAGGACTAGTGGTTATGGATCAGTGCAGTGGAGTTCCCATGACACGAATGGGCAGAGTGATCATAGCAAGGATTTGGGTGATCAAAGTGGTGGATATTGTATGCTTTACGCACTGAGTGAGAGATGTCAGGATGGTTGCTATGTTTAATTGTTTGCCATCGCTATGACATGCACACCCTACCCCCGTTATCTTGACACCATTTGTTAGTGTTACCTTAGAGTATTGTACATCTTGTTGTGCTGACTCTTTGGTTGCAGGTTCAGGTGTGGTTTAGTATACCTGTTATTGTTCTGTTTTGTTGCTTATCGCTCATACTAGACTTTTGTCTGACCCAGAGTTTTATGTCTTTTCTTATTACTCTAGGTGCTCTTAAACGGGCAGACTAGGGACAGGTTAGCTGGTTGTGCACGAGTAGCTGTCCGGAGATGAGCTGGAGGCTTACACGTACTATTCTCTATATATTCTCCCTGTGTCACTGCTGGTTACTACTCATTAGTAGTGTACCTTTCCTTTCTTTTGCTTTAGAGACAGTTTTAAAGTTGTAATAATGATGAAGTGGAACATAAGCTATATTTGGATTTTCCGCTGCTACGATGTTTAGTTTTCAGCTTATGCACTGTCTCGCCTGTTTTATGTCAAAGTATGTTATTATTATATTTTATTCCATGCGCTGTGAGATATGATACAGGTTCTTTGTATTGATTCATCGCTTTAAACCCCTTTCCTTTCCTTTTCTTTTGGCGACCATCCCGTGCTGGTTGGGCATCGGTACAGCGCATTTCAGGGAAATGCTGGCTGGTGCGGGGCGGGCCGTCACATTTTGTATCAGAGCTCTAGGTTGCATAGTTAACCTAGGGAAGGACACCAGGGAGAGATAGTATACGTATATGAGAGCGCGTATTTGTGATATTTTGGTTTTCAAAAGTTATATATATACTATTAGTATATTTAAGGATGAAGTCGCACTGCACTGACACCACTGAAGAGATGGTTAATCGTTTCTCCTTACAGATTGAACGATGAGCCAATACACGAGGAATACTGGTAGAGGAGCCAATAATGGGAATCCTCCTGATATGAGGACGATGTTCACTGACTTCATGAGAGAGATGCTTAGGAATGTTCAGAGGGCAGTTCCTAATGCTATAAATGGTGGTGGTGCAGCGGTGCAGGCGCCTAGGGACGATTTCGCCAAACTTTGTAAGGACTACACTAGTCTTGGTGGGAAACCGTTCCACGGAACAGAATCGATTACAAAAGTTTAGGATTGGATCGATAATTGTGAGCGCATCTTCGAGGACTTAGGAATCGATGATGCAATGAAGAGAAAGCAAGCATCGCGTCAACTGCAAGGACATGCTATGAATTGGTGGAATGCTATTAAGGCAGCCACTCCCGAGGATCAAGTTACATGGAATCAATTTAAAGCTCACTTCAGTGGCAAGTTTATCCCTGCTTCTCAGAAGTCGGAGTTGTTTAGGAAGTTCTTGGAGCTTAAGAAGAATGGTAGGGTAGTCTCGGAGTACATTGCTGAGAAGTATGGATTATCCCTTATTGACACTCCTAAGAAGAAGAATGAGAAGTTCATAACAGGCTTAGATCAGTACTTGGGGGAAAGGCTTACCAAACATATTGATGAGACTTTTGAACCAATTGTTGGAAACGCGTTGAGATCAGAGATCCTTCATCCTAAGCCCAAGGCTGAAGTCGTTATTGCATTAGCAGAAGGGCCAAAGCCGCAGGCAAGTAGTGGAAGAAAGAATAATTCTCAGAACAAAAGGAAACAGAATCAGACCAAGGATGGTCAGAAGAAGAGTAAGAAAGATGTTGAGTCCTTTAGCTGTGGCAAGAAGCGCCACTATGCCAAAGAATGTCGAGCGAAACCAGCGACTGGAACTGCTTCAACTGTGGCCAAGTGGGACATCACAAGGATAAGTGTCCGCAACCCCCTAAAGAGAAGCATATTGTGAAAGCATATGCTATTAATGTTGTTCCTTCTTCATCGAATGCCCTAATTGCGGTGGAGAAAGGAAAGAATGTCGCCATTCAACATATGCTTTCTATTTATGAAATTCCTGTTCGAGTATCGTTTGATACTGGGTCTTCTCGTTCCTTCATATCTAGTGACCTGGTAGATAGGTTGGGATTGGAACCCGAGATAGTCGATAGACCTTTAGCGGTAACAAACCCGATTGGTGGTTCGACTAGCCTTAGCATGGTTTGTCGAAATTTGGTTTTATTGAGTCATGGATGCATGTTTGCTTGTGATTGCTTTGTTTTGGGCTTTACTGGGTTTGGCATTACTTTGGGAGTCGATTGGCTCCAAAGTTATGGGGTGCTGGTAGACTGTGAGGGATTTTCGGTGACTATTAGGGCTAATGATGGGCGAAGGGTAGTATTTGGTGGCTTACCTAGTGATGAGGTGATGGCTAGTTTTCTAAATTCCCTCGACATCATGCAGGATGAGTTAGTAGGAATTCCCGTTGTTGGCTAGTATCCGGATATCTTCGAGGAAGTGACCGAACTTCCACCACATCGAGAGATTGAGTTCCGTATTGATTTAGTGAAAGATGCCAGACCTATAGTGATGCTACTTCGTCGTATGGCGCCAAGGGAGCAGCGAGAGCTCAGGGTGCAAGTGAGCGATCTTTTGACGAAGGGATTTATCAGAAGAATTGTTTTTGAATAGGGAGCACCAGTTGTGTTTGCTACCAAGGCAGATGGTTCCCTTCGATTGTGTATGGACTACCGCGAGTTGAATAAGGTGATGCGGTAGAATAAGTATCCTCTACCGCGGATAGATGATTTGTTTTATCAGTTGAGTGGCATGAGAGTGTTCTCCCAGTTGGATCTCGCGACAGGTTTTCGTCATCTTAGAGTGGAAGCTGAAAGTATTCCTAAAACAACATTTTGGATGCCGTATGGATTCTATGAGTGGTAGGTCATGCCATTCGGGTTGACCAATGCACCAGCCTATTTTGTGGATCTTATGAATAGAGTATTCAGGGATCAATTGAATAAGTTTGTTCCTTATGTTCGTAGACGATATCTTGGTTTACTCGAGGACAGAGGAAGAACACAAGGAACATTTGAGGATAGTGATGGAGGTGTTGAGGAAACACCAATTGAAAGCGAATTTTTCTAAGTGTCACTTCTGGAGGAGGGAAGTGAGGTTCTTGGTCCATGTTGTTTCAGAGAATGGTATTGCTGTGGACCCTGCAAAGGTGGCTATGGTACAGGATTGGTTTACGGCCAAGAATGCAACAGACGTAGTGAGATTCCATGGAGTACCTAAAAGCATTGTGAGTGACCGAGACCCATTGTTTACTAGTGGGTTTTGGAAGAGCTTACAAGAGGCTCTAGGGTCGGAATTATATCTTAGTACTGCGTATCATCCTCAAACTGACGGTCAAACAGAGGGGGTGAATCGTGTATTAGAAGATCTCTTGAGAGCTTGTATATTATATTTTGGTGGATCATGGGATGACCATTTGCATCTCGTTGAGTTTGCATATAATAATAGCTACCAATCTAGTATTGGAATGGCTCCATTTGAAGCTTTATACCGAAAACCGTGCAACTCACCGTCATGTTGGTTAGAAACTAGTGAGAAATTTGTGCTTGGGCCAGATCTGATAAGAGAAACCTCAGACAAGATCAAGATCACTCAATAGCGAATGAAGGCTGCCCAAGATAAGCAGAAGAGTTATGTTAATAGAAGGAGAAGGGAATTGAAATTCTCCGTTGGTGACCTAGTATTTGTCAAGATCTCTCCATTAAAGAATCGTATTCGATTTGGTAGGAGAGGAAAGTTGGCACCAAGATTTTTTGGTCCATTCCCAGTTCTTGAACAAGTTGGGAATTTGGCGTATAAAGTTGAATTACCAGACAAGATGGCGGGAGTTCACAACGTATTTCATGTTTCCCAGTTAAGGAAATTCGTGCACGACCCCGATGTGACTATTTCACCTGATCAGTTGGATGATGTTGAAGTAGAACCCGAGGCGGTTGGGAACCGCATGCCGATTCTTATTGTCGAGCACGATACGAAGCAACTCTGAAGGAAAGCGGTGGATCTAGTCAAAGTTCAGTGGGACGAGAATGAGAATGACTGTACCTGGGAGATAGAGGAGAGCATTAGAAAGACGTGTCCAGAACTCTTTGCATAGTAAGATTCTAATTGCGATTTAGTTTTCTGCATGTTAGGATAGACTTGTTTGTTTGTTTTGTATGTTTTATTGTTGTGAATGGTTGATAGGCATGTGGGATCCTTTGCTTATTTCTTAGTTAAGGAATTTCGGGGGCGAAATTTCTTAAGGGGGAAAGAATGTAACGACCCGCATTCTACGCATCAGGGGATCGTAGAATATTTATTTCTTTCTCATGTGAAGTCATATAGCCATGTAACTTTGGAGACTACTATTGGGGTCATTTCCCATGTTCATGATTTTTGCCGATTTGTAAATGACCGGTTTACCCTTGACGAATCTTGTTTCGCATATAACTTTTGATTGGTAAGGAGTTTTGACCTGAAACCACTTGCATTGGATTCGGATGATGGTTTACCTTTCCGTAGAGTGGTCATATTAGCCAAACGGACTTATCAATTGGGAGATATGGTTGAAACAAGGTCTAGAAGGTGAAAAACAGCTTAACCGGGCTAATTAGGGTGATTAGTGAGTGGGCCCATAACGCATTTCGGGATTAGGGTTATGGTAAGGTTGATAGAGTTAGAAAAATTGGTTTTTATCATTTTCCAGCTACCACTTTTGTTCCTTCAAGTCTAGCCATGGCCTCCACCTCCTAATTTCATTCCAAATCGCTTTCTAATGGAAGATTAAGCCAAGCTACGTCAAATCAAGGGGAAACAATACCAAATCAGAGTTGGAGATGTTGTGTTGCATTAGAATTCGACCCAAAATAGAGAATATTTCAGATCTATAGTTTGGTTGTGGCTAAGGTGAGTGACTTGCATTGTTCTTCACTAATTACCACTAATTAGGGGTGATTAGTGATAATTAGCGAAATTATAACTCAGAAGAATCTGGAAAAATTTGTAAAATCCTAAAATATTATTTTAGGGCTCTGATAGAAATTTGGACTAATTTGGATAAGTTTTGCTAATTGTATGCTTAAACATGATTAAGGGGGATTAAGGGGAAATTATGGGTTTTGGGTATGTTTGATCCATTTTAACATATCATACTGTTGTTTTGGTGTTTGTGGTTGATTATACATGTTGCTATGATTGTATGGTATGTTTTGTGATTGCTTAGAACAGTTAGAATGGTCGAAAACGTCGTCGTGTGACGAAAAATTGTCGCTGGAAAAGTTGTAGGAATTTGACCTGAACCGGATCGGTGGAAGGAGGCACAACCCGACCCGATTGTGACACCCTACTCGTGGCCTGTAACACGAACCGACCCGATGACTTGGAGGATGCAGAGCACCACTGACCAGAAGCTCACGACCGATTCGAAGCACCCCGACCCGATGGAAGAAGCACGAACCGATTCGATGCCTGGAAGAAGTATCACGAACCGAACCGCCAGGGGGAGGACATCACAAACCGATTCGAACTGAAGAGGGAATCATGACCCAAACTGGAGAAGGGGGAAATACGACCCAACCCCAATGACGATTTCGAACCGAACCAAAGATGAGAAGAAGGACCGAACCGATCCGGAGAAAACCAGAACCCGAGATGTAAAGGTAGTCCAAATAGGAAGTAGAACTCAGGGTCCAAATGGGAACCAACGAGTTGACTTCATGATTGGACTTTGCTGTGGGACGTAGGCAAAGGGGTTATCGACGTCCATAGCTTTGATTCACCACTGAGAGACAGATATTGGCTATGGATCAGTCCAGTGAAGTCATCATGGCTTCATGGGGCAGAGTGATCATAGCAAGGCTTTGAGCCAGTGCAGTGAAGTTGTTATGACTTCATGGGGTAGAGTGGACATAGCAAGGACTAGTGGCTATGGATCAGTGCAGCGGAGTCGCCATAACTCCATGGGGGTAGAGTGATCATAGCAAGGGTTTGGGTGATCAGAGTGGTGAATATCGTATGCATTACGCACTGAGTGAGAGTTGTGAGGATGGTTGCTATGTTTGTTTGTTTGCCATCACTATGACATGCACACCCCACCCCCGTTATCTTGACACCCTATGTTAGTGTTACCTTAGAGTATTGTACATCTTGTTTGAAGGTTTGGTGTGCGTGTTTGTCAAGTATGATACACACAAGGATCGTGTAATATAACGAACAATATTCAAGTAAGAAGTAATAGCTAATCACAGAAACAGTATCACAGATAAGTAAATGCAGTAAAAGGAAAATCACACCAGGGATTTTTATACTGGTTCGGAGCACCGTCCTACGTCCAGTCCCAGACCTCTCTCTGGATTTTCAATAATCAACTATCTCGCTTCACCCGGAGGAACCGGTTCACAATACCCGAGCAGCCGAACGGGATTTCACGCCTCTTACAACTCGAGGACTTCACAACTCTGCCTCTCACAACACGGAGGACTTCACACAAGATAAGTTGACTTGTAATTTGACAATGTGTGTTCTTAATAACACGAATTTATCAATTCTTGTACAACCTTCCTATAATCTTATCCTCAAATAGAATTTGAATTCGTGAAGATTTGGAAGATGATATCATGTTTGAATCAAAAGAATAGTATGTAGATTCTAGGATTCAACAGCGATATAAGAAAATTATAAATTTTTGAGTGCTTTGAATGATCAAGAATGAAATCAGCAATAGATAGAATAGATAAAAAGAATTTGTTTTTTGAATTGATGATTTCATATTGTATTTATAGAAGATAAAGATTTGTAAACATTGGTGAAGAGAAGTATTGAATAGAAATGATTTTAGATGATAGGAAAAGGAAGCAACCATTGATGAATGAAGATGTCTGTACGAAGAGTTGCTTTCAGTTCGAAGACCAGTCGACAGGTAAAAAATAACCAGTAGACTGGTATTTGAATATATATACGTTATATACATATGTGCACGTCATTGTTCATTTCTACCCAAAAATAGTCGACCGTATGTATTGAAACTGGTCGACCGGTTTCTGGCATTATGCACAATGAATGTGCATTCATATATATAAATATATATTCAAACTACTGAGGTATATGATTATTTGAGGATAGATTTTAACATTTTTAACATAACTAAATCACTAAATAATCAACCTCTAACTTTCAATACCATTGAATCTCTTCTTTTTGTCGATCTTGAAATTTCTCCTTGTCATTAATCAAAATGCCATGAATTCCTTGATTCAACATTCTCCCCCTTTTTGATTGATGACAACATGCTCTAAAAGTGTTTCTAACTCCCTCTCAATATGTACTCCCCCTGAAATATATATTAAACAAATCTGCAAAACATACTGTTAGTAACATTTTTCTCCCCCTTTGTTATCGACAAAAAGGAGTAGATATCATACAAATACCATAACTTAAGCATGAAATGCACAAGGATTGTAGCATACAATACACATCAGACATTGCCAAACAAGTCATGTATCTATGAGTTAATACGTACAAACCCAAAATGAAATACAACACTATTTATGTACAAGTGCTGAGTTAAGTCTTGCTAAAATAAAATATAATACCAAAAGACGTGGATGAAAAGAACTACTGAGGTGGAGAATCGGATTCAGTTGTATGCCAATTCATGATTTCTTTATTTCCTTCTTCTTCCTTGTCTCCTTCGTCTTGAATGTCTTCTTCCTCAGTCTCGGTTTCCCCACAACCACGTCCAACAGTTGCTCTAGAACTTGTGCCTTCCTCTGAAGATGACCATGTAAAAGTAGGAGGCATTGGACGTTTGCCTGGGTCTTGTATGTGCGTAGAGGAGGATGACGATGCACATGAAATTGCATCCCAAAGAGTATCAAAGAAAGAATTAAGTTTTGAGAACCGTTTGTCAAGCTTTGTATCTAAACGTTCGATTTTGTTGTCAGTACGCTTAAGTCTTGCTTCAAGAAGGAATTGATTCCGTGCAATTTGTTCAAGTGAATCTTTAGTTTACAAGTGTGGTTGAAGGAGTTTAACCTCTTCCGGTTTAGGTTTGGAGGACTTAGACGAAGTGCTTTCTTGGCAAGCTTGTTGTTGATATTAGTTGAAGGGTATGATATTCAAACACGATTCAGGAAGCTTCATTCTCTTTCTTGATGCTTTGTCGATACATTTTGGTTTGGATACTTTTGATTCAGGAGATTTGAGACCACAATCGAGTAGAAGACGCATGATATATTCATTGTGGAACAAATGTGGTCTTGTACGATCGTTTAAAGCAAAATCTCATCAAAGATCATACTTATCCAATTAATTTCTATGTCTCCATATATCGCGTACAAAGCCTTAAAATTATCTTTATAGATGGCATCGAAATTACCAACTCTCGGTAATAAAGAGTGCGTAATAGCATGACGTAAAATTCGAGCAGTAGGCCATAGGTTAATAGCTTTTGTACTAACTTTATGATCTTTAATAAATAGATGACTCACCTTGTCTCGAGTATGAACCGTACAGAAATCGCTAGAGAACCTTCTTCCATTATTAGGCGAACCAAGAACCGTAGCCATTCGTTCCTTTGAAATGAATATGTGCTCACCACAAATAACGGACCATAGACGATGAGCAACATTCTCAAGTTTAAACTTTTCTAAGTTTAGATTAGCATAGAACGACTTAATCATGAGATGATTGATTTCCACGTTGTTCTTATCAATATTTAGGAGATTTTGAATATGAGCTCAGTTTGCTAATTCTTGAACATCGTAGAGAATGAAATCAGAGAAATTGATGAAATAACCTTCATGGATTGTATAATCTTTCGTAGCATTTCATCTCTTCACTGCTATTGGATCCATTAACCATTGTTTGATGTTGGAATCAATGGGTTGGAGTTGAGTAGAACTTGATTTCCTTAATCTCTTTTGTGGTGGAGCCATTGATTTTGTAGGAGAAAGAAATTTGGTTTTTTTTTTTGTTTTCAAAGGGTTTGAGAGTATGAGAGAAATAAAAGGAAGTGAATGGGTGAGTTGATAGAACCGACGTGTGGATTGGGATTTTTTAAAAATAGAAAAACACGTAACCGGTCGACCGTGTGGATTTCACCGGTCGACTGGTGAAATTCCAACTAGTCCACTGGTTGATGAAAAAGTCATATTTTTCCAAAAAGGTAAATGGTCGACCATAAAGTTCATACCGGTCGACCGGTAAATGAAAAGTATGTTTTCCAGAGACTTTTCCGGTCAACTGGTGGATTTTGGCGATTGACCGTTTTTCCTGAGCTTTGTTTTTCCTATTTTATGAGATTTTTAGGAACTCTGCAGCATTGTATAAAAAGAATTTATTTCAAAAACATGAAAGAGTCAACCAAAATACATGAAAAAACAAACAAAAGAAATATTTTAATATATTGAAAACAATCATTATCCAACAAAGTAAAAAGTAATATAAGATCAATGGGAGGTGGATGACTTGTCTTCGGAATTTTCTTTGATATTCGTAACTCTTGGTGTCCATGGCGACCAAGTTTCCTTTTCTCCTTCATTTCTCATGTAGTTATGATCCCAGGAATTAGGACTCCTAGAAGAAGATGGAGCATGTGGTATTGGTTCATGAACTCCGTGTTTGTCCGTGCTACAGAAAAATGATGCCATGCCTTGCAAGAGAGTTAAGCGATCGGATGTGAGTTTTTTGTTCGTAATGTAGTTGACGTTGGAGATCCATCTGATGTTTCTGGTAGTGGTGAATCTCACTTATCTCCTCTCTAGTCCGTCGGGAACAAAATAATGCTTTATTAGCATGTTTGGACTTTGGTGTATATCTGGGGGTATGCGAACATTCTGGTCTACTTTTAGGTGTCTCTGGAGAATAGTATTCCTTCGGTTCAGAACTAGTGGCCGAGATATGTGATCTCTGAGCACATTCGTCGCAGATGTGTGCCATTTTGGATATAACTAAACTCGTTTAAAAATGGACTCAAAGGAAGTAGATGCAGAAAGGAGAAGGAAGGAACATATATATATATATATAGGGTTTTCTAAATAAAAAAATGGTTAAAAACATTCAGAGCATATATACCATTAGAAAAATGTAAAGCTCATAATTGTTTACTAATAATAACAAAAGCTACTTAATAGCTAAGATATAAAAAAAATGAAAGTGCCGTTTAGAAAAGAACTTGACAATGTATTTTTATCGTTTAGTCTTTATATATCAAGTTCAGTTCTAGAGATCAATCCAAGCTCTCTACGCAGAGAAATAAAACTTGATTCCAGTAGAGGCTTAGTAAAAATGTCCGCTAGTTGATGTTCATTCTGGACATATTCGAGACATATTGTTCCTTTTTTCAGTATTATCTCTTAAGAAATGATGTCGAATATCAATGTGCTTTGTTCGACAATGATTGACTGGGTTTTTCGATAAGTTGATCGCACTTGTGTTATCACATTATATGATGGAGTTTGATAAATGAATATCAAAATCACGAAGTGTTTGTTGCATATATAGTACTTGAGCACAAGCTAGAGCTGCTGATATATACTCAGCTACACATGTCGAGAGTGAAACCCAATTTTGTTTCTTACTAAACCAAGAGACAAGTGATTTTCCAATAAAATGGAACGTACCACTTGTACTCTTTCTATCCATACGAGAGCCGCCGAAATCAACATCACTATAAGACACTAGTTCGAATGGACAATCTTTTGGTTAGAAAAGACCAAAGCCTTTGGTTTTATTAAGATACCGTATTATACGTTTTACAGCTCGTAAATGTGATTCTTTAGGATTTGCTTGAAACCTTGCACACAAACAAACACTCATCATTATATCAGGACGACTTGCGGTAAGATAAAGAAGAGAACCAATCATGCTTCGATATAACTTCTGATCAACATTCTTACCATGTTCATCTTTTTCAAGATGTGTAGTCGTACTCATAGGATACGGTTTACCAGATGTATTTTCTAAACCGAAGCAGTTGATAAGATTTCAATAGTATTTTTCTTGATTAATAAAAATAACGTTAGAAAGATGTTTGATTTGTTGACCAAGAAAATATGATAGTTCTCCCATATGAGACATTTCAAACTCTTTGGTCATAATATTTGCAAACTCTTTGCAGAGTTTATCGTTTGTTGAGCCAAAGATAAGGTCGTCTACATATATTTGGATAACTAATATATCTTTTTGAGAATGTTTGATGAATAAAGTCTGATCGACTTTACCAATTTGAAATCCAGAATCAATGAGATAGCTTTATAAACGTTCATACCAAGCATGAGGTGCTTGTTTTGTCCATATAAAGCTTTCTTAAGTTTATATACGTGATCTGGATGTTTCTCATGTACGAATAAGGGAGGTTGTTCGACATATACATTCTCTTTGATAAACCCATTTAGAAAAGCACTTTTGTGACGACCCGAAATTTTGGGGCCAATTTAAAATTTTTGTTTTAGAAATTTTAATGGATTTTAATGTTTAAAAATAATTTATTTTAAATAGGAACGATTAAAATTTATTTTAAAATGAATAAATTCAATTTAATTATAAAAGGAGTTTAAAACAGCGCTGCAGTTTGAAAATTTGAATTTGAACTTTGACCGAATGTACTAGATTCAAAATAAATCAGAATTGAGCGAAACCAGAAATATTTAAATCTGTTTAATCATATCTTTCTAACGAATCTGAAAAATTGAAATTTCATAGCGGAAATAAAAAGTTATGGCCAATTCAATTTTTAGAAAAGTCGCTGTAGAAATTATATATATATTATATAGGGCCCGAAAGGCTACTTTTCACATATGAAGGAATTTCGACTCAAAACCACTTCCATTGAGTTCGGAATGACGTTTCAGCATTGAAAAACAGTAAACACTTTTATATTTTGAGTTTCGGAGTTTATTTGGTTAAAAATGTATTTTTAATATTAAATATATTGGCCTTAAAAATAGTCATTTTTCAAATGACCTCGGTTTTCGATGAAACCACTTTTGTTGGAACTGGAATGTCAAATTATTGCTAAGTTTCAATTTTCATAATTTTTCGAATCAATATGTGAGCATGGCAAAGGAAAACGTGTTTTGACTGTTTCAGTCAAATTTAATCGACTAGAAAATGGCCATTTTTCCAACAATCTCAGAATTCAACGAAATTAGTCTCGTTAGAACCGTATCGTCAAAACGTAACTAGAAATATTTTTTCTGGAATTTTTAGAGGTAGTATGTGACCCCGGTAGTTTAAAATGTACATTTGAATTTAATAATTAACTGATTTATAATTAAATTTAAAGAAAAACATATCGTAACAGCCGAATTGGGTTACGAAACATATTCCAATGTGTCCGAAATGGGGGCATTTGGCTAGGGGCGACACTCGTTGGGTTTGTATCGGAGTTCGTATGAGTGAACGAGCCTTATTTGAATTAATAAGAATTAATTAATAATAATATACATGGGAAATACACCTATATATACGCTATACGGTATAACCCTAATCCGTTTTCTCTTCAGCCGCCGTATACGAAATCCATGGCCACCGAGCTCCCATCTTCCTTCCCTAATATCTTCTAATCCACATCGAATCAGGCCAAGCTCCTTAGGCGATTTTGAAGAGGACCACACTCTCTTCAAATCAGTACGGTAAGATCTTCTCTGGTGGCGCGTTGCTCTAGAACTGGGCCCGCAAACAGTCGTTGTCGCGACCGGAATTCCTCCCCCCAGGGCCGCGCAAGTTGGACGTGGACCCCACCGCCTGGAGCGCCTCTCCGAGCTCCCCGTCGTGACGACCGCCGATCAGCACCACGGGCTCTGTACTGGCAGCGAACTCGAACCCTAAGTTCGAACAGAACACGTGAAACAATCGGCCAAGTTTAACAGAGGGAGAAGAAAGGTTGTTTATTAATTAATTAAACCATTTATTTTATTTAAATTGTTTACCACACCAATCGAACCATAACTAATCCAAACAAACACGAAATTTAATGATTTCAGAAGCTGTGTGATCGTGTGACTAAGATCTACGCATCTAAACTGACTGGAGCTGATTCTGAACAGTTTGAATTTTGGCCAAAATCCGCAACGATTGTGAGAATTCTCTATTTTTAAGAATTAAATTTATTAATTCATGATTGTGATATAAATCAAAATTCGCTGTTAAGTTTAATTGATTATTACGTGATTTGATTTGGCTGATAATGCTATCATGTTGATATGTGGATTGGATGTATCGTTTTGGTTGTAATAAAATGATTGAAACAAAATTTTCATGTTTGTTGAAACAAGAATAGATTTCTCATTTTTGTCGCATTAGAATTGGCGAGTAAACTTGTCATGAATATTGTGTTGAGATTAACATCGTCGAAAATGTTATTATTTTTGTCGATTAGAATTCGCGAACAAAAATGTTATTATTTTTGTTATTGAATTGAACATCACCAAATTGTCACTATTTTTGTCGCATTAGAATTGGCGAACAAAAATATTATTTTAGTGAACTAAAATGTACATCGCCAAAATGTTATTATTTTGTCGCATCAGAATTGGCGAACAAATATATGTTAAACATTAAAATCTCATTTTAACGTAAAAAAAAAGAATGAAAATAATTGGTAAATAAAATAGGTTGAACATTAAAATACCATTTTTAATGTAAAACAAGTAAACAAGAAAATGAACATATTTTGAAAATGAAAATAAGATTACATTAAATTCCCTCTTTTAATGTAAAGGTAGAAAATTAGAGAAATGTACAAAAATTTGATATAGGAAATATGATCACATTTTGTTTAAGAAAAGTATAAGAACAAAATATACACTTTTGTTTAGGAAAAGGAAAAAGAACAAAAACCATATTTTTGTTAGAATGAAAGGAAAAAGAACAAAAACCATATTTTTGTTAGAATGAAAGGAAAAAGAACAAAAACCATATTTTTGTTAGAATGAAAGGAAAAAGAACAAAAACCATATTTTTGTTAAATGAAAGGAAAAAGAACAAAAATTTCATTTTTGTTTAAAGAAAAAGAAAAGGAACAACATATTTTTGTCAGAATTTGTTAGTGAATAAAAGAACAACATATTTTTGTCAGAATTTGTTAGTGAATGAAAGAACAACATTTTTGTCAAATTCTTGTTAATGGATAAAAGAACATTTTTGTGAATACTTGATTTGTGAAATATAATATCACATTTTTGTGAATACTTGACTAACGGAATAGAATCAACATTTTTGTGAGAACTTGATTAATTAAAAAAAATTATCTCATTTTGTTGCATTAGAAATTTATGAATAAAATTATCTCATTTTGTTGCATTAGAACTTTATGAACAAAATTATCATTTTGTTGCATTAGAAGTATTAAACAAGAATCATATTTTGTTAACATTAAAAGAATTATACAGGAATTAACATTTTTGTTGACATTAAAAGAATTATACAGGAACTAACATTTTTGTTGACATTAAAAGAATTATACAGGAATTAACATTTTTGTTAACATTAAAAGAATTATACAGGAAATAGCGTTTTTGATAACATCAAAAAGATTTAACAAAAAATCACATTTTTGGTTAAAGAAAAGAGTTGAAACAAAAATTCCCATTTTTGTTAAAGAAAAGAAGTGAGACAAAAATTCACATTTTTGTTAAAGAAAAGAGATTAAAACAAAATCATTATTTTTATTTCACAAAAAGGATTTGTTCAAATATGCATTTTTGTTTACATTAAAAGTTTACAAACAAAATCATCATTTTGTTTGCATTAGAAGTTAAGAAACAAAATCATCATATTTGTTTACATTAAAAAGTTATGAAATGAAAATATATATTTTGTACATTAAAAAGTGATGAGTCAAAAACAAGTATTTTGTACATTAAAAAGTGATGAATAAAAAATGTATGCTTTTCATACATTAAAAAGAAGAAATGAAAATGTATACTTTGTATACATTAAAAAGTAGGAATTAGAATAAAAGAGACATTTTTGTCACTTTAAAAGAGATGAAGTAAAATATTCATGTTGTCATTTAAAATGAATGAGACCAAAAATATACATTTTAGTAAATAAATAATAGTTAAGATTTTATTGTCATTTGTTAACAAAAAAAAAAAGATTGAAATAAAAGATTAGAATTTTATTGTCATTTGTTCACAATAAAGGGGATTGAAAGATATATCGGTGATGCTGAAATGTTTGATGTGTTTAATATATTGTTAACTAATATTACACTCCCATTTACAAGTCATCCGACTTGTTTATGTGATTGGGTCGATAATTTTTACACATCGCCCAAGTGCACAAATAATTTATTATTTGATTGCTGGATGAAACCCCACACGGGTGTTGGGATGATCCTACACTAGTCCCAATATTTAGTGTAGAATCCACTCTGGTTGTTTATTTTGGTTGCGTGATAGTTATTTATCATGATTGTTGATTATATGCAGTATTTGGTTGTTGATTGAGTCACATTCCAATAAAGAATATTCTAGAAAAGAAGATTTTAGAATAAATTTTAGAAAAAGAATATATTTTAGAAAAATATTTTTTTTTTGAAATAAACTAGTTATTAACTAGAATAAATCATTAAATTTAGATTTAATGAAGTTTTCCAATTTGTTAACATTTAATGGAGAATGAATGAAATAAATTGGATTTGGGTTAGTCATGAATAGTGTCTTAAATAACACAGTTCTTAAACCCCGTATGAAAAGAATAATCTTTTAATTTAGATTATTAACGTTTTCAATTATATTTAATAATTGGAATAAGATGAAATGTGAGTTGGGTTTATTGTGAACTGTGTTTTAAGCGACATATGTTCTTTAACCCAACTGACAGTAAAAATATGATTTGGAATTTATAAATCTTTTATTAAGATTTAAATAGGAATTTTCCAACAGTAAAGATTTCCAATTTAATATATTAAATTGGAGTTGAATGGAATTCAAGTTTATTATAACCGAGATAAGCTTCTGTAGAAGAAAACCGATACTACATATGGAATTTAAGTGGCTTTGCCGTTATTCCATTTATATTATTGGTCGGATACAGAAATTTATAACGATTATATGTTGATTTGAATTCTGTGAAGAATCCATAGTTTTATGGAAGATGATTTGGGGTTTACCGTGAACTATGTCTTTAAATGACATTAGTTCTTTAACCTATTTAAAATTAAGATTTATTTCTTAAATCTAAATAATCATTGAATAATGATTTGTGGTATTTAAAAATAATTGGAGTTTTAATAAATCTTTAAAAGAAAGATTTAAGAATAAAGATAAAGAATTTATCTTTGATAAGAATAATTTGAATATTTTATTTATAAGAATATTCTGAATTGGAATGAGGCGTCGGATGTGTTTTTATAGTACTTGATTTTTAATTATAAAAATAAAAAAATACGTGAATTATTCGGGAAGGCCGGGTTTAACCCATTCCGAATAATTACTACGACGATGAAGAGGCGAAGATGAAGACGGTGGTTGAAGACCGACGATCTTCACATGGAATGGATGTGTTGCTACAGAGACCCTGATGGGAGTAGCTACCTTGAAGGGGCTTCAGTGGTGGCCGTCCGGACTATTGTTGACTGTTCGAATTTGGTTTTCGCTCAGACCCAGAGCATAAACTAATAAATGGATGCGTGTCTGACATTGGATTTCGTTCCGTGTGAATTAAATCAATTTTTGTTAATGTATGTCTGTTTGGTGGTAAAGGATTTATCCTCTGCTTAACACCCTGGTATATATTAATAGTGATTGATCGCATGGCGTGAATTGTCAATGTGGCACGCCAAGATGCAAATGTTCAAGGCTTTTGTTGAAAAGTAGGGCCTTGTGGGATGATCAAAGCATTGCCTATTGCGGCATAGATTTGTGTATATCGTGACTTCGTGAGCCTCACACCCCGGTATGAGTCAAAAACGGGATATGGACCGTAGGGAGTGCACACGTTTCTTTCTAGCTAGTGGTAGTGTCAGTTCTTTAACATGGCCTGGCATTTTACTTATGTGGATGATGGATTTTGAGGCGCCTCGGATTTTTATAGGCCGATAGTGGTCATATTATAGGTTCAAAGGAACCGGGAAACGTGTGTTCAGGCATAACCAATCCACTGCCGATAGGCGGGGACCGGCCCTACCGCTCCAAGGGTTCACTGCGGGGGATCCTGAGGCATTTGCTAGAGTGTCTCGAATCGGAGAGGAGCTTGCCCCTAGCCTCGACTCATGATGGAAATCCAATTTCCAATACGACCTTGCGGTTTTGATTGTAGAACTAGTATGGCGACATGATATATTGTACCCATGTCGTCTATGATTAATACATTATGATTGAAATTGCTTTTGAAATATATATACTCATAGATATGCACACTAATATTAAATCCGTTTTATCGTATCAAGCATTTTTGACCATTATAAGGTAAAACCCTATCCTCTGATTTGCGTTGCATTGTGTGATGGGACTTGGGTCTTATAATGGTTTCATTTTTCTAAAAAGCATTGCGTTGTTTAACGATTTACTTTAATTTATGCACTGGCAATCAAATGGAGTAAACCCGATTCGCGTTAGCGGCATGGTCCTGTGATTAGCCTTATTATTTAATAGGATAAGTAAGATTTCTCATACCAGTCCCATGACTGACCTGTAGTTTGTTTCACTGGCAAACTCGGGTGCCCTCATTTTCCACACGGGTAGTCGAGTAGCTTTTTGCAGATATATTTACAGGATCCTGGCTTACAGTTGAAGAGGTATTCGGAAAGCTCTGTATCCGTGTATTCCTTCCAGTTGTATATTTGTATCATTTTTTCGCTGCTATTTAAATATAATTTAAATCTCTGATATCATGGTATTTCTTTCTGTAATAAGTATTCATACTCCGTTATATTCTTGTACTCTGATGTAATTGTTGTAATCAGCAATAAAATGTTCTTCAGTTTGTGTTCTGATGTGTGTTGTTCTCATAGCAATCCATCCTTTCCTTTACTGGGAAGTTTGGGTCGTTTCAGTTGGTATTAGAACCAGGTTTACAGAGCTCAAGAACAAGACACATTAGAACCGATCGAAAGAATGCATCAGAGATTGGATTAGTGATATCCAATAAGAATAACTCGTTAGAGATGGGATCACACTACACCAGAAATGCCAATTTGGCAGTGCTCATGGCCATATCAAAATCGATTTGATACGGTTTTAAGCTGTATCAAAAAATGGCGTCTTTGTTGCTTTGATACGGTATTAAGCCGTATCATAATCACAAATTGATACGGCTTAAAACCGTATCAAATTACCAATTTAATACAGTTTTAAACCGTATCGATTTATGATTTTGATACGGCTTAAAAACCGTATCAGTTGATGTATTTGATACGACTTAAAGCCGTAGCAAATTTCTAAATTGATACGACTTAAAACCGTATCAAGTTAGCATGCTGGCACTATCAATTTCGTAGATCGACACGGTTTTAAACCGTATCTAATTTTTAAAAAAAAAAAAAAAAAATACAACAAGAGCTCCAGAATGAAAACATCAATAATTACCAGAACCTTTAACTAAAGATATAATTAAAAAAAAGATACATTCAAAATTTAGAAGTGCATTTACATTCAAATCACATTCTTATACTACTGATAGTTGCCTGAATTGTAACAACCACAATCCACAATATCCATGATACAAGTTTTCATAACATCTGTGCCTAGCATGCACTGACAAAATACAAAAGCCCAAAAAACACGTGCTTACGATGACAAAAACTTGCTGAGTCCAAGATCAGATCAACTATTTCAGCTTCATCGTTTTATGAAGTCCGAACTTCTATACTCTTTGTATCCTTGGTGTCAATAAGAACTGCACAGCATATATAGGACAAATTAAGTATACTAACAAATTATATATGTAAACTTAATTGCTGGAATCATGCAAAAATAGCTATACAAATCATATTTATGCATGCATATCTATATACACAGTTATAATTAACATGAATGACTAACGGACCATCTTGGGCTAGCAGTGATTCACAGCTCCAAATCCGATTAAGCTGGAACTAGTTATTGAACTCCACATTAGATCCCCTAAAAAACTACTGGAGTTACTCAAGTCTAGTATATAGAGTTGGTTTTAAAAACCAATACCTTAATAAACTTCTCCAGTACTCCTCCAAGATGTGTAGTTTTCAGAATTTCTGCGTTACTGACAAAGTACAAGACAAACTAATGAAGTTTAAGTAAAGAACAGTTAATAAATATGTAAGCTAAGGTACTGTTCCCTTACTTTAGAATGTCTCATAGCTAAGGAGAAGTCAATCCCCAATTTGGGAAAATTACATTCATCGTAACTTCTCTTCTTTTACCTGTACTAGCATCAACAAAAAGTGAGCTCAAGTGAATGAAATTTGGATATGCACTTGTTAAGCTTACTACCATTAACTGGTCACCAATATTGTCTAGAGCAGCGCCAAAGAAATAAGGCAAATTTGCATTACTAATATTACTGAAATGTCTTGAGCATCACAAAGGTTTGATGCAACTAATTTTTGTCCAACTCCAAATTTTTTTTTCCCACTAACCGGTATTGCTAGCATCTAACTCGCTAAAGAATCTTTTAAATAATAACACAGCTTTTGATCGAAGCACGCTCTTTGGTCCAAATATCATAATTTTTGTATCAACAAAGAGACTACAAAAGATGTTATGTTGCTGTTTACCGCTTGAAAATAAGTAAATGGAAAAATATAAGTGCATGGGAAACATAACTGGAGATTCAAATTCCTCCAAGTGACTGTAACCTTTGACCCAAATCAATATATAGATATAAGATACAATTTGCAACAAAAGGATCCTTCAGTTGTGAATTATAGAAGTTGATGCCGAGTCCTAAGTTGAAAATTATTGGTGTGATCTGCAAGATATATAAATGCCATGAAAAACATTCCATTTATGAAGGACATACCTGATAAAACAGACACATAAAAGCTAGTTCCTTACACTCTAAAAGAACGTTCCAAAAAATGCCAGCTATTTGGAGGTAGACAGCAACATTGCATATGCTCATCCATTACTATCCTTAATATGCACCTGCCAATACATAATAGGCACTTTAATGAAACTTAAATTAAGAAAGCACTATTATAAAAATACTTCATTTGATACTGCCTTCATCCGCCTTTCTCGTCGTTTCATGATGGCTCTAAAACTTGTGCTTGGCTACTACTAATATCTGTGGACTTGTTTTGTGAAATAGTGACACTTGTTTCATCCAGTCACCCTGTAATACTCATTCACTAACATACTGCATGTTTTTGTTTCTATGAATATAAGGAAGCATGCTAGTAAATAGTTGAACAAGAGGAAGAGTGCAACTTGATGTTTGGCAAAATAAATAAAACGATGCTTGAGATGACCAATGTTTGCAAATAATGTAGTGTATGCACAACAAATGTATACACATTCATCAGGGAAGAACTTGACAGCCCTTACATAACAAACAAAGCATGTTACATACACACTCCCGCACCAGTAACATAATATAATTAAAATGTTCTTACCTTTGGCGATACCGAAAGTCATACTTAAATATATCTGATGGTGCATGCTTGGACATTGTTTTTTTAAAATAAGTTATTTATCTCGGATTTTAATTCAGTTTTTCTCAGATTAAACCAAGCTAAGATCTCAGTTTTGAACTGAGTTTGCGAACTCAGTTCAAAACTGAGTTGACGAACTCAGTTCGAACTGAGTTTGCGAACTCAGTTTCGAACTGAGTTTGCGAACTAAGTTCGCAAACTGAGTTCAAAACTGAGTTAACGAACTCAGTTCGAAACTGAGTTCGTGAACTCAGTTCGCAAACTCAGTTCGAAACTGAGTTCGTGAATTCACTTAGACCATTTCCGATGTGCTTGCATCAATTTGATTTTCTTTACCCTGATAGACCATAAGTATGAAGTCTAATGATACCTGTGTTTTGCTTTGTTTTTTTTTGGCAAAGTGTACAGAAGTATGTAAACTTACGATTTTTCGATAAACCTCTAAAAGTCCAAAAAGAAAAAACTTTCTTTTGCTTCATCAAATGAACTTGATATGTTCAATGTCTAGTAATAAAAGAAAAACCTGAATTGAACTCAATCGTTTTATTATATTCAAGTGAAACATGTTATATGTTTTGGGCATAGATCACACTTTTCAATTCTGTACTAGTGAAAAAAAAAAAGAATTTGGTTTAAGTTTGTTTTTTAAATTACAAGCTATAATCATATTGATATTCGAATCTTCTCCGTCTTAATTTCATCACTTCAGGTTTGTTTTGTTTGCCGAAAACTGATAATATGTTAGAAACATGAATTAAGTGCACTTGTTGATAGGTTTTCTTATTGGCTATTAGGCTTGCTGTTTCAGAACAGCAAGCCATTGCTTTTCGCTTGCTGTTCCGAAACAGCAAGCCCTTTGTCGTTCTTACCCCTTGGTTGGATGGTGTCGCCTTCTATAATGTGTTGCTTTATTTCAGTCAGCAAAAGTCATAGCACATGGATCGCCTTCTCAACAAATTGAACAAGGTAAAAGAAAACAGTATTACCTGATCAGGAATTAAAACTCCAAAGGATTTTGAAACTGATTTAGTCGCATCAGATACAAGAGGGTAGTTTAGGTCTCCAAGTCCGCCTAATTTCCTTTCAGTTTGAACCCAAGCAAGATGGGAGAACTGCACCAAGTAATAAAATGAAAGTCATTTTGGATTAGTTTATGCCAACAAAGAATGGAAAATTAGAAAGGCAAAAGAAGGTAAAAAGGACTTTATTAGACTACAGATTTACTGATTGATCATAACTTATAATAAATAGAGGAAAAATTAGAATAATCCCCAGTTCTACACTACAGATTAATATGAACAGCCATTAAAAAACAAACACTATCAGGGTATCTTCTCAGAATAGAATTTAGATATAGATGTCTACCATGTAAGCATGCTAAAGAATTTAATGAAAATGCATCATAGTTAACAAATTTTACTGATGTAAAAAAAAAGTGAGTTTACTACAAATTAAGCACGTCTGTTGTATTATAATGTATTTTTTCCACTATAAATTTTACTAAACTTTACTACAAAGTTGCTCTGTCATCCATGTAAGTAAAACAGTGTCATCTGGCAGCAAAATAAAAAAACAAGGAATGAAAGTGAGATTTAAATTCATAAATGACAAGGCTTTTTTTTTTACAAGAATATGCCATATACAACAACATGCATTTAAACCGATTACTTGTTTTCGCATCTAAAAGTGATTCCATATCAGATGACAGAAAACTTTCAAGTGTAACGATGACACTTTGTTTTTAGGAGACTAAAACTTCAATCGATTACAAAAAGAAAAATGCCAAAACAGCAAATCTGGGTAGTCCAGAATGCTAATAATTCCAAAATCACTATAGAGCACTCACATAAGTCCTATATGTGTCTGTGACGCTACAGAATACCGTAAAAGCACTACAAAAACAAATATGCAAACAAAATCAAAATAAAAAAAAACGTCCATTTGTATGCACCCAAGTTCACATGTATGCATGTTAAATGTTTGTCGGCGAATACAGCTGTGCAAGCTATGCACATATTTTCCGATAAATCAAACATTGCTCTGAAAGAGAAACACATACCGACTGAAATACCTAAAACTTCTGTGTTTATCTTCTCAAATTCAGAATATAGGTGACTGAAAGCAGTAATTTCTGTTGCAAATGGAATGTATGTAATCAAGCATAGTCATTTCTCTCAGGTACAAGAAATTGAAAATAAACATGATACTTACCAGCGGGAACAGCAAGCATAGTCTTTCCAATGTACTCAGACAGCTTGACCTGTAATATAAATGAAAAAAAGTTAGCTGGAACATTTATCTTTCTGATAGAAACAATGTAAGTTAACTCTACTCAATAATCAAACTTTTCCTCTTTCCAAAGTCCATATAATCTCGAGCAATAATCGTTGACAGTGTTATCAATTAAATCCGAAATCCAGAATCAAACAATATATAATAATAAAGCAAAACCGATATTAAATAACGATGGACTACCCAATAAATAAACCGCAAATTCATATATAAACGCATGTATTTGGGCGTCTTATCAAATATCAATTCCTTTAATTATTTTCGTAAGTTGAATTTTGTTTTTATGGTACATGACTATATATGGCTTTTAGTATTCAATACAGTACTGTTACTGTTGGCAAATGTTGAATAAGGAAGAAGGGAATAGCATCCAGCGTATTTAAGATCACTCTTTATAAGTAAGCACTCTTCAGTAAAGTGATAGCTGGAAAGTTTGATTAAATTACTTGGCAAAATCAATGAAAAGGCAATGGTTGCCATGAGAATATTTGACATATAAAGATATAGAATTGAATTAAGTATTGGAAATGGCCACATATGAAATTCTTTCCAAGTACTCTGTCACCTAAAAACGGTTGATTAAAATTTAATATTAAACCGACGTCGAATTGTATAAGATGAATGTAAGTATTGTGCGATTTAAGACTTCTCTCTGTTTGGAAATGCAATTATTGTGGGATTATTATGTGATGAAAAAAGGTTATTACACTCATATTAGTTGAATGATCACCGTTATTGGGATCAATATGAAAGCCTGAAAGTATGTCTAGTGTCCACAATAATTTATGTCGGTCCTCCTCCTTTAGTTGCAAACAGTTCATTTCCTCTATAACTATTAGCCCAAATGCCTCACAAAGTGCAAGCTGTGGTGCAAACACTAAATAAATAATCAATTAAGCAGTAGCTTGGTACCATTTATATTTTATTATCATATAGGGTTCTTAAGATTCAGAAACCAAACCCTCCTAAAATTACCACTTTGATTCAGATTATATAGTTAGTAATTTGATGATAGACAAACACAATTGAAATTAACCAGCATCCATAAATCATCACGTTTATTCTAAAAACACGAAGGCGTGGCCCTGAATCCTAACCTGAAGATCCACAGATGATGATGCTTAGGAAAAATCAGATAAATCTGACATACGACGCTCCACACGCTCTTCTACGCTAGGGGTTCTAGTGTGGAACATCTCAAACTTGCTTAATTCCAAAACATTTTCCTGAAGCAACGCATTGCTGTTAAAAAGGAGAAAATTGCAAACTTGATAAATGACATATGAAAACAAATGAAAGAAAAACACCTTCGCGAAAGTAAGAGGGATGTCATTTTCCTTCTTATCAAGGGTAAAATCTTCGATTTTGTTGCTTTCGTAGGAGCTTTGAAGAAACAACCAAGTCGCGATTCGGAGCTGTGAAGAAAACCGTAATTTTTAGGGTTGGGAAAGCCGAAAATTGTTTGAGCAAGAAATGAAAAAACAGCGGCCAATTGGGAGCGAAAATAAGATGCATGTTTGGTACGCCCCAAAACCGTATTAAATTAACTAATCCAAAGCTTTTGCCGTCTACGGTTAGATTTTAAAGATTGGGAAGGTGCGGATTGACTGAGCTGTAGCAAATGAAATTTGATACGGCTTAAAGCCATATCAAATTTGATATGGCTTTAAGTCTTATCAATTTTCACATCTTAGTGTGCCAAATTTGCTATTTTGGTGTAGTGTCAGTAGTATCCTAGAACGAGTGTGGAGAGTATTATTTTCTTCAAAATAAAAATGAGAACAAATTTAGTTTTGAAAATTTTATCTAAAATACGTATTTGAGTATATTATTATTTTAATGTGGACAATCGGGTATATAAAGGTTTCGAATATACGAGTAATTAACGGATATTCGAAGTTTTAATATACTGGATAGATATAGAATCACACTCTAGTCGCCTAGAGATAATTCTGGTGATAGGTCGACCATTACCAGTATTTATGTTCGAGTATCGAAAGTGGGATTTCTATATATTCCCATTGACTGGTATGAGAACCAACACTTAGTAGAACACACTGCTGTGATTTGCACTAAAAATATGATTTTTGACTATATATAAAGTAATATATATTTGAAAAGTTAATCACCTAATTGATTGCTGGTTGTGATGTTTGATAATTAGTTTCACCAATTAAAATATTAGAATGATAATTAATTGAAACCAATAAATAAAATCTAGTTGAGTTGGTTAATTAAACAACATTAGCTACGTTCCTTTTCGAGGTCGAAAAGATTTTAAGTGGGGGCGATTGTAACGACCCAGAATTTTGGGGCCAATTTAAAATTTTTGCTTTAGAAATTTTAATGGATTTTAATGTTTAAAAATAATTTAT
Source organism: Allium sativum (assembly GCA_030737875.1). NCBI lineage: Eukaryota > Viridiplantae > Streptophyta > Magnoliopsida > Asparagales > Amaryllidaceae > Allium > Allium sativum. The sequence goes on from CM060922.1 coordinate 926,106,815, forward strand.
TTTAAATAGGAACGACTAAAAATTTATTTTAAAACGAATAAATTCAATTTAATTATTAAAGGAGTTTAAAAAAGCGCTGCAGTTTGAAAATTTGAATTTGAACTTTGACTGAATGTACTGGATTCAAAATAAATCAGAATTGAGCGAAACCAGAAATATTTAAATCTGTTTAATCATATCTTTCTAACGAATCTGAAAAATTGAAATTTCATAGCAGAAATCAAAAGTTATGGCCAATTCAATTTTTAGAAAAGTTGTTGTAGAAATTATATATATATTATATAGGGCCCGAATGGCTACTTTTCACATATGAAGGAATTTCGACTCGAAACCACTTCCATTGAGTTCGGAATGATGTTTATGTATTGAAAAATAGTAAACACTTATATATTTTGAGTTTCGGAGTTTATTTGTTTAAAAATGTATTTTTAGTATTAAATATAATGGCCTTAAAAATAGTCATTTTTCAAACGACCTCGGTTTTCGATGAAACCACTTTTGTTGGAACCGGAATGTCAAATTATTGCTAAGTTTCAACTTTCATAATTTTTCGAATCAATATGTGAGCATGGCAAAGGAAAACGTGTTTTGACTGTTTCAGTCAAATTTAATCGACTAGAAAATGGCCATTTTTCCAACTATCTCAGAATTCAACTAAATTAGTCTCGTTAGAACCTTATTGTCAAAACATAACTAGAAATAACTTTTCTGGAATTTTTAGAGGTAGTATGTGACCCCGGTAATTTAAAATGTACGTTTGAATTTAATAATTAACTGATTTATAATTAAATTTAAAGAAAAACATATTGTAACAGCCGAGTTAGGTTACGAAACATATTCCAATGTGTCCGAAATGGGGGCATTTGGCTAGGGGCGACACTCGTTGGGTTTGAATCGGAGTTCGTATGAGTGAACGAGCCTTATTTGAATTAATAAGAATTAATTAATAATAATATACATGGGAAATACACCTATATATACGCTATACGGTATAATCCTAATCCGTTTTATCTTCAGCCGCCGTATACGAAATCCATGGCCACCGAGCTCCCATCTTCCTTCCCTAATATCTTCTAATCCACATCGAATCAGGCCAAGCTCCTTAGGCGATTTTGAAGAGGACCACACTCTCTTCAAATCAGTACGGTAAGATCTTCTCTGGTGGCGCGTTGCTCTAGAACTGGGCCCGCAAACATTCGTCGTCGCGACCGGAATTCCTCCCCCCAGGGCCGCGCGAGTTGGACGTGGACCCCACCGCCTGGAGCGCCTCTCCGAGCTCCCCGTCGTGACGCCCACCGATCAGCACCTCGGGCTCTGTACTGGCAGCGAACTCGAACCCTAAGTTCGAACAGAACACGTGAAACAATGGGCCAAGTTTAACAGAGGGAGAAGAAAGGTTGTTTATTAATTAATTAAACCATTTATTTTATTTAAATTGTTTACCATCCAAATCGAACCATAACTAATCCAAACAAACACGAAATTTAATGATTTCAGAAGCTGTGTGATCGTGTGACTAAGATCTACGCATCTAAACTGACTGGAGCTGATTCTGAACAGTTTGAATTTTGGCCAAAATCCGCAACGATGGTGAGAATTCTCTATTTTTAAGAATTAAATTTATTAATTCATGATTGTGGTATAAATCAAAATTCGCTGTTAAGTTTAATTGATTATTACGTGATTTGATTTGGCTGATAATGCTATCATGTTGATATGTTGATTGGATGTATCGTTTTGGTTGTAATAAAATTATTGAAACAAAATTTTCATGTTTGTTGAAACAAGAATAGATTTCTCATTTTTGTCGCATTAGAATTGGCGAGTAAACTTGTCATGAATATTGTGTTGAGATTAACATCGCCGAAAATGTTATTATTTTTGTCGGTTAGAATTCGCAAACAAAAATGTTACTATTTTTGTTATTGAACATCGCCAAATTGTCACTATTTTTGTCGCATTAGAATTGGCGAACAAAAATATTATTTTAGTGAACTAAAATGTACATCGCCAAAATGTTATTATTTTGTCGCATCAGAATTGGCGAACAAATATATGTTAAACATTAAAATCTCATTTTAATGTAAAAAAAAAAAAATAGAATGAACATATTTGGTAAATAAAATAGGTTGAACATTAAAATACCATTTTTAATGTAAAACAAGTAAACAAGAAAATGAACATATTTTGAAAATGAAAATAAGATTACATTAAATTCCCTCTTTTAATGTAAAGGTAGAAAATTAGAGAAATGTACAAAAATTTGATATAGGAAATATGATCACACTTTGTTTAAGAAAAGTATAAGAACAAAATATACACTTTTGTTTAGGAAAAGGAAAAAGAACAAAAACCATATTTTTGTTAGAATGAAAGGAAAAAGAACAAAAACCATATTTTTGTTAGAATGAAAGGAAAAAGAACAAAAACCATATTTTTGTTAAATGAAAGGAAAAAGAACAAAAATTTCATTTTTGTTTAAAGAAAAAGAAAAGGAACAACATATTTTTGTCAGAATTTGTTAGTGAATAAAAGAACAACATATTTTTGTCAGAATTTGTTAGTGAATGAAAGAACAACATTTTTGTCAAATTCTTGTTAATGGATAAAAGAACATTTTTGTGAATACTTGATTTGTGAAATATAATATCACATTTTTGTGAATACTTGACTAATGGAATAGAATCAACATTTTTGTGAGAACTTGATTAATTAAATAAAATTATCTCATTTTGTTGCATTAGAAATTTATGAATAAAATTATCTCATTTTGTTGCATTAGAAATTTATGAACAAAATTCTCATTTTATTGCATTAGAAGTATTAAACAAGAATCATATTTTGTTAACATTAAAAGAATTATACAGGAATTAACATTTTTGTTGACATTAAAAGAATTATACAGGAATCAACATTTTTGTTGACATTAAAAGAATTATACAGGAATTAACATTTTTGTTAACATTAAAAGAATTATACAGGAATTAGCATTTTTGTTAACATCAAAAAGACTTAACAAAAAATCACATTTTTGGTTAAAGAAAAGAGTTGAAACAAAAATTCCCATTTTTGTTAAAGAAAAGAAGTGAGACAAAAATTCACATTTTTGTTAAAGAAAAGAGATTAAAACAAAATCATTATTTTGATTTCATAAAAAGGATTTGTTCAAATATGCATTTTTGTTTACATTAAAAGTTTACAAATGAAATCACCATTTTGTTTGCATTAAAAGTTAAGAAACAAAATCATCATATTTGTTTACATTAAAAAGTTATGAAATGAAAATATATATTTGTACATTAAAAAGTGATGAATCAAAAACAAGTATTTTGTACATTAAAAAGTGATGAATCAAAAATGTATGCTTTGTATACATTAAAAAGAAGAAATGAAAATGTATACTTTGTATACATTAAAAAGTAGGAATTAGAATAAAAGAGACATTTTTGTCACTTTAAAAGAGATGAAGTAAAATATTCATTTTGTCATTTAAAATGAATGAGACCAAAAATATACATTTTAGTAAATAAATAATAGTTAAGATTTTATTGTCATTTGTTAACAAAAAAAAAAGATTGAAATAAAAGATTAGAATTTTATTGCCATTTGTTCACAATAAAGGGGATTGAAAGATATATCGGTGATGTTGAAATGTTTGATGTGTTTAATATATTGTTAACTGAATATTACACTCCCATTTACAAGTCATCCGACTTGTTTATGTGATTGGGTCGATAATTTTTACACATCGCCCAAGTGCACAAATAATTTATTATTTGATTGCTGGATGAAACCCCACACGGGTGTTGGTATGATCCTACACTAGTCCCAATATTTAGTGTAGAATCCACTCTGTTTGTTTATTTTGGTTGTGTGATAGTTATTTATCATGATTGTTGATTATATGCAGTATTTGGTTGTTGATTGAGTCGCATTCCAATAAAGAATATTCTAGAAAAAAAGATTTTAGAATAAATTTTAGAAAAAGAATATATTTTAGAAAAATATATTTTTATGGAAATAAACTAGTTATTAACTAGAATAAATCATTAAATTTAGATTTAATGAAGTTTTCCAATTTGTTAACATTTAATGGAGAATGAATGAAATAAATTGGATTTGGGTTAGTCGTGAATAGTGTCTTAAATAACACTGTTCTTAAACCCCGTATGAAAAGAATAATCTTTTAATTTAGATTATTAACGTTTTCAATTATATTTAATAATTGGAATAAGATGAAATGTGAGTTGGGTTTATTGTGAACTGTGTTTTTGATCGACATATGTTCTTTAACCCAACTGACAGTAAAAATATGATTTGGAATTTATAAATCTTTTATTAAGATTTAAATAGGAATTTTCCAACAGTAAAGATTTCCAATTTAATATATTAAATTGGAGTTGAATGGAATTCAAGTTTATTATAACCGAGATAAGCTTCTGTAGAAGAAAACCGATACTACATATAGAATTTAAGAGGCTTTGTCGTTATTCCATTTATATTATTGGTCGGATACAGAAATTTATAACGATTATATATTGATTTGAATTCTGTGAAGATTCCATAGTTTTATGGAAGATGATTTGGGGTTTACCGTGAACTATGTCTTTAAATGACATTAGTTCTTTAACCCATTTAAAGTTAAGATTTATTTCTTAAATCTAAATAATCATTGAATAATGATTTGTGGTATTTAAAAATAATTGGAGTTTTAATAAATCTTTAAAAGAAAGATTTAAGAATAAAGATAAAGAATTTATCTTTGATAAGAATAATTTGAATATTTTATTTATAAGAATATTCTGAATTGGAATGAGGCGTCGGATGTGTTTTTATAGTACTTGATTTTTAATTATAAAAATAAAAAAATACGTGAATTATTCGGGAAGGCTGGGTTTAACCCATTCCGAATAATTACTACGACGATGAAGAGGCGAAGATGAAGACAGTGGTTGAAGACCGACGATCTTCACATGGAATGGATGTGTTGCTACAGAGACCCTGATGGGAGTAGCTACCTTGAAGGGGCTTCAGTGGTGGCCGTCCGGACTATTGTTGACTGTTCGGATTTGGTTTTCGCTCAGACCCAGAGCATAAGCTAATAAATGGATACGTGTCTGACATTGGATTTCGTTCCGTGTGAATTAAATCAATTTCTGTTAATGTATGTCTGTTTGGTGGTAAAGGATTTATCCTCTACTTAACACCCTGGTATATATTAATAGTGATTGATCGCATGGCGTGAATTGTCAATGTGGCACGCCAAGATGCAAATGATCAAGGCTTTTGATGAAAATCAGGGCCTTGTGGGATGATCAAAGCATAGCCTATTGCGGCATAGCTTTGTGTATATCGTGACTTCGCGAGCCTCACACCCCGGTATGAGTCAAAAACGGGATATGGACCGTAGGGAGTGCACACGTTTCTTTCTAGCTAGTGGTAGTGTCAGTGCTTTAACACGGCCTGACATTTTACTTATGTGGATGATGGATTTTGAGGCGCCTCGGATTTTTATAGGCCGATAGTGGTAATATTATAGGTTCAAAGGAACCGGGAAACGTGTGTTCAGGCATAACCAATCCACTGCTAATAGGCGGTGACCGGCCCTACCGCTCCAAGGGTTCACTGCGGGGGATCCTGAGGCATTTGCTAGAGTGTCTCGAATCGGAGAGGAGCTTGCCCCTAGCCTCGACTCATGATGGAAATCCAATTTCCAATACGACCTTGCGGTTTTGATTGTAGAACTAGTATGGCGACATGATATATGGTACCCATGTCGTCTATGATTAATACATTATGATTGAAATTGCTTTTGAAATATATATACTCATAGATATACACACTAATATTAAATCCGTTTTATCGTATCAAGCATTTTTGACCATTATAAGGTAAAACTCTATCCTCTGGTTTGCGTTGCATTGTGTGATGGGACTTGGGTCTTATAATGGTTTCATTTTTCTAAAAAGCATTGTGTTGTTTAACGATTTTCTTTAATTTATGCACTGGCAAAAAAATGGAGTAAACTCGATCCGCGTTAGCGGCGTGGTCCTGTGATTAGCCTTATTATTTAATAGGATAAGTAAGATTTCTCATACTAGTCCCATGACTGACCTGTAGTTTGTTTCATTGGCAAACTCGGGTGCCCTCATTTTCCACACGGGCAATCGAGTAGCTTTTTGCAGATATATTTACAGGATCCTGGCTTACAGCTGAAGAGGTATTCGGAAAGCTCTGTATCCGTGTATTCCTTCCAGTTGTATATTTGTATCATTTTTCCGCTGCTATTTAAATATAATTTAAATCTCTGATATCATGGTATTTCTTTCTGTAATAAGTATTCATACTCCGTTATATTCTTGTACTCTGATGTAATTGTTGTAATCAGCAATAAAATGTTCTTCGGTTTGTGTTCTGATGTGTGTTGTTCTCATAGCAATCCAGCCTTTCCTTTACTGGGAAGTTTGGGTCGTTTCAACTTTTGACATCCATTTGATAAAGTTTGAAATTATGATGGCAAGCTAAGGACAATAAGATTCTAATAGCTTCTAGTCGATCAATGGGCGCAAAAGTTTCTTCGTAATCGATACCTTCTTCCTGATTGTATCCTTGTGCTACTAATCTTGCTTTATTTCTGGTTATATTTACTTGTTCGTCGGCCTTATTTTTATATACCCATTTCATACCAATAATTGACGGATCAATTTTATGTCTCTTCTTATTACTCTGGGTGCTCTTAAATGGGCAGACTAGAGACAGGTTAGCTGGTTGTGCACGAGTAGCTGTCCGGAGATGAACAAGAGGCTTACACGTACTATTCTCTATATATTCTCCCTGAGTCGCTGCTAGTCACTACTTTGGGCATTAGTAGTGTACCTTTCCTTTCTTTTTCTTTAGAGACAGTTTTAAAGTTGTAATAATGATGAAGTGGAATATAAGCTGTATTTGGATTTTCCGCTGCTACGATGTTTAGTTTTCAGCTTATGCATTGTCTCGCCTGTTTTATGTCAAAGTATGTTATTATTAAATTTTATTCCATGCGATGTGAGATATGCTACAGGTTCCTTGTATTGATTCATTGCTTTAAACCCCTTTCCTTTCCTTTTCTTTTGGCGATCATCCCGTGCTGGTTGGGCATCGATACAGCGCATTTCAGGGAAATGTTGGCTGGTGCGGGGCGGGCCGTCACACCTCGTGTTGGTGTAAACTAACATGTATGTGCTATAAAGTGTGATGTAGATACGATTATAATAGAAGAACTTGGGACGCGACGACGATCACCGATTCGTAAAACAGTAACCATCATCATAGTTGACCGATATCGTCAGATTCACGTCAAGTCCCGGCAACATCGTGAATGGAACTGGGTAACAATTCTTAAGTTCGATAGTCCGGTCTTGTGTTCATAGTCCACGTTTATGCTATAATCCTATGTGCAAAGCCTAAGTTACATTCAGTTACCAAACGCAGCGAAAACGATGTGAGTCCCACGGCCGTGGTACCTAGGATTCCAACTCCTCATTGGGAATGGTAGAATGCCATACTAACCAGGAATGTCTGAAATTTCCTCAAGTCTCAGGAATATGAAAATCGCATCCCCAAGACAAAGAAAAATCGCATCCCTATATGACTTAAAATCTCGCATCTCTCCTCTTTCTCACGAGAATTTGCATCCCCCTCGTCGTCTATTCCCAACCCATTTTCAGTTTGCATTGCATCCTTATAGGGAGCAAAATCTCGCATACCACGGGTGCTAAATCTCACATCCCTCGAGTGCGAGAAATCGCATCCCTTGGGTGTGAAATCTCGCATCTGTTGGATGCGAAGTCTCACATCCACGAGTGTGAGATATCGCATCCCTTGGGTGCGGAATCTCGCATCTCTCGAATGCAAAATCTCGCATCCCTTAGAAGGAAGAAATTGCATCCTTCCCATGTGAAGAATCCCATCCGCCGGATACGATGACTCAATCCCCCAAGGTGGTGAGACGAGTTGCTTCCCCCATCCCTTCTCCTCCTCTTAACCTCCTTCTTCCACTTCCGCTCTTCTTCACCTTCGTGTCATTTACCTCAAAGCATAAATCAGATCTCGAGCTCGACAGTTCATTTTCGACACCCCGAACCTTGAACTCAACACCCTCAAAGCTCGAATTCGAGTTCAATTCAAGCATTTAAGGAAAATTTTCCGAATCCCACAAGAAAATTGTGTATGAATTTGAGTTCTATCTAAATGTCAAAGTCTTGGGATGTAAGGAAAAGTGAAGTAAAAAAAAGGGAGTGGGATATTTCGAGTTCCAGAATATACAGGTGGGAGAGAAGAGTGGCCGAGCTCATCAAACATTTCGCATCCCACAGGGCTACGAAATCTCGAATCCCACTGGGGACACAAAATTTCGTACCCCACCAGGGATGCGAAATCCCTCATCCCACCTGGGATACAAAATTTCGTATCCCACTGGGGATACGAATTTCGTGTCTTCCTTTGGGATGCGGAATTTCAAAAAAAAAAAGAGAAAGAGAGAATGGTGAATTAACGAGAATGGAATTTCCAAACTTCGAGAAAATTCTGACTCATGGCAGCGATTACGACTGGGCGCACTCATTTTTGATGTTAGGACCATCGACGCTTCTTTGATTCGCTAACCAAACATGTGCTCACGAGTCTAAACGACTCGAGCACATACTACAAGCGATCAAATCCACGCTTCGATATCGTTCTCGGAATTCAACCTGCATAGTCGTAAACTAACAACACATTCACTGTTTGTGATCTATTTTCAAACTCTGATCGCATCTCATAAAATCACGTGAAAACATGTGAGTGCATACGTGAAGATACGCCGACAACGACTCGTTTATGCCCCGACATAAATGAGAGTCGATGATTAACGTTTAATTTCATGAGTAGACAGGAATTAGTTGTTTAGAGTGGCTACCAATGAATAGAAATTCTTGGCACGCCCAATAGAACGGTCACGACCAAGTGATCGGTGAAACTTGGAGATCTTTTCGGCTCCCACAAATGATAATTTCAACTCAAAAAATATCATTCCAAGAAAAGACGTACTTTGGGGGGAAAGTGTTAATTGACCTTTTGGCCCAGTTCCCAAAAGCACACTAGGCCGCCTCGACTCGTCGCATGGCACCAAAGCCCGAAGTGCCATCATAGCACAAAGGATTCGAGCCTGGACGGAGTTGCATGTGTGTAGGCCTCGCAACACCTCAAAATGCGATTTTCATATCCTCGGATTCGAGCACAATGAATTCTGCATCCCCTAGCCTTGCATCCCAAAGCACGCATCACCGAGCATTGCGACTTCGCATCCATCAGAGTCGAGATAACGCATCCCTTCGATGTAATATATTACTTCCCTCTAGATGCGGTATACCGCATCCCTCGGATGCGGTAAACTGCATCCCTATGGATGCGATGCAACATATCCCTCTAGAAGGCAATGAACCTCATCCCTCTAGGATGCAAATTTCTACATCCCCGGTATGTGAAATTTCGCATCCCTTCAGAGGGATGCGAAATTTTGCCATAGCGTGGGGGGGGGGAGGGAGGGATGTGATTTTTTTGAAGCTACTCCTCGGGATGCGAGATTCTACTGCATGGTCCTCAAATCTCACCTACTCCCACCTAACCCACTACCTATAAATACCCCCTTACTCATTCTTCACAAGAGTTGGATTTTGGATGATTTGAGAGCTCCACAAGGTCATAAGAACTCATTAATGGCTACCTAGAACTCAAGGAAGAAGAAGAATATTATTTTTCTCCTAAGACATAGCATATTGGAAATATGACTTAAGAATACTTAGCTAATATTCCTATGATGGCGACATGTACTTGTAGCCCTCTATAATCAGTAAAATCCTCAAACACCTTCAAAGTGGATGTAGGTTCCTTACGGACTGAACCAATATAAATCTTTGTGTTATTTCTTCTTTTCACACCTAAATTTTCCATATGTGAAATGCTAATTCTCGAGTTTAGAGGATCTTTGGGTGTGACGAAAATTTTATCCGTCAACAGGAATAATGAAAGGTTAGGGCATGAGTGCTTTGAATTTGGATCGACTAAGTAGTCAATCACATAGGTAGCTAGTGGAATACTGCTAAGATATTGCTGGTTGGTAGTTAAGACATGCTTAAGTATTAAGCCCAGGGAAGTCTACGTATCATCCTACAAGCATGTAATGGGTAAAATTATGGGGTTATATTGGATAGGAGGAAGGAACATACGACGGTAGTTTAGGATTCTTCTCTAAGGGCAGCTTGCATAGACGGGATAGTAATAGAGCATAAGCATTTTGTTTTGGTAAGATTCTTCCTAACTCAATTGGCCCAAAAGTTAAAGTTAAAGGATAAGATAAGATTTAAGAATCTAACAATACCGAAAGAGTTCCATAATTTGATGTTAGTTATACCAAGGCCAGCATGGCACTTAGGTGTATGAACCCAATGTTATGAAGACCGGACCCGGCCAAGATCGACGGTGGCTAATCGTTGGCTGACGGTGAAGACGACCGCGAGTGGAGTTGTACCGAGGTCTACAACAAACCATCATTAGACTAATCAAAACCCTAATTTAGATGCAGATTCAAAAAATTAGTCATTTAATCTAATTGATTTGGGGTTTAGAAGGTTTCTTTTAAGTGCTTTCTGAGTTTGATGGGATGGGAATAGAGAAGAAGAGGGGAAGAGGATAACAGCTCAAATCATGTTTATTTGTAATCAAAACCCTTGACTTTTTGTTAATTTTATCGAGTTCTTTTGCAATTTGCACCATTATTTTGCATTTCAATCCAAAATAACTGTACCAATAAATCTTGATCTGACCAATTAAACCCTTAAAGCCTCCGTCCTTGGAGCATGACGGTTTGATCCATGATCAGGTTTTCATAACATTGAATGAACCTTTTAAATGCAATCGAAGTCATGTTTTAGCATAGGGGTTGTTATGCCATAGGGAATTGTTTAGCACATGTTTAATCGTAGAAATAAGCTTAAAAGGGAGGATAAACTGTCTTGCTTAATAAGAGGATATTGCTACAGCTATAGATTAGATGATGGTGAGTCTGCTAGCTTGTGATAAGTTGTAATTCAGCCAATAGGTTAACTTTGCAGTATTCTTTTTTTTCATAAAGCGATAGGCAGTTGGTATAAGAGAGCTTTTTGGTGATAAGGGGGACACCAATATAGGTCAAAGAAGGTTGCATCTCCACTAGCCGAAAATGAGAGTGATGTACAGTTTTAGGTGGGAGTAAGTGTTGAGTATAACAATATGATTTTCATTTAATTATAATAAACATATGTATTATTATAGAAATGTATTCGTACATATACTATTCTATATTTCATTACATATAGAAATAAATATTTATTCTGAATAAAATTCTATTGCACATAATTCAATATTCAAATAGTGTTTTTATTCAAATAAATATTTTATTTCTACTTTCGAGATAGTGCACACTTCTGACTCCAATATTGTACCTTTCACTGTCATATAACACCATTATACAAATTTACATTGATTCCTCACTACCACACTCATTTTGCTCAGAATTATATATAAAATTTCATGTACAGCTCATATACACAAACTGACACACTTTATCTTCAGACTGCTCCAGATCATGTTCTGTTACCTATACACCTATCACAAAAACACATGTAGTAAAATGAAGAAAAATATATATTCAAATATGGACAAAAATAAATTTATTTTAATTTTTATTTGCCTCAAAATTTTGGTTTGTTTCTCATCATATTTCTAGACGTGCTCTGCTGATTTATATAAAAATATTTTTGCACATGTTTACATTTATTTTTTAGGTGAACAGGTACAAAACTCAAGCATGCACAGTGACACAAGCATATAATGGAAGAGCATAAGGGACCGATGCAACATAACAACTCAGCAAAGTGGTGCATGGCAGCAATGTACACAACTGAAATATAGTGCATAAGTATACAAGAATGCCACAATGATCTGACATGCAACAACACAACCAAGTGCACATAGATTTCAAATCAGGCCTATCATATGCAAACAGTGACAAAATGCTGAATGCTAAATGCCAAGAAGCTCAAAACAGAAAACAAGGTGGTAGCCAAGTCAAGATACATGCGCAACAAAGGAGAAACTTGCATGGATCAAATACATCAACATGTCAAACTAGAGCATCAAAACTGGTCATACATATAAATGGCTCCGCAAAACAACAGAAATGGATGTAAAGATATACACAGAGGCATGCATGAATGCATTTGAATGGTCAAAGGTGATACACAAGGTCAATGTTTAAAGCAAGCACAAGTTGAGCCAGTATCAAATTTTCAACAACATGACAAATAGAGAAAACAACATAACATAAGTTTAGCTATGCCAAATGCAGAAAGCTTTTGATGTACCAATAAATATAATATTAAAACTATCAAAATATTTCTGGAAACATATACGCAATCTGTTTATTCTCGACAAGTATTTATTCTTGGCAAATGTTGCATGAAGACAAGGTTAACAAAATTCCAAGTATGGCTGCAAGTACATAAAGAATACAAGTGTAGCATGTATGAATTTAACAACAAATACAAGTAAACATGGCAGTGCAGTTAAACATCTTGACTTGTGCAAAGTAATTCAAGTGCATGCAACAAGGCAGAACTTTTAAAGGCCAAAACATATTGAAATAATCAACAATGTTGAAAATGACAAGATGTTAACATTTCAAATAATAGGAAAAAAAAATTGGCAAGATTTTTAACATGCAATCTTGCATATATTCGACGGGAAGAGATTTTATTTCAAAAAATCAAATCTAGTATACTCGGCATGAATTGAATTTCTTCCAGAGAGCATTAAAAGAATATTTCCTGTAATATATATGGAAAGGCACAATGCAGCACGGTCATGGAAAAAAAGAAAATCAAATATAACAACTATCTTGTAACATGGCAACTGGACAAAAAGACAAATATGTGTGCTAGCGACAAATACACACAAACCAGTCAAAGCAAGCAAAGTGTCAAGACAATCGCATGTATATGGGAACACTTTAATACAACCTTGATGCAAATAGACATGCAGAGATTCAATGGAGCAACAAGGAAATGTTTACATGTTCAAAAGGGTATAAATGAAAAGGAATTTTTCCTTTATTGATAAATTCTAAAATTCAAATTGATTTCAAATTTGCATTCTAGGGATATGTGAAAACAAAGAGAGTTTATTCGCAAAATGCACAGTGACCTAAACTCGGCAGTATACATCAATGCAAATCACGCATAAATTTATCAATGCACTCAAGGTTCTATTTTTGGCAAAGAGTGAAATCACAGTTATAAAACTCTCCAGAAAGTCACAAACGAAATTTTATTAGGCATGATAATTTATCAATTGTTTCCAGAAAATGATTGGGTACGTACAGCAAGTCATAAAGGAAGTCAAAGAGATTACGGGTTTCGAAAACCCTATATATATACCCATTTCATCACAGGTAAATGTATCGAAACTAAGAAATTCAATGGGAAACATTGAAATCAAAAATTAGTAGAACTCCCCAATATTGTTTTGATCATATAAAAAAGCCAAATTGTCGACAAGGGAGCAACAAGTATTCGAAGCCATCAGAGGATAATTTCCAGATTTCAGGAATTGCAATTTGGGGCAGAGCAAAAACTTTTTTTTATTCAGTGTCCATTGAAAAAAAAGCCAACATAATTCTTATAAGTGAAAAAGCAAGAAAAAGGGGAGTTTTATTTTTATTTTAAGTTTTTTCATTTGTAATCATTCTATAGTTTTCTAGTTTTCCTTTAAACAAGGATTTTAGCTACGTGGTTTGTAGTTAGGAAAATCCTGATCCTAGGTTTGTGATCGGTGTAGGGTTTCAAGCGTAGGATTAGAACAGTAGCGAGGGGTCCCAAGTGTACAGGTGTTGTATGCTGGACAATGTATTTAATACCTATATAGAAACCTTGGGGAACACAGTAGTAGGCAAGGGTTTGCCAAAGCTAGGTAAATTCTATATCGTTTATTTTCTGCATTTATTTATTCTGTTGTGATTCTGGTGTGATATTTTTTATATTCCGCAGAACAACATTATACTCTATTCACCCCCCTCTAGGGTTAATTTAGATCCTACAAGTGCTATCAAAGCAGGTATTTTTTTTAAAACTCTAAAGGTTTGGATCTCCTAAACGGGGATTTTTCTAGTTGTCCGTCTAACAAGATTCAGTCCTGTAATACCACAAATATTTTTGATGGAACAGATTTTTAAATTGGAAATCAAAAATGAAATTCTATTTAAAATCGATTAATATTAGATGTTAGGATATTATTAGTAATGGATGTGATATGGTAGAAAGAATGATATTGTGATTAATTACCGTGCTATACATATCTTATATTCTTATATTGATGATTATCAGTACAACAGTATCTCCCATTGTTTAAATGCACATAAAAATTGGAAAACTCTTAACGCGAAGTACAGAAGAAAAGATGACAAATGCTCAAACCCCTCGAAAACCAACTCAAATTCTGACTTATGCTTGACATGAGGTATAGATGATGACTCAAATAAATTAGATGGTGGAAACTCAACAGTTGATTGGTTTAAATAATTTTTCATTTAAAGAATTATTTTTTCTTTGTGATAAATTAATAACACTGTTGATAGTCTCAAATTAAAAAATAAAAATTTGCAATTTGAAAACCTGGAGTTGATTGCAAAACAATGTTTGAAAAAGAGCTGAAATTTTTTAGGATGTCTAAAATTTCGTAAAATGAATTTGGTAAGAAAGAAACTTTTTTGAAAACTTAATTGATTTCAGGTGAGCTTGAAAATGAAATCAATAAAATCAAAAATCTCAAATGCAAAAATTGTATGTTTTTTCAAAAGGAGTTGTTTGAAATGAAAGAGATTTTCAAAATTCTTCAAAACGAAAATGTGTTTTTGAAAAACAATAAGATTCAGATTTCCAAAATAAATCACAATTTGGAAAATGAAATTAAGAAATTCAAGGATTATGAAAAACGTCAATTTGAAAAGCACAGACAATTTGAATCTAAGAATTCTGAGTCCTACGCCAAAATTGAATTGCTTGAAAATGTAAATTTTGTTGATGTTGAAAAGAGGAAGGTCGCTTTAAATTGTTGTTCCACGTTAATAAAAGAAAATAGTGATCTTAAATCTAGAATTCGACAACTTGAATCAACTTTGGCTAAATTTTCTAATGGTGAAAAATCATTGAATATGTTGTTGAAAAACCAATTTTCTTTTGGAAATAAGAGTGGGTCTGGTTTTGGCAAAATTGATGAAGTTGATAACCAAACCTCTGTTTTCAAAAATTCTTTAAATAACTTTGGACAAGATAGAATTGGAATTTGGAACTCTAATAATTTCAAAGGATATTTTGAACGTAAATGTGATGAGTACTCATTTAGAAACAAACTGGTTAAGCTTGTTTGGATCATAAAAGATAATAAAATGAATTCGAGTAGGACTAAACGAATTTGGGTTCCCTAGTGTACTTTAGTTGATGCTAACAGGTCGTTATATAAACGGGTTTGTGTACCGAAACAATTAAATGAAATTAGGAGTGGTAAAAACATCTTTTGTTAAACCACTTGATCTTGTCAACAATTAGGTATCGAAGGTGGCTAAGGATCAACTTCAAGAGAGATAAAATCCAAGTTGTTCTTAATTATTGATGAACTAAATTTTTAGAGTTCCTTAGCCATGATTGTCAAGTTAGAGAACCCACATCGTTAATGGTAAGTCAAGTATGATCTCTAAACCCGAGTTTCTTTTTATGCTATTCTTATGTTGATTTGTGTTGACACTGCCATAGTATTTTTGACATATCATGAGCTTCCCAACATCGAATTGAAATTTCTTTTTTCTCAAAATTATATTTATTTATATTAAACTTTCATGTTTTGATGATTTCCATATTTTGAATTAAATTTGTGAATAACTGCAATTCATTTGGAATTTAACTTTTTGACAGTGTCCTTGAATTTTTGATAGTGCTATAGTATTTTGAGCATATCTTGAACTCTGTTGCTCAGAATTCTAAAATTCTTGATGTTCTGAAAAGCTATGATATTTTGACAGTGCTGTAGTATTCATTGTGATATTTTGAGCATATTTTGATTATAAAATTCTTGATGTTCTCGAAAGTCCTGAAAAACTGCACTTACTATAACACACTACTTGAAAGTGGTTTTTGATAAGTTGTGAAAATTTCATGGTGGTTGTCTTGGCTTGGATATTTTGATTTTGAAATCATTTGTGATTGATGGTAGTTAGTATTTCGTATATATTTGGATTTGATTTCTGAAAATAAATTCCATCAAGTGATTTCAAATAACTTGCTTTTGAATTAAATCATGGATTGTTTCTTGAGCTTGTTGTAAATATTGTGGAGCTTATCCTGATAGACTGCTGCTCTGATATAAGGAATTGATTTTTTTTTGTGTGAACTTGATGACTACATGATATGTTGAAAATTAAGTGTTTAGTTTTCACTAACTTCTATGAGTATTCAAGATTTACAACTGGTATCTGTCCTAGAAGTATTGAAAATTACACATTTAACTGTTTGATTTTTGAAAACGATATTTTCGAAATTAATATCTTTTTTTGGTTATTTCTTCAAAAATCGAAGTTATTGATCAAACTGAACTATATTTGGAACTCATCAAAATTATTATTAGATTTATGAAATTGTGATGAGTTGTGACTATAGTATATTTCATAAGATGATGAGAAAGTATTTAAATTCTCATGATGATTGGACAGATTTTATAATATCTTTGAATTGGTATTTATTTCATGACTATCTCTATCTCTATGTCTTTCTTCTTCCATCATAGTTTTATTTAATGTGAATTTTTTTTTGTTTGTAAATTCATTAATAAATGTACAATTTCAAAATTTATGATGGAAATGTGAATATACTATTTTTCAAAATAAGAGATAGCTAATATTTTTTTAAAATTCTGGTACGATTGACCATATTTGATAATATGATTAATTTAAAGATTTATTTCATGACCATCTCTATCTCTACCATATTTCTATCATTCATTATGGTTTTATATAATGAGGGGATTTTTATATAATAGGTGTTACTCTAGTCTCATTTAAAAAACCTAGATATGGTCATGCATGGTTAGACAAGGCTTATAATTTAAGTTACAACTGACCTCATTTAAAAGACCTTATGGTTATGCGTAGTTAGTGTGCTCTTAAAAGAAAATAAAATAAAAAAGGAAAAGATAATAAAAAGAAAAGAAATGACTTTATATATATATATATATGTATATATATATGTATATATATATGTATATATATATATGTATATATATATATATATATATATATATATGAAATCCTCCTCGTTATGTAAAAACCAACCTATCAATCCATTTTCTGAAATGTGAAATGTGTTACTATTTTATGATATATTTAGATTTTTTAGTTGATAGTTTTAGGATTTAGGATTTCGCCTCTTGATTTGAATTTACAATTATAGTCCAAATCCATTGTATTTTGTGCTAATTTTTAAAATTTATTTAAAGCAAATTTGGAATCCATATTCTAAGTTTTATAACTCTCTCCATTTTATAAAATCCATCGTAAATCCATCATTCTGAAATGTGAAATTGAAGAATATTATGATTTTTGTTTGATTAAGTGAGGTTTACGATACATATTCTCACTCTTGATTTGAATTTATATTTCTGGTCTACATTCACCACTATTTCGATTTCGGTTATCCTTTTAATGATAACAAAAGGGGGGAGTGGTTAAGATTTTGATCGGTGAGTGAATAATTCAAGAATAATTTAACATTGGAAACTCAATTATTTTTTAACTTGCTCATATGCACATATGTAAGGAAAGCTCAGTTGTAGGGGGAGCTTACAAATAGGGAAAGTTATATACTTCACATTCAAACACATTTATCATTTTCAAAATCTTATGTGTATGTTTGTCATCATCAAAAGGGGGAGATTGTTGAGTATAATAATATGATTTTCGTTTGATGATAAGAAACATATATATTATTATATAAATGCATCTATACATTTACTATTCTATATTGCATTACATATAGAAATAAATATTTATTTTGAATAAAATCTTATTGCACACAATTCAATACTCAAACAGTGTTTTAATTCAAATAAATATTTTATTTGTACATTCAAGATAGTACAAACTTCTGACTCCACTATTGTACGTTTCACTGTTAACATATAACATCATTATATAAATTTACAATGTTTCCTCACTACAACACTCATTTTACTCAGTTATATATATACAATTTCATGTACAGCTCATATACACACATTGACACAATTTGTCTTCAGACTGCTTCAGATCCAGTTCTATTACATGTTCACATGTCAAAAAAACACACATAGTAAAATAGAATACAAATAGATTCAACTATGGACAAATATAAATTTATTTTACATTTCATTTGCCTCAGAGTTTTGGTGTGTTTCTCGTAATATTTCTAGACATGGCCTGCTGATTTATATAGAAATATTTTTGCACTTGTATACAGTTATTTGTTAGGTGAACATGTACAAAACTCAAGCATGCACAATGACACAAGTACACAAGAAGATAATGGAAGAGCATAAAGGACTGATGCAACATAACAACTCAGTAAAATGGCGCATGGCAGAATTGTATACAACTGAAATATAGTGCACATGTATACAAGAATGCCACAATGATCTGACATGCAACAACACAACTAAGTGCACATAGATTTCAGATCAGGACTATCATATGCAAACAGTGACAAATATTCCGAATGTCAAGAAGATCAAAACACAAAAAAAGGTGGAAAAAAGTCAAGATACGCGTGCAACAAAGGAGAAACTTTCATGGAGCAAATACATCAACAGGTCAAACCAGAGCACCAAAATTTGTCATATATATAAATGGCTCAGCAAAGCAATCAAAAGGGATGTAAAGACATACACAGAGGCATGCATGAATGCATTGAAATGATCAAAGGTGATATACAAGGTCAATGGTTATAGCAAGCACAAGTCGAGCCAATATCAAGTTTTTTAACAACATGACAAATAGAGAAAACAACATTACACAGGTTTAGCAACGCCAAACGTAGAAACTTTTTGATGTGCCAATAAATACGAAACTAAACCTGCCAAATATTTCTAGAAACATATTCACAATCAATTTATTCTCGACAAGTATTTTTTGTTGGCAGATGTTGCATTAAGACAAGGGTAATAAAACCCCAAGTATAGCTAGAAGTACGTAAAGATTTCATGTGTAGCATGTATGCACTTCACAATAGATACAAGTAAACATGGCAGCGAAGTTGAACATCTTGATTTGTGCAAAGAAATTAAAGTGCATGCATCAAGGCCGAACTGTTAAAGGAAAAAATATATGGAAAGAATCAACAATGTTGAAATTGGTAAGGTGTCAATATTTCAAATAACAGGAAATATTTTTTGGTAAGGTTTTTAATATGCAATCTTACATATATTCGACAGAAAGATATTTTGTTTCAAAAAATCAAATATGGTATATTCGACATGAACTGGATTTCTTCTAGAAAGCATCAAAAAAATATTTCAAGGAATATACATGGCAAGACACAAGGTAACATAGTCATGGTATTAATACCAATATAGCGACTATTAGGCAACATGGCAATTGGACATATGAAAAATATGTATGCTGGTGACAATTACACACAAACTAATCAAAGTAAGCAAGGAAAACTGCCAAGACAATCAGTGTATATGTGTAAACTTTAATACAACATTGATGCAAACATATATGCAGAGGTTCAGTGGAGCAACAAGGAAATGTTTGCATGTTCAAATGGGTATAAAAGAAAAATAATTGTTCTTTTATTAACTGATTCTAAAATTGGAATTGATTGTAAACTTGCGTTCTTAGGATATGTGAAAACAACAAGAAATTTATTCTTAAAGTGCACAGTGACCTAAACTCGGCAGTACACATCAATATAAATCACGCATAAATTTATCAATGCAATCAAGGTTCTGTTTTTGGCAAAGAGTGAAATTATGGTTACAAAACTTTCTAGAAAGTCACAAATGCATTTTTATTGGACATGAAACTTAGTCAGTTGTTTCCTGAAATTGATTGGGTATTCATAGCAAGCCATAAAGGAAATCATAGAGATTAAGAGTTTCGAAATATACACCCATTTCATCACAAGCAAATGTATTGAAACCAAGCAATTCAATTGAGCAACATTGAAATCAAAAATCAGAAGAACTCTCAAATATTTTTCGATCATCTGAAAAAGTCATATCATCAACAAGGGAGAAACAAGCATTTGAAGCCATCAAAGAATAATTTTTAGATTTCAGGAGTTGCGATTTGGGGGCAAAGAAAAACCTATTTTTTAATCAGTGGCCATTGAAAGGAAATAAACCCAGCTTAATTCTTTCAAGTGATAAAGCAAGTAAAAGGGGGTTTTGTTTTTATTTTGTTTTAAATTTTTTTCGTTTACAATCATTCTATAGTTTTCTAGTTTTTCTTTAATCTAGGATTTTAGCTACAGGATTTGTAGTTCGGAAAAAATCTGATCTTGTGGTTTGAGATCAGTGCCGAGTTTTGAGCATAAGATTAGAACAATAGCAAGGGTTCGCAAGTGTACTGGTGTTGTATGCGGGATATTGTGTTTAATACCTATATAGAAACCTTGGGGAACGCAACGGTATGCAGGGGTTTGCCATAGCTAGGTAAATTCTATGTCGTTTATTTTCTGCATTTATTCATTCTATGCTATGATATTTTTTATATTCCGCAAAACTGCAATAAACGCTATTCACCCCCCCTCTAGGGTTAATTTAGATCCTATAGTGAGACCATCAATGTGAACTCGTGACTGTAGAATATTTATGGAGAGGCCTTTGATAAGCTTGAAATTCTCAAGGGTTTGGAAAATGCAATTAATGTTTGCAGTGGTAGGTTTGGTGAAACATACCAGATTATTAATAAGGAGAAAGCAAATTAGGAGAGGATCAAAGCATCTTGGATGAAGCTGAAGAAGGTTGTTGGCAACTTTATCTTTTAACGTAAAATTTAGGGCCTCCATTAATTTGATAAAAAAGAGAGAAGAGATTGGTTCACTCTGTCGGATTCCTTGTATTCCCTAGAACTAACCTCGAGAAGCACCATTTATCTATATGGAGAAGTAGGGAATAGAGATACGTGTGTATGTCCCTGAAACTTAAGGATTGGGTAAGTTTATGCGGGCTGATATTGAGGCAGTAGATTCTCATGAAATAATATCAAAGGCTTTCTGCATTGTAGCCAGTACTATTGAATGTTATATGTAAATTTAGTATTCTGTTTCATGTATAGTGTTACTATCTAAATCGATGAATTTTACGTATTTGAATCAATGAATTTCATGTATTTCGTTAATTTTATTTTTAGTATTTGGGATAAAGCTGCAATTAGAAAATAGTCGAAATGTTTGTTTGTGTTATTTTAAGCCATATATATTTTTGTAGTATTTAAAAAAAAGTTGTGAAAATACTCAATTTGCAGCATCTAAAAACAACTACAGTTTTACTATTACAATTTTTTGCAATGTCTAAAAAACATTGTGAAAAAAGCAGGTTGTTAAAACTGTGGCTAAAACGACGTTTGAAAAACGTTGTAAAATAAATATTGTAATCGTTTTCTAGAGTTATGAATGACCTATTTTGTTGCAGTGATTTAATCTTGATATTCTAAATTAATTATGTATCATGTTTATCCTTCTCAATGTTGATAGGTATTGTCAAGTTGAATAATTGTTATCTTTGGATTTTCATTTTGATACATTATGACAATATTACTAGCAAATACATCATACATACGTATTATAGGAGGATAATTCTTTTACCAGTCAATAGGATGCTCTCAAATGGTATTTCACACTTTTAGGGTTTGCTCTTATTCATTAATCTAACCAATCATTAGAATTTAATTATTACGTAGAACATTTGAATGCCATTCATGTCGTTCAACATTTTATGTTTATTGAATTTAATTCACCGAGTGATATCTATGCATAATCTATAAGAAAAAATGATACTTAATCAAACAATCTCTAGATTGTTAGTTAAATATCTACAAATATGGAAACACATGTGCGTCCATATATTACATATATATTATAGATTTACATAATCTTTCTCATTTGAGTTAACTATTTCAGAGTAAACCATTACAAAGATCCAAACTATTAATTTTTATTTACCAACCAATGCCAATGTAGGTCCTTGAAGATGGCACGACAATGTTCATAACATCTAGTTTAAGAACATATTGAACTTCAAGTTTAAATAAACCAAAGGGGTATTTAGTTTTAAGGACACATTTTGAAATAAAATTAGATTTAAGGACGACTAAGTTTAATAATTAGATTAAGAACAAAGACCAAATTGCATTATGTAAACATCAGTTTCACTTTAATTTCTCATCATTACTAGATTAATTATAAATAAATAAATAAATAAATAGCCTTTAAATTCGAAAGAAAAAAAGCAATTTCAAAATTATTTAATTTATTGATGTAATTATAAATAAAATAATCAGCTTGGAAAGCTAAATGAATATAGCTTTATAACATAGAAATATAGCTTTAGATTGTATCATCTAAATACAGAATTAACTCATTTTAAAGCTAATCTCATTTACATAGGAAAAAAAGCTATATGTAAAAAATGAAGCTATACACATTTAGCGCTTCCCAGCCTGAATTTTCTTATATTTCTTCTCTATATTTACAAAACTAAAAAACATTCTTTAATTAATTTTTAATCTTATAATCTCAAGAATTTTTTTTGTATTAATTTCTATTATTAGAGAAATGTCAATATGTGTCCTTAATCTAAAATACTCGGACTTTTTCCAATTAAAACATGAAAGTTGTCCTTAATCCACATGGTAAAATTCGCTTAACATAGATCTATTTTTTCTCAAATGTGTCCATCAAACAAATATCCACTAAATCAAATGCACAACATCAAGTTGTCAAGGTTTATTTTTAAGTCATATGTTAAATATCTTTATTGAACATTATTTATTAAAAAATAATGTTTAATTTGAAATAAAAATAGATCTCTTCTAGAGATTTTAATAAAAGAATGTATATATGTAATGAAAAAGAGTATCTTTTGGACATTTGAAATGTTATAGAAAGATGTAATCAAATTAGTTGTACATATAAACCACTTCAAGGCCGTATTTGCAGATTTTTTGAAATTATGATATGAAATTTAACTTACCTCTTCATAAAAGTATGTACATATGCTTCTTTAAGAACTGCTCTGCATATGATATTCAAATTATATAAATTTTTTGAAAACTAATAAATCAAAAATCACTATTTTTCTTATATTTGCCTAACGGAATCATAGGTCAATGGAAATGATAACAACCTGAATATTTAAAACATTTTTTAAGTCAATGAATTAGTTAAATTATAAAACTTTTTAATTTACCATCAAATTAATTCTGGATAGAATGAAATAAATGAATTTGATTTTTTTATGAACAAAAATAAGTACTATTTGAACAGTGAAATTAAACAACCGTCAAATTAGAATTTATTTGTCAGACTAACATAACTTAAGTTATTTAAATTTAAATAAATCCTTAAAAACTTAAATTTAAATAACATGTTTGAATTTTTGAGTATTTTAATTTTACTAATGTATTAAAATATAATTATTTTTGAAAAAAATCAGTTTTGGTAAGTATTGGTTAAATTTCGAATTCAAGGCATCTGATTTTGCCCGTACATCTGATTAATTGCTGTTTGAAAATTTTGAAGTTTTAAAATTCATTTTTTTTGTGAATCTATACTTACTTTTGAGCACCCAATATTTTTCATTTCGTTAAAATTCAATTGTTCAGATTTTTCACTTGTAATTGTAAAAATGTGCAAAACGGATGACGTCTGTCATGTATACATTTTGTTTATATCTAATTGTATCTCATCTATAGCTTCCTGGGCATTTTCACTAGAACTAATATGGGTTTGAATTTGAATGCGTGTGTTGAATTTGTGGGGAGACATCTATTAAATTGACATTATGTATTTGGTAACTCCCTTTTCTTGTAAATTAAAACTTCATGTATTCTTCATTTGTCCTTAGAAACTCCTTAGTCTCCTTTTCTCTTCCCTTTCTGAGTCTAGATCTCAAACTTAATCCAAAATGAAAAATTCTCAAATAAAATTTAAAGAAAAAAATAAATCAAACAAAAGAAACAATGAAACCAAGAATCAAATGGAAAAGCTCCTCTCTCTCTCCCCCTCCTCGTTTGAAGGGAAGAAATCGTGTTCATCTAAAAATCCCCCCTTATTTTGGCCACAACTCCTAAACCGCTAAGCCAAATTGAGTGGTTCCTTTTTTGTTGGAAATAAATTTCAGAAAGGAAGAGTTTTTCTTTAGACCAGTTTTTAGGATTCCAGGTGGATGATTTTCGAAATTTACACGGTAGTGAAGTAATTTTTTGGTGCAACTTTTAAATTCCAAAAATATATACCCTTGGTTTTTCGAATGTAACTTCTAACATGTAGTCTAAATTCTGTGTTTGCTGGAAAGCTGATTCAAAATGGAATAGCTTTTATGTTTGTCATTTTTGCCAATTTAAAAGGCAATATACCTGAAAATCTAGTAGAACTGAGTGGATTTTTTTATTCTATTCTTTAAGGAAGAAACAGCTCAATTTCACCAACCGTAACTTCTCTTCAGAAAACCCGAATCCACTTTTTCTTTTTCAAATTGGGTTAAACTAAAATAGGTAAAACTTCACGTTGAATGCTTTAACAATTTCGAAATCTTCTATGTTGAAATCATGAATCTTTCAAACACATTTTTGGACCTACATTTCTAATTCAAAAATTGTCTATCGCTGTTTCGTTCATACGTTCCTCAAATTTTATTAAAATCAAGTTTTTCGTTTTTTTATTAAATTGAAGAGAAAAGAATTTTCAAAAACTTTTCAGCTTATGACCCTTTCAAATTCTGAGGTTAGCTGGTCCAAAAATAAATTTCAAAATTATCAAAAATTTTGTTCAATTTTTGCAAATTTTGGCAAAAATCTAAATCCATTTTCCCTAGTCAAAACCCCTCTTCTCTCCTTTTAAATCTATTAGAATATTGATTTGAGAATTTATTCCTGCCATGGTGTTAAAGAGTGCATAGTTATGCTTATAGTTGGAGTTGTGCATCTTGATTTCCGTACCCATATTCGTATCAACTTGCGTCATCTTCCTTTTATTTACCACGCAAGGTGACAACCATCACTCACGATTAACATTTTCATTTAGTATATTGAAACACCTTAAAATGACATTTGAAATGTTAATATTTTTCTAGAAAACCTGATTTTTTTTGGTTAAAAATCTGTGTACATGTGACACACACACCCCTTGACATATATAATACGAATTATTTGAAAGTGATATTTGATTGTTGTAATACATTAGGATGCATGTGCGTTACCTGTAGTGTTATATTTATTTGTTCTCATATTGCAAATTTCCTATAGATTTGTAAAATCACCATGGGTTGAATTGATATACATTCAAACTACTATATAGAATCAGGTATTAAAACTGAATTTATTAGGATGTAGGTTGAAATGATATATATATCCGTAACTTGAATATTAAACAGATTAAAATTGTATATATTCTATCACTTGGCCTAGGTGGAAAATTGTATACATACACCTTGGTCTATTTTGTAAGTATAATTCTGAATTTATAAAAATATTATGATTTCATAAAAGTATTTTAGAAATCTAATTTAGAACTTTATTTAAACTTATATTTTGATAATTTGATAAAGCTTTAAATTTAGATTATATGTTATACAAATTTAATTCATAAGTTAATATATGTTTTTAAAATATATATTCAAGAATCTAAATTATAATGTTATTTATTTTGATAATTTAAATTATTTTAAAAGTAAATAAATAAGTCTTTTAATATAGTTTAATTATTGTTTAAATTTTAAAAGTATATATAAATATAAACTATTAAAAAAATATAATTATACAAAGGTTTTAATGAGAAGTTAGAAATTAAAGATAACTTGATTTGTCAAATGACATAATTGAAATGAAATTTATTAGGTAAGATAATGTAACGAACTGAATTTTGCGCGGTCCGAATCAATCACTAAACCGACTTACACCGTTCAAAATGGCGTATCGTAATGAGAACTCGATGCATCAGTACAGAATACAAAAGAAATTTTCATTGGTATTACAACAATATTATATAAGAGTACAAACATATCAAAGCACAGATAAATGATACACAGTGGAAAATATCTGAGAATCATGAATTACAATATAGTAGAAATATAAATATAAAAATATAAACAACGGAAGGTTGTAAATAATCCAGAGCATAGCTCCAGCCATAATCCAGGATCTCGTTTTAAAAATATATGCAAAACGAAAACTACTAGCTGCTTGTGTAGAAAATATGGGTACCCAGAGTTTAGATGGGAAACAATAAACTCCAGGTTAGTCATGGGACTGGTGTAAGAACTTAAAAGCAGTTATAAACTTTTATCTTAAAGTTGGGTAAATCACGGGACCATGCTGTATAACACGAAACGGGTTTCCTCTATATGAATATTGGTTTTAAAACAAAAATAGTGCAATGCTTTTCGAAAAATGAAGCTATTATAAGACTCAGGTCTCATGACACAATGCAAGTGCAAGCTGGAGGATAGAGTTTTTCCTTATAGTAACCAAACATGCATGATACGCGAAATTTCTTTATTATCATTATAAGTGCATAGTATAGAAAACAATTTCAAAAATAAATGTATCAATCTTAGACGGTATAATACCCCCTCCTATTATGTCGCCATAGGCATACAACTGAAACCGTAAAATCACGTATTGGAATTGGATTTCCATCATGATCCGAGCAAAGGGATCCTTCCTCATCCGAACTTCGAAACATCTCTAGCAAAATGTCTGAGGTAAAACACTACCCCTTTAGAGCGGCAGGATCGCTCAGTAGTACTTCGCTGATTAGCATCACCTGAACAATATGTTTTCCGATCACATTGGACCTCTTGGTGTATGTCAACATCCTGGCCTTGTACGGCCATATCTGAGGACCCTCGATTCCAACACTCATATACGTAAAATTTCCTGGGATCCATACCATGGCAACACTTCTAGCTAGAGAGAAATGCTTGTCCTCCCTATGGTCCTTCATCCCGTTTTTGACTCATATCGGGGTGTGAAGCTTGCAAATTAATGCCATAACACAAAGCTACGCTATGTAAGCCATGCTTTGATCATCATCCACAAAGCCCTTCTTTTCAACAAAAGCTTTGATCCATGCATCTCAGCATGCCACGTTGTTCATACCATACAACTGATGTCTACATATATATAACCTCTAAGCTTGTACGTCTCAAACAAGGGTGTTAAGCTAAGAGAATGAATTCTCTGCTACCAAACAGATATATTTTTTAGAAATCAATTGATATGGCATAAATCACAACGTTAGAAACACAACCCATTTGCAAGTCCGTTCTAGGTCTGAATGAAACCAGAGACACCTTATTCCTCATCTCATATGTCCAATACAGCAGAGAGGCCCTCGCATATCTGGTCGATCTCCAAGTACATCTGGATGATCACCACTTATTACCTCGTCTTGGGTGTACATCCCAATTGAGACATCAGTAATAATCCAAACAATGTGAAGATCTCCGGTCTTCAACCACCGTCTTCATATTCTTGGGAAGACGTTTCAAAAGATTTTATAATATCTTTTTGCACCTCAAGGTTTATAAACCTTATCGGGATAATCAAATCTTACACAAATGATGATATTTTATATCGATATCCCATTCCCAACCCACTCATCCCATGGAGCAAAACTGGTAGTACTCCATATCGGACACCCATCGTGTTACGATAGATATAATTATCGTTTTACATTACAAATCTAATTAAAGATTCATTAAAACTCCAGTACAGTTTTAATCTCATATCATTACATAATAATTATTCATTTTAGGAAATTAATCCTGTCTTTAAATAGGTCAAAGAATAAATGTCATTTAAAACATTGTTCACAATAAACCCACATCAATCTTCCATTTAATTCCAATTTAATTTATTAAATTGGAAAACTCCATTAAATCTTAATTAAAATATTTATATCTCAAATTCCTTTTTCAAATGGGTTTAATTTTAAGAATAGTGTTATGAAAGACACCATTCACAACAGACCCAAAATCCAATTTGATATTAAATACAAGGCTTTGAATAGGAATAGTATCGACTCATATTCAGTATCAAATTCTCAAACCATAGATACTATATTGGAATAATATCTATATCATCCAAATTCCTCAAACGATATCCGTATTATTACGGAATCCAATCTCGAAATATCAAAAGATAATTTCCATTTAAATCCAGTTCATATGTTGGAAATGTCTGGTCATATAAAAACCATTCACAATCCAATATGTTAATTAAAAACCACTGGATTATTCATCTTTAGAAAACATCGTATGATCTTAGTCGAATATTCGATGTTCCTTTTGGTTCTTCCGACCCCTTGCCTAACGGAATAACTTCCAGTTAGATCTCACGGGTGATACTAGACTGTACTCTCAGGAATCGTCGCATATTCCTTTTGGTTCTTTAGTCTAGTTGTTAACTAGTTCATTTAGATAAAAATATCATTTATCTTTTTAAAACTAGGATTATTTTATCCAAAATCTTTCCAAATCATTCATTATAATTAAACATATTTTATTTTATTTTTAATAATTTTATTAAGGCCTTTACAGTCGGTTTCCAATTCCGTCCACCGAACTACATTCATAGCGACCTTTCCCAAAATAGATTTTGACTTATTTTAAAACGAACCGTTGGATATTAAAAATATTTATTCTATTTGAAAGAAAATTTAATTACAGAGTTAACATTTCCAATTTCAGGATAATCCGACGGCCGGATCTCCCTGTACGCCCATTGGAAGTTACGAGCTGACGTTCGCGAACTGTAGCAGTACGACACGTCCTGTTCAAACCCGAATCGATTTATAACTAAAAATAAATTGAAACGCCTTCCAAAAAAATTATAACTTATATAGAATATATATAATCAACGTTCGAAATCGAGTTTCCACTCGTTTCTCTTCAAAATTGCATACTTCAACATTTATTCATTCTAATATTATTTTAATCATTAAAATAACATTATTTTTCTAAACTCATTATTTTAAATTCAAACTTTCTTGACATTGTAATAAAAATAAACAAGAAACTTTCTGAAAGAAATTTCTTTTAAAACATTTGCAAAATAGCCTAAATGAACTTCACTTTTAAAAAGTTACAATTCATTTCAAATCAAAAGTTTAACATGGAAAAATCGAATGAAAATTAATTCAAAATATTGGTTCAGTTACAATTTTTTTTTTTGGTATTTTAATGTCTTCGCATGCATCCGAAATCAGACATAAAAATCAACATTTGATTTTTCATTGAATATTTTATTATTAAAATATTCCGTTTTATTCCGAATTAGAATGAAATCACAACCCATATCAAAATAAATAAATTTATATGGATTTCATACAACATATGTATCCAACAATAGTTGTAAACAACTATTTAACATCCAATTAACATCTTGTCATACATCACTCCACATCCAATTCACACACAAAGTATACTATACCATATAAGCCTTAAATTAATTAAATAACGCTTAAACAGTTCTGTTAATTCAACAGACTGAGATTCTATACACTTGGGATTAAGATCAGTGTTTATCTTCATCCCAATACTCGTGTGAGGGTTCCAATATCATCACAAACAATCGTGACTTATTTACACAGTTGGGAGATGTGTAAAAACATCACCCCAGTACCCGTGTGGGGTTTACATCAATGTCCATGTAGCTTACATACACACATGGGAGATGTGTAAATTAATGTCGTCCCAAGATCCGTGTGGGGTTTACTACACAATCAATATAATTGGCTTATATACGCACTTGCGAGATACGTAAAAATATCATTCCAATACCCAT
Organism: Allium sativum; assembly: GCA_030737875.1. Lineage (NCBI taxonomy): Eukaryota > Viridiplantae > Streptophyta > Magnoliopsida > Asparagales > Amaryllidaceae > Allium > Allium sativum. Next base: position 926,136,960 of record CM060922.1, read on the forward strand.
GTTGGGTTTACATCAAAATTCATGTAGCTTATTTATGCACATAAGCGACGTGTAGCGTATTACCATCCCAAGACCCGTGTGGGGTTTTTCAAACAATAAATAGTAATTTAGTAATTACTTCATCAATATTTACAATACAATTGTTTTCACTTTTAATGCTTATATTCATATTTGAATAATAATAGTGAAAACTTTAATAGCATCCATCAGCCACAAAATAAATATAGTAAACACAGGAAATCAATACACATCTAGTTATAATTATAATAACTATAAAAATAAGTTGAGTGAGAGTTCTCACATGGATCTGTTTTGAAATCGTAAAATTACGATTGTTTTGATTAAATTAAATCATGCGTTTAATTTAACCAAAAATTGTAACTAGCTCCATCCAAATTGGTTTTATTGCAAAGCCTTCGTCGTCACTGTTCCAATGCATCTAAACTTGTCGGATTATGTTTCCGTATGCAAAAGTTATGGGCTTTTATATGTTAATGACACACTTTCATTAACTAACATTAATTAAAAAAGTAATTAAATTAATTAACTATCTTCCTTTCCTTACTCTCCTTCTTTCTCCCGTCGTTCCTATAGGTCATGCACGAAAAAGAACACGCACTCCTCTCTTAAAAACACATGCACTTCCAAGAATCCAAAGCACGATTCAAGTACACCATATTGAAGAGCTTCGACTACTCTTCCTCCACCATAAATGGCTTCGAATTCAAACTCTCCCTTTACCCTATAATTTTGTGCGAACGCAGTGGGATGGAGGCCGAATTTTGTGCGAAATACAACACAAAACATGATCATAGCCGTATAGATTGGTAGAGCATAAAAATCTCTACAATTTTCGTTTAGAAATCAAGGTTTAACTCAAAGTGGTTTGAGAGAGATTAGGGATCAGAGTTGCGAAAATTTTGGCCCTTGGTTATAAGTGAAATGGTCTATGCAGCGATAGGATCATATAGTATAGAGCACAAGAATGTTAATGTGTAGATAGTAGAGTAATATCAGTAAATAAAAGACACATTCAATTTTATACTAGTTCAAACCACGGTACTACGTCTAGTCCCAGATTACCTTTGGGTATTTCACTAAACAATAACAACTCTCATTTCACCCGAATGAATAAGTTTACAATTATCCAAATGGGATTTCTTGCCTCGACTGCTAAAGAGGACTTCCGCAATGAAAAAAGTTTGTTTACTACTTTTGTTCTTAATAACACTGATATGTCAAATTGATGTACACCATTCCTATGATCTTTCCTTTATGATAGTAGTGTAGTTTGTGAAAGAATATGAGAGACTTGAAAGATTTGAAATCTTATACATATGAGAATAGAGTGCTCTTGTGAATTCGAATGCTGTAGATAAGATAGAAAGAATCAGAGTAAAATTCGGTGAAGAAATCATTTGTTTGAACTTTTATTTATAATAATCAAATAGATGCAATCATTCGTGAAGAGATTCAAAGAAGAGACATGAATTAAAAATTGTGACTCTTCATTGAAAAGTTGCACCTATTCGTATTCGGATGTTAGAATTAAAAATTCAGATGTCTGTTTTAAATAAAATTCAAACAGCAAGGAAATAGGTCATTTCGAGGTCAAAACAAACGTCTGTTTATTTTGATTCAGATGTCTGAATATTATGCTAAAGATATTTTTGTTTCAGCAAACAGACGCCTGACTTGAAATAAACAGACATCTGTTTACTGATACAGACCTTTGCCTTGTGCATGTCATATATAAAATCATATATACTAAAACATGTATGTGTGTGTATCACCAAGGAATATTTTAACAATTAAATAATAACACTAATAGACTCTAAACACATGTATTCTTTAGTATGATCTCTTTAATCTATTGTTGAGCTTCTTCCTGCAAAATAGAGTTAGTCGATAATAATGTATATATGTACATGTATAGTTGTCATAATCAAAGCGATATAAAGCCAGATCCAACATTCTCCACCTTTTGATAATGAAAGCTATATATGTAGCTCCCCCTGTCGATATACATATGTTTCTTCCCCTTTATCATTGGCAAAGTGGAGATACATATGTAAATAATAAACACGAATATGCACAACACACAAACAACATAAGTACAAACAACAACATTCGCATACGGGCATTAAACATTCACAATCACAAAAGGCACACAGTAGAGTTTTGTGCTAAAATAGACCAAAGTACCAAAATATTACACCATACGATTAAAAGAGTTTGATGCAAAATACCATAAAGGCCTTACCATGCTTATGAACTTTTCGAAGCCATCATGCTTGGACCAACACTAGTGTCACCGCCCTTTGGATCACCATGATCTGAGCTTGAATCGGAACTTATTCAACAGATCTAGAAGACCAATGGATTGGAGTGGGATCATGAGCTTGAGAGGAATGAGGTGCAATGCATGAAATCTTATCCCAAATCTCGTTAAGAAAGCTAACGAGTTAAATTTCTTGTTGGTTTTATGCTCAAAGCACTTGAATTCCTTGTGAAGCTTTTAAATGATTGTGAGAGAGCATAACCAATGCTTACTTTGATGGAAGATCAAGAGTGAGTAGATGAATATCCTCTTCTTCTTCTTCTTTTTATTGTATAAGCTGGCAACAGTGACAAGATGATGGCTCCCCGATTATAGTTTCCGATTGTGATGCAATGTGTTCTTGCCAAGCTTGAAAGGACATATATTCGAGTGTTGGTGGGTTAGGATCAATATCCATAAGAGGAAGGGTTTTTGGGCCAATTTCTTTGACGCTTAAGGAAAGAGTGTCAAGTATTTGCACTTCACTTGCAAGAAGGATTCGAGTCATATAAGCACCATAATGGAGCGTCTTGTATTTTCATTTTCGTGTTATGTCTACCCACTCGTCAAGAATTATTTTAACCCAATTACTTGCTTACTAGAATAAAAAACATATAAAGCTTGAAAATCGCGCTTATACACTTTTTCATAACTTCCTTTTCTTGGTTGAATAGTTTAGGCCAAGATACGGTTAAGTAGACGTGTGTAACGACCCACATTCTACGTATCGAAGGATCGTAGAATGTTTATTTTACCTTCATACGAAGACATATGGTTGTGTAGCTTTGGGAAACAACTAGTGGGGTCATATCCCACATTCACGGTTTTTGCCGAATTTTAAATGACCATTTTGCCTATGGCGGATCTTGTTTCGCCTATAACTTTTGATTGGTAAGGATTTTTGACCTGAAACCAATTTCATTGGATTCAGATGATGGTTTACCTTTCCGTCGAGTGGTCACATTAATCAAACGGATTTATCATTTGGGAGATATGGCTGAAATAAGGTTTGGAAGATGAAAAACAGCATAATTGGGTTTAACGGTGTGATTATCAGCTAAGTCCATAACCCATTTCGGGATTAGGGTTATGGGAGGGCTGAAAGGGTTTGGGAAAACATTTCATTTCAATTTTCTGGCCGCCACTTACATCTCTTGAAACGACCCGAACTTCCCCGTAAAGAAAAGCCTGGATTGAGTTGAGAACATGACAAATCAATACATAAATAGAAGAACATTTCATTGCTTATTAAAACAATTACATCAGAGTACAAGAATATACAGAGTATGAACAAATAATATACATTTGATAAATATCATAGATTTACAAATTACAATGCAGTAGAAAATAATACAAAACACAACTGAAAGAGATACACGGATACAGAGCTTTCCGAATATCATTCCAGCTGTAAACTAGGATTCTGTGAATATAAACCTGCAAAACCAAAACTACTAGCTGTCCATGTGGAAAATAGGGACCAAGAGTTTAAGTAAAGACAATAAACTCCAGGTCAGTCATGTGATTGGTATGAGAACTAAAATAGTTATTTAAAACTTTACTTTAAAATCAAGTAAATCAAGGGACCACGCCGTATAACACGGAACGGGTTTCTCCCAAGAATACCAATGCATATAACAAAACAGCGCAATGCTTTTTGGAAAAATGAAGCTATTGTAAGACCAAGGTTTCATCACACAATGCAACGCAATCCGGAGGATAGGGTTTTCCCTTATAATAGCCTAACATGCTTGGTACGTTAAAACAAATCATTTGATATTATTATAGGTGCATAGTGTACAAAACAACTTCAAATATAAATGTATCAATCATAGGTGGCATGGGTACCATCTATCATGTAGCCAGTACTAGGCTCTACAATCAAAACCAAAATGTCACGTATTAGAAGTTGGATTTCCATCTGTAAACCAAGGCAAGGGATCGTCCTTACTGCTTCGAGACTCTCTAGCCCGAGCCTCAGGCAAGCGCATAGACAATCCTTGGATCGTCAGGGCCGGTCCACACAAAGTGGATTAAAATGCCCGAACAATACGTTTCCCTGCTCTATGGGGCATAAACTGGTCATATATCGACCAAACCATCCATCGGCACCGTAGTGACTGAAATAACCGAGGTGCCTCGCTATCCATCATCCACATAAGTAAAACGTCTGGGCTTGCAAAACCTAGACACTACCCCTAGCTAGAAGGAAATGCATGCCCCTCCCTGAAGTCCTCTCCCGTTTTTGGTTCACACCGGGGAGTGAGGCTCGCGAATCAATGCTATACACAAAGCTATGCTATATTAAAGTCGTGCTTTGATCATCAACCACAAGACTCTGCTTTTCAACAGAAGCCTTGATCATTTGCATCTCAGCATGCCACACAGGCAATTCATGCTATGCAACCGATGTCTATCAATCACACAGAATGAAATCCGATGTCAGACGCACATCCGTTTACAAGTTCGTTCTGGGTCTGAACAAAACCAGAGGCACCTTATTCCTCGTTCCATATGACCAATACAGGAGAGAGGTCCTCGCATATTCGGTCGATCTCCAAGTACGTCTGGATGATCACCACTTATTACCTCGTCTTGGGTGTGTAGCCCACTCAAGACATCAGTAATTATCCAAACGATGTGAAGACCTCCGGTCTTCAACCACTATATTCATCGTCGACTCATCGCCGATTCAGTTATTCAGATTGGGATAAACCCGGTCCTTCTGAACAACTCGCGTGTATTATGAACAAGTGCTACAAAAACACAACATACGCCTCATTCCAATTCTGAATATTCCTTTATTTAAATATTCATATCCTTTGGGAAAGGTTCCGATTAATTTTATCAAAGATAAATTCTTTAAATTTATTCTTTAATCTTCCTTTGGATATTAATTCAAACCAAATTATGGTTTATCCAAACTAGTCGGGATTAGCGAACCTTACCGAAGTAATCATTTATTATATTTCCCAATCCCAACCTATTCGTCCCATAGAGTAAAACTGGTAATACTCCATATCTAACACCATGGTGTTACAGGTAAAATTAATTACCATTTCACATTCAAATTTAATTAAAGATTTAACTATCGCTTGGAGCAAAACTGGTGATGCTCCGTTCTCGATCATTTCATGAATTCGATAAATTTAATTATCTCATTCGCATTCCAATCTAATCAAAGATTCATTAAAACTCTAACTCGGTTTTAATCTCAAAAATCATTACTTAATGATTATTCTAAGTTTTAATCTTATCTTTAACTGGGTTAAAGAACTAATGTCATTTAAAACATAGTTCACGATAAACCTAAAATCACATTCCATTAACAATGGAATCTTCACAGAAAACAGATCAATATATATAATCGATATAGACTTCCATATCCAACCGATAATATCAATGGAATAACTGCCAAGCCTTTTAAATCCCATGTACAGTAACAGTCTTCCTCCACAGAAGCTCACTTCGATTATTAACAAATCGAATTCCATCCATTCCAATTTATTTTATTAAATTGGAAACTTTTCTTTGGAAAATTTCCCTTAAATCTTAGTTAAAGATTTATAAATTCCAAATCACATTTCACTGTAAATCGAGTTAAAAGAACGAATGTCATTAAAACACAGTTCATGATAAACCCGATTCACATTCCATTTTTATTCCAATTACCAAATGTAACTGGAAACTCTAACAATCTTAATTAAAAGATTTATTCCTTTCAAACGGGGGTTTAAGAATAACGTTATTTAATACACCATTCACGACAAACCCATAATCACATTCTTTTATTCAATTAATTAATTGGAAAACTTCACTAAATCTTAATTAAAAGATTTATTCTTTTTTCAACTGGGTTTAAGAATAGTGTTATTTAAGACACCGTTCACGACAAACCCAAAATCCAATTCAATATTAAATACAAGGCTCTGAATAGAAATTATATCGGCTTATATTCAATATCAAATTCTGAAATCAACAAATATCGTATCGGGAATAACAATATATATATATATATATATATATATATATATATATCTTCCAAATTCCTCCATAATATCCATATAATCAAATCCAATATCGAAATATTTTGAAGATAATTTCGGTTCAAATCCATTCCAATTCATATATTGGAAATTCTAGTTATTTTTAAAACCATTTCAAATTCCAATTTATTTATTTAAAAATATTGGATTTATAATTCTAGTTCATAACTAGTTCATTTCGATAAAAATATTTTTTTATCTTTTCAAATATGAAATTTTTCATCCCAATTCTTTCCAAATCATTTATTATGATAATTCACAAATTATTGATATTTTTAATAATTTTATCAAGGCCCATACAGTCGATTCCATAAACGGTCATCGAACTACACTTACAGCGACCATTTCCAAATTTGATTTGGACATAATTCCAAACCCAACCGTTAGATTTCAAATTCCTTAAATTCATTGGAAAGCTCTTTTCGATATGAACCCAATGGTTCCAGGTTTAGGAGAATCCGATAGTCGGATCTCCCGTAATGTCAATTCGAAATCAATGGTCGAAATTTGCGAACTACCGTGGCGCAGCGCGTTCTACTCAGGCCATTAAATATATATAATATATATTTTTTATATTTCGTCGATTTCCATTTAAAACGTATTTTATAAATCATTTTAAATTCGTTTTCAATACGATTTCTATTTCATATTCAATTTCAATTCAAAATTGAGTATTCCATATCATTAATATATAAATGATAATATTTTCAAAAAATAGATTTTTTAAATCACTTCCTTTTCGATATTCATTATAAAAATGAATAAAATCGATATAAATATCGTTCACGTCAAAATGGCGTTACTTTAATCAACACGGCTTCATATATTTCAATATTTTCATGTCCATCCCAAATCGGACATCAAAATCATATTTTGATCCATTACTGAATATTATTTTAAAATATTCATTATTCCTCATTTTAAAATATTCGTTCTTTCCGAATTGAAATCAGACACAGTCAATTACCATATAATTTTATTTATATGGATTTCATACACACATGTACATAACAATAATCAAACACAGTCAACCATCATCCAGAGTGCATTACACAACTGCATAAGCATTAAATATAAATAATTAACGCTTACAACAGTCTGTCAACCCATCGATTGACATACAACTGAATATTGGGATTAGTGTATGTCCAATATCATCCCAATACCCGTGTGGGGTTTTCAAACAAAAAAAACTGATTATTATTCATGCAGTTGGGCGATGTGTAAAATATATCATCCCAATCAATATCAGTTAAATGTGTATACATAAACAAATCGTCCTATTTGTAAATGAATATTTATTTTATTCATATACACGTCATTAAAAATTATAGTTTTAACGATAAAATATTTATTTCAACTCATGAATATTCTATACTATTCATTTATACAATAAAAATGATATTTTTATTGTTTTAACATTTTCAGAAAATTTTAGCAGCATAACGGCGCGATACTAGAACCAGAATAAGGTCTAGCCTTATCCCTCGCCTACTAATGGCTCGCGCCATGTACATACCAATTCTAACCAATTCATTTCATTTCCCAAACCAAATTCAACCAAATAATCCAATCAACCAAACAAACATAACTTCAAAAAAAGGTGTCGGGTGCTACTAAGCACCGTTTGCATACTAATATATATTTTAAACTAGAAAATAAATTAAAGTGAGAAGTTCTCACCTTTGTTTCCACTGCTCCATTCTTTATTTCTGAATGGTTTGGATTTGGATTCGTTTCCATTCGATCCCATAGCAATTTGTTTCATACAATTTTTATATTAAAAATCACATTTTTAAATTAAAAATCACATTTTTAACATCGCTATCATATTTTAAAAATCACATTTTTATTCTTATACTATTTGTATAAAAATCACATTTTTATACCGCTATTTATGTAATAAAAATCATATTTTTATTTCAAAGCCATTTATATAAAAATCATATTTTTATACCACTGTTTGTATAATAAAAATCATATTTTTATCATGTCACTATATACATATAAATCGTATCTTTACAATGCCATGTATGCATTAAAAGTCGTATTTTTATCTTGCTTTTATATATATATAAATCAAATTTTTATATTCGCTACTTCATATTAAAATAATATTTTTATCATGTCACTATATACATATAAATCATATCTTTACAATGTCGTGTATACATTAAAAATCGTATATTTATCCTGCTTTTATATATATAAAAATCAAAATTTTATATTCGCTACTTCATATAAAAATCATATTTTTATATCGATACGATGTACATAAGAATCCAATTTTTATGACGCTATATACGTAATAAAAATCCAATTTTTATGACCATACATACATAATAAAAGTCCAATTTTTATGACCATCATACATAATAAAAACCCAATTTTTATGGCCATACATACATAATAAAAATCCAATTTTTATTCCGTAATATCATATATAAAAACTGATTTTTATTTTTTTAAAACTAATTACATCATATAAATAAGAATAAATAAACAAAAATAATAAAAGAAAACGCATACAGGCGGTTTTGGGGGCTGGAGATCGGAGGGGGTGGGGCACGAGGCGGCGGCGGCCTTCTGATGATCGTGGGTGGCTGTGGCGGCAGATGGGTTCAGGGTTTGGGGGTTTTAAACTTGAAAAGGAGGGAGGGGGCGATGGAGAGGAAGGGGAGGTGGAGGCTGACGTGTGGGAGGTGGAGGCTGACGTGGGGGAGATGGGCGGTAGTGTTCCGCTGGTGGCTGGAACGCGGTGGCGGGTTTTCTTGCCTCCGTTCTTTTTTTTTTCTTTTTGATTTCCTGTTATGAAAACGGACGGGGGAGAAAGGGGTATGGGGTTGACCTTGTTTTAGGTTTTATAAATTATTTAATTATTATTTTATTTTCCCAAAAAGTAACTTTTTAAAACGAACTCCAAACGAGACCCACCGACTGTCGTCCCTAACTAATTACCCTCATTCATATTACAATGAGATATGTTCGGTAAGCCAATTCGACTGTTTCGATCAGTCTCCATCAAAATCAATATATAAATCAATATATATTGAATTTAAACGTACATCCATATACTGACTCCAAAAATTCCAGAAAAATAAATCTGACTATGTTTTGACGATATGGTCCTAACAAAACTAATTTCATCGTATTTGGAGACCATTTGAAAAATGGTCATTTTCCAGTCGATTAAATTCAAATTGAAATTGCCAATCACATTTAAATCTGCCACGCTCACATATTAATTCCAAAAATTATGGCAATTGGAATCTAGCAATAATTCGACATTCCGGATCCAACAAAATTGGTCTCATCAAAAACAGAGTTCGTTTGCAAAATCCCTATTTTTAACGGCTATATTTCCATAGCGACTATTCTGAATTTTCAACTAGACATAACTTTTTATTCCCGTTATGAAATCTGGATTTTTCACATTCCTTGGAAAGATATTTTCAAACATATTCAAATATTTTTGGTTTCACTAAAATCCGGTTTATTTTGAATCATGTACATTCATTTGAAATTTGAAATCGAATTTTCAAACTACCGCGCCATTTCCAATTCATTTTATAATTAAAATAAATATTTATATTCTAATTTCAATTTAAATAAATTTCTACATTATAATTCTATTCAAAATAAATTTCTAGTCATTATTATTTAAATCATTTTAAATATTCAAAATTCATTAAAATTGCCAAAATAAAAAAATTAAATTGGTTCTGATTTTCCGGGTTGTTACATCTTTTGAACCTCAATAATGGCCTTCATCTCTCAAATCTCATTCTAATCACTTCTTAATCGCTAATTAAGCAAAACTATACCAAATCAAGTCAAATTGGCATCAAATCAAAGATAGAGCTGCTGGAACACATATGTATTTCATATGTTAAATTTATTTGTGGCTAAGGTGAGTGATTAACAAGTTTATTCACTAATTACGGCTAATTAGGGGTGATTAGTGATAATTAGCGAAATTATGCATCATAAAAATCTAGAAAAATATGTAAAAATTCTTAAATATTATGTTATGTCACTGGTGAAAATTTGGTTTAATTTGGATTAAGTTTGCTAATCCTATAGTTAAAACATGACTAAGGGGATTGAAGGGAAAATCATGCTTTTTGAGTATGTTTGATCTAAAATAACCTATATGCTTGATGTTTTGATGGATTGAACTTATATGTTGTTACTGTTGTTTGGGATGTTTTATGATTGCATAAGAAAGTTAGAATGGTTGAAAACGCCGTCATTTGACAAAAATAGCTTGTTGGAAAAAATTACAGATTTTCAGGTCTAGTTAGGAGGAAGACCCGATCCGAACCGGTTAGGAGGGAGAACCAAACCAAACCGGATAGGAGAAGGAGACCCGAACCAATCCGGATAGGAGAAGGAGACCCGAACCAAACCAGATAGGAGAAGGAGAGGAGGAGACCCGAACCAAACCGGATAGGAGAAGGAGACCCGAACCGATCCGCATAGGAGAAGGAGACCCGAACCGGATAGGAGAAGGAGAGGAGGAGACCCGAACTGAACTGGATAGAAGAAGGAGACCCGAACCGATCCGGATAGCAGAAGAAGACCCGAACCGAACCGGATAGGAGACCCGAACCGAACCGATAGAACAAGCAGACCCGAACCGAACCAGATAGAAGGAGTAGACATGAATCGAACACCAATTAAACCAAAACCTGAGATGTAAAGAAAGTCCAAGTGGGAAGTTATCACTCAGGATCCGGATGGGAACTAACGAATTAACTTCTAGAGTTGGGCTTTGCTGCGGGACGTGTGCAAAGGAGTTATCGATATCTATAACTTTAGTTCACCGTTGAGAGAGGGGGTATGCAGACGAACCAGAGCCAGGGAAGTGTGGACTGGTTGACCAGTATCCGAAAGCCAGGGCAGTGTGGACTGGGTAAGGATTATTGGCTATAGATCAGAAGGGCATGGTCATAGCGATAGTTGTGCGGAGTCCAGAAGGGTATGTACCCAGCATGGCCCCAAATGGATTTGGCGATCAAAGTGGTGGATATCGTATGCTTTACGCACTAAGTGAGAGATGTGAGGACCATGACATGCACACTCTCATTTTACACTCTATGTTAGTGTTTACCTTAGAATACTGTACATCTTGTTGTGCTAACTCTTTGGTTACAGGTTCAGGTATGATTATTTATACCTGTTATCGTTTTACTTTGCTGCTATCGCTCATACCAGACTTTTGTCTGACCCAGAGTTTTATGTCTCTTCTTATTACTCTTGGTGCTCCTAAACGAGCAAACTAGAGACATGTCAGGTGGTTATGCACGAGTAGTTGTCCGGAGATGAGCAGGAGGCTTCCACGTACTATTTATGTATATTCTCCATGTGTTGTTGTTGGTCACTACTTTGGGCATTAGTAGTGTACCTCTTTCATTTCCTTTTAGAGACAGTATTATGAAGTTGTAATAATGGTTTGGATTATAAGCTGTACTTTGGATTCCGCTACTCTGATGGATATGGTTTAGTTTTCAGCTTATGCACTATCTCGCCTGTTTTATATCAAGTTATGTTATTATTATATTTTATTCCATGCGCTGTGAGATATACTAAGGTTCTTGATGATTTATAGTTTCAAATCCCTTTCTTTTGACAACCGTCCCGTGCTAATTGGAGGTTGGCACAACGCGTTTTGGGGGAAATGTCGGCTAGTGCGGGGTGGTCCGTCACACTTGGTATCAGAGCCTAGGTTGCATAGTTAACCTAGGGGAAGACATCAGGGAGAGACTCATAAACCATATCTATGAGACATTCAAATCAATTGTGGGAAAGGCATTGAGATCTAAGAGCCTTTACCCAAAGTCGAAGACCGAGGTTGCTATTACATCAGCAGAGGATCCAAAGCCGCAGGCAAGTGGTGGAGGCAAGAATAATTTGCAGAATAAGAGGAAACGGAATCAGACCAAGGATGGTCAGAAAAAGAAGAATAAGAAAGATATCGAGTGCTATAGCTGTGGCAAGAAAGGTCACTATGTCAAAGAGTGTCGAGCAAAGTCAGAGGAAAAGAAGTGCTTCAACTGTGGCCAAGTGGTACATTATAAGAATGAATGTCCACAACCCCGTAAGGAGAAGCAAATGGTGAAAGCATATGCTATCAACGTTGTTCCTTCTTCGTTGAATGCCCTAACTGCGGCATAGAAGGGAAAATGTGTCGTTATTCAAGGTATGTCTTCTATTTATGATGTTCCTGTTTGAGTGTTGTTTGATACCGGGGCTTCCCATTCCTTCGTATCTAGTGACCTTGTAGATAGGTTGGAATTGGAACCCAAGATTGTCGATAGACCTTTAGTTGTGACGAACCCGATCGGTGGTTCGACTAGCCTTAGTATGATTTTACAAAATTTGGTCTTATCGAGTCATGGATGTATGTTTGCTTGTGATTGCTTTTTTTGGGCTTTACTGGGTTTGGCATTATTTTAGGAGTCGATTGGCTCTAATGATATGGGGTGATGGTAGACTATGAGGGGTCTTCGGTGACCATTAGAGCAGGCTATGGGTAGAGGGTGGTATTGGGTTGCCTACCTAGTGATGAGGTGATGGCTAGTTTTCTGCATTCCCTCGACATCCCACAGGATGAGTTATCAGATGTGGCTTTAGCTAGCGAGTATTCGGACATCTTCGAGGAAGTGACCGGACTTCCACCACGCCGAGAGATTGAGTTTCAGATTGATTTAGTGAAAGATGCCAGAACTATAGTGATTCCACTTTGTCATATGGCACTAAGGGAGCAGCGAGAGCTCAAGGTGCACGTAAGCGATCTTTTGAAGAAGAGATTTATCCGAAGAAGTGTTTTCGAGTAGGGAGCACCAGTTGTATTTGCCACTAAGGCTGATGGTTCCCTTCGCTTATGTGTAGACTACAGCGAGTTGAACAAGGTGACTAGGAAGAATAAATATCCTCTTCCATGGATAGATGATTTGTTTGATCAACTGAATGAAGCAAAAGTGTTTTCCCAATTGGATCTTGGGACAGGTTTTCATCATCTTTGAATAGCAGCTGAGAGTATATCCAAAACGGCATTTTGAACGCCGTCTGGATTTTATGAGTGGTTGGTCATGCCATTCGGGTTGACTAATGCAACAACATATTTTGTGGATCTCATGAATAGGGTATTCAAGGATCAATCAAATAATTTTGTCCTTATGTTCATAGACGATATCTTGAGTTTACTCGAGGACAGAGGAAGAACACAAGGAACATTTGAGGACAGTGATGGAGGTGCTGAGGAAACACCAATTAAAAGAAAAATTTTCTAAGTGTCACTTCTGGAGGAGGGAAGTGAGATTCTTGGGCCATGTTATTTCAAATGATGGTATTGTCGTAGATCCTACAAAGGTGGCTACAGTGCAAGATTGGTCTGCGCCCAAGAATGCAACAGACGTAAAAAGTTTCTTGGGGTTAGCTGGATATTATCGTAAGTTTATCCAAGACTTATCCAAGATAGCGGCACCATTAACTCAGTTGACCAAAAAGAATCAAGCTTTTGTTTGGGACGAAAGGTGTGAGAATGCATTCAAGAGTCTAAAGGAGAAGTTAACGTGCGCACCAACATTGGTTATTTTTTAAGGGAACAAAGGGATGCCGGTATACACGGATGCATGTGGTACCGACTAGGTGCTATACTGATGCAAGGAGATAGGGTTGTAGCTTATGCTAGTCGGCAACTGAAACCGCATGAGAAAATGTATCCTATCCATGATTTAGAATTGGCAGCGATCGTTTTCGCGTTGAAGATGTGGAGACACTATCTCTTGGGAGAAAGATTTGAATTGTTTACAGATCATAAGTCTTTAAAGTATTTTTTCTCTCAAAAGGATTTAAATCTTCGTCGGCAAAGATAGTTAGAGTTCTTGGCTTCATATGATTTAAATATCGCATAACACCCAGGAAGGGAAATGCGGTAGCTGATGCATTGAGTAGGAGACATTCCAATTTGGTGGCTATGTTTCTGGAATGGAAGCAATTGGAGTATATCGCGGGATATGATTTCAGACCTAAGTGTGAATTAGATCCAGAGATGTTAGCAAATTTGATGATCAGACCGACTTTGATTGAGCGGATCGGTTCTAGTCAGAGGGATGATCCTAACCTACTGGGAATCATCTCCAAAGTAAAGATGGGCATCGACAGTGAGGAGACGAACAAGTATGGGCATGATCGAGAAGGATGGCTTCAAATGAATGGAAGACTGGTTGTACCCAATGTTAATGGATTGAAAGATGAAGTGCTCAGAGAGTGTCATCACTTGAAAACTGACTATACATCCCGGTGGTAACAAAATGTATCGAGACATGAAGTAGACCTACTACTGGGAAGGGATGAAAAGAGACGTTGGGAAGTTTACATCCAAGTGCATGAACTGCCAGCTAGTTAAAGCCTAGTAAAAGAAGCCTAGTGGGTTGTTACAACCATTAGAAATACCTGAATGGAAATGGGAACAGGTCTTAATGTATTTCATCGATGGTTTACCAAGGACTAGATCGGGTCATGATAGTATTTGGGTGATTGTGGATCGATTGACCAAGAGTGCAAGGTTTATATTAGTCAAGTCGAATAGAACGACAGCTAAGTTAGCGGAACTGTATATGAAGTGGGTAGTGAGATTTCATGCAGTACCTAAAGGTATTGTGAGTGACCGAGATCCGTTATTTACGAGTGGGTTTTGGAAGAGCTTACAAGAGGCTTTAGGGTCAGAATTACATCTCAGTACCGTGTATCATCCTCAAACTAATGGTCAAACAGAAAGGGTGAATCATGTATTAGAGGATCTCTTAAGAGCTTGTAAATTAGATTTTGGAGGATCATAGGATGACCATTTGCATCTGGTTGAGTTCGCATATAATAATAGTTATCAGTCTAGTATTGGTATGGCTCCATTTTGAAGCTTTTTGTGGAAGACCGCGCAACTCACTATCATGTTGGTTGGAAACTGGTGAGAAGTTTGTGCTTGGGATAGATGTAATAAGAGAAATTCAGATAGGATCAAGGTTATTCAATAGCGAATGAAGGCTGCCCAATACAGGCAGAAGAGTTATGCTGATAAAAGGCGAAGAGATTTGAAATTCTTCGTTGGCGACTTAGTATTTATCAAGATTTCTCTGTTAAAGAGTGTGACTCGATTTGGTAGGAGAGGTAAGTTGGCACTAAGGTATTTTGGTCCATTTCCAGTCCTCGAGCTAGTGGGGAATTTAGCGTATAAAGTTGGATTACCTGACAAGATGGCGAGAGTGCACAATGCATTTCATGTTTCTCAATTATGGAAGTTCGTGCATGATTGTGATATGACTATTTCAGCAGATCAGTTGGGTGATATCGAGGTAGAATCCGAGCCAATTGGAAGCCACAGAATGATTCATATTGTCGGACACAATACGAAGTAACTCCGAATGAGAATGACTGCACTTGGGAAACCGAGGAGAGCATAAGGAAGTCATATTCAGAACTCTTTACTGGTAAGATTTTGATCGCGATATAGTTATTCCCTTGTTAGTAAACCGCATGCTAGGATAGGCTTGTTGTGTTATTATGTATGTTCGATTGTTTGTAAATTACTGATAGACATGTGGGACACCATTGTATGTTTTGATTAAGGAATTTCGGGGACGAAATTTCTTAAAGGAGGGAGAGAACGTGCTTGTGGACGAAGATGAGTAATGTAAGCTCTTGCATATCAACTAAATTATCAGATAGAAACTTATGTGACACCTCATCTCTCTCATTCATATTAACTTTAATGGTGTCTATGTTAACCCTTGCCAAGCACAATGTAATTTTTTTTCCTAATTGTTGAATGGAAAGAAGAATATGTTTGCCACAAAACATAGACCACATACAATCTGTAGTATTCCTAGGTGCTTGGCAGTCTAAATTCAAATTAGCTGAGAAAAGTTTACAAGTAATGGATAAATTTTAACATTGTTTACATTATAATCAACCAAAGATTCAAAATTGAAGTGTCTAACATATTGGAGAAGACGATAGTGTGAAAAAGCATCAAATTTAACGAAAGCACTTCAAAAATTTTGAATTCTTCATAGCTTTATACCTTTCCTTTGCAATGCCAGTCATAGACACCTTTGATTTGATCGTCAAATGGAGGGTCTGATTCTTGTATTCTTGTACGTTTAGGACTATTTGCCATGATTTTTTGGGGGAGAAAAGTTTGAATTTTGGAGTATTATAGAGTAATGGAGGCAAGGGTTTTGGAAAAATTAAAAGAGGAAAGTAAATAATGAAGGGCTGTGATGAAGAGGGTAGTAGAAAAAGGGGTTCGTACCTTTTAAAAAATGTACCAAATCGAAAACAGACGTCTGAAAATAAAAACCAGACGCTTGATTTTTACAAATTTTGAACCCGCATGAAATTAGTTCATTTTGATCCATATTCAAACGCATGTTTTCATTGATTCAGAAGTCTGAATCTGTATTGAAATTTTTTCTTCTTAAGTAATCAGTCGTCTGATTAATATAAAACAGACGTTTGTTTTCTATTAAATAATTCTGCTTTGACTTAAACTTTTTGAATTGTAAAAAATATATGTATATATATATTAGTTGTCACTATTATTATTTTATTATCAATAGAAATCAATTATTATATTAATTTATTGTTGATACATTGATCAATATAAGTAGATAAAATTAAAGATAATACAATACTTAGTTTTTAGGGGATACCGTCTTTTGTGGTGTTGATTTTCTACACCCCTCATTTGCCATATAGTTTTTGTCCCAAGTATTTGGACTATAGTGAGGTCTTTGAGAAGAAGCCCAAGAATTTACCGGATCGTTTGATGCACGGTATGAGGCAAATAGATCCAAAGGATCAATCGGTCATGGTAACGATTCAGTTACGTTTTATGCCACAAAATTTTATACCTATTTGTTCAAGGAAACTCAACTGTTTAGCTGTGACTTTCTGTTCAAAATACAGCTCACGTTGAATATTTATTTGTTGTTTTTGGTAGTGATGAATTTCATCGATCTTCCTCTTTGTGTCTGAAGAAACAAGCAGCACACATTTGGCTTTCTTGGAATCCGGTGTATACCTGGTTCGATAATTCTCCCACTTATAAAAAGGTTTGCGTCTTGGCGTTGGCGTCGGAAGGTAAGGTGTTGCAGATGAACTATTAGTGGAGAAAATTATATTGAAGGGTGACGATGATTTTTTTGAGACGTTTTTTGTAACACCCTACCTCCCTTAAGGTCACTCACAAAGGGAATGCCTTAACTTCGGTGGAGCGTTGACAGAACAAAATATTTACAAGACAAATAAAGTAGTACTTGAAAATTTTATAACTTTATTACAACAGAAACAGAAATGAGTTTAGTCACATCTTTCAAAACCACAATATCGGAATTTAAGTACATAAATATCGGTCTTGTACAAAAGCCTTCAGAATGCATAGTTTTTAAAGTCATAATCCCCAACATAAACTTCCATGGAAAGATAGAATCAAAGCCAAGCAATATTCCAAGCACTTCAACCAGAGAGAATCAGAATCAAGCTCCTATGTTTCCACCCTGAGCGCCTGGGGGGAAACGGAAAGAAAAGAGGCGAAACAAACTAGGTCAGACATAAGTCTGGTGAGTCCAGTGACTTTCATCATATAAACAGATAATAGTATCATGACATGTAAATAAAATTGGATGAGAGATAACCGTAACAGGAATAGCAGGGTAACAGAAGAAACAGAATGATATAGGCTAAGCTAAGCTTTTCACTTCTCTGCACTAATACTAGTATAACAGGATTAGATGTTACTTTAACGTCTAAACTGAAACAAAAACGGAAACAGAACAATCTCTATAGAAACAGAATGCTAGTAATGGGCATTTACCACCCGAACAGACAAAAGGTACAGAAGCAAAATACTAATAATGGGCCTTTACCACTCCAACAGACAGAAGGTACGGAAACAGAATACTAATAATAGGCCTTTACCACCCAACTAATAGGCTTTACCATCCCAACAGACAGAAGGTACGGAAAAAAGAATCGGAAATGGAATCAGAGACGGAAACAGAATAATACTTACGGAAACAGAATGTTAGAATTAGGTGTACGCTAGTAATGGGCCTTTACCACCCCAACAGACGGTACCATGCAAAAATAGACAGGTGTTATCACCTAACAGAAACAGACGATACCAACAGAAACAGACAGAATTAAGTGTACCCTAAGTCCTACCCCCAAGCGATCGACTCCCTAATACATAAATACCCTGTGTCGGCCCCACAGTAGGGAGTATCACTCTCTAAAGTGGCAACCTATTGGCACAGACCTATTTACAGATGTCACAATGTCTTACATCCTCAGAGCAGATCGGATCCATGCACGCACATGACCCGGTTGGAACGCACCATCAACACCCTCGCCATTATCACAATGAATCGCTTATAATTAGTTCAGTAAGCGTGCCCGGAACCCTACATAGCGTGGGGTCAAAATTTTTGATATCAGAAAGGGTTACTGACTAATATGGGTCCCAAACAATAGATGACACAAGTATTTCCCCTCCTAACCTTGTGTCCCCAGGCTAACAGATTTCATATTGACTTGTTTACAAGTTTCAGACATATAGAGTTCAGATTTACTAGTTCACGGATCAGACAATCAAGTTAACAAGTTTTCAGACTAACATATCAGATGTACAGTTTTAACAGACTTACAAATTGTCTAACTTTGTATTGGGCCTACAGATTCACGAAACGGGTTTGTTAAATTCATCAGTCCAGTTGGTTTAACCCTATCCACCCAACACGTTTTTAGACACCACATTTCTCTTAAATTTGCATTAGTTAAATATTAATGCATAGACCTCTCACATTAGGTCCATAGCTTGTGGCCGCTGGATGTGCCGGGCGGTTCCGGGTAGACTTCTTCCATAAGCCAGACCTAACCTCGTGTCTAAGCATATTTTAGTTATGCCTACTACCTCTAACATTAGACTGAAAGTTTGCGGTTGCTGGTTAAGCCAGTCCGGAGAGGCTTCTACTGCAAACGGAGTCTAACCTCGTGTCATAGCCAATTTATTCCAATACAGATTATATAGATATCAGACTAATTATGTCCATTTAACAGATTAAACTTCTTTATAGGTTACAACAGACTAATCAAATTTCCATGTTTTATTCAATCTTAGATCGAGCCTACGAATTTTCATACCCAAATTACAATTATTCAGTTTTCAACAGATTAGGAAATTCAACAGATAACAGATCTAGCAGATTAGGCGATTCAACAAATTTAGAAGATAACAGATTTAGCATATTAGACAATTCAACAGATTTAGCAGATAACAGATTTAGCAGATTAGGCAATTCAACAGATTTAGCAGATTAGGCAATTCAACAGATTTATCAGATAGTAGATTTAGCATATTATATATTTCTAAAATTCTATTTACATATCTTGCCTAATCATAAATTAAGCCTAAACTTACATGCCTAAATCATGGTCATAATTCATAATACAACATTTGCCCAAATTTTTAGTTAAACTTTGCACAGTACAGAATATTCTATAAAAGCCCAAATCATGATAGACCATATGAATTATGCCAAACTATAGCCTTTAATGCCAAATATCCAAAAATCTTCTTTTAGACGTATTCACGTTGATAGTTATCCTATTATAATATAGGTTTCTACGCCTAAGTCACATATTCTTTTTCAAGTCATGAATAGTTACATAAAATTTACCCAAAAATCTAGATCTTTAAATTATAACATCTCAAAATCAGATCTTAATTTTAAACATGCGTTATGTCCCCCAAGTTTCAAGTCATATGTCATCATACAATGATTCCTCTTCTTCCAAATTACAGAGTATACACAGATCTAGATCTAATTTACAACATATGTCCCTTTTCTCAAATCAGTCAAAGATCAGTCATGTCCAGTTATGCATTATCCATTATTTGTCCCAAAATTTAGCATTCGTGTGTTAAATCTCTTATGAGATTTGGCGCGGGCTCGTGGTAATCTGGCTATAAATAAAAAGGATGAAAAGAGGGAATAGATACAGAACAGACACAATAATATTAACAAGATAGATCCACAGAAAAGCATGCATAACCTCTGATCCAGATTCACAAAAATGTCAAGATAATTATTAAATTTCATATCTGAAAATAACTGTACTCACAAAAAGGGAACGATTCTTGATTTCCGGGATCTGTATTCTGACACTAAATAGCGCTCCTTAGGCGTAGACTATCGATTAGATTAGAAAATAGTTGTTCTCTCTATTCAGATTGGAAGAGGATGCACTAGTTCTAGTTTTGATTCTTGTAGAGTAGCGACGCCAGTTTTATTTTTGATTAGAATAGAGGCAGAGTATAGGCAGAATTAAATTGTGTGGAGAGAAAGCTAGGTTTGGGGGTGTTTAAATAGGTTAGAGCTCACGAATCCGGTCAGAAAGGCGTCCAGGTGCAGAAAAATGGATCTGTCTCCAGATCTAGAAAAAGGGGGGAGGTAGGCGTCCAGGTGCAGAAAAATCGATCTGTCTCCAGATCTGGAAAAAAGGGGGAGGTCGACCCTAGTGTCGACCTGTTTACCCAGGTCTGCTTCCAGGTTGACCCTAGTGTCGACCTGGGTCCTGGGCAGGAATTTTCCCACCCAGCCCGGGTGTCTATTTTGAGTTTCGAAATCTGAATTTTGAATTTCGGGCTGGTTTTTATTGAATCTTCTGAGGGCCATATCTTCTTCATACGGAGTCCGATTTATGCAAACTTGGACTCTATTCCAAGCAGAATTTCGAGACGAACGCAATGGAGTAACCCATTTCCCTTAATTGTTTTGTTAACATTTAATTATTCTCTGATTTATCACTCTTATGTTCACAGAAAATATAGGGTGTTACATTCCCCCCTCCTTAATGGATTTCGTCCCTGAAATCTTCAAGTTAGGAAGAATGTGTCCTACCATCCAATCACCCATCTACTCAACCAGCATCCACAAGCATCCATTGTCCTTAGAAACTTCTAATGTTGTATGATTATATGCAAAAGTGTGTGTATATGTTCCTTATCTAATGCAAAGATCAGGCGGTCCGCTGATTCAGTTGACCTCCTTAATGCGAATTATGTCAGTGCCATTAGTCCAACATGTATGCAATTTTCCTATTTGTGCATATCATTTCTATATGAGTGCACAACCGTTCATTCATATGCAACATCCATGTGCCGAGTCAACCATTTTTCATCCACAAAATTGAAAAATGCACACACATCCATATGTAGTATGAGAGCGTTTTTGAGCCGATCTAGTGCCTAGTGTGTGTATATGCATACACAAGCAACCACTTGCATCCACTTGCAACCATCAAACATAACATGTCTCAAACACATATTTACACCCATTAGTTTCTACCTAAAGGTTGAAGATTCGATCGATATGTTACAACTAAGTGACAGAAGCAAGTACGATTAAAACAAGAGCTCTGTTCCTATTAGACATCGGTTTAAGAGAATAACCCCCTAAGTATCAACCCCGAAGACCGAAATCAACATCAGATTGACATTTAGAGAATTACTCCCATTAACAAATGTCCAAATGGAAATCTACTTCACGCTTCGAGTAAAAACCCTTAACCTTATCAGAAATATTCAGATACTTACATACTACTGGTATAGATCAGATTACCAAATGATTCTTAGGAAACTAAGCATGATAAAAACCCAGAATGTATGCGTCATAGTCAACTTCACGCCCAACACAGATACCCTCAAACCCCAACTTATCACAAATAGCTGAGTCATAACCCTTATGGGTCTGAGTCAACAGCAGGATTAAAGACAAGACTAGTATTAAAGTGCAGAGTATCAATTACATAATTAAAATGCCAGAATCAGAAAGAGTTTCAACTCAAAAATCAGATAAGGAAATTAAACCTTCTACAGAAAGTTTTCCTATTTCTATCCTACCACCAGCCTCGAGGGTATTCGCCTGCCCTCCAAAAGTAGGCCCTGTCATCTGCCCTTGCCCTCGTTTCTTCGGGCAATCCCTAGTGAAGTGTCCCATCTCACCATAGTTAAAGCAGGTGCCCTTCCTCTTTCTGCAATCCTTGTTCTGATCGGTCGAGCTTCCACAAGTAAAGCACTTCTTCTCCTTCTTGTCTTCTGACTTCTCATCCTTCTTTTGTGTTTCCTTTTTGGGCCCTGCCTTCTTGTTCTGTGGTCCTTCAAGCTTTTCTTCTTTCTTCTCACTTTTGGTTTCCTCTTTATGCATCAATGCCATGTCAACTAATATCTCGAAGGTAGCCCCCATAGGAATGTGGGACATTGCCAATCCGTGTAGCGGCTCGTTCAAACCTTTAGCAAACCTTAGTGCCTTCTTATGCGGTGTATTTACCAAATCTAAGCCGAATCTCGCCAACTGATTAAACTTGTTGGCGTACTCTCTCACTAATAAATTCCTCTGCTTTAACGCCAAGAACCTCTCTATTATAGACTCTCTTCCGCTCGTGAGAGAAATTCCATCTCGGACCTATGCTTGAAATCCATCCATGTCTCTACCAGACACTCTCCATTTGTGACCTCCCACCAAAAAGAAGCTTCGTCCTTAAGCAACCATACCGCCAACTATATCTTCTTCCTATCGTCCACCTCGAAGATAACGAACAAATCCTCAGTTTCTTTGAGCTAGTTCCTTGCCTCCACGAAGGATTCAGTTCCATTAAAGTTCTTCCCATCCATGACTTGAAAGTCTCTACATATCTTTGGGAAAGTATTCACGCACAGAGGAGGAGGAGGAGGAACCGTTGCAGCTGGGGGAGGAGGGACGTCTGTTGGGCCCGCATCATTAGCCCTAGCTTCTAGGTACCTCCTGAACCAGCCACGTATCAGTACGCCCTCCGGAAGGTTAAGATCCCCAGACATGCTGAAACGAAAGAAAAGGAAAGATTTAAAACAAAGGATAGAAAGATAGGCATATGGCTTTGGGGATTATGTTTTTCAAAATAAACTCTACTTCTGAAAATACTTCCCTTTTAAACCTTTTTGAAAATAGTTTTCAAATTTTTTTTATCAAATCTGGTAACCTTCAGTTCTGATACCAAGTGTAACACCCCACCTCCGTTAAGGTCACTCACAAAGGGAATGCCTTAACTTTGGTGGAGCGTTTTAATAGACAGAACAGAATATTTACAAGACAGATAAAGTAGTACTTGAAAATTTTATAACTTTATTACAACAGAAACAGAAATGAGTTTAGTTACATCTTTCAAAACCACAAAGTCGGAATTTAAGTACATAAATATCGGTCTTGTACAAAAGCCTTCAAAACGCATAGTTTTTAACGCCATAATCCCCAACATAAACTGCCATTGAAAGATAAAATCAAAGCCAAGCAATACTCCGAGCACTTCAAGCAGAGAGAATCAGAATCAAGCTCCTATGTTTCCACCCTGAGCACCTAGGGGGGAACGGAAAGAAAAGAGGCGAAATAAACTAGGTCAGACATAAGTCTGGTGAGTCCAGTGACTTTCAGCATATAAACAGATAATAGTATCATAACATGCAAATAAAACTGGATGAGAGATAACCATAACAGGAATAGCAAGTTAGCAGAAAAAACAGAATGATATAGGCTAAGTTAAGCTATTCACTTCTCAGCACTAATACTAGTATAACAGGATTAGGTGTTACCCTAATGTCTAAACTGAAACAGAAACGGAAACAGAATAATCTCCACAGAAACAGAATGTTAGTAATGGGCCTTTACCACCCGAACAGACAGAAGGTACAGAAGCAGAATACTAATAATGGGCCTTTACCACCCCAACGGACGAAAGGTACAGAAAAAGAATACTAATAATGGGCCTTTACCACCCAACTAATGGGCCTTTACCACCCCAACAGACTGAAGGTATGGAAAACAGAATCGGAAACGGAATCAGAGACGGAAACAGAATGTTAGAATTAGATGTACACTAGTAATGGGCCTTTACCACCCCAACAGACGATACCATGCAGAAACAGGAAGGTGTTACCACCCAACAGAAACAGACGGTACCAACAGAAACAGACAGAACTAAGTGTACCCTAAGTCCTACCCCCAAGCGATCGGCTCCCTAATACATAAATACCCTGTGTCGGCCCCACAGTAGGGTGTATCACTCCCTAAAGTGGCAACCTATTGGCACAGACCTATTTACAGATGTCACGATGTCTTACATCCTCAGAGCAGACCGGATCCATGCACGCACATGACCCGGTTGGAACGCACCATCAACACCCCTCGCCATTATCACAATGAACCGCTTATAATTAGTTCAGTAAGCGTGCCCGGACCCCTACATAGTGTGGGGTCAAAGTTTTTGATACCAGAAAGGGTTACCGACTAATATGGGTCCCAAACAACAGATGATACAAGTATTTCCCCTCCTAACCTTGTGTCCCCAGGCTAACAGATTTCATATTAACTTGTTTACAAGTTTCAGACATATAGAGTTCAGATTTACTAGTTCACAGATCAGACAATCAAGTTAACAAGTTTTCAGACTAACGGATCAGATGTACAGTTTTAACAGACTTACAGATTGTCTAACTTTGTATTGGGCCTACAGATTCACGAAACGGGTTTGTTAAATTCATCAGTCTAGTTGGTTTAACCCTATCCACCCAACACGTTTTTAGACACCACATTTCTCTTAAATTTGCATTAATTAAATATTAATGCATAGACCTCTCACATTAGGTCGGTAGCTTGTGGCCGCTGGATGTGCCGGGCGGTTCCTGGCAGACTTTTGCCACGACCTAACCTCGTGTCTAAGCATATTTTAGTTATGCCTATGACCTCTCACATTAGGCTGACAGTTTGCGATTGCTGGTTAAGCCGGTTGGTTCCGGGCAGGCTTCTACCGCAAACGGAATCTAACCTCGTGTCATAGCCAATTTATTCCAATACAGATTATATAGATATCAGACTAATTATGTCCATTTAACAGATTAAACTTCTTTATAGGTTATAGCAGACTAATCAAATTTCCATGTTTTACTCAATCTTAGATCGAGCATACGAATTTTCATACCCAAATTACAATTATTCAGCTTCCAACAGATTAGGCAATTCAACAGATAACAGATCAAGCAGATTAGGCGATTCAACAAATTTAGCAGATAACAGATTTAGCAGATTAGGCAATTCAACAGATTTAGCAGATAACAGATTTAGCAGATTAGGCAATTCAACAGATTTAGCAGATAACAGATTTAGCAGATTAGGCAATTCAACAGACTTAGCAGATTATATATTTCTAAAATTCTATTTACATATATTGCCTAATCATAAATTAAGCCTAAACTTACATGCCTAAATCATGGTCATAATTCATAATACAACATATGCCCAAATTTTTAGTTAAACTTTGCACAGTACAGAATATTCTCTGAAAGCCCAAATCATGATATATCATATGAATTATGCCAAACTATAGCCTTTAATGCCAAATATCCAAAAATCTACTTTTAGGCGTATTCACATTGATAGTTATCCTATTATAATATTGGTCTCTACGCCTAAGTCACATATTCCTTTTTCAAGTCATGAATCGTTACATAAAATTTACTCCAAAATCTAGATCTTTAAATTATAACATCTCAAAATCAGATCTTAATTTTAAACATGCGTTATGTCCCCCAAGTTTCAAGTCATATGTCATCATACAATGATTCCTCTTCTTCCAAATTACAGAGTATACACAGATCTATATCTAATTTACAACATATGTCCCTTTTCTCAAATCAGTCAAAGATCTGTCATGTCCAATTATGCATTATCCATTATTTGTCCCAAAATTTAGCATTCGTGTGTTAATCACTTATGAGATTTGGCGCGGGCTCGTGGTAGCCTGGCTATAAACAAAAAGGAAGAAAAGAGGGAATAGATACAGAACAGTCACAATAATATTAACAAGATAGATCCACAGAAAAGTATGCATAACCTCAGATCTAGATTCACAAAAATGTCAAGATAATTATTAAATTTCATATCTGAAAATAACTGTACTCACAAAAAGGGAACAATTCTTGATTTTCGGGATGTGTATTTTGACACTGAATAGCGCTCCTTTGGCATAGACTATCGATTAGATTAGAAAATAGTTGTTCTCTCTATTCAGATTGGAAGAAGATGCACTAGTTCTAGTTTTGATTCTAGCAGAGTAGCGACGCCATTTTTATTTTTGATTTAGAGGCAGAGTATCGGCAGAATAAAATTCTGCGGAGAGAAAGCTGGGTTTGGGGGTGTTTAAATAGGTTAGAGCTCACGAATCCGGTCAGAAAGGCGTCCAGGTGCAGAAAAATGGATCTGTCTCCAGATCTGGAAAATGGGGGAGGGGGGAGGTCGACCCTAGTGTCGACCTGTTTACCCAGGTCGACCCCCAGGTCGACCCTAGTGTCGACGTGGGTCCTGAGCGGGAATTTTCCCACTCAGCTCGGGTGTCTGTTTAGAATTTCAAAGTCTAAATTTTGAATTTCGGGATGGTTTTTACTGAAACTTCCCAAGGCCGTATCTTCTTCATACGGAGTCCGATTTATGCAAACTTGGACTCTATTCCAAGCAGAATTTCGAGACGAACGCACCCTTAATTATTTTGTTAAAATTTAATTATTCTCTGATTTGTTACTCTTATGTTCACAGAAAATACGGGGTGTTACATTTTTCTAATAAGTTTGAGTTTCTCAAGAAGAAATTTTGTTGTATTTTGTTTTGATTTTGACATGGTATATATTGGATGAGAGTTTGTGGAAATTGTGGTGTAGAAGCAATATCAGCTTGGAGCCAGAGATTGAATTACCAGTTAACTATTAATTTTAAAATGAGTTGTAACAACCCGTATTTTCAGAACCAATTTAAAATTTTAATTTAAGCTATTTTAATGAACATGGAAATATAAATTGGTTATTTTTGCTAAATAAAATTTGAGAATAATTTTAAAATTAGTTTCTATATCTTATTCGACTGGAAAAAAACTCGGTAAAATTATTAAATTGATTTATAAGCTTTGTTTTTGAAACTTTTAAAAATTCGATTTTTAAAATCATCGCATATCCCTTAAATGGTGAGATTTTGCTAGGAAGCTCAGAATTCGATGAGACAATTATTTTGGATTCATAATGATAAATCATTGCTGAGTTCCAAAATGCGCGTCAAACGAAGTCAGTATATGGACGTGCGAAACAAAACCATTTGTTCAAAAACAGGTAGTCAATTTACAAAGAAACATTATTGAGACAATCTCGGAATTTGATTCCGTTCTTTTTTATGGATTCGTATCATCAAATAAAGGTAAAATTCAAAAGGGCATAATTTTTGGAGTTAGCATGTGGGCGTGCAAGAAGAAAATGTATGTTAAAATCACATTTTTTGAACATTGTTTGAGCCTGTTTGAGAAATTAAACGGAAGGTCAAACGAACTCGAAATTCGACGAATTCGTTGATTCGCCTTCACATGTACTATCTTATATCCGAAATTCATGGCAAACGGAGATCGTTTGCATTCAGGCGATAGGAGAGAAAGTAGCATATAATTTCATTTTCTCCCATTTCTCCATCACTTTTTCATTTCTCTCTACTTCCTCGTCTCTTCAAAATAATGGCCTCCACCCCAAACTCGCTGTCGCCGCCCCTCCTCCCTCCTCCAGTCGCCGTCAACCCCCTCCTCCTTCTCCTCCTCTCCTCCTCCTCTTCTCCTTCCTTCTCTTTCTCTCTTCCTTTCTTTGCAAAACCCTAACCCTAAATCACCCACGACCACCACACGGACCCCACCCCTCCACCACCACCCTCCCCACTGCCAGTCAGGCCGCCTACGCCACCACCAGCCACCCACCTCCAGCCGTGGGCTTCACCATGGCCAAAAACCCCTCTTTCTCCAATTTCCTGTTTTGCAAATAACCCACTGTCCTTCTTTCCTCCATAAATTTCAATCCGTGCATTTTTGACCGAGGCTCCACAAAACGAAACTTGTAGATATCGTTTTTCTCTATAATTTTGACATATCACAATCAAATTTTGGGGTTCGAAGCTGTTTGAAAAACACGTTTGAAGATCGTAGACTTAGAGTGAAGATTCGTGATTTATGGCAAGTTGGTGCATTTTTGGAAGAAAGTTCACTAGGCAAAAGTTGTCCGGAATGACGTTTTTGTGCTAGAAATAAGGTTTGGTGAAGATTGGAGGCCGTATGCAAATTCTAGAGCCAGAAAGAAAGGAGAATGAGAGTGCGCAGAACAACAAACGGCGAGCGTGTGACACGAAATTTCTAAGTTAGAAGAGTCGCGGTGTTTGGTATAGCTTATGGGTGAGAACTTGCTCACTAAATTAATTTATTAGGTTATTATGTCATGATTTGTTTTGGGGTTAAGTTACAAGTCAGAAATTGCATCATGTAGTTATAATATCCTTTTTGGAGTACAACACATGAACTCTTCACAAATTACTTGCATTAGAAGCATTAAATAAATGTAGTTGGTTGAAAACCCCATACGGGACTTGGGAAGATATTTGACTCACACATCTCCCTTGTGTGAATTTGCGATTAATCGATTGAATGACGTATTTATATGAGCGCCAATTATTTGATTGAAGCTTATATAAAAATAAAATGCACACTGGATGTCATTTTGTATGTTGATAGTTGTTTGCAACTATCGTTGGGTGTTTATGATGAATGTAATCCATATAATTTATTTATATGGATATTGGTTGAAATCGTATTCCAATCCGGAATAAATGTGAATATTTCTATAATGTAATATTCAAGGAGAATTGGAAGTTGATTTTGAAGTCCAATTTTGGATGGACATGAAAATATAAAATGTGAAGCCGAGTTAAGTATATAAACGCTATTTTAACTTGAATGGATTTTTATGTCGATTTTATTCGTTTTTATAATGGATATCAAGAAGATTGAATTTCAAAATATTACATTTTGAAAATATAATCAATTTGAGATCATATAAAACGCAATATTCAAGTTCAATTTAAATTGGTAATGGAAGTGAAATCATTTTAAAATGAATGTATATGTTTTAAAATAGAAATCGACGATACATATTATATACATATATATTTAAATGGTTTGAATAGAACGTATCACACGGCGAGCGTTCACGAATTTCAACCATTAACTTGAAATGGACGTAACGGGAGATCCAACCGTCGGATTCTACTAAATCCGGAATCGTTGGGTTCGTATCGAAAAGATCTTTCCAGTGAATATATGAGATTTAAATTTGAAGGGTTAGATTTCAAAATATGTCCAAATTAGTTTTGGAAAAGGTCGCTATGGATGCAGTTCGGGGGACGATATTGGAAACCAACTATAAGGGTCTTAATAAAATTAATAAACATATGAATAAATTATGATAAATGATTTAGAAAGATTTTGAATGAAATATTCCACATTTGAAAAGACAAAAGGTATTTTTATCCGAATGAACTAGTTGATAACTAGAATAGCAATCCAATGATTTTTAGAAATAATAAATTGGGTTTGTGAATGGTTTTTAACATAACCAGAAGTTTCCAACATATAAATTGGAATTAAACGGAGAATGAGATTTGGGGTTTGTCGTGAATCGTATTTTTATTAAAACTATTCTTGAACCTATTTGTGAATGGAATGAACCTTTTGGTTAAGAGTTAGCGAAGTTTTCCAGTTTATTTAATTAAATTAGAATTGAATGGAATTCGATTCATAATAATTGAAATGAGCTTTTGTGAAGGAAGACGTTTTACTATTTATGGAATTTAAAAGGATTTCTCCGCTATTCCACTTATAGTATTAGTCTGATATGGAAATTTATATCGACTATAAATGGTTCAAGTTTTCGTGAAGATTCCATATAAAATGGAAGATGATTTTGGGTTTATTGTGAATGGTGTTTTTTACATGACATTTGTTCTTCAGCCCCAAGTAAAGACAAGATTAATTTCCAAAGGTTGAACAATCATTAAGTAATGATTTTTGAGATTAAAACCGGACTAGAGTTTTAATGAATTTTTAAGTAGATTAAGATGAGGATGGGATAATTAAATTTACCAAATGAGAAGTATTCGAGATGGAGTATCTCCATTTTTGCTCCACGCGATTGTTAAATCTTTAATTAGATTTGATGGTTAAGTGGTAATTAAATTTACCAATGACACATTGGGTGTTAGATATGGAGTACTATCAGTTTTTCTCCATGGGATGAATAGGTTGGGATTTGGATTAGTAAAATAAATTGTTACTTCGATAAGGCTCGATAATCCCGGCTAGTTATATAAACCTTAATTTGGTTTAAGTTGTGAAAAATATAATAAAATCTTTTGCAATGGTTTTCAGAGAAAGATTTAAACAAGAGGTTTAAATGAATTAAATCTTTGATAAGATTAATGGGAATAATTCCCAGTATAAAGAATATTTGAATAAAAGAATATTCTAGATTGGAATGAGGCGTATGATACGTTTATATATCACTTGATTATAAGATGTGCAAGTTATTCAGAAAGACCGGGTTTAACCCATTCTGAATAACTGTTACTACGACTAAAAGTCAAAGATATTGAAGAAAGTGCAAGACCAACAATCTTAACATTGAATGAATTGCTACTGATGCACTTGATTGGAGTTGCTACCTTGAAGAGGTTATAGTGGTAATTGTCCAGACGTACTTGTTGAGTGTTCGAATATGCAAGGGCCTCTCTCCTGTATTGGACATATGGGATGAGGAATAAGACACCTCCGGTTTCGTTCAGACCCAGAACGAACTTGTAAATGGATTATGTTTGACATTATATTGTGTGTTGTATCTGTTAATCTCTGCTAAATATATATTTGCTTGGTGGCGGAGAATTTATTCTCTTTCTTAACTCCCTTCTCTGATATGTACGAGCTTAGAGGTTATATATTGGCAAAAATCAATGGTATGGGGTGGATTGACAAAATGGCATGCTAAGATGTAAATGATCAAGGCTTTTGTTGAAAACCAGGGCTTTGTGGATGATGATCAAAGCACAGCTTTAAGTAGCATAGCTTTGTGTATGGCGTTAATTCGCGAGCTTCACACCCCGGTATGAACCAGAAACGGGATAAAGGACAGTAGGGAGGACATGCGTTTCTTTCTAGCTAGAGGTGGTGTCATGCTATTGAGCCCAGATATTTTTACTTATGTGGATGTTGGAAAGCGAGGTACCTCGGATATAGAGCTGACTAAAAGGCTCAAGTGATAGGTCCAATAGGACCGGAAAACGTATTGTTCAGGAATAACTAATCCACAAACGTTAGGTGTGGACCGGCTCTGCCGCTCCAAGGGACACATGCTGTGAAACCGTGGGACATATGCTAGAGTGTCCCGAAGTCGGATGAGGAAGATCCCTTGCCTCGGTTCATGATGGAATCCAATTTCCAATAAGAGACTTTGCAGTTTTAGTTGTAAACCTATATGACGACATAGTAGGACGGGGTATTATGCCGTCTATGATTGATACATTTATATTTGAAGTTATTTTGTACACTATTCAGTTATAATAGTATCAAAGATATTTGTTTTCAAAACGTACCAAGCATGTTTGGCTATTATAAGGTAAATCTCTATCCTCTGGTTTGTGTTGCATTATGTGATGAAACCTAAGTCTTATAATAGCCTCATTTTTCGAAAAGCACTGCGTTGTTTACAAATTGTTTTATTTCAGAGTATTCATGGGAGTGAACCCGTTCCGTGACATGTGGCGTGATCCCGTGATTTGCCCTATGTTAAATAAAAAGTTTAAAAACTGTTTTGAGTTCTCATATCAGTCCCATGACTGACTCGGAGTTTATTGTTTCCACCTAAACTCTGAGTCTCCATATTTCCCACACGGGCAACTAGTAGTTTTGGTTTTCGCAGATATTTCTTTCTACAGGATCCTGGATTACGGTTGGTGCTATATTCGGAATGCTTTGTATCCGTGTATTTCTTTTAGTTGTGTTAGTTGATGTATTTCTGTTGTGTATTATATTTATACATTTTATTTTATGTAAATTATTAATATCTGATAATTATAATTTTCTGCTGTGTATATTATTTATTCGCGCTCTGATATTCTTGTACTTTGATGTAAATTGTTGTAATAGCAATGAAAAGTTCTCATGTTTGTGTTCTGATGAGTCGTGTTCTCAAAGCAATCCGCCTTCTCGTTCGGTCTAGGCTGGTCGGGGAGTTAGGGTCGTTTCATGAATGGTCTCAGAAGGATGTTTTAGTTAGAGTAATATTATGTAGTCAATTGAAATACATAGCTCAAATGGTTAAGTCTTCAAACTCATAGTCAAGAGACACAAGTTTGAGTCTCACATTCACTATAAGAAAAAGCTGATTTTGCAGCGGTAAAATCCATTTCCAAGCTGTCGCTATATTGGTTTTGGCGACCGGTTTCCCATATAACACTGTTGTCGGTAAAAACCATGACGGTAATTGTGTCAAATTTTGGCGATGAAATTTAACGTGAGTTTTCCGACAGTTTTACATCATTGTATTATTTATACAATAAAAATATAATTTTATTTATTAATTTAATTTTAATTTATTTATCAACTATTTACCGACGGATAAGTAATTTATAACAAACTATTATATATAAAAGACGTAAACCCTTAATAATTGCCAAGGGATTAGAGACAAAAAGTTTTGGCAAAAAAAGTTATTTTTGGTATTTTAATGAAAAACCCTTACAATTCAACAAAAGATTAGCAACGGAAATTAAATTGGTAAAAACTCTTACAATTTGTCGCTATGCTGGTAATCTCTTTCTATTTCATTGGTAATGTTAGTTTATGTTCCAACTTTTTTATTTTATTATTTTCTTTTTACATTAAACTTACTAGTCAACCAATCAACCATAAAATCATCTTTAGAAATATATAAATGCACATTTATACAAAATTTACAACATAGACAAAAATAGTATTTATAAACAACGAAATATTCAACTAGAATACAACACAAAAATTTGTCATCATCAACACAAAATAATACAATACAATGTGTTCCACACGTGAATGCACATAAATTTTCCACTAAACAATTATTTGTATAAATCTTAATCGTCTTCCCTGATTTATGCTTCTTTCTACCTAGTCTCATCACGGAATCAACATCAAAAGCATTGATTATTTTCAGTATACCTCTTTATATTCCTTGAAACACATGGAGGTGGAGCAAGTTCTTCCTGTGAGCATATATATGAAAACAGAAATCATTTTAACATATATGATGAGGCAACATTTCTGTTATTTAAAAAGGAATATATGTATAATTTCAATGCATACTTGCTGGAGTATTTTATTTGATTCATTAAAAAAGTTTTTGAAACTAGCTATTCTCAAAAAGAAAGAAGGCTCAGAAACTGAAGGGTGATACTAGCAGTAATAAATTTTTATTGAGTTGCAGGTGAGCATGTTACAGCTTGCAAATGTATATATAATTTGATTGTTTGGCTCTTTTAATATGGATCACACTTAAATTGATATGCTCCTATCGTACTTACTAGGGCTGCAGAGTCAAGCACCGTGTATTCCACACCCAAGATAAGGACAGTAAATTTATGACTTATCATCCATAAGGTAAATTATACTGTTTAATATATGACTGCAATATACGTAACAAGAATCATTCAAACGTGAAAGTTATTTTTATGAAATTTTAGATCCCACTACTTTAAAGAGAACTTTGGCCTCAAACTTGTTCTATTATTGTTCCTGTGTTCATATTGAGGTAACATTATTTCATACATTAAAATAATTAATAGATTAAAATAAACGAACACACTATTTATATATAAGCATCTTTGGCATTGGCAGTCTTATGGTCAACTTCATTACAAAGCTTAAAAATATCAAACCTAGCCTAAAAAATGGGACTACAACAAAATTACCATCAATATTCAATGTTGCTTGATCAGGCAAAGAAATAAAAGCTTGTATTTGCAAGTGCTAGCCAACCTTAATGGGTATGCACTAACACAGGTTTATGAAAATAGTTTTACTCAAATTCCACTAGTTTTATACTTGGAAGCCAACTAACTGGCTCACTTAAGGATACCGGTATTCATGGTTTTTTCATGTAAAAATATCAAATAATCTAATAAAAACCATATCATCCAATTCATAGATAATCAAGCCAAATAATCAGTGAAGAAAGCAAACAAGTTCAACTAAGATAATCAAAATATGAATCCTTAAGATAGTGAACATGCCATAATATACGAAGTTCAAGATGATCACCTCTTCTTGATGTTGCTCGTTCTTACCCATGAATGCAACAAGTTCAGACTTCTTTTACTAAGTGATTTACCTGAGAGAGAGAAATCATAATGCGTAAACAATTAACATCATGCTAATTATAAAACTATTTTGATATATAACAGACTATGTACAATATCAAATAAATATGTAAATAACCACGCACAATACGGTTTGAAATATTAAACAAACACAATTTCAGTAATAAACAAAAATATGGTTCATCGATTTTATATTACACTGCTTCGTGCATTAATTTAAGGATCATCTATATCCAAAACAATTCTAAATGGAAGTATAAATGCGATTGGAACCATTGCAGCATCCAGTTGATCTCTAATACTACAGAACCCACTATAAAACAAAGCTAGAGATTATCCTTCTCACTGATTGTCACTCTTAATGCAAACCCAGATTACTGATATTATTTTCTCAATTTAGTTATTCTAATTACCTTAATTTTATTACATGTTTTGTACAGTGCATTTCAAGGCAACATTAGTGGTGGCGCTTTCCTTAAAAAGTCGAGCTTTCCAATATGTAAGCATATAACAAAACAAGCGAGGGTGCCTTTTTTACATTGTTTCTGCTAAAAATCAAAACTCACACAAGTTTAATGATTGATTCGTTGACAAACATTAGTGACTCTAATATCAGAGGACACCCGAAACCGAAAGCATCACATGCTAAAAGTCAAACTCACACAACATCACCACTACAGAAATCTGGAAACTCACCACTCCACCTAGCTGCATCAGCATAAAGCAATATTTGTATAAGGAACATTTGGCAGGACATGCTTTAAAGGTAAAATCCATGTGCAGTAAGTAGTACCTTACAAATAGATGTGATATTCCCAATGCTTGGACATCTTTTAATCCCCGAGTAATATGTAAATGTTGGAACACCATTGGAGATAGCACCTCCAAGCTCCAAACTATATGAAGTAACGACTATAATTTAGTTGCCATGTAAAGAGTAACTAAATTGCCTAGAAAAAAAAAGTATGCAACATACTAGATAGTATATAAGCGCGAAATTCAGAAAACATGTATTTTTGTTCTGATATACAATAGACAGAATATAATATCCCAAATAGAAACTTTATATTTCAGACAGTTATATGACTTAGCATATTTGAAAACACATGTATGAAAAAAGGGAAAGGAAAAAAAAAACTGTTTCTGGGCTTGCAATGAAATACTGTAATTTATAGGGCACCCATTAGCCAAGAAGAACGTGTTAGTATCTGGTGCATCAAATATTCCCATCTATACGCCCTAGAAAATTTGCTAAATGCTTCCTTTTTGACAATGGAAGAGTTTAGACTACAGAAGGTCCATGGAATGTAGTCATCTCATCATCCACGTTTCCTGGAATTATAATATCCTTCCATGTATTGAAGCAACTTACATCTTTTTTGTCTGTCCTATCTCCCTGCATAAGCATTTCATGGCAGGTTCGATCATTTGGAGATTCTATACCCATGCACCACCCTTAAACACTATAAGCTGACCCATGTGATTCACAGATATTTAAGTTTTACATGTGCAAATTGAACCGCTGACCATTTCCTTGTTCTTACTCTGGTTACCGCCTTACATGTTTGAAGTCAGCATACAAAATTCAACGGTTATTTAAGGTTGCATTTTTCGTAAATTATAATGTTACGGGTATTATAAAGTAAACAAAAAGTGAAATAGTTAGAAAACTAAACCAACACACAATTATTCTGTTATATATGACCAGACTAGCATTTACAACTACGGAATTTAACACAATAACCCAGATAAGAAAAATTGCTAATAATTTCTTCAGATTGAATATCATATTCCAAGAAGATAGAGAGTTTGTTTCATTATACAGTGTGCTTTGCCCATTGACTAGAGATTTGCATGGGTAATCATCAATAATGGGTTCAATATGAACCAAATTTCAAAATTTTAGGATGCAATTTTAAGGTTTGTGACAGGTATCAACTGAAATCAAGCCATTACACTATATGTTATATGTTCTTTGTCAGAAAATGAACCATTTTATGATATCAGAGTTGAAACTTGCGATCAAACGTCTCACATTTCAAATGCTTATATGACAATCTAAATGAGCAAAGGGAAAACAGGCCTGGAATTACCATAATACCTCTCGCATGGGATTCTCTCTGCATAATAACTTCTGTACCAACCTCCGATCCAGTCAATCCCAGCCCCACCTCTGCCTCCTCGAGGAAAACTTCAACAGCTTCTGCAACCATTCTAGAAACGTCCCTCCTCATCAACTCCTCCCTTACCAGTTCGCTGCCAACCGCCATCTCCGTTGCCCTCCTCTCCCACCTCAGCCCCTCCGCAACCAAGCCCTTTTTTGTCCGTTCTCCAAATCTCTAATCCTCTTCCTCCAAAATACTCCGCTTTCTTGCCAAATCCAACGACGTCGTCATTTTGTAAAAGCCTAACGGTTAAGTACGCCACCACTGCGGGGTAGGCAACCTGAAGAGATACGGAATTGTTGTGAAATTGGTGGAGAAGTTCGAGGAAAGTTAAGGTATCGTTTGAGAAAGGAAAGATGAGGTGAAGGAGGAGGATGGAGTGGAACAAACGAAGAGAAAGCGTGTTGGGGAGAGGGAGAGTCACAAAAATATGAATTTGAAGGTGGAGACGAAGGTCATAGAGGCTGCGTGGAAAGTGAAGGTGGAGAAGTGGATCTGGAAATTTCAGCGGATTTAGATTATAGGTTTAGGGGGGTGAAAGCGGGAAATGAAATCGTCAATGAAAAGGGGGAACGAACAATAGTGTAAATTTTGCTGGAGTAAAACGTATTTATATTTGGAGCCGAAAATTTGGGTTTAACCATAAGAAACTTGTATTGTTTTGTGTAATCCAATATTGTAGAATTTCAATATACATTACAATAAATTTTGTTTTAGAATTCATTGATTTTTTTAGTCTTCTTATAGAAAATTCAAATTTTAATTTTTACATTCAAAAAGCAAAAAAGAAAATTTTGTGAACATTATCAGTTTTATTTTAATTCTAAGTTTTAATTATTTAAATTATTGAATATTAAATATGATTATCAATTATAATTATTAAATACTAAATAAAAAATACTTATTAATACTAATTATTTAGTAGCTCTGATCATTTTTGCCCCCTATGAATAACTTGGGATTTGGGGAAGTGGTACAAATTGGGAAAGTGTTAATTGAGTCAGTTTGTAATAAATTGTTTTGTTTATTTCTTGGCTGGAGTGAATCATGTGTATTGGGTGTGTTGTATTACCCTATCATCATAGGTTGTGTTATGCCTTAATTATCAAATAATAAGTGCTAAAGAATAAATTTTGTATCTTGATTCTTAAATATAACTTATTAAGCATTAAATAGTAGTTCCTATTTTTACTTATTAATTCTAAGTTTTAATTATTACTTCATAATTTTAACTGAATATTGATTATAATTGATGTTTTATTAATTATTTATCTATCATATATTTAATATTAATTCTTAAATGTTAATTATTTATTATTTAATAGTAATTATCAATTAACAACTAATAATTATTTAACATTAGTCGTAATTATTACTTATTTGTTATTAATTATTACTCCCTCCGGTTCATAATATAAGATGTTTTAAGTTGTTTGATTTGTTTCAAAATATAAGATGTTTTAGCTTGTTATTCCTATTTTATCCTTGATCTTTAATAAATGCTAGGAACTCAATGGTCATTTCACGATTTTTTATGCATGAAAATAGAAGTGATAATATGTTGTACATAAAAGGGGAACTTAATTTATGGAATATACTTAATTTAAGAATGGACTGAAGTGTCAATAAAAAAAGTTTCTTAAATCCCGTGTAAAGCTCTAAAACATCTTATATTATGAACCGGAGGGAGTATTTGTATTAATTATCCATTACTATTAGAGATTACTTATTAATTACTAAAACTAAATCTATACTAATTAATAAATGTTAGCCTTAATTATAAGTTATTACCACTTGATTATTCAATGGTATTTTTTAATAAACCAATACAAATTATTTATTATTAATTAATAATTATTATTATTAATGCTAATTATATACTATTAATTATTAAGTATTTAGCAATAATTATTAGTTAATATAAATTAATTATTAAATATTACTTCTTATTTATTAATTTTAAATAAGTATATTAAAAAATTTAGTGTAGTTAAATTGTGTAAGCCTCTCAAAATTTTATATTTAGAAATAAGTGCCCCTTGCAAATTTCTTCCAAATCTGCTGCAAAATAGCTTTGAAATGCAACCGTCGGTAATCTGCCCTGATTTGCAATGGAATTCAGCAGCTAAATAATTTCGTTGGTAAATTAACGCGATTTGCAATGATTTATCGACAGATATTAGAAAGGGTCGGGTGATAAAATAAACATAATCTGAAATAGAAAATCTTAAAATTACCCTTTTCAAATCACCTGCAATCCGTCACAAATTTAGCGATGGAAAATTCTATCGCTGCTTTTTGTCGCTACTTTCAGCTTTTCTTGTTGTGCTTGGCACAAATATTTTTTATTTTATTATTATGTATTTCCTTATTTTTGTTATATAAAAAGCATAAATTTTTAAACATCTTTTACAAACATTATACCTAATTCTCGGCGTAGTTTAACAAATGAATTTTCTAAAAGTGGTTTAATAAATATATCAGCGATTTCATTCTCAGTAGAAATATGTTCTAAATTGATAGTCTCTTTTTTT
This sequence comes from Allium sativum, assembly GCA_030737875.1. Taxonomy (NCBI): domain Eukaryota; kingdom Viridiplantae; phylum Streptophyta; class Magnoliopsida; order Asparagales; family Amaryllidaceae; genus Allium; species Allium sativum. The sequence continues at coordinate 926,176,368 of CM060922.1, forward strand.
TTTTTTTTGTCTTGTAACAAATGATGACAAATATCAATATGTTTTGTACGTGAGTGATTTACAGGATTTTTAGGCAGATTTGTAGCGCTTGTATTGTCATGGTAAATTATTGATTTAGATATATTTATTCCAAGATCTTTGAGTGTCTGTTGCATGTATATAACCTGAACATAAGCTAAAGCTGCAGATATATATTCTGCTTCACATGTTGAGAGTGATACACAATTCTGTTTCTTACAAAACCAAGAGGCAAGAGATTTTCCAATGAAATGGCACATACCATTTGTACTTTTTCTACCCATCCGAGATCCACCGAAATCAGCATCACTGAAGGATATTAATTCAAATGGACATTCCTACAGATAGAAAAGACAGAAGTCCTTGGTATTATTAAGATATCGCAGAATTCGTTTCACTGCTCTTAAATGCGATTCTTTAGGATCTGCTTGGAATCTAGCACATAAATATACACTCATCATAATGTCTGGTCGACTTGCAGTTAAATAAAGTAGCGATCCTATCATACTTATATATAATTTGGTCAACACTTTTCTTGTTGTCATCTCGATCAAGATGAGTTGTAGTACTCATAGGAGTAGGTATTTTGGAAGTGTTTTCCATTCCAAAACGTTTATTAAGTTATTACAATATTTTTCTTGATTAATAAAGTTACCATTTGAAAATTGTTTGATTTATAAACCGATAAAGTATGATAGCTCTCCCATATGTGACATTTCAAATTCTTTCTTCGTTATAGTAGAAAATTCTATACATAATTCTTCATTAGTTGAACCAAAAATGACGCCATCTACATATATTTGTATAATTAAAATATCTTTACTAGTATTTTGATAAACAAAGTTTGATCAGCTTTTTTGACTCGAAATCCTAAGTTAATTAAATAATTCTTAGTTCTGTTATACCAAGCACGAGGTGCTTGTTTTAGACCATATAAAGCTTTCTTTAGTTTATATACATAGTCTGGATATTTTTCATGAATAAATAATGGCGGTTGTTCAACGTATACATTTTCCTTAATAAATCCATTAAGAATGAACTTTTAACATTCATTTGATAAAGTTAAAAATTGTGAAAACAAGCATAAGCTAATAGAACACGTATAACTTCTAGTCTTGCAACAAGAGTAAACGTTTCTTCGTAATCAATTCTTTCTTCTTGATTATAGCCTTATGTTACTAATCTTGCTTTATTTCTAGTGATATTTCCTAGTTCGTTTGCTTTATTTTTATAGACCCGTTTAGTTCCGATAACTGATTAGTCATTAGGACAAGGAACTAACTCCCAAACATTGTTTCGTTCAAAATGATTTAACTCTTCTTCTATGGCAGTAATCCAATAGTTGTATGTTGAAGCTTCTTTTGGGTTTTTAGACTCAATAATTAAAAGAAAAGCAACATGACCCATTTGGTTTAGTTGACTTCTCGTTCGAACTTGCGAATCAATCCCTCTAATTATATTTTGTGTAAGATGATATCGTAGGATTCTTGGAGGAGATTTAATTTGATTGTTATTGTTTTGATTAATATTTTAATTATTTTCATAACTTATATTTTATGTGTCATATATTATTTCTTCATCATCTTTGATGATTGCACTTTCATTGAAGTTTTCATCAAAAGATACATGTAAAGTTTCTTCTATTATATTTGTTCGTTTATTAAAAACATGACATGCCTTACTTTGTTCTGAGTAACCTACAAAAATTCCATGGTCGACTTTTGGATCAAAATTTCCAAGTTGGTCTTTTGTGTTAAGAATAAAATATTTTTACCCAAAGATTTTAAAGTAAGAAATATTAGGTTTTTTTCCATTAAAAAGTTCATATGAAGTGTTCTTAGTTAAAGGTTGCATGGAAATACGATTTAATACATAACACGCAGTTGTTACAGCTTCTGCCTAAAAATTCTTTTGTAATGTACTTCCATTTAATAAATTTCTTACGCGTTCTAGTAGTGTTCTATTTTTCCTTTCTACAACTCCATTTTGTTGTGGAGTTCTAGGAAATGAAAATCATGATTTATTCCTTTCTTTTTAAAAATAATTCAAATGATTCATTTTCAAATTCGCCTCCATGATCACTTCTTATGTTTTTTTCTTTTAAATTCTTAATATTTTGAATTCTTTTAACAATTTTTTGAGATGATCAAACATATCACTTTTGATTTTCATAAATATTGTCCATGTATATCTTGAGAAGTCATCAGCTATTACGAAGACAAATCAATTATGATTAATGGATTGAACTTGCATTGGTCCTAATAAATCCACATGTAATAGTTCTAATGGTTGTAAAGTTTAAATAACTTTCTTAGATTTAAAAGTTGATTTACTTAGTTTTCCTACTTGACAATCATCTCAAAGCTTATTTATTTTAAAATTTATTTTTAATTAGCCTTTGACTAATTCATTTTTCGAAAATCTTCAATTAGATTTAAAATTAATATGACAAAATCTTTTGTGCCATAACCGAGGATCATTATCTTTGACTATTAAACACATACTTTTATTATTATTAATTTTCATATTTAAAACATAATTATTTCTATCTCTATTCCCTTCAAAAATAAGAATTTGATTTTGATTTTGATAAAAAAATACTACATTTATTTACATAAAAAGTTATTTTAAAACATTTGTCGCATAGTTGACTAATGCTTAATAATTATATTTTAAATTTTTAACTAAAGAAACATTTGTAATGAGGGGTAAATTTGATCTATCATAGCTTCACACATCTCCTTTGTCAATGATAAAACCTTTTGAGTTATCTCCGAAGGTAACAGAGCCACCATCAAAGTATGAAATGTTTATAAGTATATCTTTGTCACTGGTCATGTGTTTCGAGCAACCACTATCTAAAATCCATTTTCTTTTCTTGAGTCAGACCTACAAAAAATATTAATAAACACATTGGCACCCACCTTTTAATAGGGTCCTAAGAGTTAGATCTTAGGAAACCAAATCCAAGTGGGTTCAGTATCCCTTTCAAAAAAATAATTACTACTTCTATGAACAGTTTCTATGAAGGACTTTATATATTTGTTCGGAATTAAATTATTATTTATTTTCGGAACCCATATTTTGATTTTCATTTTATTTATTTTTGGTATATGTGATACCTTATTTTTCAATACTACATTATGTTTTGTATCATTTTTCCTCTTAAAATTAGCATTTTTCTTTAAAGGAAATTTTGATTCCTTTTTAAAACCTGATCCATTTTTATTTGAAGATGATCGAGAATTTTCTATAATTCTAGATAAATTTTCTCCTACATTATTAAAATTAGAAACATTTTTAGTAATGCTATCTAATCTAGTTTGAAGACTAGTATTTTCCAATTCCACTTGTTTTATTTTAGTTTTTAAAGTGTGATTTTCAGAAACAATCTCATCATTCTTTGCCTTTTTGTAACGACCTGTACTTTTACAGATAATAAATAATTTATTTAATTATTTAAATTAAGGTATGGTAATTTAAAATGACCAGAATTAAATAATAAGGAATATTTAATTAATATAATAATTAAAAAATATATTTAATTTCTAAAATAGTCAGAAATAGTGAATTTACAATATAATGTGAACTGGACAATTTAAAATATATATACTCAGTTTAGAGTTGAATTATATTAACGAATATATTATATAAACAACAATTGAATGTATAATTTACATTATAATTATAATCGAGCTCAAAATGGCGAGGCAGTTCGTTATTTGGCGATTCGAACTTCAACTGAATATACAGGGTCCGTTTTAAATCGGATTTCTGTAAAACAAGAAACGCTAGGAGCTGGTGAAGTATATTTTTCTAGTGGAAGAGAAAATTGGGGATTTCGTCGTGTAGATTTTGAGTTATGTCCAAATCAAATTTTCAAAAAAAAACAACGCCATAACCATTTAAAAACCATAACAGTTTATTTTATTTTATAAAAGGATTTAAATATAAATCGAATATCGATATAACTCTGATGATGAAATATCGAGTTGAAAATCCAATTGGAGTTGTATGATATTCTAGTGTGGATATATGCAATAACATTTTTTTAAATATTTAATTTAATTATTTTTAAATATATTTATTTAAATAGGTTATTTAGAGCTTTAAAAATAGCCAGTTTTGCATACGACCTCCGTTTTTGACGAAACTAATTTTGTTGGAACCGCAATATTAAATTATTGCTATATTTCAATTTCCGTGATTTTTGAAGTCAATGTGTGGCCATACGGATTTTTTAATATGAAAAACAGTCAATATTTCAATGGTTAAAAATACGCTGTGTGAGCAAACGGAGTTGGAATTCGACGAAACCAGTTTCGTTGGGTCCGTAATGTCAAACTGTAGCTGCATGCCAATTTTCGTGATTTTTGGGCATCGTTTACGATCACACGAATTTTTAAAAGACAAAAACGAATATTAAAATATAATTATCTAACCAAACAAAATATCTCAATAAATATCTAGATATTTATCTAACATTATAAATACCTCCCCCCCCCCCCCACTAACCTATCCTAAACCTAAACTTTTCTTTGTCCAGTCAAAGATATCTCTGCCTCCACTTCAAAAGAAACCGTAAGAAGAAAATCAAAAAGGAAAAATCGAAACAAATTCTATAAATTCTTGTACGAACCTATTCACATTTCTGGAATGATTAGCTCCCTTTCTATTTGAGCTTTAGGTGGTTCGATCATCATCACGTTCGTTGTTTTCATCAGCGGTGACTTAGGTTTAGGCAACTTGGGTTTTTGATGCATTTATCTCGATTTTAGAGCTTGGTATTGTGTTTGTGATAGGATTTGGAGTTTTTTTGCGAATTTTGATGGAGTTTCTTTACAAAAGGTGTCGCACTCCCCTTGGGTAAAACGAGAACCGGTTGTCGACGCAACAGGGTAGAGTGGGGCGAGTTTGGCTTTTCTGGTATGGGGGGATAGCTCTCGAGAAGGGGAAGCCGTTGGTTATTTTTGCTTGTTTTTTAAAATGGGTATTATGGGAGAACGAGGCTGGGGAGGATGGCAATTTTGGTTTACTGGAGTTTGAGCATGAGGACGGGGAAGAAGGAAATCACGGGTCAGGTCTGTTTGCTTCATGGGCCGATCTTTTGAAAAGGGTAAAGCCCAACAATTAAATGAATATAGTTTAATTTAATTTTGATTTTTATATATGAACTTGTAAAATACGTATCTTCTACATACGATATCAGATTGACGAACCATTTGTCATGTTGGGATCGTATGGTCGGTGGCTCCACAATGGAATTGACTGGGAGTGAATTGGAGCTCATTACAATTTAATGCAAAATAAATTGTCCGTCTGAATCACAGATAGTTAATCGTTATTTAACGATAACTGTCCAATGTAAGTAAAACTCACCAACTCTACCAGTTCATATTTTTATAATGTATTTATAGAACTGCTAAATGATGATTAATTGCTGTGTATTGACTGTTTGGTTGAATTGCTTATGTATTGGTTGAAATTATAGATAACGATATATATATAAATATAAATCGTTAATCAAACATTGATTCTATTTAGCAGAATATTACATATTGAAATGAAATCGATGTTCATTAAATTGTTTAACATCTGTGATGCAGGAAAACAGGTTGGAGGGATCCAACTGGATTCCTCAATATTTATAATATTGTTCTGTTCATATATTGTAATATATGATGTGATATATAATCTGTTGTGGATTATGTGTGTTTGAATGATAGTGATCACTGTTATTTGGTATTTTAAATACCGAAAGAAATACTGGGATGTAAAAAGGGGATTTTCAAAGTATATTTTGAAAATAAATTATTTATATAAAATCAATGGATTTTATATATAAAAGGAAAAAGGATTTTATAAAAGGAAATAATAAAAAAAAGAGTTATAAAGGAAGTGTATTTGTAAAAAAATTATAAAGGAAAATATCTGTAAAACATATATAAAGGAAAATATTTGTAGAACAAATACAAAAGAAAATATTTGTCAAACAAATGTAAAAGAAATATTTATTTAGAAAATAAATAGAATTATAAAGTAAATATTTATTTAGAAAATAAATAGATTATAAAGGAAATACTTGAAAAATGAATAGAATGGTATAAAAAGAGAATTTTACACTATGAAGGTTTAGACCCGTGCTTCGCACACGGGTATAACAGAATATATGTTTAAAGTGAATATTTAAGAGAGATCTATTTTAACAGATAAAGTAAGAAGATTAATTTATAAATAAGGTTTTATAAATTAAGTAAAATATTTACCATTGGATAAATAGAATATATAAGTCAGGACTTATATAGAGGAGTAAGAATCGATTTCAACATCGATAGTTGAAACTGAATATGGACGAAGAGTAAATTGGATAGGGTTAACCAGTTAGAGTTAATCGGTTAGAGTTAACCAGTTAGAGTTAATCGAAATGAGTTAATAAATTATTGGTTATTCGAATAGAGAAATCAATTAGAGTTAGAGTTAATCGATTAGAATTAGAATTTATCGATTATAGTTAAAATTAATCGATCAGAATTAGAGTTAATCGAATTAGAGAAATCAATTAGAGTTAGAGTTAGTTGATTAAAGTTAGTCGAGTATGGGTTAATCGAATAGAGTTAGTCGAGTATTGGTTAATCGTAGAAAGGAGTAAATCGAATTTAGTTATTCGAAAGGAGTAAATCGAATTTAGTTATTCGAAGAGAGTCAATCGAATTTAGTTATTCGAAAGGAGTTATCGAGTATTAGTTATTCGAAAGGGTTATTAAATTTAGTTATTCGAAAGGAGTTATCGAATATAGTTTATTCAAATAGAGTTAAAGGAGTAAATCGAATATAATTTATTCGAAAGGAGTTAATCGAATATGGTTTATTCGAATAGAGTTAAAGGAGTAAATCGAATATAGTTTATTCGAAAGGAGTTAATCGAATATAGTTTATTCAAAAGGAGTTAATTGATAGGAGTTAATTGAAAGGAGTTAATCGAGTGGAGTTAATCCAATAGAGTTAATTGAATAAGAATTAATCAAATAGAGTTAATAGAATAGAGTTAATCAAATAGAGCTAACTGATAAGAGTAAATCGATTAGAGTTAATTGAATAATGTTAATTGAAAGGAGTAAATCGAATATGGCTATTCGAAGAGAGATCGTTGAATATAGTTTATTCGAAGGAAAGAGTTATCGAATAGAGATTTATTCAAAAGAGAGTTACATAAGGAAGTTTATTAAAGGTTTAAAAGGTGAAACTTGTTTGTTTCGAAGTTAGAAATGTTGTTCAGTTAAGGTCTGAGAGGTAGTTATACCCCAACTTGATTGGCTTCGTTTTAACTAGGGAATGGTTAAGGTTTGATAGTGAAGTTTGGTTAAGTGAATATAGTTAATGAAGGAAATGGTTTGAATTGGCATAGCGATGTTTTATTTAAACATATGTTTAAATCCAATGAACGAGTTTTGGAAACATTTTCCAAATATAATCAGAGTTATTTTCTAATCATAGAAAATGAAATGTTTGATGAGAAAGAATACTAGAATGACAGTGATACGTGAAAAAGAGATGGAAATGTTTTCCAATGGTTAATAACGTATATTTTCTAAATTTAGAAAATAAGAAATGTTGAATAAATGGAAACAAAAGATAAAGTAATGAACTAAAGAGATAAATGTTAAATGATGTTTGATCGATATAAATTCATCTGGAAATAATATTGTTGTTTGCACACGTGTTTTTCTTTGATAGTTAATTCACCGACTATCGAAGTTTTTGACCATTTCCATTGTCAATACGGAGAGACCGGGATCAGATTCATTATCGGAAAACTACTCTTTATGGGCGTTAGCGTTGCGATCAAATATGATGAAGATAATTGAAGACGGAGTTATGTAAGGGCTGTCCTGTTTTACAGAATAGTACCTTCGGTTTGTCCAGTCCCAAGATATGATCTGTATGGAAGAATATCTGACAGAGTATATTTAATGGATCGTATAAGTTGATCTCTTCAAACGTATGTATGTTTGGTGGCGGAGGAATTCGTTTCTCTTAGCTGTATACCCGTTGCATTTTTAGGGAAATCAATTTGTGATTTGGCAGGTATGACGATGTGACATTCAAAGTGAATAATTGTGTGATCTGTCAGAGATAAGCGTGGACTCTAGCCTCACAACTGGGAAATGACAAAAATCGGGGGAAGCAGCATGGCTAAGTGGTTGGCTGCCAATTAGGGTGTATTATCACCTATCTAGAGATATTCATTTCATTCTAAAATCTATTGTCGATGCTGTCCCATTCGGGAAACGGTTGATGATCCTAACCGTTGGTGATATACATTCGATACACTCAAGCGAAATGAGTGGTCGGTCATGTGTGGCCGGGTTGCAAGATGTTCTTGTTGAACCCAGTGTATTACTCTCTAGAGGTACACCATCGGAAGGTGGTTCTGTACCTTGTCATACTTGGTAATCCATTATCCAATAAGTACTCGCAGTTTTGATTGTATACTATATACGTAGAACGTGAGATGAAAGCGTTCTGCTAGTTGATTATTTAGTTGTGATTAATAGACACTATTATAATATCAAAGAGTTTGATATAAAGTTTATCATTTCGTTTAAAAGGGTTTTTGATGTTAAATCAAATGTTTTGGATTCTCATATGGGGAAAAACCCGTTCCATTATACGGCGTGGTCTTATGAGATATCATTTGTTGTTCAAACTGTTTTTAAGTTGTTTTACTCACACCGGTCCCATGACTGACCCAGAGTTTATTTTTTTCCCTAAACTCTTGGGTGCCCAATTTTGTACGGGCAGTCAAGTAGTCAGGATTTATAGATACACTAGATGGAGTTTGGAGCAAGAGGATTCAGCAGCATTTTCTAGCTATTGTTTATTTCCACTGTGATGTAAGTGTTATACTCTAATATACAAATATAGATTTGTGTTTCAAAGTTATTTTGTATACTATATTTTACTCGTTCCGTTGTGTGATCCGTGTTTACTCTGATGTTGTATGTTCTTCTTCTTCTATTCTAAGTTTCTATCTTATCTATTCTCACCCTCTAATTTCTTTCATGCACTATCCGGTGTTTCCGATGCTTGAATAGTCGACATAGTGTTGTATGCCGATATCGAGGATCGTAAATTCCCCGGGTCGTTACAGTGGTATCGGGGCTTAAGGTTAAGTAATTATCTTGGCTCTGTGGCGTGACTCAGTAGAGATGGGGTTTGGGTTGAGTGTATATATACGAGTGAGCGTATTTGTTATTCAATATAAAATTGTTTTATATTATGGAGATTTATTGATTGAGTTGTTTATGGGTTCTGGTCGATCAGTTTGATCCACTGTATCGGTAGGGGTTTATAAACACTTGAATACGATGGACCGACACAGTATGGTTTGAAAAGAGGGTAAATGAAATAAATTTACCCAAATTATATTCTGATATAAAGAAAATATATATTGGAAATATTATAGGTTATTGGATGTGTTGGTCGTAATTATAATCAAATAAGAATATAAAATGTAGAATGGTTATGTAAATAACCAATCAGGATTCATATAAGTGAAATATATGAAACCAAGATGAACTGAATCTGAATTTAAACCAGAATTGGAATTAAAACCCTGGAAGGTTATAAAAGTGCTTGTAAATGAATCTGGGTTAAATATATGTGAATTTTAAAATCCTGGGAGATTTTAAATTGTTTACAAGCATTGTGAAGGATATTGTGAAAGTGATTTCAAAATGAAGGTGTTTAAATAAGTTTTGAAATTGTTATAGTATTGAACTCACTTCGGTCGCTGGAAAATAAATTCCAATGTTGATCCAGACATCATCGGTGTTCATTTTCGAGTGTGTAAGTGACGGATTACTACCAAAGAGATGATTTTTGAATTGTTTTGGGAAAAGCAAGTTGTTTAGAATTCCCAAAAAAAAAGATATTTGGTTTTTGGAAAGGCTAAGTTATTTGAAACTCCCTGGGAAAGATTGTTTGAATTAAAACAAATTAAATATGAATTTGTGTAAACAAATTGAATTGAAACTAGTTAAGGGAAAATTGTATTGAAATAGAAGGGTATCAAATAAAATTGGATTGGGAGATATCTGGACTTATGTTGAATCGATAAGTTAAGTGTTGGATTTGAGAATTGAATTTGGTATGGTTGTAAGTGAGTGATGTGGTTCTGAGGATAAATTGATTGGAAATTGGTTGAGATGACATTGGTATATGTTAGATTGATAACATGGGAAAGTGATAAAGTTGATACGGCCGACCAAAAAGGTACAAGTTTATATTTGGTATTAGCATGAGATTTCTAAGCCGATTTAGCAAGCCGCTTGGCTGTTTGATTTTCTTTTGGTATAGAGAAGGCCCAGAGAAGCGAGTTGTAGTTGTACCGATTGATCAGTACAAAGGAGGTGCTGGCGATTTTTTTTGAAAAGTTAAGGTGTTAAAAATTTTCAGGATTTTTGAAAATTTTCGTTAGTAGGAATTAAATAAATATTTAATTGAAATAAATCGGTTCAGTGAAGATAAAGTTAAAGAAGTAAAAATAATTTTTAACCAATTAATAGGGTTTGTTTTCTACCTTAGTATTTTAAGGGGGAAAGAATGTAACGACCCGTACTTTTACGGATAATAAATAATTTATTTAATTATTTAAATAAAGGTTTGGTAATTTAAAATGACCAGAATTAAATAATAAGGAATAATTAATTAGTATAATAATTAAATAATATATTTAATTTCTGAAATAGTCAGAAATAGTGAATTGACAATATAATGTGAACAGGACAATTTAAAATATATTATTCAGTTTAGAGTTGGATTATATTAACGAATATATTATATAAATGACAGTTGAACGTATAATTTATATTATAATTATAATCGAGCTCGAAATGGCGCGGCAGTTCGTTATTTGGCGATTTGAACTTCAACTGAATATACAGGGTCCGTTTTAAATTGGATTTCTGTGAAACAAGAAATTTTAGGAGCTGGTGAAGTATATTTTTCTAGTGGAAGAGAAAAATTGGGATTTCGTTGTGTAGATTTTGAGTTATGTCCAAATCAAATTTTCAGAAAAACAATCCCATAACCATTTGAAAACCATAACGGTTTATTTTATTTTATAAAAGGATTTAAATATAAATCGAATATCTATATAACTCTGATGATGAAATATCGAGTTGAAAATCCAATTGGAGTTGTATGATATTCCAGTGTGGATATATACGATAATATTTAATTTTAAATATTTAATTTAATCATTTTTAAATATATTTATATATTTAAATGGATTATTTAGAGCTTTAAAAATAGCCAGTTTTGCATAAGACTTCCATTTTCGGCGAAACTAATTTTGTTGGATCCGGAATATTAAATTATTGCTAGATTTCAATTTCCGTGATTTTTGAATTCAGTGGGTGGCCGTACGGATTTTTTAATATGAAAAACAATCGATATTTCGATGGTTAAAAATACGCTGTGTGAGCAAACAGAGTCGGAATTCGACGAAACCAGTTTCGTTGGGTTCGTAATGTCAAACTGTAGCTGCATGCCAATTTTCGGGATTTTTGGGTATCGTGTGTGATCACACAAATTTTTAAAAGATAAACATAAATATTAAAATATAAATTTCTAACCAAACAAAATATCTCAATAAATATCTAGATATTTATCTAACATTATAAATACCCCAACTAACCTTTCCTAACCCTAAACTTTTCTTTCTCCAGTCAAAGATATCTCCGCCTCCACTTCAAAAGAAACCATAAGAAGAAAAACAAAAAGGAAAAATCCAAACAAAATCTACAAATTCTTGTATGTACCTATTCAAATTTCTGGAATGATTAGCTCCCTTTCTATGTGAGCTTTAGGTGGTTCGATCATCATCACGTTCGTTGTTTTCATCAGCGGTGACTTAGGTTTAGGCGACTTGGGTTTTTGATGCATGTATCTCGATTTTAGAGCTTGATATAGTGTTTGTGATAGGATTTGGAGTTTTTTTGCGAATTTTGATGGAGTTTCATTACAAAAGGTGTCACACTCCCCTTCGGTAGAACGAGAACCGGCTGTCGACGCAACAGGGTAGAGTGGGGCGAGCTTGGCGTTTCTGGTATGGGGGGATAGCACTCGAGAAGGGGAAGCCGCTGATTATTTTTGCCTGATTTTTAAAATGGGTATTATGGGAGAACGAGGCTGGGGAGGATTGCAATTTTGGTTTACTGGAGTTCGAGCATGAGGACGGGGAAGAAGGAAATCATTGGGCGGGTCTGTTTGCTTCATGGGCCGACTTTTGAAAAGGGTAAAGTCCAACAATTAAATGAATATAGTTTAATTTAATTTTGATTTTTATATATGAACTTGTAAAATACGTATCTTCTACATATGATATCAGATTGACGAACCGTTTGTAATGTTGGGATCGTATGCACGGTGGCTCCACAATGGAATTGACTGGGAGTGAATTGGGGCTCATTACAATTTATTGCAAAATAAATTGTCCGTCTAAATCAAAGATAGTTAATTGTTATTTAACGATAATTGTCCAATGTGAGTAAAACTCACTAACTCTACCAGTTCATATTTTTATAACGTATTTTTAGAACTGCTAAATGATGATTAATTGTTGTGTGTTAACTGTTTGGTTGAATTGCTTATGTATTGGTTGCAATTACAGATAACGATATATATATATATAAATCGTTAATCAAACATTGATTCTGTTTAGCAGAATATTTCATATTGAAATGAAATCGATGTTAATTATATTGTTTAACATCTGTGATGTGGGGAAACAGGTTGGAGGGATCCAACTAGATTCCTCAACATTTATAATATTGTTCCATTCATATATTGTAATATATGATGTGATATATAATCTGTTGTGAATATGTGTGTTTGAATGATAGCGATCACTGTTATTTGGTATTTTAAATACCGTAAGAAATACTGGGATGTAAAAAGGGGATTTTCAAAGTATATTTTGAAAATAAATTATTTATATAAAATCAATGGATTTTATATATAAAACGAAAAAGGATTTATAAAACGAAATAATTAAAAAAAAGAGTTATAAAGGAAACATATTTGTAAAACAATTATAAAGGAAAATATATGTAAAACATATATAAAGGGAAATATTTATAGAACAATATAAAAGAAAATATTTGTAAAAACAAATGTATAAGAAATATTTATTTAGAAAATAAATAGAATTATAAAGGAAATATTATTTAGAAAATAAATAGATTGTAAAAGGAAATACTTGAAAAATGAATAGAATGGTATAAAAAGAGAATTTTACACTAGGAAGGTTTAGACCCATGCTTCGCACACGGGTATAACAGAATATGAATTTAAAGTGAATATTTAAGAGAAATTTGTTTTAACAGATAAAGTAAGAAGATTACTTTATAAATAAGCTTTTATAAATTAAGTAAAATATTTATCATTGGATAAATAGAATATATAAGTCAGGACTTATATAGAGGAGTAAGAATCGTTTTCAACATCAATAGTTGAAACTGAATATGGACGAAGAGTAAATTGGATAGGGTTAACCAGTTAGATTTAATCAGTTAGAGTTAATCTGTTAGAGTTAACTAGTTAGAGTTAATCGAAATGAGTTAATCAAATATTGGTTATTCGAATAGAGAAATCAATTAGAGTTAGAGTTAATCAATTAGAATTAGAGTTTATCGATTAGAGTTAGAATTAATCGATCAGAATTAGAGTTAATCGAATTAGAGAAATCAATTAGAGTTAGAGTTAGTTGATTAGAGTTAGTCGAGTATGAGTTAATCGAATACAGTTAGTCGAGTATTGGTTAATCGTAGAAAGGAGTAAATCAAATTTAGTTATTTGAAAGGAGTAAATCGAATTTAGTTATTCGAAGAGAGTCAATCAAATTTAGTTATTCGAAAGGAGTTATCGAATATAAGTTATTCAAAAGGGTTATCGAATTTAGTTATTCGAAAGGAGTTATTGAATATAGTTTATTCGAATAGAGTTAAAGGAGTAAATCAAATATAGTTTATTCAAATAGAGTTAAAGGAGTAAATCAAATATAGTTTATTCGAAAGGAGTTAATCGAATATAGTTTATTCGAAAGGTGTTAATTGATAGGAGTTAATTGAAAGGAGTTAATCGAGTGGAGTTAATCTAATAGAGTTAATTGAATTAGAATTAATCAAATAGAGTTAACAGAATAGAGTTAATTAAATAGAGCTAACTGATAAGAGTAAATCGACAAGAGTTAATCGAATAGTGTTAATTGAAAGGAGTAAATCAAATATGACTATTCGAAGAGAGATTATCGAATATAGTTTATTCGAAGGAAAGAGTTATCGAATAGAGATTTATTCGAAAGAGAGTTACATAAGGAAGTTTGTTAAAGGTTTAAAAGGTGAACCTTGTCTATTTCGAAGTTAGAAATGTTGTTCAGTTAAGGTCTGAGAGTTAGTTATACCCAACTTGATTGGCTTCGTTTTAACTAAGGAATGGTTAAGGTTTGATAGTGAAGGTTGGTTAAGTGAATATAGTTAATGAAGGAAATGGTTTGAATTGGCATAGCGATGTTTTATTTAAACATCTGTTTAAATCCACTTAATAGTTTTGGAAACATTTTCCAAATATAATCAGAGATATTTTCTAATCATAGAAAATGAAATGTTTGATGAGAAAGAATACTGGAATGACAGTGATACGTGAAAAAGAGATGGAAATGTTTTCCAATGGTTAATAACGTATATTTTCTAAATTTAGAAAATAAGAAATGTTGAATAAATGGAAATAGAAGATAAAGTAATGAACTAAAGAGATAAATGTTAAATGATGTTTGATCGATATTGTGACGGCCTGGAATTTCGCTTGATCCGAATCAGTCGTTAAACCGATCTAGACCGATCGAAACCCCTGATCGTTTTGAGAACAGGACAAATTAGAATGCAGACGGAAGAACATTTCATTGCTATTACAACAATTCTATCAGATATAAGAATATGCAGAGTATAAATGAATAAATTACATTCGATAGATATCATAGATTACAATAAATTACATAGCAGCGGAAAATAATACAAAGCACAACCGAAGGTGATATACGGATACAGAGCTTTCCGGATATCATTCCAGCTGTAAACTAGGATCCTGTGAATATAAATCTGCAAAACCAAAACTACTAGCTGCCCGTGTCGAAAATAGGGGCACCCAGAGTTTAGGTTAAAACAATAAACTCCAGGTCAGTCATGTGACTGGTGTGAGAACTAAAACAGTTATTTAAAAACTTTACTTTAAAAGAGAGTAATTCAAGGGACCACGCCGTATAACACAGAACGGGTTTCCTCCCAAGAATACCAATGCATAGAATAAACAGCGCAATGCTTTTTCGAAAAATGAAGCTGTTATAAGACCCAGGTCCCATCACACAATGCAACACAAGCCGGAGGATAGGGTTTTACCTTATAATAGCCAAACATGCTTGGTACGTTTAAAACAAATCATTTGATACTATAATAAGTGTATAGTGTCAAAACAATTTCAATCATAAATATAAATCATAGACGGCATAAGTTCCCCATACCACTATGTCGCCATACTAGGCTCTACAAATAAAGCCGAAATACACGTATTGGAAATTGGATTTCCGTCATGAGTCGAGGCAAGGGGCAAGCTCCTCTCCGCTTCGAGACACTCTAGCAAATGCCTCAGGACTACACACTCTGGGTAATCCTGGATCTTCGGGGCCGGTCCTCACTTACGTTAGAGGATTAGTATTCCTGAACACACGTTTCCCGGTCCTTACAGACCTAAAATCGAGGCGCCTCATCCAACAACCACAAAGGTGAAAAGTATATAAATGTCAGGGCTGGTAAGTCACTGACACCACCATAGCTAGAAAGAAACGTCGTGCTCTCCCTGCAGTCCTTATCCCGTTTTTAACTCATACCGAGGTGTGAGGCTCGCGAATTCACGTTATACACAAAGCTGCCACGTAGGCCGTGCTTTGATCATCAACCACAAGACTTTGCTTTTCAACAAAAGCCTTGATCATTGCATCTTAGCGTGCCACACAGGCAATTCATGCCATGCGACTGATGTCCATAGATATACAACCTCTGAGCTCGTACGTCTCAGAGAAGGGCGTTAAGCAAAAGAATAAATTCTCCGCCGCCAAACAGATGTATATTTAATAGAAATCAATCAACACAGAATAAAATCCAATGTCAGACACACAATCTATTTACAAGTTCGTTCTGGGTCTGAACGAAACCGGAGGCACTTTCCTCGCATATCCATCGATCTCCAAGTACATCTGGACGACCACCAACTGATTCCCTCATCTTGGGTGTACAGCCCAATCAAGATCATCAGTAATCACCCAAACGATGTGAAGACTTCCGGTCTTCAACCACCGTCTTCATCTTCGACTTATCGTCGAATCGATTATTCAGAATGGGTATAAACCCGGACTTCCCGAACAACCCGCGTATATTAAAACAAATGTTACACAAACACAACATACGCCTCGTTCCAATTCAGCAGCCACTAACCGCAATTTTCATATTCTTAGGGAAAGGTTCCCATTAATTTTATCCAAGATAAATTCTTTAAAATTTATCCTTTAATCTTCCTTTGGATGTCATTTCAAACCAAATTATGGTTTTCCAAACTAGTCGAGATTAGCGAACCACACCGAAGTAATTATTCATTTTATTTCCCAATCCCAACCTATTCATCCCATGAAGCAAAACTGGTAATACTCCATATCTAATACTATGGTGTTATCGGTAAAATTAATTACCATTTCACGTTCAAATCTAATTAAAGATTTAACTATCGCTTTGGAGCAAAACTGGTGATACTCCATTCTCGCTCAATTTCTAAATTTGATAATTTAGATTATCAATTCACATTTCAATCTAATTGCAGATTCATTAAAATTCCTTTTACTGGGTTAAGGAGCTAATGTCATTTTAAAACACAGTTCACGACAAACCCAAATCACTTTCTATTTATTTATCGGGTTAAAGAACAAGTGTCATTTAAAACACCCTTCACGATAAGCCCTCAAATCAATTCTTATTTACAACCTATTTCGAATCCAATTTATTTATTTAAAAATAAATGGGTTTTAATTTTAGTTCAAAACTAGTTCATTTCGATAAAAATCTATTTTTATCTTTTCAAATATGGAGTTTTTCATCCCAATTCTTTCCAATACACAAATTATGTTTTTACACGAATTATGAATATTATTAATAATTTTATCAAGGCCCGCACAGTCGATTTCCAACAACGGCCATCGAACTGCACTTACAGCGACCTTTTTCGAATTTGATATGGACATAACTCCAAATCCAACCGTTAGATTTCAAATTTCTAATATTCGTTGGAAAGCTCTTTTCGATACGAACCCAACGGTTCTGGTTTTAGGAGAATCCGACGGTCGGATCTCCCGTAATGTCCGTTCGAAATCAATGGTCGAAATTTACGAACTGCTGCGGCGCGGCGCGTTCTATTCAGGCCATTATATTATATATATAATATATATATATTTCGTCAATTTCTATTTAAAACGAATTCTATAAATAGTTTTAAATTCGTTTCAAAAACATTTCAACTTCCATTTCCAATTCAAATCAAAATTGAATTTTTCCTTATAGATTGGTTTTAAATTTCATTTAAAGTCAATTCAATTTGAATTCATTTTCTATTCAATTCATTTTCTATTCAATTCAATTTAAATTCGTTTTCTATTCAATTCAATTCGAATTCATTTTCGAATTCGTTTTATATTCAATTCAATTCGAATTCGTTTTATATTCAATTCAATTCGAATTCGTTTTATATTCAATTCAATTCGAATTCGTTTTATATTCAATTCAATTCGAATTCATTTTATGTTCAATTCAATTCGAATTCGTTTTATATTCAATTCAATTCGAATTCATTATATATTCAATTCAATTCGAATTCGTTTTATATTCAATTCAATTGGAATTCGTTATATATTCAATTCAATTCGAATTCGTTATATATTCAATTCGAATTCGTTGTCTATTCAAATCAAATTCGTTTTCTGTTCAAATCAAATCAAATTCGTTTTCTATTCAATTCAATTCAAATTGGTTTTCTATTCAGTTCAATTCATAAAAACGAATATAATCGATATAAATATTGTTCGCGTCAAAATAACGCATCTCTAATCAACACGGCTTTATATATTTCAATAATTCCGTTATTCTATTCAACAAATGAATATTTATCCTATTCAATACGTGAATCTATATTTTTGTTCAACACATGACTAATCTCAACGGATGAGTATTGTCAACACATGAACCTTTATTTTATAATGATAAAGTTGTAAATTTTATTGTTAAAATATTTCGTTCAACACATGACTAATCTCAATGGATGAGTACTGTCAACACATGAACCTTTATTTTATAATGATAAATATGTAAATTTTATTGTTAAAATATTTCGTTCAACACATGACTAATCTCAACGGATGAGTAGTGTCAACACATGAACCTTTATTTTATAATATTCTTTATTTTCTAAATTGGAATGAGGCCCAATCAATCACCATATAGTGTTAACTATATGGATTCCAAACAACACATGTATATAATAGCAACGATAAATAATCAACCATCATCCAAACTGCACCACACTGTATAAGCATCAAATATAGATATCTAACGCTTATAACAGCTCGTAAATCAATCGATCGACAAACAACTAATTACTGGGATTAGTGTATGTCGTATTTTATCCCAATACCCGTGTGGGGTTTCAAATCAACAAACACAGATTTTTATTTGTGCAGTTGGACGATGTGTAAAATTTATCGTCCCAGTCAATGTCCTTCAAATAGGTGTACATAAACAAACCGTCCGGTTTATAAATGAATATTTATTTATTCACATTCACGTTAAAAATTATATTTTTAACGATAAAATATTTTATTTTAACACATGAGTTTTTATTCAGTTCATTTATCAAATAAAATGATATTTTTATTTTTCTAACTTATTTTAGAAAATTTCGGTGGCATAACGGCACGATACTAGAAACGGGACAGGGCCTTGCCTTATCCCCGGTCTAGTGAAGGCCCACGCCATTCACACATCAATCAAATCCATTCATTTCACCAAACAATTCAATTCAAACCAAATAATCTAACCAACTACACAACCAAACAATTAAACAAACAAGCCATCCATGGTCTGTGGATGGCGGGTGTCGGGTGCTACTAAACACCGTCTGCATCCTAGTATATATATATATAACTAGAAAAAGAAAATTTGAAAGGTGAGAAGTTCTCACCGACTAGCTAAACCAAACGCCATGACTCTTCTTATGTAGAAATCTTCGTCGTGCTCGCCTTTTTGCCAATTTCACTACCCGTAGTCACTACATATATAAAAATCACATTTTTATTTTCACTTCGTTATAACAATTGAATTTTCATCTTCACTTCGTTATAAAATTATATTTTTATATCGCTCTATACATTTTTATCGCTACCCTACGTAGATAAAAATCGAATTTTTATTGTGCTAAGCATATGAAAACCATATTTTTAAAACAAATAAAGATCATATCTTCCATGTATATTCTTTCATGTATATAAAAAGCGAATTTTTATCTTCACTAAAAATTATATTTTTACTTTACTACACATATAAAAATTATATTTTTACTTTACTACACATATAAGAATCAAACTTTTACTTCGCTATTCAATATATAAAAATCGAATCTTTTCTATTTTAAAAATCGAATCTTTTCTATTTTAAAAATCGAATCTTTTCTATTTTAAAAATCGAATCTTTTCTGTTTTAAAAATCGAATCTTTTCTTCGCTACTTATATAAAGATCATATTTTTATATCCTCTATTATATAAAAATCATGTTTTTAATCTTTCTATACAATAAAAATTATATTTTTAACCTTCTCCTAATATAAAAATCATATTTTTCTATGCTATACGAATATATATAAATCATATTTTTATTTACTTTAAAAATCCTAACTTCATGCTTTTCTCTAAACTTTCTATGCTTTTATAACTAGGTAAAATCAGTTCTTATCACTAAAAATAATATTTTTATTTATCATTATCTAAATTAACAACTGAAAATGAAAATCGAATTGGGATTTACTTACATCGATTTGAAGAAACGGGGTTTTCGGGCTTTGAATGAAGAAAAAGAGGAGATAGAAGCGGCACCGGGGCCAGAGGCAGTCGGGTCTTCACGTTGAAGAGAAGGGGGGGTTTGGTGGTGGTCGGCGCCACCAGGGCGTGGCAGGGGGTTGCGGGGTTGGTCAGGGAGGCGGAGGGGAGCGGCGGTCACTGGGATGGTGGGCTAGGTCAACTCGAGGGGGGGTCTCGAGGTAGCGCGTCGGAGCTGGACGGGGGAGGGGCCTCGGCGAGGTCAGCGCGGCCAAGGGGGGAAGCGGTCGTGGGTGGCGATGGCGAAGGGTGGAGGCGGCGGGAGGAATCGAACGGAGTTTTTTTTATCTGAAATCGATTTTGAAGGAGGGGGGGCAGAGGGATTTAAGGAGAAGAAAGGGGGATTTAATTTTTTATTATTTTAATTTCAAAAATTTGACTTTTACATACGACCTCTAAACGAGGCCCACCGCCTGTCATCCATAGCTTATTACCCCCATTCCAAACACAATGGGATATGTATCGTAGGCTGATTCGATCGTTACAATCAGTTTTCGTTAAAATCAACATA
Source organism: Allium sativum (assembly GCA_030737875.1). Taxonomy (NCBI): domain Eukaryota; kingdom Viridiplantae; phylum Streptophyta; class Magnoliopsida; order Asparagales; family Amaryllidaceae; genus Allium; species Allium sativum. Next base: position 926,197,143 of record CM060922.1, read on the forward strand.
TAACTCTATATATTGAATTTGAACGCGCATTTCAATTTACCGGGGTCACATAAGAACTCTATAAATTGCATAAAAATATTTTCTAGCTTCGTATTGACGATACGGTCCTAACAAAACTAGTTTCGTCGAATTCTGAGACCGTTGAAAAAATGACCAATTTCCAGTCGATTAAAATCAACTGAAACTGGTCAAACACGTTTTCCTTTGCCACGCTCACATATTGACTCGAAAAATTATGAAATTTGGAATCTAGCAATAATTTGACATCACGGACCCAACAAAAGTGGTTTCGTCGAAATCCGAGGTCGTTTGCAAAATGTCTATTTTTAAGGGCCTGAATTCCATAGCGACTATTCAGAATTTTCAACTGGACATATCTTTTGATTCCCGCTATGAAATTTTGATTTTTTGGATTCGTTGGAAAGATATTCTCAATTAGATCCTAATGTTTTTGGTTTCACTAAAATCCGGATTGTTTTGCACCCGGTATATTCAATTGAAGTTTGAAATCGAATTATCGAACTACCGCGCCATTTTCAATTCTATTTATAATTTAAAATAAATATTTATATTCTAACAACAACGCGTATAAATATATACATTCGAATTATATTCAAAATAAATTTTTCGTCGATATTATTTAAAATAATTCATTTTAAATATTCAAAATTCGCTAAAATTGCCAAAATAAAAAATTTAAACTGGCCCAGATTTTCGGGTTATTGCAGATATATTTTCCATCTGGAAATAATTTTGTTGTTTGCACATGTGTTTTTCTTTGATAGTTAACTCACCGACTATCGAAGTTTTTGACCATTTCCGTTGTCAATACGGAGAGACCGGGATCAGATTCATTGTCTGAACACCACTCTGTATGGGCGTTAGCGTTGCGATCAAATATGATGAAGATAATTGAAGACGGAGTTATGCAAGGGTTGTCCTGTTTACAGAATAGCACCTTTGGTTTGTCCAGTCCCAAGACGACTTGTATGGAAGAATGCCTGATAGAGTATATTTAATGGATCGTGTAAGTTGATTTCTTCAAACGTATGTATGCTTGGTGGCGGAGGAATTCGTTTCTCTTAGCTGTATACCCGTTGTATTTTTTGGGGAATCAATTTGTGATTTGGCGGGTATGACGATGTGACATTCAAAGTGAATAATTGTGTGATCTGTCAGAGATAAGCATGGCCTCTAGCCTCACAACCGGTAAATGACAAAAATCAGGCTGGCAGCATGGCTAAGTGGTTGGCTGCCGATTAGGGTGTATTATCACCTATCTAGAGATATTCATTTCATTCTAAAATTTATTGTCGATGCTGTACCATTCGGGAAACGGTTGGTGATCCCAACCGTTGGTGATATACATTCGATACACTCAAGCGAAATGAGTGGTCGGTCATGTGTGGCCGGGTTGCAAGATGTTCTTGTTGAACCCAGTGTATTCCTCTCTAGAGGTGCACACTATCGGAAGGTGGTCCCATACCTTGTCATAGTTGGTAATCCATTATCCAATAAGTGCTCGCAGTTTTGATTGTATACTATATATGTAAAACGTGAGATAAAAGCGTTCTGCTAGTTGATTATTTAGTTGTGATTGATAGACACTATTATAACATCAAAGAGTTTGATATAAAGTTTATCATTTCGTTTAAAAGAATTTTTGATGTTAAGTCAAATGTTTTGGATTCTCATTACGGAAAAACCCGTTCCGTTATACGGTATGGTATTATGAGATATCATTTATTGTTCAAACTGTTTTTAAGTTGTTTTACTCACACCAGTCCCATGACTGACCCAGAGTTTATTTTGTTTTGTTTTCCCTAAACTCTTGGGTGTCCAATTTTGTACGGGCAGTCAAGTAGTCAGGATTTACAGATACACTAGATGGAGTTTGTAGCAGGAGGCTTCAGCAACATTCTCTAGCTATTTTTTATTTTCGCTGTGGTGTAAGTGTTGTACTCTAATATACAAATACAGATTTGTGTTTCAAAGTTATTTTATATACTATATTTTATTCGTTCCGCTATGAGATTCGTGTTTACTCTGATGTTGTATGTTCTTCTTCTTCTTCTATTCTAAGTTTCTATCTTATCTATTCTCACCCACTAATTTCTTTCATAGACTATCCGGTGTTTCTAGTCGACATAGTGTTGTATGCCGATATCCAGGATCGCAAATTCCCCGGGTCGTTACACTTTCGAGCTTCAATTTCTTGACTCAAAATTGAAAGTTGACTATATGAATTTGAGAGACATTCTTGAACCTTTTCAAGTTCTTCCTCTAATATTTTCTTTTCATCTTTTAGCATATCTCTTTCAAATTCAACTTTATTCTTATTTTCACGTGTTTCCTTAAGTTTCTTTAAGAATTTTTATAGTATTTAAAAATTCAGTGTTTACTTCTATTAAATCGTCATAAGATAAATCACTAACCTCAGATTCTTGAGCCATGAAGCACACATTTTCTTGATCATTGTTGCTATCGCTATCACTATATGATGAATCTGAATCTGAATCATCCCATGTGATAGAGAAAGCCTTCTTTTTGAATTTATCTTTCTTATTCTTGTTGTTGAAGTTTTTAGATTCTCCTTCTTTAGCTCTAGATAGTCTTTTACCATGTGACCTTTCTTGTGACAACTAACACATTCTAAACTTAAGGATGAAGATTTATTTGAGGAATTCTTTTTGAAGCGACTTTTTCTGAATTATAGAAGTTTCTTAAAAAAATTAGCAATAAATGGTAGATCCTCATCTTTCGATTCTTCTTTTTCCATGTGAAAAAACTACATTCTTTTTCCCTTGTGCTTGGTCCACTTTGGCTTGGAGATTTACTTAGTACTATATGAGGTTACCTATTAGTTCTTCTGGTTTCATTGTTGATAAATCATTGGCTTCCTCAATGGTTAAAACCTTTCTCTCTCATTCGCCGGCTAAGGAGTTTAGTAACTTTGATACAATATCAAAGTCACTATATTTTTCTCTTAACCCTATTAAGGCATGAAGTATGTCTTGAAATCATGAGTACATGTCGTTAATGGTTTCATTTTGTCTCATTCTAAAATTTTGGAATTGATTTTTGAGCATTGAGAATTTTGTTTGTTTGACCTTATTTGTACCATCATGAATTGTTTTGAGTGTTTCCCATATATGATGTGTAGTAGTGTAGATACGAACTCGATTGAACTCATTTCTATCCAAAGCACAGAAGAGCGTATTCATAGCTTTGACATTTGCACTTGCTTCAATTTTCTGAGATATTGTCCATGTAAAGTATTCAGTTGTAGGTGCTGTGAATTTCATTTGAGTTGCATTCCAAGTATCTAAACCGGTTGCTTGCATATATATATATATATATATATATATATATATATATATATATCCTCATTCTTGTAGCCCAATAGTTGTAATATAAACCATTGAATAATGGTGGTCTTTGAGTAGATTGTCCTTTGGCAAATCTAGAGACAATGGTTGTGCTGGTACTTGCATTATTTTCCATATTATCAAAATATCGAGTAACGGTGTTATGGTTATAGGATGTCCTTGCTTTAATACCAATTGAAAGAGTCTATGCAGCGGTAGGGTCGTATGGTATGGCGTATAAGAAAGGAAATGTGTAGATATTAGAGTAATAGCATTAAATAAAAGACACAGTCGATTTTATACTGGTTCAGACCACTGTCCTATGTCCAGTCCCAGACTTGCTTCTGGTACTTCACTAAACAACAACAACCCTCATTTCACTCGAAGGAATAAGTTTACAACTACCCGAACTGCCAAACGTGATTTCTTGCCTCAATCGTTGAAGAGGACTTCCGCAATACAAAATGTTTGTTGGCTACTTGTGTTCTTATTAATATAGATATGTCAAATTGATGTACACCCTTCCTATAATCTTTCCTTGATGATAGTAGTGTAGTTTGTGAAAGAATATGGAAGATTCAAAAGATTTGAAATCTTAGAAATATGAGAATAAAATGCTCTTGTGAATCTGAATGCTATAGATAAGATAGAAAGAATTAGAGTAAGATTCAGTGAAAAAAAATCATTTGTTTAAACTCCTATTTATAACAATCAAATAGATGCAATCATTCGGAAAGAGATTCAAAAAAGAGATATGAATGAAAAGTTGTGACTCTTCATTGAAAAGTTGCACTTATTCGTATTCAGATGTTTGAATCAAAAATTCAGATCTCTGGTTTTAAATAAAATTCAAGCAGCAAGGAAATATGCCATTTCGGGGTCAAAACATACGTCTGTTTATTTTAATTCAGATGTTTGAATATTATGCTGAAGATAATTTTTGTTTAAGTAAAAAGACATCTGATTTGAAATAAATAGACATTTGTTTACTAATACATACCTATGCCTTGTGCATGTCATATATAAAATCATATATACTAAAACGTGTATGTGTGTGTACCACCAAGGAAGATATTAACAATTAAATAATAACAGACTTTATACACATATAATCTTTAGTTTGAGCTCTTTAATTTGTTGTTAAGTTTCTTATTGCAAAACAGAGTTAGTCGATAATATATATATATATATATATATATATATATATATATATATATATGTACGTGTATAGTTATCGAAATCAAAACGCTATAAAGCAAGATCCAACAATAAGTGGCAGCGGCTAGGTTTAGTGGGCTGAAAATGGGTATTTATACCGATTTATTAATTAGTATTTTAATCCTATTATTCCTTAAAAGTAAACTTTCACGTCTGAACTCCAAATGAACCCCTATGACTGACATTCTTAACCAAGTACCCCCATTACGGGCACAATGGGATATGTATCAAAAGCTAATTCGATCGTTTCAGTCAGTTTTTCATAAAATTAAAATAAATGTCAATATAACGTTAAATATTGAATTTCAACGTACATTTTAATTTACCACGACAATATACTAACTCCAAAAATTATGAAATTTGAAATCTAGCTATGTTTCACATATATGGTTCTAACGAAACTGGTTTCGGCGAATTGGGAGACCGTTTGAAAATGACTTTATTTCTAGCTTATTGAATATTAACTAAAATTCAACACGTGTTTATTTTTACCACGCTTACATACTAATTCCGATTGACTTGAACTTTTAAACCTAACAATAATTAGATGTTCTGGATCCCAAAAAATTGGTTTCGTCGATAACGAAGGTTGTTTGCAAAATGGCTAATTTAAAGGGCTATGTAATATTATTATAATATTATTAAATTCCGAAATTATTCAAATAATTAAGAAACTAATTATTATTATTGCATATGTCCAAATAAAATATCATATAACTGTAACATAAACATACTTGGGTTTTAACATCTCAATAATACAGTTTTTATAGTCACACGACATTCAAGTTACATGGAAATCCTTTTATTTTATTTGATAAATTGTGTAACATCCTATATTTTTGTAACGACCCAGAAAATCTGAACCAATTTAAAATTTTTAAATTGGCTAAAATAATGGATTTTAAAAATATAAATAAATATTTTAAATAATAGCGATGAAAAGTGAGTTGGAATCGACAATTGAAAACAAATAAAATTAATTCTAATTATAAACAAGGCCTGAAATGGCGCGGTAGTTTCAAAAATTGAATACAAACTTTGTCGGACTGTACCGGGTGCAAAACAAAACGGATTTTAGTAAAACCAAAAATATTTAAATCTGTTAGTGAATACCTTTCTAACGAATCTGAAAAATCGAATTTTCATAACGGAAAACAAAAGTTATGGCCAAATGAATTTTCAGAAAGGTCGCTATGGAATTTATATAGCCCGTGAAATTGGCCATTTTGCATACGACCTCAGAATTTGACGAAACCACTTTTGTTAGATCTGGGATGTGAATTTATTGCTAGGTTTCAAATTTCATAATTTTTGAAGCTAGTATGTGAGCGTGGCAAAAGAAAACGTGTTTTGGTCAACTAGAGTTAAATTGAATCGACCAGAAATGGGCCTTTTTGCAAATGGTCTCAGAATTCGACGAAACTAGTTTTGTTGGGACCGTTTCGTCAAAACATAGCTAGATTTATTTTTCTGGAATTTTTCGAATCAGTTTGTGGCCCTGGCAAATTGAAATGCACGTTCAAATCAAATATTAAATGATATATATTTTAATTTGAAGGAAAACTGACTGAAACAGTCGAATGGGCCTACGAAACATATCCCATTGTGTTCGGAATGGGGGTAAAATGCTAGGGACGATAGTCGTTGGGTTTAGATTGGTGGTCGTGTCAGAAAACCCCTTTAAAACTCCACCGGCCAATCGGAATTTTTATATAAAAAAAAACCCTCGTTTCTCTCTCCCCGATTAAATGATATACGGCGGAAATAGTTCAAACCTTCCCCCTCATTTTCCGATCAATCCACGCCGAATCAGCTTGTGCCATAATTGAACTTTTTGAAGATCTTCCCGAGCTCTTCAAATCCATACCAATTGCTGAATTTTTCGTTGAGTATTTCATTAGTTTGAAGCCTCCAAAGTTCGGCCGTTTCGAGCCCGATTCTGCCTCCACCGCCGCCGCGAGTTGGACCCCACCACCACCGACAGGCGCGTCGTTCGGAGCACTCCACGGTGGTACCCTATGATCTTCGTTGCGAGCCACGGATTGGGAGAAATTCGAAGACCTAGTTTTGAACGTTTCAGAAAGGTATACGGCTATATATATTTTCAACAGTTTTAACACCTCTAAATCGTTGCAAACTTTGAAAAATCATATCTTTTTGCTTTGTGATCGAAATTCAGTGAAACAAGAGACAGTGGACTCGTGTGGACGTCTTCTACATTCTAGAAGAGACCGCATATTTTTCTGAGCCTTCTGCTATTTTTGGTGGAGTGGAACCCAATGTTAGATTTCTAATTTATAAACGATACGGAAAACGACGATGTATAAATTATATGATCGATGTATGAGTTATATAAGCATTGTACACCTCATGTATAAGCGTTGTATAAGTTGTACGTTCGATGTATAAGTTGTATATGCGTTGTAAAAATTATATGTGTGTTGAAATAGAAGTGAATTGCTATACATAAATATATATATATACGCCCCTTGTCCACAAACCATGGACGATATTTATTGGTTGTGATTAGTGTGAAAATTGATTGATAGCGAATGGTTGATTGTGATTGTTTGTGGTTGATATTGATTGATTGTGGTTGAAAAATACCCGTTTGTGGTTGAGAAATATTTGGTTGAAACCACATAGGATTAGTTTGTGGAAATGAAATAAATATATACATGCCGCCTGCGTGCGAACTGGATGCATGATCCCCATTGTCAAAAACCGCGAGGTTTTAAGGTAGAGCGAGGAGTCGTACTAGGGACGGTCCCGGTTTTAACTACCCTGCCGTTATGCTGCCGAAATTTTGAATAATATTCATGTGTCTGAATTATTTTCATTTGCTGAAACTATATTTATTCGTTGAATAGAAAACCTTCATGTGTTGAATCGATATTCATTCGTTGATTAGAAATTCATGTGTTGAATGGTATTCGTGTTTTAAATATAAAAATCACATTTTTATCTATATATAAACTATAGAAAACCTTCATGTGTTGAATCGATATTCATTCGTTGAATTGAAATTCATGTGTTGAATGGTGTTCGTGTTTTAAATATAAAAATCACATTTTTATCTATATATATAAACTATAGAAAACCTTCATGTGTTGAATCGATATTCATTCGTTGAATTGAAATTCATGTGTTGAATGGTGTTCGTGTTTTAAAATATAAAAATCACATTTTTATCTATATATATAAACTATAGAAAACCTTCATGTGTTGAATCGATATTCATTCTGAATTGAAATTCATGTGTTGAATGGTATTCATATTTTGAAATAAATTGTTTTATGATAAAAATCCCATTTTTAACATCAATATGGAAAGTATAAAATAATCCTGTTTTGAAATAAATTGTTTTACAATAAAAATCCTATTTTATCCCCTATATCAACTATACGAAATAATAGTGTTTTGAAATGTATTGGTTTACAATAAAAATCACATTTTTATTATATAAACGAATTGTTAAAAATAGTGAAGTGTTGAAATAGAAGACAACTAGATAAAAATATCATTTTTATCAAATGTATGAAAAGAATATAGCTTTGAAACCGAAGAATCGATATATATATATATATATATATATATATATATAAATAGATTTAAAATATATCGAATAATGACGCTGTAGTTCGTATTTTGAAACCGTGGTTTCAAACGATTATACCGGGAGATCCGACCATCGGATTTTCCTGAAATCGCAACCGTTGGGTTCGCTTTGGAAAAATCTTTCCAATGGAACCAACTTTGTAAAAATCCAACGGTTGGATTGTCTGGAATGTTTAATTCAAATCTGAAGAAAAACAGCGCCAAAATCGATTATATTTATATTTATATATAAATATAATTATATATAATCGAATAACGAAGCTGTAGTTCGTATTTCGAAATCGAAACTTCAAGTGATTGTACCGGGAGATCCGACCGTCGGATTTTCCCGAAACTAGAACCGTTGGATTTGTTTTGAAAATATCTTTCTAATGATGTATATTTTGTAAAGATCCAACGGTTAGATTTTCAGATATGAGTAAATCAAATCTGAAGAAAAACAGCGCCATGGTCGCGTTATGGCCCGAAGCGTCGTTTTGAATAAATTAGCTATTTTAAAATAAATAAAAATAGCGATGAATCATTGTAAAATATTATAAACGATATGGCAGTGATTTAGAAATTAACTGAAGGTTGGCTAAGTCGAATGGTTTCCTGGGTGTGGATCTGATGTTGGTTTCGGCCTTCGGGGTTAATATTCCGGAAATCATTCTCTTACTGATTGACGGTTCGTGACTAATGAATTGAAATGATGCGTGTATATGTTAGTGTTGTACTTGTTTATTATATACGCGAGTTGCTCAGAAAGACCGGGTTTATCCTATTCTGAATAACTGAATCGACGATAAGAAATCGAAGATGAAGACGGTGGTCGAAGACCGGAGATCTTCACCTCGTTTGGATGGTAACCGAGGTCCTGATTGGGAGGCATCCCGGAATATGGATAATGAGTGGTGATCGACCAGACGTACGTGGTGATCGATGGGTTTGCGAGGTATTTAGTGCCTCCCGTTTCGTTCAGACCCAGAACGGACTTGTAAATGGACTGTGTGTCTGACATTGGATTTTCTTCTATGTTGATTGATCTCTATTAAATATACATCTGTTTGGCGGCGGAGAATTTATTCTTTTGCTTAACACCCTTCTCTGAAACGCACGAGCTCAGAGGTTGTATATCGATGGACATCAGTCGCATGACATGCATTACTAGTGTGGCATGCCAAAGTGGCAAATGAGCAGGGCTTCTGTTGAAAAGAAAAGTCTTGTGGTGATGATCAAAGCACCGCCTGTGTGGCGTAGCTTTATGTAAAACGTGAAATCGCGAGCCTCACACCCGGTGTGAACCAGAAACGGGAGGAAGGACCTCAGGGAGGACATGCGTTTCTTTCTAGCTAGGGTGGTGTCAGTGACCTACCAGCCCTGACATTTATATACTTTTCACCTGTGTGGTTGTTGCTGTCGCGAGGCGCCTCGGTTTGATTGGACGATCCGGGTCTGATGGAGTCATTCGTTGGCTCGTTTACGCCCTAAAGGGCGGGGAAACGTATTGTTCAGGAATTCTAATCCACATCGGCGGACCGGCCCTGTCGCTCCTAGGGTCACTCGAGCTCTGATCCTGTGGCTCGGGCTAGAGAGTCGTGAATTCGGTAAGGACTATCTTTTGCCTTGGTTCATGACGGAAATCCAATTTCAAAATACGTGACTATGCGGTTTTGATTGTATACCTATATATGGCGACATAGTGGTATGGGGCATTAATGTCGTCTATGATTGATAGTTATGATTTGAAATTGTTTTCAAAACATATAAACACTAGAAATAATATCAAATGCCTTTGTTTTATTCGTATCAAGCATATCTTGGCCGTTATAAGGTAAAAACTCTATCCTCCGGTTTGCGTTGCATTGTGTGATGGGAAATGAGTCTTATAATGGCTTCATTTTTATAAAATGCATTGCGTTGTTTAAAAGAAAGATTTGTTTTAAAGCACTGGCAATCCAATGGAGTAAACCCGTTCCACGAAAGTGGCGTGGTCATGTGATTAGCCATATTACAAATGTGTTGAGTAGATTTCTCATACCAGTCCCATGACTGACTCGTAGTTTGTTTCACTTTCAAACTCGGGTGCCCCTCTTTCTTCCGGGCAGCCTGGTATTCAGGTTTAGCTGGTTCTTTTTGGATAGCTGGAGCTGAAGATGGATTCTATTATTTATCTCTTTTTATGCTGTTCAGCTCTTATTGTACATTATGTTTGTTTTTCCGCTGTAGACATTATGTATAGTTGAACTGTATTTTTACTAAGTATGATCCTGTATACTGTGTAACTCTGATGATTACGTTTATCCAGTGTATTCTATTGTACATTTTCTGATGTATTTATTTATTTCTGCTATTATCCGTTATGTGTTATATTCCAAAGATTACCATTGTCGCCGTCTGTACGGGATTTGGGGTCGTCTCACGTGGTAATAGAGCTTTGGTTAAGCTTAGTTCTGGATTATAACATATTAACGATCTCGTCAGAAATAGAACCAGTAGTGTTCTAGGATGGGCAACTCAATACAGATAGGATCAGTAATATCCTAGTATGAGTAGCAGGATGAAATAACACCTAGATAGACACATTTACATGCAAGTATCTGTCTCTATATTTTGAAATATCTTTTCTGTTGACCTGATACTTTGTCTGCTAATTGCAGACGCTCTAGAAAATGAGTGCCAGAAACAGAAGAAGTAATACTGACCCGGATATAGAAGCTCTATTTATGAGATATAGAAATCTGGGTGGAAAACCCTTCACGGGTGAAGAATCAATTATGAAAACACAAGCCTGGATTCGTTCGACTGAGAAAATCTTTGAAGGATTAAAGCTGAGGGATGACCAGAAAAGATTACTGGCCTCCTGGGCACTCAAAGACGAAGCGTTATTCTGATGGGATTCTGTTGTTAAGGATAATCCAGAAGGTGATATCACCTGGGATAGATTCAAAATGGTTTTCCTGGAATGATTTACTCCTCCAGAAGCAATTGAGCGACCATGTGACGAATTTTCATATTTGATACAAGGAGATATGACCATTCCCGAATATCATAAGAAATTCAATGAACTTTCCCACTTTGCTCCTCATCTAATTGAGAATCTGAAGAGGAAGAATATGAGATTTATCAACGGGCTTCAAAGAAAATATCAGAACAGTGTAATGAGGAATGTGAAGCTCCCCTTCTCTGAAATGATATACATGGCTTACCAGTACGAAGATCTAGACAAGAAAGGTATGTTACAGTACGAAGAGGAAGTCAGCTCTAGTAATAAAATTGAGTCTGAAACTGAACGTCATGAGGCAAGTACAACGTCTGAGGTCAGTAAGAAGCCCAGTGCCAAGAGGAAAAGGGCCAAATCTGAGAAGAAACCAGTAACGACAACTGTATGCTCTAACTGCAATAAGCAAGGAAATCTCTCGATAAGTTGCCGATCTCTAAAGAAACCAAAAAGGGATGAATCTAAATCCAAGAATAAGTTTCAAGTGACCCGAGAGTGCAATCTTTGTCATAAGACTGGTCATATAAAGAGAGACTGCTGGATGTTGAAAAAGACCAAAACGGTTCAAGTAAATGAAGTAGCAGAAACCTCAGCACCCTCAGATAGTCAGGGAAGGTATGATGTTTTAAAAGGCACGCTTAATGTCAAAAATATTCCAGTTAAAGTACTGTTTGACACAGGCGCGTCACGAAGCTTCATTTCGAAGGATGCAGCTAAGAAACTGGATTTGAATTTGAAAAAGCTCAAGGAACCAATGACTGTCCAGAATCCGGTTAGGTGTTCCATCGATCTCAGTTGGGTTTGTGCAGTACCTGTCTCTTTCTCCTGCTATAAATTCCCTACTATCTCCATCGTCATGAATTTTAAGGAGTTTGATCTTATATTGGGGTTGGATTGGCTAACCAAATATGAAGCTGAGGTTAGATGCGCCGAGAGAGTGGTTAAAGCAAAGGCCCAATCGGGGAATTATATAACCATACCATGTGAAGGCCCGACTTCAAATAGAAAAGATTTCTGGTCAGCTCTCGATGTTTCTCCAGCCCAAATAGAAAATATCTCAGAAGTCACAGAGAATATTCCTGACCTCATCAAAGACATTCCTGTCGTCAAGAACTATGCGGATGTGTTCGAAGAAGTTGTTCGCTTACCTCCGCAGAGAGAAATAGATTTCAAAATTGCTTTAATTCCGAATGCAAGGCTAGTAGTTCACGCTATTCGAAGAATGTCCTTGAAAAAGAAGGAGGAATTAGACAATCAAACACGACAGCTCGTATGGAAAGGTCTGATCAGGCCCAGTTTCTCTGATTGGGGAGCAGCAGTGGTATTTGCCCCAAAATCTGACGGTACTCTACGGCTATGTGTGGATTATCGTGATTTGAACAAGCAGACCATAAAGAACAAATATCCATTGCCTCGAATAGATGATTTGTTTGATCGATTAAATGGAGCACAGGTATTCTCAAGGATGGACCTAGCTACAGGCTTCCATCAACTTCGAATTGCCGAAGAGTGTGTTCCAATGACAACATTCAGAGGTCCCGACTTATTCTACGAGTGGTTAGTAATGCCATTCGGCTTATGTAACGCTCCAGCCTATTTCGTCGATCTAATGAACAGAGTATTCAGAGGAGTATTGAACAAATTTGTTCTGGTTTTCATTGATGATATCCTTATCTTCTCTAAGTCAGAAAGCGAGTACGAAAAACATTTGGAACAAGTGTTGGAAATTCTCAGAAGGAATGTATTAAAAGCCAAACTATCCAAATGTATATTCTGGCAAGATGAAGTAAAATTTCTAGGCCACGTCGTATCGAAAGAAGGAATTGCTGTGGATCCAAGTAAAATCACGACTATTCAAAACTGGAAACAGCCCAGTACTCCTACAGAAGTCCGCAGTTTTCTCGGATTGGCTAGTTATTACCGGAAGTTCGTTAAAAACTTTTCGAAGATATCTGGCCACTTAACGAAGCTTACAAAGAAGCACTCTAAATTCAAATGGACTCTAGAAAGTGAAGAGGCTTTCGAAGAGCTAAAGTTAAGATTAACGACTGCTCCAGTATTAACCATCATCGATGGTAATCAGGATTTGAAAGTCTGGATTGATGCCTCTAGAGAAGGCCTTGGCGCAGTGTTAATGCAAAGGGGTCAAGTGATCGCTTATGCTAGCCGTCAACTGAAGCCGCACGAAAAGAACTACGTAACTCATGATCTTGAGTTATTGGCTATAATATTCGCTTTGAAAATCTGGAGACACTATCTTCTGGGTGAGAGATTTGAACTGTTTACAGATCACCAGTCGTTAAAGTATCTGTTCACCCAGAAAGACTTGAATCTGAGGCAGCAGCGTTGGATGGAGTTTCTTTCAGCATATGACTTTGAAATTATATACACTCTAGGGAAAGCCAATGTCGTGGCCGATGCGTTAAGCAGAAAGAATGAGATGATCGCCAGCTTTATTATCACGACTTCATTGATAGATAAAATATCTGCTCTTCAGAAGGATGATCACTTCATTCAGAAGATCAGAGAGATAATTCAACAAGGCGAACCCTCGAGTTTTCAAGTTGATAATGATGGGATTCTAAGGCTCAAAGGTCGAAGCTGTGTCCCTAACATTCCTGAGCTTCGAAAGGAAGTACTGGATGAATGCCACAAGTCAAAACTTAGTATCCATCCGGGAGTAAGAAAAATGTACAATGACATCAAACACACTTTCTGGTGGAAGTCGATGAAGAGGGACATTTCTTTATATGTTAGCCGATGCCCTACTTGCCAGCTAGTCAAAAGCGACCAACAGAAACTGGCTGGATTGTTACAACCGCTAGAAGTTCCTGGTTAGAAGTGGGAACATATTTCTATGGATTTCATTGATGGTCTTCCCAGAACCAGAAAAGGGAATGACAGTATTTGGGTGATCGTAGATCGGTTCAAGAAGACCGCCCATTTCATACCTGTCAGATCAAACAGAACTGCTCAGAGTCTGGCGCAGATATACTTCAAGGAAATAGTTAGACTGCATGGAGTGCCGCTTAGTATAGTCAGTGATAGAGATACAATATTCACTAGCAAATTCTGGGAAGCATTTCAAGTCGAGCTGGGAACGAAGTTGAACTTAAGCACCGCTTATCATCCTCAGACAGACGGTCAGACTGAGAGGTTGAATCGTATTTTAGAAGATCTATTGCGGGCTTGTGTTATAGATTTCGGTGGATCATGGGAAGACCATCTACATTTGGCGGAATTCTCATATAACAACAGCTACCAGGCGAGTCTGACAATGTCGCCATTCGAAGCATTGTATGGTAGACCGTGCCGATCTCCTGCTTGTTGGGTCGAACCTAGTAATAGACTTGTGTTAGGGCCAGACATGATTCGAGAAGCCGCCGACAAAGTCGATTTTATCAAGAAGCAATTACTCGCCGCTCAGAGCCGACAAAAGAGCTATGCCGATAGGAGAAGAAGAGATATATCCTTTGTTGTTGGCGACTACGTATATTTGAAAGTATCGCCAATGAGAGGAGTTATCCAGTTCGGTAAGACTGGAAAGTTGGCGCCCAAATTCATTGGTCCGTTTCCTATTCTGGAACGGATCGGAACTCTCGCTTATAGGGTTAAACTGCCAGATTGGTTGCCTGGAGTTCATGATGTATTTCATATATCTCAACTTCGAAAGCACGTTCATGATCCAGACTTGATCGTGGAAGAAGCAGCTCAGCAGGATATTGAAATTACTCCAGAATTAGCTGTGAGACGAGAGCCACTAAAGATCATCGGCAAAGAGACCAAAGAACTGAGGAACAAGAAGGTTCACTTAGTCAAAGTGCAATGGAGTGGAGATCCGTGAGATTGTACTTGGGAAACTGAGGAGAGCATTCAGAAAGCTTATCCTAGATGCCGAGTAGATATCTCTGATTGACTCCGGTGCAAGGTACCTTTACCCTACTTTGCGTTACCAATCAGTTCTCTATTCTGTTGTTATTTTCTTTCCATGGATGTGCACTTTTAATTCTATAGTCTGAATGATTTTAAAAGAGAATAGGAATTAATTTGTATGGTTTTGAAAAGTTAAAAACAATTCGATTATTGTTTGTGTTGTGTGATAGTAAATTAGATTAATTAAATTATTGAAACGATAGTTAGTTTAATTAATAAGAGGTTGAATGGTAGAATTTATTCGATTCTATCACACATTGAACTAATTGGAATATAAATAGATATATATATATATATATGCATTATGTATGCTTGAACAGGTAAATGGATTAGCTGTTGAGTAAAGATTTTATTTGCGTGCCCGACAAATAGGTAAACCTTAATGAGTTGGATGCGAAATATTATTATATTAACTCCTGTGAATGCCATTGGATGTGGAGTGCTGGTTATTCTGTGTGAAATAATAAATGTCGCCATAGGATAGTAACAATTAATTTTGAACTACATTACATGGCATACTTCTGAAGATAGGCATACTTCATCATATACCACATAAGCATTTGGAGCTTGTGTGACGAGGTAGAAGATTTACCATAAGAGCGAGAGGCTTGTATGGCGATGACTATATTTTACAGGTTGAACCGATGACTGTTATGGACTATTTAAATTGTAACGATTAAATTGCCAGATTAATAAAAACCCCACATGGGTCTGGAGTTGACAATAATCACGTCTCTCTAGTTATTAGATACGACACATGGACTATTTATTTCCCCACACGGGACAGGGTGACGAGAATTTATTCTCTGGAGTTATTATCAATACACGCTCCCCTGTAAACACCAGAATATATCACTATAGATATGTGTATGCTTATTAGGATTTATTGGGTAGCTGATACGACCCAATAAATTTCCAAACCCCTCCCCGTACAAAGGAGGTTATGGCGAAATTTTTCGAAAATTCCGGGTGTTAGCCAAATTTTTGAAGAATTTGAAAATTCTCAGAAACTGAAAAGTTGGAGAATTGAAGCCAGATCGAACGTAGAGTTGATTAATCCAACCACTTTCGACTTTGTTCCTTTTCGGGGGCGAAAAGTTTTAAGTGGGGGAGATTGTAACGACCCAGAAAATCTGAACCAATTTAAAATTTTTAAATTGGCTAAAATAATGGATTTTAAATATTTAAAATAAATATTTTAAATAATAGCGATGAAAAGTGAGTTGGAATCGACAATTGAAAATGAATATAATTAATTCTAATTATAAACAAGGCCTGAAATGGCGCGGTAGTTTCAAAAATTGAATTCAAACTTTGTCGGACTGTACCGGGTGCAAAACAAAACGGATTTTAGTGAAACCAAAAATATTTAAATCTGTTAGTGAATACCTTTCTAACGAATCTGAAAAATCGAATTTTCATAACGGAAAGCAAAAGTTATGGCCAAATGAATTTTCAGAAAGGTCGTTATGGAATTTATATAGCCCGTGAAATTGGCCATTTTGCATACGACCTCGGAATTCGACGAAACCACTTTTGTTGGATCCGGGATGTGAAGTTATTGCTAGGTTTCAAATTTCATAATTTTTGAAGGTAGTATGTGAGCGCGGCAAAAGAAAACGTGTTTTGGTCAATTCCAGTTAAATTGGATCGACCAGAAATGGGCCTTTTTGCAAAAGGTCTCAGAATTCGATGAAACTAGTTTTGTTGGGACCGTATCGTCAAAACATTGCTAGATTTATTTTTCTGGAATTTTTCGAATCAGTTTGTGGCCCTGGCAAATTGAAATGCACGTTCAAATCAAATATTGAATGAAATATATTTTAATTTGAAGGAAAACTGACTGAAACAGTCGAATGGGTCTACGAAACATATCCCATTGTGTTCGGAATGGGGGTAAAACGCTAGGGACGACAGTCGTTGGGTTTAGATTGGTGGTCGTGTCAGAAAACCCCTTTAAAACTCCACCGGCCAATCAGAATTTATATAAAAAAAACCCTCGTTTCTCTCTCCCCGATTAAACGATATACGGCGGAAATAGTTCAAACCTTCCCCCTCATTTTCCAATCAATCCACGTCGAATTAGCTTGTGCCACAGTTGAACTTTATGAAGATCTTCCCGAGCTCTTCAAATCCATACCAATTGCTGAATTTTTCGTTGAGTATTTCATTAGTTTGAAGCCTCCGTTTCGAGGCCGATTCTGCCTCCACCACCGCCGCGAGTTGGACCCCACCACCACCGACTGGCGCGTCGTTCGGAGCACTCCATGGTGGTACCCTCTGATCTTCGTCGCGAGCCACGGATTGGGAGAAATTCGAAGACCTGGTTTTGAACGTTTCAGAAAGGTATACGGCTATATATATTTTCAACAGTTTTAACACCTTTAAACCGTTGCAAACTTTGAAAAATCATATCATTTTGCTTTGTGGTCGAAATTCAGTGAAACAAGAGACAGTGGACTCGTGTGGTCGTCTTCTACGTTCTAGAAAAGACCGCACATTTTTCTGAGCCTTCTGCTATTTTTGGTGGAGTGGAACCCAATGTGAGATTTCTAATTTATAAACGATATGGAAAACGACGATGTATAAATTATATGATCGATGTATGAGTTATATAAGCATTGTACACCTCATGTATAAGCGTTGTATAAGTTGTACGTTCGATGTATAAGTTGTATATGCGTTGTAAAAATTATATGTGTGTTGAAATAGAAGTGAATTGCTATACATAAATATATATATACGCCCCTCGTCCACAAACCATGGACGATATTTATTGGTTGTGATTGGTGTGAAAATTGATTGATAGCGAATGGTTGATTGTGATTGTTTGTGGTTGATATTGATTGATTGTGGTTGAAAAATACCCGTTTGTGGTTGAGAAATATTTGGTTGAAACCACATAGGATTAGTTTGTGGAAATGAAATAAATATATACATGCCACCTGCGTGCGAACTAGATGCATGATCCCCATTGTCAAAAACCGCGAGGTTTTAAAGTAGAGCGAGGAGCTGTACTAGGGACGGTCCCGGTTTTAACTACCCTGCCGTTATGCTGTCGAAATTTTGAATAATATTCATGTGTTTGAATTATTTTCATTTGCTGAAACTATATTTATTCGTTGAATTGAAAACCTTCATGTGTTGAATCGATATTCATTCGTTGATTAGAAATTCATGTGTTGAATGGTATTCGCGTTTTAAATATAAAAATCACATTTTTATCTATATATGTAAACTATAGAAAACCTTCATGTGTTGAATCGATATTCATTCGTTGAATTGAAATTCTTGTGTTGAATGGTGTTCGTGTTTTAAATATAAAAATCACATTTTTATCTATATATATAAACTATAGAAAACCTTCATGTGTTGAATCGATATTCATTCGTTGAATTGAAATTCATGTGTTGAATGGTGTTCGTGTTTTAAAATATAAAAATCACATTTTTATCTATATATAAACTATAGAAAACCTTCATGTGTTGAATCGATATTCATTCGTTGAATTGAAATTCATGTGTTGAATGGTATTCATATTTTGAAAGAAATTGTTTTATGATAAAAATCCCCTTTTTAACATCAATATGAAAAGTATAAAATAATCCTGTTTTGAAATAAATTGTTTTACAATAAAAATCCTATTTTATCCCCTATATCAACTATACAAAATAATAGTGTTTTGAAATGAATTGGTTTACAATAAAAATCACATTTTTATTATATAAACGAATTGTTAAAAATAGTGAAGTGTTGAAATAGAAGACAGTTAGATAAAAATATCATTTTTATCAAATGTATGAAAAGAATATAGCTTTGAAACCGAAGAATCGATATATATATATATATATATATATAAATAGAATTAAAATATATCGAATAATGACGCTGCAGTTCGTATTTTGAAACCGTGGTTTCAAACGATTATACCGGGAGATCCGACCATCGGATTTTCCTGAAATCGCAACTATTGGGTTCGATTTGGAAAAATCTTTCCAATGACACCAACTTTGTATAAATCCAACGGTTGGATTGTCTGGAATGTTTAATTCAAATCTGAAGAAAAACAACGTCAGAATCGATTATATTTATATTTATATATAAATATAATTATATATAATCGAATAACGACGCTGCAGTTCGTATTTCGAAATCAAAACTTCAAGCGATTGTACCGGGAGATCCGACCATCAGATTTTTCCCGAAACTGGAACCGTTGGATTCGTTTTGAAAATATCTTTCTAATGATGTAAATTTTGTAAAGATCCAACGGTTAGATTTTCAGATATGAGTAAATCAAATCTGAAGAAAAACAGCGCCACGGTCGCGTTATGGCCCGAAGCGTCGTTTTGAATAAATTAGCTATTTTAAAATAAATAAAAATAGCGATGAATCATTGTAAAATATTATAAACGATATGGGTGTGATTTAGAAATTAACTGAAGGTTGGCTAAGTCGAATGGTTTCCTGGGTGTTGATCTGATGTTGGTTTCGGCCTTCGGGGTTAATATTCGGGAAATCGTTCTCTTACTAATTGACGGTTAGTGACTAATGAATTGAAATGATGTGTGTATATGTTGGTGTTGCACTTGTTTATTATATATGCGAGT